>CM077584.1:55109290-56469839 GCA_039657365.1 Stephania yunnanensis
GAAGAGGGACGGGAGTGTGAAAGGAAGAGGGGGAGTGTGAGAGGAAGAGGACGGGATGGTTTTAGGCTTGTGAAATTGTGAATGCTTTTAGCTTTTTAGGGTTTTTTGTGGTTATTTACTAAAATGCCCTCGGTTTGGTTAAACCGCGGTTTTCTCAAAATGAAAACCGCAACCAAACCGCGATTTTGCGGTTTTTACATTTTCCAAACCGCGACCAAACCGCGAGTTTTAAAAACCAAACCAAACCAAACCGTGCGGTTTGGTCGGTTTGGGCGGTTTTTCGAAAACCGCTGCCCACCCCTACTTGAGATCGTCCCAGTGCAATTCGGGCTTCCATTTATGGATCTTTTCAATAAGGTCTCCCCGACCCTATCAACCATATGATTTTCTTCCTCCTCCGATCTACAAAACAAAATTGCTTGGTCTTTGTTAATTGGCTTTAGGCTTGTCATTCTTCCCAACTCTTTGGTGAGACGTGTTGGAACAATTAATTACATTATTTAATTATTTTTAATTTGAATGAAAATTATGTGAAAAAGTATGTAATTATACGGAGGGACTTGAGATACTAAAAAATGTATTTATTCACTAAGAGACATGTTTTCTTAATAGACACATCTATTCGCTAAGAGACATGTCTTTCATAATAGACACATCAAAGTCTATATATATATATATTTATTAGATGGATTATTTTTTACAAGACTAATAATAGAGTTAGAAGGTTAGGAAAATGAGTCAAAATCAAGTTTCATTCTCTTTAATAGTCAGAGAGAGTGTTGAATCATTCTATTGGTTCTAAACTAATGATTTAAAGTGTTAAAATCATTAGTATGATTGTCGTATCTTGTGAGAATATCATCATTAGACATAAGCATAAGGGAGACACAATAGTCTTCAGGACATTGAGTATAACTCAAGTCTCGATCGACTGTATTATGTTTTTCTTCTATTACGCATCAAGTTTTATAAAATCTCACTAACAATACGCTCCTCGATGGAGGACCATAGGACACTCCACGAGGATCTTAAAAAAACCAAGGTCGGTTCCCACTCCTTCAATTGATCTCTTCGGACATTGTTAGTTCTCTGTAAGGTTTTCTGAATAGGGCGTTGTCGAAAGATCTTATTATCCACCCTGCCAGCAAGGAAATTTTCTATGTTTTCATCTCCATTAATGATATTACTTGGACTAGGCTCATTTCCTATAATGCTACTCCTCCCTCCCTCACTAATCGAAGGGATTCTCGCCTCCATTCTCCCATTATTCGAGTGATAGACCATGGGAGCATCATTTATGCCCTCGTTCACAAACACCTCCAAAATCCTAATAAGTTCTTCCCATGCCCTATTCCCTTCCTCCCTGGTATCAACACCATTTATCTACCACTAGTAGACAATTTGATAATTTTCACAGTTGGTCCCCACGCATTGTTGAGTCACTAGATTAGAGAGAGTGACCAACCCCTCGTGCAAAACGATGGTGATGAAAACTCCTATTTCTTGTTGAGAATACACTGAAGAGTTTGAACAAGTCAATTAACCGCCCTCGAATTGATGAGCACGACGAAAGTTTCCTTCGAGGAATACTTGAACACCCGCATAGCTCCACTTCTTAGATGCTCCACCATCATTTTTTTTTTGTCTGCTACGAAATGCCATCTTTCGCTATCGCTCTCCAAATTTCTCATGTTCTGTTCACCCACCTTTTGTTTCCCTTTTCGAATCTCTTCCTTCCAAGCGTCTCCTCTAATGTAACGGTCCGCTTTAATGAATTAGATTAACTAACAAATTACATATTAAGAATCTAAGCTCCGACCCACATGTACATCACAGAAAAGTCTAGGGCACGCCTAATGAGGTGAGATATGTTGTTTTTGTATGGCGAGTGTTTATTTATTTTACTATTATTTAATAGTTCACACTGCGTAGTTGAGAATTACGCTTGGTCGTGCTGTGCGCGTGTAGTGACGACAAATGTACGACGTCGCGGTGTGCCCGTAACGCGGGTGTATAAGGTAGTATGGGATTGAGTTGTCACATCACCATACCTAAACCCATCATTCACTTTTCTCTCGCCTCTCCAAAATAAAAAAAAATTGTATTCAAACGGATGAGAGAGAAAAAGAGAGAAAGAAAAAAGAGAGAGATGGCCAAGAGAGAGAAGAAGAGAGAGATGGAGAGAAAGAGAGAGGGAGAGAAATAGAAAGTGAAGGCGGAGATATATAAATATATAGACGGCGAAGATGGTGGCGAGGAGCGGCGACACGGCCAAGTGGGGCACCGGCGGTGTCGTGGCTCCAGCAGCGGCGCAGACGGCGGTTCGCGGGCGATGCGAAGGCGGGAGCGGCCGGTGCAGCGGCGAACCAAGGAGGAGACCAATGCGTAAGGGAGGTTGCGGACGAGTGGCAGCAGCTTCGGCACGGTGGCGCGTACCAGCAGTACTCTCGGCTGCAACGGCAGACCAGCGCGACACAAAGGAGCTCATCAGGGCAGCAGCAGCGACAGCGGCGCACGCGGTGGCGAGTCGCTGGACCGATTAATCCCCGACGAGACTATAGTCGGGTATCGACGTATCTCGAGGTGTGAGCGAGACATTTTGAAGAGATATTTGCGATTGTTTGAGGTAAGTAAACCCACGAGAAAGCCAGTTTAAAATTCACATTACTTTTCGCCAGTTCAGTTTTCATGTTTATTATATTCCTACGTGTGTCGCGTATTGTCGAAGGGACGCGTGACTCTTTCCGGCTCTCTCGTTGATGATGATCCGATTGTTACTACGGTGTTGGTTATACCCCAGACTACGCGTGAGATTTCTCTCAGCGAGTCGATGATCTCGAGAGCGAGTTGACGTGAGGCCCACCTCCGTCACATATTTCCTCTCCTTTGAGGCGTTGGGTGGAAGTTTACCTTCTGACCAACAGAGTTCCTCATTTCGACCGTGAAGAGGAGGTGTGGATTTCCTCACCTCTAGGGCCTTCTCGATTTAGTATTTACGTCTCAGGGCTCGACAGTTGTACACCACACTCGCGTTCCATATTCTCGATTATCTCACGACTTATATTCATACTTTACATTTCTGTTCACTTACTTTATATGCATGAATTGTAGCCGTTTTCTTGGATTTCTTGTGAATACTAACTAAATTTCTCTGGGACTTACTCACCTTGAACTTGTCATTGTTTGTTGGTGGCAAGTTGCAGATTCTACGATGAGCCGGGGGAAGGCGGTGATCGGCGACTACCTCTGATTTGGAGCGTCTCCACTAGCTTACTCGTAGGTGTTTGTATTTACGTATACATATTTTTTAGGATCATTTTGGGAGACTTTTCACCTAATACATGTATATTGACACCTATTATACATTTTTGTCGCCTTAACTGATATACATGGTATCCTTTTGCTGGGTTTCCACCTCATAAGTTGTTAATTAATGCATAACTTGTTTACATTAGTTATATGCATGTTATTAAGACTTTCGCTACTAAAATAACTTAAATAATTCAAAACAAATAAATTAAGTTATATAACTTTATAACTTAGTATATTTCGCTAAAATAATCATTTAAACATCAAGATTTACTAAGTTGGAGTATTAGATTGTAAGTTCGCGGGTCGTCATAGACATGTATGCCGGTGACGTGGCATGATCTGGCGACGTGACGGTGCCCGATTTGTCTCGGGATTTGGGGACGTCACAGTTGGTATCAGAGCCTAGGTTTAGGCGAACCTAGGGGAAAGTTTAATACGACCGAATAAAACTTAACAACAAACATTAGATGTGGAAACCCGAACATCTTAACATAGAACTTTAGTTTGGAAGCAAAGTGAGTGGGTAGTACTAGGACTTATATGTGTATATATTGATTGTAATACTTATGTACACGTATTACGATGCTGAGATGCGGCACGTTCGCGATTTGCAAATTCGACATGGGTGGACGACCAGTTTTTCATACAGATGATGGGGGCCAGACGAGAGGCTCGAAACCTGTCGACTCGGATCAGACCTTGCGCGACACGGTCGCACTTCATAGTTTGCAACTCGAGATTCTTCGATTGCTTCGAGCGCAGGCAACGGCCATGCCAGCCTCTGCCACACTCGCCGCCACCACTACTGTAGAGCAGACAGTTGTCGCCGGACTATTCCAGTGACCCAGCTCACAACCACTACTAACACCGACACTGATTCCACCCCAGGAAATTACATTCGAGACATTCTTATCAGTTGAGGCGAAGTTGATTAAGGAGTTCGTTCGTCTTCAGCCAGACTACTATCATGGAGACATCTCAGAGAGACGTTGAGGACTTTGAGGGAGCACATGCTATACGCCAAGCTCAGCAAAATGCGAGTTTTGGCTTTCTGAGGTGAAATTCTTGGGTCACGTTGTGACGGCCCCAATTTTTCACAAACTGGGCCCTGTCCGGCCTAAGCCTATGTGGACCCCCGAGCCAGTCTCGCAAGGTCGACGCAGACTTAGTCAGCCTTTTAATCCTTCATTATACATAAATTTACCATTTTAAGTTGAGTTATTAATATTTTTGCAAGTTTTACGATTTAGCGGAAGCAATTTACGCACTAAATAACTCAACAATAATGTAAAAAGAGTTAGGAAACCTAATTGTGGAACCCTGCATAACTATATCACCATCGGAGGAGAGTAAATAAAAGATATACAAAAATTTCATCTAGCTATGGAGCATTCCCCTTGTTGGACCGTAGATCTTCACTCGGTCGAACCCAAAAATGACGAGCTCAAGTAAGTAAAGCCAGTAGGACGTATACAACATTTCAAAACAACTAAAACAATCGAATTCATGCAATTAGAAAGAAATGAATAAGTAACGCATGAATATAAAAGACTGTAAACAATCAATCGATGAGTAAGGCCAAATAACAAGGAGTCCCGACCAAAGGTCGTTGAGTCGGGGCAAAAGCCCAGCAGACTCGGGTTTAGGACGAGACCCCAGCCTTCCAGCCCTAACCCTTGCGACTATGAGATATCACAGACCCGGATCTAGGACGAGACACCTGCCTCTCAGCCCTAGCCCGTACGACTATGAAATATCCACAGACCCGGATAAAAGCCCTCAACGTACACTCAATTGGGAGATATCGACGGACGTCTAGGTAATACCTCGTGTTTAGGACGAGACCCCTGCCTCCCAGCCCTAACACTCTCATATCGTAGATAACAATAACCATGACTCACTTGCCAAATGAATCACTTTGTGCTATAGCACTTTCAAGGATAATATCAAAGCAATGAATAACAATATCAAAGCAATGAACAACAATATCAAGACAATGAAATTACTGTACAGTTCCTCACTGGTTTACTTACCTCGAGAAATCACGAATCGTCCTAAAAAACATCTCGCTCGCGTCTCGATATGTGCACCGACACCTGACTATAACATCCTAAGTCACTGGTGTCCATTTATATCATTTAAGTTACTTAAATCATGCAAATCGCACTAAACTTAGGTGAAATACACCTCACCTCCATCGCGTCGTCGAATTTCGTCGAAATTACGCATCCGACCGGTCCGACAACGCCATCGCGTCGTTCACCGCGCCTAGGTCGAAGCCGCGCCACCGTCGTCATCGCGTCGCTGCCGGCACCACCGTCGCGCCACTGCCGCTGTCGGCGTCGCCGAGCCGCTGCCGACGTCACCGCCACGTCGTCGCTAATCTGGTCGCCGCCGCTGTCGCTGTGGAACCTCGCCACCTCCTAGCGCTGGACTCGTCGTCGTCGCTACTCCCCTGCGTCGACGTTTGCCGCGTTGTGCCCATCGCCGGCTATCGCACCGTTACTCGTCGTCATCGTCTTCTCCACCACAACCATGCAGCCGCCGCCGCCATCCGCGGTCTCCTGTCCGCGACCACCCCTGCACACCGGCCTCCTCCCTGGCTCGCCGATACACCGGCAGCTCGCGCCCTCACATCACCTGCGAGCCGCCATCCGCGGCTGGAGCTCTGTCGTGCGTCTGCTGGCCGTCGCGCCCCACCGCGCCTGCCGCCGCTGGTCCGCGACCTCGACGGATCCTCTGTCACTGCACCGGCAGCCATCGTCACCGGATTTCTCTCTCTCTCTCTCTCTCACTCACTCTTTCTATCTTTCATCTCTCACTCTCTTTTGTTCTTATCCAAATCTAATTTCCTTGAGATTCGTGAGGCGCGAAACTCGAGGCACATTAAAAACATAATTATTCAAATGCTTTCCTTTAAAAAGTGGGCAACACGCATCTCGAGGAACCAACCCACCTCATTTTACAATCACGAAACTCGTGCCACTCGTATTACGAGGCACATTCAATGTATATTTCTTTAATGTGACCACATTAAAATCACTATAGCCGATATAGCCACATTAAGTAGTTACCTCAGTCCCGCTTCGGCACGCGACTCGAGGCGCGTCCCCGTTCGTGTTTCGGCTCAACAAATTTCGCGCATATACTTTTCTTAACAGTTAGCCTTAAAATCTTAGATTGAACATTCTCAGTGTCTCCACCCGAGACTCGGACATACGTATTTTGACGAGTGGGTCCCACATACGACCTTGACCTGACACGTGGCACAAGTTAAATTTTCGGGCCGTTACAGTCTTCCCAACAAATTAGAATTTCGTCCTTGAAATTACCGCAATTATCAACTGAAAATAGTGCGTTATGAATGAAGACCCAAGGCCATACCCGCCCAAGGCCATACCCCCATCTTACTCTGTAGGGCTGGGCTCCTCCGCGACAAGTTGGGCTCCTCCGTGACGAGTTGGGCTCCTCCGAGATCTCCAAGCAAAGAAACACACCATCTGTCTCCTCCCGTCAATATATGTCAGGCCAACAACCTCGCAACATATATTGGAATACAAATGAACATTTTAATCTCATGATCCACTGTCACTAACATAAGTATATCCGTTGTATGTCCGCGAGAATGTAAATATGTCTCTGACTGTCCGTTATTCTCCCTGTTCGAGTGGGTCGCAACCCAACTTATAACCTCTATCAGGGTACGCTAATCGAATCTAGCGTGGCAATAGCATGAATCCGTTCCTAGCTATCCACACGCCCATACAGATACGTTGAAATCCCGATCCAACTGGAACATGTTCATGTCTTTGTCCGTGTGCATGACTAGATCGTTGTCCTTGTCTGTGCACTCGACTGGATCTCTAACCTTGTCTCTGGCCACTGCCTTTGCCATCAACTCTCTGATGGTACTTATGCTAAGGGTCTGATGTGTCGGCTGTTGTAATGCACTAGCGTAACTCTGCGCTGGATCATCTAACACTGGCACCATATACGCCGCAAACGATGGAAACTCAATACGCTCTGAGGTGATTTTTTGCCACGACCGTCTAACCCTCATTTTCCTCTGATCATCTCCAGACCCTCGCACTGAATGTGACGATGCCGAGAATGCGATTGGTACTCCAGTGCGTGTGCTCTCACGCTCTCACTAGCCATAGCCTTCTCATAGGCCTCCTGTAGATCGTGTACAAAGTAGTAAGCCTGATCAGTGTCCGTGTCAGCCGTACCCCTAACATACTTCATCACGCGTATATATCGATCCATGTACTGCAACTAACTCTCTGATCCTTTGTCAAATGGTCTGAAACTCAGTAATATTCAGGTACGGACTGTTCCCCATCGACACCTCCGTAGTACGCCACCAAACTTCGACCTCACCGACCAGTGGAGTTGATGGTATACTCGGCTGCATTTGCACTGGTTAGCCAGTACATCATGTATCTTCTCGTGGCTCCTCATATACCCCGTGAAACTTCTCCGGATGATGCCTTCAAAACTCACGAGCTTGCCTCGCCTCAGCTGTAGCCCTAACACCCGTATCAATCGGCGTGCTCGGCGTATCCTCGGCCGGTGTCTCAGGTATAGAAGGTACTATCTCGGCCCGAACATGTGTTACCTCGGTCACTGCAGGTCCTGCCTGAACTGGAAGTTTTTCAGGTGGGTTGTGAATTGTAAAAACACGCTCAGCCTGAATAACTAGCGCTGCTGACGTAGACGACGACAGTGTAACCTGTGCCCTTAACAATCGAAAAATCTCTTGCAGTTGTTGGTAGTGCGATGTATGCAGTGCGATGTATGCAGCTCATCAGCACTCGCAAACCGCGAACCCGCAGCCTCACGATCATTCTTAAACCCAGTCCGAAACGTCGCCGCATTTTTCATAGCCATGAATCTTCGATATCATATATATATTACAACACAACAAATATACCATATCGAATACATTTTTACAACATGCACTACTTGCACAAAAATTTCCTTTCAGTACGTTTACTAACGCATCCATGTGAGAATTCTTGAAATATACAATCTCGTAGGATTTATACTTAGGTGGCCACTAACTTTTAGAACGATTTGCAGACTTTACCTCAGCCCGCAACACTTAATTCATTTATAAGTCCATAAAGGTGGTGGTCGACTTCACCAACCCTGAAACTATAAATGCTTAGTGTCACTAAAGTGGAGTTACTTGGGCTTCTGATCCAATACTACTACTCCAAAACTTTCGTCAAAGTTAAGGAGTCCGTACATGATGTAATCATTAGCTCTCGAGTCATCTCAACACTCTGCTCCCTTAGAGTCTGCATTAACCCACTTGTCTCACAAATCTTTTTTTTTTCCGCATAAGAAACAGACAGTTTCTCAGCCAATCCACCATGGGATAATCAAAAGATTTCTTAAGCCACTATCCGCGAGGCTGAATTGAAGTTAAACAACTCTCACATTTCCAAGGCATGAGTTACTTATCCAAAAAAAATCCTGCAGCTCCACTCTTCCCAAATATGCCACAACCACCAACATTGTCACATTCGATTCGTGCATGATGGCAATGAAATATGACCTCAGATCCAGAAAAATATTGCCCAGGAGGTAGCTTCAAAGTAAAAAAAAGTAATTGATTTCGCATAATTTCCACATAAACTAAATTAAAGATAGACAACAAACTCATTCCACTCCTACAACGAATACACCAATCATGGGACAAAGACTTAAAGAGCATCCCTCTTCGGAGTTTGTGACCTATTATGATATCATAATCCTTCAAGCAAAAAGCCAATAGAACACCTACCATCAATCTTCTTTATTATCAGTTTCTCTGAATCTGATAAATTTATTGTCAATATTTTTGAATTTTACTCATCGCGTCTCACGCGATACACAAGAGTGAATATCGTATATCTATCGATAATAATATAATACAACACATCAAATATCACATATAGTTCAAGTTTTTTAATTTCTCCACTCTCCTCACTTCCCAACGAAGACTTAAGTCAAGATCATAGGGTTCCACTCTAAGTTCAGGGTTCCCAACTTCCGCTGATTTATGTCTTCATTGCTTGTGATTTAAATCAAGAGTCGAGTATTTAAAACTGCGGTTCTGATACCAATTGTGACGTTGATATCACAATGTTGTAATATCAACGCTACGTCTCTCAACCTAGGCTTTGATACCAATTGTGACGTTGGTATCACAATGTCTTAAACCAGAAGATTCTCAAACTGGCTCTGATACCAACAGTGACGGCCCCAATTTTTCACAAACTGTGTCTCGCCTGGCCTAAGCCCACGTGGACCCCCGAGCCAGTCTCGCAAGGTCAACGCAGACTTAGTCAGCCTTCCAATCCCTCGTTATACATAAATTCACCATTTTAAGTTGAGTTATTAATATTTTTGCAAGTTTTACGATTTAGCGAAAGCAATTTATGCACTGAATAACTCAACAATAATGTAAAAAGAGTTAGGAAACCTAATTGTGGAACCCTGCATAACTATATCACCATCAGAGGAGAGTAAATAAAAGATATACAAAAATTTCACCTAGCTATGGAGCCTTCCCCTTGCTGGACCGTAGATCTGCACTCAATCAAACTAAAAAATGACGAGCTCAGGTAAGTAAAGCCAGTATGACATATACAACATTTCAAAACAACTAAAACAGTCGAATTCATGCAATTAGAAAGAAATGAATAAGTAACGCATGAATATAAAAGACTGTAAACAATCAATCGATGAATGAGGCCAAATAACAAGGAGTCCCGACCAAAGGTCGTTGAGTCGCGGCAAAAGCCCAACAGAATCGGGTTTAGGACGAGACCCCAACCTCCCAGCCCTAACCTTTGCGACTATGAGATATCACAGACCCTGATCTAGGACGAGACACCTGCCTCCCAGCCCTAGCCCGTACGACTATGAAATATCCACATACCCGAATAAGAGCCCCAACGTACACTCAATTGAGAGATATCGACGAACGTCCAGGTAATACCTCGTGTTTAGGACGAGACCCCTGCCTCCCAGCCTTAACACTCTCATATCACAGATAACAGTAATCATGACTCACTTGCCAAATGGACCACTCTATGCTATAACACTTTCAAGGATAATATCAAAGCAATGAATAACAATATCAAAGCAATGAACAACAATATCAAGGCAATGAAATTACTGTACAGTTCCTCACTGGTTTACTTACCTCGAGAAATCGCGAGTCGTCCTCAAAAACGTCTCGCTCGCGTCTCAACACGCGCACCCGACACCTGATTATAACATCATAAGCCACTGGTGTCCATTTATATCATTTAAGTTACTTAAATCATGCAAATCGCACTAAACTTAGGTAAAATACACCTCACCTCCATCGCGTCGTCGAATTTCGTCGTAATCACACATCCGACAGGTCCGACAACGTCATCGCGTCGTTCACCGTGCCTACGTCGAAGCCGAGCCACCATCGTCATCACGCCGCTGCCGGCACCACCGTCGCGCCACCGCCGTTGTCGGCGTCGCCGAGCCGCTGCCGGCGTCACCGCCACGTCGTCTATGATCGGGTTGCCGTCTCTGCCGCTGTGGAACCTCGCCACCTCCTGGCGCTGGACTCGTCGTCCGCGGCCTCCGCGTCTCCAGAGGCCGCCGTCGCTGCTCCCCTACGTCAATGTTGCTGCCACAGTTTGAGCCGCCGCCACTGCCGATTTCCGCGCCGCATCGCTGCCACATCACCATCGTCTTCTCCACCACAACCATGCAGCCGCCGCCGCCATCCGCGATCTCCTGTCCGCGACCACCCCTGCGCACGGGCCTCCTCCCTGGCTCGCCGCTGCACCGGCAGCTCGCGCCCTTACATCACCGGTCAGCCGCCATCCGCAGCTAGAGCTCCGTTGGCCCCGCCGCGCTTGCCCGCGACCTCGCCGGATCCTCCGCCACTGCACCGGCAGCCTTCGTCGGCGGATCTCTCTCTCTCCTCTTCCCGTTCTCGCTCTCGCTCTCTTTCTCTTTCTTTTTCTCTTTCTCTTTCTCTTTATTTATTTATTTCTTTCTTTCTCTCACTCTCTCTTGTTCTTATTAAAATCTAATTTCCTCGAGATTCGTGCGGCGTGAAACTCGAGGCACATAAGAACATAATTATTCAAATGCTTTCTTTTAAAAAGTGGGCAACACTCATCTCGAGGAACCAACCCGCCTCATTTTACAATCACGATACTCGTGCCACACGCATTACGAGGTACATCCAATGTTTATTTCTTTAATGTGACCTCATTAAAATCACTATAGCCACTATAGCCACATTAAGCCGCTACCTTGGTCCCACTTCGGCACGCGACTCGAGGCGCGTCCCTGTTCGTGTTTCGGCTCAACAAATTTCACGCATATACTTTTCTCAACAGTTAGCCTTAAAATCTTAGATTGAACATTCTCAGTGTCTCCACCCGAGACTCGGACATACGTATTTTGACGAGTGGGTCTCACCTACGACCTTGACCTGACACGTGACACAAGTCAAATTTTCGGGCCGTTAAACACGTGATCAGCGACCGAGGGATTTCAGTGGACCCGAGTAAGATTCACGCTATCATTGACTGGCCTACACCAGAGTGCGTGACAGATATCAAGAGCTTTTTATGATTGGCAGGATATTATCGACGCTTTGTGCATGACTTCTCTTAAATTGCAGTGCCGATGACTAGATTAACCAATAAGGACTTGATTTTTCAGTGGTCCAGTGAATGCGGGGCAGCCTTGACAGAGTTGAAGAAGAAGTTAACTTCTACACCGTTGCTAGTGTTGCCAGAGCCTGACAAGGAGTTGACTGTTCATATGGATGCTTGTGGCATCGGATTGGGATGCGTACTGATGCAAGGAGATATAGTGATAGCCTATCTACCGCATCAGTTGAGGACTCATAAGAGGAACTATCCCGTGCACGACCTGGAGCTTGCAGCGGTCGTATTTGCACTGAAGGTGTGGAGACACTACCTTTATAGCGATAGGTTCACACTACATACATATCATAAGAGTTTGAAATATCTTTTCACCCAAAACGACCTAAATATGAGGCATCGACGGTGGTTGGAATTGCTAAAAGACTACGACTTCGCAATTGAGTATCAGCCTGGGAAGGGGAATGTCATAGCAGATGTCCTAAGCAAGAGAAGACCATACAATGAGATAGTAGTTTGCAAGATGACCCGCAAGTTTGGTTTACTCGAGGCGGCAACAACTATGAGTGTCAGAGGTTCTAGATACTATAGAGGCATATATTTGCGGGCGATGCGAGTACCGACAATACCTATTCCGCACGTTTTGGAGTGTCAAAGAGCTAATTTGATGTATCAGAGATTCAGGGACATGACAAAGAGTCCAGATTACCCACATTAGCGCGAGTCCGTTGATGAATGTTTGAGACACCGATGTAGATTATGGATTCTGGCAGTGGCAGAGTTACGCGATAGTATCCTATAGGAGGCTCACAGATCCAAGTACATAGTGCATCCCAATAGGACCAAAATGTACCATGATATGCGATGGTTATTTTGGTGGTCAGGGATGAAGGCAGATGTCAGCCAGTATGTGAGGAGTTGTGAGGTGTGTCAGTAGGTTAAGGTTGAGCACAGGAGACCTAGAGGACTATTACAACCACTACTATCCCATAGTGGAAATGAGATCACATCACTATGGACTTTGTTAGTGGGTTGCCGACGACTTTGCGCAAGCACGATGTCATTCGGGTAGTCGTGGATTGACTAACAAAATCAGGGCATTTTATCCCAATCTCCATGAAATATAACGTTCCACAACTGAGCACGCTCTTCGAGTGAGAAATTATAAGACCGCACGGAGTATCAATATCTATAGTGTTAGACAGAGACAGTCGACCTACTTCGCAGCTTTGGCAAGCCATAGGAACAATATGGTACCAGATTGAAGTTCATCACGGCTTTTAATCCGCAGACTGACGGGCAGTTTGAGAGACTTATTCAAATTTTTGAGGACATGCTCAAAGCCTGTGTGCTACAGTTTGGATAGTCATGGGAGGAGTTTTGCCAATTTGTGAGTTTGCCTACAATAATAGTTATCAGGCTAGTATTGAGATGCCACCATTCGAGGCGTTATATGGGAGACCATGCAGATCACTAGCTTGATGGGCAGAGCTCGAGGACGTAGCTACCGTTGGGCCTGAGGTTGTTGTAGATCACACATAGAAAATTTGGCTGATTCGTAAGAGGTTACAATCTTATCAGGATAGATAAAAGAAGTACGCAAACAAGTACCATGATGGTCTATGTTATGAAGTGGATAATTGGGTCTACTTGAATGTTTCTCCCTTGAAGGGCCTCATTTGGGAGAAAGAGTCTACCGTGCGAGGGTGATACCTCATTTGTTCCAAGGTAAAGATTGAATTAAATTTGAATTTCGGGACAAATTCCTTTTAGTTGGGAAGATTGTAATGGCCCGCTTTAATTAATCCCGATTAACAGACAAATTACAGATTAAGAACATAAGCTCAGACCCACGGGCATGCCTAATGAGGTGAAATATGTTATTTTTGTGTGGCGAGTGTTTATTTATTTTACTATTATTTAATAGTTTGCGCCGCGTAATTAAGAATTACGTTTGGTCGCGTTGCGCGCGTGTAGTGACGAGAGTGTATGACGTCGCGGTGTGAGCATAACGCGGGTGTATAGGATAGTATGAGATTGAGTTGTCACATCACCATATCTAAACCCATCATTCACTTTTCTCCCTCCTCTCCAAAATAAAAAAAAGTGCATTCAAACGGATGAGAGAGAAAAAGAGAGAAAGAGATGGAAAAGAGAAAGAAGAAGAGAGAGAGGGAGAAAGAGAGAGACGGCGAGAGCGGCGCCACCACCAAGCTAAGGCGCGGTGGTGTCGTGGCTCCAGCAGCGGCGTAGACTGCGGTTCGCGGGCGACGCGAAGGCACGAGCGGCGCCGGCAAAGACCAACTGGGGAGGAGACCAACACGCGGGGGAGGTCGCGGATGAGTGGCAGCGACTCCGGCCGGTGGCGCGTACAGTAGATCGCGGCGCGCGACCATCGCAACGGCGGACGCGCGAACGAGGTCACTTAACAATGGCGCGGCGAGAGCGAGCGGCGGTGGCGGCGGCGGCATCGGCGGTGAACGACGTGGGGCAATGGCGCGGTGGCGCGTTGTCTGACCGATTGATCCCCGACGAGACTATAGTCGGGTACGATCTTGTATCTCGAGGCGTGAGCGGGACGTTTTAGAGATATATTTGCGATTGTTTAAGGTAAGTAAACCCCGAGAAAGTCAGTTTAGAGTTTACTTATTTTTCCTCTAAATTATTTATTTCACATTACTTTTCGCTAGTTCAGTTTTCATGTTTATTCTATTCCCGCATGTGTTCGTGTATAGTCAAAAGGACGGTGTGACCCCTTTCCAGCTCTCTCGTTGATGATGATCCGATTGTTACTACGGTGTTGGTTATATCCCTAGACTACGCGTGAGATTTCTCTCAGTGAGTCGATGATCTCGAGAGCGAGTTGACGTGAGGCCCACCTCCGTCACAGATTTCCTCTCCTTTGAGGCGTTGGGTGGAAGTTTACCTTCCAACCAACAGAGTTCCTCGTTTCGATCGTGAATAGGAGGTGTGGATTTCCTCACCTTCAGGGCCTTTTTGGTTTAGTATTTACGTCTCAGGGGTCGACAATCGTACACCACACTCGCGTTCCATATTCTCGATTATCTCACGACTTATATTCATGCTTTACATTTCTGTTCATTTACTTTATATGCATGAATTGTAGCCATTTTTTTGGATTTCTTGTAAATACTAACTGAATTTCTCTGGGATTTACTCACCTGGAACTTGTCATTGTTTGTTGGTGGCAAGTTGCAGATTCTACAACGAGCCGGGGAAGGCGGTGATTGGCAACTACCTCTGATTTGGAGCGCCTCCACTAGCTTACTCGTAGGTGTTTGTATTTACGTATAAATATTTTTTAGGATCATTTTGAGAGACTTTTCACCTGATGCATGTATATTGATGCCTATTATACATTTTTGTCGCTTTAACTGATATACATAGTATCCTTTTGCTGGGTTTCCACCACATAGGTTGTTAATTAATGCATAACTTATTTACATTAATTATATGCATGTTATTAAGACTTTCGCTACTAAAATAACTTACATAAACCAAAACAAATAAATTATGTTATAAAACTTTATAACTTAATATATTTCGTTAAAATAATCATTTATACATCAAAATTTACTAAGTTGGAGTATTAGATAGTAAGTTTCGAGTGCCGTCATAGACATGTATGCCGGTGACGTGGCATGATCTAGTGAGGTGTCTGGTGACGTGGTGGTGCCCGATTTGCCTCGAAATTTGGGGTCGTCACATCTACCCTGCTCCATCACGATTTGAGAAATATTTGAGGCTTGTTGGTGATGTAGACTTCAAAATAATCTTATTTGGTTACACAACTTCCCTCCAAGGCTCCATTTGATTTGTTTTTGCCAACTTCATAATGCGAAACTCACAGTAAAAGATCATATTTTCATGTTTGGTTCAACTTTAAACTTGCAAATGAATTTATAAATTTTTAAATAATAAAAGATATGAATGACATAATACCCTTCAAACAAAAAAATGAGTGTGGGTAATAAAATGTTATCTCCTCGAATGAGGGTAGTAGAAATATCTCACACCTTTGACTAAGATGTGAGTTTGGAAATAACTTGAAAAAAAGTTTGACAACCAAACAAAATTAGTTCCAACACTTCTTTAAAAGCTTTGAGTTTTCTTCCTCGAGTTAACTCCACCCTTAACCAAACAATGCCCCAGTTATCTCCAACTATTTGGCGTTTTCCGCTTTTGTTGTATGGTGCTTTTGTTGTATAGTGGAGAGTGGAGAGAGGGAGAGAGGGAGAGAGAGAGTCGGTAGCAGAAACAAAGAGCAAAGAAGAGGGGATCGGGCCATGGACGAGCAAGAGTTCAATAGCTTGCTCGATGTCTTCCCAATCGTCCGATCTCGCAACTACCATGTATGTAAGACTAACAATCTGATTCTTCACCATGATTTAATCCGTTTGGTTTCTTTGTTTGTTTATTTTCCAACATGTCGTATTCATCATTATCACCATCATCATCTGTGTTTGTTGACAACGAATGCGAATAAGATTGGATATCATTCATTACCAACATCCATGTCCTTTTAAATTGCATAAATTTGAATTCATTAATAGTTCTGTTATTTGCTCACTCAATAACCTTATTTCTAGGGTTTCTTGGGTTCTTAATAAAATAAGGAACTGCGGTAATTGTTGCATCTGAAATCGAAGTTCTTGATTGTCTCTTGGTTCTTAGCAAATATAAGGTAAAGGCGAAAGAGAGATGATGCTCAATCTATAGCATTTCAGCCCCCATAGCCCATGGACCATAGGGAGCAACTAGTTGCCTCTTTTGTTATTCAACAATCTTGTATGTTGAAGTACTTCTATCTTAAATTACATACATAACCATGTTAGAATATTAATTTGCATCCCATCTCATTCTCCTTACTACACTTTTACTCTCTACACTCCACCTCAGCTCCCTACACTTAATAACTCACCCCATACGACATTTGAGTTTCGACGACCGCCGACCCTTCGTCAACTTTTCGTAAGACTTGGAACAAATTGAGATAAGTTTTGAGGTATTTTTTCGTATTTAAGATTTTTTTTTTAAACAATCCTTAATTTTGTAAAACAAAGAGTATTGCCTTTTTAACAATCCTCAATTTCACTATTCGCTAACATGTTGGTAGTCCTGATTAAAGGAACCACGACCAGTGGCGAATCCAAGGGGGTAGGGTGGGCAGTCGCCCCCCTTGTCCCTCAGACCCTCCTATAACAGCCATATATATTTTTTAACCTCTCGCCCCCATTACTCCCTCCTGCCCCCTTGGCAGTCAAAACACCGTTCCTATAGACTATAAGTGTTGGTGTTAATTTAATGTATTTAAAGTGTCTTCGGT
This sequence comes from Stephania yunnanensis, assembly GCA_039657365.1. NCBI lineage: Eukaryota > Viridiplantae > Streptophyta > Magnoliopsida > Ranunculales > Menispermaceae > Stephania > Stephania yunnanensis. The sequence continues at coordinate 55,126,610 of CM077584.1, forward strand.
GAATTCTTTCTTATTTGAATGATGTATGTGTAGTGAAAATCAAGAAAATAAAGTTTCTGTGCACATGCATTGAGAACCATTTTAAGGAGTAACTTATGTAAGTTATGAAGATTTTTACACACCTATATATATAAGTCAAAGTCTAGTTTCCCCAAAATTTCACAAAACTCAGTTCCAAGTTACAATTAGACAGTTATGGACAAAAAACTTATAATTAAGTACAAAAATTTTATTTTATTTTTGTAGTTCTTCCCTAGGTTTATTTATTGATAAAAAGGAATCTAATTAACATAATTCCCCAATGACGTTATTGTTTATATTATTTAGCACAAAGGTTATTTGAACTTTTTCATGTTAGTCAAAATGTTTGGGTTAATTGAATCAAGCTCTCTTTATATGATCCGTATTACTGTGGTGCTTTTCTCAAAAGTTGATTTCTTTCTAGAACTTCATTTGTTGATTTACAAGATTTGTAACAGTTACATAGACGCGACTCAACATTCAACTAATAGTATTATAGCAGTAGCGTAGCAGTCAGATAAGCTAAGAACACATCACACAATGCTGAACCAATGTTCTTAGGACAACACAAAACGGTCTTGTAGTGCCTCTTCCAATGGACAAATAAGGGTAATTTTAGGGCTTATGAATGCATGACTTCCTTTTTTACCAGGCTTACAAATTCTCTTTCAATCTTATCAATCTAACTTAAAATAGATCATTGTGAATTTTGTGGCATTTTAGAAGTTGTTGCTATCCCCTACTAGTTGCTTTGAGCTTCACGAAGCATCTCGTTATCCTAGGACCTCATCTCCTCGAGAGTTTGTTGTATTCTTGATTGCGTAGCATCTCTTGTTTGTTGTTGGTTCTTGTTGATTGTATACCAAAATAAGACAAGGGTTATTGCGGTGGTTTGGACACATCCGGGGACAAGCGGAAAAGGACCCTATTAGAAAACTCGACATGCTAAAAAGTGAAGAAATTCAAAGGTAGAGGGGTAGACCAATGATAACTTTGGGATACATTATTAATTGTAAAAGATTTTAAGATTACCAAGTAACATAATCAATTGCATTAAATCGAACTAATGAAAATGTTTGATCCTTGTAATCTACTCCAACTAATTTGGGATTGGGTCTTTGCTATATAAGGAATATGGATAATATATGTTCCCAATATTGTATTTATGAACAAATTTAGGATTGTGAGGACCAAAAGAACACCTCTAGTTGTGGGGTTTTTGAGTTTACATCGTATTGGAATTCACTACTTCCTTTTTATAAATTTCTAGTGTGTGTAGACAGTCTTCACACCTCAAGTAATTTCTCACATGCTTTAAGAGGTACAGAGGCCCTTTAATTTTTAATTTTATTGTTTTTAAAAAACATGCATATAAATTACACCTTATCAATGATGGTTATGCTCTTTTTTTTGCATGTGTATTTTACATTTTGATTCAATTTCTGATTAAAATAATGATATTTTATTTGCTTTTTGTTCTCATGAGAGTTCATTCTTCAAGCGCAGCCTGATTTAGAGTCCTTACGGGGGTGTACTTCACATACAACTGAAAACGAGGTAGCACTAACCTGCTGCAATCTTTTTATTTTTTATGTTTTTTATATATTTTTGACATCAACACAATCAATTATAGTGGTTCAAACATGCGCATTGAAGAATAAATCATAAACGTTGTACCAATTTGGAAAATGACCTATTAACAATAAATGAATCTGTTAGAAGAATAATATTATAATAATCTGGTAAAAGTACTAAACAAACGTATGTGCCACTAATATGACTGTATAATCTCCTTGGGTTGGATAGAGTTGAGTGGAGAAAGCGAATTCATTTATCCAACTCCTTGTAGTTGGGATAGGGCTTTTCTTTTCTTATTTATGGTGTTCTTTTTCAATTTATTATTTACATTTGATTCTTAAAGTTCAAGTTTACATATTTATGTTAATCCTACACTAGCAGCTAACAAATTGGCAAAATGCATGGAGTGATGAAGACAAAAAGGAAGCTGAAGTTCATGACATTGACCATAAAGGTACACCACTGTGTATCTTACAATTGTACAAGTTAGTTTTTTGGAAAATATATGGGTTTGATTTTTGAATGAAACTATTATGAGATTTGGTAGTTTTATGCAAAAACCAAGCCTAACCAGTTTGGAACTGAGGCATAGCCGTTACTGTTGTTGCATGAAACTATATAAATATATATATATATATATATATATATATATGCATATATTTGTGTAGAAGAAGATAAGAAGTGAAACTAATATTAATGGTTTTTGTGTTTTTTTTCCCTTTGTCCATTCATCAGATTCATTCTGGGAGAAACTGAAGTCAGCAGCTGAAGGGAAGGTATGTTGCTTGGTTGTCGTTATTAACTTGTATTAGCAAGTCGATTAACTATTTTTCATGAAAGAAAGTTTAACATTCTTCTCGAGGTTTTTTTTTTTTTGGGTTTTTTCTTAACATTTTCATTTTATTTTGACTTAATGTTTATGTATTCTATTTTACATGCTTTGTGAGTTGAAATACTAGACATGAGACGATGGAGTGGTAAAATTAGAGGAAGGAAAAGTTCCCAAGGTGGACCACTTTAGATGTCTTGGATCAATCATACAAAATGATGGTAATGTTTAGAATGATGTCACACATATAATTCAAGCAGGATGGAATAAATGGAGGAGTGGAATATGTGTGATCTGTGATAGAAATATTCCTACCAAGTTAAAAAGAAAATTGTATAGTACCGCAATTAGGCCAACTATGCTCTATAGAAGTGAATATTGGGCGATAAAGCAACAACAGTCACATAAAATGAACGTAGAAAAAATGAGAATGTTTAGGTGAATGTGTGGTAAAACTCCTAAAGATAGAAATAAGAAATACAGAAACTCAAAAAAAAGTAGGAATAGCATTAATTAACACAAATATTACGGAAAGGAGTTTGTGGTGGTTCGGACATCTGCAAAAATGACCTACAAATGCCCTCACTAGAAAACTTGACTAAATAGAAACTGGAGAAATTCGACGATGTATGGGTATACCAAAGTTAACTTGGGACGTATTTATTAGGATGGATTTAAATGGTTTGGAAAGCTCACCATAAATTGCACTAAATCGAGCACAATGGAAGAGTTTGATCCATGTAGTCCACCCAAATTAATTTGGGATTGAGGCTATGTTGTTGTTGTTATTCTAATTCCATGGTCTAGATGATGTGAATTGATGCAAACTTTTAAAATGGACATAGCACTTTTTATGTTGCAACCGAAGTTGTGATATTAACCAATTTTTTATTGAGAGCATTGCCGATGATTAGAGCTTGGCTAAAAGCCTAAAAACTCAACTTTTTTTTATTTGTTTCTTTTAAAGCATTGCTATTTTAACTCGGCCACCTTCTCTTCCCTCCCATTTTGAAAAAAAATAAAAAAAAAAATAATAAAAAATTACACAAAATTTTGACCAAAATAGCCTCGGAGTAAACGACAACTTTACCCTTATGCAAAACTCACCACACTTCCAACTGAAAGCTTTCTCCCCACCACCCCACTCTTCTACATTCGTCCTCTCATTTAGGTTCTCTATAATTACAACACAATTATACACCTCTCCAACGGCAAAACAACAAGAATCCCTAAAAAGGATCATATTTTTCTACATTGATTGCAAATAATACCAAAAAATGGTAATGGAGCCAAGATTTCACAAATTCAAGTCATCACATTTATCAAAACACAAAAAGGGAATTCTAAAGACAACAAAGAGATTGAGGCGCAATTAAACAAATAATCACAAAATTCAATCCTTGATCAGCGACAATGTCATCTCCACCACCACACACGATCCATCTGACGTTTCAACCAATTGATCAAACCACTGCTCCTCCCAAGTATTCCAAATGTACAATCACTTTTTGTCAAAATTCTAAAAATAAAAATGTCTCGTCCGAACATGCCCAAGACGTGCCCAAACATGACGGCCATGTTCGAGCCGGCATGTGCTTATATGTGTCAGTCCTATTTGACCGAAATGTATAGGCACATTTCGGCCTGACTTGGCTGACATGTATGGGCATCTCTCGACCTTGTTCAACCGAAACTCTTAAAAAGCAAGGTTATAGGGGAGGGGAGCGTTGGGGGCGCAGTGAGGGGTGCATGCACTTTGAGTGGGTGCATTATTTGATACTTGATTAGAGAAATGAGAGGATGCATGGTGTATGTTGAGAGAGGTTGGAGATATGAGAGGTGTGTAGAGAGGAGGGTGCAAGGAGTTGAAGGATGAAAGTTGAGAGGGGTTAGGTGGGTAAGGGTATTTAGGAATTTCAGCTAATTTGTTGGTTGGGTTGATAACATTTTTAAAAGATAATGGGTGGTTAATTTAGATTGGGTGAGAATAGAGTTTGGAAGGGTTGAAGTAATTACCCTTTTCTTTTGTCATATGAAACCTTAATTTGATTTGCGCGTTCCCCAACTTCAAGTAGCAGCTACACGAATTTCCTCTCAGTGTGCTATACCAATGATCTAGCATACATTATTTCACAAATTTTTATTTGCTTTACTATCCGTGTTATTTAGTCATTTTTTTCCTTTGAATCTGGCGTCGGTAATCTAGGACATGTTAAAGTCCTTTTCGATGTACTTTAGGCGTAAAGAGACTAATAATAATTAAAATTTTACTCCCTCCTTCCAAAAATATAAGTCTTTTTAGCCGAAGTTTCATTTCAAAAAATTTAAGTCGTTTTATGAATTCAAGAGAGCATTTATACTTATTAAACCTATTTTACCCCTTATTTAACTAATGGCCTATTCAGTTTGCATTTTAGGGAGACCCAAGATCATGAGATTAGTTTGTACTGCGATTAACATGTGGGTTTTTGTATTAGTCCCTTTTGGATATCTTGTTTGGTTGGGAGTATTAAGGTGAGATTAAATGTGGTTGCAATAGGTAAATTTAGTAAAAGTACCCCTCCATTTAAGTTACATCTTCAAATCGAAAACCATAGTAGCCGTCTTCATTTTCCGTTCTCCCTATATGAGTTCTTGCATCTCTGGTGTGGTCGTATTCATCGTTCGTTCTATTTCACTGCAGATAAATGGGAACAACGGTATGACATCGTCAAGTATATCAACAATATGTTCTAGCCAACAATCTAGACATACCTATTAGCACAACCAACCACAAAAAAAAAAAAAAAAAAAAAAAAACATACGCTTATTAATGAATCACAACTAACAGCAAAAGGAAGAAGTGAAATCACTATTGAAAACATCATGTAACCCCACTCCAGTAGTGTGCAAGGCTCAAATGTGACATTCTTATGGAAATTTGACAAATAAGGAACCGATTTCTTATTATGTTTATGTAAAAGAAAAAAGAAACATTTATTTTTTGCTCTTAGAAGATCTGCATTGGCGTGAATCAACGAAGACGGGTTTAGGGTTTTGAGAGAGGTGAAGAAGAGACGACGCGCCTTGCCCGACTTGATCGAGTGTCTTAGAGCCGCCATTGACGAGCCAAGTCTCTCTGGCGAGCTACTTTGTTTCAAGTTTCGATTTTGGTTTGGCAAAAACTGAAACAGTTGGCTTTTGGCGGGGCAACTCAATACTTACAATTGGTGCGAATCGAAGAATTGGTGCAAATCGATCTCCTTCCTCCATCCTTGGTTAGGGAGTCGTAGGGCTGGCAAAATATGCCCAGTCCCGTTTTGCCCATTTCGTCCGGTCCCGTTTTAAACGGGACTGGGCAGTATTTTTGTGAAAAACATACGGGACTAGACAAAATTTTTTGTCCGTTTAAACATACGGGACCGGGACTTGACAATTTTTTTTTAAAAACGGGTACCCGTTTATTAATTAATTTGAAGGGTATATAAGTAATTTCATACCCTATAACCTAATTTCAATCTCACCCTCTCGGCCTCTCACTCTCACTTTCTCTCTTTCACACTCACGTCTCTCTCTCTCATGTCTCTCTCCTCTCACACTCACATCTCACCGTCTCACGCTCACCGGGTCCGTCTCACGCTCGGTCTCTCGCCAAACCATCGCTCTGCCTCTCCCGCCCTCGCCATCGCCGAATGTGCGATCTAAGAGGGCCGGCGTACGCGGGGTGGACGGCGGCGGGCGAGAACGAGAGGATCGAGGCGAAACGAGAGAGGAGAGGCCGAGAAGGGTGGGGGCGTGGTCGACAAGAGAGAGGCCGAGAGGGGTTAGGTTTAAGGCGGGGCCGAGAGACGAGAGGGGGGAAGGGAGACGGAGAGGGAAGGACGCCGAGAGGGGAGCGAGAGAGACGAGAGGGAGAGCGAGAATCGAGGGACGAGAGGAGGGAGACGGAGGCGAAAATGATGGAATGAAGAGAGCGGGAAGACTAGAGGGGGATCGGTTTTTGGACGATCGGGATGGGGGATCGCGGCCTGGGGGTCCGGGTTCTTGTCGTTTTTAGCGGCGCGCCACTTCTCCGCTTCGCGGCGCGGCGCGATCGCGACCGCCCCCGTGGCGTTAGGGTTTGATTGGGATGATCAAAATATTTAATTATTTTTTAAAAAAAAACGGGCAAAACAGGTCCCGTATGTTTGTAAAACATACGGGACTGGAAAAAAAAATCGGTCCCGTTTTAAAAACGGGACCGGGACCGGACATCACATTTAAACATTTTTGAAATGGGTGTCCAGTCCCGTTTTTGTCCGTTCCCGTATTTTTGCCACCCCTAGGTAGTCGCTCCCAAAGCACCCTAGAATCGTCTAATGTCTCACAATCTTGCGTATTTCGTCCCTCTCTCACGATTGGGTTTCAAGAGGGAGGGGTAGTTTGGTAATATGTGAAGCCCAAGCATTGGGACTAATTAGTGCCACAAAAAATGATTGTTTATTTTAGTCACCTGTATTTGGGTATTAGATAGTCTTGTGGATTAGTTAATCCACCAAGCAAACACCGGATTAGCCAGTCCAGTGTGACTAATTAAACTTAAGACCATGAAGTGAACATGCCATACATGTTTACACCTATTTACGTAATTAAAGCATTTTATGTTTTTGTGTCAAGGGATAAAAATGTAATTTAACCTCGTCATTAAAGCTATCTGTAAAGCTACTTTAATTAGTGTGCTCCATCCAAAACGACTTTTAATTTTGGATGGAGGGAGTATGCTCAATAGTTCTAATTTAATTAAGTTATCACTTTTTAGTGTAGCCCCGTGTAATAAATACTTTTTTTTTTTTTTTTTTTCAGTCGAGAGTCTAAATATAATCGGAATTTATATTTCGTTGGTATTAGGAATCGATTACAACTTTGGTTTTTTAGTTGCAGTAGGAGTTTCAGGTTGTAAGATGTATATGTACATGGTTGGGCAGTAGGAGTTTCAGGTTGTGAGATGTATGTGTACATGGTTGGGATGTAATCCGAAGTATGTTAAGACATTGACTTTGAGTAATACTTCACATTGCCCATGTCTTTCATTTTGCTTCTTAATTCAACAATAAAGCCTTAATCCTAATTTAGCTGGGTTGGCTATATGGATCAAACTTCTTCACTCCACTCAGTATAGTGTACTTGATGGTGCGCTTTTACAATCCTTAAAACCCTTCATAATCAATGCATCTCAATTTATCTTAAGTCTGCCACTACACCATCGAATTACTTTAACTTTTATTGTGTCTACTTTTTTAAATGGGGCATTTGCAAGTTGTCTTTGGATGTGTCTAAAACATCATGACCACCATTCCCTAATTTTTGTGTTGATTGGTGTTACTCCCACTGACAAGAGCGATTTGAATGGTTTGGAAAGCTCACCATCAATTGCACTTAATCGAACCATGGTTTAAAAAATCGACAAACTTCGTCGAAGTTCAGGCGAAGTTTGTCGATGTTGAGGTGAGCAAAGCGAAGTTCAAGGGCAGTTGAAAAATTGCAAAACTTCGATTCAACTTCGGCTAACTTCGACCGAACTTCGAAGACATCGATGGAAGTTCATAAAGTAAAATTGTTATGTTTCGTGGAAGTTGAACAAACTTCGACATAAACTTCGGAAACTTCGATGGAAGTTGATAAAATCATATTTATGCATTATTGTTGTATGATTAAATATATTCCTAGCATCTCTATGAAGAAACTTGAGTTTTCTAAGTTTAAAGTGAAATTTCGTAAACTTCCGTACATCGGCGAAGTTTTGTCGAACTTCCATCGTCGAAGTTAACTTCTTCGAATTAATTCCAAATTTTAAGTAAGCGAAGTCATAGGCGAAGTCGAAGTTTCGAACATTGAATCGAACACAATGAAAAAGTTTGATCCATGTAGCCGACCCCAATTAATTTGGGACTGAGGCTACGTTGTTGTTGTTGTTGTATTTAGGTAGGTTAGAAATATTCCTACTAAGTTGAAAGAAAAATTTTATAGGACCGCAATTAGGCATGTTATGCTCTATGGAAGTGAATGTTGGGCGTTAAAACAACAATTACATAAAATGAACGTAGCAGAAATGAGGATGCTTAGGTGGATATGTGGTAAAACTCGTAAAGATATAATAAGAAATATAGAAATTCAAAGACAAGTAAGAGTAGCAGCAATTGATACAAAGATTAGGGAAGGGCGGTTGCGGTGGTTTGATCATCTGCAAAGACGGCCTACAAATGCCCCCACTAGAAAACTTGACTCAATAGAAACTGTAGAAATTCGATGAGGTAGGGGTAGATCAAAGTTAACGTGGGATGCATTAATTAGGAGGAATTTGAATGGTTTGGAAAGCTCACCATCAATTGCACTTAATCGAGCACAATAGAAAAGTTTGATCCATGTAGCCGACCCCAATTAATTTGGGACTGAGGTTATGTTGTTGTTGTGGTGTTACTCCCACTGACAAGAGCAAGTATGTTTATTGTCTTTGTCAGGTACCCGACTCAACCATATGACCGCTTAAAAACACAAAAACCCTAATCCACTAACTGTCACTTCACTTTTTCTTCACCACTTGTACTCCACTCCTAATCCCACTATTATTCAACTACAACACCCTACGACCTTTGTTACTTGGACCCTTCACTCTAACCCAAAGTACCCATGTTGAACACTTGAAACGATTATGATGCTTATAAAGATATGGATACTTCATTTATAAAGTTCTTTGTATAGAAAGTTTCAAAATCTTAGAGAAGAAAGAAAAAGTTGACAAGAAGAAAGAAAAAGTTAACAAGAACTTTCTAGAGTAGGATAAGAAATGAAAAATGAGAAAACTAATAGGTGTATAAGCTATTACATATATGTTATTATACATATATAAGCATATGTGACTCATGTTTTAAACACTTTTTGTCGAGTCCTCTTGTCCTTCAATTAGACAATAGGTGGGTTCGACCTTTAGACTCATACCCGCACAGTTGCACCCGAGTCTAGGTAACATAGCCTACAACACCACCTTACCCTCAATTTCCTCTCAACAACATCAACTCAAACTCAAAGACACCTCTCACATAGTTTGCTTCTTCATCTTCCTTAGCTGATTGCACCTCTCAGGCTCCCCTCTCTAAAGCTCTCAACTGTTGGGGGTTTTTAAACACAACTGAGACGCCTCGCCTTCCTGTCTTGTAACTTTGATTTGGCGAGCAGTTGTTGGCAAAGGAACACAATTCTCTTCTACATAGAACTCTTCTTCTTTGGATTGAACTACATACATTTTCTTCATTCTCCTTTCATATAGAAGACTTGTTGCCCAAGACATAGAGGTAACTTGTTACACAAGACATAATAGTAACTAGTACTAAACCACAAAATAACTTTGTCCATACGGTTTAAAAAAAAAAAAGTGTCCATACTTATCTAGGTTAACTAGTAATGAACCACAAAAAATACATATAAAATAAAGGAAAATACTACAATGACAACAACAATGTCACACCACAAGACACATTGGCTCACAAGAGCCCTCCATACAACCTCGACCCGCATGTTATGTATCGAGATATGTGTATGCTCTTATCTTTATGCACGCATGCACGTGACATGTTGTTGTCATTCTAGCACTTCTCGAAAATAAATTTAGAAAACGTCTATATAGACATAACTCAGTTTAACCATTATTTTTCCAATTTGAATTTTTCAATCATATCGTCTACAGAGGTGTTGACTGTTGTCTGATGTAATTTGCATGCCTGTTGTTAACTGTTTAATCATTTTTTTTTTTTTTGAGTTAATAACTGTGTAATCAATTAAAAACGAGAATCTTGTGAAGGTGGCAGTGACGTTAAGTTATATGTTTGTAGGTCGGCGCAGAAGAGGCTGATAAATTTTGCAAGGCTTTCCAAAGCGTTGTCAAAAAGCTTGTATGCAGTCATATCATACTCTTACTTATCAAATAATGCTTGTTTCTTTACTGATTTATTTTATGTAGACTTCTCAAATTTATGCAAATCTTGTTTTTAAACTGCATTTGCAGGTATATGAAGAACTGAGTGTGGAAGGTGCTGCAAGTTTTATAAGTTTGCGAAGAGCTGGACAGTTTTAATGTGCTTTCTGAACTTCATTGTTATAGGCGGATATTGAAATGCAAAATTTGTTAACACCTTAGTTGCTCCTCTACTTTCTTCTTTTGCTGTCGCCTTTTCTTGGACTGAAATATCAATCACAAATATTGTTTATATGGTTGTTGATACATTTGAAAATCAAGATGTGAGCTCGCACATGCTAGCATATATGATATATTTGTTGACTTGGGACATATTAATTAAGAGATTTAATTGGTTTGGAAAGCTCACCATAAGTGATACTAAATTGGGACACAATGGAAGAGTTTGATCTTTGTAGTCAACACCAATTAATTTGGGATTGTTGTTGTTGTTATTGTTGTTTCTTGTTGTAATAGATTTTGCAGCAAACGTTTTTTTTTTTTTTTTTTTTAATCTATACTCAGTTTTAATCATCACTTTTCAGTTATTTTGCATTTAAAGAAATATATGGTAGTGCGATTTTTCGAACTTTTATCATTGACAAGTGAGGGAAAAGGTTTTGACAAAATAGAATATTGTAATATACCAAAATTCTAGACAACGTTGGCTCTAAACTGTAATTTTTTTGTCAAATTGTTAAATTATCTTGAACTTTCACAACTTTTGTTACTATGTCTTAACCTTATGAAACTTATTATTTCTTTAACATTTTTAGATTGTTTAATTTGTATCTTAAACCATTTTTAAACTTCAAATTTGATGATATGTCACTTAGAATAATGAGTTTAAGTCATAAAATTAATAAATGTTTTGATAATTATGAATGTTTAATGGCTTTTAAAATTCATATTTGTTAAGTTTCATCTCATCAAATTTTTAGTTAAAAATTAAATATGATACAAATTAAACAATTTAGAAAGGTTATGATATAATAATAAATTTTAAAAAATTACAGATAAATAATAAAAATTATGAAAGATTATAATATTTTAACTAGTTATGTCTAATCTTTTTCTCTGGAGCAAGAATAAGTGAACGGTCAAATTTTGGACCTTGGATCGAGAATTCTTGCTATTTTTTAAATTCGTGTACTCGAAATCTTTCACTTGCTGTTTTCCACCAAAAATATATTATGGAACTCTAACCCTGAATGTGGAGTATCCTACTTTCACACAATTCACAACAAGCAATCAAAATACATCAATAGAAAAGGAAAAGAACCAGCATCCCGTGTAAAAATACATTGATTTGTTAATCTAAACATTGGAAACAACATCAAATTATGTACATTAAATTTTGAAAAGTGTGACTTTATCATCTAGGGTGAGAGTTGGGAGTTACTTAGATATAATAATTTCGCAATATGCATTTATGTACCAACCAGTGAACCTATGTACCAACAAATGTATGGTTCACTGGTTGGTATGAAGTTACTTAGGTAAGAAGTCGGGAGCTCGAGCTTCATAGTGAACAAGTTAGTGGTTTCTTTCTTATCAAAAAAAAAAAAAAAAAAAATCCCAATGTCCTATAATATAACATGTACGTCCCTAATTCATTGCACTAATCTATATTATATATATATATATATATCATATATATAAATGCACGAATCACAAATTTTTGAGTGGTAATGAAATTTACCTATTTGCCCATACTTTTTTTTATCTTCAAATCAACATTTTCTTTTGTATCCAAATCAAACTCTAACTTCTTATCAATCCACTACACTGACCATACTTTTTTTTATCTTCAAATCAACATTTTCTTTTGTATCCAAATCAAACTCTAACTCCTTATCAATCCACTACACGTTTTTTTTTTTTTTTTTTTTATCTCCAAATCAATCATGAACTCATTCTCATCAATTCAATACACTTTTTTTGAGGAAGTAATGTCCTAGCATGATTAGCTTATTTTTCCATTCATATCTTATCTCAATCACAGTAGAGAATATTGATAAGCTAAAAAAGGTACTTGTATTTCTAATTTTTAAATTTTAATTGCAACTTTAAATTTTGTTAATAAATTCTTAGAAATTAATTCCCGCGAGCGAAGCGAGCGGGGGAATCGTGCGTAGCACGTCTTCAAACTAGTATATATATATAAGTTAAAGGAGATAGAAAGTTTCAAATGCTCTCTCTCTTTCCACCATTTCATTTTTAGGATTTTCTCAATTTATTATTTTTCTATTTTAAGATATTTATATATTTGTGTTATTTATTATTTTAAGATATATTCATCCCCTCATATTTTTGAAAAACAAAAAATGCAACTTTGAACAACTAAACAACTGTTTAATTAATGATTTATTCATCAATGCATTAAGTCTTTATTTCGAGTCTTACACCATCAATTTAGTTACCGCAATATTATTTATATATAGTTAATGAATGGTTATATACTTCAATTATTTATAAGTAAATATTTTTTAACCCTCTATTGTATATATTTTTTTTTCGCACTTAATCGAGCACAATGAAAAAGTTTGATCCATGTAGCCGACCCCAGTTAATTTAGGACTGAGGCTATGTTGTTGTTGTTGTTGTTGTTGTTGTTGTTGTTGTTGTTGTTGTATTGTATATTTTTTTCTAAGAAATATGGGTTGATTATTGTAAATTGTAATTTTAGTTGTAAAAAATATTACAATATATTCATGTAAATTCATTTATTAACTTTATCATAAAGTCTTAATAATTCATGCGCAGAGCACGAGAAATCGACTAATTGCTTATAAAGATTCATTACTCCATCCGTTTTTTTTAAGTGTCTTTTTAGTCATTTTGAAGTATTTCACAATATCTATCATTTGATAGTTTCAATACACATTAATTAGTTAATTGACTTTTATACCCTTCATAGAAAAAGAAAGTCTAATAATTACACATCAATGACATGTTCGCTTCACAAATACAATAGTCCTTTGTGTATGGGATTAACTTATACATAGGATTGTGGCTTGGATTAAGTGATTAGTTCTAGTTGGGTCACTTGTTCGGTTCGGTGTATTCAGATTGAGATTAATTTTTTTTCAGCTGGTAGAATGATCAACATGCCCCTAACAAAATTGATATTGTATCTAACCTTATTCAATTCTTGAGTTTGAGAAGAATGAAAGATTTTGGTTGCAGTCAACAATATTTTTTTTTTTTTATGAAAGCAGTCAACAATATTATGAGTTGAAGAATTGATTATTCTTTCATCAATCACTCTGTGAAGAACTGTCGGAGAAGGACTAGTTGTTGAAGAATATCTTCTTGTTGAGATTCCTCTCTATTTTTTTACCTATACTACATTATTGGATCGCAAACTTCGAAGTTAATCGCTGGAGAAAAGGATGGAACATGAGAGAAGGTCTCTCCCACAAAGCTTGCAGAAGGATCCACAAACACCGACAACGATAGTCATATAGAGGTTCCATGAATTTGGGGAAAATAGCAATACCTCTCGATACAACTGGAGAATATGAACGAAGATGATGCAGTGGCTTTGGTGGATAGCGATGATGATGTTTGCTCGCTGTCCGGAGTTGTCGTCGATATCCTCTCTCGCACCTCATCTCCTTTCTCCATTGGCTATGGTTTGGTTTTGTCTACCCCTAATGAAGTCTATGAAGGTGAGAAGCATTGCAACGGATGACTAAACTTGTTTGAAAGAAAGAGGTACTTTGGTAATGTTTCAAACTCAAACATTGGACTAATTAGTGACACGTACTAAAAAAGATGGTTTAGTTTAGTCACCTCTATTGAGTATAAAATAGTCTTGTGGACTACTTAATCCTCCAAGTGAACACTGGATTAGTCAATCCAATGTGGCTAATCCGACCTAAGAAGGTGAAGCGATCATGCCACAATAACTAGTGTATATAGAAGTAGAGAGGTTATGAGAGATAAATGGTGATTTAGCCATTTAAATACCACTTTCTCTTCAATCAAGATAATTAAATGACTTTCTTAAAAACTGTGAACAACCTTAAAACGACACTTAAAAAAAAAATGAAGAGAGTACAAATATAGTGGACAAGTTATTGGTTCCTTTCCAAATTCACTAACATGTACCTCCACAACTGAGCTGCATTATTGCATTATGACATGGAAGATTGAAAGTGTTGTTTGGAATTTCACGCCATGCCTAAGGGACTTGGTTAGATTGTGATAAACATCATTTTAGCGTGACATTTTCTTTTTTAAATTAGAACGTATTAATGTAATTTAGGTGATTTCTACCCCTTTTAATATAAAAAAAAACTGCCAAATTACAACTCTATTTATAATCTAATTAAGTCTTAAATGTGGCCGGCTTATATAAATGAAACTTGAAATCAAAGCAGGCTTGGCCGGCCAACCCCCCCACCAAATCTAGCTATATGTACATGCATGCATTATCGATTACATATACATAAAATTTGTATATATAGATTGATCAAACTTATTGAAGATGAGAAAAGCAGGAACATATTCAGGAATTCTCTCCGGCGGCATCTGCGGGAGGACCGGGCCACATTCATTACCGCTGGCGAGGATTAAGAAGATCATGAAGAAGTCTAGCGAGGATGTGAAGATGATATCTGGTGAAGCACCAATTGTGTTCTCAAAGGCTTGTGAGCTCTTCATTGAAGAGTTGACGATGAGGTCTTGGCTAGTGACCCTTGAAGGCAAGAGGAGGACTTTGCACAAAGAAGATGTCGCCACTGCACTTATAGCCACCGATTTGTTTGATTTCCTTGTAAATGTTGTTTCTGATTCAACCAACTAGTTATAGATCTAATTAATTAATCAACTTTATTAATTAACTATACAAACTCCACCTATGTAGAATAATATATGCGCTACATAACCGGTCCCAAGTCAGAATAAAGGAAGAAGACTCTGACGTCTATTTTTTCATATCAAAAAATAGGTAAAGGAGACCAAAGCCCATTTTTCAAGAATGAAAAATGGAGGTTCTTCAAATGGATCAAACACATGTTGAGGGTATGTTTGTTGTTGTTGTTGTTGTTGTTGTTGTTGTATTAATTAAGTACTATTAATCCAATTAATCAGTATATACATAAGTAACGCATATGTACTAGATACATATACCTAATAAAGCATGCTTGAATGAGGGAGGAAATTAATTACCCTTTTTTAGGTAAACTAATTAATCACTCTTCAAAGTATGTGTCTTGACTTGAGCAAAAGAATCAAGGAAATACTTTTTTTAACTAATTTTAAATTTTGCACACAAAACAAAATTAATTTGCAAATGTAAGATTTGGTTGCGAAAAAAATTTGTCTGTAATTACTTATAAACTGCGAAAAAAAAGATTTGAAGCTAAATAATATAGGTACAAAAAATTATAGTGATCATTGCATTTTACTTTCAGCATTAGGTTTAGTTATGAGCCCGCTAAAATTTTTTCTATGGTTAAAAAGTTAGATACAAAAAAAAAAATATTGAATTTTAGCTACAAATACTTTTACAATTAAAGGCAACTTTCCTTAATTGCAGTGAGCATGAATGCTTTCATTTTTTATTTTTATTTTTATTTTAACAAAAGCATGACTGCTCTCATAGATACTAATGTTTTGATATTCATTAACTAAATTAATTAGGGTTGTCCACAAAAAAATTAATTAGAGTTAGACTTGAAAAAAAAAAAGAACTATATATACTTTCTTAATTTTCTACTTGCGGAAAAAAGAACTATATATACTTTCTTAATTTTCTACTTGCGGACATATGTATCTCTTATTAGACAAATTATTCAACGAAAATGGTCTATAAGAATCGTGCACATTCATCATGAAGGTAACCGAGCCGCAGATTGGATGGTCAACTTTGATGCGCAACACTCAATTGAATTTTGCAAGCTCTCTCAATGCCTGAATGAACTGTTTAAAATCCTTAGAGATGAAATGGGCTATGGGAGTTGTCACGGGGCCAATTAAAGCGGGGTTTTTTCACTAGGAAATTTTTCTCACTCAATCGAACCCGCGATGCCTAAGGGCCACCTTAGTTCAACACACACCAATACTCGAATTAAAGGGACAGCAAGCAATAGGCAACAAGGAAACATTTTTACTAGCTCTCAATTGGGAATACAACTATGGAACTCTATGCATACATGTCACTCATGCATCTACTCATGCATTTCGTCCTCTGTTTCATCTCTTTGCTCCACCTAGAGCCTCTGGCTTTATAGACCAGCCAACAATCAGTTACATAACCGTCCTAGACTAGGTAAAACACCACTCCTTGTGGTCAAGGCGATTACCCAACCGCCTTGCTCCTGTCGCCACCTCGTGCCATAACCGCCTTGACCCTAGTCTAGTCGAGGCACATGCTCTTAGTGCCTGGAAGTTACTGGAACGTGGATTGATCATGCTTTGAGCCATGACCGAGGTAGTTACCTAACCACCTGTAACCGCCCTTGACTTGGTCCGTTCAAGCCTTCGGTTCACCTTGAATTCGGGACAGGGACTGTTCGTGGTGCCTAGCTGCGCGCCTAGGCTCCTCTGCGTGCTAGCCGGGGCTCGGTCCGACCGGGTCCCACCGGCTCGGGGTGGTCGGCACCATGGTCCGTCCATGGGTCGTGCTTTGGCATTGCGCCCAAGGCATGCTCGAGGGTCTCTGCTTGTTCGCCCATGCTGCCCCAGGGAGAGAGCACACCTCTCCCTATAGTAGATGTTAAGCCGTTTCCTCGACTCCAATAGAAAACATCCCAAAATGAGACCAAGCGTACTTTGACCCGGGTCAACGCCCAAGTCAAGATTTGTCAACCCTTGCCTCGTGCCTTGCTCGTGCCAAAGAATCCACTAAGTCTTGCCCGTGCCCGCGCTCGTGCCAAGATGTGTCAAGGCGTCGTGCCAAGGCGTCGTGCCAAGGAGTGCCAAGGCGTCGTGCCAAGGTGTGCCAAGGTTTACCCGCGCTCATGCCAAGGCGCATACTTAAGTCCGCCCGTGCCTCATACCAAGGCGCGTACCTAAGTCCGCCCGTGCCTTGCGTGCCTCGCGCCAAGGCGAGTACCTAAGTCCGCCCGTGCCTCGCGACAAGATGTGTCAAGGCGTGCCAAGGCGCCATGCCAAGGAAAAAAACGCCCGCGCTCGTCTCCGCTCGTCCATGTGCGCGCGCCCATGCGCGCTCGTCCACGCGCGCGCGTCCACACACTACGCGCTTGTTCCGTATCCAGGCCCGTGCCCAGGAGCAAACCCTTTGCGCTTGTGCACTGTTCCGCATGTTTACTCGCGACCCAACCTTATGGAACCAGCCGAGCCCTCCTGAACTCGGTCATTGGGTAGGTTTCTTGCTGCCTAGCCCAACCTACTCGGGTCACGCTATCGAGGGGCTGACAAACATCCCCCCGCCAAATTGTTCGATGCCCTCATGGAACACTCTGCGTATGCCTGTCCACCAGACTGCTGCCCACCAAAGCGACATTTCTCCATCTGATCCCGTACTTGCAGCGCCACCAGCCTTGGTATCTTGTGCTGCTCCTTTCGCCTCGCATTGCGGGAAAAACACGACCCCTTTCATCCATGATCAGGAAGCCATGAAGTGATGGGATCACAACGACTTTCCCAGCCATCAAGAAATCATTTCCGCAATGATTTCAAAGTCATCCAACGGAGCAGAAATCAAATTCACCTTGCCCTCCCAAGTGTGGATTCGAATGCCCACATCTGAGGCTACGCCCATAGCCTTCCTTGGTTCGGAATTGACTGCTTTCATCATGCTTGCACTCTCAGTAAGCCGTAAACCAAGCCTCCGAGCTAAGTTCTCCTCAATAAACGAATGTGTGGCTCCCGAATCGATCAACACCTTCACTGTTTGGTTGTTGATCTGGGCCTCCACGAACATCAACCCTACTGATGCCCCCGCCTTGTACACCTGCACAGTGTTCAGCAATTGCAATGGATTCATCTGTGCCTCTTGTTCATCCGAAACAATCGCATTCGACTTCTCTTTCTTTGGGCAATCCCTTGCCATGTGGGGACCGTCACATATAAAACAACCTTTTTTTCCCATTGATGCTTTGCACTAGCATCAAATTTTGAAGAAGGCTCATCCTCCCTCCTGGATCCACCAGCTCGATCTTTCTCCATGTACTTCTTTTCTTTTGATTCAAAAGAAGTACCACTAGTCTTATAATCCACAAGACTATCCGCCACTGCAATTGCACTCGACAAGTTCTTCACACCTCGCCTCCGCAACTCCGACTGCGCCCATCCTTGCAATCCAACGGTGAAATTAAACAACTTGTCCTCCTCGGACATATTTTTGATGTCAAACAACAAGGAAGAGAATTCCTTCACGTATTCTCTAACCGTCCCTTTCTGCTTCAATTGGCGCAACGCCTCCCGCGCTTGCCACGCCGCATTCGTGGGTAGGAATTGATCCTTCAATTCCCGTTTCAGCACCTCCCACTCCACAATCTTCGGTCTGCCCGCAGCTGCATCATCATCCACTCTGGTCCTCCACCAGAGTTTTGCATCGCCGTCTAGGTACATAGAGGTCAAAATGACCTTTTGGCTCTCCTCCGTTCGAGCCGTAGCAAAATATTGCTCCATATCCCAAAGGAAATTCTCAAGCTCCTTTGCGCTCCGCTTGCCTGAGAATTTCTTTGGCTCCGGTACCTTTGTTCTAGGCTTCGCCGCAACGGTACCCTCCGAGGATCCGCCCACGGCTCGCTTGAGCAGGTTTAACTCCATAGCCGTGCTCGTGGCAGTTTCACTAGTGAGTTCTCCCACAGAACGCACCTCGAACATAAGCTCCTCAAATTTGGATTCCCACATTGCTATCGTGGCTTCTTGGGACTCTCCTCTAGCCACCAAAGACGCCACCAACATTTCCAAGCCTTCGAGGCGTTGCTCCAACCTTGAAGACTCTGTCGTGTCCGCCGGGACCGCCATTGTTGCCATCATTTGTTTTAGGTAAGCTACCCTCTCACCTAGATCGCTCGTTGCTCGGGTCGCCATCGTCTCCGAACGAGGCTCTGATACCAATTGTCACGGGGCCAATTAAAGTGGGGTTTTTCACTAGGAAATTTTCTCACTCAATCGAACCCGCGGTGCCTAAGGGCCACCTTAGTTCAGCATACACCAATACTCGAATTAAAAGGACAACAAGCAATAGGCAATAAGGAAACGTTTTTACTAGCTCTCAATTGGGAATACAACTATGGAACTCTATGCATACATGCCACTCATGCATTTCGTCCTCTGTTTCATCTCTTTGCTCCACCTAGAGCCTCTGGCTTTATAGACCAACCAACAATCAGTTACATAACCGTCCTAGACTAGGTAAAACACCACTATTTGTGGTCAAGGCAGTTACCCAACTGCCTTGCTCCCTGCTGCCACCTCGTGCCATAACCGCCTTGACCCCCTAGTCAAGAAGCACATGCTCTTAGTGCCCGGAAGTTACCGGAACGTGGATTGATCATGCTTAGAGCCATGACCGAGGTAGTTACCTAACCACCTGTAACCGCCCTTGACTTGGTTTGTCAAAGCCTTCAGTTCACCTTGAATTCGGGACAGGGACTGTTCGTGGTGCCTAGCTGCGCGCCTAGGCTCCTCCGCGTGCTAGCCGGGGCTCGGTCCGACCGAGTCCCACCGGCTCGGGGTGGTTGGTACCATGGTCCGTCCATGGGTTGTGCCTTGGCATTGCGCCCAATGCATGCTCGAGGGTCCCTGCTTGTTCGCCCATGCCGCCCCAGGGAAAGAGCACACCTCTCCCTATAGTAGATGTTAAGCCGTTTCCTCGGCTCCAATAGAAAACATCCCAAAATGAGACCAAGCGTACTTTGACCCGGGTCAACGCCCAAGTCAAGATTTGTCAACCCTTGCCTCGTGCCTTGCTCGTGCCAAAGAATCCGCTAAGTCTTGCCCGTGCCCGCGCTCGTGCCAAGACGTGCCAAGGCGTCGTGCCAAGGTGTGCAAGGTTTACCCGCGCTCATGCCAAGGCGCATACTTAAGTCCGCCGTGCCTCATGCCAAGGCGCGTACCTAAGTCCGCCCGTGCCTCGCGCCAAGATGTGCCAAGGCGCCGTGCCAAGGAAAAAGACGCCCGCGCTCGTCCGCGCTCGTCCATGTGCGCTCGCCCATGCTCCCGCTCGTCCACGCGCGCGCGTTCACACACTACGCGGGTGTTCCGCATCCAGGCCCGTGCCCAGGCGCAAACCCCTTTGCACCTGTGCACTGTTCCGCATGTTTACTCGCGACCCAACCTTATGGAACCAGCCGAGCTCTCCTGAACTCGGTCATTGGCTAGGTTTCTTGCTGCCTAGCCCAGCCTACTCGGGTCACGCTATTGAGGGGCTGACATGAGTCTCCTTTCTTAGGATGTGTCCACTGTAGCTAGACAACTATGTCTCTTTCTAATCCAAAACGCACAAAAAACTTCTAAAAAAAATCAAAAGCTTGATTAAATTGAATTACCAGTGATGATACAGTAATATACCAATAAAATTTAAAGACATTAAACGAATTTAATTAAATTGCGATGCCCCACCCCAGAGAGAGATATATATTAATTGAATCTCGACAATAAAATGAGCGGTGCTCAATTAATGGTAATGGATAAGCAAACAAAAAACAAACAAACATGATTTCAAATAATAAGAATAACATACAAACAAACATTAATTTTTATTTTTTTTTTTAAACGTACAAACAAACATGATTTAAAAAAAAATACAAACAAACATTAGTTCTTTTTTTTTTTTTTTGAAAATACAAACAAACATTACTTAATCTCTTCCTTAACGTCACCTGTGACATAAGATGATTGCGATTAATTATTATTATTATTTTTTTAGGTCTCCAATACCCGATCATGTCATCCGGACACTTCCCTTGTACTTACAACCATAACCAACCATCAGCGTCTCAAGATTGAAAACACGGTTGAACCGAGAGATGTGCATTATAGTGGTGTTAGTCTAGCATTTTTTCGTAATAAGAGTATATGTAGATATTTAGGGATGTAAGTGGAGCAGAGAATCTCCATTCTCCACAAAGATTCACCTCAATAGGACGGGGATTCCTCGCCAATTAGCCCCCACAAAATTCGAGCGGGGCAATTTCATCCCCACCATCGCGGGCGGGGTGGGGGGGGCGGGGGAATATTACCCCTTCCCATCATGGGGAATCTCTCATGGATATTTCCTATGAGGATCCTGAATATTTCATGTTGGAATTGCATCAAAATCATTAAATATTATATTTCTCTTTATTGTATGATGAATGTTTCACATAAAGTTTGAAAAAATCGATCTACAATTGCAAAGAAAAAGCTTTTAATGATTTTAATTTTGGATCTATAATCTATGTGATCTCCTTTTAATTTTTAGATATTATGTAAAAAGTGATGGGGCGGGGAATCCGTGGGTGGAGATCCCCGTCGGATGAGAAATAGAGGTCAAAATTTTTCTAATGGAGAATTTCAAGCGGGGAATCCTCGCCTCACCATAAGTGAAAATGGGGATGAGGATGCATTTTCCTACCCCACCCGCATCCTTATGGATATTGCATGGAAAGATGTCATAATTTCTTGAGATGAGGATGCATTTTTCTACCCCACCTGCATCCTTATGGATATTGCATGGAAAGATGTCATAATTTCGTGAGATGAGGATGCATTTTCCTACCCCACCTGCATCCTTATGGATATTGCATGGAAAGATGTCATAATTTCTTTGGCTTTCTCTTCTAATGTACTCCCTCCGTTCAAAAATATATTCTAGCAAAAACTTATTAATCAAAATTATTAGTCGTTTTGGGAATTCGAGAATGTATTTATTATTATTTTTTACTAATTATACTCTTATACAATTCAAATATTTATGATTCTTCAATTCATTTAATGTTAAATGTTGTATATGTAAATTACACTTATAATTAAGGTTGTCTTAATTCTTGTGTTGTTACATTAAACAATTTATATTTGTGACAGGAGAAAATAATTAATTTTGGATACGAAAATGCTAGTCTGACACCTCTAAAACGCACATTGGAATACACATCCCCTTATTTAACTGTGTTTTGAATCTCGGGATGCGTAAGCTGACATCTCAAGGTGAATACGAACTGCAGATGTTACTAGAGTGTATGTTTCACTATGTGTTTGTGTTAAGATGTGTGGACAAAAAAAAGTTAGTCCTACATTGATTAAATAAAACTTCATAATAAAGTATATAAGTGATGATCTTCACTTAACTAGTACCAACCTTTAAAATAAAATCTCACACCTATTATAAGTTGAAAAATGGTCAAGTTGAGGACAATATCGGTACTGGTGGAGATCATAAGCTCGCGAGAGAAGTGCTACGAGCGGGCTGCTTGCGAATAATGTGTCGCAGGCACGTAAGATTGGTCGGGACCTGTCGAAAATGCACTTTTAATGGATTTCGGTCTAAGGTGGAGTGATGAGATGTTTGAAACTTCATAATGAAATATATAAGTCATGATCTCCCCTCAACTAATATGAGGACAATATCGATACTGGTGGAGATCATTGACTCACGGAGAAATGCTGCGAGCAGGCCGCTTGCGGATAATGTGTCGTAGGCATTGTCTTTCTTCTTATCCATACCTAATAATGTGTTAGCGTATGCACAATTGCATTACCTTCTTTTAATTTAGAAAAAAAATACCTTCCAGTCACTACTATAAGTCATTCTACAAAAACTTCTTATAAAATTATATAAGTCGATAAAAATATAGCAATAACCCTATTTGAATGGATTAAAAAACCTCCTTTTCAAAATTATAAGTTGCTTTCGGAATTAAAAAGTGTATTTATTACTTTTTTTTTATCCATTTTACCATTAACAACCCAAACATTTATGATTCTTCAATTTTCCGATTCATTTAATGTCAAAAGACATATATATGTAAATTACACTAGTAAGGTTGTATTAATTTTCTTGTTTTAGTCCAAACAATTTATAGTACTATCAACTTGTTCTCTTACATTTTAGATTTGAATTTGAGTTACAATTAAACTACAATGTATTGCTTGTCACATACTCAATTCGTTCCATATTATCTATCACATTTGAGGTTGTGCACATGAATTAAGGTGATGATTGAAAGTCTTAAAAAGATAGACATTGAGACTAAATTATTCCTCATTAATAGCCTATTTTTCATAAGTTTTTACTTTAGTGATTAATGTAGAACCTCCAATTGCCATTAATGACATAACTTTAAAACACTCGGCCCCATGATATATTTCACGTTTTGCATTGAGACAAAAATTTTGTTTGTTTTTTATACTACTTGCTAATTAATGTGCATAATGAGAAAGCGAACCATTTAATGTGAATAATTAATGAGAAAGTGAACCATTTAATGTGAATAATTAAAAAATCAAAAGGATTGTAGAAAAAAGAGTTTAACTAGCTTGAAAAGTATAACATATTAATTATGTAATCCTAATTAAATTATGGACAAAATTAGAAAAAGAAGATCATTAATACACTCTTAATTTTTTAATGGACACATATTATGGAACAAGAAAAAAAATCTAGAGTGATAGATCATTTAAAACTGAGGGAGTAATACTTGGTTAAGTTCTCTTAATCGAATTAGGCCTCCGACATATCATGAACCCAATCAAGATCAACCCATGTCTTTGTCTTTGGTCTATCAAGCCCATGGGAGTTTGGAATGTTGGCTTTGCTTTAGTGTTTTTTTTTTTTTTTTTTTTTTTTTTTTTTTTTTTTTTTTTTAATTTTCGAAATAAAAAAAGTTAGTACCGTTCATTAAAGTTTAAGTAATGACATCCAGCCAAAAACAATTAATTATTGATACGACTTAAGTAGACTTCTAGAGTGTGGGCGAGGGACCTGATATCCTACATCAGTCGACGTAGACGAAAACCTCAAAACCCAAAGCCAACGGTGCAGAGAGTGACACGTAGCAGTCGCGTGGGCACCGCACTCCATCATCCACGTGGCGGATAGACCATCTCTAGATTCTCTACTGTCTATAATAATAAGAATCTAATGACAGAAGAACAAGAGCAACACAAGGGATCAGTGAAGTCGTGAATTAAAGTCTCCCATTTTTAGGGTTTCGCTTCGAATTGAAATCAGAGAGTTGGATCAGAAATGGCGATCAGAGTGAGAGCAGAGGCGTTCACGTACGTGGCTCACGCGCTTGGCGTGGTCGCTGCGGTGATGGTGCTCGTCTGGTGCATCCACTTCAGAGGAGGCTTGGCTTTCCACTCCCAAACCAACAAGAATCTCATCTTCAACGTACTCTCTCTCTCTCTCTCTCTCTCTCTCTTATTTAACTCATCAATCCGATCAAATAAAGGGTTCGCTAGGTCACTTTTAATTTCCGTGATAACGGTAGCTTCCGTTACCGTTGCCGTTGCCGTTACCGTTATGTCAAGCAGTGCCGTTACTGTTACGGCGTTTGTGTTCCGTGATAACGGCCGTGATTGTTAGCTGCAGCTATCGATACGCCTACGCGTTGTAGTAGAAGTCGCGTGAGATCACGTGGGAGAAAGGTACTTCCGGTTACCCCTTGGAGACCGCACGTGACAACTGCGTGAGATCACGTGGGATAGCGGCCCATTCCGGTTAATGTGGTAGGATAAGACCACGTGGGAATCTGTAGTAAACAAAGGTCACGTGGGCGAACCTTTTGTCTCTCGAGTTGTGGCCCAATTCGTTGCCGCGCGATACGCCTTGCTCCTTGCGTGGGCCCATCCCGAGGTGTATCACGCTAGCAACATTTTTCTCAAAAGAAAAAAAAATAGAAATGTTTAATTTTTTTTAATTAGGAATCTAATTCAGATGTGGCCTTAATTGTTTGAATTTCAATCTACATTGCAGATTCATCCTGTGCTAATGCTTATAGGATTCATTATAATTGGAGGGGAAGGTGAGTGTTAAGTGTTGGTGATGAATTATTAGTTTCATATAATCTAGAAATAAATGGGCTTTGATCTAATTAAGCTATGGCCTTCAATTTTTTTGTTCAGTTCATATGTGCTCAATTAGAGTGATTTATGGAAGTTGTTAAATTGTGTGGCAGCCATAATTGCTTACAAAGCAATACCGGGAAGGAAGGAAGTGAAGAAAGTTATACATTTGGTTCTTCATGCAATTGCTCTGATAGTGGGCATTGTGGGGATATACGCCGCATTCAAGTATCACAATGAGAGCAACATTGCCAATCTCTATAGCTTTCACTCTTGGCTTGGGATTGGAACTATCTGTCTTTATGGCATTCAGGTTTATGCTTCAATCTTTCCCTTTTTCTTTTTTGTCGAAATTTGCTAGCTTGGGATCTTTTATCCTTTAACTAGTGTAGATATGATGGTGGAGCGTTGTGTAGCTTTGGCAAATTGGGGTGCGTGGCGGGTACCAAACTATAGCTTGTTGAAAAGAGGGGAGGGGGTTCTTGAATCTTGAGAGAGAAAAGCGCGACAGCAGTTTGTGTCTTGCTCTTCCTCAATAACCGGGGCTCTATTTTTTTAGAGGAAAGGGACATTGTATTCCTTTCATAAATAGAAATACAATCTTTAGGAAATAAGTTGTTTCCTAAATAAACAAGGGAAATGAATGAGCTTCTCAAGTAAAAGAAAAGGATTAAATCCGCCATTGTTTCAAATCAGTTAGGCTGAACCTAAACAATGGTGGTACCTCACTACCACCAGCTCAGTTAGGTTAACCTCGTAGTAATGAAGTGGAGATGGGAGTGAGAAGCAAACGCTCGTAGACTTGTAGTAATAAACTGTTTGTCATAAATTAAGCTTCATTTGAAGTCGCCCTAGTCATCTTTAAATCAATAGTTTCCATCCAAACTATAAACTTTTGTCAGTCTGCACCAACCCCAATGTTTGTATTCCTTCAAGAGCAACAACCTACTTCTTGTGCACTTTGTCAACTTTCCGAACACCCTTTTCAACATATTACCAGATTCAATAGTGAACCTATCATAAAATAAGAATTGCAGCATTCAAGTTTCGTCCAATCAACACGGAGTTCCTTTATCAATCTAATCCATATTTAGGCTACTACATTATAGTGTAAAAATAAATGATCTCGTCTCACCTTCCTGCTTGCACATGATATGCCGATGAGGACTGATCTCAAAATTTTGTCTTCTCATCTGCAATATATCAGCCTCATTAAGTCTATTAAGCACTAAGAGCCAGAAAAATTATTTAACCTTAGAAGGAATGCATCCATTCCAAACCCCATCAAAGTCAGAAAACTCTCTACCATTTTCTCTGTTCAAACCTTGATCAAAACAGAACTTTACCTAGAATACCCCTTTCTTGTCACATTGTGAAATACGAGAATTCTCTGAAGATTGTATAAAACGAATCTTTTCCAACTTGCAAATACGTTATGCCATCCAAATTAGCTTTCTTAATGATTCACCTCTTCTCCCTTAAATGTTTGAAATAAAAATGACTGTCACCACTGATCATTCATCCTTTACAATGAATTTTTCCTTTTAACCATTGATATTAACACCTCCAGAACTAAATGCTAATGGACTTTAACCGAAGTCTTGAAAATAACTTCCGCTAAGTTCCACTCTGCAAAAGGAAACATTCAAACTCGCTAAAACCGTAGGAGAATTGAACTTACTAGTCATACTAAAGATTTAGAGAGAGGATAATTGACGGTAGGTTAACTTACGAATGGAAACCACAATTGAAAAATCAGCTTACTTTCGTGCCAGGAATGGCTACTACGGAAACCACAACATTAATCTATGCTTCTCGTTCTTTATTCACACTCAATTACTATGGGGTCAGCCTAGCTGAGTTGGTAGTAACAAGTTGCTACTTTTGTTCGGGTTCAACGTAGCTGATTGGATGCAATGACAGGTTTGGTTGTTCATCTAATTAAGAAGTTTTTCCCTTGCTTTTATCTATGGGAACGTCGGTCTTGTTTGCTCTAGAAACAGCTTGTTTTTAGGAGATCTTTTTTGACTAGTTGTCTAGTCAAATATGGAACAAAGACCTTACCATTCATCATCAACAAATCCAGATAGAAAGGTAGCAAATATCCTCTAGAATACCTCATTAATAAAAATAAGGAATCCATGCTTATTGCTAAGATGTGTGGACCAAAAGGTTTAGCCTTACATTGATTAAATATGATTTCATAAAGAAGTATATTAGGGATGATCTCCTCTTAACTAACACCGATGCCTTTTGAGTAAAACCCAACACCTAAGAGTTGAAAGGTGGTGAAGTTGGGAACAATATCGATGCTGGCGGAGATCCACGGGCTCGCTCATGCGCGTGTGGCGCGGCCAGGAGAATTTGACATAGTATCAGAGCCGACAGTTCAGTTGGGACTTGTTGAGAAAAAAAACCCTTAGATGGATTTCGGTCCAAGGTGGAGTGTTGAGATATGTGGACCGAAAGGTTTAGCTTTACATTGATTAAATATGACTTTAAAAAGAAGTATATAAGTGATGATCTCCCCTTAACTAACACCGAGGCCTTTTCAGTAAAACCCCACACCTAAGAGTTGAAAGGTGGTTAAGTTGGGACAATATCGGTGCTGGTGGTGATCCACGGGCTCGCGCACGAGTGTGCGGCACAGCCTGGAGAATTTGACACTTATATATCATGAATAAACTTATTCTTTTTGGTAGATCTATTATTTATGTGCATAGTGCCTTTAATTCGGGCTTGAGACTCAATAGATCGATCAATATGTTATGGTTATGCCAACTTTCAAGCTAGAATCATGAGGTTTTCCTTTGAGAAGCTTCAATACTGATAAGCTCCAATACTGATAAATAAGAGATCTATGTTTATTATTATCCTTCCATAAGAAGCTCTATTATTTGCAATGTGGGACTACTATTTGATAGAATAAAATCAACATAAGTTATGATGCATATTGAGCATGGATATTTAGGTAGTGTTTTGGAGCTACCATACCCTTGTTTTTAACTATATGTTATCTAAATATTAGGTGCTCCACGAAATAACTAAATTGTTCCGTTGGTTGTATTCAATATAGACATCATGGCGGAGAGTTTGTGTAGCTCTGTAATTGAATTGCCCACTGAACCCAAGTTGTATAGAGTTGGTTCTGGTTGTTATGGTTAAAGCATTATTAGTGGGCAGTACGAACGGGCAAAGCCATCTTCTTTGATTATGTTATGTCGAATGCAATATATAGCTTGGGTTTTTAATTTAAGTGTGAAAATCACTGTGAAAGGTTCAAGAGCGAGGTGACATAATGAAATACTTTCACTTTGCTATTTTGAGAGCATTTCAAAGTACAAAGACAATGGTTCTAACACGTCTATAGCAAGTATTTATTTGATTTGCCTTGAATATGCTAGACAATGCATTTCAATGTCCATCAAATGAATCTCCAATTGGAGGGTTACCCTTACATTGCTAGAAAGGGAGTCTTTGTAGCATTTGTCAATGAAGAGAAGAACAGACAAGCAGAAAATTGTTGCCTGTTTTTTTTCATTGGAATCCTAAGGGGGCATGTTGATAACAAGCTTTGTTATTTATAATGTGAGACTACTATTTGATAGAATAAAATGAACATATGTTATGAGGTATATTGAGCATAACTATTTGGACGTCTCAAATCTCAGTCATCAGGTTTTGGAGGTACCGAAATGAAATGGCCTACTTTTGTTTTAACCATGCAGAGAGCATAGAGAGAGGTGAAAGTAGTTTATGTGTCGCTCTCTCTCAATAACTGGGCTGTACTTTTTTTTATTGGAAAGGGACATTATATTCCATTTATAAAATGAAATACAATCTCATACAATCTCTAAGAAACAAGTTGTTTCCTAAATAAACGAGATCATTCTTATCAATAAGGAAAAGAGAAATGAAAGAGCTTCTCGAGTAAATGAAAAGTACTAAACCCAACATTGTTTCGAATCAATTAGGTTGAACCCAAATAATGGTGCTATCTCACTACCATCAGCTCAGTTGGGTTAATCCTGCGGTAACGGAGAGGGAGAAACAAGCGAGAAGCAAAAGCTCATAGTAATGGAACAATCCATCATAAATTAAGCTTGATTCGGAGTCGCCTTTGTTGTCTTTAAACTAATAGTTTCCATCTAAACCTAAGATGTTGTCAACCCCATTGATTGCGGTCCATCCCCAATGCTAGAATTCTTTCTTGTGCAAAAACCACTCCCCGTAGTGCTGTTTAAATTACAAGAAACACACTACATTTATTTATTCCTTGTGGTTAGGGTTGAAGCAATTCCAATTCTGATGAGAAAAGCGTTGCGTGCTACATCTATACTCGTATTCTTTATTGATTCAGTCTTCCTAATTCTATTCTAGTCATTTGTTAAAGATTGGACCCCTGCTGTGTTTGAGCTTCGAATGCTAAAATAATCAAGTTGATGCATTCCTTTTCATTAACTCACACCCTTAATTGTTGTCGTTCTCAATTCCATTGAAGATCCGTGCATTCCTTTCTAGCCAAATACAACAAATTTCCTGCAGTCAACCTCGCGAAGCCTTTCCACCATATGACTATATTTGATTACGAAGCTATCATAAAAATAAGAATTACAGGCTTACAACATTCTGGAACAGCCAAGTTAGTTTCTTTTCCAATCAACTCCACATTCTGCAAAATTATAATGTAAATACTAAAAATAAATGATCTCTTGTCTCACCTTCCTGCTTGCAGCTAACTTGACAAACATAAGAGGACTGATCACCAAATTTGGTCTTCTGATCTGCAACGCCTCAGGCTCATTAAGTCTATTAAGCAATAATAGCCAGCAAAAAAATTAACCTTAGAAGAAATGCATGAATGCATCCATTCCAATCCCCTATTAAATTGATTAAACTTTCCACCATTTCCTCTGTTTAAACCTTGATCAAAACAGGACTTGTCCGAGAATGCCCCGTTCTTGTCAAATTCCCAAGCGCGAAAATCCTCCAAGCCTTGTATAAATTGGACCCCTTCCAACTTGAGAATAAGTTACTGCGTCCAGATTAGCTTCAGTAATGATTCACCAATTCTTTCTTAAATGCTTGCAAATAAAAAAGACATTGTCACTATTCGTCCTAGCTAATGAGATTTTCTTTTTTGCCATTGATAGTAACACCTTCACAACCAAATGTTGATGGACTTCAACCGAAGTCCAGTGACGCGGGTCGAATGCGTCAATAAAATATTTCAACTAAACCAACTATTTTGTAGATAGTGGTAAATGGTCGATCCCACAGAGATTGATAATCTTTCTAAGGTTCTAAAAGAAAGGAAAACGGGGTTTGAGAGTGAATGCTAGGAGAATTCAAAAAGACATGGAATTGGAGATACTTTGTAAAGAAATCAATCAAAAAGAGTAACCTAAATCCTCGGTATCACAAACTTCCTCAATTGGCACAATCAACCCTATGGCCATCGATCTATATAAAGCATGCAATTCAAAGGTGTTTTAGAGTAGCTATAGATTCGGTAACGTACACGGTTCCTCGCTTTTCTTATTTTTGGTAGTCAAGGTGCGACGATGACTACTTCCCTAATCAAATACACAACCCTGGACTCAAGCGAATTGGGTTTAATGCGTTGATTTCATGGGGCTTTGTGAAGACACTATACCTAGACAACCGGATCACTAGTGTGTCCGATTTAGCTTAGATCCTTAAGGTATTTGACCAGTCCCAAAAGGGGTGAATCAATCGGTATGGTCAATTGCCACTTGCGTAGTCTTACTGCATAAGGACGGATGCATCCGACTCAATAGCAATAAAATTAAGGTTTAAATCAAGATCTAACCCTAATTAATCAATCAACACCAAAGAGAATAAAACACCAATGAAAAGCAATTAAATTGAATTAAACTAGATCTCACATATGTTTGATGCCGAAGGAGTTGTTTGATCCACTTCTAGTCTAGATTGATGAATTAGCCGGACATGTTGATGGAAAATCTCAAATTCTTGATGTTCTTTCGTAAACAAAGGTTGGGAACAATGATCTCCCTAGTTGCTATTTATATAAAACCTAAAAAATCTATTTCAAAACGAAGTTCCTAAAAATCCGGAAAAAAAAAGTGGGTTTTCAATTCCGGGCCGTGAGTCATATCGTGGCCCGAAATTCGTGAAACCTAAGCAATGTCCTAGAAATAGGGCTTGTCATTGTTTTCTCATGACAAACATGAAAATGAGGTCATGAAGCTTAGATTCCATGCCACTGCCTAGATATACAGCTTGAGCCACGATCTAAAATTCTGTTTTCTTCTTTTCTTTTATCACCTTGACCAATTCTTCAAATATTCACACTAATTCTTCATTTTGAGTTCAAACACCTGTAAATCACACAAATGAGAGATTCCTACCACTAAATAGAGATTAATGGTTCAAAATCACACTGAACACTATATGTTATAATGTCTAATTATAACTTATCATCCGGAAAATAACCAGCGCTAGTCCCACTCCATAAAAGGAAGATCTTTATTAGTAGCAGAAAAACCAGGACATATTTTAGTCATCGCGATAAGAAATTGAGCCCAACCTTGACCATTCTTGTCCTCTAAATCAAGATTATATTCCCTCCCTTCTTATTCACCTTCCACACCTTAATAGTTTTTCATTTATCTTTCCGAAACTGTTCAACAAATACCGTAGCAGAAGGACTACAAAGTAACTAATGATCACTTTCCAGTTTGTTTCCCATGCAATCATACAAAGAAGTCTTGAGCTAAGTAACTTTATCTCTTCAACCGAATAGCAAACAACCCCTTGCTAGGTGAACCCCTCTTATCTCCTCTACTTATCTTGAAAAAAGTTCCTTTTTGTCTAGAATTCCAATTTCTCCCCGGCGCCATTGAGTTCTCTCATGACCTTTGATCAAGAACATCACAATGACAATCATAGCTACGCACCACATGCAGTTAGCTCTCTGCTACAATCCAGTATTCACATCCTGAATAGCATTTCGATCGTAATAAATGAAAAAGATGTGCTCTTAGGAAAGACTTTGTTGTACTCATCTATTTTTCTAAACTAGATGAGTACACTATTTGGCGAAATCTTTCCTAAAAAGTTGCATATGGATTGGAGAATGAAGCTTATTAGTCATGCTAAAAGATTTCAGGAGTGGATGATCGACAATAGGTTGAGAATGAAAACCACAATATTGAAAAACCAGCTTAGTTTCGTGGTAGAAAGGTCTACTGTGAAATCCACAATATTAGTCTATGCTTCTCTTTCTTTATTCTCACTCTCTTATTGCAGAGTCAGCCTAGCTGAGTTGGTGGTAACAAGGTCACAATTGTTTAGGTTCAATATAGCTGATTCGATGCAATGTTGGGTTTGGTTTTCATCTATTTAAGAAGTTTTTTTCCACTTCTTATCGATGGGAACGATTTGGTTTATTCTAGAAACAACTTGTTTCTAAAAGATTGTATTTTTTTAAGGAATATAATCCCTTATTAGAAAAAGCACACCGTCAATTACATTGACTCCCAAACTAATTTGGGATTGAGGCTTTGTTGTTCAAATAGATAACTAGTTGTCTAGTGAAATATGGAACGAACCTTTTACCATTCACCATTAGCAAATCCAGATCTAAATGTAGGTTATCCTCTAGAGTACCTGTAGGTTATCCTCTAGAGTACCTCATCGAGAACAATAAGGTATCTATCCTTGTATATATCACGCAATGAACTTAACTCATTCTTTTTAGTAGATCTATTGTCTCTGTACTTTGAACCTTTGATTTTGGACTTGGATTTCAACAGATTGATCAGTATGTTATGGTTTTAGAGTTTATGCCTACTTTTTGGCTAGAGTCATGGCTCATGCTGTTTTTCTCTTAAAAAAGCTCTGCTACTGATAAAATATGATAAATATGAGATCTATGTTTATTATCCTTCCATAAAAAGCTCTTTTATGTATAATGTGAGACTACTACTACTTGATAGAATAAAATCACATATGTTATATGAGAGGCATGTTGAGTATGAATATTCGCATGTTTCAAAGCTCAATCATCAGGTTTTGGAGCTGCCAATATGAAATGGCCTACCCTTGTTTTAACCAAACATATCTAAATAATAGGTGCTTCACAAAATAACTTAATTTCTCTGTTGCTTGTATTCAGTGTAGACAGCAAGATGGAGAGTTGAGTTGTGTGGCTCTAGTAAATTGAACTGCCTGTCAAAATCGAGTTGTAGTCCAAAGAGAATGTGGTTATATGCTATAGTCCGGGTTGGTTATGACATATGGTTGAAATTTTAAAAGAGGTTAATACAAACAAGCAATGCCATGTTGTTTGATTATGTTATGTTGTTTGCAAGACATAGCGCTTTGGCCTTTTTTAGTTTCATCGACCGAGGTGACCTAATCAAAGAATCCCACTTTTCTATTTTGGGAGCACTAGAAATGATCAGGGTTACTTGCTAGACTTGTTAGAAACATTGCTAAGAAAGGAGTCCTTGTAGCTTATTTCAATGAAGAACTACAGACAAGCAGAAAATTGTTGTGCCTTGTCAGTTTTTTCACTGGAATGCAGAGTAGTGTTTTCCACTTTTCATAGAGTGCTACATTGATGATAATTAGGGGATCTATGCTTAATGGAAGAGTTTGATCCATGTAGCCAACCCCAAGTAATATGGGATTCATGATATGTCGTTGTTGTTGTTGTTGTTGTTGTTGTTGTTGTTGTTGTATGCTTTTATGTTATGTAATGAACGTGCTTCTTTTTGGTAGATCTATTAATTTTGTAAACTAGTCTTGGAACTCAACTTACTCAGGTTGCTTCATATAATAATGGATTTTGAGAGTTTACTCTGTGAATTATTATGGTCTCTCTATCTATGCATTTCAACTTCATTACATGATTTGCAGTGGGTTTATGGCTTCCTTGTCTTTTTCTTTCCGGGAGGGCCGCAGACACTGCGAAGCGAGTCGCTCCCATGGCACGTAGTGTTTGGACTGTTTGTGTATATCTTGGCTCTATCCACGGCGGTGCTGGGCTTTTTGGAGAAGCTAACATTTCTTCAGAGCTCTGGCCTTGCCAAGTATGGACCTGAAGCCTTCCTTGTCAATTTCACCTCAATTGTTACCATCCTCTTTGGGGCCTTTATAGTGTTAACTGCCATTTCTTCTCCTCCTGGTGTTACTGATGATTTCAACTATTCAGCCATATATAACACTAATATTTCATGGAGATGTGTATTATTAGAGTTCAAGTCCCTTCTGATCTGCCCAAATTAAATATGTACGTCTAGTTATGTATTGGACCTGAAATTGTGGCTAATGAATGTTATTAATTAATGATGTATGTGTGTTATAATAGTCGGCTCGCTCTAAATTTTGCTCAATGTAAGAGAGTTTGATCTATGTTGCTGACTCTAACTAATTTAGAATTGAGGCTTATCGTTATGGTCGTTATTGTTGTTGATGGTTGATGATGCAAGTCTCGCACTATGATGCGACTATTACGTCAAAACTACAACCCAAAATTATTCGGGATCGGATGTATATATAGATCAAATGCTTTCACTTGACTTAACTTCCTAGCTCGAGTATGAAATAAGCATGTTCCTCGCACTCCTAAGAAAATAATGTTAAGAGGAAGGGAAAAAGAACTGGTCAACTCTCAAGCCTTTCTGTTCCATTACAACAAAAGTGAAAAAGAGAAAACAGTTTTTCATTTTAACAAACAAACCAACAAAAAAAGAAAAAAAAAAGTGAAAAGCATGAGTGAAGTGGCTGTATATGAGGTGCATGGGCATGTGTATATGCTCAAGCTGAGAAGCAGTTGAGAACAATGTGTTCACTACTAAGAACACCACCACTTGAAACCATGAAAGATTCATCTAATCCTGATCTATTGCATGAAGAGGACTTATTCCTCATCTCATTTACGTCGCCGGTCACTCGTCCAGAATTCTTCGCTGTCTCCGACATTCTCCGGGCATCCGCGGCGGCCTTCTTCTCTTTTCTCCGGCATGTAACATACTCCTCAGCAATGTAGATATCCATTATTACCAATCAAACAAAAATATATCTGTGAGTGCCTAAGTTTATAACACTTGGGTGCACCAAGGAACACACAAATATTTGTGTTTTTAGTGCAATGTTTGGGCTTCAATGGTTGAAGAATTAAGTTTTATAGAGAGGGGGAGTACAGATACCATGGGCGTTGGTCCCACGTTTTCTCCTAAACTAGCAAAGCAACGCACGCTCCCCCATTTACAATTAATGAGGGTTGTTGTGAAATATGGATGACCATGCATTACACCAACAAATTGTGTAGTCATGTAACTTGTATTTCTCACTTAATAGTATCTCCACTTGTCTATGCATTGTCATGTAACTTGTAA
The DNA here is from genome assembly GCA_039657365.1 of Stephania yunnanensis. Classification (NCBI taxonomy): domain Eukaryota; kingdom Viridiplantae; phylum Streptophyta; class Magnoliopsida; order Ranunculales; family Menispermaceae; genus Stephania; species Stephania yunnanensis. Next base: position 55,162,368 of record CM077584.1, read on the forward strand.
TCATCTCCAATGTACACCAACTCTTCTATGTATTGTCTATGTTGCTTGTGATGTGTTGTATGACTTGTGGTGTATGTATAACTTATACACATTGTATAAGTACAATTATCATCATCACCAAATGACCTATATAAAGGGTGCCAACCTCATTGTAATTTACAGACCAAGTTGAATGAAAACTTCTCATTCCAACTATCTCATTTCTTCTCTTCTCCTTTGTTGTAGTAATTTGTAGTAGTATAAATTCTTAGTCTTCTATTTTCCTTCTCTAGTTCTTAGCAAGTTCCAACTCAATTTACGACACGTTATCAGCACGAGCTTGCTCTAGCATTAAAAGGATCTTGAAGTTCAAGAAGGCTTGTTAAGGAGACAAAGCTAGGAATGTATAACTTTTGTTATTTAAATAAGTTCAATTTATTTATATATTATCATGGTTGCTTCCTTTTATTACATGCATCACTTCTATATGCATACTTTATTCATATACTATGCATTATAACGTCACTGATTGCGAAAGTATGCTCTGTAGTTGCGCCTTGTACGATCTTCTACATCAGAAATCAAAAGTCAATGTGTGACATATAGTTTTTCTCTTAAAACTACAAACGATTAGTTATTGTTCTATTCTTGATTTTATAATACAAATAATGCTATAAGTTTGAGTTGATAGTGGGTAAGCCTTGTCCCCGGTAAAGCTAAACATTGAAAGGGAGACGGGTTATCCCGTTCGAGAAGGCATGATATTAAGTAGACTATGTCTTGCCACCCAACTTGGAGGTTGTCCCACCAACTCATACGAATATTATATTTTGTTTATTAATGAATCAAGTTGTGAACATATATTTAATCATATGTTATGTTTTTACATAAAAAGGGAAAAACTATTTTATATTAAATTTATTTTCAAAATATTATTCAACTATAGTTGAATTTGTTATCTTATTATATTACCGACAAGAATTGCTTGTCATGACAATTAGATACTACAATTTGTGAATAAAAAATATATGCAAAATTGTGTGTTATACATAATCATTCGCCAATTTCTCTTTAGATATCTGAAAAGTGAATATTTCACTTTATATATCTTTTTACCTCATGGAGTTATAAATATATAAATACCAAAAAAAAAGTAATGCTTCAAAAGCTCAAAATGAGCTGTTGAGTCTCAAGCTACAAAATTTAATCAGTCAAATATTAATTATAATTCCACAATTTTAATTACCTCTATGTTGAGGCTATGTGGAAATATGACTGATGAGACAATAAAAAGAAGGTCACGTGGTCCGCTTCGATTTATTGCTGCAACAAATATCGAGTGCGCACGTCAATCCAATAAATATTAAGGATTGATTTTCGTCTCATGGTAGCTGAGTAAAATAATGAGATATTATAAATATAATATCGCTCCCGTCCAATTAGTTCAGCTTCAAATTAAGAAGCATATGTTGCATATAATGATCATGATCGCAATAATAAATTTATGGACGGAGAAAAGGTGAAAATATCAGGTAAAGGTTGTATTGACAATTCCACTAAAAATTGGAATAAAAGTGGTACACCACTACAAAGGACAAATAATTATCGACAATGAGCGCTCATAATTGTGACATTTTTTGGTCATATATGAAAGACTATTTTGTCTAAATATTGTCATATATATACCCGAATATTTTTGTGACCTTTACCATGCCTTCAAAATCAAAGACAAAAATATTATGAATTTTCTCATTGAAATATGACTCTTTTTCTGATTTGCCAAACATTATTTGTTTAGATGCATCAACAAATCATGTGTTCAAGTCATGAATCAAATAAGAGCGATATATGCCTTGCCGATTGTGTTACAACGCATACAATCCTTAAAAACAGAGAATATTTCTTCGATTTGAACTTAGCTGAGGCTAATGTTCAAACAATATCTAGCATCTCCAATTTGATTAATGGCTTTGGAAAAGCAAATATTATGTTGCCTGAGGGAACTACAATTCATGTTGACAATGCCTTATACTCTGAAAAATCCAGAAGAAATTTACTCAGCTTTAAAAATATTCGACAAAATGGATATCACATTGAAACCATGAACGAAAATAACAGAGAATTTCTCTATGTCACATTGGTTTCAAATGGGAAAAAAGAAGTGTTAGAAAAATTCTCAGCATTATCCTCTGAATTATATTTTACTCATATAAGGCATGTCGAAATGAATGTCGTCTTAAAAAAGAAAATTAATGATCCAAATACATTTATTTTATGGCATTACCGGCTTGGTTATCCAGGATCATCAATGATGCGAAGAGTAATTAATAATTCGCAAGGACATCCTTTAAAGAGTCACAAAATATTTTCAGCTAGTGATTATAATTGTGCTAGTTGTTCTCAAGGTAAATTGATAGTTAAATCATCCCCAAGTAAAATTGTTGTGGAATCCCAGTTTTATTAAAACACATTCGGGGAGACATATGTGGACCTATTCATCATCACTGTGGACCATTTAGATATTTTTTGGTTTTGATAGATGCATCAACTAGGTGGTCACATGTTTGTTTGCTTTCGACCCACAATGTTGCATTTGCTAGACTTTTAACACAAATCATTAAGTTAAGAGCACAATTCCCTGACAACCCAATCAAGACCATCCGTTTTGATACTGCCTGGGAATTTCAATCTCAAGCATTTAAAAATTATTGCATGTTTATAGGAATTACCATTGAACATTCTGTTCCACACGTGCATACCCAGAACGGTTTGGCAAAATCTCTGATCAAACACATTCAACTAATTGCCAGACCTTTAATCATGAGAACTAAGTTATCAACTTCAGTTTGGGGACATGCAGTCCTTCATGCAACATCTATCATTCGTTATAGGCCTACTGCATACCATGAACATTCCCCCATGCAACTCATTTTAGGTCAACAACCAAATATTTCACACATGAGAATTTTTGGTTGTGCAGTGTATGTTCCTATACCACCTCCCAATAGAACTAAGATGGGTCCACAACGAAAACTTGAGATTTATGTTGGATTTAACTCATTGTCCATTATAAGATACATTGAGCCCTTAACAGGGGATTTATTTACTGCACGTTTTGTTGATTGCCACTTTGATGAAGCAATTTTTCCACCATTAGGGGGAGATAATAAGTCAATTCAAAAAGAATGACGCGAAATTGCTTGGAATGCATCAACTTTATCACATTATGATCAACGCACAAATCAGTGTGAACTTGAAGTTCAAAAGACCATTCATTTGCAACAAATCGCAAATCAATTACCTGATGCATTTAATGATGCAAAACAAGTGACAAAATCATATATTACAGCTGTAAATGCTCCTGCAAGAATTAATATCTCTGTGCAACAAAATGCATAAGAACCAACTAAACGCTTAAAGCGTGGAAGACCAGTTAGTTCAAAGGATATAATTCATCGAAAGAGGAAAACGGGAGTAAAAATAAATGCAAACCAAAATACTCCTGAGAAACTACAAGAATCCTTTGATAAGAATTTGTCAGAACAAGTTGATTCTGACGAGGAACATCTGCCTCTAGAAAAAGAGGAAAAAGATGAAAATAATGAGATCTCAATAAATTATTTAAACTCTGGTAAGATTTAGGATCGAAATAAAATTGTTCCTGATGATATATTTGCTTTCAATGTGTCATTCGAAATATGTGAAAATGATGATGATCCAAAACCACGATCAGTGGACGAATGTCGAAAAACACCTGATTGGCAAAAATGGCAAGAGGCTATCCAAGCAGAGCTAACCTCGTTAAAGAAACGAGAGGTTTTTAGATCGATTGTTCAAACGCCAGATGACGTAAAACCTGTTTGATATAAATGAGTATTTGTACGAAAGAGAAATGAAAAAAATGAAGTTGCAAGGTACAAAGCAAGACTTGTAGCTCAAGGTTTCTCACAAAGACCTGACATCGATTATGAGGAAACATATTATACTGTTATAGATGCAATCACATTTCGATTCTTGATAAGCCTTGCAATTTCTGAAGGGATTGATATGCATTTAATGGATATCGTTACGACATATTTGTACGGATCCCTAGACAGTGAGATATATATGAAAATCCCTAAAGGATTTGTAATACCCGAATAAATAAAATCAAAACTTCATAACATGCATTCTATAAAATTATAAAGGTCTTTGTACGGATTGAAACAATCCAGACGAATGTGGTACAAACGTCTTAGTGATTATTTACTGAAAGAAAGATATATAAATAATCCGCTTAGCCCATGTGTCTTCATTAAAAGATCATCAACCGGATTTATGATTATTGTTGTATACGTTGATGATTTAAATATAGTGGGAAACCACACGACATCGTTAAAACATCCGAATACTTGAAAAAGGAATTCGAGATGAAATAACTTGGAAAAACAAGACTTTGTCTTGGTTTGCAAATTGAACATTTTTCAAGTGGATTACTTGTCTATCAATCAAATTATATTGAAAAAATATTAAAAATATTTTATATGGACAAGGCACATCCATTGAGCTCTCCAATGATTGTCAGATCACTTGAAATGGATAAGGATCCATTTCGACTTCATGAAAGTGATGAAGAGCTAATTGGTCTGGAGGTTCCATATTTAAGTGCAATTGGTGCACTTATGTATCTTGCAAATCGTACAAGACCTGACATTGCTTTTGTTGTCAACCTACTTGCAAGATACAATTCTTCACCAACTCGAAGACATTGGAATGGTTTTAAACATGTTTTTCGATATTTTCGAGGAACAAGTGACATGAGTTTATTTTACTCGAGAGGGGTAAAACTGAATCTCCAAGGTTATGCGATCTTTGGATTTTTATCTGATCCGCACAAGGCCCGTTCTCAAACGGGATATGTATTCACTTGTGGTAATACTGTTGTATCATGGAAGTCAGTAAAACAAACTATGGTTGCTACTTCTTCCAATCATTCTGAAGTACTTGTAATTCATGAAACAAGTCGTGAATGTGTATGGTTGAGAAACATGATTGAACATATTCAAGAATCATGTGGATTGCATTCAATAAAAGATTCTCCAACTATATTATATGAAGATAATGCAACATGTATTGCACAATTAAGTGAAGGATTCATAAAATGGGACAAAATAAAACATATTTCAACAAAATTCTTTTATGCGTATGAGCTTGAGAAGAATGGTGAAATTGATGTCAAGCAAATCCGATCGAATGATAATCTTGCTGATTTATTTATAAAAGCCTTACCAACTACGACATTTAAAAGGCTTACATATGATATTGACTTGCATAAACTTAAAGACATTGCAAGTAAAGAAACTGAACAAGTTTCACCCATGTTCACATGAGGGGGGGTGTTATTGATTAGTGTATTGCACTCTTTTTCCCTTAGCTATGGTTTTATCCCATTGAGTTTTCCTAGCAAGGTTTTTAATGAGGCAATCTTAATAATATTATATCAATCTTAATATTTATGAGAATAGTGTATTTTTTTTCTTTTACTATATTTTTTCCCACATGGTTTTTCTTAGTAGAAGTTTTAATGAGGCACAATCTCTAAGCAAGTGTCATCCAATGTGAGTGTTGTGAAGTATGGATGACCATGCATGTACACCAACAAATTGTGTAGTCATGTAACTTATATTTCTCACTTAATAGTACCTCCACTTGTTTATGTACTGTCATGTAACTTGTAATCCTCTCCAATGTACCCCAACTCTTTCATGTATTGTCTATGTTGCTCGTGATGTGTTCTATGACATGTGGTGTATGTATAACTTGTACACATTGTATAAGTACAATTATCATCACCAAATGGCCTATATAAAGGGTGCCAACCCCATTGTAATTTATAGACCAAGTTGAATGAAAACTTCTCATTCCAACTATCTCATTTCTTCTCTTCTCCTTTGTAGTAGTAATTTGTAGTAGTAGAAATTCTTAGTCTTCTATTTTCCTTCTTTAGTTCTTAGCAAGTTCCAACTCAATTTACAACAAGGGTGTAATTTTTTGGTCCAACTACTATTTGACTCTTTCTTTTACCCTTTGACCTTTGTTTACTCAATCCTCCAAAACAATATATTCGATCTAAATTTTAATCAATGACTTTGCTAAAGTAACTAACTTTGAGCATCGTGATGAACACCAACAAGATGGGCAATGTCCTATAGACTTCAAGTAGTGTGCATAATGCATCTCGAGGCACTAGAACAAATTCTACTTTTCATAGAGGTTTTTGACCTCTATGAAAAGTGTTATCTTTTAAGGTGTTATCTTATCTTCCAAGCTTACATAGGGGTTTCAAACCTCTATCAAATCTTAACTATTTCATAGGGGTTTCAAACCTCTATCAAATCTTGACTATTTCATAGGGGTTTGAAACCTCTATAATATCTTCAAAGGCTTACATAGGGGTTTCAAACCCCTATCAATTGTAGTGATTTCATAGGGGTTTGAAACCTCTATATTATTGTCAAAGGATTACATAGGGGTTTCAAACCCCTATCAAATGTTAAAAAAAAAAGCTGAAAATGCTCAAAATTAATTTCCATTTCCATTTTCAATTGAAAATATACAAATCTACATTCCACTCGCAATATTATTATTCAATCAAGAAACAAAGTAACTTATATTAAAAGAAACATTTAGCTTTTCCCAAAGAGAGGGATATTGTTCTTCCCAAAAACGGAACTCCGCCTGAGAGATGGCAACATACGAACAACAATCTTGTTGATGTTGATGATAAGGGGAACCGTGAGTTTTTGTACCACGTATCTCGAAGTCGCTCTTGTTGATGTTGTACACTGGTGGTTGGTGTTGTTGTTGTTGTTGTTGAGGGTCTTGTTGTTGTTGTTGTTGTTGTTGATGATGATGATGGGGTTCAAGTGGGGGAGGTGGGGGTCTTCGGATCGGCTTGGAAATCGTGTGAGATGCCCCTGTTGAGCTGCTTTAAGTATTGGTCACTCTGCTGCTTCACTTCTCTTTTCTCATCATCTCTGTTGTTGTTGTTGTTGTTTAGAGACGACGAGGATTGGGAAGTGTTGTTATCTGTGGTGGACATGTCTGTCTAGTGAAAGCTCCCAGAAGTAGTGAGTGAGGGAGTGATGATTCTAGTGTAACAGAGAGATGCAGAAAGAGAGAGTGTTGGAGAAAGTGCAGTGGCAAAGGCAGAGCGAACATGCTCAAAATTAATTTCCATTTCCAAGTAGGAGTCTAATATTCTTGCATTCGGACAGAACTAACCTGAGAGATGGCAACATATGAACAACATATTGACTCCCTTGAAGCCAATACGGACGGCAACGGCTCCTTTCTTTCGCCTAATTAATCCCCCAAACCCACCAACAGCGTAGTTATCAACTCTAAAGTCTGCATCGATTTACATATAAGCCGATTCACATTTTGAAATGCAGATGAGAATATTTATCAAAATTGAAACGCAAAGGCTGAAGCGAATCGAAAAAATAAAGTAATCAGGTTAATTTACCTTCTAGAAAGAGCTCATAGTTCTTTGGTCCAAACACAAACAACTGCAGAGAGTGCATGACAGATTCCCCCATAAGGATTTTTCGAAAAAGAAAAAATGATAACATGCAACCATCAGTTCCAATACTAAGTTCAAGCAATTTATTGAAAGAAGAGAAAATTATGATATGCAACAATCTTATGCAGTACCTGTGAGTTCCAATGAGAGCTTCTTGTAATAGTTGTGCAATACAAACTTTTAGATTCCCCTTTGGATATTGGTAATAACGGCTCTGTAGTAATGGGCCTTTTCTGCTCAAGATGTTCTTTCCTATATCATTGGGGTGGAAGAAGAAGAGCTCCCCGGCGACGGGTACTTGCTCGAAAGTGTCGCCGAGGCCGATGGCGGAGGGGAGAAGAGTGAGAAGGATCGGTGGAAGAAGAGGTTGTCGTAGTTGGAGAGTATGGAAGAAGTAGCAGATCCTGGGAGTAGCAGAAGAAGAGATGGTGGTGGTAGCATAAAAAGCGAGTAGAGCACAAAGGTAAAAAAATTTTATTTTCATCAAAGAAACCGTAAAAACTTTAATTTCTTCCCTTCAAACCGCATTGAAATTTCGATCTATAACAAAATTTTACCTGAATTGAGTAATTCCCACAATTATTAATGCATAATTAGATCAAATGGGGAGAAGTTAAAACTTACCATTTTGTGTAGTCTATTAGGATAGTTGCTCGATCGTAGTTTCTTGAAATTCTCATTGAGACTTTCAATGTGTGTTTCCGTGCAGCAGGAACAAAAGGAAAGGGTTTGCACGTGCTTGTTGGGCATTCATCTGGACAAAGTAGAACAAAGACAGAGAGCAAAGACAAAGTAGCATATTTTGGAATTTGAAGCGAGGTCATGGATTTTCTTGTAATTATAGAGAAATGTAGCAAGAAATAAAAGATACAGATATAGGATATGGTTGCTGTCTTACATTGAGTATATTGTAACACCCCTTCAATTATGTGGAGAGTATACTTGACAAACAATTATTACTTAGATAAATTGTTTTTCTTCAACACATCGGAATGACGATATAGGCTTCTTCTATTACCTCTTCTTGCTCTCTTAATCAAATAATAAACAGTAGTGATGAAGATGAGCAACCCGACAACAACGAGTTAGCACACAAAGAAGCACCAGCTTTCTTCTTAGCCAAAGAAGTACCTTTCGAATGTCTTCTTTGAGTTTTCGCCAAAATAAAATGACTTCACTTAGTTGTTAACAAAACAGATTGATCAATGACAGCACTTACCTAGTTCTGTTGCATCAACACGAACAAACAAATCTTGTCCCCACTTTGTAAACTCTCTAGCATCGATCAAGTCTCCAAACCAAGTTATGCAACCACTTCCATCAATGTATGAAGAGGAATAAATGCAACCATAATGAACTCACCTCTTCCTTTTGGAGTTATAACATGCATAAGATCATCCACCGTAACATTGTTCCTTCCTTTCTTTCTAGTGAAGGCCCTGGCAGGAAAAATCATTATGGCATAATTTAATTTGCACATTCATAGAATCGCTAGCGGCTTTACCGACTTGCATGTAGTATGACAGAATGTCGAAAACTAAAAAATAAAAAATAAAAACTTATCCGCAGGACCACAGGCCCTAGGTTCATGGTTGCAAGCACCCATACTACTGAAAAAGGAAGTTGGCAGCTACACTACAAATTCAGCGATCGGGAACCACGACCATCTACTACTGGTCATGAGATAGTAATAATCGATATCCTAGTAGCAAATCCAAAAATTCACGCTAACAATGTAGGTTTTGTTTGAGAGCAAGTGGTAGGAATATTTTTACCGCGTTTGATTTAAGAAGATCCAAGAGCTGTTTTCAAACTCAAATCCAAAGAATTAACTAGAAAAAGCGATGAGCTTGAGAATCAACTTTTCTTGGTTCTCCAATTTAACACCACCAAATCCCAGGGCGCAATTTAGGAAAACAACTTCGATTGTTTCTCTGGTTCTAAATCAAATGCAACTCTAATTTGCCTCTCTTACACTAGTTTACTGCAACACTCATCTATTAGAAAAATTAGCATTAGACATGAACTGCTAATGATGCACTTATCAAAAAAACTGCGGTATCACGCCAACAAAAAACAAAAACCATTGTTTAAAATGCCCCAAAATAGACGGACTTAATATTACTCACCTGGCTTCACCTGGAATGGTAGAGGCGATCCTTCAGTTGAGTTGCAAGTACATCATCATATTTTACCCTATAGAAACCAGTTTGCTCAACATTCACTTTAACCCATATTTGCTCACCACCTTTTTCGCAGTTCGGCCATATGTTAGAGACACACGCATGTATGTATGGAGAAGTGAGAGCAAAAGCAGAATGTATTTAAAGAAACACAAAAGTAACAAAGATTAGTCTCATACAAAGCACTTAAAACTAGACAAAATAAGCTCCTTTTCTATATACGAGCAAAAGTAATAGAAAAGAAGATATTGAAACAAATATGAAACATCGAAACTCATCAAATTTCTAGCACCATCTATACGCTCTTCCCATCATCTGCAATTACAAAAAAATTAAATTCGGAGACACAAGATGAGTAAAAAAATAAAACTAAATGGTTGAAACGTATTTTCCTCAAGTGTTAGGTATGAAGACATGTTGTTTGGGCCATGGAATCGATTCCCCTAAAGCTTGCTCTATTGTCCTCATATTAGCTTGAGTCCTCCATATCAAAGCATTGTGGTCAATGGCTGTTTGCACCCACACCATGTAAGATCCAACCCCAATAGAAGCACCCTCCACAACATGTAGCGGGTCATCTATTGCAATCTCTCCTTCTGCCACTATATGGGTACCAACAACCCAATCGATCAACTTGCACTTCATTCCACACTTATTCGAAGAGTTCCCGTTTTGTGGCTTCAATAAAAAATTATGAAGTTCCATTATCCGTAACATTTACATTCAATAGATTAATATTTTGTTTTTTCCCTGGCATGTACAAGTGTGCCCGTCTCTCCCCCTTGTTGACCCTATCATAAAAATAACCAACACAATTTAAGAATGAATATTGTTCACGATATGAATAAGTACACATATGTGTATAGTGAAAATATCGATTTGTACCTGTTTATATTGATTGTAAACATAAGAAGATAAATCTTCATATTTATCTCTCAAACCCATAAGTTCTTTGATGATAGCGTTATTCGAGTTGTTGCACCACACCAAAGTAGGAGTTACTCCAAAACCAAGACCTCTCACTCGACCTTGGTGTTCAGTACCAAAAACTTGTGAGATAGGGTCATTGTTAATTGATTGAGCAGTAGATTCCGAGCATTGACTTTGATTACATGCAATGATTTTATCCTTCAAAACAAACAACTACTATTTGCATCAAATGGAAGAAAAACTTAATAATATAAAATATCAAAGATCTATTAGTTAATTCACCACAATTTCGGCAATTTCGGCATTGTGTGGTTTCCCGTTTTTATCTGAATGCCCTCTAATCCACACTTCAGCTCTGGAAACACTAGCACCATCTTTTTCTTCAATCTATAAGCATAAAAACAATAAATAATACAAGATTAAAATATAGGTATAAGTAATAGAATAAATGAATAAAACTTGCCATCTCATATTCAAGGCGAGCATATCCTTTTCGACTTATCGTATGCCGAATCGTTTGCTTTGCTCTGATTTCCTTAGCTTTATTGCTTTGTTCACGAAAGTTGCTAGATCTCCTTTGTTTTTTGAACTCTTTCCATAACTTTTCATCAATTGTGGCAGGTTTCTCGTTGTTGCCATTTTCTAACTCCTTAGTAAGCCTTGATTTTCATGCTCCAAACAATCACCCAATTCTTTGTAATATATGTTTTTCATGAGATGCTTTATCCGGAATTATAAATCTTTCCTGCAATGAGAATGAAACACAATCAAATAGAGTACTTTTTATAATTTTATATAATAAAAATAGAAGTCTAACCTTAATAAACTTCCATATTCTTTTCTTATTATCTCCCCTGAGTCGGCGCCAATCTGACAAAGTAATTGGCACCATTTCGCGTGACACGATTCCCAAAAAAGAAGAAAAGACATCTGCATTTTCACCAATGGGCTGATTTCTGTCATTGAAAGTAACGAGTACTTTTTTCTTTCTGGCAAGTGAAGGAAGCTTGGTTGGACCTCTTTTCTTCCTTTGTTGTTGTTCATCTTGTTGATCTTCTTGTTCTTCTTCTCGTTCTTCTTGTTCTTGTTCTTCTTCTTCTTCTTCTTCTTGTTCCTCTTCTTCTTGTTGTTTTCGTTGTTGTTGATTGAAGCTCCTAGTTATTGATTGAGAACGAGAGTCACATGATGAAGGAGGTGCTTCATATGTAGAACTTTGCGGACACCTTATCCTCACACCAACATTTGAGTTTCGACTCATCAATGCTTATATAGCTTCCTTTTCTTTTCTTGCTCTTTTTTTGCAGCTTTTGAACTCTATTCATTTAGGGAAAGAAAATATCATAATTAGTAAATGAGCACAAATAAATTCATCAACCTATAAAGTGATTAACTAAATCAATTTTTTACCTCTCCCTTATACATTTATTTTCCTCAAATCTACACACGCTATGTCAACAACAAAATAGATGGTTGTAAAAAATGCTTGCAAATGCTCCAGTTAGTACATGTGAAAAGACAAAGAAAAGCAAAAGAGAAATTATTAACACAAGAATAAAAGAAGATAATAATATTGCTACAACTTAATCAGCCATTAAGTGATTAATATAAGCATTTGATCAGTCATTCGTGAATAAGGCTAAAACTTAACTCCATTACACAAATCGACCCTGACAATTCATTCTAACATAACTTTCATCTTCATCGCAAGTGTCCAAATCTACACGCGATATGTCAACAGCAGAAAACGATGGTTGCGCATTCTCGCCGTACATTGCAATATCATACAATCCTCGAGGAGGTGCCCTTACACAACGCACCAGTTTGATGAATCATTTTCACTAGAATAAAACACTTGTTTGGCCTGAGTTGCCAAAATAAATGGATCATTATGATTGTGACATTGGTTAAAGTTTACTAGGGTAAACCCATCTTCAACTTTCATACCGTTTCCTTCATTAACCCAGTCACACAAGAATAATGGAAATCGATATACAAAATAATCCAATATAATTATATCTCTTATAACCCCCATAATAATCAACTTCACTTCCTCTTTGTGCATTGTCCCGTGAACTTGATCTACAAAGGCTATCGGCACCTTCAACAAACACGCCAGAATTCTGAGTAACTCTTTCGATATCTCTTATGTGAAACTTTAATCCATTAATTGCGTAACCTGAACAAGAAAGTGCATTTTTTCTTGGTTTTCGAGAAATCCAATGCAACATGTTTGACACATCAACATTATGAGACTTAACCTGTAAAGATATACACGGTAAGTTGTAAGCAAAAAATGCACGAGTTTTAAAATAATTGTTGGAATTAAACATAAAAATATAGTTGAAGACCTTACAACCTTTTCTTCAAACCATTCACTAAATTTCCTTGTATGTTTCATCCATAATTGGCTTGCACTCCTTCCAAGGCGTTTGTCTCTACGCTTCAACTCATTGATATGCATTCTAAACATATAAATTAAGAAATTGGATCAGAAATTCAAATCAATAAAATGATCTAATTAACTATCATACTTACTCCAAATAAGGTTCAACAATATTCAAATTGAACAATATACATCGATGTGCTTTTTCCAACATATCGTCTGACAACATTTTTGTATATACTGCTGAGATTGGTTCTCCTTCCAACATTGTCTCATTATGAATATTGTTGTCCTGACGTTCTCGATCTCCCATATCAGTTGATTGTTCCAACTTTCTACTGCAAAATCGCATGCACTCATCGGCAATGTAACATTTGACATGCATCCCTCTGGCCTTGTTCGATATTTACAATAACTTTTGAGCTTTTTCATATATCTTTCAAATCGATACATCCACCGATATTGGACCGATCCACCTAAGCGAGCTTCCTTTGCCAAGTGGATTGGTAAATGAACCATAATATTGAAAAATGAAGGAGAGAAATATCTCTCTAACATGCATAAAGTTTCCACAATTCCATTCTCAAGATCCAAGAGTTTATTTTTATCTACAACTCTTTGGCATAGTTCATTAAAAAAATTACAATATCAAAATATTGCAATCCGAGGTCCTTTGGGTAGAAGTCCCCTCAAAGCAACAGATAGCAATTGTTGCATTAGAACATGACAGTCATGAGATTTGAGACCTACAATGGTGCAATCCTTCAGTGATACATGATTTGCAAAATTGGATCCATAACCATCTGGAAGTTTCATATTTGACAATCTTTGGCAAAATATATGCTTCTCAGCTTTAAAAAGTCTAAATGATGCTGCCGGGAGATATATTCGACTCCCACGAACTTGAGGATGCAATCTTCGCCGAATGCCCATATTTTCCAAATCCTTTCGTGAACTAAGTCCATCTTTTGATTTACCTTTTATATCAAGAATTGTGCCAATAATGCTTTCGCAAACATTCTTCTCGATGTGCATAACGTCCAAATTGTGGCGTAAAACCAAGTGCTGAAAAGAACGATGAATAGTTTAATGCAATTTCAAATAAATAAAGAAATTTTTACACATCAACTTAGTATCATACCTCCCAATAAGGCAAACTAAAAAATATGGACATCTTCTTCCAGATTCCAGTGGTTTCAATGGCCTCCGATGTATTCTTCTTCCTTGATTTTTCCTCTTTCTTTTCGTACCTCTTTCCCCTGATTCACATCTCTATTTCTTTTTGTCTTTTTCCCCCAATCATTTTTGATATTCTTTTCTTGCATTTGCAACATCATATCCATCAATACTTCAGTTTTCCGCGCTTTTCACAAGTTCCATCAAACCAAGTACTTTTATTTCGAAAAATGTGATCACGCTCATGGAATCGTCTGTGGCCCATGTATGCAGTTTTCTTGCTTGAAGTCAACCATGTTGAACATGTGTTAACCCCACAAATTGGGCAAGCAAAATTTCCTTTTGTAAAACATCCAAACTAAATTCCCATAAGCTGGAAAATCGTTGATCGTCCACAACAAAATTGCTCTCAAATTAAAAAAGCTTTGAGTTGCTGCGTCAAATACAACTACTCCATCATTCCACAACTTGATCAAATCTTCAATCAAAGGTTGTAGATAGATATCTATGTCATTTCCTGGTTTCTTTGGGTCTGGAATTAATAATGTTAACATCATACTTTCTTCCTTAAAGCAAAGCCAAGGAAGAAAATTGTAAGTGACTAACATTACTGGCCAACAACTATATGGAGAGCTAAAATCACGAAAAGGATTGAATCCATCCGCAGAAAGGCCAAGCCTAAGATTTCGAGGCTCTAATGCAAATTCAGGCCACTTGTGATTAACTAAATCCCATGCTATTGAATCTACTGGGTGTCGCATCTTACCATCTTGGCTCAAATGGGAAGAGTGCCACAGTAAATTTTTAGCTATTTCCAATGACCCATACATTCTTTTGAATCTCGGTATGATAGGAAAATATCTCAAGATCTTATCAGGAATTCTTTTTTTGGTCTCTTTGTTGGATTTACTTACTTTCCATCTAGATGACTTGCATTTAGGACATGCATCTAAAGCTTCATTTTCCATCCTAAATAAGCAACAATCATTCACACAAGCATGAATCTTTTCATAACGAAGCTCATACTCCTTTAGCAACTTCTTCACCTCTTGCAATGACTTAGGGAGAATATTTTCTTGTGGCGACATGTCTACCACAATCTTCAATAGTTCATTAAAACCATATTAGATAGACTATAAGTAGCTTTATGCTTGTACAAAATCATGGCGACAGAAAATCTGGTGTACTTTGTGCAACCTGAATAGAGAGGTGGAGTTCTGTCCTCTTCAAATAACCTTTCGGCGTCAACTTGGATATTGACATCTTCTAGATCTTCATCCCCACCATCTCTTTCATCCCTAACAACTCCATCCCCTTCATCCCCAACAACTCCATCCCCATCATCTCTAGCAACTCCATCACTTTGATCCCTATCAACTCCATCTCCATTATCCATTTCATCATCTTCATCCGTAGCAACTCCATCCCCATCATCCCTAACAACTCCATCTCCTTCATCCCTAACAACTCCATCCCCATCATCCCCTTCATCCATAGTAATTTCATCCCCTTCATCCGTAGCAACTCTATCCCCTTCATCATTTGCGACTTCATTCCTTACAATGGGGCTACTCTCTCCATGATGGAACCAAATTGTATACATGAGATCCAATCTATATATGATTAGATGGTTGTATGCAATATCGCACTTCACACGAGACATGTTTCGACAGTTTTGACAAGGACACCTAATTCCTTCTGGATGTCTTTCTCTAGCTTGAGCTTGAAGAACGAATGCATTTGCTCCTTTACAATATTCTTTTGAAACTCTAATACAAACAAAAAAAACTTTAAATAGTAAGTTTCAACCTTACAAAAAATATGAATGCTTCTATTACTATAAAAAGATAATATTAACCTCGAATGTCTGACACAACCTTTATCCATCCTGAGATTGTAATCTTTGCTCTGTTAAATTTGAAGAACGTTAATATCTATTACCTCATTTTTTTTTAAAGTTCTTTGTACATATTTTAAATTTCTTGCATTTAAAATTAATAAGAAGTAATTCAATTATTGCAACTGACGGAAAATTAATGTTAATCATATATGTACATCTAATAAAAATCTAATTAATTTAGTTTTAGCTCATACAACAACAACATAACATAACCTTAGTCCCAAATTAATTAAAGTGGAAAATCACTTGAAAAATAATCAAAGACTAGGAGCACATATAATAAAAATCTGATTAATTAAACATAGGCATAAAACCTGTGTTGAAGGATTGGAGGAGTTACCTAAATAAACTCCTTTTTGAAGTAGGTTATCAGCCTCTTTTGCTTGTTGGTATGCTAACTCTTTCGTGCAAGTGACGACTACGGCTTTTAGAGTAGGATCATACCTAATATATAGTCCCAATATGCATCAATTAAAGGAAGCCAAGAATTGAGAGAAACACAAAATATAGAAAGAATTTGTTGAAGCGTACTTGTTTAGTCTTTTATTTGGTAGGAGACTGGTAGCCTACAGTCTCCTACCAATGTGTGATTAGAAGCTTGACAGTGCAAAATAAGTTGTGATCCCAACTCAGACCCCCCCACTGTGCATCACACCTAACACTCCAAAGAAGTACCTTGCTGAAATAATTGGCTCAAATACTGAGTTTGTAAACTATCCTGATGATTCCTGATTACCAAACGTTAACTGTATGTTGATGTTTAAGTTCACCTCAAACTCTTCGAATCTATGGCGTCGGTCGCCATACAAACGATCAACTTTCACCCATTTTTCCCATCAAACAATTGAAAATCAAACTGACAGAGATTTAAGCGACATACTACAAAAGAAGATCAAACTATAATGATCTTTGTAAAAAAAGTATTAAACATGTGATGACTTGTAAAGAAATCAAGTGCATTAATTGTCGATTGTTAACAAAAATAAATTCATGAAAGATGTAATATCAAACTGATCTACTACTCTACACCTTTATGAACATGCACCTCAGATCCACATCTTGTCTCCAAAGCTAGAGAATTAACATGCCAACACAAGAAAATAGTCATATTATTCACAGTTCAACCAAATATGATTGATCACTCTTCTTCGAACACCAAAAAAATCGAAGTTTCAATCAACACTTACTTGGTGCAACCGCAAAGACTAATGAATTTCAAGGGTAACCAAGTCATTCACGTGTGTTACGACTTGAGATATAAATGGCTCAAAAATGTAATTAATGACACATTTAAAAAGGGGACATTGTGTCTTTACATTGACTCCCAATCTCATATTTAGGCACCCTTCACAAGGGTTGGGGATCAACAACAAATGGAATTCCAACACTTGGATTCAATGTCGAATTCCATTAGCAATAGAAAATTATGAATATATATATAGACATTGGTTGATGATTTAAATTAAATCAACTGAAATAACAAAGCGAAGTGCTACAACTTAATAATTTGAGATAGGCATATAAGATGTAATGAGACCGAAATGAAATAGTTGTACATTACATATGCATGATCTTTAGACATCGATGATTTAAATTAAATCAACTGAAATAACAAAACCGAAGTGCTTCAACTTAATAATTTGAGATAGGCATATAAGATGTAATGAGACTGAAATGAAATAGTTGTACATTACATATGCATGATCTTTAGACATTGGTTGATGATTTAAATTAAATCAACTGAAATAACAAAACTGAAGTGCTACAACTTAATAATTTGAGATAGGCATATAAGATGTAATGAGACTGAAATGAAATAGTTGTACATTACATATGCATGATCTTTAAACTTCCCACCTAAATTGTGGGAAACTTCACCAAGAGATGACCGGAGCTGTGATTCTTAAAGAAAATTATACAACAATTAAGGTTCCATTTAAGATTTTAGTTGAAAAGGAAGTGTCGGTTCGATTTGGCATAGGAAGTAAGAGATTTGGGTAATAATGATCATAAAAATCTGGTTGGAAACCAGAACAAATAACAGTAAAAGAGAACCATTGATTAATCAGTCACAGGATTAGATACAAGTATACAACAAAAATCAAATCCAAGCAGTTGTTCCATTATTACTTTTAAGACTCTAGTTACAGGTTCACGGTGAATACCTAAAAAAAAAGGCAGGTGGTTTTAACTTGTCAAATAATAACAATCACTGTATTAACTTTTAAAATAATAACAATCACTGTCAAAATAAAAACTCAAATGGTTTACCACAATAGGAACAACATGATCACTATTCACATTCATTAAAAACCTTAAAGTTATTGATGCATTAAGACAGAAGACACTACATATAAGTACTACAGTTATTAAGTAAAATGAACAATCATTTGAGTCATGCATATAACCTACATGCATCTATAGAACATACAACAATACTATCGAATGGCAGAGTCGCCTTGCAGCACAAAACATATGCTACGACCAATATCAAAAGCCTAACATCAGGGGATTCTCATTATTTAAACTCAAATCTACCTTTTCTAGGTCAAAAATCAACCCTAGATTTACCTAAACATAGCTTCATTTCAAAGGTTCAGAAAAATCAAAATGAGATTTCAATATATCCACACGACGAACCGAATTCAACATCATCAATTAATCATCCACTTCATCAAATCCACAAAACCTACATTCAAATGAGCGATTTCACAAAAAATATCCACACAACGAATCGAATTCATCAACATACTAGAACCATCAAAATCATACAAAAACGAGCAAACTAAGAAGTTGAATATACTTAATCGAAACCAAAATGTCGACGATCGTGGATCGTCAAAGCTCTGCACGACAGCATGAATGAGGTCGTTCGTTAGCCGAGAGAAATGAAGATTCCGAACACAACGACGTGAGAGAGGATTGGATACCTTACCCTAGAAGAAGTTCGAACTTCGTTCGCGCAAGAAATCAAGCAAAACCGCTCACAGCGCGAGACGAGCGTGGCGAGCGAGCGACCAGAGTTTTGTTTTTGGGCCAGAGTGCGAGTGACTGCGAGCGAGCGACCAGAGCGATTGCGAGCGAGAAACCAGAGCGAGCGAGGGTGTCGAGGGAATTTTGTTTTTGGGCTAGAGTTTCCATAGAGGTTTTCTAAACCTCTATGAATTAGTGCTATTAAAAGTCTAATTGTCTAATTCATAGGGGTTAATTAAAACCTCTATCAATTAAGTGTTATAGAAGCCTTAATCATCTAATACATAGGGGTTATTCAAAAACCTCTATCAATTAAGTGTTATAAAAAGTCTAAATTGTTCTAGTGAGGCATACGTTCAAGTTCTTACATCAAAATAATAGTAACTTTAAATATTTTTGCAACTTACCCAAACGATATACCTCTCTTCCATTCTCTCAATTTCACACTTCCAAGTTCCTAGATCCAAAAATAAAAAATAAAAAATAATCTTTCCAATTCCTTATCTAATAAAGGAAAAAAACAAAATAACCAGTATGCTTTCTTTTCTTTTTTTGATTTTTTTTCTGTTTTCAGTTTTAATGCAGTGGAACCCACATACACGTACGTCCCTAAAATTTACCTTTTGACAAATGATGCTTTAGCTCATCTCATGGTTAAAAATGTTTTTGCAATATATACTTTTTAGTCATGTAGTCTTTAATTATCAAGTATACATGGTTTGGTACGTTTCCCTTTATTCACTTCATCACATGAACATGAAAAGACTTATTTTTGGAGTAATAAATAGATGGTTTTTATGCTTTTACAAAAATAATTAATAAAAAAGTAAGTTAGAGATATCATTGTGAGTTTTATGGGGAATGATTTTTTTTAGGGAGTCATCAAGTTGGGATGATGGCAAAATAAAAAGTACCCATCAGTTAGTCACGTACAGGACAGTGGAATTTCACAAATTAATTATCAAGCAATATGAGTATTTTGTCATCTAATGCACCATCGATCTTCATTTACATGTGTTTACCAAGAGTAACACATTTATACATATGTGCCTTAATTAGATGGTGGCTTAATTTGATAAAAAACACTAATAAAGCGGTACGTGTATTGGGTCCAATCTTTTAAGTGTGTCTCCATAATTGATTACGTAGTGATTCCACGTTGTTATTGAAATGATCAAACACTAGCACTTTGCAATGATCTGAAAATATAATGCAAAAAATAATTTTTTATTTATTTGTTATTTATTAGGTGTTTAAAAAAATGCATGATAATCCAATTTTGAAAAAAATAACTTAAATTACAAGTTTTTCTTAATGTTGTTATTTTTTGGTAGATAATGGTGTGGTTAAGATTCTTAATTTCATAAAAAAAAAGTTATTTAAGATTGGTGTTGTTAATTTGCTAGATTTTTTTATTTTTTTATTTTTTTTATTTTAACTTTAGTGGGAGTCGAATTCGCAACCTCCTCAAACCTTGCTTTTGACAAATGATGCCGCTTCCTTTCACCATATATGTTTTCACATTTAATTAGCTAGATTTGTTAGTATTTTTTTAAGAAGCTATAGTTTTTTTTTTTTTTTTTTTTTTTTTTTTTTTTTTTTTTTTTGAGTGAAATAGAATTTTATTAATCATGATGCCTCAATGCATTCAATAGAACATTTGCTATTTTTAAGTGAACTAGTTAATCAAAATTAACATTGTAATAATTTATGGGGCTTGCTAAATGAACACACAATGCCCTTACACACACCAAATTTTAAAATTTGACATATTTACCTTTGCCCCAAATGCAAACACACACACACACACACCACTCTTCCAAAACAAGCGCGCACGCGCACACCACCTATCCCCTCCATTGCCGCCATCGCCTCCATCGTCACCCTCCACCATCGTTAGTGCCACTCACCACCTTTAGCATGGCAAACCACCACCATCAACCTCTAGCATCGAAAACTACCGCCCCTTACTCGAGCTGAACACGATGGCCATGTTCGGCCGAGTGGTCGAACATCTACACATATGTTCAGTTTGGGTGGTTGAACAAGGCCATCGTGTTTGGCCTAAATGGTCGAACACGATGCACCGAGAGAGAATGAAAGAGATGGGAGGGGGAGGCCGAGGGAAAGGGAGAGGAAGGAGGGTGTCGATTTCATTTTGGAGGGTCGAAGAGGGGGATCAAAGAGGGTGGGAGGAGGAATAAAAAGGAGGGGGGGGAGAGAGAGAGAGAGAGAGAGAGAGAGAGAGAGAGAGAGAGAGAGAGAGAGAGAAGACAGTTGACGGCGATGGGTCGAGGCGGTCAATGGTGGATGGCGGCGCTAGTCGGTGGTGGTATCTGTCGGCGTAGGGTCGGAGGCGGTCAATAGTGGATAGCGGCGGCTAGTCGGTGGTTGCAGTGGGTTAAGACAAGTTGGTGTGTGTGAGGGAGATAAGATTATTTTGGTCAAAAAGGAAAAAAAATGGTGTCTAAGGGCATTGTGTGTCCCTTTTTATTATAGTTTTGTTAATAAGAACTATATATTTGCTCCATATAAAACAGTGTGTACAATTTATAAAATTTTATAAATATAAAAATAACACAACTAGATACGCCGTATACAAAATACGTTTTAAGACAAATAAGTATTATTGAAGTTTACGTTGGTAAAACATAATTAATATATAATTAACATATCATAATATATTGTTAATTTTAAAAAATTACTTGTAATGATTTATTAAATAATACAAAATTAATAATGCAACGACCAACATATATATTATTTTATATACTACATTTGCTTAAAAATATTTTTTATATGTTAATTGTGCATTTAATATATATGTTGTGTAACCGCCATAATTCGTTGTTATTAATGACGTGGTTGCAGATGTGGCTGACAGCTCAGACGCTCGTGGGACCCGCAGTTAGGCTTGTGCGCGCCTGGAGTTAAGTAAATAGTTAATTTTATGTGTTGAATTGTTTAATTCGCGATGTTATATTGAAATAGAGTAAACGACATCGTATGTGTGTACTTATATGACATTTGATGTGCGAGATCGTGCGTTAAGTATTCGCATTGATATGCGGGTTGACGCAGTACCTGGTAGTTTAACCGACTTAACACTAGGTCGGAGAAAATAATACACACATAAAATGAATAAAATGGGTTAAATAATAATATGGAATGTATATTTGGTGGTTAGGGACATGGTAGTACTAGTATGTTGCAGTTCAGGACGCGAAATCGGGCATCGGAATACCCGAAACACCACTTTTTGGGTTAAATACAAAGGTGAGTGTGCCATCGGTATCACAATTGGAGTCATGAGAGGTTGGAAATGAAGCAAATAAGGTTCATTTGATTTCCTAGAGATGTGTATGTGAGATGTTATGCAAAGTGTCTATATAAGTCAAAATCGACTCATTTTCCACTACATTTTCTCTCTCATAATCTCGTAATCCGAAAATTGGAAGAGAAGAAATAAGGTTTTGTGATCAAACTTGGCGACTCTAAGGAGCTTGGAGGGGTGAAATAATCAAAATCAAGGTGAGAATAATAAACACCTCAACTTCTCTATCTTTTTATCTCAATTTTAAAGGTGTTGGTGATTGTTTGGTGGTTATTGTTGGGTTGTTGTTTGATGGGGTTTGTCGTACTTTGAAGTTCTGTTATTGGTGTTGAGGTTGTTGTTGGTTTGGTGGGGTTGCTAAAAACCCAAAATCTTCAGCAATTTTTTTGTTCAGAACGTAATTAGAGTGCTAATGACGTCACCTAGCGCGCTAATGTTCTTCTCGATGAAGAACGTATGACTACTTGGGAATCATCGGCTAATTCCTAGACCCGGTGCACTAGATCCTGCAGTTTTGACATTATTTTTGCTAAGTCACTTAAAACACATCCAATTGAAGGTTAATTATGGGCAAATTTCAGGCCCCTGTAGAAGGCAGCTATAATCTTACATCCTATTGTTTGTGTGATTCATGGATTGGATGTGACAAGAAGAGTGGCTTGAAACTAAAAGTTTTGAAGCGTAGAATGGCCGGGAACAAGAGGAGGTCTTTGTTCTTGAAGAAGGATTTGTTTGTGGATGATGGAATCGAGGAGGAAGAAGAAGATGATGATGAGGTATACGATGATTATGAAAGTGAATACGGTGAAGATGAGGATGAAGGGAAAGGTGCGAAGAAGATTGAAGGGAAGAATAAAAAGAAAAATGGTCTTTGTAGCTAACGGTGTTGCGGAGGAAAGGGCGAAAGTTCCGGTTCTTAGTTCGATTCGAGGATGAGAGAAATACTAATTCTCCAACTACCCATGAAAGCCGAAAACGCCTCTCTGCGCACAGGTAAACTGGAGTTTTGCTCTCTTTTGTTTGGTGGACTCATTTACGGCCACCATAACTATAAAAATCAATTATAAATGGTAATATAACATTTCGGCCGGTAATTTGGGATATTGAGGACTAAGCGGATCCAGATTGGGGGTGATTGACGAGACGCGAAGTGCGTTTGAGGTGTGTGGTATCCCAACTGAAATTTCTTGAGCAATACTTTATTTTGCTTTTGAATTCATATTCTATCTTTCATTACTCTATTCTTGGTGTGATCGAATAGACGTACGTTGAGGCTCTCCCTCCGTACCATTTCTGTGTGTATGTCCACTAGGCCATAACACGTGTTGCCAGGGATCTCGGTGAATAAGTCGACCTGAGAGTCCGTCGGGGAATGTGTGGGTGCATCGTAGGTACCACGCCGACCACCTAGCAGATCCATATACTGGCCTTGTTTGAGTGCTACTTGCTGGTAATAGTCTATTGGGAGTCCGAAGTATGGCACTAGTCTTAACCCTAGGCTCTAGGAACACACTTTGAGCTTTCACTATTATTTATGCATGCGATGAACACAATTGCTTGTTTTTATTTCTGCATGTTTATTTAATAGTTTTGTTTAAATTCTAGTATTTACTTTTCGTATTGCTCACTTAATTTCCTTGGGAATATTCACTCTGGACTCGTCATCTACCTTTTTGTGATGGCTTAAGTGCAGATCCTAGTACGAGCCGTGGCAAGGGCAAGCTACCGGAATACTTGTGATTCAGAGACATTGAGCCAGGCTTGTACGTTTTATTATACATATTTTGTTTTATTTTGGGATTTGGGATTGTGAGATACCTCATGACTCTATACTTTTGATATAATGATGCATTGAGGTGCATTTTTGGGTCTATAATGGTATACGGATTTTTCACTTTAGGTATGAGAGTTAAATGCATGCCTATAATGTATTATATTTTAATTGTCATAATAAAAGACTTCCGCTGTGGTTTATTTGGGTTTAAAATGATCTTAGCATATGACTTGAGTTCAATAACAACTTAAACAGTTAATTGTTGTTCATTGAGGTTAATAACAATTAAATGGTGGATGAGTTGGCAGATGGGACACACGCTGGCGCTGGTAGACAAGATTGTGGGCTCGCATTGGCCCTGTGGCGGTCCATTTGAAAAATGGTCTATTACATTTTTGTATCAGAGCAAGTTGGTGAACCCTGAGGAATTGAAAGTTAACTCTGAGACGATTAAATTTGTGGTATAATTTGAGGATATACTTGATGAATAAACTTTAGATGCAGAAACCCAAATGAATTGCCTAGAGTCTTAGTTGAAAGTGAGGTGAGACGGGTAGAAATCAAGGGATATACGTGTTATATTTTGGTTGTATTATACATATGATACAATTGGTATAGAGGCTAAGAAGATAAGAGACTTTCTTAAGTTCTTGCCAGGATAATTTTATGGGGCTGGAGATCTAGAGGTAGCTGGGAGATGGTTGTTATCCCATGAGCGGCTACACGACTTGCTTCAGGTTGAGGAAATTGATCGACCGAGGTTATCAAGTTTCTGCTCGAGAGTCGATGCTGCTATCTGATGGACTACCTACACTGAGAAACATCATGTCGTTACTACTTGGGGTAGAGTTTCGGACGTTATTCATGGATAAGTATGTACCGATGGAGGTCAAGGTTCGCCTGAGGGATGAGGTTTTATCCTTTCTGCAGGGTGATATGTCGATCACCGTATACATGGAGAAGTACCTGTATCTATTGTCATACTCCATGGACATATCTGGTACAGATCAACTGCAGATATATTACTTTGTCCGAGGTCTGGATAAGAGGATCGCGAGCACGGTGGTATCTAGCGGAACTTGTACATTGGCTGAGATCTACGATAGGTCCCTTGCACTTGAGATATACCTGGTTTAGAGGGCTAGTCGATTAGCGGTCAGGTTGCGTTGCAGGGTCAGTAGAGTCAGTCGAATCAAGTTCTCGGTCTGATCAGAGACTAAAGAGACAAATGAGACACCAGGATCGACAGAGGCAGAGCAAGAGACCTTGCCAAGGTGATTGGCAGTCTGATAAGGGCTATAGAGGCGACATAGATTGACATGATGATCGTCAGTTGGCAAATTACATGGCTTCTGCACTTGTTGATCAGCCTAGGCAGTAAATGCAGGATAAAGGTCTAAGAGGCCAGAGTCGAGGTCGGGTCAGACGCAGAGTTAGAAGAGTTCTGACAGATCGGAGACCTCTACTTATTACCGATGCGGTCAGGGTGGGCATATTATGGCAAATTGTACCAGATCAACACCACTGCCCCCACAGATGGAGCAAGCCATAGATAGGGCCCATACCGCATCTTTCGAGGTCGCACAGACAGATAAGGAGGCGATAGCTAGTACGTTATCTGTCTATGGTATTCCTATGAATGTTATGATGGATTCTGGTAGTACATTGTCTTTTATTTCTGGACTCATGGTAGGAGAGTTAGGGTTACCGATACAGACTTTAGATACACATCTTGTTCTTAACACGACAGCTGGGGATAAGATCTACCCTAACCGGATATGCCAAAATTATATTATGGAGATTGAGGGACATCAGCTACTAGCTGATTTGAGAATGTTAGAGTACTTGAAATTCGACACGATTTTCGGTATGGATTGGTTATCGTCTTATCACGCACAGATCGATTGTTTCAGCAAGACTTTAACATTCGACATCGAGGGGATTCCAAGGTTTATATTTGCCAGAGTTGCGTCTGCATTACCTATCACTCGAGGCATATTAGCTACATCGCAGGAGATGGAGGCGTATGTGGCTATAGTTGAGCCGGAACGTAAGACGGTGCTTAAGGTTGAGGATGTCCCTATTGTCTCGTGAGTTTCCAGATGTGTACCCTGTTGATTTACGGGTTTGCCACCACCGAGAGCTGTAGAGTTTATCATTGAGCTGATTCCAGGGACATCATCAATCTACAGTATACCGTATTAGATGTCAACATCGGAGCACAATGAGTTGAGGACCCGGTTAGAGGACTTACTACAGAAGGGTTTTATGCACCCTAACATGTCACCTTAGGGAGCTCCAGTTCTTTTTGTAAATAAGAAGGACGACTCGATGCAGATGTGTGTTGACTGCGAAAGCTGAATCAGGCGACGATTTGAAATCATTACCCACTTTCGAGGATTGACGACATATTCGATCAGTTGGTTGATGCCAATTTCTTCTCAAAAATTGACTTACGATTAGGATACCATCAGTTGAGGATTTAAGAGGAGGATGCGGAAAAGATCGAGTTTAGTACGCATTACGACCTATTAGAGTTCACATTCATGTCGTTTGGGCTGACTAACGCACCGACGATCTTCATGGATTTGATGCATAGGGTAATGAGGTCATTTCTGGATCGATACGTCATTATGTTTATCAATGAAATTCTAATATACGGTAAGACTCGTGTGGAGCACGACTTTATGCCAAGTTCAGCAAGTGCGCATTCTAGCTGAGTGAGGTGAAGTTCTTGGGCCATGTCATCACTGATCAGGGTATATCAGTTGATGGTGACAAGATTCAGGCGATTATTGACTAAAAGACACCCGAGTCTGTATCATACATTTAGAGTTTCCTGGTTTAGCAAGATATTACAAATGTTTTATGCAGGATTTCTTGATGAATGCAATGTCGTTTACGAGGCTGACCAAGAAGGATGTTAGATTTGAATGATCACAGAGAGTGTGAGGATGCTTTCCGGGAACTGAAGTGGAAATTGACTTTGACGCCAGTTTTTGTTTTACCGATGGCAGGGAAACGTTTTTCAATTTATACCGACGCGTCAGACACTGGATTAGGTGGCATGTTAATGCAGAAGGGACACCCAGTGGCCTATTTATCTCGACGGTTGAGACCTCACGAGGTAAATTATCCAGTGCACGACTTGAAGCTTGCAGTGGCCGTGTTTGCATTGAAGGCCTAGAGGCATTATTTGTTTGGTGAGAGGTTCGTGTTGTACACAGACCACCAGAGTTTGAGGTACCTGTTCACTCAGATGGAGTTGAACATGCGCCAGCAGTGATGGCTTGAGTTACTGAATGACTATGACTTCGACATTGAATATCATTCGGGTATGGTGAATGTTGTAGCTGATGTGCTGAGAATGAGTGGCATCGAAAGCCAGACAGTACTATGGCATATGACACATGAGCACATGTTGCTTGAGGTAGCGTCGCTATTATGTTTGACAGAGGTTATTACTGAGCTACATATTTGCTATCAAATGCGAGTTCATACGGTGTTTCTAGAGCGGGTTGCTGAGTTGCAGATAGTTGATGACCGATATATGCAGATTAGTGGCCTAGCTCAGGATTTGGGGATGCACTAATTGGTCCGAGGGGTCAAACGGGTGTTTGAGACATATGGGTCAATTATGGATACTAGGGGTATCAGAGCTCAGGGACAACATTCTCGAGGACGCACACCGGTCGCGATATACGGTTCATACTCATCGGACCAAGATGTATCACGATTTGCGGAGATTGTTTTGGCGGCCTGGGATTAAGACTAGCATAGGTAGATACGTCGAAGTTGCATATATGCCAGCAGGTGAGGGCTGAGCACAAGAGACCGATCAGGTTGCTACATCTGCTGCCATTCCTCAGTGGAATGAGAACACGTAACTATGAACTTCGTTAGTGGCCTACCTCGGACGACGAGGAAACACGATGCGATTTGGGTGGTTATCGACAAATCGACGAAGTCGACACATTTCATACCGATCGCCATGAGATATTCTGTTATACAGCTTAGTACTATCTTCGAGAGATAGATTGTCAGATTGCACGCTGTACCGATCTCCATTGTTTCTGATAGAGATTTGAGGTTTACATCAAGACTTTGGGAGAGTATGCATGAGTAGTTTTGCACTCCTTTACAGTTTAGCGCTGCGTACCATCCTTAGACTGACGGGCAGTCAAAGCGATTGATTCAGGTTCTCGAGGATATGCTCAGGCCTTTGTATTACAATTTGGTGGATCGTGGGAGGATTACTTACATTTGCGTGAGTCTTCCTACGACAACGGCTATCAAGTGAGTATTGTGATGCCACCGTTGAGGCACTTTATGGTAGGCCCTATAGGTCACCAACATGTTGGGCAACACCGGAAGATACAATGGCTATAGGAACTGAGGTTGTTGTTGACTATACTGAGAAGGTAAGGCAGATTAGGCAGAGACTTCATGTGGCGCAAGACATGCAGAAGAAATATGCAGACAAGTATCTTAAGGGTTCGAGCTATGAAGTTGGAAACTTGGTGTATTTGAAAGTTTCACCCTGGAAAGGTTATAAGAGGTTTGGTATTAAGGGGAAACTAGCACCAAGGTTTATTTGGACATTTAGAGTTGAGCAACGCGTCGCCAGAATGGCATATCGTTTGGAGTTTCCACCGTAGTTGGCAGGGGTACACCCATTATTTCATATTTCCATATTGAGGCTGGCTAGGTCGGGATAGAGGCCTATGGTTGATATATGTCGGATTGAGGACCTCGACCTGACGTGTCATATGAGGAACAACTTATGGAAATCATAGATATGAGTACTCATATTTTGAGAAATAAGGAGATCCCGAAGGTTTTAGTACGATGAGAACATCACGGGACCGAAGGACTCACCGAGGACTTTAGGTCTCCAATGCGACGACGGTATCCCACTTATATGTCGGTAAGTATATAAGTTTAATTTGAATTTCGAGACAAAATCTCACCTAGTTGGGAAGAACTGTAACGACCTAATTTAATTCATTGTTATTAATGACGTGGTTGAAGCCGTGGCTGACAACTCAGACTCTCGTAGAACCTGTAGTTAGGCATGCGCGCACCTGAAGTTAGGTAAATAGTTAATTTTGTGTGCTGAATTGTTTAATTTGCGATGTTATATTGAAATAGAGTAAATGACATCGCAATGTGTGTACTTATATGACATTTTACATGCGAGACCGTGTGTTAAGTATTCGCATTGATATGCGGGTCAACGCGGGTACCTAGTAGTTTAACCGACTTAACACTAGGTCGGAGGAAATAATACACACATAAAATGAAAAAGTGGGTTAAATAATAATATGAAATGTATATCTGGTGGTTAAGGACATGGTAGTACGCGTATGTCGCGGTTCGGGACGCGAAATCGGGTGTCGGAATACTCAAAATACAAGGGTGAGTGTGTCATCAGTGTCACAATTGGAGTCACGAGAGGTTGGAAAGGAAGAAATAAGGTTCATTTGATTTCCTAGAGATGTGTAAGTGAGATGTGATGCAAAGCCATCTATATAAGTCAAATTGACTCATTTTCTTTAACGACCCACTTTCCAAGTGGCTGCCACGGGGGCAAATGCGGACCCACAACCTAGCCTACCAGTGCCAGTTGTGTTCCCACATGCAGTTTCCATACACGTTTAAATCATTTTTAACCTCAATAAACAGCGACTTACGGTTTAAGTTGTTAATGAACTCAAATCATCTGTTAATATCGTTTAAAAACCATAATAAACCACGGTGGAATACTTTTAAAATGACAAATTAAATATAATACCGCAATTCATGTCATGCATTTAACTATGATATCTAATACCTAATGTGGAAAACCCATATATCAATATATATCAAAAGTACACCTCAAAGTCTCAAAATATCAAAATATAGGGTCTCACAATCCCATATTCCCAAAATGAAAACAATATATATATATATATATATATATAATACGAACGTAAACGCCTGGCTAAATATCTCCGAATCATAGGTATTTCGGTAGTTTGCTCTTGCCCCACCTCGTACTATGATGTGCACTCAAGCCATCACAAAAAGACAAATGACGATTCTAGAGTGAGTATTCCCAAGAAAATTAAGTGGGCAATACTAAAAGTAAATACTGGAATTTAAATAAAACTATTAAATAAACATGCGAAAATAAACACAGACAACTGTGATCATCGCATGCGTAAATAATAATGGAAGTTCAAATGTGTGTTTCTAGAGTTTAGGGTCAAACTAACACCATACTTCAGACTCCCAACAGATTATTGTCGGCGAGTAGCACTCAAGCAAGGATATTATCTGGATCCGCTAGGTGGTTGGCGTGGAACCGATGACGCACCCACACATGCCCTAACGCGAATCACCGAGATTCTGCGGCTCACGTGTTATGGCCAAGTGGACATGCACACAGAAATGACACTGAGGGAGAGCCTTAACATCCGTCCATTTAAACCACACTAGGAATAGAGTATTGAAAAAGTGAATATGAATTCAAAAGCAAAAATAAATACTGCTCATGTAATTTCAGTTGGGATACTACACACCTCAATCTGCACTCCGTGTCTTGCTAACCAATCCCTAGTCCGACTCCTCAAAATCCTCGATATCCAAATTTATCGTCTGGATGACCTATAACCATTTACCAGTAATTTATAATAAATTGTATGGGTCTCAACTCTGAAAACCTCATAATTTGTCATAACAACCATAAATGAACTTGTAGTACTCATGACGTACTTTCTATAGACTCCAAGAATACTCAAATCGGATCACAAACGGAGAAGTTATGAATTTTCTAATATGGCATGTCAACTCGACAAACTTTATTTATTTTCAACTAGAAAATGTCTCCAAATCAATATTTTCGCAGTTAAATCCTCAAAACTCAATAATAAATGCCACGAAACTACTCAATACCAACACCAAAATATTTTCACGGCTCGTGGAGTCAAATTGTATCAACATCAATAATCAATTCATCGAAAACCATTATAAATCAATATCAAGTACAAAAACATCTCCAAAATAGTTATCAACTAAATTGCATTAATCCAACTCATCAAAACCCTAGCCCACATTGGTGGAATTTATCCCAAATTGACGCAAATCAATCCAATCTACCGCTTAACAATAATTTCTACTAATTTCTATCGCAATCCTGCGAAAGAAATTGAAAAATTAAGATAATTCAAATTGAATTAAGAAAAATGCACTGCATTGAGAATTTATCAAATTGCGGGCTGAATACCTCGTTTCCACCATGGAACTTTAGCTCAAATTGATCGTCTCGCGATGCTCTACGATTTTGGAAATAAATGAGAAAAAATTGGATGTTGGGACCTCCGTGAGCGGAAACCAAAATCGAGGGTTTAGAGAAACAAAACAATTTCAACACCGTTGAAATGAAAGTCGATTCATTGTTTTTCATATATATTTATATATAAACCCTCAGTTGCTTGCTTAAGCAACTTTATTTCTTTTTACTCATTAACTCCTGAAACTCCTATTTTGACGTGTTTTGGCTTTCGGTGCTCGTTTTCGATCCCATTTTTCACCAAATTAAACCAAACTCTTGATAAAATAGTATGTTTTCATAAAATGTTCAAAACACTGATTTTGGTCATGCCAAAACCCCAAAATGTTAACTTTGTCAGTGACATACAAAACCCTTATGAATCAATCATCTTGTCATACTTAACCAAACTTGCACCAAATTAAACCCTAACCACCAATTTTACATTATATTTACTTAACTCATTTTATTCATTTATTGTGTGTATTACTTTCCCCGACCTAGTATTTAGTCTTTTAGGCTACCCGGTACCCACATCGACACGCATACTGATGCGAATACTTCTCACACTATCTCACCCGTCAAATGGAATATAAGTACACACATTTCGATGTTGTTACTCTATTTTAACGTAACACCGTAAATTAAATAAATCATCACACAAAAATAACTATTTACCTAGTTCCAGAAGCGCATTATCCTAACTGTGGTTCCCACGAGCTCTTGAGCTGTCAGCCACATCTATAACCACGTCATTAAATAACGACAAATTACAATGAGGTCATTACGATTCTTCCTAATTAGGTGAGATTTCGTCCCCAAATCTAAATTAAACTTAAATACTTAACGACAAATAAATGGGGATATCGTCATCGCATAACGGATTCAAGCTCCCAAGTGAGTCCTCGGTTCCGTGATGCTGCCATCATACCAAAACCTTCGGGATCTCATTATTTCTCAAAATTTAAGTCTTCCTATCCATGATCTTTACAGGCTGCTCCTCGTATGACGCATTAAGTCGCACCTTAATCTGATGTATATCAATTAAAGGTCTCGGTCCCGACCTAGCCAGCCTAAATATGAAAATATGAAATACAGGATGTACCCCTACTAACTGCGGTGACAACTCTAAACCATATGTCACTTTGCCGATACGTTCCTCAACTATGAACGGTCCAATGAACCTTAGTGCCAGTTTTCCCTTAATACTAAACCTCTGATGACCTTTTCAGGGCGAAACTTTCAAATACACCAAGTCGCCAACTTCATAGCTCAAACCCTCAAGGTACTTGTCTGCATATTTCTTTTGCCTATCCAGCACCGCCTGTAGCATCTACCTGATCTGTTTCACCTTCTCAGTATGGTCAACAACAACCTAGGTCTTATAGCCACTGTATCCTTCGGTGCCGCCTAACATGCTGGTGACCTGCAAGGCCTACCATAAAATGCCTCAAACAGTGGCACCCTAATACTCGCCTGATAGATGTTGTTGTAAGAGAATTCACATAAAGGTAAGTATTCCTCACATGGTCCATCAAACTACAATATACACGCCCGAGCATATCTTCGAGAATCCGAATTAACCGCTTATGACAACCCGTCAGTCTGAGGATAGTACGCAGTGCTGAACTGTAAACGAGTACCAAACTACTCCTGGATGCGCCCCCATAACCTCGATGTTAACCTCAGATCTTTGTTAGAAATAATGGAGACCGATACACCTTGCAATTTGACGATCTCTCTCTCGAAGATAGTACTCAGTTGTGTAACAGAATATCTCATGGCGATTGGTATGAAATGTGTCGACTTCATCAACTTGTCGATAACCACCCAAATCGCATCGTGTCTCCTCGTCGTCTGGGATAGGCCACTAACGAAGTCCATGGTCACGTATTCCCACTTCCACTTAGGAATAGGCAGCGGCTGTAGTAACCCAATCTGTCTCCTTTGCTCAGCTTTCACCTTCTAGCATATATGACAACTTCGGACGTATTTACCCACGTCAGCCTTCATCCATGGCCACTAGAACAATCTTCGCAGATCATGATACATCATGGTCTGACCATGAGTAACTGTATATCGTGATCGGTATGCGTCCTCCAGAATGTTGTCCCTGAGCTCTGATACCCCTGGTATCCACAATCGACCCTTATCTCTCAAACACCCGTCTAACCCCTCAGACCACTATGTGCACCCCGGATCCTGAGCCAGGTCACTGATTCGCAAATATCGGTCATCAACTCTCTACAACTCATCAACCCGCTCTAGAGACACCGTAGAAACTCGTCTCTAACAACAAATATGTAGCTCAACAATAACTTCTGTTAAACACAACACCGATGCTGCCTCGAGCAACCGTGCTCATGTGTCATATGCCGCAACATCATTTGGCTTTCAATGCCGCCACTCCTGCTCAACGCATCAACTACGACATTCGTTTTTTTCCGAATGATACTAAATGGCGAAGTCATAGTTTTTTAGTAACTCGAGCCATCGCCGTTGTCACATGTTCAACTCCCTCTGAATGAACAAGTACCTCAAACTATGGTGATCTGTGAATAGCACAAATTTCTCACCATACAAGTAATGCCTCCAGACCTTCAATGCAAACACGACCGCCGCGAGCTCCAAGTCGTGCACTGGATAATTTACCTCTTGAGGTCTTGACCGTTTAGATAAATAGGTCACTAGGTATCGTCCTACATCAACACACGACCCAACCCAATGTCTGATGCATTAGTATAAACTTAAAAATCTTTACCTTCTACGGGTAATGCCAAGACTTGCACGGAAGTCAACTTCCTCTTCAATTCCAAAAAAACATCCTTACATTCCTGTGACCAATCAAATCTAACATCCTTAATCTTCAATCTCGTCATCGCCGCTGCAATCATCGAAAGACCCTGCATAAAGCGTCCGTAATATCCTGCAAAACCCAAAAAACTCCGGATGTCAGAAATAGACTCGGGTGTTCTCCAGTCAATAATCGTCCAAATCTTGTCACCATCAACTGATATGCCCTGATCACTAATGACATATCCTAAGAAACTCACCTCGCTCAGTCAGAACGCACATTTGTTGGACTCGGCATATAATCAATGCTCTCTCAACGTCGTCAACACATCACTGAGACGTCTCTCATGCTCTCCACGAGTCTTTACTATAGATCAGGATGTCGTCGATGAAAACTATGACGTATCGATCCAAAAATGGACTCAGCACCATGTACATCAAATCCATATAAATCGACGGTGCGTTAGTCAGCCCAAACATGTACTCAAGGGGTTTTCTCCACATCTTCTTCTCGAATCTTCAACAGATGGTATCCTGATCGTAAGTCAATCTTTGAGAAGAACTTGCCCCAACCAACGATCGAATAGATCATTAATCCTCAGAAGTGGGTAATGATTCTGATTCGTCCCTTTATTCAACATCCAGTAGTCCAGACACATCCGTATCGAGCCGTCCTTCTTCTTTACAAAAAGAATTGGAGCTCCCCAAAGTGACATACTAGGGTGAATGAAACCCTTTTTCAATAAATCCTATAACTGAGTCTTAACTCCTCGTGCTCCGATGCTAACATCCTATATGGCCTGCTGTAGATTGGTTGAGACCCCGAAATCAGCTTAATGATAAACTCACAGCTTTCGTTAGTGGCAATCTTGGTAAGTCATCAGGGAACACGTCCAGAAACTCGCAAACAATAAGGACATCCTCGACCTTAATCACCGTCCTACGCTCTGGCTCAACCATAGTTGCATATTCCTCCATTCCTTGCGACTTCACTAGTCTGCCTTGAGTGATAGGTAATGTAGGTGCAACTCCGGCAAAAGTAAACCTTAGAATTCTTTCGATGTTAAACGTCACAGTCTTGTTGAAATAGTCGATCTTTGTGTAATAGAATGATAAACAATCCATACCAAACATCTTGTTGAATTCTAGGTATTCTAATACTCTCAAATCAGCTAGTAGTTGATGTCCCTCAATCTCCACAACACAATTTTGGCATATCCGGTTAGGGAAAATCTTATCCCCAACCGTCATGCTGAGAACCAAATATGTATCTAAGGTCTGTGCTGGTAACCCCAACTCTCTTACCATTCTAGACTCATGATATACGTGTCGAAGAACGTGCGTCTAGTTAGCCTCTACGACCCTGATCAAATTGTCAAACTCCTCGACTACTTCTGGATCTCCGACACCATAGAAGTAACTTTGACATAACTTAATGAAATCCCTCATCTTCTTAGCCACAACTGTCATCAAGTTCCTCGAAGTAAACGCCTCTGTTGGCCGCTAAGTAGTAGCAGGTGTAAGAACCACTGCAGTATTTACTGGTCCTGTTGTTGGCGTAACCTTCTTAGGCAATGTCTTAGATACTACTGCTTGCACTTGAGCCTTGGCTGTAGTAGGAGCTATAACCGCCTGGGCAGTCTTCATCGGTGAAGCTAAAATGGTAGTCGGAGCTATAACTGCCTGAGTATCCCGAGCTCTCATCATCTCTATCAGCATCCTGAACCTATCATCCATAGTTTGCGCCAAAGACTCCAGCGTCAAAGTCGATCTTGTCGAGTCACTAGTATCTCCGACCTCAGGCTGATTGGTATCTGAAGGTTGTCCGTCCATCAGTATTTGCATCGAAAAAGTGTACGAGTCTCTGATCTGCCAAAACGCCTCTTGCCCAAGCCTCGGAACAAATATACGTACATCATAATGTAATATACAACCGAAACATAACATGTATATTTCTGAGTTCTACCCATCTCACATCACTTCCCAACTAGAACTCTAAGCAATTCCTTTGGGTTTTTACATTTAAAGTATATTCATCAAGTTTATCATCAAATTACTCTACAAATGTAATCGTATCAGAGTTAACTTTCATTCCCAAGGTTCACCGATGTGACGACCCTAAACTCCGAGGCAAACCGGGTACCGCCACATCGACGAACACGTCACCAAGCATGCCACGTCACCGCACACTTATTTTTAACCGCCCGTGACCTAAACCTTTGTATGTATCTTATTCACCTTAACTTAGTATTTATGGATGTTTTTATGAATATTTACATTAAATTAACTAAGTTAAGTTGTTCGCGATTTATTAAATTAATATAAATTGAATATCAAAGCGGAAGTATTTGAAGCATGCAAATATCGTAAAAATGAAAAGTTTGAATTTTATAAACAACCTTATAATGTGGAAACCCGGCATGAGATACCATGTATATCAAATAGCAACAAAAGTACAAAAGATGAGCATATACATGTATAGGTATACAAGTCCTCCCAAAAACTCCATAAAAGCAGTAAATAAATACATACAAACACCTACGCAAAAAGCTGATGGGCCTTTCCTAGCTCAGAGGTAGTCGTCTAAGACCCCCTTGCCCCGGCTCGTCATAGGATCTGCGATTTATCACCAAAAACAATGACAAATCTCATTGAGTAAATCCCAGAGAATGTTAGCTAATATTCACGAAATCCAATAAAATGGCTACAATTCATGCAATTTAAAGAAGGAACAAGAATAAAGTAATCGCATCAAAATAAGTTGTTGAGAAGTCGAATTTGGACATGAGTGTAGCGTGACAAAGAACCTTGGTCATCATCCAGGAATCGTCTGAGCTAAACCGAGAGGAACCCATGACAATCACCTCACCGAATATGTCACGGTCAAATGAGAGGAACCCATGAACGGGAGAACCCCATCCAAAAATCTCTCGAGAGGAACCCATGACGAAGACTTAAGTCTTCGTCAAGCATCTCTCAACCTACGAGTCTCGCGGAAAATAATCACCGCATAGCCCTAACATGGCCAATTATCGAACAAGGGTAGCTAGCCCCGGGTGTGAGTCCGTGTCATGCCCGACCCCGTCGACAAACACACATACAAACGTAGGAGTGGATGAACAATAAATGAACAACAATAAATAGCACAATGAAATAATTGAAATGTGAAATAAAGTAAGTACCATAAATGAGTTTTAACTAATTTTCTCATTGGTTTACTTACCTCAACCAATAGCAAATCGCCCTCAAAACGATCCGCACACGCCTTGAGATACGTACTCGACACCCGACTATTATATCTTAAGTCCCTAGTGTCCAATTATACAATTTTCATCATTTTAGAGCCACTTTAAATGAATTTATAATGTCAGACCAAGATTTGTAATTTTTATTTCAAAAAGTTTGATTTTTGGCACAATTTTCAAATTAAACCAGGGTGCCAAATGCTTCAAACTCATTTTCCTAGCTTTTTCTAATTTTTATATTTTTCTGGAATTTTTCGTGATTTTCCATAATTTTTATCTATTTTAGCTATTTTTATATATTTTTTGTTATTTATTTTATTAAAATCTCAATTTTATTATTTTAGATAATTTATTATTATTATTTTATATATATATATATGGGTTAGATCCGGTTGACTCGGGTCAGGGTCGACCCGACCCAACCCATTTGAGGGGGTGGCTTGACTCTTTTGCCCCCATCTTCCAATTCGTCTATGTTTCAACAGAGACGAATCTGGAAGCAAATTTTTTCTTTCTTTCTTTCTTTTTTGTTCATACAAACAATAATAACATTAACAACAACAATAATAACAACTTCCACAACTAGAATTTTACCATCTATATCTCACCATTAAACTCTAAATCTCTCCAACAAATCAACAACAAAAAATCACCACTCACCTCGGTTTTTAAAAGTCGTCGACGTGGGAGGTGGTCCCAGAGCAAGAGGTCGAGAATGTGTTGCGAGAATGAAGAGACCTTGTGAGAGTGAGGCAAATCAAATGAGATGGAAATGGATTGTTGAAGAAGAACTAGATATGAAAGGGAGAGAAGAATCGGACATGAAGGGAGAGGGAGAGAGAGAAATGTTTGGATTTGGTTTGGAGAGGAGAAAGAAAAGTGGTTGGTGGTAGGGGTGATGTTGCCTATTAAACCTTTGACTATCACATACACCCGCGTTACACGCACCCCTCGACGTCACACCCTATCGTCACTACCCGCGCACAATGCGACTGATAAAATACCAACTAATGCGATGCGAATTAATTAATAATACAACAATTTAACACGCATTACACAAAAACAATTGTTTATACCTTGGTTGGCGTGCTCTAGACTTGTCAACAGTGTCCACGTGGGTTTGAGCTACGTGTCGTAATATGTAATTAATAATGAATTAAGATTGAATAATGTGGGGCGTTACAATCTTTCCAACTAAAAGGATTTCATCCCGAAACTCAAATTTAAGTAAAAATCTTACCTTGAAGCAATTGAGGATATCGCTCTTGCATGGTAGACTCTCGCTCCCAAGTCAGCCTTTCGTTCTTATGATACTGCCACCGTATGGATACTAATGATATTTCCTTTCTCCTGAGAGTATGTACCTTGCGATCCACTATCTCAATGGGGTGTTCCTCATACGTCACATCTGTTCATGCCTCGATCCTAGTCATATCAACCATCGGTCTCGATCCTGATCTAGCCAGCCGTAACATCAAAATATGAAAAACATTATGAACCCCCGCCAATCGACTTGGCAATCTTAACTGATAAGCGACCTCCCCAACTCTTTTCTCAATTTGAAACGGCCAAATAAATCTTAGTGCTAGTTTCCCCTTGATCACAAATCTTTGATGACCCTTCAACGGAAAAACTTTTAAGTAGACCAATCATCTACCTCGTAGCTCAGCCCATCGCGGTACTTATCTGCATACTTTTTATGTCTGTGTTAGGGGCAGCGAACAACCGTTGATGAATCAGTCTCACCTTATTGGTATGGTCCACAACAATTTAGGCCCCACGATTACTATATCCTCGGGCACTGCCCAACAAGCCAATGATCTACACACGGTCTATTGTACGGAGCCGCAAATGGTGGCATCCCGATATTGGCCTGATAGCTGTTGTTGTAAGCAAATTCACAGAGCGGCAAGTACTCCTTCCAAGACCCACCAAACTCCAACATACATGTCTTGAGTATATCTTCGAGTATATGTAGTAATCTCTCTGACTGTCCGTCTGTCCGAGGATGGAATGCGGTGCTAAATAGTAATCTAGTACTAAACTGCTCCTATATAGCCTTCCATAATGATGATGTAAGACGACTGCCTCGGTCTGAAACAATCAAAATTGGTACTCTGTGCAATCATACAATCTTTCTCTCGAATAATATGCTCGAATGTGTGAAGTCATACTTCATAGAAACTAGTAGGAAATGAGCTGTTTTAGTCAACCTGTCCATGATTACCTATATCGCATCGTGTTTCCGCAAAGTCTGCGGTAATCCATAAACGAAATCCATCGTAATGTGTTCATATTTCAATTAAGGGATGGGCAGCAGTTGCAATAACCCTACAGGCCTCCTATGCTCAACCTTAACCTGCTGGCACACCTCACAACCTTAACATATGCGCTAACGTCCGCCTTCATCCCTGGCCACCAAAATAATCGTCGAATATCGTGATACATTTTGGTCATGTCGGGATGCATTGTATACCGGGACTGTGAGCTTTCTGGAGTATCCCATCGCATATCTCGGCCACTGCCGGAATCCACGACCTCCCTCGGTGCCTCAAACACTGATCTACAGACTCGTTCCAATCTGGATTATCAGGACCGCGTGCCATCTCACTGAATCTCGAGTACATCTCGTCGGCCCTCTAACACTCCAACACTCGCAAAATAGAAATGAATGATACACCAATTTGTTTACAAATCTGTGTATCCGGGGTAACAAGAACCTCTGTCAAACTCAGTGTTGTCGTCGCCTTAAGTAAACCATACACGTGCGTCATATGACAGAGAACTGTCTCAGAATTTGTTCCTCTGATGCTCAATACATCTGCTATGACATTGGTCTTCCTTAGCTTATATTCGATAGAGAAGTCATAGTCCTTCAACAACTCCAGCCAACGTCGCTGTCTTATGTTCATATCTTTCTGAGTGAATAAATATTTCAGACTCTTATGATCTATAACAATGCGACCTCTCACCGTAGAGGTAATGTCTTCATACTTTCAGTGCAAATACAACTATTGCAAGTTTCAAGTCGTGCACTGGATAATTCCTCTCATGGGTCCACAACCGTCGGGACATGTAGGCGATTACGCTATCTCCCTGCATCAGTACACAACCTAGCCCTATGCCACAAGCATTCGTATGAACTATCAATCCCTTACCTAGCTTTTGGCAATACTAGTAATGGTGTGATAGTCAGTCTCATATTCAACAGTGTAAATGTGTCCTCGCACTCCTTGACCAATCAAAAGGTACATCCTTTTTGTAAATTTAGACATCGGCGTAGGATCTTCGAGAAGTCCTTCACAAATTGTCGATGGTATCCTGCCAACCCTAGGAAGCGCTTGATATATGTCATTGTTTCAGGTGTCAGCCAATCGATGACAGCATGAATTTTACTCGGGTCCACTGATATA
Organism: Stephania yunnanensis; assembly: GCA_039657365.1. Lineage (NCBI taxonomy): Eukaryota > Viridiplantae > Streptophyta > Magnoliopsida > Ranunculales > Menispermaceae > Stephania > Stephania yunnanensis. Next base: position 55,203,327 of record CM077584.1, read on the forward strand.
CCTCTGTCACTGATCACGTGTGTGACGACCCCTCTCCTAATCTAGGGCACCGCCCGTCCTAATCTCATAATTAACCCCTAATCATATCCACGCAGGACTTAACTACGTATTAGTCAGCCTTTACAGCCTAAACGTCTCTTTTCTCGTGTTCATGACAAGTAATACACTAGTCTTACCAGTTAATTAAAATTTAAAGTTAATTAATTAATTAGCGGAAGTATTATTGATTTTGCTGAAGCAATGAGTAACTTATGCGGAAGCCATTTATAAAATCCCAAGTGTGAAAAACCTGGAAATGACATCACATATATAAAGTCCTCGAAATGCGGTGAAACAACAAAATAGTCTAAGTCAAGTCAGGGAACTAACGCTCAACCCAATATACAACCCCAAATAGTATATGAAAGACGTATATAACATATACAATCAAATTATCAAAATAAGACCTACAATCGTTGCAGCGACGCGCCGCGGGCTCAAGAATAATCGTCGATCTTCTCCTTCCCCGGTCTGCTACTGCTCGACGGACCTACACCCACCGTCACAAACTAGACGGTGAGTATAGTGATATTTAAGTGCTAACTTGAGAATTTCATGTCACATTTTCAAATAAACAAATGGTATTTAAAAGCATAAAGGAGCGAAATAAATTGCCGAAACAAGTAATGCAAGTAAATACCACAGTTAAAGATGTAGAGACAGACACAGGCTAAGTCGAGATGATCTACATCCGGTCGGCGGTGAAACCTATCACCTACTTTTTCCCACTACTATATGGAGCTACGCTCTATGCTTTACAACATCAATCTCATACTTGCCGACCACCCCGAGTCTCATACCTCATTTGTCGCGCAAGTATAGTGGTGAGTGTCGAACCCCGGTAGACCTATGTCCTCGTGAATTGTGCATCTCTCGTGCAATGGACACTAGATAATCCCTACTTTCGTTTCAAAAACAAAAATTCCAAAACTCTAGAATTCCAAGACAAGTTAGGCTGCAAAGCCCAAAGGAAATCGAATACAAGGCTATTTAATATCAAAGTAGTCAATTAGCATGTTTTTCATCAATTGTATTCAAGAACGACATCAAGTGTAGGAATTAGAGGCAATGAAATAAATCACAAGGCATCATGTCACAATATTCATCCAAGAATAGATACAAGAACAACATTATGTGAGATGACAAGTAGTAATGTCTACCAATAGACCAATAAAACAATAAGAGAACGAAATGAAATATAAAATTCTCACAGTTGTACTTACCAGTCACACGTTCGTCCTAGTCTAGCTGATTCCTCAAAGAATCGAAGTCGTACCCAAACGCTTGAGTTCCCCTTAATCCCCTAACATTCAATAATGTCTCACTTAGGTCAAATCGAAGTTGAGACAAATTTCGAAACACTTTTCTTATTTATTTTTGGCCATTCCGTCCATTTAGCGTTTTTCGAGGTAAAACCCCGTATAACGTCTCGACCAACTTTCGAATTCTTCACCTTTTATGAAAATCTCAAATTTCTATTGATTTGGGTCACAAATATATTTTTCCTATTTTTCTCAAATTTTCTTGAATTTTTTCCATATTTTTCTCTGTTTTCTAAGATTTATTTATTAAAAAACAATTTAATTAATTTAACTAATTAAATATATATTTTATTTTATTTTATCTTTTAAGTGGGTTCGGGTTAACCGACCCGATCCAGCCGGATCCGGGTCGATATGACCCGATCCCGCCGGGTCAGGGTTTGGCTCGGCCCCGCCCCTGGTTCGGTTTGTGTCGGGTCGACTCAAACGGGTCGGACCCGATCCAGCCCTAGACTAGGACAGTCCAGGCTCGGCCCATGGGCCAAGCTTGGCCCCTTCGGGCCCGACCCAGAGAGGTTCGATCGAGGAGGTAATTTTTTTTCTTTGTTCTTCTCTCCTTCGGTGATGGGTTGGGGTGGTTCTCCACCCCAACCCGGTGGAGCCTATGGCAGGGGAGGTGCCCCTGCCATCACCACCGCGGCCATGGGGTTCGGCCATAGAGGCCGAGCCCCCACTCTCGGCTACCCAAACAACAACAACAGTAACGACTCACCTCAATTGTGATCTCTTCACTCTCCTTCCTGGTGCATCACTTCTTCTCCTCCTCCTCTCCTCTTCTTCTTCCTCGTTCTCGGCCTCCCGATTCTGTGTGTGTGTGTGTGTGTGAACGGTGTGTGCGTGAGTGTGTGTGTGTGTGTGTGATATAAATGGGTAGGTGGGGTGGGACACCTGGTGGGAAATTGAGACAGGTATGTGTTTGATTTTGCTACTTGTGCTGGTGTTAGGTGTGTTGACACCTAATTGTGACACGACTAAGACACTCGCCCGTGTTTTCGGGCGTTTCGACGCCCAGTTTCGCGTCCAAATCGTGATATCCGCGTACTGCCGCGTGGTTAGTCACTCAATATATTTATTCCATATTATTTACTTGACTATATAGGCTTATAAGTAATTTCTTATTTCATATTAGTATTAAATAAGACTTACCAAAATGCTAACTACCCGGTTCCCCGGCTAGCGCGCTACTCGAGGCGTGTCCCCCGCTCTCGTCTAGACGCCTACAACCGTACAAAATGACTTAGTAAGTCTACACAATACATAACACTAGGCATACATCAATACAAAAATACCATATACCTCGGTCACGTGCCTCGGTCGGTGTACGTATCACAATGTAGGTCCCACGTCAAGGGTCGTGATCCTGATTAAGGAATTAAAATGGGGTTAGAGATTTGGGCCGTGACAAATATTCTCAACAAAATGAAAATTTCGTCCTCGAAATTAAGTTTAAGTTACGGTTCTACCTGACTCGAATAGGTACGGGAATCTATTTCGCATGTAGTCCTCCTTCTCCCAAGCGAGTTACGTGTCATCGTGGAACTGCCACTTGACGAGTACCTTCGGAATGGACTTGCTCCTCAACTGTTGTACCTTCCGATCTAGGATTTGAAGGGGATGTTCCTCGTAAGAGATGTCCTCGCTTAGGTCGATCTGACTCAAGTCAACTATCAGTTGCACGCCTGCCTTTGACTCGGCTAGTCGAAGCATCGAAATGTGGAACACTGGATGGACCCTTGACATCCGTGGAGGCAATTCAAGCTTGTATGCCGCTTTCTCGATCCGTTTCTTAATCATGAAAGGTCTGATGTACCTCGGTGCAAGCTTGCCTTTCACCCCAAAATCTTTGAAGACCCTTCCGAGGGGAAACCTTTAAATAGACAAAGGCTCCCTCGGAATACGCGAGATCACTACGATACTTATCTGCATATCTCTTATGTCTCTCTTATGCTCCTCTCGAGTCTCTTACAGATCAGTTTGACCTTTTCCGTGTGGTCAACAACAATTTTAGGCCCTAGTATCTCCCGGCCCTCTGGCTTAACCCAACACAATGGCGAACGACACGGTCTGCCAAACAAAGCTTCAAATGGCGCCATCTCAATGTTACCCTGATAACTGTTGTTGTAAGCAAACTCACATTACGGTAGGTACTCCGCCCAAGATCCGCCAAACTCCAACACGAATGCCTACAACATGTCCTTTAGGACCTGAATCAATCTCTCAGTCTGCCCGTCGGTCTGAGGGTGGAAAGCCGTACTGAACTGTAGGTGCGTACCATACTGCTCTTGCATACTCCGCCACATCTTGGATGTATACGTAGCATCTCGATCTGACGTGATCGTCAATCGTACCCCGTGCAACCTGATAATCTCTTTCTCGAACAGTAATGCGATGCCACTGGCAGGAAATGAGCAGACTTCGTCAGTCTATCAACTATCACCCTAGATTGAGTCATGTCTCCTCGCGGTCCTCGGCTGTCCTCTGACAAAATCCATATGGATGTCTTCTAACTTCCATCGAGGAATGGGAAGCGATTGTAGCAATCCCGAGTCTGCGATGCTCGGACTTCACCTACTGACAGATTCCACAATTCTTGATGAATCTAGACATATCTGTCTTCATCCAGGCTACTAGAAATGTCTCCTCATGTCATGGTACATCTTAGTCCTTCCCGGATGTAGGGTAAATCTGGAACGGTGCGACTCCTGAAGGATCTCATCTCTTAGCTCCGGTACCTCTGGTATCCACAACCTGCCACGGTATCTCAGACAATGATTTGTCGTCACTGCCCAATCTGTACACTCTACACTCTGCGCTAACTCGCTAAATCTCGAGTACAATCGGTCTGTCCTCTAACCTTCTGACATTCGTTGTGTAGACACGGTCTGTAGTCTCATCTGTGCGCAAATCATCACCTGAGTATCGGTAGGAATCTCTGTCTGACATGCTATCACCGCTGCCTCGAGTTATCCACACTCATGCATCATGTGACATCTGACTACATCAGCATCTCTACTCGGTCTCCTACTCAGCGCATCCGCAACTACGTTTGCTTTTCCTGGGTGATACTCTAAGGAAAAGTCGTAGTCCTTCAAGAACTCTAACCATATACATTGTCTCATGTTTAGCTCTTTCTGTGTGAAGAGATATTTCAGACTCTTGTGATCAGTGAAGAGTGTAAATCTCTCTCCATACGCGAGGTGTCTCCAAGTCTTCGGCGCAAATACAACGCTGCCAACTCTAGATCGTGTGTGGGGTAGTTCTTCTCATGTATCTTTAACTGTCTCGATGCGTATGCCACGACACCTCTACCCTGAATCAACACACAACCTAGACCCATATGAGAAGCATCTGTATACACTAGAAATCTATGTCTAGCCTCTGGTAGTACTAACACTGGCGCGGTAGTTAATGACCTCTTCAATTGAGTAAATGTAGCCTCGCACTTCTCAGTCCACTCATAAGCAATATCCTTCTATGTCAGCCTCGTCATTGGTGAAACGACCTTCGAGAAATCCTTCAAAAATCTACGGTAATATCCTGCTAACCCCAGGAAACTCCTAATCTCTGGTACTGATGTCGGTGTCGGCCAATCCGTGATTGTCTGAATCTTGGCCGGATCTACAGCAATCCCTGCTGCTCCAATAACGTGCCCCAAGAACTTGACTTCCGCAAGCCAGAATTCACACTTGTTGAACTTAGCGAAAAGTCGGTGTTCCCTCAATGTCTGCAACGTCTCTCTGAGGTGTTGCTCGTGATCCTCACGTGTCCTCGAGTATATCAAGATGTCGTCGATGAAGACTATCACGAAGCGGTCAAGATATGGTCTAATTACTCGGTGCATCAAATCCATGAATACAGAGAGGGCTTTGGTAAGTCCGAATGGCATGACCGTGAACTGGTAGTGTTCGTATCTGGTGCTGAATGATGTCTTGGACCTATCCTCGTCCTTGATCCTAAGCTGATGATACCCCGATCTCAAGTCTATCTTGGAGAAGAATTGTGCTCCTCTCAGCTGATCAAATAAATCGTCTATTCGCAAAAGTGGGTACTTATTTCTGACTGTCACTTGTTCAACTGCCTGTAGTCGACGCATAGTCTCAAACTACCATCCTTCTTCTTCACAAACAGAATTTCCGCTCCCCACGGTGACATCGAAGGTGTGATGAATCCTTCTCCCCCAAATCTTTAAGTTGAGTCCTCAACTCCTCCAACTCCCTCGGAGCCATGCGGTACGGCGGTATCACGATCGGTCTGGTACCCGGTACTAGGTCTATGATGAAGTCTACCTCTCGTGGTGGCGGTAATCCGGTAAATCCTCTGGGAAAACATCTGGGAAGTCTTGAACAACCGGTATCTCCTTCTAGTCTGGGTCCCTGACTCTCTGCTACAGCGTACAACGCTACCAGAGTCTCCATCTCTTCACTGGATGCAAGTCGACCTCTCGTGGTGTTGAGTCTCGGTGTACTACCTCGGTGAACGAACATTGGACGTCCCGAAATCTCAAATATGACAGACTTACCGAAACAGTCGATGTGTGCGTGGTAGGCTGACAACCAATCCAACCTTAACAGCGCATCGAACTTTAGCATCTCGAGGACTCTAAAATCTACCGGTAACTCTACCCCGCCAATCTATACCGGACATCCCCGAACAAGACTATTAAGGTAAACCCTATCCCCGACTTCGGTGCTCAAAATCAAGTGTACGCTAAGCCTAATAGGTGTCAATCCTAATATGCCTAACATGCGACCAGCAATAAAAGAAACGGTGGATCCAGAGTCAAACAATGCATATAAGTCTCTACTATAAATGGAAACCGTACCCTCGTTGAGGCTGCGTGTCGCCCAGCATCTGGCTGTGCAACCATGTGAACTCTTCCTCTGCCCTGCTGTGGGGGATGTGATGTCGGCTGTGTGCACTCCCTAGATATGTGTCCCGCCTGACCACATCTCCAGCAAGTGATCTGACGACACTGCCCTGCCTGTTGTGTCTGTCCCTATAATTGTCGCTGACCCTGTCTTGGTCCATCCCCGCCTCTACCTATGTCTCGGCCACATTGCGCTGCTGTCGCTGTCGCGGTGCCGGTGGAACTAGCAATGCTTGTCTGGTGGAAGGTGGTAAGGGAGGTCTGCCATATGTCTGTGTGGGTGCAGGGGAGGTGTGTAGGGCTCTGCAGAAATAGGGACGACAAGTGCCCCACCCCTCTGTGGACCCCTATCCCTATATCCTCTGTCCCTTACCCCTCCGCCTCTTGTCGTAGTCTTAACCATGATCGTAACTCTCTGCCGCTCTCTCCTCCTCTCGGCCCAACTCATAAGTCTCTTGGGTAAGTGCTCTCTCATAAATCTCCTGCAGAGTGCGCGCCCCAGTGCCAACAACGTGTCTAGCTATATTTGGCCTTAGTCCATCTCCAAAGTAGAAGGCGTCATCTGCGTCATCCTTCACTAAGTCTCCCACGAACTGCCTCATGTAACCATATCGATCGTAGTACATCATCACTGTCTCCCCCTCAACCTGTCTCAAGCTCATAAACTTCTTCTTCAACCTCTGCAACATCGAAGCCGGAAAATACTGCTTGTAGAACTCCACTTTGAAGTTTGCCCATGATGTGAAACTGCCTCGGCTTGCCACTGTAGCGCGCCACCAAACATCAGCACCCTTATCCAGGGTGTAGTATGAAAGAACTGGCTAGAGTCTGTCCTCAATACCCAGTAGTAGATGTAGCTTCTCCTGCGATAGGATCCACTTCTCGATCTTGTCGTGGTCTCTCTCTCCCGAAAAATACGCCGACCTGAGTCTAATGAACTCTTTCACGAGCTTGACGTCCCTTGACAAGCCGGTAATCTCAAATGTAGCGGGTGTGGGCGTGTCTACTACTGCTTCTGTTGCCGGTACCGTGATAACTAGTAGTGCTTGTGGACGCAGTGTCGCTGGCTCTCCGGGTGGTACTAGTGCTCGTGCCTCTGCGGTAGTAGTAGTGGCTGGTGCAGTAGGAGTCTTTATGGTCGGGGTTGCCGTAGTAGTAGCTGTAGTGACGGGGGCGGTCGAAACTAGTGCGGTCATCTCGTGCCGACAAGTAGGCGATGAACTCGGCAATCTGTCTCTCCTGAGCGGTCATCCGGTCAGACAACCTTTGAAACTCATCAACTGATACGGTGGAAGGTTGACTGCCGCTAGCTCCAATGTCTCCGGCATCGCGCGAATTCGCCATCTGTGTCTGCGGGTTAACAATTGTACGGGAATTAGCTACTATGATATGTATCTTATATTCCTATACGTATAGCAATTAACATGTATATAAAGAAAACACCCCGCCTCACCTTCACTCAATTCCCAACAAAATAGGTCCTAGGCAAGGATCATCTGGTTTCCACTTCTAAGGTTTGTGTTTCATACGAGTACGTTTTTTTATTTATTTATCCCTAAGGTTCTCATAACCTGGGCTTTGATACAAATTGTGCAGCCCCTCTCCTAAACTAGGGAACCGCCCGGCCTAATCTCGTAATTAATCTCTAATCATATCCACGCAGGACTTAACTAAGTCAGCCTTTACAACCTAAACGCCTCTTTTCTCGTGTTCATGACAAGTAATACACTAGTCTTACCAGTTAATTAAAATTTAAAGTTAATTAATTAATTAGCGGAAGTCTTATTGATTTTGCGGAAGCAATGAGTAACTTATGCGGAAGCCATTTATAAAATTCTAAGTGTGGAAAACCAGGAAATGACCTCACATATATAAAGTCCTCGAAATGCTGTGAAACAGCAAAATAGTCTAAATCAAGTCGGGGAACTAATGCTCAACCCAATATACAACCTCAAATAGTATCTGAAAGACGCGCATAACATATACAATCAAAATATCAAAATAAGACCTACAATCGCTGCAGTGACGCGCCGCGGGCTCAAGAATAATCGTCGATCTTCTCCTTCCCCGGTTTGCTACCGCTCGACGGACCTACACCCACCATCACAAACTAGACGGTAAGTATAGTGATATTTAAGTACTAACTGGAGAATTTCATGTGACATTTCCAAATAAACAAATGGTATTTTAAAACATAAAGGAGCGAAATAAATTGCTGAAACAAGTAATGCAAGTAAATACCACCGTTAAATATGTAGAGACAGACACAGGCTAAGTCGAGATGATCTACATCCGGTCGGCGGTGAGACCTATCACCTACCTTTTCCCACTACTATATGGAGTTGCGCTAAACATATCTCACATAAATAGCGAAGCTGCGCTCTACTCTATGCTTTAGAACATCAATCTCATACTTGCCGACCACCCCGAGTCTCATAACTCGTGTACGCGCAAGTGTAGTGGTGAGTGCCGAAACCGCGGTAGACCTATGTCCCCGTGAACCGCGCATTTCTCGTGCAATGGACACTAGATAATCCCTACTTTCGTTTCAAAAACAAAAATTCTAAAATTCTAGAATCCCAAGACAAGTTAGGCCGCAAAGCCCAAAGGAAATCGAATACAAGGCTATTTAAATTCAAAGTAGTCCATTAGCATGTTTTTCATCAAATGTATTCAAGAACAACATCAAGTGTAGGAATCAGAGGCAATGAAATAAATCACAAGGTATCATGTCACAATATTCATCCATGAATAGATACAAGAACAACATGATGTGAGATGACAAGTAGTAATGTCTACCAATAGACCAATAAAGCAATAAGAGAATGAAATGAAATATAAAATTCTCACAATTGTACTTATTAGTCACACGCTTGTCCTAGTCTAGCCGATTCCTCGACGAATCGAAGTGGGTGCCTAAATACCTGAGTTCCCCCGTAATTCCCTAACATTCAATAATGTCTCACTTAGGCCAAATCGAAGTGAAGACAAATTTCGAAACAATTTTCTTATTTATTTTCGGCCATTCGGCCCATTTCGCGTTATTCGATGTAAAACCCCCATATAACGTCTCGACCGACTTTTGAATTCTTCACCTTTTATGAAAATCTCAAATTTCTATTGATTTGGGTCACAAATATATTTTTCCCTATTTTTCTGGAATTTTCTTGAATTTTTTTCCATATTTTGCCATGTTTTCTGGGATTTATTTATTAAAAAACAATTTATTTAATTTAACTAATTAAATATATATTTATTTTATTTTATTTTTTAGTGGCTCCGGGTCAACCCGACCCGATCCAGCCGGGTCAGGGTCCGGCCCAGCCCGACCCCTTTGTTCGGTTTGTGTCGGGTCGACCCACACGGGTCGACCCGATCCAGCCCTAGACCAGGAAGGTCTAGGCTCGGCCTATGGGCCGAGCTTAGCCCGTTCTGGCCCAGGCCCAGAAGAGTCTTCTTCTCCGATCGAACCGGAGAGGTTCGATCAGGGAGGTAATTTTTTTTTCTTTGTTTTTCTCTCCTTCGGTGATGGGTTGGGGTGGTTCTCCACCCCAACCGCGATGGAGCCGATGGCAGGGGAGGCACCCTGCCATCACCACCGCGGCACAGGGTTCGGCCATGGAGGCCGAGCCCCCACTCTCGGCTACCCAAACAACAACAACAGTAACGACTCACCTCAATTGTGATCTCTTCACTCTCCTTCCCGACGCATCACTTCTTCTCCTCCTCCTCTCCTCTTCTTCTTCCTCGCTCTCGCCTCCCGGTTCTCAATGTGTGTGTGTGAACAGTGTGTGCGTGAGTGTGTGCGTGTGATATAAGTGGGTAGTTGGGGTTGTGACACCTGGTGGGAAATTGAGACAGGTGTATGTTTAATTTTGCCACTTGTGCTGGTGTTAGGTGTGTTGACACCTAATTATGACACAACTAAGACACTCGCTAGTGTTTTCGGGCGTTTCGACGCCGGTTTCGCGTCCGAATCGTGATATCCGCGTATCGCCGCGTCGCTAGTCACTTAATATATATTCCATATTATTTACTTAACTATATAGGCTTATAAGTAATTCCTTATTTGATATTAGTATTAAATAAGACTTACCAAAATGCTAACTACCCGGTCCCCCCCGGCTCGCTCTCTACTCGAGGCGTGTCCCCCGTTCTCGTCTCGACGCCTACAACCGTACAAAATGACTTAGTAAGTCTACACAATACATAACACTAGGCATACATCAATACAAAAATATCATATACCTCGGCCACGTGCCTCGGTCGGTGTACGTATCACGGTGTCGGTCCCACGTCAAGGGTCGGTGATCCTAATTAAGGAATTAAAACGGGGTTAGAGATTTGGGTCGTGACAACGTATCCCAAGAACTTGACTTCTGACAGTCAAAACTCATAATTACTAAAATTAATATACAGTTTGTACTCTCTCAACGTCATCAATATCTGCTTGAGATGTTTTTCGTGATCTTCGCGAGTGTCGTTGTAGATCAATATGTCATCAATGAAGACTATGATGAATCTATCAAAATACGGCTTCGATACTCTGTACATCAAATCCATGAATATGGTCGGTGCATCCGTCAGTCCAAACGACATCATTGAACTCAAATAACCCATATCTGGTGTTGAATACAATCTTAGGTATGTCTCCATCTCGAATCCTAAGTTGATGATAACCCGATCTAAAGTCAATCTTAGTGAAGATACGGGCTCCAGCCAACTGGTCAAACAAATCGTCGATCTTGGGTAAAGGGTAACGATTTCGTACTGTCACCGGTTCAACTTCCCATAGTCAATGCACATTTTCTAGCTACTATCCTTCTTCTTAACAAAACAGGACTGGTGCTCCCCATGGTGTTGTGCTCGGGTGTATAAACCCCTACTTCTTTAAGTCTTCCAGTTGAGTCTTCAACTCATTCCGCTCGTCCCATGCCATCCGGTATGATATGCTAGCTATCAGCTGTATGCCTGACACTAACTCAATAACGAACTCAATCTCTCTGTGTGGGGGCAATCCTGGTAGATCCTACGAAAAGACATCGAGAAACTCACTGATAATTGGGACATCCTCAAGTCTAACTTTGGTGTCTTGGTTGACTCTACTATCCCTACATACACTTCCATCTTTAAGGTCGTAGCCCAATCTACCCTTAGTGGTCGGTAGTATACTCGTATCACCAGTGAAACTAAACTCTGGTATGTTAGGGATCTGAAAAGTCACTATCTTACGAAAACAATCTACCTGGGCGTGATACGACGCAAGCCAGTCCATGCCCAAAAGTGTATCAAACTCTAAGAACTCTAGAACGCGTAGGTCGATGGGGAGTTAGTATCCGGAGACCTTTACCGTGCAACCCTCACAAATCATGTTAGGGTAAAACTTCTCCCCCAGCTGTTGTGTTAAGAATAAGGAGTGTACTAACTGTAATCAATGTTAATCCTAACTCGTCAACCATACGTCCAGAAATAAATGATATTGTAGAACGAATTAATAAGTGTATGCCTAAAATGAACACAAATCGAAATCATACCCTCAATGAGCTGTTTGGTGGCCTGACGGTCTGGATGTGCTACAGCGTGTACCCGCTCCATGGCCTGAACTGGTGGTGTTGTAATCGGTGCTACTTAAGCCATTAGACATTCTTTCTTAATGTGTCTAGGTTGTCTACATTTGAAACAAGTAAGAGGCATTTGTCCTGACCCATGGCCCTAATCACTATTTGACCTCTGGCCCTGACTCTGACCATATTGTCCTCATTCCCTGCCTTCTAGATCCAGGGTCGATCTATGTCCTTGCCGCTGTGCATAACCACCCATGACAATTGTGCTGATTATGCAGGTACTATCGCATAGGAAATGACTGGCTTGGTGATCATGTTAAGGCCTCTGTCCTCGTCTATCTCTATGATCGATGATCTTCTTCCTTTTCCTGTCAGACATCGTGCCTCGCTGGGACGACCCCAATGCAAACTATAGCATGGGCATCGCGGGGCAAACAAGAAGATAAAATGAGAAATAAACAAGTCATAGTATATGAGTTTCAAAGGCAAATTCAGTTCGAATAACTGAGAATGAATAAATAAATGAAATGAAATGAAATGTAAATAAATGTCTCACTCGGTTTACTTATATACCACAACAATTCCTAAGTTATCCAGCTTTTCGTCGCGTCAATGTACGCACCCAACACCCCGTAATATCTCCTTTACGGTCCTAATATTTGACAATTTATCAATTTAGATTCAAGATTAATTATTTAAAATTTCTACATTGGTGAAATCAGTCGAAATCGAATTCAAGACCAATTTGCCAATTTCACGCTTTTTGAGGTAAAAACCATGTAAAAGTCTCGTCCAAAATTTTGAAATATAATTCTTTGAAAATTTTCATTTTTTTTGGAATTTTTCCCAATTTTCCTCTCTTTTTCTCTTATTTTTTTCTTTTTATTTAAATCCATAGGTTTGGGTTGAACCGGGCCAAACCGGTTTCAAACCGACCCGGTTCACCCAACCCATCGTCTCCTCTTTCTTTTTTTCTTTTTTTTTCCGTGGGCCTGAACAGGGCCGAACCGAGGTTCAAGGTCGTCTTCTTCCTCTCGAAACACAGAGCTGCTGCTCTATTTTGGATTTTTTTTCTTCGCTGGGCCGTTTGGGGTTGGCTCCCAACCCCAACCTCAACTGGTTTCGATGGAAGGGGAGCCACCCCTGCCATCTCCCCCGCACACCTCTCGGCCATAGAGGTCGAACCTCCATGGTCACTACACAACAACAACCGAATTCAACAACATAAATCAACAACGACAACCAACTAGCCTTGAGTTCACTTCGAGCTCTGTCTCTCTCTCTCTCTCTCTCTCTCTCTCTCTCTCACTTCTCTCTCTTCTCTTCTCGATCGTTCTCTTCTTTTCTTCTATGTGTTTGTTTTGTTTTCGTTTGTTCCATCGACTTGAGAGGTCAAAATGACAGAGGTGGACTTTGGGGTTCATTTGACTCATTTATATGATCGGGGTTGGTGTGTTTGTGAGCCACACATCTCAAATCACACACATATCTCGAGGCACATCATGGGGTCTTGCTCACACCACTTGTCCCTTGTGTCACTTTCAAGTGACTCTAATATTTGACACCCTTACGTTGAGATGTGTGTGTGTGTGTGTGAATCTAGGGGTCTATCTAGTGGTGTATAACTTAGGCCCACTTAATAAATCATTTAGGCCCATTTAATAACTAACTATATGTGGCTACATTAACATATATCATGTTATTCATTTGTTTTTACAATATAATTTAACTAGTTACGCTTTCCCCACGAACTGCTACCTCGGGCCCACGTTGGCACGCAACACAAGGTAAGTCTCTGCTCGTCTCGGTATCTGCATACCCCTAAATGACTTAGTAGTCTACACATATACAGTACACTAGGCAAACAACACAACAAATATAACATATATTTCGGCCACCGTGCCTCGGTAGTGACACGTATCTCGCTTCAGGTCCCACGTCACAGGTCATTTGGTCCTTATTAACAATTAAACTCGTATTAATTATGTAGGTCGTGACAATACTTCCCAACTAATAGGAAGTTCGTCCTCGAACTTAAATTAAACTAGTTTTAAAATACTTGACTCGAAGAGGTACGAAAATTTGTCTCGCATATAGTCTTCCCGTTCCCAAGTGAGTTTTGAATCTCCATGAAACTGCCACTTGACTAATACCTTCGGGATAGACTTTCTTCTTAACTATTGTACCCTTCAGTCAAGAGTCTGAACTAGTTACTCTTCATATGTGATATCTTCACTTAAATCAATCTGACTCAAATCCACTGTCAGTCGCTCACCTGCCTTTGACTTAGCTAGTCGAAGCATTGAAATATGAAACACCGGATAGATATGCAACCTTTCCAACCTGTTTCTTAATTTTGAAAGGCTCGATGAATCTCGGTGCTAATTTACATTTCAAACCAAATCGATGATGACCCTTACGAGGGGAAACCTTTAGATACACTAAAGCTCCATCATCGTACGTGAGATCATTGTAATACGTGTCTGATGGGGTATGTGCCCTAGGTCAATCCATTAACTGTCTTTATGAAATACTTTTAGTTAATAAAATAGAGGATTTCCTTTGCTGTTTATTATAATTAATTTGCATGTTTGCATTATAATAAGATCCATGGGTATTTACATATATATCCTAAATGTCTCTAGTCGATCATTATACTGGGAACTATAATGAATTAAGACTAGTGTGAGTCTTGATTGATGATCATATGATGATTATACGTATAGGGATACGAATCAAGATCACAAGTACTTGTTAAGGAACAAAGTACTGGACCGACCCGTTATGAGAACATCACATGAATTAAGTCATAGTTGTTTCTCATGATAAGTATATTTTCAGTCCTCTGACTTGAGATTACCAGAGACTTCAACATTAGGAACATAGTGATTTGACACTATCAAACGTTGTCTTTAACCGGACGATTATAAAGGTTGTGATTGGTTACTGTGTGAGCAATGTGATGAAGTTGTGTAATCGAGATAGAATTTGTCCCTCTCATATAAAGAGAGATATCTAGTGGATCCCTCGATGTGTTAGACTGTTAAAAGGCCTAGTCTAAGTGAATTGATATTGATCAATGTCACTTGGATGTTTTCGGTCTACCTAGAGATCGAGACTAGTACGATTGAACATGTTGGATGACAATTCCATGCCTTATGTTTGATCAAAAGGATATCGTGTGACAAAAGGATGTTATATACACTATTGATTAGGTTGTATCGATTTGATATTCATACAACTTGGGTAGTCATAATGTCTTGCTAGAGGCCGCTTATGACTTGTATACCAAAATGTGTTTTGGTACACTGCCAACGTTGTATGAGCCTATTGGGTCGCACACTAAGAATGGTTTTGCGAGATTTTAAGATGATTCAGAAAAATGAATTTTATATGATAAAATTCATGACAGAAACGTCCTTGTGATGTATTACACTTATACTTCTTTAAATAAGGGTATATGTGTAATTTACTTAAACGTCTATATACAAGAGTTGTATAAATAGACGCTTTAAGTTAGAATACACTAACGAAAGATCAAAAGGCCAAAACTCCTTTTTCGTTTAAGAAACGACTTAGGGTTTTTGGTATGCTCGATCGTTTTGGAGAGAAACAAAAAGATTTGGTATTCTCTCGAAGCTAGCACTTCGAATCTCGGCCACCGTTCGTGTGTGGACTACTAGTAGAGGGCGTTCGTTGTTGGCGCGCCTTAGAGATCGATCAACCTTCGTAAAGGTATATTGCGATCGAGGTATGATTAAGTTTTTCATGGTTTAAACGTTTTTAATGGAATTAGATTCTGATCCTGTTGGGGTTTTTGTCAAAATTGTTTTGTAATTTCCACGCGTATGAACCCCAAACCCAACAAGTGGTATCGAGCCATCGAGTTCGATTCCATTAAATTCATTGCATGTTTTCTTCGATATATACATGATATATGATCGAAAGCATGTTGATAGTTGATGTATATGTGATATACATAAGTTTTCTTTGAGATTTATTATCACGTTTGTGTATATGATACACATATTTGTGATTTAATTGAAATCATTAGGTATAATCGTTATTCTTTGTGCATTGATGCATGGATGAAATCTCTCGTAATTCAATATGCATATTTAGGTTACATTGTTTTACGTTTCTTGAATTGTATAAGGTTGAATATTAATTCGAAACTAATATGATTAGATTCGATTGGGATAGTAGTTCATGATTCAATGACATATTTGTGATTATCTAGATGAGGACCGAAATTGCAAATAACTAATTTTCGAAATTATTTATTTATAATTAATTAATTTTCGAAATTAATTATTTATATTGTTATATCTATTTTGTTATGAAGTTTCTATTTGATAAAGATAGATAACAAATTAGAATATGAGATAAATATCAAGAATCTTGTTATTGGTGATATGCTAGGATTCAAATATCTCAAGTCCTAATTGGATTAGGATAAGATTAGTCCTAATTGGATTAGGATTAGGATAAGATTAGTCCTAATTGGATTAGGATAAGATTAGTCCTAATAGGATTAGGATAAGATTAGTCCTAATTGGATTAGGATAAGATTAGTCCTAATTGGATTAGGAGTCCTAATTGGATTAGGATAAGATTAGTCCTAATTGGATTAGGATAAGATGATTAGTTAGTTAGCGGGTGGGCCTGGGTTAATTAAAAATGTTTTAATTGACTTAATTTTGGATAAATTAAAGGGTAAATTTAGTATAGTAAAATCGGTTAAAAATATGATTTTCTATAGCGAATTTCAATTTTCTAATTGAGATCCGTCTTCTAAAAAAAAAAAAAAGGGGCGGCGCTCAGAATTGTCCATGCGGGATTCATGCCTAACTAATCCTAGCGCGAGGAAATTCTTTTATTGGTGAATAATATAGAAATTTCCAAATTGTTTAGTGATTGAACAAATCAATAGAATATATGATATTTTATTGTTTACATAAAAATCACTAAAACGGAATAAAATCCCTCTATTAAATTTTAAGTCTCATGTCATCCATTTTTAAACACTTGTCAAGGCCTCGATCACACTAATATAGTTTCAAACCATATTTGGGTGTATTGTGTTATCTTGGTGAGACAAGTTGGGTAAGAGTTACCTAAATGTTTAAAATGGTCCGACTTAATAAAGCCATCAAAATAGTTTTGAGCTTTAGGCAAATGATGAGATAAAACATGCTAAGACATAAGATGTCCCGTATCTCATAAAAGGATCTAAAAATTACATAAGATGTAATTGGTAATCGTTACCTACCTAAATAATCTAGTTCTCGTGTTTCATGCCATATTTGTCATAGAATTAGGTGAAATATGGATTTTAGTCCCCTAAATAAACAAGACGTTTTAGGAGGGTTGTTAATTTAGTGGGAGTCTATTCCTCTATACTAAAATAAACTTTGCATAATCTTTATTGTAGATCAATGGCCTCTTCAAGTAACAATAATCCCCTGTCATCGCGATCCATCCTTGAGAAGGATAAGCTATCGGGACTAACTTTCTTGATCGGTTCGAAACTTAAGAATTGTTCTTAAGCATGAACGCAAGTTGTATGTCCTGGATGCTCCAATCCCCGAGGACCCACCACCCAATGCTACGAAAGTCGTGAAGGATGCGCATAGTAAGCATGTCAACGATTCTACCGATGTTGCATGTATTATGTCGGCAACTATGGTTCCCGAACTTCGAAGGACATGGAACTAATGGAAGCCTACGACATGGCTATAACGCTCGAAGGAAATGTTCCAACAAAGAAAGCTAGGCAAGAAAGGTTCGAGACAGTCAAGAACCTACATTCTTGCAAGATGACTAAGGGTGCGTCAGTTAGTCCTCACGTTTTGAAGATGAAGGGCTATTTTGACCATCTTGATAGACTCGAATTTCCCATAAGCCAAGAGTTGGCTACGATTTGATCCCGAATTCATTACCGAGAGAGTTACTCACAATTTGTGATGAACTACAATATGAATAATATGGAGAAATCAATTTCGAGTTGCATTTGATGCTCAAAACTCACTGAACAAAATATCAAGAAACCCTTTAGTAATGTGTTGATGGTCCAAAAGGGAAAGGGAATGAAGAAGAAAGGCAAAGGCAAGGCTAGGTTGCCAAGGCTGTTGCTGCACCTGTCGCAAAGCCTATGGAACAAGTCAAGCCCCACCTATTCTCGCTTCAAAACACCCAAAAGAAAAGGAAGAAGATTGTCATTTCTGTAATCAAACCTATCTTTGGCATTGTCGTCTCGGACACATAAACGAAAAACACATAACGAAGCTCCATAAAGATGGACTTCTAGATTCATTTGATTAAGAAACATATGAAACGTGCGTATCTTGTTTATCGGGCAAGATGACTAAAAGTCCCTTTATCGACACAAGTGAAAGGGCAAGTGATTTATTGGTTCTAATACATACCGATGTATGCGATCCTATAAACACAAGTGGCTAGAGGAGGTTATCGATTTCATTACATTTACCGATGATTTCAAAGAGATATGGTTATGTATATCTTATGAATCATAAAGTCGAATCATATGAGATGTTTCGAACATTTCAAAATGAAGTGCGAATCAACTTGGTAAAACTATCAAAACACTTCGATCGATCGAGGTGGTGAATATTTGAGCCAAGAATTTGATGATCATCTTAGAAATTGTGGGATTGTCTCTCAATTGACTCCACCAAAGAACTCCACAATGGAATGGAGTTTCGAAAGGAGAAATTGAACCTTATTAGATATGGTTCGATCTATGATGAGTCATGCAGATCTTCCATTATCCTTTTGGGGTTATGCATTACAAATCAGCAAATTTTCACTCTAAATCGAGTTCCTTCTAAAGCGGTTGATAAAACACCATATGAGATATGGTATGGGAAGAGACCTAGTTTGTCTTTTCTTAAGATTTGGGGTTGTGAGGCTTACGTAAAGCGACAAGTCTCGTAAAAACTAGCACCTAAATCGACAAGTGTTTATTTGTGGGGTATCCTAAGGAAACAAAAGGATATTACTTTTATAATCCCGCCGAGAACAAAATGTTTGTTGCTCGGTATGGTGCCTTTATGGAAAAACAGTTTATTTCAAAAGACACTAGTGGGAAAGAAATAAATCTTGAAGAAGTTCAAGAATCACATGTAAACATCGAACCGCTACATCGGAAGTTCAACAACGTTCCGAACCATTGAACCTCCACAAGTGACACAAGGCCCACGTAAATCTAGTAGGTAAGACATGAGCCGAGAGATTCGGATTTCTCATTACCGATAGTCGTGATGTGTTGCTTATAGACCAAAATGAGCCCACCACTTATCGGGAGGCTATGTTCGGGACCAGACTCGATAAATGGCTAAGTGCCATGAACTCGAGATGCAATCCATGTATGATAACCAAGTTTGGAACTTGGTTGATTTACCTGAAGGTGGTAAGACCATTGGATGTAAATAATTTTTCCAGAAGAAAAACAAACATGGATGACAATGTGCATACTTTTAAAGCAAGACTTGTAGCAAAAGGTTTCAGGCAGACTCAAGGTGTTGATTATGATGAAACTTTTTCGCCAGTCGCCTTGCTTAAATCCATAAGAATTTTAATTGCCATTGCTGCATATTATGACTATGAAATATGGCAAATGGATGTAAAAACAACATTTCTTAATGGAAAGTCGCTTGAGGACGTGTATATGACACAACTCGAAGGTTTTGTACATCCCGAGAATTCTAGGAAGGTATGCAAGCTTCAAAGATCCATTTATGGATTAAAGCAAGCTTTCTCTGAGTTGGAATATTCGTTTTGATGAAGCAATCAAGGATTTTGGTTTTATTAAGAACGAAGATGAGCCTTGTGTATACAAGAAGGTCAAATGGGAGTGTAGTTGTTTTTCTCGGTATCGTATGTTGATGATATATTACTCATTGGAAATGACATCCCAACATTGCGTAATGTCAAGTCTTGGTTAGGGAAGTGTTTCTCAATGAAAGACTTAGGAGATGCACCTATATCCTAGGGATAAAGATCTATAGGGATAGATCTAAGAGGCTAATCTGGCCTAAGTCGAGTGCTTACATAGACAAGGTGTTGAATAGGTTCAAGATGCAAGACTCTAAAAGAGGATTGTTGCCAATGTCTCATGGGATAAGTCTCAAGAAGACTCAATGTCCTAAGACAAATGATGAGCGAGACCGTATGAATAAGATTCCATATGCATCGCCTATTGGATCTATCATGTATGCCATGTTATGCACTCGACCCGATGTATCATATGCTTTGAGCACTACAAGCAGATATCGCCGATCCAAAGTGAGAGTCACCGGATAGCAAGAAAGAACATCCTTAAGTACTTAAGAAGGACTAAGGAAGTGTTCTTGGTCTATGGAGGTTTTGAAAATGATCTAGTTGTAAATGGTTACACAGATGCAAGTTTTCAAACTAATATAGATGATTTTAGATCGCAATCTGGATATGTGTTTACTTTGAATGGGGGTGCAAGAAGTCGGAAAAGTTTGAAGCAAGAGATCGTGGCAGATTCTACAATGTAAGTTCGAGTATATTGCGGCGTCCCGATGCAAAGAAAGGAGGCGCTTTGGATCAAAAAGTTCATTTCGAACTAGGTGTGGTTCCAAGTATTGCTAACCCCGTTTGTTTGTATTGGACAATAACGGGGCAATAGCACAAAGCCAAGAAACCTAGATCACACCATAGATCCAAACATATACTCAGTGCGTTTTCATCTCATTAGAGAAATTATTGAGAGGGAGACGTAAAGATTTGCAGAGTACCTATCAAGACAACGTTGCGGATCCATTGACAAAAGCTCTTCCACAAGCAAAACATGATGGTCATGTTAGATCATTAGGCATTAGATGCATGTATGATTGGCCCTAAAGTGCAAGTGGGAGATGATGGGGTATGTGCCCTAGGTCAATCCATTAACTCGTCTTTATGAAATACTTTTAGTTAATAAAATAGAGGATTTCCTTTTTGTGTTTATTATAATTAATTTGCATGTTTGCATTATAATAAGATCCATGGGTATTTACATATATATCCTAAATGTCCTAGTCGATCATTATACTCGGGAACTATAATGAATTAAGACTAGTGTGAGTCTTGATTGATGATCATATGATGATTATACGTATATGGATACGAATCAAGATCACGAGTACTTGTTAAGGAACAAAGTATCTGGACCGAACCCGTTATGAGAACATCACATGGATTAAGTCATAGTTGTTTCTCATGATAAGTATATTTTTCATCTCTCTCGACTTG
The DNA here is from genome assembly GCA_039657365.1 of Stephania yunnanensis. Lineage (NCBI taxonomy): Eukaryota > Viridiplantae > Streptophyta > Magnoliopsida > Ranunculales > Menispermaceae > Stephania > Stephania yunnanensis. Next base: position 55,224,401 of record CM077584.1, read on the forward strand.
AGATTACCAGAGACTTCAACATTAGGAACATAGTGATTTGACACTATCAAACGTTGTCTTTAACCGGACGATTATAAAGGTTGTGATTGGTTACTGTGTGAGAAATGTGATGAAGTTGTGTAATCGAGATAGAATTCGTCCCTCTCATATAAAGAGAGATATCTAGTGGATCATTCGATGTGTTAGACTGTTAAAAGGCCTAGTCTAAGTGAATTGATCGATATTGATCAATGTCACTTGGATGTTTTCAGTCTACCTAGAGATCCAGACTAGTACGATTGAACATGTTGGATGACAATTCCATGCTTTATGTTTGATCAAAAGGATATCGTGTGACAAAAGGATGTTATATACACTATTGATTAGGTTGTATCGATTTGATATTCGTACAACTTGGGTAGTCATAATGTCTTGCTAGAGGCCGCTTATGACTTGTATACCAAAATGTGTTTTGGTACACTGCCAACGTTGTATGAGCCTATTGGGTCGCACACTAAGAATGGTTTTGCGAGATTTTAAGATGATTCGTAAAAAATGAATTTTATATGATAAAATTCATGACAGAAACGTCCTTGTGATGTATTACACTTATACTTCTTTAAATAAGGGTATATGTGTAATTTACTTAAACGTCTATATACAAGAGTTGTATAAATAGACGCTTTAAGTTAGAATACACTAACGAAAGATCAAAAGGCCAAAACTCCTTTTCGTTTAAGAAACGACTTAGGGTTTTTGGTATGCTCGATCGTTTTGGAGAGAAACAAAAAGATTTGGTATTCTCTCGAAGCTAGCACTTCGAATCTCGGCCACCGTTCGTGTGTGGACTACTAGTAGAGGGCGTTCGTCGTTGGCCGCGCCTTAGAGATCGATCAACCTTCAGAAAGGTATATTGCAACTGAGGTATGATTAAGTTTTTCATGGTTTAAACGTTTTTAATGGAATTAGATTCGGATCCTGTTGGGGTTTTTGTCAAAATTGTTTTTGTAATTTCCGCTGCGTATGAACCCCAAAACCCAACAGTGTCTGTATACTTCTTTTGCCTCTCTTTGGCTCTCTTAAACTTTTGGCAAATCAATCTTACCTTTTATGTGTGATCGACAACAATTTCGGGCCCTAACAAATCTCGATCTTCTGGCTCAACCCAACAAGATGGCGACCGACATGGTCTGCCACGCCTCAAATGGCGCCATTTCAATGTTCGCTTGATAATTGTTGTTGTATGCAAATTCACAGAATGGTAAATACTCTTCCTACAATCCACCAAACTCAAGTACACGCGCCCTGAGCATATCTTCAAGAGTTTGAATCAACCTCTCAGGCTGCCCATCAGTCTAAGGGTGAAAGGTTGTGTTAAACTGTAAACGTGTACCATACTGCTTTTGCATACTCTGCCACATATGGACGTATACATATCATATATGTCTAACGTAATAATCAAAGGTACTCCATGCAGCCTGATGATCTCTCTCTTGAACAATATACTCAACTGGTCAAGCGTGTAATGAGCTGCCATTGATATAAAATGGGTGGATTTTATCAATATGTCCACAATCAGCTAGATGGAATCATGTCGATGAACAATCCTCGCCAATCCTCGAACGAAATCCATGGTTATGTCTTCCCACTTCCATCATGGAATGGGAAGCAGTTGTAGTAATCTCTTGGTCTACGATGCTCTGCCTTCACCTGCTGGTAGAACCCACAATTCCTGATAAACTCGATATGTGCACTTTCATCCTAGGCCACCAAAAATGTCTTTTCATATTATGATACATTTTGGTCCTTCCTAGATGAACAGTGAACCGTGAATGATGTAAATCCTGAAGAATCTCATCTCTCAGCTCTGCCACTACCGGTATCCACAATTTGCCTCAAAAGCTAAGATATTGATCTGACGTCTCAGTCCAGTCAGTACACTCGGGACTCTGGGCTAACTTACTGAGTCTCGGATACCGAATGTCAGCTTTCTGAGCCTCTGACACTCTCTGAGTCGACACTGTCTGAAGCCCCACTTGAGCACAAATCAGGACCTGCGTGTCGTTAGGAATGTTTGACCGACTCATCATCATCGTCGCCTCGAGTAAGCCACACTCGTGCGTCATATGACAACTAAATGTCTCGGCATCTCCAGTTGGAATCCTACTCAGCGCATTAGCAACGACATTGGCTTTTCCTGGATGATATTCCAAAGAAAAGTCATAGTCTTTCAAAAATTGTAACCATCCGCGCTATCTCATATTTAGCATTTTCTGTGTAAAGAGATATTTCAAACTCTTATGGTCAGTATAGAGTGTGAACTTCTCTCCATACGGATAATGTCTCCATATCTTCAGAGCAAACACTATCACCACCAACTATAAATCATGAGTTAGATAATTCTTCTCATGTACCTTCATTTGTCTTGATGCGTAAGCCACCGTACCATTCTCTTGCATCAATACACAACTTAAACAATATGGGAAACATCTGTGTTAACCATGAAACCCTTTCCGGCCTTTGGCAATATCAACAGTGGTGCGGTAGTCAACAATTTCTTCAATCGAGCAAATGCCTCCTCGCATTCCTCGGACCAATGAAATTTAACTTCTTTCTGGGTCAACTTGGTCATTGGTGAAGCGATCTTCGAAAAATCCTTCACGATCCTTCGATAATAGCCTGCTAACCCCAGAAAACTCTGAAGGCCAATCCAAAATCGCCTGAATCTTTGCTGGATCTACAACATACCTACTGCTCCAACAACATGTCCCGAAAATTTGACTTTAGACAACCAAAATTCGCACTTACAGAATTTGGCATATAGTTTATGCTCCCTCAAAGTCTGCAACGTTTCCCTAAAGTTCCGCTCGTGATCTTCTCGAGTATTCGAGTACACCAATATATCATCAATAAACACGATCACAAAGCAGTTAAGAAATAGTCTCTTCACTCAGTGCATCAAATCCATAAACATGGCAGGAGCATTAGTAAAACCAAATGGCATGACCGTGAGCTGATAGTGTCCATATCTCGTACTAAACGTTGTTATGTATCTATCATCCTCCCCGATCCTCAGCTGATGATACCTTGGTCGTAGATCTATCTTGGAGAAAAACCACACTCCTTTTGGCTGATCAAACAAATCGTCAATACGCGGTAATGGGTATTTGTTCTCACTGTGACCTTGTTCAATTGTTTGTAATTAATACACTGTCTCAAAGTACTGTCATTCTTCTTTACAAACATGACCGATGCTCCCCATGGTGATATCGAAGGTGTGATAAATCCTTTCTCGCTCAATTCTCGCAATTGTTTCCTTAATTCCTCTAGTTCTTGTGGAGCCATGCGATATGGTGGTATAGATATCGGTTTCGTACCTGGCACCAAATCAATAATAAAATATATCTCCCTCGGTGGTGGTAAACTAGGTAAGTCTTCCGGAAACATGTCCAAAACTTACACACAACCGGAACCTCTTCAAGTTTCGGTTCATGACTCTGTGCAACGATATATATTGATACTAGAGTCTCCATCTCCCCACTAGTCGCAAGCCAACCTCGAGTGCACTCGGCTCTCGGTGTACTACCGCTATACATGAATACTGGACGCCCTGGAATCTCAAATATCACTATTTTCGTAAAATAGGAAATATGAGCATGATATGATGCTAGCCAATCCATCCCTAGCAACGCATCGATTTCTAGGAATTCAACACTCTGAAGTCCGCTGGCAACTCTACCCCTTCGATCTCTACTAGACATTTCTCCACCAGAGAATTATGGTACACTATATCTCCAACTGTAGTACTCAAAATCAAATGTACTCCGACACTAACCGATTTCAACCCTAATATATCTACCATGCGACCAGAAATGAAAGAGATTGTAAAACCCAAATCAAATAACACATAAAACTGTCGATCACAAATGGAAACCATACCCTCAATGAGTTTATGTGTAGCGTCTGCGTCAGGCTGTGCAACCACATGAATGACCTCTCGATGTTGTGATGGAATCATTATCGCTGGCTGTGGACAGTCTCGAACCACATGTCCAACCTAGCCACATTGAAAACAAGTGACTGTTCTAGGCTGACCCTGCGTCCCATCCTGGGCTTGTGCAGATGCATATGCATGTCTCTGCCCTAGTCTGGAACTATCTCATCCTCGTCCTCTACCTCTACATCTGCCTCTACCACCGTGTCGCTGACGTGGAGCTGGTGGTGCTGGTAAAGCTGGTAAAGTAGACGTAGTAATAGCTGGCAATGCAAGTCTGACTAGTGGTGGTACAGAAAGTCTACCCACAATAGTCTGCAAAGGTATAGGAGATGCTACATAAGGCACAATTGCCCCCTGAACACCTCTATCCCATCTCCTCGGTCCTTTGCCCCTGTGTCTCCTCCGCTCATTCTCCACAATCTGATCAGGTGTCAGTGCGGGTACTAAGGGTGTCCCGTTAGTAACTCGGCCCAAGTAATACATCTCATAAGCAAATGCACGCTCGAAAATCTCTCCCAGTGTCCTGCCACCTGAACTAACCACATAAAACCCAATATTCGGCCTCCGTCCGTCACCAAAATAATACACATCATCCGCGTCCTCTTTCACAAGATTTTCGGCAAACTGCCTCAGATAGTCGTATCTGTCTCGGTATCTCATCACAGTCTTGTCGGCTCATGTCTTAGATTCATGAATTCTTTCTTCAACCTCTTCATCACCTCAGGTGGGAAGTACTGCTGATAGAACTTAGTCTTGAAGGCATCCCAAGACTCAAACTCTCCCTCAGCAGCTATCGTCGCACGCCACCACACATCGGTGTCTCGCTATAAAGTGTACGAAGAAATCTCTGCTCTAAGTCTATCCTTAATCTGCAAGACTCTGTGCAACTTCTCCTGTGAAAGGACCCACTTCTCAATCTTCTCAAAATCTCACTGACCATCGAAATATACGGGTTTCAATCTGATGAAATCCTTCAACAACTGAACCACTGTTGTCGAACTGGATGATGGAGGTGTAGAATATGGTGTAGACACTGTCTCTACTGTTGGAGCCACTATCACTGGTGTCGCTGGTGCAACCGGCACTACGATCGGTACTGGGGAAATAATAGTCATAGTAGGACCTAATGTATGCGCTGGCTGTGTTGGTGGAGCAAATCGAGAAGTCATCAATGCGATGAACTCTACCAACTTCTCACCCTGAGCAGCTACTCGATCTGAAAACCTCTGGAAATCCTCAACTGATGGTATCGAAGGCTGGCTGCCGCTCTCACAAGCAATACCGCTATTGCGTGAATCCGCCATCCTTGACTGCAAATGGATAACAAACGCAAATCAGCTACTACGTGGATAACACATATATACATATAAAAAATTAATATGTATATAAATATATCAAGTCCCCAACTCACTTTCACTCACTTCCCAACTAATAGTTTCTAGGCAAGGATCATCTGGTTTTCCACCATTAACTAAGATTATCTAGCTTCTACATTCCTTAAATCTTTTAGTTGTTTCTAGCTGAACAAGGTAGGTCATTCACTACATATTGTAGTTATGGTATCATATTGTAGAATCTCCGGTTTCTACAATCTTAAGTTTATGAAGCTTCGGTGGTAAGCCATGAATTCTCAAAACCATGGCTCTTATACCAACTAGGTTGGTATCATATTGCCTTAAACCACCTAGGTCTCTAAACTTAGGCTCTGATACCAAAAGTGACGATCCCTTCTCCGAATAAGGGCATCGTCCGGCCTAATCCCTTAATTAAGCCCTAATATCCCCTATAAGACCTAACAAGGAACTAGTCAGCCTTATTATTTACTTAATTTATGATAAGAACTTTAAACAATTCCTAGCTAGACTTGTGAGTAACTGGTTGGCAGCCACTGTTAATTGTATGGACTACTTTCTTTACACGTGTTGTATGAAAATCATTATCATGTACCTCCACTGCCTAGCTAGACTTGTGAGTCACTGGTTGGCAGCCACCGTTAATTGTATGGACTGCTTTCTTTACACTTGTTGTATAAAGATCATTATCATGTACCTCCACTGCCTAGCTAGACTTGTGAGTCACTAGTTGGCAGCCACTGCTAATTGTATGGACTGCTTTCTTTACACGTGCTGTATGAATATCATTATCATGTACCTCCACTGCCTAGCTAGACTCATATCATTATCATGTACCTCCACTGCCTAGCTAGACTTGTGAGTCATTGGTTGGCAGCCACCGTTAATTGTATGGACTGCTTTCTTTACACGTACCGTATGAAAATCATTATCATCTACCTCCTATTATCATGTACCTCCACTGCCTAGCTAGACTTGTGAGTCACTGGTTGGCAGCCACTGTTAATTTTATGGACTGCTTTCTTTACACGTGCTGTATGAAAATCATTATCATGTACCTCCACTACCTAGCTAGACTTGTGAGTCACTGGTTGGCAGCATCTTATGAATTGTGAACTGGTCCCCACTGTTAATTGTATGGACTGCTTTCTTTACACGTGTTGTATGAAAATCATTATCATGTACCTCATATTATCATGTACCTCTACTGTCTAGCTAGAGTTGTGAGTCACTGGTTAGCAGTCACTGTTAATTGTATGGACCGCTTTCTTTACACGTGCTGTATGAAAATCATTATCATGCACTTCCACTGCCTACCTAGACTTGTGAGTCACTAGTTGGCAACATCTTATGAATTGTGAACTGGTCCCCACTGTTAATTATATGGATTGCTTTCTTTACACGTGCTGTATTAAAATCATTATCATGTACCTCCTAGACTTGTGAGTCTCATTATCATGTACCTCCTAGACTTGTGCAGCATCTGAATTGTGAACTGGTCCCCACTGTTAATTGTAGGACTGCTTTCTTTATATAATCGATGAATTCCCTCTTTGTCTTAACTCATTTACATGGATTCCTATATCGCCAAAAAGCATCTCCATGTGCCGTATTAAAATCATTATCACGTACCTCCAGGGCAACTGCACTGCCTCCACTGCAACCAATTAGCCCAGCCTTTTTGCAATGAAATTCACAATCATCACAAAAAGTCTAACCTCTGCTCTATCACAAGCCTGGTCATCATGGTGGTCCGAAGGGCTCAAATCAAAAGACACCCTCACAGTCTCCTCATTAGCTCTGTTGATAATCTTATGGTGGTTCACATGGATTAGCAAACTCTACAAATCAAGAAACCCAAAGCTCCCTCCTGGTCCACGAGGTCTCCCTCTAGTAGGCAACCTACCCTTCCTCCACCCAGACCTCCACACCTACTTTGCTCGCCTAGCCCAGACCTACGGCCCCATTTTCAAGCTCCAGCTCGGCACCAAGCTCGGCGTGGTTGTGACATCGCCTTCTCTTGCCCAACAAGCGCTTAAAGACAATGACACCACGTTTGCCAACCGCGACGTCCCTGCAGTGGCCAGGGTCGTCGGGTATGGGGGCTTTGACATCGTGTGGACGCCTTACGGGCCCGAGTGGCGCATGTTGCGGAAGGTGTGCGTGCGAGAGATGCTCAGCAATGCGTCTATGGATGCGGTGTACTCACTTCGGAAGAGAGAGGTGGCGAGGATGGTGAGGGAGATATATGGGAAGGTTGGGTCGCCAGTTAACTTAGGAGAGCAGTTGTTCTTGACTATATTGAACATCATAACGAGCATGTTGTGGGGTGGTGGTGGTGAAGACGAACGGATGACTAGTCTTGGAACAGAGTTTAGAGAAGTGGTGGGGGAGATAACTGTGTTGTTGGGTAAGCCTAACTTGTCTGATTTTTTTCCGATATTGGCTCGGTTTGATTTGCAAGGGATACAGAGAGGGATGAGAGTGTTGTTCTTGAAGTTTGATCGGATTTTCGAGTCCATTATTGAGGAGAGATTGAAATTGATGGAAAATGAGAAAGGGAAAGAGAGCAAGGATTTTCTTCAGATATTGTTGCGGCTTAGGGAGGAGGAGGATGCCAAGACACCTTTCACTGCCAAGCACCTGAAGGCCTTACTCATGGTAAATCATATTAAATCCTGCATATATTAACAACTAGAATTAAAGAAAAACTTAGTTTAATTTGATGTTGAGAGTCATGTCCAACCAATATTATTGCTTGGGTTTTATCAGATATCTTTTCAATTGCGCCAAAACTTCATTAGTGGTGCACCACTGCACCTAGGCAGAAAAACTAATTAGTTTTGATGCATCTGATCATGGCATGTTGTTTGTCATCATAACATAATAAACTTGGACAAACATGAGGACCTGTGGTTAGGCGTTGGCATTGACACAATATGTGTGATTTGTGAACAGGACATGGTAGTAGGTGGAACAGACACAACCTCAAATACAGTAGAATGGGCCATTGCAGAGTTGATGAATAATAGGGAGGCAATGAGAAAAGCCCAAGAAGAGTTGGAAGTGGTTGTGGGATTGGATTCCAAACTTGAAGAATCTCATCTTCCAAAACTACACTACTTACAAGCAGTGATGAAGGAGGTGTTGCGCTTACACCCTGCTCTCCCACTCTTAGTCCCCCATTGTCCCTCCTCTGCTTGCGACATCGGTGGATATATGGTCCCGGAAGGCGCTAGAGTCTTTATTAATGTTTGGGCAATACATAGAGATCCTTCAATATGGGACAATCCATTGGAATTCAATCCGAAAAGGTTTTTGAACGGCAAATGGGACTTCAATGGGACGGACTTTAATTACTTCCCTTTTGGGTCTGGTAGAAGAAGATGTGCTGGGATACCAATGGCTGAGAGAATGTTTATGTATGAACTTGCGACATTGTTGCATTCTTTTGATTGGGAGCTGCCCTTGGATTCGGAGTTTGATTTAAAAGAGAAGTTTGGGATTGTGTTGAAGAAGGCGACACCGATGATTGCTATTCCGACCCCAAGATTGTCCAACCCAACTCTTTACACTTGAAAGCATGGGAAGTTAAATAATTTTAGTAAGTTGTGTAGTTTATTAGTTTTATAGCAATGGTGGGAAATTGGAAGTTCTTGTTCAGATGTCATAGTTGTTGTTGATGCCGATTTGTATGAAAAACCACTCATTTTTGTGTGGTAGCTTAATTATACTTGTGTAATTGGCAGGATTACAATCAAATTAACCTAAGGCCTGTATGGCAAACAGTTTCATTATTAATAGTTCTGACTTCCAAATTCATTACCCTTCTTTTTCTAACTTTTAATTGATAGTGCTACTCATGACTTGGGCAAAATCTATCAACCCGAAGGTACTCATTTGTGTTTATAGGAACACTTTTTCAAGCAAACATATTTTTTACAAGATATAAAAATTAGGAGTCCAAATAAGTTTTTTTTTTTTTTTTTTTTTTTTTTTTTTTTTTTTTTTTTTTTTTTTTTTTTTTTTGATAAGAAACAAACAACTCGCCCCACAGGATCCCATGACCTCTTACTTTCAAATTCCCCCATATCAAACCATTGGGCGACCCAATTAGTTGGAGTCCTAATAAGTGTTTAAGTGACATATACAATCTTAATAATTATAATCCAAAGGTACAAGTTCAATACAGATTTGCTTGAGACGATCTTGGTGTAGGAACAACTATTAGAGGAGTTGCTCTCTTCATAACAATTCCAAACTTTTCTTTCAACTCAACAACCTCACAACCACTCGGCAACTCCCAGTTGAACAAGTGCAAGAGCGTGGCAAGTCCATACATTAGCATCTTCTCGGCCATTGGTATCCCAGCACATATTCTTCGACCGGACCCAAACGGCAAGTAATTGAAGTAATTTCCATTGTAGTCACAATTGTTGTTCATAAATCTTTGTGGATTGAACTCCGAAGGGTTGTCCCAAATTGAAGGGTCTCTATGTATTGCCCACACGTTTAGGAACACCCTAGCACCCTTAGGAATCAAGTAGCCACCAATGTTGCAAGAAGAGGTAGGACAGTGAGGGACCAAGAGAGGGACGCCGGGGCGTAAGCGTAACGTCTCTTTCACCACTGCTTGTAAGTAATGCAGTTTAGGGAGGTGGGATTCTTCCACTTGGCAATCCTTTCCTACCACTCTGTCCAGTTCTTCCTGTGCCTTTGCCATGGTCTCTGGTTTGTTCATTAGCTCTGCCATGCCCCATTCTAGTGTGTTTGCAGTTGTGTCTGTTCCACCCACCACCATGTCCTATTCTCACAATAAATAACTGCTTAGCCTAATATTAATTAACTAGTCAGCATCAAGTTTGGGATAGTTTTGAGTATTAGTGTACATGAGAGACCAAATATTAGTATTAGACCAAAATATTATGTAAGCATCGATAGACTCGAACGAGATAAAAATATAAAAGATCTTCGTAGAAAGAGCCAATTGAAATAGATATATAAAAAACTTTGGTAGAATTAGAAGCATGTACATTTCATGATCAAAGACAACATATGATGGACTACATCAAGAATAAAAATTAATTATCTACATCAGAAATAAGAAAATTTGATAGAGCCAATTGAAATAAAAATATAAAAAAACCTTTGCGGAATGAGAAGAAAGTGATGTTAATACATCTCGTGACAAAAAATTATAGAATGGTAAGCAAGTTTTCTTTGTTCAACGATATTTATATAATCAATCATTTAAGACTAAATCAAATAATGCAATTCAATGTAGTAACTAATTAGTTCGGTAGGCGTTTTGAATTTCGAAAGGTTTAAGTTCCTTTTTTTTGTCTTAATTAAAGATATTCTTTTATTCTAATTAGAGTTAAAATAATTTTTTTTTTTTTAAAAAAAAAAAAAAAAACTTGAGGAATGGAGTGTTAGTGGGATGTTTTGAATTTAAAGTAGTAACTAATTTTAACGGGTGTTTCGAATTTTGAAACGTTACAGATCTTCTCTTATTCTAATTAGAGTTAACAAAGGTAATTTTTTACAAAGAAAATTATATATGATATGTACAAATTTTAAAGGGTGTTTCGAATTTTGAAATGTTAAAGATCTTCTTTTATTCTAATTAGAGTTAACAAAAGTATTTAAAAAAATTATATATGATATGTGAGTTACGAATTCAGTAATAAAAGCTAATATTAAGTGAAAAGATGATGTTTTGAATTTATAGTGGAAGTCTCAGAATAAACAATCCATATATAGTAGGTTATAAATTAGAAATGATCCATATATAATGAACATCTTGGGTGTGTCACGTGGCTGGTCAAGAAGACTTGAAAAGCCACGTGAAATTTTAAAACGTTACATATCCTTTTTTATTTTAATTTGAGTTGACAAAGGTATTTTTAGGTAATTACTCAACTTAATGTTCAAACCAAATATATATGATTTTGAATTAATTGCATGCCACGTGGCGCTGCGAGAATGCTTGAAACTGCCACGTGGCAAATACCAAATATAGCTTGACATACAAAATATATATATTTTGAATTAATTGTATGCCAAGTGGCGCTACAATAATGCTCGAAACCACATGGCAAATACCAAATATAGCTTGAAGAAACCTCATCATATGTATGCCACGTGGCACTGTGATAAGGCTCGAAACCGTCACGTGGCACATCCAAAATGTAGGCTTAATATATATATAGACTAGTCATTTCCCTGCGCTTCGCGCAGGTGTAATAATAATAATAATAATAATAATAATAATAATAATAATAATAATAATAATAATAATAATAATAATAATAATAATAATAATAAATAAATAAATAAATAAATAAATAAAACACTATATTCATTGTTATTCTCATCGAGTCAAACGAAAGGTTCATAAAAGAACAATAATAAGAAAGAGCAAAACACTATATTGCCTTCTTTAGCTTTTGTAGCATTCTATGGACTGAACAACATCTTTAAGTAATGGTAATCTCATGCAGTAGTGTATATTGATCCACTATAACCGTTAAATATAAATTCCTCCATATCGTATGTTCACTCCAATTGAAGAATCTAAACCAACAGACAACATAACAAAGGTAGCATAAAGGTCACGTGATTATTGATTTGTGTTATAGATATAATGACTCACTTTAGTCTTGAACTAATGGAAAACGTACCAAACGATTAGATCTAATATAGAGCAAACATACCTAAATGAGGGCGATCAAAAGTGGTTTAGCTTATAACGTTGTGAATGGTTGTTATATCACTGGATGCATGAAGCTATGGTTAAGTAGAACAGTTTTTGAATGTATAGGCGATGTTGAAATCCATCGATCCTATCTTGAATTTATTGGGTGATAATTGGTTGAGAACTAGATGAATCTAAGGTTAGGTATAATAAAATTGGTTTTTTTTTGTGATTTTTTGAATAGTGAATGAAAAAAAAAAAACCAAGTCGATTGCAAGAAAAATGGATGAGAGTTGAAATTTATAGAGGAAATGTAACTTGCGCTACACTCAATTCTTTGTATTTACTCATGATTTCAAATTCAACGTATTCGATCTATTAATGATAAGATAACCACTATTAATTATTAATAAATGTACACATACTGTATAATTATATCTCTTGAAATAATAAATAAATAAATAACAAAAAATAAGAAAATTGAGAAAAAATAGAAAAATAGAATGGTGAGATGAGGTAACTTTTAAACTTTCTCTCTCCTCCGACTTTTATATATATGTATATAGATTTGTGAAAAGAACAAAGAAACTACTTGACTCAAACTCACGAGTCACGACCCCTTTAAATCTTGACTTTTGACAAATGATTGATGTATGTACCATGCATCTCTCCATGCTTTGGCAGAACAAAGAAAATACTTAGTAATTAAAATATTTATTATGTGAGAACTAATTTGTAACTAACTAATTGTGTCGAACTTAGTTATCATCAATTTTTTTAATTAAGCCTTAGTTATCATCAAATTAATTATATACATAGAGATTTTTGTTCATAATCTTCAATATATATGCTATGCAGAAACACGTTGAAAATGATTTTGCTAGAGTTGAAATGAAGCTTATACCTTGTTAAAACTTATTTAACATATATAAGATCAACTAGGACCAACTGAAAAATCAACAAGAGTCTCATCTATGATGGAATTCCGAGCATATTAATGAAAATTTAGAAATGTAAGTCACATTTATGAAAGAAATAAACAAAGAGATAACCTACAATCGTAATAACATTACATATGTTTGAAACCAAATGGGGAAGTTGCGCTCTAGACTAGTATCGACTTCCGACTCCCCCATTGCTTGAATGATTTCATCGATAAAGATCCTACAAGAAACAAACATGTAAATATCATGTTTTGGTGAAAGATGAATAATGAATGTACTGCATTATTAAATGAAATAGACGGACATACAGGATGTAAGGAGCGATCTCTAAATAATTGAGCATTATGTACGAATGAACGGTATTATACTCCTGCTCTGTTAAGTACCGCTCATTTGACTTGCCCAAGGGTCGACTAGGATAAGTAAAAATTGAGAAATTGCCTACAAAATGTGGTGTGGGCCTGATACCACCATCGTCATTTCGTTGCACTTTTTCGTGCAACATAAAGACGTGAGTAGTAAGAACAAAACATTGTGACTTCTTCGACCAAATAAGCATTACATATCGAGCCCTCAACCTTCGCTTTTTTTCGAACATTGTTTTTCAAATGTTTAAGGTACCTATCGAAGTTTAGTTAATGGTAATTTAAGATTTTATTGAATGGGAAAACAATTTCAGGAACTCAAGATATTACCTCTCAAATGGATGCATCCACCGAAATTGAATTGGACCAGCTAGACGTGCCTCGTAAGCCAAGTGGATTGGTAAGTGTTACATAGAGTCGAAAAAGCTTGGAGGGAATATTTTCTCCAACTTGCAAATGATTTTAGGTATTTCGGACTCTAAAACCTCCATATCTTTGAAACTGACACTTTTCGTAGTCAAGGATCAAAAAAAGGCTCAGCTCGTTAAATGCAACCCAAACCGGCTTTGGGAGGAGTTCTCTGAATGCAATTGCTATCAAGTGTTGCATGAAAATATGACAATCATGACTCTTCATGCTGAACAATCGCAATTTCTTTGGATCCACACATCGATTAAGATTTGAAGCATAACCATCAGGAAAACACAACTTTTCAACCCACTCGCTCAATTTTTGTTTTTTATGTATCAAAAGCATATCATCCAAGGATGTAAGTATTTGTCGCCGAATCAATGTGTAGAGAAGGTCGGTGATAATATTCACGAATATCTTGTCTCACTTTTGCATTGTCCTTACTGTTACCTGGTACATCATAATAGTGTTGAATATGTTGACAAAAATATTTTTCTCGATGTGCATGACGTTTCTCGATCAAGTTTGTCTTTCAATGACGCCCCGAGAAAATGCTTCTTTTTTCTCCATCGCGAAGTGTCGGATCAAGTAATTTGCTCTATTTATCACTTCACAAGCCCAATGATTCGATTTCTTGGAAAATGCTTTGTTTTTTCAAAATAGAGAGTGTTTTTTTTTTCTCCATCGCTTTTGAGAAGTTCTGAATAGTTTTTATCCTCCCATTCACGTAATTGTCCGCTCCTATTTATGTCACCTTCATCAAGCCCGACAATGATTCGAGCGCCTTTTGAAAAGGCGTTATCCGCGACATTCTCAGCCGCTCCGTCCCTCGCCGCCGGTCGTCGTCGTCGTCGTCGAGCGATCTCGACAATTACAACCAAATTTGAATATCCATACGAGGAGTTTATATTTGTATTAAAAAAAAAAACCAATTTTGAATATATTGGTTTCAACCTTCAACTCTCTATTCTAAACTAACTAACATTACATAACTAACTAACTAAAGTAAAGTAAGAAACTTTTACTAATCCAACCAAACCAAACTAAACTAAATAACTACCTAACTAACTAGCTAAGTAACCAAAGTAAAGTAAACTAACTAACCTTAACTAACCTAACCAAACTAACTAACTAACTAACTAAACTAAGTAACCTTAACTAACCAAACTAAACTAACCAAACTAAACTAAACTAAACTAACTAACCTTAACTAACCTAACCAAACTAAACTAACTAACTAACTAACTAACCAACTAACTAACTAACTAACTAACTAACTAAACTAACCTTAACTAACCTAACCTAACCAAACCAGACTAAACTAAATAAGTAAGTAACCTTGAATAAACTAACTAAATTAACTTAACTAACTAACTAACTAACCAAAGTAAACTTAAATAACTAACTAACTAACCTTAACCAAACTAAACTAACTAACATAAACTAACTTAACAAACTAAACAAACTAAACAAGACAATACTATGTAACTTAAACAGAGTAACTAAATTAAACAAACATAACTAATTAAACAAACTAAGCTAAAAACAATTAATCAACAAACTAACCTCAACAAACTTAACAATCTTAATAAACTAAACAAACTAGAAATACCACCTCCTCCTTCACCTAGGACCTCCTCCTTCTCCTCCTCCGAGACGTCGGGTGCCCCCGCCGTGCTCAGCGCTCGCCCCCCCGCGATAACGCCTCGGACCTCCCGCTCTGCTCCTCCTTGATCGGCCTGTCACGCTACCCTGCCGCGGACCTCCTCGCTCGCTCCGCGCTCCCACGCCCAAAGGTCCGCTCTCTCCTCGCTCATTTGCTCGTCCTCCTTCCTCCACCGCCGCTACCTCCCCGCTGCATTGTGTGCCGCGTCTGGTGCCGCTGCTCCCCGCCATTGTGTTCCCGCGTCGTCTGCTCTCTCTCCACCGAGCTCCTCCCCCACCCCTCCATATATACACCAACCTCTTGGTCACGGGATTACCATCCCGTGATCCCTACCGCCCTACCCCCGCCCCTACCCCCGCATCCCTACCCCTGCATCCCTACCAGAAACCGACGCAGAGAATATTCTCTGCGTCGGTTTCGGGAAGGAGATGATGGGGATGCGCTGATAGCGCCTTCTCCCCACCAAACCAGTCCACGTGGATCCGCGCGGATCCACGTGGACTGGTCCCAAATGCAATAGCGCCTTCGGAGAAGGCGCTATTGCATTTGAAAGTCCACGTGGACGGCTGCGAATTGGCATGTCCACGTGGACACAATAAGCGCCTTCTCCGAAGGCGCTATTGGTGTTTTTAAGCCACGCGGCACTTGGTCACGCACCCATGCGATGATTTCTTCCTAAATTACATTTACCATGGTGATAGATAGGCGTTATTGCCTATATTGAGGAAAAAAAAAACGGGCCCTCATTTTGGGAAAAAAAAAGTAAAATATGTTGTACTTTTGGGATTCGGTTCGTCGTTTAGTACCATTTTGCCACTAAGAAAATGTTTTTCGTCTTTCCTGAATAGTGAGTTCTTCGATAAGAAACGACGGTGACAATCAAACCACAATGTCTTTCCACCACTTCGCAATTGAAAGGCATTTGTATCCTCTATACAATATGGACAAGCCATTTTACCGTGTGTGCTCCAACCGGACAACATGCTATACGCAGGGAAATCACTTACAGTCCATAAAAAGGTCACTCGCATACAAAAATTCATTTTTGCGGAAACGTCGTAAGTAATCACCCCGTTGTTCCATAAATCTGTCAACTCTTTCTCAAGCGGCTAAAGGAACACGTCGATTTTTTGCTTTGGGTTGGTCGGTCCAGGAGTGATAACCGTTAAGAACATAAACTCTGATTTCATGCATATCGACGGTGGAAGATTGTACGGAGTCAAAATTACGGGCCATGAAGAGTACGACTTTCCTGAAATCCCAAAAACTTGAAAGCCATCAGTGCACAACCATAAACGAACATTTCGAACCTTGGCGGCGAAGTCTCTGTTGACATCATTAAAATGCCTCCAAGCAATCGAATCAGAACAGTGTTGCATAACATCTTCTGGCGAGGAATGTTCTCCATGCCACCGCATATGTTTTGCAGTTGACTCAGACGCATACAGTCGTTGCAATCGAGGGCCTAAAGGGAAGTAGTACATTTTTTTGCAAGGGCATTTTTTGGTGTTCCTTCCATGACCTAGTTGTTGTGCAATATAGTGTAATTTCCCACAAAATTTACGTGATGTCAATTCAGAGTCCACTCCCCAATAAATCATACATTGGTCCTCACAACAATCTATTTTCTCAACTAGAAGGCCTAGACCTCGCATTAGTCTTAGTGGCATAAAAATTTTCAACCAATGAATTGTTAGTTGGCAAACAATACTTCATTAATTTTATGATTTCATTATACCCTCGTTCAGAGATATGGTGTTCTAACTCGATCGCAAGTAATATTGCCATTTCGGACAACTTTGTCATGGTTTCGTAACCCATCCACGATTGTTCGCTACTAGCCTCAATCATGTCATATAGTTGGCGAGCTTGGGAGTTAGGTGATTCTTCCACGTGATTCCAATTAAAACTTGGACCTGCCACGTTGTGTAGTATCTCATGATAAGTTGTCGTATCAAAACCTCCCCTATCAGCATCATCAATATGGTTATCAAATTGTAGGAAGTTTGGCGGCTCTTGATCTTCATTCTCACTGTGTTCATACCAACAGTGATATCCCGGGACGAATCCGTACCTACATATATGGTATTCAACCGTTTTGACGTCCAGGTATGGTACAAATCGACATTTCTTATAATTGCACGGATATCTAATCTTCTTTTCACTTTGGTAGGTAGGACAATGTTGCTTAGCAAATGCTATGAATTATTTAACCCTCGTCATGAATTCAATTTGAACGAAGCCGTTGTCGAGACGGTTGTACATCCAGTCTCGACTTGTAGACTACATTCTATTGTAATTGTGTAATTAAATTAGTCAACTAGTTTAATAATTTTCGATGGTACAGGTGTACTTGTGTGTCCAACTTATACAATTTAGTAGAATGGGGAATCTGAGAACCTCACTAACTACATGAACAAAAAGCTTTGTTTGTATGCATTGAATAAATGTGGTTTGATACAAATAACATAAAACAAAACAAACTTTACATTTTTTGAGTTCTAACTTCATGTTTGTTTGTGGATTGAATTTAATACTCCTAGTCTCAAGAAAAATGTGTCTAACTTCATGTATGTTTGTGGCTTCAATTCCTTTTGTTGATTTATACTTTCCTAAGACCTAGCTCTTTCTAGGACTGATACCAAAATGAGTAGGATACTTGGTCGTAAAAATAATAGCAACAAGGAGTTCAAGAAATCATAACTCATATGTTATAAGCGGCATACAAATACCACATAGGGTTAAAGCTACCAGTATTTCATTTTCAACAAATACATATACCAATGAAGGCCAATAGGTACATACATATACCAAAGCGTTAAGGATATTATTTTTGTAACAAACTAACACTTAACATAATATCGTACAAAAAAGATTTAACAAAAAAAAGCTAACTATATAACAAACATTGCTTTGGTGTATGTTTTGTTAATTGAGACTCATTAGTTGTTCACTCTTACCTCCCTAAGGTTAGAGACTTACACACTCAAATCTTATGACGTTTTAAGTGGAATAACCAAATCAAACATTATGTTGGGACCCATTAGTTGTTCACTCGTACCTCCTTAAGGTTAGAGGCTCAAATCTTTTGACGTTGTAAGTGAAATAGCCAGATCAACTAAAAGAGTAATCATAGTTTTTAGAACCCTAGCTAGTAGTAGAAAATATATAATTGAAGGAACTATTCATATGTACCTACTCTTTTTGTTGTTTTATCTATACATACGCATATACACACAAGTTAAGGTTCACATTTTCAAGTACTACTGCTAATAATAATCCTCATCATCATTGTAGTACTACGTGCACTGCTTCTTATGGGATTAATTCACTTAGCGGGAATATTAATTACAGTACTATGTGCCTATTAGTTAGTGTTTTCATGGCTGATGAGATAGGTTGTTGGTTTTGATTTAATTGGGATTGGAGCAAATCTCCCCCAAATTTCTTCAACTCCATATCCCTAACTTCCCAACAACAAAACCCCTAAAATATCACTCCAAAACAGCTTCGGAATCAGAAAAAACAATCGCGATGAATGATCAAAGAAGATAACTCACAAAGTCATCTAAACTATGAGAAATAATTGAAAAGTCTTTCAAAACAAAGTTGATAAGCTCTTCAAATGTGAACAGTGAAACAAAATTGAACCAAATATAGTAGCAAATACATGAAGAAGTGTGGCATGAAGAGATCAAAGAATGTAAATCATAAAGAAAATATAGCACAAAACCTTACCTCTCCAAAGCACTTAGAGCAATAGAATGCAATCCAGACAAAGGACGATGCGCTTCGACTACAGGCAAGGATTTCTCGCTTCCTTATAGCTCAGCCACTTCCCTTACGGTCTTTTGCATTAAAACCAAAACCAAAACCAAAACAATTCAACGTCCTACCAAACCTCCTAAATCCAAGTGAAATGGAACTGGTCTCATCAAAATCCGCCATTATAGTGAAATCAAGAACTCGCCAATTCTCTAATCGAAGTCCGCCAAATCAAAGTCCTCAAACAGAGATCTTCCAGGTTCGAATGAATGAATGGATGGATGAATTATAAGGAAGTACATTAAAAAGAGAGAATGGATAAAGTGTTGGAGAGCGTCCACCCCAATCTACCGAAACTAAAGGAGAATGAGGAATCGGAGTAGCCTTCTTGGGGAAAACTCCAAAATGCACTTGAAAAAAACAAGCGAATGAGAGATTATTGAACTTGATAGTAGATTGGAAACGAATGAGAGAAATGGTGGATTTGAAGAAACATAGAAAGTAATGATAACCATACATAGAAAGTAATAACTCTCTCTAAACTTTTACTTCTAAAATCTTCTTTGGAAATTGAGGAGGCTAGGAGCCTATTTTTTAGTTTTTTTACTATTGACTTTGCTTTGGTCCTTTGCCAATAAAAGACATATATAGGTAGAGAGTACTAGAGCTAATAAGGAATAAGAAAGAAACTCAAGTCATATTAAACATTAAATACAACACCATAGTCAATACATGAAGTTCCTTAGGAAGACTTAATTTTCATTCAATTCAAACAATGACAACAAGTCCTTACAAACATTAAAACAAAGCAGAAACAACATACACAGACTGACTTTGCTTTAGTCCTTTAACAATTAAGATCGAAGCATTAACAACATTCTGGGGATTGTAATGGGTGCAATGAGAATAACATAGAGCTTTTAGCAATAAAACAAGAAGAATTGAACTCCCTCTCCCATGGCTATAGTTACAAATAAGCATCACGTTTTCCTATATTATTCCTTTTAAAAGAAACTACTTATAAAGAGAGTAATATCTCCAAATGGAAAAACAAGATTGCGGAAATAGGTTGATCCTAGCAACATCCATCATACGGTAAAACGTTCAGTGCTGGTATCACTAAAATTAATTTTTCAAAGATTGACAAGATATAAAAAAAAAAACTCACTAGTGTCAATTACTTAGAAAACTATAAGACAGTATATAGGCTCTTTTGAAAACAATGGGACATTTTCAGGGCAATGCATGTTTAATGCAACAATATAAGAGTGTAATTGAGAGAATTGCAAGGGTGTTCAAATAAGTAAAAAGGTTTTATAAATGCATAGCTTCATTCTGTCTCAAAAGAGGCTGAGTGCATACTGGAACTTGCAAAATCACTTCCTTAGAAGTCAGAATGACTTTAACTAGCCCGATATCAGGTAAATCAATGCACTTGTATGTCTTTAATGCTAAGAAAGTTAATTAGTGCGGATGCATATACAATAACTTGATTAACCTAATATTAAAGGTTAAATTCAAGACCATTGATTAAAGGTAATGCAACCTGGCCCATTATGTGTGCAATATTTTAAGGGTACCTTAAGCTTTACTACTCCTTTATGTGATTTCAAGTACTCTACTTTCGATATACGCTTTCCTGCATAAAAAAATCAAAAGTATAAGCAATTACTTGCAAAAGGAATCATAAACGACAAGGAGAAAGAAATAAAGATTTAAGGAATGCCCGCGCGGTCCTTAGAAAGGCTTGCAATGCAAACAGTCCAAATGCTTCACAACAACCATATAGACAAGAACCTTTTTATACAATCTTATATAGAATTCTAAGAAACTATATTTATCGAACAAGTACTTTGAAGTGAAAAAGTTCCCAGTAGTGCAAGTCGATCACTGACTGATGCTGCATAATCAAACTTGAACTCTGAAAATCAAATATGTGAAAAAATGAGCTACCAATCTAAATAACTATGACAATGCTAGAAAAAAAAAAAACCAATCTCATACATAAGGAAAAAGGAAAAAAGTAAAACTCTAAAAGTAGAAATCAAGTGTCCAAAAAGACCATTACTACTATATATTTTTAATTAAAATGACATAAAATCAAACGTGAAGACAAAAAGGACTTATAATACCATAAATCATAATCATTTAGATATATCCAACATAGATGTAATCATGCTTAGAAAAAAAAATTTAAGTAGCTTGTTGCTCACATGTAAGTCAATCATTGTATGGATTATAAATATTATTTTTAGACCACTACGTTATATGAATATGTTTGAAAATCATAAACATGCTTCCTTATTAACTTGACACGATATGAGTCTTTATCATATGGTACCTTGACAAAAGATGCATTCCCATAACACTTAAATGTAGTTACACATATAATTTTAATTTTCTACCATTTCACTCCTTAACAAGTAAAACAATGACGTAAAGCAATATCAGGTCAAAGAGACTTACAAGTTCTGCTTTAAAATTTTAAAGTATATTTACAAATTCATAGTCATATAAAGTTATAAACCAAACATTTTCCCTAACTTATTTTTCCCTCCAAGTTCCAATTAAAGAGAACCCTAACTTCGCAGCACTATTCAAAGTAGCCATGTTTTCTCTGGTTTCGATGCTACATTTATGTTCATAACCGAACTCATTGCGTGAATAGATGCATAAACCACTTGGAGCTCTTAGAATACACATCAAACTACCTACGAAAAAAATCCTTATATGACATTCTTATAATTGCGGGAATCAAACAAGCTTGTTAACAAAACCTTGGTGCATATTAAACCGATAAAAATGTTCACTACAACCTATTAAGTACCAATCAAAGCAACAACAAATTATAACCAACCGAACCGCACAAACTCATCGAAATCTCACAAACTAGTGAGATACAAGAAAAAACCAAAAAAGGGTATTTCAATGGAGGGATTATCTTACCTGGGTATCCAATGAAATCTCCAAAAATAAGAAGACCGGAATACCCATTAAAACATAAACAAGTTTTCACCAACTGAACCACTGAAATTCATTGAGATCTTACAAACTAGTGAGAAACAATGTAAATTTCGAAAAGGGTATGTCAATGGAGGGATTATCTCACCTGGGTGTCTAATGTATGACAGCGAGGGACAGAGTAGACGCCAGCGATGAACAGCTCAGATGACGGTGAGGGCTTCAGAGGTAGCGATGGCAGACGACACGACCTCCAGCAGACACCACAAAAACTCACCATCTTAATCGCAAAGCCACACAACAACTCAACCCCTAACCAACAAAGCCGTGACTGGCCTTGACAGTGCATAGATCATATGAGACCGTGAAGAGATGAGTTGACGCCAGAGAATAGTGAGCAGAGATTTCAGGGTTTGGGAGAAAGAGTTAAGTGAGAGAGAGAGTAGACGGTGCAGAGATCATATGGGAGAGATTTGACGGTGATTCGAGATTTTAGGGTTTTGGAGGGAAGGGATTGGGTGTTCGACGAGGGAGAGAAAGTGCGAGGAGAGAGAGATTTGTGATTTTAATCTTTCGTTCTCATTTTTCAATCGTCTGCATCGAATCACGCATGAATCTCGAGACATAATGGACGGTTATAAAAAACTAAGCTTTTGGTGGGAATGTTGGCGCCATTTTTTTTAGACGGAATTCAATTTCATCTCTATTCCGTCTCTAATCTCTCTCTATTCCGTCTCTGAATGATTATGTCTCAATTCCATCGCAAACCATTTATAGTTAGCATCGAATTAGATTATGTTGCTAATTCCGTTTCTAAATTACCATTTTTTGTAGTGATTAGTTCAACAAGGTATTTATGTTAAGATTCAATACTAATTTTTAAATAAGTAGCCTACTTCTCAAGTTGCTTAAGAAGAGTATTTATAGTCTTCAATTTCACTAAAATTGGATGTGATGTTATTTTAATTTGTGTTGGAATAATTTGGTTGCATGTCAAATAATGTTGATGTTCCTTTTAATTTTCAGGATTTGAATGTAGGGATTCAGGTGGGGTGGGGAATCCCCAATCCCCACGGGGATCCGCCTCGATAGGGAGGGGATTCCCCTCCAACTAATCCCCATGGGGTCGGGGACGGGGGCAATTTAATCCCTACATCGGGGGCAGGGCGGGGCGGGGCGGGGTTACCCCTTCCCCACCTTGGGGAATCTCCATGGGGATTCCCCACATTGATCTTGAATGTAACGGCCCAGATTTTAATCACACCATTATTATTGATTATTTTCATACGTAGATGATGGCTCATATCCGCGTGGATGTCGCAGATAGGTCAGGGCACGCCTGACTAGGTAAATAGTGATTTTGTGATTATTTGCCTATTTGTGATGTTGTATATCAAGTTATTTACCTAGCATCGCATGTATGTATTTATATCATTGAATCGAGCGAGATAGTGTAACGGGTGTGCGCCTTGAGAAACGTGTCGAGACGAGTACTGAGGAGCGAACTGTGGGTACACTAGGTCGAAGAAACTAAAACACGCAAATTAAATAAAAAAAAGACTGGTCAAGTAACTACTATATAATAGATATTGGGTGGCTAGTGACATGATGGTACGCGTATATCGCGATTCGGACGTGAAACCCGGGCATCGAAATGCCCGAAAACACAAGCGAGTGTCCCAGCTGTGTCACACTTTGGAGTTAAGGACACAAAATCAACAAGCTTACCCTTATCTATACTCCACCACACTCCATCATCACTTTTTCTCTCACGTACATCACTCTCTCACACCCACACACATACACCCGACACACACACAGTCCAGGAGGAAGAAGAAGGAACGCAGATGGGGAGGAGAAGAAGAAGTCGGGAAGCAAAGAAGACAGGGCGAGACGTCACGGTCGAGGTGAGTCCTCGTTGTCTGTTATGATTTCGGTGGGGTGGCCAAGAGTGGGGTTCGGCCATAGAGGCTGAACCGGGCCAAAGTGGAGATGGCAGGGGTATCTCCCCCTAACATCGAGTCCAGCGGGGTTGGGGTGGAGAGCAACCCCAACCCAAACTACAGAGGAAAAAAAAATAGCAACGGAGACTTACGTCTCTATAAAGAAGGAGATGGGGTGGGGGAGGGGTGCACGCACGCACGCTGGACCGGGCCAGTCCGGGCCCGACCCGGTTGGGCCGGACCCGACCCGACCCAGGTGGACCGGATCAAACCTGGTTTAGGGACCCACCCATTTATTTAAATAATAGAATATTAAATTTCAATTTAAAAGCAATTTTAAATTTAATAAATTACAGAAAAATAATAGAAATAGGTAGAAAATTTATGGAAAAATCCAAAAAATCAGGAAAATATAAAAATGAGAAAAAGATAGAAAAATGGTATTCGAGAATTCTTCGGGCATTGACACCCCCGGTATAACTTGAAAAGTTGTCAAACCAAACTTTTTGAAATAAAATTTTCATATTTGGGCCGCACATTATAAATTCACTTAATTTGACTCTAAACTAGTTAAAATGGTTTAATTGGACACTAGAAACTTAGGAGACCATAGTCGGAAGTCGGGCGCATTTCTCGAGACGTGAGTGGGACTTCGGAGTGCGTTTTTTAGGTACTTAAGAATCCATCTAAAAGTCACTGATGGTTTACTTTTCCATCGTTGATTTCTTATTCCTTGTTATTGTACTCTATTCCGTGATACATTTGGGTTGGTGGTCGAGTCACTCCCACCCGATATTCGTAGTGTACTTATGGCGCACTAGGTTGTAGCACGTGTGATCAGACACTCGGTGAATTGCAACCCGAGTTGCATTAAGGGTGCACGTGTCGGGCAAACATCGCGAGGAACTAGGTGAAAGGAAATGGGGACACCCACCGAAAGGACATGGGGTCCAAAGTACAGTTTAGTCTGACCGGAACGAGTACACACTTTGTTTCTCTCATGTTATTTATTCATGTGATGATCTTAGCACAATTGTTTGTTTAGTTTCCGCATGATTATTTGACATATTTATTGGTATCTATTTATTTTCTTATAAATGCTCGGTGTACTTCGTTTGGAATCTTACTAACTGTACTCTCCATCTGGCTTTTATGATGGTCGAGTGCAGAGCCCAGTGCTAGTAAGGGCAAGGGGATTTTGGGCGACTTTATCTGACTGCCCGCGGTCGAGGACCCATTAGTACTTGCGATTTTGATATTTTGCTTTACTTTTGGGAAACGGGAGACTGGATAGACACTGTACTTGTATATATTACTGCTTAGTATTTTCGCCTATATACAGACTATTTTCCCGGGTTTTCCACAATAGGTGTTGCTCTTACAAATGATGTTTTATATGATGATAAATTTAATTATTTTACTTGCTTTAAATTTAAGACTTCCGCTGTTTTTAATGCTATAAAAATGATCTAACTGTCTAACTAAACTGATTAACGAAATGAGTTTAACACGCATATCGAGTAGTCATGATGTAGCAAATGACGTTAGTGGCGCGTGGGACCCAATGGGTCAAGGATCTGACAGGACTGTTGGGCCACGACACTCCACGTGGCGACCTCAAGATTGGGGGCCCTCACATTGAATATTCCATGTATGAGTTGCATTAAAATCATTAAATTTTATATTTCCCTTTTTTGTATGGTGAATGTTTCACATAAAGTTTGAAAATCGACCTACAATTACGAAAAAAAGCTTTTAATAATTTAAATTTCGGATCTATAACGTATTCAATCTCTTTTTTTAGACATTACGTGAAAAAGTAATAGGGATGGGGAATCCTCATGGGGTGGGGATCCCCGCCGGGTGGGGAATGGGGTTAAAAATTCTCCAATGGAGAATTTCAAGTAGGGAATCTTTGCCCCGCTATAAGTGGGGATGGGTCTAAAGATTGCATTTTCCACCCCAAACCGGCCCCACTTGCATCCCTATTTGGATGGGATACACTCTGCTAGCTAAAGAATTTGTATAATGCCTATCTATGTACCGATGAAAGAACGCTATCAAAGCGTTTTGTACACATTGTATGTATGTAAATTTGTGTAGCCAGCTTGTGTAGTTGTTTGTCGATTGTTGAATAATGTTGATCTACTACTTTATAGTATAGTAGTAATTATGAAATGTTAAACTTATTCTTTGTAGACATTGTTTGTAAAATTTTGATAATATATTTACATCTTTCCAATTGCCGTAATATTGGTAGCTTTTAAATTATTTTGGCAATTTTTATTACAGATTTTTTTTACTATTTATCGTTTATAATTTTTTTTAAAAAAAATTACTATTCAAAAATTAGCGACAGCTCAGCGTTGTCACTAATTTGTCATAAGGCGTCTTTGTTGACTGGGCACCAATCAGTGAACAACAACAGACTTGCGACAAACACGTCTGAGCTGACTGGACTTCAATCAGCAATATACATGTTTACATTGTTGTTCAGCGACAAATGTTTGTCACAAATATGTCGCTAAACAACAACAGAATAACGAATTTGTCGTTGAGGTGCACCAGCAACAAAGAATTTAGCAACAGCCACTATCTGTCGCTGATTTGTTTTTTTTTTTTTTGATGAAAAAAGTTTTCATTCAAATGCTCGCTATTACATCAATTTAACAGTGATATAATCTCCATAGGAGCAACATTCCACACAACCGGTTCTATATGACTTTGCGAGAGCCTTGCTAGTTTATGAGCAACCTCATTCGCTTGTCGACCAACATGTTTAACCGACCATTGGCCATGTGCGTTAAGTATTTTCCTACAATCCTCCGTCAATTGGCCCAGTTCTGATTCCTCGCTGGTTAAGGAATTAATTTTTTGGACCACTACCTTCGCGTCGAGTTCGAAGATGACCTTAATTTGGCACTGCTGATGTACCCAAGAAAGAGCTTCTCTGAACGCTATTGTCTCGGCTTTCGGTTGGGCTGCACATTCCCACCATTGATTTCGACATACCCATGATGAAAGCTCCCTGCGAGTCACGCAGGCACGCCCCCATGCCAATTCTGTGGTCATTTGAGAAAACAGCTGCATCGACGTTGCACTTTAGTGTCCCTGCTGGAGGCGGTGCCCAGTTCGCTCCCTCTTGTTGCCCGTTCTTTGAATTAGGCCCTTGCTTATGTGGTTTCCTAGCAGTTCTCCAACATTCCAGCCAGGCTAAACCATCCTCCACCACCTTCCGGATTGGCACGTCTCTCTTCTTCCATACTTTGTTGTTCTTGAATTTCCACAGCGCCCACAAGATTATGCATATACGGTGGACAACACGCTTGTCTCGCCTCGTTAACATGTTAAAGAACCACTCCTTCATTGTTGTAGACTCATCTGAATTTCGGTTGGTAAGTAATGTAGACCACCATCCTCTGGTTGCACAACAACTTCGAAACAAGTGATCGGCCGATTCAATCTCCCGATTGCAACAAGAACATAACCCATCGATTTGAAGACCTCGATCCATAAGTCTGGACTTCGTGGGGAGACATCCTCTCATTAATCGCCAAATGAAATGTTTAACCTTCGGCGGTAGTGTCAGATTCCATAGCTGAGCCCATTCCCCATCCACTCGATGTGAGTGTATGTTTGTAAAGTTATCCAAGGCCACCCTATACCCTGATTTCACATGGTAGTCGCCATCCGCCGAGAAGTGCCATATTAGTCGATCATTCCCGCCTCTACTAAGTGCAATAGATTGAATCAATTTTGCATCTCTATCATTGAACATACCATTGATTAATTCCGCATCCCACTCCCGTCGGTTTGGGATCATCAACTCTTCCACCAAGACGTCACCTAAACTGGTATCTTGGTGTGTATGAACAAAAAAACCTTGATCATCTTTTAACCAAGGATCCCCCCATACCCTGACCCCACTGCCGCTACCTATCCTCCATCGACAACCTCGTTCAAGTATGGTTCTAGATGCCATGATACCTCTCCAAATGTAGCTCGGATTATGCCCCAGTTTCGTTGTCATGAAGGACTCCCTAGGAAAGTACTTAGCTTTGAATATTCTAGCAATCAATGAGTGGGGATTTGTGAGCAATCGCCATCCCTGCTTGGCTATCATGGCGATGTTGTAGCTGTGTAATTCTTTGAAGCCTAAACCACCATGCTCCTTCCTTGTGCACATTCTCTCCCAAGATGTCCAATGCAGGCCCCTCTTTGCACTGCAGTTCGAACCCCACCAGAAAGAGTTCATCATTTTTTGGAGGGACTCACAAATTGAGAGTGGGAGGAGAAAATACTCATACAATATGTTGGAATTGCTTGGCCTATCGACTTGAGTAGAATCTCTTTACCCGCCTTCGAGAATGCTCGGTGGTTCCAAGAAGACAAACGCTTCCAAAGTCTATCTTTCAAGAACGTAAAGATTTCACATTTGCGTCGTCCTATGAATGATGGTAAGCCGAGGTGGCTACTATTTTCCATGTCCGTATACACCCCCGTGACATTACGAATATGGGCTTCCAGTTCTTCCGAAACATTTGGCGAGAAAAACATAGTGCGACTTCGACAAATTTATGGCTTGCCCCGAGGCTCTCTCATACCTATTAAGCAAGCGCTTCATACATTGTGCTTCCTCAAGTGATGCCCTGAAGAAGAACAAACTATCGTCAGCAAAAAACAAGTGGCTAATCGGAGGGGCCCCCCGAGTAACCTTACATCCATGTAGCATGCCTGCATTCTCTGCCTCTGATAGTAGCGCAGTAAGACCTTCAGCACACAAAATAAATAGATAAGGAGAAAGAGGACAACCCTGTCTCAGTCCACGTTGCGGGTGAATGGGACCAACAAGCTCACCATTGAAATTAACCCAAGATGATACAGAAGATATCAAATACATCACCAGTTGCACCCAACAATCATAAAAGCCCAGTTTAAGTAGAATACCCTTCAAGAAAGACCAATCCACTTGGTCGTATGCCTTGCCGATGTCGACCTTTAAAGCAACATTTCCGAACTTTCCTTTGCTATTGCACTTCATTGCATGAAGTGATTCAAACGCCACCATTACATTGTCTACAATTAGTCGGCCTGGAACGAATGCGGACTGCGTCTCAGAGATGAGTTGATGGAGGTGGGGTTTTAGTCTATTCGCGACAACCTTCGCCATTACTTTGTATAACACATTACATAATGAAATTGGTCGAAAATCTTTCATACTTTGTGGTTTCTCCATCTTCGGAATGAGTACTATAGTGGTATCATTAAGGCCCTGCGGGAATTGTAGTGACTCCATCCAACCTGCACATTGAGCAAAAATCTCATTCCCTGTTAGTCCCCAAAATTTTTGGTAAAATGCCGGATTAAAGCCGTCCGGTCCCGGTGCTTTATCCGGATGCATTTGCGACAGAGCATTGGTAAATTCATCCTTAGTGTAAGGAAGCGCTAGTTGGCTGCGCATCTCCGATGTCACTTTACATTGGACAATCTCCAACACATCACTCGGATCAGTGCTTGAACGTTGGAATAAATTTTGGAAATATTCAAGAGCCACGCCCTTCATGTCTTCCTTATGCACCACCTTCGTGCCATTTTCCGTTAGCAAGGAGCTAATTGTGTTCGCCTTCCTTCGATGTGAAGCCGTAGCATGGAAAAACTTTGTGTTACTATCACCTTCTTGAAGCCATAAAGCTTTGGATCTTTGTCTCCAATAAATCTCTTCTTTCTCTAAGATCAAACTCTATTTGTTCTTCTCCTCCAACAGCTCATGCGAGTTCCCATTGTTGCGATCACCCTGCAAAACCGCAATTCTCTGTTTACTGGTTCGAATTTCCTTTTTGAAATTCTTTGTCACCTGTCGTCCCCATTTGTCTAACTGACCAGCACAATTTTTCAGCCTCTGCGGCACAGATGTGGCGTTCCCTGACTCCCATACTTCTTGGACTATACTTTGCAAGCCTTCCTCTTTAAGCCAAGCATTCTCGAAACGGAATCGATAACGTCTCGGCGCAACTTCATATAGGCGACATTGAAGGACAATTGGGTTATGATCAGAGATAGGGGCTTGTAGATTAACCACTTGACCATTCGGGAAGACTCTAAACCATGATTCGTTTGCTAGAGCCCTGTCCAATTTTTCTTCAACAAAGTTTGGTGATCCTCTGCCACGCTCCCAAGTGAACCGATTCCCATTCATAGGAGTATCCGCCAATCCGCATTCGATCACTGTGTTTCGGAATCCCTCGTAGCACCAGTTGGGATGTGCAGACCCGCCGCGCTTGTCCGAGGGTGAGAGAAGATCATTAAAATCTCCAATAATGCACCATGGATAAGCATGTTGACGTGAGAGAGCTCGTATGAGGTTCCAAGACTGTTTTCGTTGGCCACTCCCTGGGAAGCCATAAAAACCAGTTAATCTTCATTCTTGTACATTCGGGGATGTCACCAAAAGGTCTATGTGATTGTTTGAGTAACCCAAAAGGGAACAAGAATCTTTCATACGCCATAGGGCAGCAATTCCTCCACCTCTCCCCACACGGTCCACTACAAAGCACCCATCATACTTTAAAGCATTCTTTATTTCAATAATTTTTGCCTCATAGGTTAGAGTCTCATACAAGAAGATAACATCTGGCTTATTTGCATTAACTAAATCTCTAATTACTAATAGAGATCGGGGGTTGCCAAGTCCCCGACAATTCCAACTAAGACAATTCATGGCTCCCGGTCAGGATCCGATACGGATCCCGCCGATATGCTTGGGCTTCCCTCGAGAGAGGTCTTCTCCAGGGGGGTGTCCACCTCCACAATCATACTCGAATCGAGCATTGTAGAAACTGGAGTAGGACTATTAGTTGGGCTTTTTCCTTGGGCCACTTTCCTTTTTTTCCTGTCTTCAGCCAGCACCAGGCCCACCTCCTCATCGTTTGCGCTAGTTTCTCCCAATTTTTGAAATTCAAAGGTGCCAACTGTCTTGGAGCTAAACATGGTATATGCTTCGTTTCTTTCCATAACCATCGCCTGAGAATCAGTTGTAGGATCCCCAGAATCCGGACTTGGCTTCCTCGTCCATCGGTCGTCACTCACGCCATGCCGCAGCCACCGTTCGCCGCTTCGGTCCTGCTTCTTTGACGGCGCCCTCAGCCATGGCCCCCATTTCCTCGGCATGTCCGCTGAGTAGTCATCCCGGAAGAGTTTCGGACAGAAGCTATCGTCGTGCCCAAGGATACCACACAAGAAACAAAACGTTGGCAAGCGTTCATACTTGAACTTGACGATACCGCATACCCCCTCCGCAATTGTGATTCTCTTTGCCCGTTTCAGAGGCGTCGTCACCGGCATAGACACCTTGACTCTCATGTAGTTTCTCCATACACCCGAATTGTTCTCAAAATCATACTCTAAGAAGGAACCAATAAAATTACCAATCTGTTTGCCCACTTCTTCATACAAGAATCCATGGGTAGATCATAGACTTGGACCCAAATCATGACTTCATCAAGGCTTACGAGTCTAGGTATCTCACCATCATTCAACTGCTTGAGGATCAGAAGAAACCCATTAAAAGTCCATGGTCCTCCATTAAGTGCTCTTTCCAAATCTACTTTGTGGTAGAATTGAAAAATATAGCGATTCGGGGGACATTCCGTTACCGAAAGACCCTTCGTCGATTGCCAAATGGTTGCGATTATGTTCCTCATCACATTGAAAGTGAGATCCTTCTCAGTCAGAAAACGACCCACCAGGCATAGGTTGGGTTTCTTCTTGCCAGAGGAGTCATGGATTGGAACCAATGGCAACACCACACCTTCATCATCTGAGAGCTCTAAATCTTCAAACTGGTCTTCCATGCTGCAGGAGATGGAAGCAATAACTCAAACTCTCACAAGAAGAGTACAAACCCAACTCTCACAAGGAGAGAGCTTCAGCGCAGCATAACCCTCTCTCTCTCTACTCAAGTAAATCCATATGTCGCTGATATGTTGAAGGGTGGTTTGGCAATAGAATCGTACCAATTCAGCATCAGATTAGTTTGTTGTTGAATTGGTTCTTTCTTGTAGTGAAATGGTAAGTTATTGATTGTGATAAATGAAAAGTTATTGGTATTTTAAAAATATGAGATATGAAAAGTTTTTTTTTTGGTAAGTAAAACGATTTAAATGAAAATTTTATTGATTGTGATAAAATTGAGAGTTATTGATTGTGATAAATGGAAAGCTATTGGTATTTTAAAACATATGGGATATGAAAAGTTTTTTTTGTAAGTCCAAACGGTTTAAATGGAAAGTTGTTGATTTTTTAAAAGATATGGGACATGAATTTTATTTTATTTTTTTGGGTAAGTCGAAACAGTTTTGATAATGATATTTTTTTTCTTATTTTTATTAGGATAAATATAAAGTTATTGGTTTTTTAAAAACATATGGAATATAGAAAAAAAAAATTGGTAAGTCCAAACCATTTTTTTTAAATATATATGGGATATGTAAAATATTTTTTTTTGTAAGTCCAAACGATTTAAATGGAAAGCTATTGAATTTTTTTTAATATATGTGAAGTCGTAGCTTGAATGTTACACGTGGGGCTCTGAGGAGGCTTGAAATTGCCACATGGCACACCCAAGCTTTTAACTTTAATAGATATATATATATATAGAAGGGATAATATATATGATGTAGTAATAATATTTTTTTCAGTTAATTCAATAATATATTGTGATTCCTGTAGTTTTGCTTTTATGCCTTCAGTAAATTTCCTTCAATTTTTAGCTAATTGAGTTTCTAATTAAGTAGCGTATTCATTGGTAGATGTTGGATACGCCGGCCCAAACCATTATGGAGTAACTGGTTATTTTTTAATATTACTTTTTTAATAATCAATATATTTTTTATTCTATTATTACGTGTCTTAATTACTACGCATTTATCTATACGTTATTTATGCGCTGCTCACTTTATGTGTACTTGTTTATACTGTTATAAAAGGAAAATAAAATCACTAACTTTCTAAAGATTTTCTCTTGGTTTTTTTCTTGGTACATCTAAAGATTTTCTTTATTTCGTTAAGACATCTGTCAAACAGATTAATTATAAGGAATTGGTAGAGTAACCCACTTTGAACATTAACTTTGAGCACCGACTTAATTGGATGCCACGGAATACACTCCGACATGTGTATGCACACATCTCGAGGCAAATACATGGATCAACGCTCAAAGTCGATGTGACCAAAGTGAATTATTTTTACATTTTATTTAATTATAATGTCCCAAACTCAAAAAAAAAGGATTATAATTTTTCTATTACAATAATAAAAGCTTTGCTGTTATATAATCCAAAGCAAGTCATGACCTCCATGTCTCCTTCGCCTTCTCTTAATCGATAGTGACTGAAAATATACTTTGGGAATCAGCTGGTTTTGAATTAAGGTCTATTCATGCATTCTTTTTGAGCTGTGATCATGTTTATTCATTTATATGCGAATTTTAATGTTCAAAATCTTTTCTCTATCTTTTTTTTTTTTTTAGGTGGAACAAATCAAATATAAATTTGAATTGGTAACTCTAAAGGCTTCTATCAATGGTGTCATTTTCTTTCAAACGGGCCCTTTGCTTCAATTGAATCGTGACGTTATCAATTCACTTTGGCGTTGTAAAGTTGCAATCCATAAATCGAATAACACCAACTTTCGACTATGCTACTAAAATAAAGGCCGCACTTTATATTAAAAAAAAACTCTTAATCGGATATATATACTAATTAATAACTAGCTTTAAGATTTGATCACAAAATACACATACATACATACATACATATATATGTTAATATTTGGTAGGTATGTTCTCAGATCTCGACTGACTTTGTTAAATGGTAAAATTACTTAAGCATCTCCAATAGTAACATAGATTTAGATCATAAATTGGTGTCACATCATGAATGTGGAGAGGATGATGTCTATCTTATATGACACTAGATAGACATTCACCTCATAAAATGATCTCCAATGGTAATATGGATTTAGACCATGGATTGATGAGTTGACACTTTTATCTTTTAATTTTCATAATATTAATTAAGGCTTGAAAAATAAAAACTTAAAAAAAATTAATAATGTTGACGTGGCAGTCTACCACAATGTCTAGAAATAGACATTGTAGTAGACATCCTCCACTTTGATTCTATTGGAGAGCATTTTTTGGATTGGATGTGGATTATATCCTGGGTGGATCCATTTTCACCACAATCCATGGTCTCATTGGAAATGCTATTAGATGTGATTATAAGCTACTAAAAATGAATGGGACCTTGGGGTGTCATGCACATACACACATATTGTTGAGCCCACCCTCACATTTATCCCTAGGTCCGAGGACCTCACTAGTACTGATATTTTATCTAACTTAACCACCTTCAACTCGCAAGTATAACGTTTTATTTTAAAACGCCTCAATATAATTTATATAAGGAGAGATGATCTACACTTAAACCTTGTTTGATTGGATAGAGAAAGAAAGTATTCCAAGAAAAAAGACAAATTCTATGAGAAAATGACATTTTCCTGCATTTGATATTCAAAATCTTCTCACGGAATTAATATTTTCTCACAATTGCCAATTTTTCATATTAAAACTCATATATTTTCTCACTTATTATAGTGAGCAAATTGAGTTTTCTATTGAAAAATTTTGAGTTTTCATATTAAGACACATTAAACTTATATTTAAAATATGTAATTAATATATTTCATATATATGGTATGTTTTTATATTTATTTCTTAACTTGTTGGTGAGTTTTGAGGAAAAAAATAATTATTATATGTGCAATCAAACACATATACGAAAGTTTTGTTTTGAATATTTACTAGAGAAAACTTTGTTAATAAAATGTTCTTTTCATATAGAACATTTTCTTTGCAATCAAACAGGACCTTAAACCTGTTTAATTGAATGGAAAAGAAAAATGTTTTAAGAAAAATGGTAAATTTCATGGAAAATTTACATTTTCATGTGTTTGATAACCAAAATTTTCATGTGGAACATTTTCTCAGGATTGCCAATTTTTCATATTAAGTCTCATATATTTTCACACCTATTAAGATGTGCAAATTGAGTTTTCTTTTGAGAAAATGAATTTCCATATTAAGATCCATATTTAATTTATATTTTAAACATGAAAATTATTATATTTAATATATATGATAAGTTTTCACCTTTATTTCAAAGTTTTTTGTTAGTGAGTTTTAAGAGAAAAAAATTATTATATGTGCAATCAAACACATGTAGTAAGTTTTTCTTATGAGTATTTACTTCAGAAAACTTTCTAAAGAAAATGTTTTTTTTTTCTCTACAATTTATTTATTTATTTTTTTTTATTTATTTTTATTTTTATTTTTTGCAATCAAACATGGCCTTAAGTACTCCTTTATGAAGTCGCGCTTAATCCATATGCACAATTGTTTAATCGCAATACAACATGTGTTCATTTGATGGAGAGAATAAAGGAGAGAGAATATATTAACTTTTGTATTACTAATTTACCTCTCATTAACAAAGGAGAATAATTTTTTATAGCATCAAACACACACCCCAAACGTACATCAACTTTTGGGAGCCTTCGTGTGCATCTCAAGCTACACATCTTGCGTGTTATGCATCAAAAACTATGTATGCACACATCTCGAGGCATTAAAAGGATAAATGAGTAGAATTATTCTCTTTTGTCTTAAAAGAAGACATCAGTTAAAGTAAGAGTAAATTAGTAATATAAAATGAATAGATTCTCTTTTTTTTTTTCTCTTCATCAAATGACACATGGCACGTTGCGATTGATAATTGTACAAATCTTACCATTTGCAATTGTATAGAAGCAGCTCTGGTACTGATGTATCACATATATCTGATATTTTTTTTCGGTCAGCAGTGAGTCATATTCAAAAGGTCATTATTCGTTAAAGTTCAGTAAAAAAAATTCTAAAACATGTGAAACAAAAAAAAATAAAAAAAAATCGAAATCAAAATGAAAAATGGCATTTCCTTACTGTAATACTTGCTCAATGAAACAATCAATTTAATTAATTGATTGAGTTTTAAGGTTTCTAAATTACATTAACGAATCCAAGGCAGTGACTTTAGTGAGAGAGTTTTGTTTTATTTTATTTTATTTTTTATATCAAAGGACTTTGCACTTAATCGAACACAATAGAAAAGTTTGATCCATGTAGCCGACCCCAATTAATTTAAAACTGAGGCTATATCGTTGTTGTATATAAAGAACTCTAGTGAGTTAATTGTGACTGTCGCGACCCACACATATATTTGACGGATTTTTTCCTTGATTAGTATGATTGGGTGTAAAAATTATCAACCTAACACACCCACCAAACTATTTCCCCATCTAACACACCTATTGTCACGTAAGCGCCACGTAGCTTGTAGTGTGTTTGTCCCAGTGAAGTCGTGACTTCGGGTCACGATTTCACTTTAACGAAAATCGTGACCCGAGATCACGATTTCATTACTAAAGTAAGGAAATCGTGATCTATATTCTACATATATAGATTGAAGAATGGGTGATCAAAGAGTATCGTTGTTGTGTTATATGAATGGAGACATGGTACAAGGAGCATCAGGAATTTCGTACACGAAACCGCCCATTCGACATCTCAGATCGAAGATTGGTTTAGGGTACGATGAACTTGTGTGTTATATATGTAATTCATTGCAGATAGACAATGACTTACAGAGATTACACATGACATATCGATATCCAGCGTACATTAGAAGTGGATCGGCCAACTACATCCCATTGCCAATAGATGATGAGTCGAGTCTCAAAGATGTTTGGGACTTTTTGTCACAATTACCACCACCACATTGCATGGAGATTTATATCGCTGTAGTTCCGAGGCAACAATACAATAGTTCCAATTGCAATGTAGAGTTACATTCTGGAGCTGGACCTAGCACTCAACCAATTTTTGAGCATAGCCATTGTGCATCGCCTGTGACGACCGCAAATCCCGAAATGGACAAGGATCCTCGTTCCGTGATGATATGAATACTAGCGAGGATGATGACTATTGCGGATGATGGGGATACCAGTGAAGATAGTAGCGAAGATGATACAGACGATGAAGGGGATGATGGTCATCATGTAGATGATGGCATGATTCGATACGCGTTAAATCGAGTCATAGCAGATGATGGCTCATTATCTTGTCCCCCAATTTCGAACGAAATTGGGAACGATGATTTCTTCGACGAAGAGGCTGCTGGAATTGATGGTGCGCCAGTGGGTGTACGTGAATTTGTCGTTCCTTCCGCTGTATTTATGGAATTGAATAGTGAGGCAATGCAACCCCTCAATGAGCATGCAATGATCCCTTCTAGGTCTTTATGGAATGAGACATCTGAATTTGAGAAAGGCATGTGGTTCATGTGTAAAGTAGATATCCAACATGCCGTGAAAATTTATAGCATCAAAGGACACAGGCGCTTTGTGGTGACTCATTCTACACCAGATGTATGGATTGTTAGTTGTAAGAAATATTTGGATGGATGTACTTGGAGGTTGCGGTGTTCGAGACGAAAATCGCATGGAATGTTTGAGATCAGTACATATGCAGGACCACATACATGCATCTATGCTAAAGCGTCCAAGGATCATGCGCATTTGGACTCCACCGTTATATGCCGTGAGGTAGAAAATGTGGTGAGAAGAGATCCGTCCACCTCGGTTCCTGTGCTTCACCAGATTATCAAGGACAAATTCAGTTACGACGTTCATTATAAGAAAGTATGGTTGGGGAAGAAGAAAGCAATTGCTAAAGTCTTTGGAGATTGGGATGAATCGTACAAAATGTTGCCGAGGTGGATGACCGCTCTTCAAGAAAGCAATCCAGGGACACGTGTGGAATGGCGGCATGGTGAGCCTAATGCCAACAATGAAGTTGTCTTCAAATGGGTTTTTTGGGCATTTGCACCTTCTATTGCAGGCTTTAGACATTGCAGACCAATGATACAAATTGATGGCACATTCTTGTACGGAAAATACAAACAAAAACTCCTAATAGCCACTGTTGTTGACAATAATAATCATGTATTTCCTTTGGCATTTGCCATTATTGATGAGGAAAGTCGAGACAGCTGGGGATGGTTTATGGCTTGTTTGCGACATCATGTGACTGATAGAGATGGTGTATGTGTCATTTCTGATCGACACCCAGGTATATTGTTGGCAATGAACGATCCTCGAAATGGATGGACCAACGAAAGAGCTCAACACAGATTTTGTCTCCGCCACATATGCAGTAATTTCAAATCATCCCGATAGAGTCATGCTAATATGCGTTTCTTATTCATATCAAAATGTTTTTGTTGACTACAGGTAATATGGGAACCGTATCCTGAGGCAGTGATAATGGACCTACCTGCGTATTGTAGCAGTGGTCGTGCTATTTGGCGAACGAGAGCACCTTTGATTTTCTTCTGTGTAGTCGAAATGTATCATCCCGATAGAGTCATGCGCCAATTCGGTCTCAGGCAAATGATACCACCTGTACATAGCACAAACATTCAGCTGCATAAGATTGACTTGAGAGGGAAGACGGATAAGGATTGGAGCGCAGAACATAGTGCTTATGTCTGCATGTGGAACGAACGTGCCTCCAATATTGCAACTGATGAAAGCTTAGAGGAGCCAATGGACTTTTACAACCCGTATATGCTATGGTATCGTCGCATTACACGACGATTCATGTCTCCTCGTGGAGCTATTGCTGAGGCCTTGGTAAGTACAATTTGATTTATTTTCATTCATGAATCCTTTCCAAATTGTTGTTTTCCTCGTACTTTAGCATAAAACTTTTTCAATATTTCATATGTAGGCACATGGCATTACTTCAATTCATCAGTTGACACTGGGTGATGATGTATCTATTGCCGTATTAGAGATGTAGTCGCTTCGACTTTGACTGCAGTACACGCAGATTATCGGATGCATAATGTGCCCGGTTCATTTCAAGCTTCTCATCATTATTCCCATGCTGATACACCTTCGAGGCATGACACTCCATTGTATACTCCATCAGTGCCTTTCAACGAGTTTGGGACTCCACATACTCCTTCAGTTCCTCCCACCATGACATTCGAGGCTATGGAAGCCTTTCCATTTGACACGGCACCTACATCTTCGCGTCATTTTCATGCAAGTCCAATAATGATGAATTTATCTGGGAGTACAAGTACTCAGGATGGCGGAATGCGGGACAACGATGATATTCAACCAGAAGATGCTCAAAATCCGGCCGATGTGGGTCATTCGGATATTCCACTTGCACGAAATCGTAATGTCCGACTCGTCAAGAGAACACGGTGTGGGACTGGAAGTCATTATTTGGGGTCAGACTAGGACTTTTTCTATACTGTTATAAGTCATTTCCTCTTTATTCATTTTTGTCTTGTAGTTGATCACCAACCAATTTCATCATTTATATCAATTCAACTTTCAAGTTCTTTATTTTTTTTGAGTTTTAACTAATTTTTTCTTGATGTGTTTAACCTCTTGTATTCAAAAGTTGTGTACGCTATTATGTGTATGAAAAAGGTACTAAAGTATTTGGATTGTCAATGGTCTCCTCTCATGAATCATAAATAGCTTTGTCATCATTTATCATGAATTAGTTGCGTGGGAGCACAAGAGCAAATTGGTTGGGAAAATGCATGCTTGTGGACATGATTCATGTGGCCTTGCTCCTTGGGGCTGCAAGGATACTACATATAGCATCAATTTGCATGAAGTGGGAGCTTCAAGCTTCAAAGTGGAATTTAAACACATAACTAGGTCTATGAGTTTAAACAATGTGAAAACTTTGTATGAATGGTCATTTGCATATTAGAGTTCATTATAAATGTTTTCGAAAAAGAAAAACTCATTTTTGAAAGGTCTTCAAAAAGAAAACTGCAAATTTGCAGAAAAGCCCCTAAGACATTATGAAATTGTGAATTTCCGTTTTCGGGATTTGTAAAAATATCCGGACCACCCAATTAGGCTTAATGACTCATAATAAACATGTATAACATGTTATATAAGGGTTGGTTAGGTCCCGGACGAGTATAAGGGTCGCTAACACAAAGGAACAAAATAATTATTTTGAGGTCCCTGCAGTTAGCGCGCTAATAAGTTTATTAGCGCGCTAAGTCCAGTCTTAGCGCGCTAAGTCCCACAATTAGCGCGCTAATTACCCACTGCCAGCTTTTGTTGAAAATTGGAAACAAAAATTTAATTTGAATTTTTGATTCATTTTTGACCATTCAGACAAAGTCGTTACTGCAACTCACTAGATGTTTATTAGTACATTTTTTTCATTTACCAAAAATGCAGGGAAAAAAAACTAAGCACAAAAAATACTAATCAGTAAAACGTGAGTTGCAGTCACGACTTCCATCGAATGGAAGTCGTGACTGCAACTCACGACATCTATGTCAATGGAAAACGTGACTCTAAGTCACGTTTTCCAGTGACCAAAAAAAAAAAATTTACGTGGCTGGTGATTAGACGCTTACGTGGCAACAGGTGTGTTAGATTGGGAAATAGTTTGGTGGGTGTGTTGGGTTGCTAATTTTTTCTCCCAAACGTATTAATTAAGTAAAAACTCCTATATTTGACAAACGTTAGAGATCGATGAGGCACCCTGTGCACGTTGTTGGGTCCAACCTCAACGGCTGGAACAACTGCTTCAGGGGTGCGCACGCAACACGTAACACGTACATGTTTGAAAACGAAATCAAACGGCCAAAATGCATGGGTGGGCCCAGCGCTTAAGTGTGACCTGTTCATATGGTCTCCTTTCTTTCAACTAGGACACCCTGTACCCCGTTCATGTCGTTTTGTACAAATCATTTTTATTTCTTACTTTTTCAAGCACATTGCAATATTAACTACAAATCATTTCTAATTGTAGATGTCCAGGTTTTTTACTCTTGTCGTTCCTTGTGTAGGTTCGATTACTTCTATTAAAATATGCGCTTTCAAATATGACTCTTAATAACCAGCATGTTTAGATGACAATAACTCTATTTGGTTCTAATTTTGCTTTTTAGCTTATGCGTTGATGATATAAATATGTGTTTATAAAAAAGTAAAAACACGTAAAGAAATGTTTTTTATATTATAATCACTATAATTTTAGTAGTTTTAATTGTGACGTGAACTAATTGCATTAAACATAAAATAAAACTAAATTATACAAATAATGTCCATTAAGTGCCCTTTGATTAACACCTTTGAATCGCCAACATGACAAAGTAAAAACGTACGCGATTGAAAGCCGTTTGATACATGCGCCATGATACGCAAAAGCGCCTATCGATTTCAATCAACGGTGTTCAACGAAGAGTGCCGCGTTGCCGACAAAACACCACTGTGCAATTCGTACGTCCACATTGATCAGCCAAGCCAATCGCCACGCAGGACAAAGCGCCCGTTGTTTCCTCTGTCCGCGGGTCCCACACCAGACATAGCCAACCACGTTCTAAGATTCTTGTTTTGGGCAATACTACACCTATATTACCCATTGCACGTCAAAATGACTACTGTGTTTTAACAGCCGTGCAATGTATTTTAAGATTTAAATTATTGCATCACGAGGTGCATCGGTATCAAAACAAAATGTGCGTTTTGGTCGTGATGTAAGCCAAACATTTTCCTTTTTCTTTAAAAAAAAGTTTTATGAGAGGAAGCAACAAGCATTGGTACGGTCGTCTTCGTGCTCATCGGCCACTGATTTCATCTCATCGTTGAAACCCAAGTACCGTATGAATCAAATATTTTGGATGACCTGACAGG
Source organism: Stephania yunnanensis (assembly GCA_039657365.1). NCBI lineage: Eukaryota > Viridiplantae > Streptophyta > Magnoliopsida > Ranunculales > Menispermaceae > Stephania > Stephania yunnanensis. Next base: position 55,266,325 of record CM077584.1, read on the forward strand.
TGGCGATCTCTCGTGCTTCGTTGGCACAATCACCTAAAAAACCGACGTTACAGTCAAGATACGCCTCTCAACCGACACCTGCACCTCAGCCAGTGGGCCCCACCTAATCTTCTACCGATTCGTGTCCGCTTATTATAGTAGCCCAAATTATTTTTGAGTTTTGATTTGATATTTTGACTCCGTTCAAGCACGCAAATTTTGCACATATATTAGAAGCTCCTTGAATGTAAATCAAGTTTCTTGCACACAGAAATGCACACTTATCGATATAGCAATTAAAGTTCACAATCCAGGCATGCCCAGATCAAAATAATATTCATTTTTGTCGAAGGACATTTTTCTTAATTTTTACATAGCTTGCCAATATACTTCTATACTAATAATTTTGATAATTTATTTTTCAAGCTAGGGAGATAAACTCTAAATTTATCATAAATTGTTGGCGATAATTTGTTGCAAATTAATGAAGAACTTACCAATCAATCATCTCAAGTTTCACTATGTCGTCTCTTCTTGATAGCTTGAAAAGAATTCTAATTGGTAGACTTCATATATATGTATGAAGATCGATGAAGGAATTTAACAATTTTGAAAAGAGACGACATAGTGAAACTTGAAATGATTGATTGGTAAGTTCTTCCTTAATTTGCAACAAATTATCGCCAACAATCTATGATAAATTTAGAGCTTATCTCCTAGCTTGAAAAATAAATTATCAAAATATAACTTAATTATGGCTTAACAACCTTCCCACCCAAAGATGAAGCAATGATGGAAGAAATATTCATTGTTCGGTACAAAATTGATTTTGCTTGAACTTATCATTTAATGTCAAAACAAATCACTTTTGTCAATATATACTTTGTTTGATCTGAATTCAAATCAACGCCCTTAACCTTGCAAAATCGAAGATCTCGAGTTCGGTGACAACATTTTTGAAATATCTCTATGATTTTTCTTTTGTTATTGTATCATATAAAAAAAAATCATAATGATATTTTTGAAAACTGCATTAGACGCCATTCGATATGTATAGAGATCAACACCAACTCACCATCGAAGTCGCTAGATAACACTTCCTAAATTCGCGACACTGAATCGTTCCTCTTTTTTCGTTATTTTATTGCGCAGAAATCATTCGAAAAATATCCGATGCTCCTCGCTGGCTCGCTGAAATAATCGCCGATCCGATCCGATCCTCCCGCGTTCTCTCCTTCGGATAGTCCGCGTTTGAAGCTTTTCAGCGAACTCGCTCACCAAAAATATCCACTTCACATAATTACGAAACTCGCCCTCGTCCCCACCTCATAACCCAACTGTAGTTCGCATAACATGAGGGGCAGTCTAGTAAACTCCACTTACCAGAGCAGTTTATCTGCTCTGCTTTGCTGTGTTGAATGTGTTGAGTGAGTGAGTGAGCTCTCATTGTTGTGTGCGCTGTCAAAGCTCACAACACAACACAACACAACACGAACTTTCACTATTTGTACCTACTTCAAGGCTTCTCAATAACTCTGCGAAATCGAAACCCTAGCTTTCTGAGAATTCTTTGTGACTGTGATTTGATTGTTGCTGTTCAGCTCGAATTCTCAATAAATTTGGTGAGTTTTGGTTGAATTGATTCGGTGAAAGATGGCGGAAGAGGAAGCGAAGAAGGTGGAGGCCGAGGCGCCGTCTGAGCCGGCGGTGCCGGAGAAGGAGGCGGCGGCGGTGGAGGCGACGAAGGACGTGGCGGAGGAGAAGGCGGTGGTGGTGGCGGCGCCGGAGCCGAAGGCCGCCGACGACTCCAAGGCTCTGGCAGTGGTCGAGAGTAAGCTCCAGTGAATTAGGTTTTCTTAATTTAATGAGGATTTGGTCTTGATTTGGTTTTGTTTTCGTTTTTGTTTGTGAATCTGTTTGATGTTTGATGTTTACTCTCTTAATCGGTTGTTGTTTCTGGAATTTGGAGCTTGGATGCTTGGTTGTTGAATGGGTTTTTCCTTCTAAAGCTTTAGGAGAGCGGATCTCCTTGGCTGAGTCGATTCTTGTTGGGATTCAAAAAGAGGAAACCTAATTAACAAAGTATTTGTCGGTTTTACTTTTGATGAGGTCCATTCGTTGGTAATTCAGGTGGAATTCACTTCTTTTTCAACATTCCACTTTGTTGTCTGGACATGTTTGGAAGGATATTTGGATTTTGGAGCAACAAAGGCCTTTCTTTAACAAAAAAAAAAAAAAAAAAAAAAAAAAACAGTTTTTTTTAATGATTTTTGTTAATAGTTTCCTTAACATTTTTCTTCAAGGGATTGAATTGATCTTCATCAGATCTATGGCTTCAGGGATATGTTTTTTGGAACTAATTAAGGTTTTGTTGTTTCTGGCGTCTTGGGGGAATATCAATTATTAATCTATGTTATCATCATCGAGATTTGTAACGTTATAAAGATAATCATCGCTGAGATATTGAAGTGCTTTACTTTTTGATTCCATATGTCTTTACTATACTCTTGTTTGGAATCAGAGTTAATTTTTCATAGTCATGACTTTTTTTTTTTTGGCTTAAAGTTGAATGGCCCAGTAAGAGTGATTATAATGTTTTAGCATATTTTATTTTAAAAATTTTAGGGGGGTGGTTCCTTACAATGTTTCTTGATGATGATAAAAGTTTGCTTTATATCCTATCAAGGATAACTTTAGTTGGGATCTTTATATGCTTAAAGTATGCTCAATAGTCTCTATTTAGCTTTGCTCTTGTGTTCAAATCATTAACCTCTATAATCTATATTAGTTTTTTTAAAAATAATTTATTGTCTCCAAAGACAAAATAGATATTCTGTACTATTTTCCTTTTTTTCCCTAGGTGAAAGCTTTTACTTCCATACTTCCTTGAAATCTGTTAAATTTTAAGAGTTAAAAGGAACAGGACCTTAATCTCGGATTAGTTAATCATCCAGACTTCTTGTGGTGATTCCAATTTAAGTTTTGTTTAGTCAATAGTCAGTGATTTCAGTTTCAATAGGTGAAACTTTTATCCCTTGTTAAGGGATCTTGTAAATGGTTTATTTTTGAATAGGGGGAACTTTTATCCCAATTTTTCGGTGCGTCTCTATTGCTTCAAACTTTGTTCATATGTTAGACAATATGCAATTGTGCAAACTGTCCCCAGTGTCTCTATCTCTAAAAAACTTGGTTGTATGGTTAATGATGTGCAGTTGCATACATCAACATTACCAGCTGGTGGAATCTGTTTGCAATATTTTATAAAAGGTTTTGTTTAATCATCTGATTCTCAACTCTTATCAGTGATCTCAAACAACTAATCTTACATCATCTAGTCCGCATAGTCTCCACAGAAGGTTTAATTGAACCAAATTGCCCAGTTCGTGGGATAAAGGGTTTTAATCTTTGACCATTATGAGAAATTTAAGTTTTATACTTACTTTAGTTTTGTGGTTTCTGATTTCTGTCTCTTTGAGGCTCATCCTTCTTTTTCTTCACAATCTCTTTTCTTGCCAATATTAAGCTTGAATCGTTATTTTATGTTTTAGTTTATACTATATATTAACCACGAATTGGCATTGTGCTTGTGTGACTATTTGTGCATTCCTGTTATTTCACAGAGGTTCCTGATTCTGTTGAAGTGAAAACTTCTGGAGGATCAATTGACAGAGGTAAGATAGAATGAGCAGTGAATTAGGAAACTTTCTCTTGCCTATTTTCCAACTAATTTCTTCTTGTTGTTATTAGATATTATTCTTGCACGTGTTGAAACGGAAAAGAGGTTGTCTTTAGTCAGGGCATGGGAAGATAGTGAGAAGACGAAAGCAGAAAATAAGTAAGATACTTATAAATTTTACTAATTCATCTGTTTGTTAAAAATGTCTTCATGTCCAACTCAGATCAGGAAAACACACTGTTTTATGTATTACTCAACTGCAGTAATTATTCTGTTTTAGAATTCAAGCTAGATGGAAGAAATGGCGGAGTGCAACAGGGGTGATTTGCGATCGACATGTTCCTACTAAGTTAAAAGGAAAATTTTATAGGACCGCAATTAGGCCAGCTATGCTCTATGGAAGTGAATGTTGGGCGGTAAAACAACAACAATTACATAAAGTGAACGTAGCATAAATGAGGATGCTTAGGTGGATGTGTGGTAAAACTCGTAAAGATAGAATAAGAAATATAGAAATTCAAAGACAAGAAGGAGTAGCACCAATTGATACAAAGATTAGGGAAGGGCGGTTGCGATGGTTTGGTCACCTGCAAAGACGGCCTACAAATGCCCCAACTAGAAAACTTGACTCAATAGAAACTGTAGAAATTCGATGAGGTAGAGGCAGACCAAAGTTAACATGGGATGCATTAATTAAAAGGGATTTGAATGGTTTGCAAAGCTCACCATCAATTGCACTTAATCGAGCATAATGGAAAAGTTTGATCCATGTAGCCGACCCCAGTTAATTTGGGACTGAGGCTATGTTGTTGTTGTTGTTGTTGTTGTTGTTGTATTATTTTTTTTACCGATTTATGATTCATTATGTTCTACACTTTACCCATGATGCCCCAATCTCTTTAGGATGAATTTTCCTTCCTCTATGCTCATTTTATAGGTGAATGTCTTGCCTTTTGAACCTCAAAATTAAGTTGTGTCTATCCGCACCATGTCTCGGTGCAATTAGCTTAATTAGATTGCTGTTTTGTTAATAACTATAGGTTTTTTTTATAGAAAACTCAAGAAAATAAAAACTAAAGAAATTTGATGTTATAGGAGAAAACCTATTGGGATGCATTGATTAAGACGGATATAAAGGATTTTGAAAGCATGTCTTCAAGTGTGCATTAAATCAAGCAAAGGGGAAAGTTTTATCTGTAGTCGACCCCAACAAATTTTAGATTGAGGTTTTGTTATTGTTGTTGGTCCATGTGTTCTTTACCTCCTTTCTCATGAAATTTGCATACCTTGCTTACATCAAATACAGTATGCCAGATCTTGCTTTTTTTGATAGATGGAATTTTTACTTCATTTGGTTTCACTTTGGAGAATTTATTTATTGGTGGTTTATTTTGGTTTTTCTTTTGAGTGGCACATGGTACACAAAAAGCTTATAATTTAGTAATTTTGGGCGTTCTTACAACATGATTGATGAAACCATTAAACAGGGCACACAAAAACCTGTCTGCCATTTTGTCATGGGAAAATAGCAAGAAAGCAGCGGTGGAAGCTCAGCTGAAAAAGATTGAGGTATGCAATTTTGTTAATTGGCATCTTCCTCTATTATGAGCCTTATCTGCCTTTTGTTTTCACATTTTAATGAAATATGTTGGAATGATGTCTGTCTGTCCAATTTGATTATAAAATGATCACTCGCCTTTTTGCTTGACCATATAAAAATTCCATGGGATGAAACCAAAATTCCCAATGGTTATATTTCTTTTAAATTGGTCAAATATTAGTACAAACTAAAAAGAACTGAAGAATCAACTGACTATTGGACATTGTAAGATCAGCATCTTGCTATTTGGTTTACCTTCACTCTTTCTAATTATATAATTTAGCTTTTTCTAGCCTAAAGTAAGAATGATGTCACTCCTCTTTCCTGTTGTTTTCTCTGCTTTCTCATCCTCTCTTGCACTCTTTAATGCAAGTTTCTCTTTCAATTGAATGCTATATGGTTTAATTTTTTCTAATAAATTAACTATATATAAGAACTCATTTTTTTTTGTATTCATATTTCATTCAAAAGAAGATTCCATTGTTCATCAGTTGTTAGCAATCCAATTCATATGTTGTGCAGTTGTCTTGGATGAGGACGATCTTCGCCCTTTTTGATCAGTTTAAATTTGGTTGAAAATCAATCTGATCCAACCTAATGCAATCCAACTTCCTACTCTTTAAAAAATTGTTCAAGTGTACGTTTGCAGTTTCATATGACTGATTCAAAATTGAAGCAATTGGAATATTGGATGCTCTAATCGGGTGTATGTGACTGATATGTTGATGGGAATACTTGAAGACTTCACCTTTTATCTTTTTTTGTCAACTAAGGCTTCACCTCTTATCATATAATTCCATACACCACTCTGGATATTTATCATAATTATGGCCTAAGATGGACATCTTTTGAAATCAATGCTGTATTTATAGTGCATAAAAAAAAAAAACAATACAAGTTTAGATCCCTACAGCTTATTATAACTACATCAGATTTCTGACACGAATATGGCCTCGCGCAGGAACAATTGGAGAAGAAGAAGGCAGAATATGGAGAGAAGATGAAAAACAAAATTGCAATGATTCACAAGGAAGCAGAAGAAAAGAGGGCGATGGTCGAAGCCAGGCGTGGGGAAGATGTGCTCAAGGCAGAAGAAATGGCAGCTAAGTACCGTGCAACTGGAAGTGCCCCGAAGAAGCTCCTCTCTGGGTGCTTTGGAGGCTAACCATCACAATAGGCCCCGTGAATCCAAAAGCATGAAAGGAAAACATAGTCCTTAGTTTTCTCTGTGTATTTATTCAATATTGTCTTGTGTTATTCTTCTGGTTGTTATTCTGTTTGTTGTTTTGTGCAGGAATGAGGGGCGAACTTGATTTAAATCAGAACAGAAAAAAAAGTTTGTAATTGTGTGTACAGTGTGATATGTGTGTGTGCATAGCAAACAGTATTTTCAAATTAATCTATGAGAACCAAGGTTTGGATTTAGCTCTCTTGTAGTTTCTTAGCTCATGTTGGATTATATCAACATCTTTCTCACATGCTTGCCTGGATTATATAATCTTTCTTGCACTTTTGACGGCACGGCAGAATAAAAGGTTTCCAGTTTGTAGTGGCGATTTTTTAACTATAAGGTTCTGATCTTAAAGTTGAAGAGGACGGAGGATCGATGATTATACAAGAGTACTATAAGTAGTTGGCGAAGGGTGCAGAACGTGGCTGCGCCCAACCTTCGCTAGAATTGGTATCTCAGCTTGCCCTTGAACATTATTTTGCAATGCAGCTGAAAACCTTATGCAAGTCACAGCATTGTTGTCTTTAAATGGTCACGTAAAAAAAAAAAAAATCTTTGAAAAAAGTCTAAATAACACTGCTCGTGAAAAAAAAAAACAAAAATAAAAATAAATAAAACAAAAAAAGATGCTAAAGGTGTTGGAGATTTGAACAGTAATTGGTGTTGAAATGAAGAGAGGAGACATCATTTTGCAGTTTGAGTTAATGCTATCCATATGATGTGAAGTTATGAACTAGTATTACTCTGGCTATTTAATATTGGTAGACACAGATGTGTCACAAGGGATCGTACAGTTGATACCCTACCTGTCCAAGTGTTGCCAACCCTACCCTTAAGAGAAGTTGTAATTAATGTTGGTATTTCTGTAGAGAACATGACCTCGAGTACCACATTTAATTTCTGCAGAGAGTTGCCATGTGTGGGCCAAAAATCTCCATTAGCTCACCATGCAAATTTTTTGTTCATATTCCCTTTCAAGGCAATCATGAATTAATTAATTATTTTTTTTAATAAATTTATTTGGACTCATAAGTCCGGATTCATAAGTCCGGATTCATAGGAATGTTTTTAAAATTTTTGTAAATATTTAAGGGGTATAATAGGAATTTTACAAGTGATTATGGTTGTTTCATTAATTACTCGGGGATGTATTTGAAATTAAAAAAAGTTTTGAGTCCGGACTCACGAGTCTAAATAGCACTACCCTATTTTTTTTTAGGAGCTCACTAGAAGCAATTATCTTCCCGATAAAGAGGCATCTTTATTCCAATTGTAAATTTATGATCGACAATCCTAATTCTTAATCTTACTAAAGTTTGGTGAACAAATTTAATTAATTTCAGTATACCTATAAAATTTATGTGAATCAACATAAAACTATAGAGCTTAAGTGAGTCTGGCAAAACCCGACGGGTCCACATAACTACTTGGATCAAATATTCCCTACAAATCTAGCATTACCAACTGATTGGTCCAAGTGGTAAAGAATTTGGTATTGTTAAGCGAAATCTCGAGTTTGAGTCTCGTGAATTGAAAAAAAATAAGTTTGGAAGATCGATGCCATTTTGTTATCGTAGAATTGGGCAATTGATGAATCGACTATCACAAAAAAAATTAAAAAAAACTTTCAAACTGAATTCTGTTGTAAATTGGATGACCATTTAACCAAGCTTGTGAATGATTACATTGTCAAACATGACTCTCCCATTGAATTGTAACATCAAGCATGACTTCTACATTAAATGTAACTTGTACACTCTACATAACTTGTATTCAACTCCAATGTATAATCACTTATCCATGTATTGTCATGTAACATCCTCTCCAATGTACACCAAGTTGAATGAAAACTCCTCATTCAACTATCTCATTTCTTCTCTTCTCCTTTGTAGTAGTAGTTTGTAGTAATAGAAGTTCTTAGTCTTCTATTTTCCTTCTCTAGTTCTTAGCAAGTTCCAATTCAATTTACAACACGTTATCAACACGAAGTTGCTCTACAAGAGGAGGTCTTGAAGATCAAGAAGCTTTTCAAAGATATAAAGCTAAGAAGGTATAATTTTTATTAATTTAAATAAGTTCAATTTATTTCCATGTCATCATGATTAATTTCTTTTTTGTTACATGCGTATTTAATTATGTAAATGTACTTTATTCATACATTATGCATCGTAACGTCACTGATTACGAAAGTATGCTCTGTAGTTGCGTCTTGTACGATCTTCTACATCAGAAATAAAAAGTCAATGCGTGACATGTAGTTTTTCTCTTAAAACTACAAACGATTAGTTATTGTTCTATTCTTGATTTTATAATACAAATAATGCTATAAGTTTGAGTTGATAGTGGGTAAGTCTTGTCCCCGGTAAAGCTAAACATTGAAAGGGAGACGAGTTATCCCGTTTGAGGAGGCATGGTATTAAGTAGACTATGTCTCGCCACTCAACCTGGAGGTTGTCCCACCAACTCATACGAATAGTACATTTTGTTTATTAATGAATCAAGTTGTGAACATATATTTAATCATATGTTATGTTTTTACATAAAAAAGGGAAAAACTTTTTTATATTAAATTTATTTTCAAAATATTATTCAATCATAGTTGAACTTGTTGTCTTATTATATTACCGACAAGAATTACTTGTCATGACAATTAGATACTGCAATTTATGAATAAAACATATATGTAAAACTGTGTGTTATACATAATCATTTACCAATTTCTCTTTAGAGATTTGAAAAGTGAATATTTCACTTTATATATCTTTTCACCTTATGGAGTTATATATATACATACCAAAAGGGTAATGCTCCAAAAGCTCAAAATGAGCGGTTGAGTGTCATGCTACAAAATTTAATCAGTCAAATATTAATTATAATTTCACAATTTTAATTACCTCTATGTTGAGGCTATGTGGAAATATGACTGATGAGACAATAAAAACAAGGTCACGTGACCCGCCTCGATTTATTGCTGCAACAGATATCGAGTGCGCACGTCAATCCAATAAATATAAGGATTGATTTCTTGTCTCATGGTACCTGAGTAAAATAATGAGATATTATAAATATAATATCGCTCCCGTTCAATTAGTTCAGCTTCAAATTAAGAAGCATATATTGTATGTAATGATCATGATCGCAATAATAAATTTATGGCCATGAAAAATGTGAAAATATCAGGTAAATGTCGTATTGACAATTCTACCAAAAGTTGGAACAAAAGTGGTGCACCACTACAAAGGGCAAATAATTATTGACAATGAGCGCTCATAATTGTGACATTTTTTTGGTCATATATGAAAGGCTATTTTGCCTAAATATTGTCATATATATACCCGAATATTTTTGTGACATTTACCATGCCTTCAAAATCAAAGGCAAAATATTATGAATTTTATCATTGAAAATAGCTCGATAAAACAAGCACATTGAGATGTGTTTAAATCGTGACCAAAATATTGGAGATGAGTTTATGTCTTATGTATCGTGCTACATGCATGTACAAAAGTGAATATTTATCGAATTCGAACTTAGCGGAGGCTAATGTTCAGGCAATATCTAATACAATAATTTTATTGTTAATGTCTTGTTCAGAAGAAGTCTACTCAGAATAATAGAAAATTTATCTGTATGATTTAATCTGAGTATAATATTTCCGGCTTTAACTTCCGAAATATATAAGACACATTAAAATGAATGTGAATGTCATCATAAATCAAATGACATTCATAATGTGAAAATATCTATTTGATTATCCATAATCATCAATAATGCGAAAATATCATAAATTCGCATGTACATCCTTTATCGAACTGGATTTTTTTCAACTGGAGATTATCTCAAGGTACATCAATAGGAGACGTATATTGATTTACTCTCCATTAATCATATTATAAGATGCCTTGAATCCCTAATAGGGAAATTAATTATAGCAAGTTTTGCTAATTGTCACTTTGATGAAACAATTTTCCCACCATTATGGGGAAATATAAGTCAATTCAAAGGAATGCGTGAAATTGCTTGAAACGCATCAAATTGCATTAAATTTGTTGTATTATGATCCATGTATAAATTAATATGAACTCGAAGTTCAAATGATCATTCAGAAGTAACAAAGTTATGAATCAATTACTTGATGCAAGTACTATATACAAAAGAGTGACAATCATATGCTTCAGCATTAAATGGTTCATATAGAAAACGATGTTCATGTGCAACAAAATGCACAAAATGTCTCACCCATGTGAGCATGAGGGGGAATCAAAATGAGTTATTGGTTAGTGCATTGCACTCTTTTTCCCTTTGCTATGTTTTTATCCAACTGGGTTTTCTTTGCAAAGGTTTTTGATGAGGCAATTCTAACAATATTAAAAATCTTTATCAAAGTTGATTAGTGTATTGCACTATTTTCCTTTTGCTATTGGTTTGATTCCACTGAATTTGCCTAACAAGGTTTTTAAAGAGGCAATCCTAACGTTATTATACTCCATATAAAAAAATTTATGAGAGCAATGTACTCTTTTTCCTATACTAGATTTTTTTCCCACAGAGTTTTTTCTAGTAAAGGTTTTAATAAGGCATATATATTCTCTCAAAGTGTATCAATGTGTTGCACTCTTTTCTTTAGCTTTGATTTTGTCATACTGGGTTTTCCTAGCAAGGTTTATAAGGCAATCAATAATATTATACTGCAAATCAAGATTAACAAGAACATTGTACTCTTTTTCCTGTACTAGATTTTTTTCCCACATAATTTTTCTAGTACAGGTTTTAACGAGGCATATTCTCTCAACAAGTGTCATCCAAGGGAGAGTGTTGTAAATTGGATGACCATTTAACCAAGCTTATGAATGATCACATTGTCAAACATGACTCTCCCGTTGAATTGTAACATCAAGTATGACTTCTACATTAAATGTAACTTGTACACTCTACATAACTTGTATTCAACTCCAATGTATAATCACTTATCCATGTATTGTCATGTAACTTGTAATCCTCTCCAATGTACACCAAGTTGAATGAAAACTCATCATTCCAACTATCTCATTTCTTCTCTTCTCCTTTGTAGTAGTAGTTTGTAGAGTATAAGTTTTTAGTCTTCTATTTTCCTTCTCTAGTTCTTAGCAAGTTCCAATTCAATTTACAACAAATTCAATGAATTGTTTCAAGTTTTTTTTTAAAGTTGTATGTGAAATTTTCATGCATGCAACACATTATCTGCAAGCAACCCGCCTACGTCACTATCGATATTGTCCTTGTACTAACTAATTAAGGGGGGATAATCACTTATATACTTCTTCATGAAGTTTCATTTAATCATTGTAATGTAGGACTATTATTTCAGTCCACATATCTCAACACTCCACCTTGGACCAAAATGCAACCAAAGGGTTTTTTCTCAGCAGGTCCCAATCAAACTGTTGACTCTGATATCATGTTAAATTGTACGTGTCGCGCAGCACACGCATGCGTGAGCTCGTAGATCTCCTCCAGCACTGATATTGTCCCTAACTTAACTACTTTCAACTATTAGATGTGAGGTTTTAACTCAAAAGGTCTCAGTACTAATTAAGAGAAGATCATATACATTATTAAGTTTCATTTAATCGATGTGAGACTATTATTTCGATCCACACATCTCAATAGTAGAGGTTAAAAAGAGATAGTTAGAGGGTCTATGGTAGCAAGATATTGAGTGTAAGAAGATGGGGTTTCGATAGTAAAAACTTGAGAGGGGAGAAGATGTGCATGAATTAGTTGATGCGGTTAGCACCAAACTAGGGGTGGCAAAATGTGCCCGGACCTGTTTGTCCGCATTTGTCCGGACCCGCTTTAAAAGGGTCCGGACATAATTTTTCTCAAAATTAATATGGGTCTAGACATGTTTTTTGTCCGTTTTAAAAAATGGATCCGGATCCGGACAAATTTTTTAAAAAATGGGTACCCGTTTAGCGATTAATTTAAATAATACTTATTTATTTATAGGAGTGTTTTGAACCTTTCATAATGTTTGAATTATAATTTCGCTAATGATGATGTTATTTTTATATGAAAACTTGTAAGACTTGAATTTTGAATTTATAACATTTCTTTTTTGTAGTGATGGAATGCATGACAACATAAAAATTGTTTTGAAATGGATTGACACTTGTGTATGTATGTGACCACATTGTGAATGATGGTTCTCAGATTGAATTGTAATATCAAGCACGACTCTCACACTTCATGTAACTTGTAATCCTCTCCAATGTACACCAACTCTTCCATGTATTCTCTATGTTGCTTGTGATGTGTTGTATGACTTGTGGTGTATGTATAACTTGTACACATTGTATAAGTACAATTATCATCATCACCAAATGACCTATATAAAGGGTGCCAACCCCATTATAATTCACGCACCAATGTATCAATGAAATCTCTACATTCTCATATCTAGCTTCTTTCTCTCTTGTCTCATCTTCTCTACTTGTTATAGTAGTTCTTAGTTTATGCCTTTTATGCTTAAGTCTCTAGCAAGTCCAACTTAAGTTCTAGTTGGCTTACAACTTAGTTTACAATACGTTATCAACACGAAGTTGCTCTACAAGAGGAGGTCTTGAAGATCAAGAAGCTTTTCAAGGATATAAAGCTAAGAAGGTATAATTTTTATTAATTTAAATAAGTTCAATTTATTTTCATGTTGTTATGGTTAATTTCTTTTTTGTTACATGCATATTTAATTATGTAAATGTACTTTATTCATACATTATGCATTGTAACGTCACCGACTACGAAAGTATGCTTTGTAGTTGCGTCTTGTACGATCTTCTACATCAGAAATTAAAAGTCATCTTCTACATCAAAAATCAAAAGTCAATATATGATATATAACTTTTCTCCTAAAACTACAAATGATTAGTTATTGTTTTATTCTTGATTTTATAATACAAATAATGCTATAAGTTTGAGTTGATAGTGGGTAAGCCTTGTCCCCGGTAAAGCTAAACATTGAAAGGGAGACGGGTTATCCCGTTCAAGGATGCATAATATTAAGTAGACTATGGGGGGTGTATTCAATTGAGATTTTTAGAGACTTTTAGTTACTTTTATAAGTGGATGACTTTTAGAGACTTTTAGAGACTTGTAGATTTTTGTAAACTTTTAAAAACTTTGTTAGACTTTGATAGACTTTATTTTTAATGACTTTTAGTAACTTTAATGGACTTTTGTAAGGACTTTAATAGACTTTGATAAACTTTTATTTGGATGACTTTTGATAAACATCCACGTAAATCTCGAAATCGAACAGGGGTATGTGCCTCACTTTTCACCATCTTCAACCTTTGTTTCGTTCTTCTTTCGTCTCTCCTCACTGTCTTGTTGAATCTCTCTCTCTCAATCCCTTCTCTCGTTCTCTCTCAATTTCGCCCCTATAATGAATAAAGAAGAAAAGAAGAAGACGAGACTGTTAATTTAGAGAACCTAATTATGTATTACACAAGTCAAAGAGAAAGCACTTCAATCAAATCTAGAGAACCTAATTATGTATTACATTGAAAGAATATTGTTTATCCATCATCGAACAATATGTTCTTCTCTTCTAAGTTGTACCTTTCAAAAATATGTCAAACTCAAATAGTAAATTCTGTAGCTCTAAAAGGACCAAAACTATAGATCACAAGTGTAAGTCCTCAATGTAAAAGTGATTCAAAGCTCCTAGCCACCCACCAAGCATCCTATATTTTCAAAGTTTATGGATACAGGAACGGTTTCTGAATTTTAAACCAAATGCAATCTATAACATCCAAAACTCCAAGACAGCGGCATCATTAATGAAGAGATTGACAAAAGTACTACCTTTGCATAGAGCTCAACGTAATAACAAAATTTTGGATCCTCCAACAGGGCCTTATTTGTGGGAAGTCGCAATAGACCTGGTGTTTCTTCTTCTAGGAGCTCTCTGAGACAATTTGAGACAGCATAAATAGAAGCAGTTGTTAATATATATTTGGCCTCCAAATGATAAAAATTTAGCAAATTAAACTTTTCTAGTTTCACATTAGAAGACCTAAGATTCGATCTCGATCAAGTTCATTGCACAACCTTCTTATGTTAATGTACAATCTATCAACAGAGGCATCAATAACCACATCTCACATATCAAAAAACAAGCAATCGTACCAATCAGATCAACAAACTTCTGACTCATCATCAATTCAACAAATAAACTAGATTTCTCAACCAAGAATAAGCACCTATTGATTAGAAGACCTAAGATTCGATCTCGATCAAGTTCATTACCAGCTATAGCGCTCCGGCGATTCCTTCGATGCGGACTTCGAATCTTCAGAAACCCTGCGTTACACCAAAATCAAGCGAAACACAAAGAACTCAATATAAAACTCTCGAATCAAAGCAAGAGAAACCATAAAACATCGCCGATCGAATTCAGGCTTTGAACAAAGAATCCAAGCATACTCAACAATCAAAAACGGAAACATTGAAGGATCGATTTGGATTTGCGAATTGTATCAGACAATGAGCAATCGAAATTGAAACAACGAATCAAATCGTAACCGCTTCACCTCAAATTCGGGAGCTCGAATCGCATATCTCGATGAGCTCACACGAAATCGTCCGCAATTGCACGAACAATTTGAAGAGCGATCGATCGATTGCTCGAATTCATGTTGAAGACGATTTTTGAGGTTCTTCGGAGCTCTCGCTCGCTCGCTCGACCACTTTAGCTAGGAATTGATGGAATTGAAAGAAACGAACGATGGAGGAGCGCAAGACCGAGAGAGAAAGAGATTGGGAGAGATTTCGCGATGAGAGAGAGGGTGCGAAGAAGAAAAAAAAAGTCTCCAAAAGTTTCTCGTGGAGGCAAAGAAATGGAGAAGACTTTCAACATATATAGAGTTAGGTGAAAAGTCTCCAAAAGTCATCCAAACCCACAAATCTATCAAATTTCTAAACAAATTGAATACCCCTTACTTTTAGAGACTCTCTAAAAGTTTAAATTGAATACCCCAAAACTTTTAGAGACTTTTTAAAAGTCTCTAAAAGTTCACATTGAATACACCAAACTTTTAGAGACTCTCTAAAAGTTTTAATTGAATACCCCTAAACTTTTTTAGTCAATAAAAGTAACTAAAAGTCTCTAAAAATCTCAATTGAATACACCCCTGTATATCTCGCCACCCAATCTGGAGGTTATCCCACCAACTCATACGAATAGTACATTTCGTTTATTAATGAATCAAATTGTGAATACATATTTAATCATATGTTATGTTTTTACATAGAAATGTGAAAACTATTTTATATTAAATTTATTTTCAAAATATTATTCAACCATAGTTGAACTTGTTGCCTTATTATATTACCGACAATAATTACTTGTCATGACAATTAGATACTATAATTTGTGAATAAAACATCTATGCAAGACTATGTTGTGTTATACAAAATTTAAATCATTTGCCAATATTTCTTTAGACATTTGAAAAGTGAATATTTCACTTTATATATATTTTCACCATATGAAGTTATAAATATATAAATACCAAAAAAAGTACTGCTCCAAAAGCTCGAAATGAACGGTTGAGTCTCAAGCTACAAAATTTAATCAGTCAAATATTAATTATAATTCCGCAATTTTAATTACTTCTATGTTGAGGCTACGTGGAAATATGACTTATGAGACAATAAAAATAAGGTCACATGGCCCGCCTCGATTTATTGCCGCAACAAATATCGAGTGCGTACGTCAATCCAATAAATATTAACGATTGATTTCTTGTCTCATGGTAGCTGAGTAAAATAATGAGATATTATAAATATAATATCGCTCTCGTCCAATTAGTTCAACTTCAAATTAAGAAACATATGTTGCGTATAATGATCATGATCGCAATAATAAATTTATGGACGTGAAAAATGTGAAAATATAAGGTAAAGGTCATATTAACAATTCCACCAAAAATTGGAACAAAAGTGGTGCACCACTACAAATGGCAAATAATTATCGACAATGAGCGCTCATAATTGTGACATTTTTTGGTTATATATGAAAGCTTATTTTGCCTTAATATTGTCATATATATACTCGAATATTTTTGTGACCTTTACCATACATTCAAAATCAAAGGCAAAATATTATGAATTTTATCATTGAAAATGACTCGATAAAATAGGCACATCGAGATGTGTTTGAATCGTGACCTAAATATGGGCGATGACTTTATGTCTTGTGTATAATGCTACATGCATGTACATTATAATATAAAAGTGAATATTTCTTGAATTCGAACTTAGCGGAGGCTAATGTTCAAGCAATATCGGGTACAACAATTTTATTGTTAATGTCTTGTTCAGAAGAAGTCTATTCAAAATAATAAAAAGATTATCTATATGAATATGATTTAATCTGAGTATAATATTCCCGGCTTTAACTTTTGGAATATATAAGGCATATTAAAACGAATGTCGTCATAAATCAAATGACATTCATAATGTGAAAAAATATATTTGATTATCCATAATCATTGATAATGCGAAAATATCGTAAATTCGCACGGACATCCTTTATCGAATTGAATTTTTTTATCAGTTGGAGATTATCTCAAGGCAAATCAATAGAAGACTTATATTGATTTAACTATCTATTAATCATATTATAAGATGCATTGGATCCCTAATAGGGAATTTATTTATAACAAGTTTTGCTAATTGTCACTTTGATGAAACAGTTTTCCCACCATTAGGGAGAGATATAAGCCAATTCAAAAGGAATGACGTGAAATTACTTGAAACACATCAAATTGCATTAAATTTGTTGTATTATGATTCATGTATAACTTAATATGAACTCGAAGTTCAAAAGATCATTCAGTAGCAACAAGTTATGAATCAATTACTTGATGCAAGTACTATATAAATAGTGACAATCATATGCTTCAACATTAAATGATTCATATAGAAAACGATATCCATGTGCAACAAAACGCACAAGATGTTTAACCCATGTGAACATGAGGAGGAGAATCAAAATGAGTTATCGGTTAGTTTATTGCACTCTTTTTCGTTTTGCTATGGTTTTATCCCACTGGGTTTTCTTTGCAAAGGTTTTTAATGAGGCAATTATAACAATATTAAAATTTTGTATCTAAATTGATTAGTTTATTGCACTTTTTTCTTTTCGCTATGATTTTATCCCACTGAGTTTTCCTAGCAAGGTTTTTAATGAAGCAATTATGAGAGCAATTAATGTACTTTTTCTCCTATACTAGATTTTTCCCATGGGGTTTTTCTAATAGAGGTTTTAATGAGGCATTTATATTATCTATAAGTGTATCAATGTTTTGCACTATTTTCCTTAGCTATAGTTTTGTCCAACTGGGTTTTCCTAGCAATGTTTTTAATGAGGCAATCAACAAATATTATACTCTTTTTCCTGTACTAGATTTTTTCCACTGGGTGTTTTTTTAGTAGTAGTTTAACAAGACACATTCTTTCGACAAGTGTCATCCAAGGGGGAGTGTTATGAAATGGATTGACACTTGTGCATGTATGTGACTACATTGTGAAGCATGGTTCTCACATTGAATTGTAACATCAAGCATAACTCTCACACTTCATGTAACTTGTAATCCTCTCCAATGCACAATAACTCTTCTATATATTGTCTATGTTGTTTGTGATGTGTTGTATGACTTGTGGTGTATGTATAACTTGTACACATTGTATAAGTACAATTATCATCATCACCAAATGACATATATAAAGGGTGCCAACCCATTGTAATTCACATACCAATGTATGAATGAAATCTCTACATTCTCATCTCTAGCTCTCTTCTCTCTTGTCTCATCTTCTCTACTTGTTCTAGTAGTTCTTAGTTTATGTTTTCTATACTTAAGTCTCTAGCAAGTCCAACTTAAGTTCTAGTTGGCTTACAACTTAGTTTACAACAAAAATCATGTAATTTTGTTAATAATTAAGTGAAAAATTTTATTTTATTTTATTAAAAAATTGGTCCGGACGAAAAAAAAAGTTTCCGTTTCAAAAAGAGGTACGGGTTCGGACACTATTTTTTATTGTTATTAAGGGGGGTGTTCGGACCTGTAGCCGTCCGTACCTTTTTTTTTGCCACCCCTACACCAAACACTACATGGGAAACTAAAAACAAAAATAAAAATCTAGCATTTGCTATATATTCCACTACAGGAGTGTCGAAGTCTTGAAGATTCGCCAAATTAAACATTTTGATGAGATGGTAGAGACATCACTTGCTAAAATGCAAGATTTGAGGAGGTCGTGAGTTCAACTCCCACTTAAGTTAAAAGAAAAAAGTTTTGAAGATGCATAATAGTGTTAATAGAATTCTCGTCTTATAAGAGATATACTTTGAAAAGTTGCAAATTTCGAACATGTTACTTTTAGGAGGTCAAGGTAATCAATTAGTAAGTCTCAACCATTACATCGCAATGGTCGGTCATACCAACACATAAAGCCACTTGTATGTGTAGTCAATTGCACCCAGAGTCACATTAAATATATGATTTGAGGTACATAAAAGGGCTTGGAGGCGTTCAATGCTCAATTTAATGTCAATGCAGCTTAACTCAGATTTAAACTTGTTAGTACTGGCAGAATTTGACAACACCCTAAGACAGTGCAGAGACTTCCCACCAGAAATCTCAGATTTCACACAAATGGGTCCAAATACAATTAAAATGGAAAGATATACTAGGTAATAATGCTTCCTTTCAAAGCATGTACATCATACATTTATATCCATGTGTGTACATTAAACCAACTGGGCCATGGCCCCTGCAATGAAACCCAATGGTCCATACAAAGAAAAGATCATGGCATTCCAGTGCAGACAAAATTAGGATTACTAGAAACCCAAAAAGTGGGACTGGTAGGAGTTTCTTATCAAAATCTAGATTAGAAGGCTCATTAGTGAACTAGCTGAGGAAATGTTCAAAGATGTGAATTAAGAGATGTTTCAGGGAATCCACAAGGAAACATGTATGAGCTCATTTGACCCTGAAAGATGCTAATGTCATCTCCACTAGGAAAATCTAGCAGCAACTGCAGTGTTATATCCGAAGAGTCATCCGGCTCGGTAGTACTCGATGTGTCCGACCCGGCAATACCATCATATCCAGCTGATCTGCAGCTCTTGCACCCTGCATCTTGGTGGTGATCATCACTTGCCAAGGTGGATGCACCTTCCTTGGCTGCGCTACTATCTGTGTTAACTGTCAACTCTCTGATTGCACATTTCGTCGATGAGGATGTCTGAGAGATTGGACTTTGGCACGTCCCGGAGTCTTGCTTGGTACACCTTCGAAATGACTCGCCAATTTCGGAGTTCCATAAACGTAGGAAGTAGTCGCAATCGTGTTTCTCCAGCGATGGCTGCTGGTTGGATTGAAAGGTTCCCAAGACGAAGGATTCCTTTGATAGTCGGGCTTCTGCTTCGAGCCTGGCACTCTCCCATTGCGCCATGTGACGCGTCAAAGGGGAAGCTGAGGAGAGACTTGGTGTAGCCCCAGATGGGGAGGAGACACCATGGATTTGTGGATCAAGGCCCATGCCTTGGAGGCGCTTCTTCAAATGTGTGTTCCAGAAGTTCTTTATCTCGTTGTCTGTTCTTCCAGGCAGTTGGGATGCAATTGCAGCCCACCTGAAAATTACACCAATCCAATGTCATATTTGACATGTTAAACAATCACCAAAATTAACAACTATGTTCAACCCCGAAAACTTGAAAACTTCATTGAAGAGAAACTAAATACCATAAAGACAAAATATTTCTGTTATTGGGCCCCATTTACACACAGACGCACGCCCATGGGTCTACGCCAGTACCGATATAATATTGCCTCAAACTTAGCCAACTTTAACTCATTGGTTTGAGGTTTAACTCAAAAGACCTCAGTATTAGTTGAGGAGATATCATCACTTATATACTTAATTATAAAGTTTCAATTAACCGATATGAGACTATATATTATTTCGGCCTACAAATCTTCAACATTTTTAAAATTATGCTATCAGTGGTAAAAACTAGAAGCCATTATTAGCAGATACTCACAGGGATGACATGAACAATATTATAGCACAGTAAAGCTGTAAAAACTTAAGTTGAATGGATTTTAATTCTTGACAGTAATACATTTGGAAGCAAGAGTGAGTAGCAATTATAGACTTATTATATATATAGTATATACCTATTGCCAAGGATTCCATGAAGTTGGATTATAGTCTTTTCCTCCTCAGAAGTAAAGGGACCACGTTTAATGTCTGGGCGTAGATAGTTCGTCCACCTAAGCCTACAGCTCTTTCCACATCGAAGGAGACCTGACAAATTCATGCATTCAAATCATATACATTATGTAGATCATGACAATTCCCACAAGTATACATCAATGCAAGTGATGATATTTAAGGCCAGAGATTTATGCATGCGAGGATGAATCCAAGTCATATATTGTGTCGTCTTCGTCATCATCAATAATCCATGTGTCATATACAACATCATAATCACAACCAACAAAATCTGAATCTGTGAGGCTCTAATCAATGTTATTCTCTTTAATTTCATCTTTAACACATTATTATTTTTTTGATAGAAAGAAAGCACATCAAGCAAGCCACCCACTTGGTTGATTATTACAAAGTCTAACTAACTAAAATCTTGAAAATGATGCGTAACAAATTCAGATACAAATGCAAATATACATATAGGAAAACAAAAAATCTGTTTAGCTTTTTGAGTCCGGACTCAAAGATTTTTTTGTTAATAATTTAAGATATCTATCCAAGTAAAAGACTTAATTACCCTCTACCCCAAACACTAATAATAATTTTAAATTAAGGGTATTTATGTCTTTTTGGTTGTTTGAGTCCGAACTTTTTGAGCCCATCTAGCACTACCCATAGGAAAATTCTACAATAGAGCTCAAATATATACCCATGTCATGGGAACCCTTCAAAATGTGTTGTGCATTAAATGTTTTGTGTATTTATGACTCGTAGATTAATGTTTTGAATTAGAATACTATGGTTGTAAATGAAGTTCCCATAGCATAAGTATTTTTGTGGTTCCCGTGGCAGCAGTTGGATCTCCGCCAACATACCGATAATGTCCCCAACGTAACTACCTTCTCTTAAGAAGGAGATAATCATTTATATATTTTTTTATGAAGTCATATTTAATCGATCTGAACTAAACGTTTCGGTCCACAATCTTCAACACAGGGGCAGAGTCACAAATATGTGCAGAAAGCGCGTGAGCTTAGTATGAACTACAAACTAGTGAGGACATTAATTGACAGACTCAAAATAAAAAAATCAATGAGAGGCTCAAATGAAAAAGACGACAAAGGTGGAATAAGGAGAAATGTAAGGGGCATTTAAGTCACACAATGCGATCAATGCAACAAACCTGATCGATCATACAAACAACTCACCAATCATAAACTCTCTTAATAAATTAATTAAACAAATACATATGGCCAAATTAAGCATTTCTGTGGTTGAGATGGTAGAGGCATTACTTACTTGCCAAAAGGCAAAGTAGGTTTGGGATGGCATGAGTTCGACTCCCACTTACAACAACAACAACAACAACAACAACAACAACAACAACAACATAGCCTCAGTCCCAAATTAACTGGGTCGACTACATGGATCAAACTTTTTATTGTGTTTGATTAAGTGCAAAAATAACAAATAAAAAATTAAGAAAGAATGAATGGCATTGATTATTACGTACCTGCAAGCTTAGGCAGAGATCTCCAGCTGCCATGGCCGTGTTTCTTGATGAATTCGACGAGGATCTCGTCTTCCTCGGGAGTCCACGGCCCCTTCTTCAACCCTTGCTTTTCGCAACAAGGAGCCCTCCCCATATACACCCTCCACTCACACTTATGTACGCTACAATTCAAAATGCAATTCAGTCCAACTGATCGATCGAATGAATGAATCAAACAAGTGAACAAGCTAGCTCAAACTCGAAATAAATGGCGTTTCACGGAGGCCGCATATGTGAGTTTACGGAACTGCCCTTATAGTCAACATTAAATGTCGGTCGGCGCTGAGAGAGCGCGAAATCGCTCGAATTACAGAAATCCCGATAATGCCCTCGAACAATTTACTCCTCTTTGGGGCCCATTTTCAAGATGATAACGTGGACTAATCACGGTATGACAGCACTGAAGGAGTTGAAGTCAATAACAATGGTCATCATCATTCAAACACAACAGTGAATTGAATTTAAAGAGCCTCATTAAAGATGATGGTGTGAGAGAAGGGGAGAGAGTGGAGAATAGTTTGTGTTCTAGTGCTGCTGCAGCGTACAGTATCAGGTACGTTTTAAATGCTGGCAGTAGTAGTAAAAGCGAAACATTAAATGTGTAGATCATGGACTCGGAGAGTTGCACGGGCAAACGTGTTTAACACACTATGATTTCGTCCTTTCGGGCAAGATATTGGAAAGAGAGGTATTTAACGGGCTAAGGCCCCGTTTGGCAAGTCACTGGGAGGGGAGGGCTTTTAATGAGGTCTGAAAAGTGACAAATTTTACGGCTTGGAGTAAATGAACTCAGTTTTTTTTATTTCATACGTCAAGTTGTCACTGGTCAAAACTATTGCTTGCTATTATTGCTGTTCCAGGGAGGGTCTTGTCTTGTTCTGTTTAATAACCCAAAAGAACAACCTCATAGTCCAAGCCGATCTTTGGCAGGGTTTCAATGTGCGTATCACATTCTGTGCAATACTACTACTGCTGCTGCTACTACTACTACCGGTGAAGGTCAGGAGACCATATACTTCGCCAGTAATGCATTAGTGGGCAATTGGGCATTGTGTTGTGCTTCCGTCCTGCGATCTATGCACTTGTAAACATTGCCTTTAGATCAGGGTCATGCACCCCAATGAAATCAAGATTGCTGCAGCACTTTAAGATTTAACAATGACGCCAAAAACAAAAGCCTAGGTTCAGAATTGATTAGAATCTACTGCACAGATCGAACTCTTCGCTCTGCTCAATTTCAAACAGTTGACGTGCTTCAGAAAGCACCTCAAGTGCAATCCACTGGGTTTCTTCTTTGAGGCTTGCCATAATGAGGAGCCACTGCTCAACTTACCTGACTATAGCTACAATACAGAATTCCGGCAAAGCCACGAGAAGCTCCCACAAGTTTTTCCTCCAATCTAGAAACAGTCTTGATGAAGTTTCACGCCACAGACAAAATTACTCCCAAAAAAAAAAAAAAAAAAAAAAAAAAGAGAAGGGAATACCTAAACTTGGTCTTTTATATAATAATAAAATCCATTTGAAAGCCAGGAAATCTGCTGCTTAGTCTGCATAATAGCTTGGGAAGGGAAAAGTATAAACAAAGTTACTCCTAAATCAACAAAAACAAATCTAGATGTCTTGATCAACTTGATCACTCCGAAGCTTCCTCTCATGACCACAAGGTCTTAAACCTATGAAAATTTACAGCCACTTGGAAGTATATAGCACAAATCAAATCATGCCCAACAAGCAAACCATTACCAAAAGAGTTGCTCATACAATACCTTGACCCACAAATGCCTCTGCCACATAATTCAGCTTCTTCAGATGCAGCGCAGAAGGCCCTACATTTACCAGATACAGATGCATGTTAAAATATTGAAATAAAAATACGAATGCACAACAAAATATACAAAATTGACAACACAACAATACAAAATAGTTTGGCCCAAACCCACATCTTTAAAAGCAGGAAATAATTGAAAACTAAACTACAATTTACAAGTACACACATATATACAGGAAATAATTGAAAACCCACATCTTCATAGCAAATGTATGAATCAAAAGTTAGGATTGCAAATTTGCAAGGCGATCCCAAGATGGTTTCCTTGAACCAGGAGAGGCAATGTCAAGGCAAATAAAATTTATTCATTTATAGGTCCTCATCCAACATCAATGTCTCTTAGTAATTGTGATTTATATTCACTGTATATTTCAAGAATACTAATCGTGTCTAGGTTTTTGTTGTTGGGTTGGTATTTACATCAGGAAACATAATTGTAATCAGCCCCCCTCAACTATCCAAAAATTTCCCAAATACAAGTAAGAAGAACCCACCTAGATTACCACCTAGGCGGTCATGCTAAAAAATGCCTAAAGCCATGCCTAGACAGTTATCCCTAATAAAAAGTATAGCATCCAATCACTTTCAATACACGCATACACACACAGGTCCATACATAAGCATGGAATCGTTTCTCTCTAACCCTTCGATTAAGATCAATTTTTCATACTAATAAGCACATTAACCCTTAAATCCCTTCACTGAATCAAGAAAATCTAAGGGCAATCGGATCTTAATCAAAGGGTCACAAATAAAGTGACTTTCCCAAATCCTCATCGATAATTACCCTTTTCAATGGAAAGAAAAGGATCTCATGAATAACTACATAATTTAAAATTTTGATAAACACACCTGACATAACTTTGAGACAAAGCTGTTTGCCCCTTCCCACAATTTCCACAACTCAAAACACATGCCACCAGTATCAAACAGAAAACTTATTTCTTTGCAGGAAGTATGCGAAGAAATGAAAAGTTTTGCCGCACATTTCTCACAGTAAACTTTAGATCTGATAAATAAAAGCGGGAAAGACTTGAAATTTAATTTGAGGATTTCAAGGGAAAAAAGAGATAAAGTTGAAACTATATGAGTGCATTGCTTCGGCGAGGCATTTGCATTTAAGGGTCAACTTTTAAGGTAGAAACAACAATATGATCGGACAACAATAACGAGATAAGACATAAAGGCCCTCATCAAAACTAAGTTTTAAGCATCAACAAGGATTGCAAGGTACCGAAGCAATCCCAAGGCAATTTCTCTAGTCTAGGCGACGTGGTGCCTAGGCGCCTACAAATATTTTGTTGGAGGTCACTGAATAATTATTTATTTATTTATTTATTGATAGGTCCTTTTTCTGAAGACATTTGTAGATCCCTAATCAGCAACGATTTTCTAGTAGTCATTATAATCTATATTCAATATATACTTTTTTTTGGTAAAAATATTCAATATATACTTCAAGGACACTAATAAGCTTTCAGGTCCTTATGTAACATTGATTATGTTAAGATATATTGTTGGGATGTTGGGTAGGTATCTATATTACTAAAATTAATTGTAATCTGCCCCTTATTTAAAAAAACATGTTGAAGGACACCACCCGCCTACGCAACGGTTTTGCCCCAAAATGCCGAGGCGACCACTAGGCGTGGCCTAGCAATCACTGAGCGTCAATACTTCTTAAAGCGTAGGTTTAAGGATTTTGCCCTTTGCTAGCAAAAGCCTTGGTTTTTATGTCATGGCTTACTCATATCAAAACATTCCTAATAATATCAGACTAGTCGAACTTCATTAATAGACAAGGAAGAGAGGGAGAGAGAGTGCAGCAGGATGCTGTACCATTGTAGCAACTGCAGCTTAAAAATAGCATCTGCAAGAATACAATCAGGACTGGCACCTAGAACTAGAGCAGATATTTTGTTTTTTTGTCAAAAGAGCAGATATAGAGTATAAAGTGCATAGGCATACCAAATAAGCAATGGTGGAATCTTAAGTTCTTTTTTCTTTCTTTTCCTGGCAAGAAACAGGATGTCTATCAGACAGAAATAAAAAATAATAATAACTAAAAAAAACTAGTTGGAGATTGGAAAACAATAAAAGCTTCCCATGCTCTTAAACAACCGCTTCTACAACCACTATCTAAGATCCATACATGTTCCTGTCCTTTCAACCACCACTAAGAAGAGTACTCTCTCCCAAATTTACAACTGAACGCCCAACACTCAAGCTTTATCCCAGAGTTAATAAACATCACAGGAGATTTCTTAGAAAATTCATCAACTTCACTCGTTCCACAAAGACCAACAATTGTGGCTATAGACATACTCCAAGTCCTTCCTTTCAAACACGTCATGCTATTATTAGAAGGGGGTGATAGTTCTTCTATTGAACCTGGAAGGCCAATCTGCCCATTGCGAGTGAATTCTATATCAAACTTCCCTTGTAACCAAGTGATAAATCAGCAGGTGTTCCAATGGCAATGATACTCACTTTCTCTGCACAATTCACATCAACATGGAGAGGGACAGTGATTTGGACGCTTCTTTTTCAGAAATATTCATTGAATACACCCTACCGAGAGCAAAAAAACACCCAATATTTTGCATATTGTAGGGAATTGAGCCCCCCAAATAATAGAGGCAAGAGGAAAAGGGGACATGGTTGATTTAAGAGTTAATCAAAGATGAAGCAAATGTAAAGGCTCCAGATGAACTGAAGTACCGTGACAGCCTATCTAAAACACATGGAGATCCCATAAACAGATAATGAAGAATTTGAGATTGGTTTAATACCCCCTTATCTCAAAGGTCCAAGAGTTATTATTATTTTTCCTTTGAAATGAATTGTCAAGTATAGTCTTATAACCATCTTCAGCAATGCATATAACTAAACGTTGAACAAAAGAAAAAGTAAAAATCAATAAAAGACAGTTACCAAGTTGCCCAATATCTCAAGACAATTCTTAATTAGAGGAACTCCCAAGTCCCAGCAATGAAGCCCTCATGGCCCAGGAAAGAAAATCCCTTAATAGATTCCAAGGACTTGAGAAGGGGAAGAGGCAAACAAAGATATGCTTTGATAAACAAAATTTAAATCCCTCATAATTAATGTGTCTCGAGTTAACTTCCGTCTACCTTTACCTCATCGAATTTTTTTAATTTCTATTGAGTCAAGTTTTCTAGTGGAAACATTTGTAGGCCGTCTTTGCAAGTGTCCAAACCACCACAACCACCCTTCCCTAATCTGTGTCAATTGGTGTTACTCTTACTTTTCCTTGAATTAATATATTTCTTATTCTATTTTTACGAGTTTTATCACACATCCACCCAAGCATCCTCATTTTTGATACTTTTATTTTATGTAATTGTTGTTGCTTTACCGTCCAACACTCACTTCCATAAAGCATGGCTGACCTAATAGCAGTCGCCAATCCTATAAAATTTTTCTTTTAACTTGGTAGGAATATATCTCGATCACATATCACACATGTGTCACTCCTTCATTTCTTCCATCCAGCTTGAATTCTATGCGCCATCATTCTCAATATTGTCATCACTTTGCATTATTGATCCTAGATATCTAAAATGGTTTACTTAGGAACTTCTACTTCCCCTAATTTTACAACTCCATCATCTCGATGTCTAGTATCTCTAAACTCACAGTCTCACAGCGTATGTACTTGGTTCTGTCCTACTCAACTTAAAGCTTTTAGATTCTAATATATTCCTCCAAAATTATAATTTCCTATTCACTTCATCTTTTGTTTCGTCCGCTAGGACAATGTCATCTGCAAATAATATACACCATGGTATATCCTCTTGAATATGCCTAGTTAGTTCATCCATAACTAGAGTAAAGAGATATGAGCTTAAAGTCGACCCTTGATGTAGTACTATTTTAATTTGTAATGAAAAATTCTTTTGTGGTTCCTCCAAATGCCTTTATACTCGTTACTACTCCTTTATACATATCCTTAATAGTGTCTATTTATTACCAGACCTCATAGAAGTTCTATAAAAATTTTCTTTTACTTGAACACCATATAAGAGGCAACCAAAGAAAATAAAAACAAAAAAAAAGGGACAGCTTAAAGCAATAAAAAAATGGAAGATGCTGAAAGCAAACAACCAGTGAACATGCTTTAGCCACAAAGGAACTTATTTTAAGAAACATTTTTTTTTTAAAGAAACATGAACTTACTTCACAGGCCGGTATGTACATGAAGCCAGATGTTTGCATCTACTCAACATTGTTGAGCACAGTCCAAGATTACTCACACGTCACCTGCAGTAAATAGCCTGGTCTATTTGTGGAGGAATTTGCTTTATTTCGGTACCAAGCTCTTGTTCAATCCTATACCTGTCGGGTGCCAAAGAAAAGGTAAGTAGAAAAAGTAGTCTAGTATGATAAAAAGACAGCTTTGCTTTATGTTCTCAGACGCTATTCTTAAAACTGCACTAGAGCAAATTTCTTACAGGTTGAAACGGTCCTCATATGTTATCAGATTGACAGCCAACCCAAGATGTCCAAACCTTCCTGATCGACCAACCTTTACAGCCAAAAGTTGAATGTTTTAGTGAAAATACTAAGGAACACCTACACCTAAAGAAAAAAGAGTCCTACCCTGTGAAGATACGTTTCTGCGTTTTTGGGGAAGTCAAAATTTATAACAACATTGACTGCTTGAATATCAATACCTCTCGTGAAAAGATCTGCCAATAGAGAAAATGCACAAAAAGACTGTAATGCACCTGAATTTCGCTCTTCAATTCTCAAGAGTCAAGATAGCTATTCATTTAAAAGCTACCAAAGGAAATTTTTATAGTTACCTTAAAATTTATCCTACATAACAAAAGAAATTAAAAACAAAAATAATAATTTGATTGGACATCAAGAAGACATATTGTGATTGCTCTTTTTTTCCTAAACAGAGTAAAGCTGTATCTAATATGGTTACTCGAGCAAAACAACACTCAACAAAGGAAGTGTTTTTCCAACTTCTACGTAAATCAACTCGTTCCACTATATTAATCAAGAGCAAAATTTACAACGATAGTTTTAAAATTCACTTACCCGTCACAATTCATTCATAAGCATATTGATTAGACCTTTTATTCACGAATGAGAGATGACAAACGCACCCAAAAGTAGAAAACTAAACATAAATCTGTTACCTGGAATAGAATAATTTGAATGATATTTAACATTCTGATACCATAGATCTTATCATTCAAAGTAAGAAACATGGAAGAAAGGGCATTCTGAACTTGGGAGTCATGAATGCAGGGGTTCAAAATGAAAACCAGAAATCAAAACTCTGATCCACATTCTTGAATCTAAATGAAAATTCAAGCAAGCGGAACAGTATTTTGAGTACTTACTAGTAAAATAGTAGAAGCGTCAACGCAGGCCATAACCATCACAAGAAGTCATCAATAAAGGTTTCAATTCTAGATAAGTGGCATGAAAGACTAACACAAACATACAGTATAACCAATTTAGACAAACAAGAAATGAAGCAAGCAATACTTGCAATTCGAGATAACTCAAACTCCAATTAAAAGCAACTGAGAAAATAGAACACTCAACTAGGCCTTAAGCGTGCCTAACCCCATTAATCATAAAGCTAAAACTTCTAGGAGTATGCCGATACAAATTAGTAGGCCTGTGTCAAGGTACGAAAAATTCAGCAAAGAATATACAAATTAGCAACGAACAAATGTTACCTGTGCAAACTAGATTCCTGCATGCACCATTACGGAAGTCATGAAATACTCGGTTACGGTGATCTTGCAACATTTTAGCATGGATGTAGAAACAAGAATAGCCAAGCTCAGTAATTTTCTTGGCCAATAACTCCACACGATTAACAGAGTTGCAGAAAATAATGGACTGATTAATTTGAAGCTGCAAGGGAACAAATGAGTTTTTGTAAAGAAAAACAGTAATCAATTTTTACCATAAACAGTAGAAAATGCATTGAGAAAGAACCTTTGAGAATAATGTGTTAAGGCAGTGAACTTTCTGTCTTTCTTCTACAAAAGCATAGTATTGTGTTATACCCTTGAGGGTAAGTTCATCCATAAGATTGATAACATACGGCTTTTGTAAATATCTCTCCTTGAAATCCTTAACAGTCACAGGAAATGTGGCAGAAAACATCAAGATTTGCCGATTTCCAGGCAAAAACCTAATCAGCTGCTCCACCGAAGGTTGAAACTCAGGAGACAAAAGTTTATCTGCCTGAAAAAACAGAAGTTTACATGTTGTCAGGAACATTCACATCAGTTTGACATGTTGACAAAACAGAGCACTGCAGACTTCACGATAGCATCAAAAGAGTCCCTTGAGTTAAAAAAAAAGTCATGAACCAGACATTTTACACATGTCAGACTCAATGAAACATGGCACATGAAACATTTAACCAAAGAAATTGAGGTATATAAGTAAAGCAATACCTCATCCATGACAAGCATCGAGCAATTTTTTAAAATGCAAACACCTTTCTTGGCTAGGTCAAGTATCCTGCCAGGAGTTCCCACAAGCAGATGAACAGGCTGATATAACCGCATGATATCATCCTTTAGACTAGTACCTCCAGTTGTGACCATGACTTGAATCTTCAAATGCTTCCCAAGCTCCTTACACACTTGCGATGTCTGAAGCGCCAACTCTCGTGTAGGTACCAAAATAATTACTGTATTTTTAAGTATAAGTTAGTCTAACCTCAAACATAAATAACTTCAAACTATGGCAACATGACAAGAAATAAAAATGAAATAAAAACACACTGGTTCAATGATTAACAACCGGATTAGCATTCACGGATCACAAGCACCAAAACAGTTACGTTCTTCCATAGTAGAAAAAGAATTGAGTTTGGCAGTCAATGAGCAGTTTAAGAACACTAGCACGAATTCACTTCAAGGGAAATCTTAAGCCTCTATAACATTAATCACTTAGAAAACAAACTTCTTTCCATCCATTCAATGTCTAGCAGTTACAATAAATAGAGAACATTTGAGGACAATCCTTCCCCGCTATAACTAAGCCCCAACAAATCTAAAAATGCTAAAACAACCCACCAGCTTCAATTCACAGGTATTTGGCATCCCAACCACCAACTGCAATCAAGTTTTAAACCACCTTACTCACTACCAAGACTAGTTCCAAGTCGGAGTTCCTAACAAACATTCAAAAATCAAAACTAACACTAAAATGATACATATATACCAAGATAATTTATCCAGGAATTTCTGGACATTGAGTTAAAAAAAATTTGGGACGCATCACACAACATCGCTTAGCAGGTGAAAAGGTTGAAATAGAACAAGAATAAAATTAAAACCTGTATCCTTCTTCCTCCCAATTTTATTTTTAAAAAAATCACAAACCTCATCTAAGCAGCTGAACCAAGAACAAGATATGAATATGTTAAAAACAACGTATTATTCTTCTAAACAGTTAATTAAGTTGTTGCAATCGGTAATTGGAAGCACATTACTGCATGCAATCCTGATCTTCATCACCAATGAGAAAAACACAAAGCAAACTATAGAAAGTACATTCCTACACTAGAAAGAAGTATAAATTTTCTCTCCAATGAGAACATGGTCAAAAATTAAAGACAACCAGCAAAAATTTGTTGATGAGCAACAGCAGGCATTCCAAACACCAATCTATTATAATAAACATCTTATTCAAATAAAATCTTTAATTTTTTCCCACCGACTAGATAAATACTTTATTAATAAAAAATAGATGATAAAGACCATAACCTTGAATAACATTGTTATCTTGATCAATTTTTTCCAAGGCAGGAATACAAAATGCAGCTGTCTTGCCGGTCCCATTTTTAGCTCTTGCAAGAATGTCACTTCCTGTTAAAGCAATTGGAATGCTTTCTTCTTGGATTGGAGAAGGTCTCTCAAAACCCTTCTCATATATTCCCATAAGCAGCTCGCGCTTCAGAAAATAGTCTTCAAATTCATTTCCTTTTGTAGCAGTCACATCCTATAGTGTGGTCAATGCAAAGTAAATTACAGTATTTAGTGATGTAAAACATAAACCCGTCTAAAGCTCATATCAAATGTGAGCGCTCAAATGACATTCCAACTGAACTATTTCATGGTTTAAATAATTTGCATCTAATAAAACACAAGGCAGAGAATATGGGCTTCAATTTTAAAAAAAAAGAAGAGAGGATATGAACGTATAACCGCAAAACTAGAGTCGATAATGACCTTCAAATAGGAATATATAAGTTCCAATAAGATAAATTAAGAGGTTACAACATTTTTTTTTTTTTGAGAAGTAGGTAACAGTAATATTAGATACAATAATATAGATATAAATAGAATTACTTCTTATCAAAAATATAAAGAGAAT
This sequence comes from Stephania yunnanensis, assembly GCA_039657365.1. NCBI lineage: Eukaryota > Viridiplantae > Streptophyta > Magnoliopsida > Ranunculales > Menispermaceae > Stephania > Stephania yunnanensis. Next base: position 55,298,847 of record CM077584.1, read on the forward strand.
TACTTCGTCACTGCTTTCACGTATTGATATCTAATCATTTTTGCAATTAAGCCATGGAAGGTTTTATGAACGTAGTAGAAATGAGGATACTTAGGTGGATGTGTAGTAAAACTCGTAAAGATAAAATAAGAAATATAAAAATTCAAAGACAAGTAGGAGTAGCGCCAGTTGATACAGAGATTAGGAAAGGGCGGTTGCGGTGGTTTGGTCACCTGCAAAAACGGCCTACAAATGTTTTAACTAGAAAACTTGATTCAATAGAAACTGTAGAAAGTTGACGAGGTAGGGGCAGACCAAAGTTAACATGGGATGCATTAATTATGAGGGATTTGAATGGTTTGAAAAGCTCACCATCAATTGCACTTAATCGAGCACAATGGAAAAGTTTGATCCATGTAGCCGAGCCCAGTTAATTTGGGACTGAGGCTATGTTATTGTTGTTGTTCTAAGCCATGGAAGGTTTTGTACTAATAACCATTTATAAAGCATAAAATTTTAGTGATTCATGAATATTGTACTCAAACATGTGTTAGAATTAGAAAAAGAAAAATATGCAACTCGAAACATAAAAAGAATGAGTCATTTCATAGAGAGAGAATGAATCAAGTTTCAGTTACTATGTATAGCTTTTAAAAATTTTAAGGTGTTGAAAGCACAACTTGCAGTCTCTATCAAGGCACGCATCACCCATACATTTGAGATCACAATAAACCCAATTTGAGAAAACATAATTCCACGAAACCTCACTAAAATAATAGCTTCAATCAATAAAAGATAAAAAAAATGTTTTTGTTGTGGAGTATGGATGACCATGCATGTACACCAACATATTACGTAGTCATATAACTTGTATTTCTCACTTAATAGTACCTTCACTTGTCTATGTAGTGTCATGTTACTTGTAACCATTTCCAATGTACACCAACTCTTTCATGTTATGTTAAATTACTTGTAATGTGTGTATAACATGGGGTGTATGTGTTACTTGTACACATTGTATAAAGTACATTTATTATTACCAACTGACATATATAAAGGGTGCTAACATCATTGTAAAAACACACCAAATTGAATGTCTCATTCCAACTATTTCATTTCTTTTCTTCTCCTTTGTAGTAGTAGTTTATAGTAGTAAAAATTTTTAGTCTTCTATTTCCTTCTCTAATTCTTAAAAAGTTTCAACTCAATTTACAACACGTTATCAGCACGAACTTGCTCTAGCATTAAGGAGATCTTGAAATTCAAGAAGGCTTGTTAAGGAGATAAAGCTAGGAAGGTATAACTTTTGTTATTTAAATAAGTTCAATTTATTTCTATATTATAATGGTTGCTTCCTTTTATTACATGCATCACTTCTATATGCGTACTTTATTCATATACTATGCATTATAACGTCACCGATTGCGGAAATATGCTCTGTAGTTTCGTCTTGTACGATCTTCTACATCATAAATCAAAAATCAATATGTGACATAACTAATTTTCTCGCTATACTACAAACGATTAATTATGCTCTATTATTGATTTTTTCTATTGCAAATAGTGTTATGAGTTTAGGTTGATAGTAGGTAAGTCTTGTCCCCGGTAAAGCTAAACATTGAAAGGGAGATGAGTTATCCCGTTCGATGAGGCATAGTTTTAAGTAGATTTCGTCTCGCCACCCAACCTGGAGGTTGTTCCACCAACGCATACAAATAGTACATTTTGCGTATTAATAATCAAGTCGTGAACATATATTTAATCGTATATTATTCATTTTATATAAAATAAAAAAACTATTTACTCAATTTCTTGATATATTTTCAGACTATGACAAACCTTCAAAAACTTGAATTTGTTGCTCTTGATATCACTGGAAATAATTATTTGCCATAACAACTAGATGCCGAGATACATCTCCAAGCTAAAGACTTAGGAGAAACTATTATAGAAGGAAATGAAACATCAATGCAAGACCGTGCGAAAGCACTGATATTCCTTCGCCATCATCTCCATGAAGGTCTGAAAAGTAAGTATCTCACTATAAAAGATCATCTCACCTTGTGGTTAAGCTTGAAAAAGTGATATAATCACCAAAAGACGGTGATATTTCCAAAAGCTCAAAATTATTGACTGAATCTTAGGCTACAAGATTTCAAAACAGTCAGTGAGTATAACTCCACCATGTTTAATATCACCTCTCGTTTGAGGCTGTGTGGAGAAAATATATATGATGAGGCAATAATGGAAAAAACATTCAGTATTTTTTATGCCTCGAATCTGATGTTGCAACAGCAATATCGAGCGCATCAATTTAAAAAGTACTCATTTAATTTATTGTCTCATGGTGGCTATACAAAATAATGAGCTTCTATTGAAGAATCACAACTCCCGTCCAACTGGTTCCGCTTCAATTAATGAAGCAAACGCAGCATCCTACAATGACCATAAAAAGGGTCAATGAAAGAAAAACCACGGACGTGGAAATGAGAAAGGATCAATCAGCAAAGTTCATGACAAACCCTATTCAAAATTTTGTGGCAATAAGTTCCAAAATAAAGGGAATAAGAATGACGCCGTTCAGAATAAAGGGAAAAATACCGTTGAAAATGGGCATGCTCGTAATCGTGACCAACCATGTCGCAGGTGTAGTCTAAAAGGCCATTGGGCTCATGTATGTCGTACGCCTAAGCATTTTATTGATCTTTATCAAGCTTCCTTAAAGGAGAAATGCAAAACAGTTGAGATGAACTTCACTGTCGGAGATGGCTTGTTAGACATCAATTATATGGATGTCCTGAATTTTCATGATGATCCAAACACAAATCTCGATATTTTTAATGATTATATGTAACGATTTTCAATAATTCTATGTACTAATTTTTATTATGCTTCTTAGTTATATGTACTAATTTTTTCTTATAAATGAAATATGACTCTTTTTCTAATTTGCCAAACATTATTTGTCTAGATGGATCAACAAATCATGTGTTCAAATCATGAATCAAATAAGAGCGATATATGTCTTGTTGATTGTGCTACAACGCACACAATCCTTAAAAATAGAGAATATTTCTCTAATTTGAACTTAGCTGAGGCTAATGTTCAAACAATATCTGACATCTCAAATTTGATTAATGGCTCTGGAAGAGCAAATATTATGTTGCTTGGGTGAACAACAATTCATGTTGACAATGCCTTATACTTTGAAAAATTCAGAAGAAATTTACTCAACTTTAAATATATTCGACAAAATGAATATCACATTGAAACCATGAACGAAAATAATAGAGAATTTCTCTATGTCACATTGGTTGCAAATGAGAAAAAAGAAGTGTTAGAAAAATTCTCCGCTTTATTCTCTGGATTATATTTTACTCATATAAGGCATGTCGAAACGAATGTCGTCTTAAATAAGAAAAATCCTCCGCTTTATTCTCTCGATTATATTTTACTCATATAAGACATTACAGGCTTAGCCATCCAAGATCATCAATGATGCGAAGAATAATTAATAATTCGTATGGACATCTTTTAAGGAGTCACAAAATATTTTCAGCTGGTGATTATAATTGTGCTAATTGTTCTTAAGGTAAATTGATAGTTAAACTATCCCCATGTAAAATTGTTGTGGAATCCTTGATTTTCTTAGAACGCATTCAGGGAGACGTGGGTCTATTCATCTTCACTGTAGACCATTTAGATATTTCATGGTTTTGATATATGCATCAACTAGGTGGTCACATGTTTATTTGTTTTTGACCCGCAATGTTGCATTTGCTAAACTTTTAGTGCAAATCATTAAGTTAAGAGCACAATTTCCTGACAACCCAATCAAAATCATCCGTCTTGACCATGCCGGAGAATTTTAATATCAAGCATTTAAAAATTATTGCATATATATAAGAATTACCATTGAACATTTTGTTCCACACGTGCATACCCAGAATGGTTTGGCAAAATCTTTGATCAAACGCATTCAATTAATTGCTAGACCTTTAATCATGAGAACTAAGTTATCAACCTCATTTTGGGGACATGCGGTCTTTCATGCATCATCTATTATTCGTTATAGGCCTACTGCATACCATGAACATTCCCCATGCAACTCATTTTAGGTCAACAATCAAATATTTTACACTTGAAAATTTTTTGTTGTTTAGTGTATGTTCCTATACCACCTCCCAATAGAACTAAGATGGGTCCAGAACGAAAACTTGAGATTTATGTTGGATTTAACTCATCGTCCATTATAAGATACATTGAGCCCTTAATAGGGGATTTATTTATTACACATTTTGCTGATTGTCACTTTGATGAAGCAATTTTTCCACCATTAGGGGGAGATAAGAAGCCAACTCAAAAAGAATAACGCGAAATTGCTTGAAATGCACCAACTTTATCACATTATGATCAACGCACAAATCAGTGTGAATTTGAAGTTCAAAAGATCATTCATTTGCAACAAGTCGCAAATCAATTACTTGATGCATTTAATGATGCAAAACAAGTGACAAAATCATATATTTCAGTTGTAAATATTCCTACAAGAATTGATGTCTCTGTGCAACAAAATGTACAAGAACCAATGAAACGCTTAAAACGTGAAATACCAGTTGGTTCAAAGGATACAATTCCTCGAAAGAGGAAAACATGAGTAAAAATAAATACAAATCAAAATACTTATGACGAAGCACAATAATCATTTGATAAGGATTTGTCATAACAAGTTGATTCTGACGAGGAACAACTGCCTCTAGAGAAAAAAGAAAAAGATGAAAATAATGAGATCTCAATAAATTATTTAAACTCTGATAAGATTTGTGATCGAAATAAAATTGTTCTTGATGATATATTTGCTTTCAAAGTGTCATTTGAAATATGTAAAAATGATGATGATCCAAAATCATGAACAGTGGAAGAATGTCGAAAAAACTTGATTGACAAAAATGACAAGAGGCTATCCAGGCAGAGCTAGACTCATTAATGAAACGAGAAGTTTTTGGACCGATTGTTCAAACGTCAGATGGCGTAAAACCTGTTGGATATAAATGGGTATTTGTACGAAAGAGAAATGAAAAAAATGAAATTACAAGGTACAAAGCAAGACTTGTAGCTAAAGGTTTCTCACAAAGACCTAACATCGACTATGAGGAAACATATTCTCCTGTTATAGATGCAATCGCATTTCGATTCTTGATAAGCCTTGCAGTTTTTGAATGACTTGATATTCATTTAATGGAAGTCGTTACAACATATCTAAACAGATCCCTATACAGTGAGATATATATGAGAATCCCTGAAGGATTTGTAATATCCGAAGAAATAAAATCAAAACCTCATAACATGTATTCTATAAAATTACAAAGGTTTTATGCGGATTGAAACAATCAGGACGAATGTGGTATAAACGTCTTAGCGATTATTTACTTAAAGAAATATATGTAAATAATCCGCTTTGCTCATACGTCTTCATTAAAAGATCATCAACAGGATTTGTGATTATTGATGTATATGTTGATGATTTAAATATAGTGGGAAACCACGGCGACATCATTAAAACATTCGAATACTTGAAAAATGAATTCAAGATGAAAGAACTTGAAAAAACAAGACTGTCTTGATTTGCAAATTGAGCATTTTTCAAGTAGAGTACTTGCTCATCAGTCGTTATATTGAAAAAATATTAAAAAGATTTTATATGGACAAGGCACGTCCATTAAGATCTCAAATGGTTGTCAGATCACTTGGAGTAGATAATAATCCATTTCGACCTCATGAAAGTGATGAAGAGCTACTTGGTCCGGAGGTACCATATTTAAGTGCAATTGGTGCACTTATGTATCTTGCAAATTGTACAAGACCTGACATTGCTTTTGCTGTCAACCTACATACAAGATACAACTCTTCACCAACTCGAAGACATTGGAATGGTGTTAAACATGTTTTTCGATATTTTCGAGGAACAAGTGACATGAGTTTATTTTACTCGAGAGGGATAAAATTGTATCTTCAAGGTTATGTTGATGCTGGATTTTTAGCTGATCCCCACAATGCCCGTTTTCAAACGGGATATGTATTCACCTGTGGTAATACTGCTTTATCATGGAAGTTAGTAAAACAAACTATGATTGTTACTTCTTTCAATCATTCTGAATTACTTGCAATTTATGAAGCAAGTCGTGAATGTATATGGTTGAGAAACATGATTGAACATATTCAAGAATCATGTGGATTGTCTTCAATAAAAGATTCTCCAACCATATTATATTAAGATAATACAGCATGTATTGCACAATTAAGTGAATGAGTCATAAAAGGGGACAGAACAAAACATATTTCACCAAAATTCTTTTATGCACGAGCTTCAGAATAATGGTGAAATTGATGTCAAGCAAATCCGATCGAGTGATAATCTTGCTGATTTATTCACAAAGCCTTACCAACTACGACATTTAAAAGGCTTAGATATGGTATTGACTTACGTAAACTTAAGGACATTGCAAGTAAAGAAACTGAACAAATTCCACTCATATTCACATGAGGGAGAGTTATTGATTAGTGTATTGCACTTTTTTTCCCTTAGCTATGGTTTTATCCCATTGGATTTTCATAGCAAGGTTTTTAATGAGGCAATCTTAACAATATTATACCCATCTTAATATTTCATGAGAATAATGTACTCTTTTTCTTTTACTATATTTTTTCCCACAACGTTTTTCTTAATAAAAGTTTTAACGAAGCACAATCTCTAAGCAAGTGTCATCTAAGGGGGAATGTTATGGAGTATGGATGACCATGCATGTACACCAACATATTGTGTAGTCATGTAACTTGTATTTCTCACTTAATAGCACATCTACTTGTCTATGTATTGTCATGTTACTTGTAACCATTTCCAATGTATACTAACTCTTTCATGTATTGTCAAATTACTTGTAATGTGTTATATGACATGGGGTGTATGTGTTACTTGTACACATTGTATAAAGTACATTTATCATCATCACCAAATGACTTATATAAAGGGTGTTAACCTCATTGTAAAAACACACCAAGTTGAATGAAAGTATCTCATTCCAACTATCTCATTTCTTCTCTTCTCATTTGTAGTAGTAGTTTATAGTAATAAAAGTTTTTAGTCTTCTATTTCTTTCTCCAGTTCTTAGCAAGTTCCAACTCAATTTACAACAGTTTTTTTACATATAACACGCATATTTGGGCAGGCAGGAGAACCATACTTGACCACCATATACCATAGAAATAATGTGGAAACCACATGAGTAGTAAGTGCAACAGCTGGAAGAAAATGCAAACCATCCATGTGATGATATAAATACAAAATCTCGAACCAAATATGAAAACAATTAATTTAGACCTATACCTCTGTCTTGTAACGTGTATCAGGTGGTGGAATTTTCAGTCGTGCTTTCCAATCTTGAGAACTAAAAGCAAACCATTAGAGAAAAAATGAGACTTTTTATATATTTGTATAAAGCAATGCCAACAGCTATAACATGGTCATCCTTTGAATGAAAAAAAGGAATCTCAGATCAATAAGAAGCGAGAGTTTCTGATTACAAGTAAAGCGAGTAATATTTACAACATAGAAAGGAATGCAAAAAAATTTCAGGAGAAATCCAAAGGAGTTCAGATTATCTTCAGCCTCAGAGAAAAAAGAAAGGTTAGATAGATTAAAGGTTCTGAGATAGAATTAGTTCTCCTTCTCATTACAAGGCCTCAATATTATTACTTAATGCTTCCATCTCTCCTTTGCTAAACCGATGAATGGGAAAAAAAAGTCCCAAACAAAGTACTAAAAAGCAAGACAACAAGTCATTGATTTCAACATAACTTCTTTTTGCCCAGTTTTCAAGCAACTTGGCAACAATATTTTTTTTTTGCCTAGTTTTCAAGCAACTTGGCAACGATTTTATATGAAAAATCTTTTTGCAAATTGTAACATGCTATCACTTCCACTGAAGATGTTAGCCAAGTACTCCATATACTTCTAAAGAAACTGGATTTGACGGTCCAATTCCATTTATTAATATTTCAGGGACAACAAGATGAACTAACAAAACCCAATCGGAACATTGATACACGCCAATCAGATACAAGGATCAAATGATTCTAGCAATGCCAAGCAATGATTTTCATCCTCCACAATTGGAATGAGTGGTTACAAATTTGCAAGAACCACTGTGTTCTTTATGCTTCCCATCAATATTATTTTGTTCTTTTGCTTGCATTTCGCTTAATAAAAGTCATCATGATCCAAGACAGCCTAGTGGACACGCCATGTGGTCGCACCAAACCAAATAAAATGCAACCATTTTATACTCCAACAATTCAAAATTCAATGACTTGTTTGGATACATGGATGTGTGTGCTTAGCGTGTAGGTGCGCATGAGAGAGATGAAGCAACCTCCAAAATTGAGGCAATCAGCTTTCTGACGAAAGGACATAACATGCAAAGCAAAACTGGAAGTATGATATGTATATAGAGAGTAAAAAAATGTGCACTTAACGTAAATATGCAATGCAAAAGAGTATTTACAAACATTTATTTTTGTTGTAAAAGAGAGCTCAAGATTTTTTTTCAACTAGGACAATAAGGAAACAATCAACAAATGATAGAATCCATCAACTCCTTGAATTGCTTGTTACTAAAAAAAGCATATCAACAACAACAACATAGCCTCAGTCCCAAATACTAAAAAAAGCAGATATAATGAATAAAAACAAAATGAGGAGTTTGCATAGTTGTAGACATATTGCATGATATCTTAGTCAAGCAAGACCAGAAGGGCATGCCAACCATATGCTCTATTAAGAACCCTTTGCTAGAGTCTGAAGGAACCTTGTAATACGATAGCATAAAGTTAAAAACCTCCTCTTTTTTGAGAAATTAAGTTTAAAACATAAAAAGGTCCTAATAAAACCCCAATTCCCTCAAGGGTATCATTCTTAGTATGAAGTGACTAATTCCAATTATCCGTTACTAGACAGTCTAGACTATTAACCTCTAGGTCTTCCTCTTCATTTCAGCCAAATCTATGCCTCACAAAAAGAAAGGAAAGAGTGAAAAAAAGGAAAAGAGGTAGGCATGCAGAAGGTAAGGGAAAAAGAAAGTGATCAAAATTGCTTAGAATTTGCTCTCATCTTATGGCGATTCAGTTTGTTTTCTAAGTCAACAAAAGGTCACTGTGGTCAACTCCATACTCTACAATTCTTTTTCTAGATGATATATAGTACTTACCTTTGAATAACTGAATTAAGAACAAAGTTTTAGTAGAAAGTTAGAAACTAACTTCATTTGTTTCGACAATTTTTACTCTACCAATTCCAAAGGTTCGATAAGCATGAATTACATTAAGTTTGAAATAAAACATAAGATCCCATTCGAAACAGCCAGCATGAACTTTCAATCGGTGCTTTGCTCTTATGTGAAAGCATGGATTGCATGACTTTGGATAGAGCTGGATAACTTTCTGATGAGTTCCAAGGATAAAGAACTAGAAAAGTAACAATAAAGTTACCAAAAGAACAGATAAGAACAGAGAAAACATAGTGGACAATCTACCTCTTTTATTGAAATTTTTAGTCCATTACAATTGAAAGAGGTGAAGAACTCAATGAACCAAGGAAGAACATACACATTTAGCCTTTCGAGAGGACTCTCCCCAAAAACAACGTTTATTCCATAACTTTTTTCTTTTCTTCTTTTTTTTCTTTTGGTGTAAACCAACCGACATCTGGACTTAATCGACTACTCCGAGCTCGAGTCATTGTTGGCCCATAAGGGACTTTGGCTCTCCTAAGGAGGGGAGCCCCTCCATAGGGCAGAAACTCGAGACCACAACTTAAGGGATCCGGGTGTCGAGCCAATCGGACCAACACCGCGTTGGGACTGGCTCTCCCAAAGGAGGGACTCCATTCCGCAACTCTTTCCATTACATCAGCTTAATATTTATAGACTCAAAAACCTGATCTGTGGGATCACAACTCTAATCAACTACTTGACCAATCAACTTGTGCTCCAATCTCACCATCCCAGCTCAGCTGCCCCTTATTTCTCTTACATTTACCTAGAATCCTATCATATTCTTGAACCTAAGCACAATAGATTTAATCAAGATTCTCTTTCATTGTTTTAGATATCAGTGAAAAGACTTAGAATATACTGAAAAATGGTAACCCATACCCCCTATCATTTTGCATTGAACTGTGTCATCATCCCTAAGTTCCAACTTTCGCAATCGCGCCTAATTCTACCGATATAGCTTGCTTCCACCATCACTGCTTACGCATATATTACTACGGAAAACCAAACGTAACTCGACAAATTAAACACACAAAGTATCTACTTTAAGCAAGCAAATATCGCTTCCTCTCTATTCTTAAACCTTGAAAACCTAATACCAACAATCTAATGAAAGATTGAGTTTTTACACAGAAACAAACACAATATAGAACAAATCGAAGGTCGCAAAACCGAAATGAAGAGAGAAACTTCACCTTGAATCAACAGTTTCGGACTGCACAGTCTTCTCCACTTCGTTGACGACGCCGGGATCAGTCCCCATAGGGTTCCTCCTCAGCCATTGCTGCGGCTGCTGCTGCGGCTGCTGTTGCTGGTACTGCTGCTGGATCGGCACGGGACTCCTCTGCACGTACTGCTGCTGAGGGTTCCGATGCTGGAAATTAGGGTTTTGATTCGCATATCCACCACCTCGGGTGTTCCCGATACCCGGCGGAAACCTGCCTCTCGAGTTCATCACACACACTAAATAACAAACAAACCCTAGAAACCACCACGACTCTTCGCTGGATTAGGGTTTGTATGCCGCGCGAAATCTTCCGAAACCTGATCGAAACGAGTAGATCAGCGAATAAATTGAGAGGGATCGAGGAATCGGAGACGAAGCATTTGAGATCGAACTGAGAACGAGTGATTGTTAGCGTATCGGCGAAGATCGTCGCGAGGAGATGCGCAGCGCAGCTATCGAGAGGGGGGGTTTTGTTTCTTCGTGGCAGTTTCGGCAAAAAGGAAGCCGAAGGAAATAAAAAAGTTTTCTTAGTAGGGCATCTCGCGAGTGAGTAATGGTGTGCGTGTAATTGTGGAATGGTACTATTTTTTAGTGAAATGGGTAGGGGTCCCTTAATTTTTTTTATTTTTTTATAAAAACAGAAACCACAATTTGGCGTCTTACCAAATAAGCTCATGCTAAATGAATGAATGGGTATAATTTAGCGACGATGCTAAAAACTACTCCACTTTTGGCGTCCAATTTGGTGCACCTGCCATTATGCGTGGTTGATACACCTCGAGATACATGCTCAAGGTGTATCGAACAGTGCGACGCATCTTAATACACGCACCAAATTTAGTGCCCAAAGTGAGTCTCAAATTTGATGTTGAGAAATAGTCTCCAATGCAACCATGAATTATTGTAAATCATTACGAGGCAACAAATATTTATTGTATTTGGATTTGAATTTTAGATTCTCTTAAATTTTTTGTACATGAAAAAGTTGAGGTGGCATTGTAAATATCATTTAGTAGAATATCTAAAAGTAGACATTATCTTGTGGATCACTTCATCACCTTCTCATTATTAATACACATTTGCATTGAAGGAAGTATTTTAATGTTCATTACATCTTATGCGACACACATACCACCCAGTCCACATTTGCATTGGAGGTGCTCTTAGTAATATATAATGAGGAAACAAAAGTTTAATGATGATGAATTTGACTATTTTAGAGTAAAGACCAATTAATCAATGGCTTATTGGTTCAACTAGTTAGGGGCTTGATTCTCTCTAACCGAGGCCTCCTTTTTGACTATCATAGATGGAACAAAGACAACAACTATATGAGGTTAGAAAAGGCCAAAGCGTAAATTAGTCGGATACTATGTGTAAACCTTCTTTCAACCCTTCTTATTTAGGTTTAACTATTTTTACAAGAGTAATTAAATTGGGTGTCTCGAACTCGTGACTTAGGGGAAACAAAATATTTGTGGGGTTGAATGACGATTCAATCCTAGAATCTCTTGATTATCGAGCACTTAGTAGCGCTTGACAATGATATTTTAGTAATTTGTATTAAAAATAAGTTCATTAAGCAGTCAAGTCTAACCTTATAATCATCTTATATATTGATATAAAAAATTAACTAAATATGTCGGTTGGTTTGACATTAAGTTTGATAGTTTTAAAGATAAAAGAGAGGTAAAACAAAAGATCACTCATGACATAACTCCGATACCATTATAGTTTCTAAAAGAAGATAATTTTTATTGTGTTTATTTCTTAAGTACAAACCACCTATTTATATACATAACAATTACAACCATCCGAATGATCTCACGTCTTAACATCAAATCTTAATAAATTTCATCACATAAACATAGCAATCACCCTCCACAAAACCAGGTTTATAAAATACAACTGCAAGAGGTCGACCACTACTAATTTTTAATTGTTGAAATTATCACTCATTAAAATTGATAGAAATACATGATTCAATATCAAAACTAATGCATCTTTACTATAATAAGAAAAAGGAAGATGTCGACACTTTTCATTGTACTGTGCAATGCCAATTTCGCCCTTCATTTTTATCTGCACAGCATATACAATTATGTCCTCCATTTTTGTTTTTACATTAAAAAAATGCTTTTGCATATAGTATATGGAATACGGGTAAAGGACAATCATAATTACGGTGATATAATTTGATACACACGTCTTCTACACAATGACAATAAGATTTCTTTGACAACGTTGAGATGTGGATGTGTCGATCATAATGCAAAATGTTAACGACAATATTCATTGATGCAAAATGTTAGAGCATCTCCAATTGGGTTATAAATTGGATCCGAATTTATGCCACATTGGATTAAATCCACATTGTAGAGAAAAAAATCTTCTCCGACGCGAATGGGGATTGAAAATGTGAAGATGATGTGACATTAAAAAAGTAGATATTGTCTACCGCACCCTTTAAAATTAAAGGATGCGATAGACAGTGTATGATATACCACATAATTAAAAAAAAAAAAACTAAAAAAAATAACACAAAGCAAGGCAAATAGAAGTGAAAACAAAAAAGGAAAATATAGCCGCCCCAATTTTTTAGTTGCATATAGTAAATGCTCGGCGTTTATTTTTGTATACATACTCTTTTCGTTTCTTATTTTTTTATTTATTTATTTATTTATTGCATTTTTCATATACTAGACAATTACGACTTAGTTAAAAAAAAAAAGATAATTACACCCTCGAAGAATGAAGAAAATATAAATATAAAAAATCATCAATCACTTTCTCGTTGGATCTCTAGCAAGCTAAAGTGAAGAGAAAAAAAGCATTTAGCGATTATCATCTGTTGCGAACGAAGATAAATAACAAAAGTAGTTATTGTCACGTCATCAAGAAAGGACGCAATCCACATTACCTATTCAAAATGGTTTTAAGTGTTGAATGTGCATTTATGCCCCATCTATATCTACCTAGATATTAAAAGCACGAATAATTTTTTTTCTTTTGTGTCTTGAAGTTATAGTTTCACTTTTTCTACTCCTTAGTTTTCTCCTCTCTCACGCCTCTCATTTTCTAAGTCACATCGGCTCTGTTTGACAAGCACAAACTAGTTAGCTTATAAACTACTTAATAAGTTGTGTTTGACAAATTAGTTTATTATGAAAATAATCTAGCTGATATGTTATAATCTTAAATACTAGTATAGTAGTATGGGTAGCGTCAAAGATTTAAAACGTCATTTTATTTTTCTTTTTAACTTTTGCCCTCATCGCCTAAATAATAGCCGAACAGACTAGCCTAATTGTCACTTCTCAAACTCTCCTACCCGACGCTCATGTCCCATTTTTTTAGGACGTGGGTTGTTCCATTTAATAATAATTTTCATGTAGTTTATTTACATATATGTTTCCAATAATAAATAATAATAAAAACAATAACAGTTGTTGTAGTACAATGTTATAAAATACATTACATCAATTTATAATAAAATAATTGTAACGACCCAATATTTATTGACGCCGTTATTTCGTTTGATTTTAGACTCAGACGCTAACTCAGGGCCACGTGGACGCCTTGGATGGGCTAGGACATGCCTAACTGGGCATAAATCGTTATTTTTGTCTGTTGGTTGCATAATTGCGATGTTAATTATTATTTGTTGCATAACTCATTGCATATGTGTATTTATATTGTCATACCGTGTGAGATTGTGTGACGAGTAAAGGCTTTGTAAAACGTGTCAATGCGGGGGTAGCAGATAGCATATTATGGGAACACTAAGGCTAGATAATATAATTTGAATAAATGACCATAACTATGATAATTATGGGTTAAGATGAATAAATAAACCTAAGTGTAACTCATATTGGTCAGGTACACTAGTAATGGTGCGCTTCAAGATGCATGTCGAGAAGCGGGCACGGGGTGTCGGGTAGTCGGTTATATGACCACTAATGTGTCAACAATGAGACTAAATACACTAACCACATGAAATTTAAGTGTCTAAGTTTGTAAATTTAATTGATATGAATTAGTGGGACTATAGTTTGAACAAATAAATTGGAGAATATTGATTTGTATGGAGATGATGAAGATGTGTAAAAATCCTAGGCTAAATAGTAACTAGTGAGTAGAGACATGCATTTTTCATGTGGGATAAGTGGCTTTGAGTGAGGACACATTTCCTGGTAATTAACTTAGTCAAATTAAGGATTTACTTAATTAATTAAGTTGCTAATATAAGTATATAAAAGATAAACTTTGGTTTCATGTTAACAAGAGAAGCAAAATCCAAATTTTTGAGAGCAAATAGCTAGAATGTGCTGAATTTTTGGGACTTCAAGAGTACCTAAACTTGGAGGATCAAACTACAAAGGATTTAAACAATAGGCAACAACTTCTACTCCTTATTTATTTCGATTTCGATAAAAATGTTTCCATGCATGACCAAAAGGTGTTGAATGGTTTCGGTTTGCTAATTTCATATTTTTCTGAGGTTGAAGATGAATCATGTACATGTCATATAACTTTGGTTTCAAAAGAATTAAGCCAAACCTGCTAGTAGAATCAATTATATTCATAAAAAATTAGCCAAACTTTGCAAGAGTATAACTCCCACAATACTTATCGGATTAGGCAAATCTTTTAGGATGTTTTTGTTGGGTATTTTAAATGTTTTATGACAAAAACTATGACTTTTGGAGCTATATATATTAGGAGAAATGACTTTTACAATCTTTGGCGGATTTGTTTCAAATTTGTGCTGTTTTGGTAGAATTGCGATATCTTTTCCATTTTAGATTGGAGTTTTGCAAACCAAACCTTTTTAGAAAGCTAAGATAAATACCAATAACTTCTCTCTTGGTAAGTTTTTGAGATTTGAAAGTTTTCATGCCCAAAAATGCGCTGCAACATATGACCGAAATTGAAACTTTATTTGTCTTTAGGGGATATTTTGAAGACTTGACCTACACACTTAACTTTAAATACATATAATTGATCTAAAACACTTAAAATTGATCCCACGGTGGTCAGGGACCATAATGCATAGTCAAGGGCATATTAGGCGGATCAAGTATTTTCAGGACTTTGAAGTGCGATTTGAGGTGCGTAAATCCCTTAAGAAACACATATTGAGAATGTAACTATTTCAATTGTTCTATCTATTGTTTCTTTATTATTCATTTCCATGTTTTATCATTGCTTTGGTTTAGTTTAACGGTCGATAGTTTTGCTCACCGCCGGGTTTTATTCGGTGTTGTGTTGTACGAGCTCTAGTACGCTAAAGTATAACATGTGTATCAGGAATCCTCGGTGAATGACGACCTGAGCTACTTTATTGGTACATGTGTTGATGCGTCGTGGGTGTACGTCGGCCACTAAGAGGACCAGGTGATGGGCCAGTTGGGTTCGCCTACTAGATATATCCTAAGGAGGGAATCAGAAGTATAGTCTAATGTAACGGCCCAAAAATCTCTAACCGTGTTTATTTCCTTGAACATGATCAACGACCCGTATTGTGGGACCCACATCATGATATGCCCATTGATTGAGGTAAGGGCCGAGATATATTTTATATTTGTTGTGATATATGCCTAGTGTACTGTATATGTGTAGACTATTAAGTCAAGTTTATACGGATGTATAGGTATCAAGACGAGCGGGGTGACATACCTCGAGTCGCGTGTCGACGTGGGACCGAGGTAGTGGCTTACGGGGTAAACTTAATTTATTTGAGGTAAATGTACATTTATGTTGGATTTAGTAAGTGGTTTTAGTGGCTTTAATATGGCCACATTGAAATACGCATTAAATGTGCATAAAGTTGAGAAATAAAACAATATGCCTTAGATGGGCATCGAGACACGTAATAACTCATCAAGAGACAAGGTGTTAACTTGTTGAGTCACTTAAGAATGACTTGAGGGACAAGGTGGTCCATGAGATGAGCCTCGAGACATGTGTGCACACCATGATCAATGACCATCATTTAAACGTATCTATACATGGTCAAATAAACCATATAAGTAAACAACAAAGTTGGTTTCTTATTTTCAAATCATTGGGTAGGTAAGGAGAGAGAAAGAAAAGAGATTATTGGAGTGCACTTGGTGAAAGAGGAGTGAATTCATTGAAGCTTTTGTGAGGAAGAAAAAGAACAACAAGTGATTTCTCCACACCATTCACTTTGTGATTTCATGAAATTAATGTTGTGGTTGCTGGTATACATTGGGATAGGTGTTAGGGACCTCATGTAGTGTGTATGAGGGCCCCTAAGGCAATAACATAGCCTATCTGTGGCAAAAATCCAAAATTCAAAGTACAGAATTCTGGGTTCTGCCGCACATAGTATGCTAGATTTAACATTTAGCGTGCTAATGTTCACATAAGTAGCGCGCTAACACTCGAGATAGCGCGCTAATATGACAATTAGCGCATTACTGTTCATAATTAGTGCGCTAATTTCCTAGCCAGTACTAAAAATCAGCCAAGTCAAAAAATGGTCTAAACACTATAAATGAGTCTAAACGCACTCTAACAATTGTCAAACAACTCCGAGGAGCGGAGATCCCAAGAGTTTAGGAACACATTTCGGAGTGCCAAAAGGTCTGATAGGCTAGGAAAAGCGTGTAATTGTAAGTAAAGTTATGTGAATTCTATATTTCATTTCATTCTCTTATTGGTTTATGGTTTAATGGTAGACATTGCTACTTGTAATCTCACATCATGTTGTTCTTGTTTCTATTTATGATTGAATATTATGACATGATGCCTTGTGACGTGTTTCATTGATTCAAATTCCTACTTTTGATGTCATTTTTGATAAAGAATTGATGAAAAATATGCTATTAGGATAACTTGAATTTGATTAGACTTGTATTATATTCCTTTGGGCTTTTATAGTCTAACTTGTTTTGGAATCTTAGAGACTTGAAATTATTTGTCTTTGAAAACTAAAATAGAGATTATCTAGTATCCATTGCACGAGAGATGCGTGGTTCACGGGGACATGGGTCTATCGAAGTCTCGACACTTACCACTACACTTGCGTGACACGACGTTATGAGACTCGGGGTAAGTCGGCAAGGATGATATTGATGTTGTATAAGCGTAGAGCACATCTCCGCTATTTGTGAGATATGTTGAGTGCAGCTCCATATAGTGGTGGGAAAGGTTAAGTATAGTTCTCATCGCCGACCGGACGTAGATCATCTCGACTTAACATGTGTCTGTCTTTACATCTTTAACTGTGGTATTTACTTGTATTCCTTGTTTCAACAATTTATTTCACTACTTTATGCTTTTAAATACCATTCGTTTATTTTGGAAATGTGGCATAAAACTCTCTAGTTATCACTTAAATATAACTATACTCAACGTTTAGTTTGTGAAGGTGGGTGTAGGTCCGTCGAGCAACAGCAGACCAGGGAAGGAGAAGAGTGACGACTTTCTCTAAGCATTTCGGCGACTCTCCTATCTCATCATGTATGACTAAACTTTTTATATTCTTACTGTATATTTTGGGTTGTGCATTGGGTTGAGTGTATAGTTCCCCATTTTTTAGATTCATACATATACATGCATGTGATGCTTTGTATTCATGGTTTCCACACTTAGGCATTTTGAGTAAAAAGAGCTTCCGCATAATCTTTAAATTACAAGATAATATGAAAGTGATAAAAAGTTTTAAGTAACTCTGAAATCTAATAATATCTGAACATTTGTAATTAAGAAAATAGAGATGAAAGGTTGACTAATACATAATTAAGTCTTACGTAGTTGGGATTACGACTTGATTACGGGATTAGGCCGGGCGGTGCCCTGTTTCGTATAAGGGGCCGTCACATCTAGTCTGCTACGCGTGACATAACCATTTGGTTTTCATTGAAGTTATTTACACATGTGATGATCTTACAATTGTCTATTTATTTAAACATTTTTATTTAACATTATTATTGGCTTCTCTATTATTAAATGTTCAATGGTTTTCTTTTGGGAGTTTACTCAATGTACTCATCAACTATTTTTGTTGGGATGACTGAGGGCGGATCCTTCGATTAGTAAGGGCAATGAGGTTTTAGGCGGTTACCTCTGAGAATTTTTTCTACACCAGCTTGTGTTTGATTACAATATGTATATATCTAATTTTGTTAGGTTTTGGGGACTATAGAACATTGAATACATGTATATGGATCTCTTGCTATACTTATTTCACTTTTGTTATATTCATGGTATTATTTTGCTTGGTTTTCCATGAGTTAGGAGCTGTTAAAATGCATAATTTACTCAATCTTAAAGACTTCCACTATAAAATTGTATTATAACTTAATATATTGACTAATTGGCTAGTTAAATCACTAATAATTACATGACAAATAATTAGCTAAGCTAGGGTTTTATTGTAAAATGTGTAAAAAATCAGTCAGGTCGCGGGGTGCCATAGATAAGTAGGCCATGACATGATGGGGCTAGATGAAGTGTGTTGTGACATGATGGTGCCTAGGGTTGCCTTGGAGTTTGGGGCCGCCACAATATATATATAAACATATTATATACTATACAAATAATATATATATATATATATATAAATATACATATTTGTATATATATATAACATATTTAATTTATGTAAATAAAAATATACTTTTTGTCATTTTACATTATTCAGCTACCCTATTAATTAATTTTTCCAAACGATTTTAATTGATCAAATTTTCAATTGTCAATTAAATTATCAGCTATCAGCCTATCTCTATCTCTCTTTCTCTCTCTCCTTCAATCTCTCTCTTCTCTGCACTAGAGCTAAAAAACTAATTTTTTCTTTGTCACCCAATATCATAACTCTTCTCGATAGCATCGACTCCACATGAAATGCCCTTATAACCTCTTTTCTTCATTGCTTTCCCATATTGACTCGCAAACCTATTCAATTCGTTGCTTCGCTAGCGACATTCTCTTTCTCACGCTCATCTTCTTGGTAGTACGCAACACTCTCTCACGATCTCGCTTATCTTCCCGGCTCAAACGCACTTCTCCAAAAAATAGTCTGTCTCTCGATCTCCCTCATCTCCCGACTTAAATGGAGGCTCTTGCATTTTTGACTAGGTTGTTCATCATCAATATTACGTCTTAGGGTATCAAATTTGTACTCAATTAGTTCTATTGATTGATGCTTTGATCGATTTTAGTGCCATTATGGAAATTTATGTCGGTTGATTTTAGGCAAAGTTGAGTGGTCTAGGTTAAGAGCTCGAAACAGTTTTTTATTGTCGTCTAGCTTCAATGGACTTCCTTGTTTCTGGTTTAAAGTTCTCTAACACTTAAATCAACTGGGTAATGATTGGTGAATATGTGTGCATTTGAAGTTCCTTATTTATTGTTCTAGTCTTCTATTTCTTTTTGCTCTTGTGCCATAGAATTGCCCATGAACTTATTTGTTGTTGTGCATTTGGAGTTCATCAGCCAATGAACTATGTACTTGTCAGACATTTATTTTGTATAACTGATTATTTATGGAATCCATGTTTCACCAGCTAATTAGTATCAATGTTAACTGGGATGCAATCTCAAGTGTGTCAGTGAATGAAATATTGAATCTATTCTTAATAATGATTTGGGATAGTGTTGTGCCATAGGATGATAACATGGTGAGCTTTCGTCTACTTGTTTTATTATTGATTGGATTGGATAAATTAAGAGATGAGTGATGCTGTTGGTTGGATGCAAGGGTCATTAGCAATATTTAGGTGTTCCTGATTGAAGTACTTTGATGGTTTTCAAAATTATCTATGTGTCTGCAAAATAATTCCAAAAAGACGTCATAAGTTTCATTCATATGTTCATAAGCTAATTATTTTTTTTACCTTTATTTGTACAAATTCTCTCGTTTTACAGTTAATAAAAGCACACTTGAGCTTCTTAGGTACATGTTTTATGTCAATTCATATTGATTTTGTTCATTTGATGGGTCCTTTGCAAAGAGGATTGTGTCTTTACTTCAAGTTTTAGTTTTGTTTTAGTAAGTATAAAGTTGTACACTCCCAACTAGGTGCAAATTACAACCACATTGACATATGTTTACATTTTTGATATGAAACGAGTAGGAAGGAGATCATGAAAATTCAATTTGGAGGTTCTCCACTTTCATTGGCTTAATTTTGGAACTTTCAAGGAAACATTTTTTTTTGTATCCCTTATCATTTCTCTAGACATTTTATGAGCTTATGTCAAGCATTTGTATACTCTTTTGGATGTTCTTTTTTGTTGCCAATGAGAAAATTGGAACATTGAATATATTTGCATAAACACAAAACAACGTAGTTTATGAATGTCGGGTTTAAGATTTTGAGTAAATGTATTATATAATTTCTTGTAAGTATTCCAGTCAGTATAGAATACACCTTTCTGATTGAATACCATGCTATGTAAACTCTACTATAGATGACTTTTATGAAGGACTAGAATGACATGGTCGATATAATTTTGCATTATTAATAAGGAAAATAATATTGATTTTGATGGAAAAATGAAAGAGAAGGGCATATATCCACTTGATTGTCTGAAATATATATCCTTTATGTATAGTTATATATACTCCCTTTTCTAATTAAATAATAATTCAATATTTAGTCTATATGATTTTGTAGAATATACACTTACTTTTTGCTCATTCTTTTAAGAGGAGTGTTGATTGGAAAGTCATGAAGTTTTAAACAGATTTTTTTCGGTAGATTAAAACAGATCTTTTCCATTGCAATTGTAATATAATAAATTTTATTGCATACTTTTGATTCGTCCATCAAGTTTATTTTGAAGTATTTGTTTGAAAATGGTAGGATGTTGGACTGGCCCGATTTGGGATGCATTTGATACTGCATAAGTTTTGTAAGATTTATATGTTAATTACAATGATAGCATCATTAAGAAAGTGATTAAAAACATGAATCAACTTTAATTGGTGAAACAAGTTTGATGTGATGATTCACTGTGTGGTTCTAAAGGCTGTCGGATAGTGTCGTGAAACCGAGGTGGTATTTTGACAGTAATTTGATTGGCACCATTAATTTGTATTAGACCATTTTCTAAGTCTTTAGATTAATGAGGTAAAGAAAAATTAACTTAGGAGAAATTATTTATTTACTTAGCATTTTAGTGGCACAATGGTCATAGAGCTGCTATTTTCTTGGATGTTTTGTCTTTGGGTAGATATTCCTATTTGACATTCGTTTTTGGTTTGGCATTTACTGGTTCTTGATTAGCCTATGTTTACTTTCAGGTTATTTCATCAATTTGATTGATATCCTTAGAGATAGTGAATGAGTTTATTTATTACGATAAAAGAGTCAAAATCATAGGATCTGGCCTTTCAACTGATAGAGATTAAATAAATGACCAGAAATAGCTTATACTCATGGTTTGGCTTAATTATAAACCAATTCTTGTATGATAACTAATCATTTTTAGATTAAATAATATTGGTATCTTTGATTCTTGTAAATAGTTTTGATGTGTTTTGTTGGACAGTTAGTTTTAAGGCATTTATGTTTTGTAAAACTTGCAACATATCCAAGTGAATGATAGTGGAAAACCCAACTGTTGTTTAATCTGATAAATGAGATGCTCTTGTCAGTTTAGTCTTAGGACGAACTATAAGTTATTGAAGCAAAGCTATTCTTAAGACATCTCTATAAATCTCCAGGTATGTGCGTTAAAAATCACTACATATATTAATTATTCTGCATTTTTTATGATCCAAGAAAATAATATAAGATCCTCATCTTCTTTGCTTGCTTTTTACTATATACCAATTTATAATGTTCTTTGATCTCTGAATTTATTGTCACTATCCCCAACTATAGCTTGCGTTCTACTAATCTTATATATAATTATTTATGACTTCTCAATGCATGTGAGCTTATCGCTACCTCTATAAATCATTGTCATTATTTAAAATGTGTATAATACTTATGCACTTTTTTTATATCAGAAATAGATTATGTATATATATTCGAGAATTATCATCAAAAATTATAGAAGATGAGTCTTCCCCAGTTGCAATATGTATATATCTACAAAAAGTAGAATCAATACAACCCATCCTCATTCTTAGTATTTTCCTTTTTTCTTTCGTTGGTGACTAGTTGGGCGCACTACTTTATCGAGAACATTCGAGTAAGACAATGCCCAGTTGACCACCTAAACTCAATCACCACTTTCATATCCAAATTAAGAACATCCCACCATCCATTGTGATTATGCATTCTTCGTCCCTTACAGTATCAAACCCCAACTGCCTGTAAGTTCCCGCCATCCCCAATCCTTAAATTCTTTTGAACCTGATATCGTTGTAGCGACACTTCTCTTTGAAGCTTCCCAAACCTCTTCCCAACTTCTTTGTCTGTTTAGAAATACTTTGTGATTCATCTCCTCCCAAATGGCCCAAGTTATTGCTATTAAGCCCACCCTCCATAAAACTCCTTTTTTCGATTTTGGGAGATGGGATGCAACATCCTCCAGACATTCTTTATAACAAGTCAGCGCCGACCACATCCATCCCAATTCTTAAGCCATCCATTGCCAAATTTTAATGGAGAAAGTACAATGCAAAAAAAAAATGATGCGCCCGCTCCCCCTCTCTTTTGCATAATACACACCATGATAGTTGTAAATATAAGTTTGGACACCTTCTTTGCAGTACGCCCGATGTATTCAACTTACCTTTCCATACCAACCAACAAATAACATTAGTTTTCATGTTCATATGAGGTTTCCATATTGTTCTATATGCCCCACAATGCGTGCTATATCTATAGAGATACATGTTTAAAAAACATGATTTTATAGAGAACACATTTGTGTCTTCCCACCTCCACATCTAAATGACTTCCTTATTTGTTTGAGGAGAAATACCCTGTAGGCTTGCAAGTAACATTTTCGCGGCTTGCCTCTCATACTTCCCGAGTTCACATCTAAGGGAGAGAGTCCATTCATGTTGTAAATTGAAGACTTCTTCTATCGTTGCATACTTCCTCCTCGTAAGTGCATAGAGACTCGGATACTCTTCTTGGAAGCTTTGATTGCCATGCCACACATCCATCCAAAACTTTATTCTCTTGCCATTTCCTAGCCTGTGCCAAAAACCCTTCTTAAACTCCTCTTGATTGTCTATTACGAACTGTCACGGTGCCCTGTAGGAAGGTTTGAAGCCGTCTCTATGGTCCCACTCGTTCTGGTCCACACCATATATGATTTTGGTAGTTTTCACCCAAAGAGCATTCTCCTCATTATGAAATCTCCACATCCATTTACAGACAAGTGCCCGATTCCTTAGTTCAATATTTCTGAATCCCGACCTGCCAAGTTTCTTTAGAAGTCTCACTTGTTCCTACGCCACTAAAGCCTATGAAGATTTCACCTTCATTCTTTTCCATAAGAAATCTCGCATTAGCTTTTCCATCTAATGTACGACACCTGTAAGTATACGATAGATAGACAAAAA
Organism: Stephania yunnanensis; assembly: GCA_039657365.1. Classification (NCBI taxonomy): domain Eukaryota; kingdom Viridiplantae; phylum Streptophyta; class Magnoliopsida; order Ranunculales; family Menispermaceae; genus Stephania; species Stephania yunnanensis. The sequence goes on from CM077584.1 coordinate 55,322,884, forward strand.
AATAAGTAGGCAACGCATCCAAAACTGAGCTAATTAGAGTTACTCGTCCCCCTTTTGATAATGGTCATTTCTTCCATTTGTCAAGCCTCTTAGCGATTTTGTGCACCACTGGTGCCCAAAAATCTTTGGATAGTGGACAACCTCCTAAAGGAAGTCCCAAGTATTTGAATGGCCATCCTCCCATGCCGCAACTGATCTCCCGTGCCTTGTCCTTGATTTGTTCCTCTGGAATGTTAATGCCTAGTAAATTACACTTTGCCAAATTAAGACTTAGCCCTGAAATGACGCAAAAAGTATTGACAATGTTCATTAGATTCCTGATCGCATGATTTGAATATTCCAAGAATATAAGAGAATAATCCGCATAAAACAAATTTGTGATGTGAGTTACTTTCCTTCCAACTTTGAGACCGGCTACCACTCCATTTTATTTGGTTGTGTCTATCATACGCCCCATCACGTCCGCGACTAAGATGAGCACGAAATGTGGGAGAGGCCCGTTGAATTTGCCCCTCGGTCGTCCATTTATCGAAATCGAATAGTTTGCAGAGGAGACGCATCCTTGAATCCATTTCCACCACAGGCTTCCAAAACCTTTTTTGCCCAATACATAGTCTAGAAAACCCCATTCGACTCTATCATAGGGCTTGGCGAAGTCTAGTTTCAGAGCATATCCTTTTAGCTTCCTTTTTCGTGTGTATTCTACTACCTTACTTTTAATGAGCACCGGGTCAAGCATATGTCTATCAGGTACAAACGCATTTTGTTCCTCGGCCACTGTATAATGGAATACTACTTTTACTCTTTCTACTAAGACTTTAGCCAATAACTTGTATAGGGACGTTACAAGGCTAATAGCGCGAAAGTCCTCAACACTGCCCGAATGACTCCCTTTCGGTATTGGATAATGATGAATTACAATTATATTCTCAAGAGCGGGTTCATTGGTGTGTAGAACTTTAGTTACCTCATCTCTCACGCCTCTCCAAATTGACATCGTCTTGTTCTGATGAAATCTCCCTCACACACACACTCTCTCTCTTGATTTTTTCAGTCTCACCCTTCTCTCTCTAAGTTCTGGTGAAATCTTTCTCTCTCTTTCTCTCTCAGTCTCTCTCTCCCTCTCTTAATTTTTTTTTCAGTCTTCTCCGAGGAACTTTGTTTTCAATGCAATGAGTATCCCTTCAGTGTGTTTTCATGGATTATTTGGAATTTTAATGTTATCTATGGATTTTTTCTGTTTGGGATGACATATTTGTTAGAAATTTAGTCTTTTTTTAGTTAAGTGATATTTGGGACATTTTGTTTGGGATCGTTAATGTTAACTAATACTAATTTTTTTTGTTAGGTAATTGATGGATATCGTAATTTGTGGATTGAGTGCCTGCATATTATTTCTATAATGCATAATTTTGTTGCCTACTTCGTGGAAGCATTTAGTGTTCATTTAATAGTTTAGGTATTCATTGGTAGTTTTGTTATATCTTCTAATCTTACTTTTTTAGCACTCACCAATTTCATTTTTAAGTTATAAAAAACCTTCGTTTTGATTATGTGATTAACATTTAACGTTTATTTAATATGACTTTGAGGATTAGTTCTTATTGCTTGATAGTTTGAGAGATTTCAAATAGATAGTAAAATTATTGGTGGAAGATGAAATACCTTTGAGGGAGAGCTCGTTTGCATATGTGAAATTTAGATCTTTAGATATTCTATTTAGACAATTTTCTTTTCTTTTCAATTATATTTTTAAACTCAATAATGTTGAAGATCACTGAACAATTGACATGAAACTTAACTCTTTAGCTACTCTATTCAAACAATGAGCTTTTGCGAATTTCATGCGTAACGACCAGTTATTTAATTAAGTGATTAGCATTAACCTGGATCTTAATTAATAGAGTTAGGCTCGTGATTAGACTCAGCGTACCTTGATTAATGTGTGCGTGTGAATCGATGAGATGTTTTATGCGTTTGTAATATTATAAATTGAATTAATTAGAATTAGGTTGCTTAAAGTTGAATAAAATGAAAAATTGATAAATTAGTGAGGTGGGTAATAGCATGTGTGGGTTGTGAGCGACACATCGATTAAGGGGTAGTGTGCACGTCCAAGTTTACTCGTTGGCGCACTCGGATAAAATATAGGTGTAGAAATACAAGTGTATATATTTAGACAAAAATGAATCCTAAAGTTTAAATTAAAATAAAATTATACATTGGATTCACCTCGAGATACATATTATGCTTGAGTCGAGGTGATGAATAGTATAACTAAAAGTGTGTATGGTTGGTTGTTGGTTTTATTTCATGCATCGAGATTCGTGCAACCACATCTAAAGGAAAACCAAGTGTATGTGTGTGCATGTGTCAATATTGGTGCGCATTAAGGATTTGTGATTTTGATTCATGTCCCTTAGATCGGCCTCGAGACTCATGTACATGAATCTAGAGAAAAAGCTTAAATTTAACGTCAATAACCGCACCACCTCACCCAAGTCTAACAGATAGTAAGAAATCGCAATTAACAGTGAAATTTAAGAGAAAGGGAGAGGAGAATAGAGATTTGATCGAGAGGGTGGATATCAAACTATGGTGATGCGAGTTGTGGGATGTTGTTTAATGTTGTCGTAGAGGTTTGTGGTTGTTCTAGTTGTTGGGTTGCAATTAAGGGAGGCGGAGGCTCGGATGAATTGCATTTGCAGTTCATCCGAGGAAGGAGACGACTCCCCTGGTCCTCTATTCTCCCAATCGAGCTAGGGTTGGGTTTCCAGCCCCAGTTCAAATTTAAGAAAAATATATATGCTAGGACGAACAGAGAGTTTCGATTCTTTGTTTGTCTAATTCATTTGTGTGCGCCCTTCTATGGACCGGCCCAGGAGCTTGGGCCAGTACCCTAGCTAGGGTCGGGTTAGACCTATTAAGGTCGACACAACCTAAATTAAAAAAAAAGGGTTTCGGAATTTAGAAAAAAATCCTGAAAAATCGAAGAAAAATAGTAATTTGACCAAACAAATAGAAATTAATGTATTTCTATGAAAAATGAGTATTGAGATTCTTTCAAGATTTTATACCGAGGTTTTCACCTTGTAAAGAAAACTAGACTCAATAGAAACTGTAGAAATTCGACGAGGTAAGACCAAAGTTAACACTGGATGCATTAATTAGGAGGGATTTGAATGGTTTGCAAAGCTCACCATCAATTGCACTTAATCGAGCATAATGAAAAAGTTTGATCCATGTAGTCGACCTCAGTTAATTTGGGACTGAGGCTATGTTGTTGTTGTTGTTGTTGTTGTTGTTGTTGTTGTTGTTGTTGTTGTTTTCACCTCGTAAAGTATGAAATAATTTGATTAAACCCAAAATTGCTCGAAATAAACGGGGGTTTTAGAGTCGTCCTGGGACTCATGAAACACATAATTAACTTGAAATGAATTTATTTTAATGTAGATTCTATTGGAAATGGATTAGTAGGTTTGGAGAACTTATTGAGGTTAGGAAACACTAATCGAGGTAAATGGGACTCATATTTTCATTAATTATGCAACATAAAATAGTATTTTTAGAGAATTTAGTATTATAGACTGGGAATGGGGCAAAATACTGTGACTTGAACTTATTTTTATAAGTTCCCGGAAAGAAGTACGATGGGCGAATTGAACTAGAGTGATGATGAAAGTGTTGGATCATTACAAGCATTTTTCCTTCAGAAATCTTGAGGTACCCGGTTGTTGCTTTCCTATTTGATTTAGTAGCTACGCTACGCCTGAATACACTATATAAATCACACGTCAGCCAACATGTAAGTTCTGTGGACCGTAATCTAGGGTAACGAGAGTTTATAGCTCAGTTTTGAAATGAAAATATAAGTCGCATGTATATTGAAATGGACTTTAATACTTGTATTTAGTTTATGTATTGATTATATTATTTCTAATGGCCAAATAGATATATTTTGGACTCATGTTGTTATTCATTGCTTCCTTGATATTAATTGATGATTGATGAACTTGTGAGTCACATTTACTGAGCAAGTTGGATCGCTCACCCCCTTAATATTTCAGGTACTCGGCTTAGCGTTGCAGAGCAAAGAAAGGGAAATGTACCCGAGTCTTCTTAGTATTTTCTTGTGTAATGATTTCTTTTGTGTATCATATACTGTTCGAGCTATGGTTTTTGTAATATCACTGGGTTAGGATATGTTTTGCTTACCGATGGTTATGCAATAGTTTTTGGTATATTGTAAAATAGTCTAATTTTTTTTTTTTTTTGATTTTTGCTGTTTTCATGTTATAGTTTATTTCGATTTACAATATACAAGTTGTATTATCAGGTATAGGCTGCTGAATCTCTAGTTAGGCTGATCTGGTTTATCGGGGCTTAATTACGATTTTAAGCTGGGTATCGCCCTAATCCAGATAGGGGATGCCACATCATGATTAACAGAGGCCTTTGTACTATCGCTCTATCGAGTTGCTTAGTTCAAGTTTCTTAGAAAACTCATTATTTGAAGGTGCTTCTCTTTTTGCAACATTTATGACCCTTACATGAAACTTAACATTTAGTATTATGTTTTGGAATTCAACTTGCATTTTCATACTACTGCATTCTTTTTGACTTTTTGAGCATCTTCAATTTTTTGAAGTTAATGTGTAACGACCCGTTTTATTAACAACATTATTATCTATTATTTAGAGACTAGGATGCCAGCTCAGACCCATGTGGACGCCGCAGATAGGTAAGGGGCACGTTTGACTAGGTACTGGTTATATGATTTTCTGATTTATTGCATAATTGCGGTGCATGATATTTAGTAATTCATAATTCATCACATGTTTGACGTATCATGTATGTCGTGTAAGACTATATGACGAGGACTCGCCTAAAAAAGCATGTTAACGCGGGTATCGGATAGGGATAGTATGGGTACACTAAGTCTCATAATACTAACTCGAATTAAATGACTAGAACCAAAGTGAATATAACAATAAAATGGATAATCAAACTTTAAGCTAAGTCACAATAATCGGGTACATCAAAGATAGATGCACCTCAAGATCCGTGTTGGGATATAGGGCACTAGGTGCTAAGTATTCGGATGTTAGGGGAACCACAATTTGGTTAATTATGTGATTAAATACCTTAACTATAAGGCTATTGTACCTAAGTTGGCTATTTAAAAAGAATTAAATAAATTTGATTTGATTTTTCTATAGTTAGATGGAAATAATCTAAGTTATTGACGAACATTAGGATGATCCTAGAATGAGTAATACTAGGCCATTTAATGGTTCAATAAAGTCATTAATTTGTGTTTGACAACTCAATTAGTAACCTTTAAATCATCTTCGAGATATGTGTACACAATTGATCTAAACAAAACATATAAATAGTTGAGTGGAAAATTCTAGACAATCACTTCTTGCAAGAGAAATTAGAACTGGAAAGAGATATCTTGGGGAAATTTGAGTTGATTCAGAAAGAAAAATCAGAGATCAAACCATCCAACTTGTCAAAGGTAAACAACATCTTCTTCAAACTTCATACATAAGAAGTTCAAGAGTTGGAGTTCAAGTTTGTGAATTGGATGGGAAAGAGTTCTGTTTTGATAAACCACTCATCTATTATAGAAATTGTAGTGTTTTAAGACTGATTTTTATCATTTAATGGAGGAATTAATAGAGAATTTTTAGTTAAATTATAGTTTTAATATAAGATGGTGAATGCTTGAATCTTTAAATTTGATGAATTATACTTGTTTTTCTGGTTTTTGTTGGAGTTCATGTGATTCCCTACGAAGAGAAGTATGACGGTCCAACTTCCCAAATTGGGTACCGCTTGGCCTAATTCCGTCATTAAGCCTTAACCCATGCCACGTAAGATTTAACAATGTATTAGTGAGCCATTTCATCTTCACCTCGTCACACATAATCAACATAATTACTATTCATTTCTACGTCATCAAAGTAAAATTAAGAGATTGTATCATTACCTTAATTATGAATGAGAACTTAATAAATTAGCGGAAGCATTTATAAAACACCTACTGTGGAAATCGGGTAAACAAACATTCATATAAACTAACCAAAGTAACACATGAAACAATAAGGAAGTCTAGTATCTCGACCCAATATACAACCCAAAGTTATACAAAAAACGAAAGTAATAGATACACAAAATGATTACCTACAAAAGTAGCAAGAACTATCCGTCGACGGCTAAGAACTACTCGTCAATCCTCTCCTTCCCTGGTCTGCTACTCGAAATATATGCACCAACTGTCATAAAAAAATGGTGAGTACAATAATGTAGTAAGTAACACTGAGAGATATTTATCCACATTTCTAAATATAAAACAAGTATCTAAAACCATAAATTGTCACGACCCAAATTTCTAATCTCGTTTATTATCCGTTATCAGGATTCTTGACCCGTGATATGAAACCCACACCGTGATACGTGCACTGATCGATGCGACATGACCGATATATATGTTAGATTTGTTGTTGTGTATGCCTAGTGTGTTATATATGCGTAGACTACTAAGTCGTTTCTACTTGTGTATATGTATCGAGATGTGAGCAGAGACGTGCCTCGAGATGCATGCTAACGTGAATCAGGGTAGAGAGTGATGTGGTAAGTTGGTTTTAGCTTAGTGTAGTTTATAAAGTTGAAATAATGTTGCTATAGTTGATTATATACTGAATGCACCTAAGTTAGAAATTTAAAACAATAGCCATTTGATATTTCTTGAGATACGTGTTAACATACATATAGAAGTCAATTGATTTTGGCATTGGTGTTAGTTGGATTGAGTTAGTGGAGAGTTAATGAGAAAAATGTCAAGATGTAGGTCATTAGATTAGTCTCGGGATACGTATGAACGTAAAGATCAATGACTATTAATCAAACTTATCTATTGCATATATAAAGCTTAAGATCAACACATGTAATCAAATCATTTCGTTTACAAACCTTAGAAACTAAGTAGAGCTTGTTGGAGAAGAAGAGAAATTAGAGAAGATTAAGGAGAAATCAATGGATTTGGTGTAGGAGTTACTGACTAAGTTAGGTGTTCATTAAACTAGGTAATTTTCTTATGCTAGTTGTAATGGCCCAAAAATTTACTAATAGTAAATTAGTCCCTAATCAGGATTAATGACCCGTGATGTGGCCCAATAGAGGGTACACAGTTTGAATATTCAGTATGAGGACTAAGTAATATAGTATTTTTGGATGATGGATGCCTAGTGTGATATGTATGTGTAAACCTATTAAGTTACTCCTTGTACATAGGTGTCGAGACGTGAGTGGAGACACACCTCAAGTTGCGTGCAGATGTGAAACCGAGGTAGAGAGTGATATAGTAAGTTGATATGAGTTTTGTATAGCTTAAATAGTGATTTTAATGTGGCTATGGTTGATTATTAATTAAATGAACCTAAGTTAGTAATTTAAAACAATAGCCACGTAATGAAGCTTGAGATACGTGTTGACACATCTAGACACCAATTGAGTTACACATTGGTGTCACTTAGTATAAGTAAGTGGAGAGTAAGTGGGAAATGAGTTAAAGTGTGTGCACATGAGAATCAATGGCTATTAATCAACCATATTCATTTCATATAAATAGCTAAAGATCAACTCATGCAATCAAACCATTCTCATTTCATTAACTTAACAACTAAGGAAGCTTGCTGGAGAGAAGGAGAAGTTTATGGAGGAAGAATGAGATCAACAACCAAGTGGAAATTGGTGTATGAGTTGATCAAGCTAGGAATATATCAACTAGGTAATTCATTTACACCATAGACTTAGCTCAAATTGATGAAATCATGATATATATGGCTGTTTTATGTTATTGATGTCTTGGGGCTCTGGAGGTATAAGGGTTCCCAAGGCATTTGAGTAGCCTATGTGTGGAGAAAACTCAAAATTCTGATTTCAAAATTCTATTTTTCCTACACATAGTGCGCTAGATAGGACAACTAACGCACTAACTTCGGGTAGCGCGTCAGTGATAGTTCATATGGTGCTAATGAGGTCACTAGTGTGCTAATCAAATCACTTAGCGTGCTAATTGCCCTAATAGCATAAAAATTCGCAATTTTTTAAAATTCTTTAAACACTATAAACAAGCCTAAAACCCCAAGTAAAGGTCCAAAATACTAAAAAACATGTTATATGATATCAGGAGCCTACGAAAATGTTTCAACGGATACGAGTTTTAAGTTGTCGGGAGGTCAGAACAGCTAAGAAATTTGCATAGAGGTAAGTAAACTGATTGAGATATTTTTCTTCATTTCACGCTTTGATGCTGCTATTTGTTTACAATTGTTTATAATGTTGTGCAATAGCTTGCGTGCTTATTCGACTGAGTGTTGTTTCTTATTATGCGGTTGTTGTTAAATTAGAATATGTGTTTAAGTTTATGACGTGGTTTGAGGTGTACTCAGCACACATGGATTGAGACTCGAGCATGTCGGTACGTGATACATTGACTAGTTAGTGTCACGTACCTAATATATGAGGTTGATGAAATGAACAAGCAATGACCAATTAGGGTAATACCGATGTACTATGTGTACTGACATTTTACATGAGGTCGATAAGCTGTGTTTCACAACTAATAAGGATAGTACCTACGTGCACTACTATATAAGCTATTACCTGAAGCGTAATATCTAGGCCAATGCGTGAAATGATTAAATAACGACTAATAAGGGTAATATCGATGAACTATGTGTACTGACCTATTACATGAAGTCGATATTTCATGTTTCACAACTAATAAAGAGAAGGCCTATGCATAAACGTCAACCAATAAGAGTAATATCGATGTACTATGTGTACGGATCTATTACATGAGGTCGATATGTCGTGTTTCACATCTAATAAGGAGAAGGCCTATGCATAAACGATGACTAATAAGGGTATACCGATGCACTATGTGTACTAACCTATTACATGAGGTCGATATGCCGTGTTTTACAACTAATAAGGAGAATGCCTATACATAAACAACGACAATAAGGGTAATACCAATTTACTATGTGTACTGACCTATTACATGAGGTCGATATGCCATATTTCACAATTTATAAGGGGAATGGCTAATGATAAACAACGACCAACAAGGGTAATATCGAAGTACTATGCGTGCGGACCTATTACATGATGTTGATATGCTGTGCTAAATAAGCAACTACCCAAGGTCTCTGTGATCAATAGGGTATTACTGGGTTAATGTGTTAGGTACACAATTTAATATTTGTGGTTCATTGAAATAGTTCATTGATGTTATATTGTTTGGTAATGTGTTTGTGTATCTATAGTTATTGTTGTATAATGAATGTATATATATTGTGAAATGCATCTCTTGTTATGTTTAGATTTGCAGATAAATGTTTATGAGTGTCACTTTCTACATTACTGTACTCACTGTTCTTTTTATAACGGTAGGTGCAGATCTACGAGTAGCAGACCGGGCAAGGAGAAGATCGATAACTACTTCTGAGCCGGTGAATAGTTGTTACCTTTGTTATAGGTTTCTAGTTTTGTTGTATGACTTATACATATGCTTTCCATTCACTTTTGGGGATGTATACTACAGGTTGTGAGATAGTATAATGATCAGACACATGTTGATATATAGTTATCGCCGTTTTGTTATATATATGCATGTGATCTTCATTTCTTGGATTCCGCACTTAGGTTCTATATGAATGACTTTCGCTAATTTGTCAAGACTTCCGCTGAATAATCTTTAATCGTATAAAATCTTAATTAACTTTGATTTAAGCAATTGATAAGAGATAAGAAACATTTATTTAAATAATTAACTTGTGAGAAGAAAAGTTTTAGAAAGGCGCACTAATCCTTGTTTAGACCAGATCACTGGGCTGATACTCGCCCAGCCCGGCCCGGGTTCGATCAACATGGGTTGGGCTTGGGCCTTGAAAACCTTAATAGGGTTCTCGGCTAGAGCCCGTGAAGGCCCGTTATTTTGTGGGCCGAGTTTGGGTTTGCACTTATTAGCCTAAGCCCGACCCAGCCCGCCCGTATCTTTAATAAGTAAGGAAGTAAGACTTTGAACCCAGGTTGCCAAAATGCTATATTAAAGTCTTAACCAATGTGCTGATCTTTTGTTCTTGTCATCTAATTGCATACATGTATATTTATAATAATATGTTATGGTTCACTAATCAATTTTCAAAATTATTTTTAATACTTTGAAAATTAATAAATTATAATTTTTACATTATCAATCAATCTTATGTTTGATTTATTAAAACATTTAATGAAAATGTTTTTTTTTTACCGTAAAAAGTTTATGGTTCATTTTTTTAAATGCCCATTTAGGCCCAGTCCAAGCCCCGTCCGTGACGAGCTTGGGCTGATTTAGGCCTGCAATACTTAGAAGTGGGGTTATGCGGGCCTGGACAAAGCTTTTAAAAAAACCCACTTCGACTTGGCTCGAGCCCGCCCGAACCCGCCCGATGATCAGGTCTAACATTGTTAAGTCTTGTATGGTGAATTTAAGGTTTAATGAAAGGACTAGTCTAGGCCGTGCCCTAGATTTAGGGAGGGGCCATCACTCTAGCAACTTAGCTTAATTCGATGAATTCATGAATTATACGATGTGTGGCTATTTGATGTTGTTAATGGATGTCTTAAGGTATTTGGAGATGTGGAAAAAAGATCCCAAATTGTTGGGGTGGCCTATGTGTGGAGAGAACTTAGAATTCTAAGTGCAGAATTCTGAGTTTTCCTATGTATAACGCGCTAGGTGTGATCGGCTAGTGCGCTAACTTTGCATGCCACGCTAGGGGAAATGGTAGTGCGATAATAAGGTCATTAGCTCGTTAGGTAGGCTATCCAGCGCGCTAATTGCTCTGACAATACAAAAATCATCAGTATCCTAATTTCAACCTAAATACTTTAAACAAGTCCGACACCCTAGTTAAAGGTCTTAACGAAGTCAAAAACATGTTAAATGATATCGGGAACCTAGGAAAGAGTCTCAAGGGTTCGAATACGAGATTTGGGATGTCGGGAGGCCGATAAAGTAAGGACTTTACATTGCTTAAAGTGAGTATATCATTTGATTATTTTATTTGCATCTCATATCCACTTTATACTTATTTGCATCTCATATCCACTATATCAAGAACCTAGGGAAGAGTCTCAACGCTGAAGTCTATATTGACTATGTTCAACATTGTACTTTCATATCATGAACTTATTTGTTACTCTTCACTTGTTGAGCTAGACTTTCATGATATTATGATGAATTGCTTTCCTTTGAACCTGTCACGACCCAAATCTCTAACCCCGTTTTAATTCCTTTATCAGGATCAACGAACTTTGACGTGGGACCTACACTGTGATACGTGCACCGACCGAGGCACGTGGCCGAGGTATATCATATGTTTGTATTAATGTGTGCCTAGTGTTATGTATTGTGTAGACTTACTAAGTCGGTTTGTACAGTTATAGGCGTCGAGACGAGAGCGGGGACACGCCTCGAGTAGCGTACGAGCCGGGGAATCGGGTGGTTAGCATTTTGGTAAGTCTTATTTAATACTAATATGAAATAAGGAATTACTTAGAGGCCTATAGTTAAGTAAAAATGGAATAGGTATTGGGTTACTAACGATGCGGCGGTACGCGGATATCACGGTTCGGACGCAAACCCGGGATTCGAAACGCCCGAAAACACGGGCGAGTGTCTTAGCCGTGTCACAATTAGTTGTCAACACACCTAACACCATCACAATTGTCAAAACCAAACACACACCTGTCCCATTTTCCCACCACGTGCCCACCACCTTACCTACCAACTTACACCACTCACACACAAACACACTCACGCTCACGCTCACACTTTGACACAAACACAGGGAGGCCGAGAGCGAGGAAGAAGAAGAGGAGAGGAGGAAGAGAAGCAGGGACGCGCCGGAATGGAGAGGAGACGTCCAAATCGCGATGAGTCCTCGTTATGGTTGTGGGTTTCGGGTGGTTGGTGGTGGGTGGCCGAGAGTGGGGTTCGACTATGGAGGCCGAACCCCATGGCCGAACTGTGCCGAGGTGGTATTCCACCGGGGCTGGGGTGGAGAGCAACCCCAACCCATCATCGGAGAAGAGAAAATAATAATAATAAAAAAATGATCGAACCAGTGAATTGGTTCGATCAGCTGAGGAAGATGCACAAGCGTGCGCGTGTGCTTCCCCCAGTGGGCCGGGCCCAGAACGGGCCAGGCTCGGCCCATGGACCGAGCCTGGACTGCAGTCCATGGCCGGGTCGGGTCCGGCCCGTTTGGGTCGACCCGACCCAAACATAAAAAAAAAAAAAAAAAAAAGAAGAGAAGAAAAACGAGGGAAAAATTTGGAAAAATTTGGAAAAATTGAGAAAAATTATATTTCGATAAATTGAGCTTAAACCCACTATACTTGAACTAATGAAACACCAAACTCAGGAACCTAAGAAAAGGGTACGAGAGAGAGCGAATACAAGATTTGGAGTATCGGGAGGCCAGTAAAGCTAGGACTTTACTTTGTTGTGGTGAGTATATCCAATGACAACTTTACTTGACATTTCATTTCTATAAATTGCTGTCCTTGCATAGTCCTTTTGACTATTTAGTCCTTTTGACTATCTTGCCTTTGTATTCTTATATCATGTGCTCTTTGTGTCTATGCTCACTTGATGAGTCTAGTTTGCATGATATCCATTCATTTGATTTGATTCATTGATTCTATCTCATGCTATGTCTATTCTTGTTGTTTTAAATGTGAATTGAATGATAAATAACATGCTATTAGCCAGTGAATATCTTATAAATGTTTAAGAGGACTTGTATTCCTTATTTGTTTAGGTGTGTAGATGTGCCTATACCTTGACAATCCATACTTGGTATTTCTTGAAATTTAAAACGTAGTTTTCGTATTTAGGTCCCGTACTTGATCGCGGTGTGTGCTAATCACGGGGTTAGAGTCATTGGGGATGTCGGCACATGTTACTTGACACTGTAAGACATTCGGGGTTAGAGTCCCTGAGGTGGTCTACACACCGAGGTTAGAGACCCTGGTAACACTTGGGTTAGTGTCCCTTGTGCTATATGATTATTGAGTCGGAGTGACACGTTTCACTGCCGACCGGACCAAATCACCACTACTTAGCCTAGTGTCAGTATCACTTGTTTAACTCTGGTATTTACTCGCACATGGCTTATTTTCCACTTTTCCCATTTATATGCTTTTAAATACCATTTGAATATTTGGAAATGCAAATCAAACTCATTATCGGGGATTACTGTTTTATTCTTATACTCACGGTCCTTTTTATGATGGTGGGTGCAGAGCCGTCTACTAGAAGGCCGGGCAAAGAGAAGATCGAGGATTATTCATGAGCCCGGGCGCGTCGCTGCATCGATTGTAGATCTTATTTTGATATTTTGATTGTATATGCTATATACGTCTTTCAGATACTATTTGGGGTTGTATATTGGGTTAAGCGTTAGTTCCCCGACTTGACTTAGACTATTTTGCCGTTGCACTACATTTTGAGGACTTTAGATATGTGATGTCATTTCCTGATTTTCCACACTTAGGATTTTATAAATGGCTTCCGCATAAGTTACTCATTGCTTTCGCATAATCGATAAGACTTCCGCTAATTAATTAATTTAATAAAAAGTTAATCGCCGATCTTCCCTTTGCCCGGCCTACTAGTAGACGACTCTGCACCTACCATCATAAAAAAGACGGTGAGTATAAGAATAAAACAATAATCCCTGATGACGAGTTTAATTTGCATTTCCAAATATCCAAATAGTATTTAAAGGCATATAAATGGGAAAATTAGAAAATAAACCATATGCGAGAAAATACCAGAGTTAAACAAGTGATACTGACACTAGGCTAAGTAGTGGTTATTTAGGTCCGGTCGGCAGTGAAACGTGTCACTCCGACCCAATAATCATATAGCACAAGGGACTCTAACCCAAGTGTTGCCAGGGACTCTAACCCCAGTGTGTAGACCACATCAGGGACTATAACCCTGAGTATCATACAATGTCAAGTAACATGTGTCGACATCCCCAGGGACTCTAACCCCGTGATTCGCGCACACCTCGATCGAGTACGGGACCTTAATGCAAAAAAATCCTATCTTAATCTAGGGCACCGCCCGATCTAATCCCGTAATTAAGCCCTAATCATCTCCACATAGGACTTAACTACGTTTTAGTCAGCCTTTACAAACTAGACGCCTCTTTTCTCGTGTTCATGATAAGTAATACACTAATCCTACTAGTTTATCAAATTTAAAGTTAATTAATTTTTTTTATTAAATTAATTAATTAGCGGAAGTCTTATTGATTACGCGGAAGCGATGAGTAACTTATGCGGAAGCCATTTATAAAAGGGGTTTGTGACACCTAACTGTGACACAACTACGACGCTCACCCGTATTTTCGGGCGTTTCAACGCCCGATTTTACGTCCGAACCGTGATATCCTCGTACCGCCGTGTCACCAGTCACTCATATATATATATATTCCATATTATTTACTTGACTATATAGGTTTATAAGTAATTCCTTATTTCAGATTAATATTAAATAAGACTTACCAAAATGCTAACTACCCGGTTCCCCGACTCGCACGCTACTCGAGGAGTGTCCCCGCTCTCGTATCGACGCCTACAACTGTACAAACCGACTTAGTAAGTCTACACAATACATAACACTAGGCACCCATCAATACAAAATACGATATACCTTGGTCACGTGCCTCGGTCGGTGCACGTATCACAATGTAGGTTCTACGTCAAGGGTCGATGATCCAGATTAAAGAATTAAAACGGGGTTAGAGATTTGGGTCGTGACAAATATTCCCAACAAAACTTAATTTCGTCCTCGAAATTAAGTTTCGGTTACTGTTCTACCTGACTCGAACAGTCTAGGGCACTGCCCGCCTAATCCCGTAATTAAGCCATAATCATATCCACGCAGGACTTAACTACGTATTAGTCGGCCTTTACAAACTAGATGCCTTTTTCTAGTGTTCATGATAAATGCACACCTCGATCGAGTACGGGACTTAAATGTAAAAACTACTTTTTAAATTTCAGGAAATACCGAGTATGGATTGTCAAGGCATATGCACATCTACACACTTAAACAAATAAGGAATACAAGTCCTCTTAAATATTTGTCAAGTAAATGAGTGTTAGTATGCCCAATGACAACTTTACTTGGCATTTCATTTCTATTAATTGTTGTCCTTGCATAGTCTTTTTGACTATTTTTTCTCTGTATTCTTATATCATGTGTTCTTTGGGTCTATGTTCACTTGATGAGTCTAGTTTGCATAATATTCATTCATTTGATTTGATTAATTGATTATATCCTGTGCTATGTCTATTCTTGTTGTTTTAAATGTGAAGTGAATGATAAATAACATGCTATTAGGCTAGTCAATATCTTATAAATATTTAAAGGGACTTGTATTCCTTATTTGTTTAGGTGTGTAGATGTGCCTATGCCTTGACAATCCATACTTGGTATTTCTTGAAATTATAAAAGTAGTTTTCGTATTTAGGTCCCTAATCGATCGAGGTGTGCACGACTCACGGGGTTAGAGTCCCTGGGGATGTCGGCACATGTTACTTGACATCGTATGACAGTCGGGGTTAGAGTCCCTGAGGTTGTCTACACACCGGGGTTAGAGTCCCTGGTAACACTTGGGTTAGAGTCCCTTGTGCTATATGATTATTGGGTCAGAGTGACACGTTTCACTACCGACCGGACCTAAATAACCACTACTTAGCCTAGTGTCAGTATCACTTGTTTAACTCTGGTATTTACTCGCATATGGTTTATTTTCTAATTTTTCCATTTATCTGCCTTTAAATACCATTTGAATATTTGGAAACGCAAATTAAACTCGTCATCGGGGATTACTGTTTTATTCTTGTACTCACCGTCCTTTTTATGACGATGGGTGGAGAGCCGTCTACCAACAGGCCGGGAAAAGAGAAGATCGACGATTATTCCTGAGCCCGCGACGCGTCACTGCATCGATTGTAGGTCTTATTTTGATATTTTGATTGTATATGTTATATACTGTGACGACCCCTCTCCTAATCTAGGGCACCGCCCGGCCTAATCCCATAATTAAGCCCTAATCATATTCACGCAGGACTTAACTACGTATTAGTCAGTCTTTACAACCTAGACGCCTCTTTTCTCGTGTTCATGATAAGTAATACACTACTCCTACCAGTTTATCAAATTTAAAGTTAATTAAAACTTTTTATTAAATTAATTAATTAGCGGAAGTCTTATTGGTTATGCAGAAGCAATGAGTAACTTATGCAGAAGCCATTTATAAAATCCCAAGTGTGGAAAAATCAGGAAATGACATCACATATATAAAGTCCTCGAAATGCAGTGAAACAACAAAATAGTCTAAGTCAAGTCGGGGAACTAACACTCAACCAATATACAACCCCAAAGAGTATCTGAAAGACGTATATAACATATACAATAAAAATATCAAAATAAGACCTACAATCGATGCGGTGACGCGCCGCGGGCTCAGGAATAATCGCCGATTTTCTCATTGCTCGACCTGCTGGTAGACGACTCTGCAACCACCATCATAAAAAGGACGATGAGTACAAGAATAAAACAATAATCCCCGATGATGAGTTTTATTTACATTTCCAAATATTCAAATGGTATTTAAAAGCATATAAATGGGAAAACTGGAATATAAACCATATGTCAGTAAATACCAGAGTTAAACAAGTGATACTGACACTAGGCTAAGTAGTGGAAATACAAATTAAACTCGTCATCGAGGATTACTATTTTATTCTTGTACTCACCGTCCTTTTTATGACGGTGGGTGCAGAGTCGTCTACCAGCAGGCCGGGCAAAGAGAAGATCGAAAATTATTCCTAATGCCTACGACGCGTCACTGCATCGATTATTGGTCTTATTTTGATATTTTGATTGTATATGTTATATACGTCTTTCACATACTATTTGGGGTTGTATATTAGGTTGAGCGTTAGTTCCGCGACTTGACTTAGACTATTTTGCTGTTTCACTGCATTTCGAGGACTTTATATATGTGATGTCATTTCCTGGTTTTTCCACACTTAGGATTTTATAAATGGATTCCACATAAGTTACTCATTACTTCCGAATAACCAATAAGACTTCCGCTAATTAATTAATTTAATAAAAAGTTTTAATTAACTTTAAATTTTATAAACTGGTAGGACTAGTGTATTACTTATCATGAACATGAGAAAAGAGGCGTATAGGTTGTAAAGGCTGACTAATACGTAGTTAAGTCCTGCGTGGATATGGTTAGGGCTCAATTACGGGATTAGGCCGGGCGGTGCCCTAGATTAAGAGAGGGGCCTACAACGTGCCCCAAGAACTTGATGTCTGCAAGCCATAATTCACACTTGCTGAGCTTTTTCCTCAATGTCTTCTATGTCTCTCTGAGGTGCTGCTCGTGATCCTCACGTGTTCTCAAGTATATCAAGATGTTGTCGATGAAGACTATCACGAAGCGGTCGAGAATATGGTCTAAGAACTCAGTGCATCAAATCCATGAATACGGCGAGGGCGTTGGTCAGCCCGAAAGGCATGACTGTGAACTAGTAGTGTCCGTATCTAGTGCTGAATGCTGTCTTGGACCTATCCTCATCCATGATCCTAAGCTAATGATACCCCGATCTCAGGTCTATCTTAGAGAAAAATTGTGCTCCTCTCATCTGATCAAATAAATCGTCTATTCGCGGAAGCGGGTATTTATTTCTGATTGTCACTCTGTTCAACTGCCTGTAGTCGATGCATAGTCTCAGACTGCCATCTTTCTTCTTCACAAACAGAACTGCAGCTCCCCACGGTGACATCGAAGGTGTGATGAACCACTTCTCCCCCAAATCTTTAAGCCGAGTCCTCAACTCCTCCAACTCCCTAGGAGCCATGCGGTACGGCGATATGGCGATCGGTCTGGTACCTGGTACTAGGTCGATGATGAAGTCTAGCTCTCGTGGTGGCGGTAATTCAGGTAAATTCTCAAGGAAAACATCTGGGAACTCTTGAACAATCGGTATCTCCTTTAGTTTGGGTCACTGACTCTCTACTATAGCGTACAACGCTACTATAGTTTCCATCTCTCCGCTAGATGCAAGCTGAACTCTCGTAGTGCTGAGTCTCGTGGTCGGGGATGCTGTAGTAGTAACTGTGGTGACGGGGGATGTCGAAACTAGTCCAGTCATTTGCGCCGACATGTAAGCGATGAAATCCGCGATCTGTCGCTCCTGAGCGGTCGTCCAATCAGACATCCTATAAAAATTGTCAACTGATACGGTGGGAGGCTGACTGCCGCTAGCTCTGGTGTCTTCGGCCTCGTGCGAATCCGCCATTGGTGTCTTCAAGTGGATAGCGAACGCGAAGCAGCTACTACGTGACATTTCATTTCTATTAATTGTCGTCCTTGCATAGTTGTAGATTTCATTTTGGTCAAGTATATTGGAACCTAAGAGCCCTAAATTTTTCAAATATATATGATTAGGGCTTAATGATATACATTCGGTTTTAGATATTACCATAGATTCGTGAAGGGTTTCTCTAAGATCGCTTCACCGATGACGAGGCTGACACAGAAGGATGTTGCTTATGAGTGGACTGAGAAGTGTGAGGCTGCATATACTCAGTTGAAGGGTCATTAACTACCGCACCAGTGTTAGTACTACTAGAGGCTGGATAAGGATTTCTAGTGTACACAGATGCTTCTCATACAAGTCTAGGTTGTGTGTTGATGCAGGGCAGCAGTGTCGTGGCATACGCATTGAGACAGTTAAAAACACATGAGAAGAACTACCCCACGCACGATCTCGAGTTGGCAGCGGTTGTATTTGCGCCGAAGACTTGAAGACCATTTCTTTATGGAGAGAGATTCACACTCTTCACTGATCACAAGAGTTCGAAATATCTCTTCATTTTTTTTTCATTTTTTATTTTGTTTGGGTCGGAGTGACACGTTTCACTGCCGACCGGACCTAAATCACCACTACTTAGCCTAGTGTCAGTATCACTTGTTTAACTCGGTATTTACTCGCATATGGTTTATTTTCCAGTTTTCCAATTTATATGCTTTTAAATACCATTTGAATATTTGAACATGCAAATTAAACTTGTCATCGGGGATTACTATTTTATTCTTATGCTCACCGTCCTTTTTATGATGGCGGATGTAAAGCCGTCTACCAGCAGGGCGGGCAAAGAGAAGATCGACGATTATCCTTGAGCCCGCGGCGCTCACCGCATCGATTGTAGGCTTTCTTTTGATATTTTGATTGTATATGTTATATACGTCTTTGAGATACTATTTGGGGTTGTATATTGGGTTAAGCGTTAGTTCCCCGACTTGACTTAGATTATTTTGCTGTTTCACTGCATTTCGAGAACTTTATATATATGATGTCATTTCCTGGTTTTTCCATACTTAGGATTTTATAAATGGCTTCCACGTAAGTTACTCGTTGCTTCCGCATAACCAATAAGACTTCCGCTAATTAATCAATTTAATAAAAAGTTTCAATTAACTTTAAATTTTATAAACTGATAGGATTAGTGTATTACTTATCATGAACAGGAGAAAAGAGGCGTCTAGGTTGTAAAGGCTGACAAATACGTAGTTAAGTCCTGCGTGGATATGATTATGGCTTAATTACATGATTAGGTTGAGCGGTGCCTTAGATTAGGAGAGGGGCCATCACAGTTGGTATCTGGTGGGTGCAGAGCCATCTACCAGTAGGGCGGGCAACGAGAATATCGACGATTATCCCTGAGCCTACGGTGCGTCACTGCATCGATTGTAGGTCTTCTTTTGATATTTTGATCGTATATGTTATATACATCTTTGACATACTATTTGGGGTTGTGTATTGGGTTGAGCGTTAGTTCCCCGACTTGACTTTGACTACTGTTTCACTGCATTTTGAGGACTTTATATATGTGATGTCATTTCCTGGTTTCTCCACACTTAGGATTTTATAAATGGCTTATGCATAAGTTACTCATTGCTTCCGCATAACCAATAAAACTTCCGCTAATTAATTAATTTAATAAAAAGTTTTAATTAACTTTCAATTTTATAAACTGGTAGGACTAGTGTATTACTTATCATGAATACGAGAAAAGAGGCGTCTAGGTTGTAAAGGCTGACTAATACGTAGTCAAGTCCTGCATGGATATGATTAGGACTTAATTACAGGATTAGGCCGGGCTGTGCCCTAGATCGTCACAGTTGCTATCAAAGCCAATGGTATTAGAACCTTAGGGATAAATAAGAAAAACACGAACTCGTATAAAACATAAACCTTAAAAGTGGAAACTAGATGATCTTTGTCTTGGAACTATTTTGTTGGGAATTGAGTGAAGGTGAGCGGGGGCGTTTTCTTTATATACATGTTAATTGCTATATGTATAGGAATACAAGATACGTCTCATAGTAGCTGATTCGCGTACAATTGTCAACATGCAGACACCGATGGCAGATTCGCGCGATGCAGGAGACACTAGAGCTAGCAATAATCAGCCTACCACCGTATCAGTTGACAATTTTCAGAGGTTGTCTGATCGGATGATCGCTCAGGAGAGACAGATCGCCGAGTTCATCGCCTACATGTCGGCACAGATGACTACACTGGTTTCGACCGCCCCCGTCACCATAGCTACTACTACAACACCCCAACCACATGACTCAGCACTTTGAGATTCGACTTACATCAAGTAGAGAGATGGAGGCTCATAATAGAGAGTTAAGGACCCAGACTAGAGGAAATACCGATTGTTCGAGACTTCCCATATGTTTTTCCAGAGGATTTACCTGGATTACAGCCACCACTAGAGGTAGACTTCATCATCGACCTAGTACCGGGTACCAAACCGATCGCGATACCGCCGTACCGCATGGCTCGAGGGAGTCGGAGGAGTTGAGGACTCAGTTTAAGGATTTGGGGGAGAAGAGGTTCACCACACCTTCGATGTCACCGTGGGGAGCGCCAGTTCTGTTTGTGAAGAAGAAGGATGGTAGTTTGAGACTATGCATCGACTACAGGCAGTTGAACAAAGTGACAGTCAGAAACAAGTACCCACTTCCGCGAATAGACGATTTATTTGATCAGCCGAGAGGAGCACAGTTTTTCTCCAAGATAGATATGAGATCGATGTATCACCAGCTTAGGATCAGGGATGAGGATAGGTCAAAGACAGCATTCGGCACCAGATACGGACACTACCAGTTCACGGTCATGCCATTCGGCTGACCAACGCCTCGCCGTATTCATGGATTTGATGCACCGAGTACTTAGACCATATCTCGACCTCTTCGTGATAGTCTTCATCGACGACATCTTGATATACTTGAGGACATGTGAGGATCACGAGCAGCACCTCAGAGAGACGTTGCAGACATTGAGGGAACACCAACTTTTCGCTAAGCTCGACAAATGTGAATTCTTGCTTGAAGAGGTCAAGTTATTGGGGCACGTTGTTGGAGCAACTGGGATTGCAGTAGATCCGGCCAAGATTCAGACCATCACGGATTGGCCGGCACCGACTTCAGTATCAGAGATCAGGAGCTTTATGGGGTTAACATGATATTACCGTAGATTTGTGAAGGATTTCTCGAAAATCGCTTCACCGATGACGAGGCTGACACATAAGGATATTGCTTATGAGTGGACTGAGAAGTGCGAGGCTGCATTTACTCAGTTGAAGAGGTCATTAACTACTGCGCCAGTGTTAGTACTACCAGAGGCTAGACATGGATTTTTAGTGTACACAGATGCTTCTCATACGGGTCTAGGTTGTGTGTTGATGCAGGGTAGCGGTGTCGTGGCATACGCATCGAGACAGTTAAAGATACATGAGAAGAACTACCCCACTCATGATCTAGAGTTGGCAGCGGTTATATTTGCACTGAAGACTTGGAGACACCTTTTGTATGGAGAGAGATTCACACTCTTCACTGATTACAAGAGTTTGAAATATCTCTTCACAGAGAAAGAGCTGAAAATGAGACAACGCAGATGGTTGGAGTTCTTGAAGGACTACGAATTTTCCTTAGAGTATGACCCAAGAAAAGTGAACGTAGTCGCAGATGCGCTGAGTAGGAGATCGAGTAGAGATGCTGAGGTGGTCAGATGTCACATGATACTTGAGTATGGATTAATCGAGGCAGCGGCGACAGCATGTTAGACAGAGATTCCTACCAATACTCAGGTGATGATTTGCGCACAAATGAGACTACAGACTGTGTCTACACAGTGAGTGTCAAAGGGTTAGAGGACCGACCAGTTGTACTCGAGATTCAGCGAGTTAGCGCAGAATGCAAAGTGTACAGATTGTACAGAGACGACATATCAGTGTCAGAGATACCGGGGCAGGTTGTGGATACCAGAGGTACCAGAGCGAGAGATGAGATCCTTCAAGAGTTGCACCGTTCCATATTTATCGTACATCCAGGCAAGACTAAGATGTACCACGACATGAGGAGACATTTCTGGTGGCCTGGGATGAAGGCAGACGTGTCTAGATTCATCAGGAGCTGTGGTATATGTCAGCAAGTGAAGTACGAGCATCGCAGACCTTGGGAATTACTACGGCCGCTTCGCATTCCTCGATGGAAGTGGGAAGACATCTCTGTGGATTTTGTCAGAGGATTGCTGAGGACCGTGAGGAGACGTGACTCAATTTGGGTTATAGTTGATAGACTGATGAAGTCTGCTCATTTCCTGCTAATGGCATCGCATTACACGTTCGATCAGTTGAGTGGACTTTTAGAGAGAGAGATCATCAGGCTGCACGGGGCACCATTAACGATCATGTCAGATCGAGATGCTACGTATACGTCCAGGATGTGGCGGAGTATGCAAGAGCACTACCGTACGCGCCTACAATTCAGTACGACTTTCCACCCTCAGACCGACGAGATTGATTCAGGTCATCGAGGATATGTTGCGGGCATGCGTGTTAGAGTTTGGCGGATCTTGGGCGGAGTACCTACTGTTGTATGAGTTCGCTTATAATAACGGTTATCAGGCTAGCATTGAGATGGCGCCATTCGAGGCTTTGTATGGCAGACCGTGTCGCTCGCCGTCGTGTTGGGCTGAGCCAGAGGACCGGGAGATAGTGGGGCTTGAAATTGTTGTTGACCACACGGAAAAGGTCAAACTGATCCGTCAGAGACTCAGAGGAGCACATGAAAGATAGAAATATATGTAGATAAGTATCGCGGTGATCTCGCGTATTCCGAGGGAGCCTTTGTCTATTTAAGGTCTCGGAAGGGTCTTCAGAGATTTGGGGGAAAGGCAAGCTTGCACTGAGGTACATCGGGCCTTTCATGATTAAGAGACGGGTCGGGAAAGTAGCATACGAGCTTGAATTGCCTCTACAGATGTCAAAGGTCCATCCAGTGTTCCACATCTCGATGCTTCGTCTAGCCGAGTCGAAGGCAGGCGTGCGACCGACAGTTGACTTGAGTCAGATCGACCTGAGCAAGGACATCTCTTACGAGGAACAACCCATTCAAATCCTAGATCGGAAGGTACATCAGTTGAGGAACAAGTCCATCCCGAAGGTACTCGTCAAGTGGCAGTTCCACGATGACACGAAACTCATTTGGGAGCGGGAGGCTACATGCGAGATAGATTCCCGTACCTGTTTGAGTCTGGTATAACTGTAACTTAAACTTAATTTCGAGGACGAGATTCTTATTTTGTTGGGAATATTTTTCATGACCCGAATCTCTAATCCCGTTTTAATTCCTTAATCAGGATCACTGACCTTTGACGTGGGACCTACATTGTGATACGTGCACCGACCGAGGCATGTGGCTGAGGTATATCATATGTTTGTATTGATGTGTGCCTAGTGTTATGTATTGCATAGACTTACTAAGTCGGTTTGTATAGTTGTAGGCGTCAAGATGACAGGAGGGATACACCTCGAGTAGCGTGCTAGCCGGGAATTGGGTGGTTAGCATTTTGGTAAGTCTTATTTAATACTAATATGAAATAAGGAATTACTTAGAGGCCTATAGTTGAGTAAAAATGGAATAGGTATTGGGTTACTAACAACGCGACAGTACGCGGATATCACGGTTCGAACGCGAACCCGGGCGTCGAAACGCCCGAAAACACGGGCGAGTGTCTTACCTCTGTCCCAATTAGTTGTCAACACACCTAACACCATTACAATTGTCAAAACCAAGCATACACCTGTCCTATTTTCCCACCACGTGCCCACCACCCCACCTACCCACTTACACCATACACACACAAACACACTCACGCACACATTGTGACACAAATACAGGGAGGCCAGTAAAGCTAGGACTTTACTTTGTTGTGGTGAGTATACCCAATGAAAACTTTACTTGGCATTTCATTTCTATTAATTGTTGTCCTTGCATAGTCCTTTTGACTATTTTTCCTTTGTATTCTTATATCATGTGTTCTTTGTGTCTATGCTCACTTGATGAGTCTAGTTTGCATGATATCCATTCATTTGATTTGATTCATTGATTCTATCCCATGCTATGTCTATTCCGGTCCCATTTACCCACCACGTGCCCACCACCCTACCTACCCACTAACACCATACACACACAAACATACTCACGCACACACTATAACACAAACACAGGGAGACCGAGATCGAGGAAAAAGAATAGGAGAGGAGGAAGAGAAGCAGGGATGCACCGGAAAGGAGAGGAAACGTCCAAATCGTGGTGAGTCCTCGTTGTGATTGTGGGTTTTGGGTGGTTGGCGGTGGGGTGGCCGAGAGTGGGGTTCGGCTATGGAGGCCGAACTACATGGTCGAACTGTGCCGAGGTGGTATTCCATCGGGGTTGGGGCGGAGAGCAACCCCAACCCATCACCGGAGAAGAGGAGAAGAGAAAATAATAATAATAAAAAAAATGATCGAACCAGTTCACTGGTTCGATCAGTTGAGGAAGATGCACACGCACGCGCGCGTGCGCTTGTGTTCATCCCCCTAGTGGGCTGGCCCAGAACGGGCCGAGCTCGGCCCATGGGCCGAGCCCGGGTCAGGGCCGGGTCGAGTCCGACCTTTTGGGTCAAGCCGACCCAAACAAAAAAAAAAAAAAAAAAAAAAAAAAAAAAGAAGAGAAGAAAAATGAGGGAAAAATTTGGAAAAATTCTGAAAAAATTGGAAAACAATTATATTTCGATAAATTGAGCTTAAACTCACTATACTTGAACTAATGAGACACCAAACTCATGAATCTAAGAAAAGGGTACGAGAGAGCGAATACAAGATTTAGAGTAAAGCTAGGACTTTACTTTGTTGTGGTGAGTATACCCAATGACAACTTTACTTGACATTTCATATCTATAAATTGCTGTCCTTGCATAGTCCTTTTAACTATTTTGCCTTTGTATTCTTATATCATGTGCTCTCTATGTCTATGCTCACTTGATGAGTCTAGTTTGCATGATATCCATTCATTTGACTTGATTCATTGATTCTATCCCATGCTATGTCTATTCTTGTTGTTTTAAATGTGAATTGAATGATAAATAACATGCTATTAGGCTAGTGAATATCTTATAAATGTTTAAGAGGACTTGTATTCCTTATTTGTTTAGGTGTGTAGATGTGCCTATGCCTTGACAATCCATACTTGGTATTTATTGAAACTTAAAAAGTAGTTTTCGTATTTAGGTCCCGTACTCGATCGAGGTGTGCGCGAATCACGGGGTTAGAGTCCTTGGGGATGTCGGCACATGTTACTTGACACTGTATGACATTCGGGGTTAGAGTCCCTGAGGTGGTCTACACACCGGGGTTAGAGTCCCTGATAACACTTGGGGTTAGATCCTTTGTGCTATATGATTATTGAGTCGGAGTGACACGTTTCACTTCCGACCGGACCTAAATCATCACTACTTAGCCTAGTGTCAATATCAGTTGTTTAACTCTGATATTTACTCGCATATGGTTTATTTTCCAGTTTTCCCATTTATATGCTTTTAAATACCATTTGAATATTTTGAAACGCAAATTAAACTTGTCATCGGGAATTACTGTTTTATTCTTGTACTCACCGTCCTTTTTATGACGGTGGGTGCAGAGCTGTCTACCAGAGGGCCGGGCAAAGAGAAGATCGACGATTATCCCTGAGCCCGCGGTGCGTCACTCCATCGATTGTAGATATTCTTTTGATATTTTGATTGTATATGTTATATACGTCTTTGAGATACAATTCGGGGTTGTATAGCGGGTTGAGCGTTAGTACCCCGACTTGACTTAGACTATTTTGTTGTTTCACTGCATTTCGAGGACTTTATATATGTGATGTCATTTCCTAGTTTTTTCAGACTTAGGATTTTATAAATGGCTTCCACATAACCAATAAGACTTCCGCTAATTAATTAATTTAATAAAAAGTTTTAATTAACTTTAAATTTTATAAACTGGTAGGCCTAGTGTATTACTTATCATGAACATGAGAAAAGAGGCGTCTAGGTTGTAAAGGCTGACTAATACGTAGTTAAGTCGTGCGTGGATATGATTAGGGCTTAATTATGAGATTAGGCCGAGCGGTGCCCTAGATTAGGAGAGGGGCCATCACAGAACCCATCCCTGTGCTTTATCTCATTTGTCGTTGTTTCATAGTGAATATAGTGTAAATAGCATGCTATTAGGAATTGTGAATTTTTGTTTATGGACTTGTACTCTTTGGGAATTGTGCTTCGTAGCATAACCAGGCCTTGGAATATGTAACTGTTCAATTTCTTGGAATTAGAAAGTAGTTATAGAATCTATAGTCCATTGCACGATGTTAGAGTTGATCGACACACGAAGTTAGAGTCTCTTGGGATGTTGGCACTTGCCATTATGGTGCGGCACACGGGGTTAGAGTGCTTGGGGTTATCGATACACCAAGATTAAAGTCCCTTGTGACACGAGTCCCTAGTTATATTAGACTGTGCGATGAAACGCACATCCTTTAGTGATTTTAAATGCTTCACCGATGAATGTCACGGCCGACCAGATCTATATCATAACTATTAAGCCTTGTGTCAGTTTCACTTGTTTAATTGTGGTATTTCTGAGTATAATTCCGGTAATAGTCTTTCCTTACCAAACTTATGCTTTTAAATACAATTTAGTCTTTTGGAAATGTGAATGAATATGTTAACGGAGATTGCTGTTACTTTTTGTACTCATCGTCCTTTTTATGATGATGGGTGCAAAGTCGTTGATGAGCAAGCCTGGCAAGGAAAAGATTGACGACTACATTTGAGCCAGCAGCATACTTTTGCATCGACATTTTGTAGGTTTTTATATTTTGTGTATTATGCAGTTATGTCTTTGATACATTTTGGGGTCGTATATTAAGTCAAATGTTTAGTTCACCGACTTATGATAACCATCACACTGTTTATATTCACCACTTTATTATATATGTGCATGTGGTCATTGCTTCCTGGTTTATATACTTAAGATTTAATAAATTGTTTTCGCATAATCTATTAAGACATCTACTAAATCTTATAACTTTTAAAAATTATTTTAATTAACTTTGAAACTCAATTGAAATGTGACATGTGTGTTATTATCTTGAACATGTTTAAAGAGGAGAATAGGATAAAAGGCTGACTAATACGTAGTTAAGTCATACGTAGCTGAATTAAGGCTTAATTACGAGATTAAGTCGGACGGTGCCCTAGATTAGGGAAGGGGCCATCATAGTTGGTATTAGAGACCAGTTCTCGATATGTACATGTCTAAACTTGAATAAAATACAAAGTTTAGATATGGAAACCATATGATCTTCGCCTAGAAAATATTAGTTAGAAAGTGAGCGAAAGTGAGTCAGGGGGTATTTTATTTACATGTTAGATTCTATATGTACATAAATACGAGTTACGCAACGTAGTAGCTGATTTGTGTTTACCATCTACCTGCAAAAATCGACGACATACACACGCGATGGGGAGACACTGGAGCTAGTGGCTGTTAGCCTTTTATTACCTCAGTGGACGATTATCAGAGTTTGTCTGACTGAGTAGTGGCTCAGGGGCAGCAACTAGCCAATTTCATTACTTTTTTGAGGGAACATATGATAGCTATCACACCAGCTCTCCCCACCACTCATACTACTACACTAACACCCTAGACTGCCGGGACTAAGACTATACCAGACACTACTACTTCAGGGCCTCGAGCACCACAACACCAGTGCCACAACCACAGGTAGACCCCGCAACTCCACATCCACCAGAGTTACCGATAGTGACTGTACATGAGACAGTTACAGTTGAGGGCACTTCCACTCCGACACCTACATCTTTTGAGACTGCAAGAGTATCGAGGGGTGCCAAGCTGGTGAAGGAATTCATCAGGCTTCGATTAATGTTCTTTGCCAAAGAGTGAGACTATGAGAATATCGAACGGTGTATTCTCTCAATGGAGAAGTTACATCTACTGTTGGGCATCAAGGATAGATTACAACACATTCTCTCTCACTAAACTTTAGAGAAGGGTGCATATGTCTAGTGGAGGAGTACAATGGCGAGCAAATGCAGTTTTACCTCGTGGGATGATTTCAAGAAAGAATTTATCAAGCAATACTTTTCAACTTTTATGATGAAGATAATGAAGAAGAAGTTTACGATGCCGAGATAGGCTGAGGGCGAGTAAGTGATAAGCTACAGGTATAGATATGGCTACTTTAGACAGTTTGTCGGGGACTTGGTACGAGTGATGCTGATGACATTTCTATTTCGGTGATGGGTTGAGACTGGACATTGCACGATCAGTTGTGAGCACATCTCTTTAAGAGATGTACGAGCGAGCCCTCTCATATGAGACATATGAGTTGGGTAGATAGGAATATGGATGTGCTGAGTTACCAGAGAGAGGATGTGGTTATGAGTAGAGAGTTCAGATGGGTAAAAGACAGAGGAGATGGGATGCACGGTTTCAGAGGGGCAGAGCACATGGCAAGTACATACGTCTAGTGGTACATGCACCGCCATTAGCCCTACACAAGACACTTATGGTAGACCTCCCTTTTCGCCAGGTAGGCATTGTTAGAACCACCACTACCTTGACAATAGCAGCATGGAAGAGGCCGAGGTATAGGCCTATATTTTAGACAAGGGCAGAGGCATGCACAGGGATAGGTCCAACATGATCAGGGACAGAGACAATAGTTTAGCTTGCATAGACCCATCACGTGTCGAAGAGTGCACGAAACTAACGATAGCATATCCACAGCAGGGTAGAGAGGGAACCCACATGATATCATAGCCAAATTTCAAGGTGACACAAGATCTCATTGAAAGTACATTTTCCATTTCCAATAGAGATGATTGTGTATTGTTCGATTCGGGTTCTACTTTTCATTCATCGCTGGTCGCGTGGCAGACATCCTAGGGCTGAAATCTGTTAGGTTTAGAGTATACTTGATTTCGAGTACCGCGATTGGGGATAAAGTTTACCCTAATAGTTTTATCGAGGATGTCTAGTCAAAATAGATGGGGTAGAGTTGCATGTTGACTTTAGAGTCCTCGAGTTCGACACGATTTTAAGAATGGGATGGTTATCAATATACCATGCTCATATTGACTGTTTCAGTAAGACAATGATATTTGAGATCTCACGGCGTCTGATATTCACCTATAGAGGTAGTTCAGCGAGGATAGTAGGCACAAGAGGTCGATCTGTGACTATAAAGGAGATGGAGACATTGATTGCACTATACACTGTGGTAGAGAGTCCGAAACCTAGACTTGAGGACATACCAGTTGTTAGAGAGTTTCTAGATGTGTTTCTGGAGGATTTACTTGGTCTACCTCCGCCGGGAAAGGTTGATTTTATTATTGAGTTGGTACTGGGCATCATATTGATTTCCATACCACTGTATCATATGGCCCTGCGAGAGTTAGAATAGTTGAAGACTTAACTTCAGAACTTGGGACATAAGGGATTCATCACACCTCTATGTGTCCATGGGGAGCACCCGTCGTTTTTTTGAAGAAAAAAGGTACTTTGAGACTGTGTATCGACTATAGATAGTTGAACAAAGTCATAGTCAGATAAAGTATCCACTACCGAGGATCGATGATTTATTTGATTAGCTGAGAGGAGCACAATGTTTCTCCAACATAGACCTGAGATCACGATATTATTAGCTTAGGACCAGGGATGAGGATGGGTCCAAAATAACTTTTAGCACAAGATATGAACATTTTCGGTTCACGATCATGCCATTTAGGCTGACAAATGCCCATCCAGTGTTTATGGATTTGATGCATCGAGTCTTTAGATCATTTCTTGACCGTTTAGTGATAGTCTTTATCGATGATATACTGATATATTCGAGGACTAGAGAGGATCACGAACATCGCCTCAGGGATACATTGCAGACCTTGAGGGAACACATACTCTACGCCAAGTTCACCAAGTATGAATTTTGGCTTTCAGAGGTCAAGTTTTTAGGTCATGTTGTTGGAGTAGCAGGGATAGCAGTGGATCCTACCAAGATTCAGGCAATTGTGGATTGGCCTATACTGATGTCAATGGCAAAGATCAAGAATTTTCTGGGTTTGGCAGGTACTACCATCGATTTGTGAAGAATTTCTCGAAAATCACTTCACCAATTACTGGATTAACACATGAGGATGTCAATTTTCGGTGGGTCTTTGTGAGTAGGCATTTATTGAGTTAAAGAGATTGTTGACTACTGCACCAGTATTAGTGTTACTAGAAGTTGTGGAAAGATTCTTGGTTTACACAGATGCTTCTCATATGGGTCTGGGTTGCATGTTGATGTAGGGTAGTGGTACGACAGCTTACGCCTCCAGACAGTTGATAGTACATGAGAAGAATCACCTTACACATGATTTGAAGTTGCCAGCAATATTGTTTGCATTGAAAGTGTGGAGACATTATCTATATGGAGAGAAATTCACACTTTTTATGGATCACAAGAGTCTGAAGTATTTCTTCACACATAAGGAGTTGAATATGAGACAATGCAGATGGCTAGAGTTTTGAAGGACTACGACTTTTCAGTGG
This sequence comes from Stephania yunnanensis, assembly GCA_039657365.1. NCBI lineage: Eukaryota > Viridiplantae > Streptophyta > Magnoliopsida > Ranunculales > Menispermaceae > Stephania > Stephania yunnanensis. The sequence continues at coordinate 55,354,040 of CM077584.1, forward strand.
AGTATCACCCAGGAAAAGCCAACGTAGTCGCAGATGCACTGAGTAGGATACCAGTTAGAGATGCTGAGGTTGTCAGATGCCACATAGCGTATGAGTATGGGTTACTCGAGGCATAAGTGATGGCATGTCAGCTAGAGGTTCCTACAAGTACTCAGATTGAGATATGCGCATAGATGATAATACAGACCGTGTCTACACAAAAAGTGTCAAAGAACCGACTGGTTGTACCTGAGGTTTAGTGAGTTGGCGCAGTGTACAGATAGTATTCACTAGACGAAGTCGTTTGATCCATGTTTGAGATATAAAGATAGACTGTGGATACCGTAAGTGTCAAAGCTGAGAGATGAGATTCTTTAGGAGTCACACCGTTCCCGATTCAACGTGCTCTAAGCAGGACCAAAATGTACCATGATATGAAGACATATTTATGGTGGTCTGGGATGAAGGCAGATGTGTGTGAGTTCATTAGGAACCGTAGGATCTGTCAACAAGTGAATGCTGAGCATCACAAACCTAGAGGGTTGCTACAGCCTCTTCCCATCCCACGATGGAAGTGGGAGGATACCTCTATGGATTTTGTGAGGGGATTGCCAAAGATCGCCATGAAACATGATTTTATCTTGGTGATCGTAGATAGACTGATAAAGTTTGCTCATTTTCTACCAGTAGCAGCGCATTATACGTTTGATCAGCTGAGTATACTATTCGAGATAGAGATTATTAGGTTGCAAAAAGTACCACTGACTATCGCATCTGACAAATATGCTTTGCATATGTCCTAGGTGTGGCGAAGTATGCAGGAAAAGTATGGTACATGCCTATAGTTCAACACGACTTTTCATCCTTAGACTGACAGGCTGATTGAGAGATTGATTCAAGTCCTCAAGGATATGTTATAGGCTTGTACGTTGGAGTTTGGCAGATCTTGGAGGAGTACCTACCGTTGTGTGAGTTTGCTTATAACAATAGTTACCAGGCTAATATTGAGATGACGCCTTTTAAGGCTTTATATGGCACACCATGTCGCTTACCATCGTGTTGGGCTGAGCCAGAGGACCGGGAGATTGTGGGGCCTGAGATTGTTGTTGGCTATACAGAGAAGGTTAAATTGATCCGTTAGAGTCTCAAGGGGGCCCATGATAGGCATAAGAAGTATGTAGACAAATATCGCAATAATCTCACGTACACCAAGGGAGCCTTTGTATATTTGAAGGTTTCCTCTCGGAAGGGTCTTTAGAGATTTGAGGTGAAAAGTAAGCTTGCACCGAGATTTATCAGGCCTATCATGATTAAGAGATGGGTCGGGAAAGTCGTGTATGAGCTTGAGCTGTTTCCACATATGTCATTGATTCATCCAGTCTTTCATATTTCGATGCTTCAATTAGCTGAGTCGAGAACTGGTGTTCTATCGACTGTGGATTTGAGTCAAATAGATCTGAATGATGATATTACTTATGAGGAGCAACCTATTCAAATCTCGGACCGGAGGGTACACCAGTTGAGAAATAAGTCTGTCCCAAAGGTTCTCATCAAATGGCAGTTCCATGATGATAAATAACTCATTTGGGAGCGGGAAGACTAGATTTTCGTACCTCTTCGAGTTAGGTACTAATCTTAACCTAAATCTTAATTTTGATGATGAAATTTCCATCAGTTGAGAAGAATTGTCACGACCTAAATCTCTAATCACATTTATTGTCTGTTATCAGGATTTTCGCCTCGTGCGTGAGACCCACACCGTGATACGTACACCGATTTATGCGAGATGGCCGAGATATATGTTAGGTTTTTGTGGTGTATACCTAGTGTGTTTTATATGTGTAGACCACTAGTCACTTCTACTTGTGTATAGGTGTCAAGACGTGAGTGGGAACATGCATCGAGATGCGTGCTGATGTGGTAAGTTGGTTTAGGCTTAGTATATTTTATATAGTTGAAATAATGTTTCTATAATTGATTATATATTAAATGCACCTAAGTTAGAAATTTAAAATAATAGCCATTTGATGTTCCTCGAGATATGTGTTGACACATCTAGAAACCAATTGAGTTTGACATTGGTATTAGTTGGATTAAGTTAATGGAGTGTAAGTGGAAAAAATATCAAGATGTAGGTTATTAGATTAGTCTTGGGATACATATGCACATAAAGATCAATGACTATTAATCAAACTTATCTATTGCATATATAAAACTTAAGATCAACACATACTATGAAATCATTTCATTTACAAACTTTAGAAACTAAGTAAAGCTTTCTGGATAAGAAGAGAAATTAGAGAAGATAAAAAAGAAATCAATGTGTTTGGCGTAGGAGGTGCTGATCAAGCTAGGTGTTCATTAAATTAGGTAATTTTTCTATACTAGCGACTTATATTAATTAGATGAATTCATGAATTATATGATGTGTGGCTGTTTTATGTTGTTAATGGATGTCTTGGGTCTTTAGAGATATGGAAAAGAGATCCCAAGTTGTTGGGGGTGACCTTTGTGTAGAGAGAACTCAGAATTCTAAGTGTAGAATTCTGAGTTTTCCTGCAAATAACGAGCTAGGTGTGACCAGCTAGCATGCTAACTAGCTAACTTCGTATAGCATGCTAGAGGAACTGGGTAGTGCGCTAATAAGGTCTTTAGCGCGGTAATTGCTCTGATAGTACAAAAATCAACAGTATCCAAATTTCAACCTAAATACTTTAAACAATATCAACACTCTAGTTGAAGGTATAAACATACTCGAAAACATATTAAATGATATCAGGAACCTAGGGAAGAGTCTCAAGGGTTCGAATATGAGATTCGAGGTGTCGGGAGGCCGGTAAAACTAGGACTTTACATTGCTTGAAGCGAGGATACCTGTTGATTATTTTATTTGCATTTATATCTACGTTATACTTGTTTGTTGAAGTGTATATTGACTTTGTTCAGCGTTGTACTCTTATATTATGAATTTATTTGTTACTCTTCGCTTGTTGACTTGACTTTCATGATATTATGATGAATTGATTTCCTTTGAATCAATCCATGTGCTTTATATCTTTTCTTGTCATTTCACAGTAAATATATTGTAAATAACATGCTATTAGGAATTGTGAATTTGTGGGTGTCTTTATGAACTTGTACTCTTTGGGAATTGTGCTTTGTAGCATAACTAAGTCTTGGAATCTTTAACGAGTCAATTTCTTGGAATTATAAAGTAGTTATAGAATCTAGAGTCCATTGCACTATGTTAGAGTTGATCGGCACATGGGGTTAGAGTCCTTGAGGTTGTCGATACACAAAGGTTAGAGTCCCTGGTGACGCTGGGGTTAAAGTCCTTAATGATATTAGACTGCGCGATGGCAGACACGTTCTTTAGTGGTTTTAAAGGCTTCACTAACATATGTAACAACCGACCGGATCTAGATCATAACTCTTTAGCCTTGTGTCAGTTTCATTTGTTTAACTGTAATATTTCTTAGCATATTTTTGGTACTAGTCTTTCTTTATTAAACTTATGCTTTAAATACCATTTAGTCTTTTAGAAATGTGAATGAATATGTCTACGGAGATTACTATTAATTTTTGTACTAACAGTCCTTTTATGACGTGTGTGCAGAGCCGTCGACGAGCAGGCCCGACATGGAGAAGATAAGCGACAACCTCTGTATGGCATCCGAGAATCTTATAAACTTGATTAGACTACTAATTAAGTATTTTTGGATTTAATTTAGGATTTAAGTATTCATTGTGGGACCCACGTGTTATGGACCAGAGATCATAAATTTAAATATTATTTTTGTGTGTTGTGTGCTTAGTGTGTGTATTATATGATATTTTGTCACGAAGTCGGAGTGTGTTGAGGTGTATCCTCAATTTGTCATAATCGAGGTTGGAAGTGCGTGTCTGCAGGGCACGAGTGAAAATAAATTATAAGTAGCTCGAAAACTAATGAATAAAGTGTTAATCCCCATGTGAAGATCTTGGCTCGATTTAGGTGCAAGTTGGGATCGGTGGAAGTGTAAAATGAGAATGAAGTTGGTGAAACACCCTGCTTCAAGTTTCGTATCAGTCGGCGGTGTTCGAGGTTGAGATTGAGTGTAACGGCTCGTTTTATTAGCACCAATTATTTAATTCGTAATTTCAGACATAGACGCCGCAGGTAGGCTAGGACACACGTCGACCTAGGTACACTAGTAAATTGTGTATTTTATTGTTTAATTGCGATATATTTTATGAAATCATTGTTAATACATCGAATGTGTGTATGTTGAATGATTATATTGTGCGAGACTTTGTGACGGGTAGTCGCCTTGAAATGCGTATCAACGCGTGTATCGAGAGGTGAAGTACATGTACATTAGAAAAACTCGACAAACTCACGTAAATATGACTAAGTAATTCAATTGAAATTGGTAATGTAACCATAGGCTAATTAAATTAAAAATTGAATAATAGGCTATAACGGGCCTCGAAATGCATGTCGAGATGCGGTACACCGAATATCGAGTAGCCAAAGGTTATTAGGACTATGAATTGGTTAATTTTGATAAATAAAATACTAACCATATGTTTTAATAAGTCTTAATGTAAGGTAAATAAATCAAATAAAGGAAAAACCTATAATATGAATTAAATAATGTGAACCATTGATAAACACTTGAATAATTTCAAATGAGAGAATCAAGGAAGGGAGCGTGCTATTGGAGTTATCAATGAAGTCATCAGGTGGTATGTGACAGCATGCTTATAAGCCATAAAATAATCTTCGAGATACGTACGCACACTTGATCTTAATCAAACATATATATATATATATATAAAGTAACTTAGTGGGAGTTTCATCTCCATTAATTCTAAACTCATGCAAATTCAGAGAGAAAATTAGAGAAGAGGAAATTCCAGCTGAAAGTGAGTACTTGGAGCCCAATTCAAGAGATCGAACCAAGGTAATCATCATCTTCATCTTCGATACTCTTTAATGAAACCATTTTTGGTATGATTTAGTGAAATTTGAGTTTGATGATTAAACCTCTAACTTTTGGTGAAAATTTGATGAATTACATATTATTCAATCAATTTCATAGAGAATTTACGATTAGTTTAACTAGAATAGAAACTCTTGATGAAATTGGAAAGTTTGGTGAATGTATGGAAGATAAAGAATTTGGGTTAATTTGATTTCTGGAGTGCCCTAGTTATTGTTTCGGAGTTAATAATGTATGGAAAGATGTAGACCAGGTTGGAGTAGCTAATTGAAAAGGGAAAGACAAAATTCTCGATTTGAGAATTCTGTCACAGAGGGGAATTAACGCGCTAACTGGGATGGTTACCACGCTAATCGTTCCGCGTGTCCAACTATTTTTCAAAATGAGGAACAATAGCGCGTTAGATAGATCCCCTAGTGCACTAACTTCACCTATCTATCTAGGTAGACCTATTAGCGTGCTAATGACAGATAAAATATGAATTTATGGGGTTGTTTTGGTGATTTTCAACTTAATACGTATCTAAACACTTGTAAACAACCTAAACTTATAAAATTGGACTTCATGTACTTAGTGGACCGTAGCTCGGTACCGAGGAGTTGACGGGCCGATTACGGAAGTCCGGGGAGGTCAGAGAGTGATTTGAGGTTTGTAAAATCCAACTGAAAAACTCTGAGTATTTGATTTTGTTCTAAATCTCATTTCATCATTTCCTTGCTGATTTTAATATTCCATTACGTTAACTTGGACGTAGGTTGAGGTTACTCCCCCGGATTTCTTGGTTGTGTATTCATGATGCACTGGACTGTAGCACGTGTGACCTGACCCTTAGTGAATGTTAACTTAACCTTGCCCTTAGTGCATGTGTTAGTGACTCACGGATTTAGCCAGCATCGTGAGGGACTAAGTGTCGAGCCAGTTGAGCGCAACCACTAGTGGGAACTTAGTGACCCGGAGTACAATTTAGCCCATCTAGAACGAGCAGACACATTCGTTAGCTTAGCTGTTATCTATTCATACGATAAGCCAATTACAATTGTCTGTCTTTACATTTTGCATGTTTACTTGACAGTATTTCTTGCATTTTCTTCACTTTATTATGTTGGGGCATGTGCCATAGGTCAATCCATTAACTGTCTTTATGAATACTTTTAGTTAATAAAATAGAGGATTTCATTTGCTGTTTCCATGGGTATATACATAAATATCCTAAATGTCCCTAGTCGATCATCATACTGGGAACTATAATGAATTAAGACTAGTGTGAGTCTTGATTGATGATCATATGATGATTATACGTATAAGGATACAAATCAAGATCACGAGTACTTGTTAGGGAACAAAGTACTGGACCGACCCACTATGAGAACATAACATGGATTAAGTCATTGTTGTTTCTCATGATAGGTATATATTTCAGTCCTCTGACTTGAGATTACCAGAGACTTCAACATTAGGAACACAGTGATTCGACACAATCAAACGTTGTCTTTAACCGGACGATTATAAAGGTTGTGATTGGTTACTGTGTGAGCAATGCGATGAAGTTGTGTAATCGAGATAAAATTTGTCCCTCTCATATAAAGAGAGATATCTAGTGGATCCCTCGATGTGTTAGACTGTTAAAAGGCCTAGTTTAAGTGAATTGATATTGATCAATGTCACTTGGATGTTTTCAGTCTACCTAGAGATCGAGACTAGTACGATTGAACATGTTGGATGACAATTCCATGCCTTATGTTTGATCAAAAGGATATCGTGTGACAAAATGATGTTATATACACTATTGATTAGGTTGTATCGATTTGATATTCGTACGACTTGGGTAGTCATAATGTCTTGCTAGAGGCCACTTATGACTTGTATACCAAAATATGTTTTGGTACACTGCCAACGTTGTATGAGCCTATTGGGTCGCACACTAAGAATGGTTTTGCGAGATTTTAAGATGATTCGGAAAAATAAATTTTATGTGATAAAATTCATGATAGAAACGTCCTTGTGGTGTATTACACTTATACTTCTTTAAGTAAGGGTATATGTGTAATTTACTTAACCGTCTATATACAAGGGTTGTATAAATAGACGTTTTAAGTTAGAACACACACAAAAAAGATTAATAGGCCGAAACTCTATTTTCGTTATAGAAACGACTTAGGGTTTTTGGTATGCTCTGGATCGTTTTGGAGAGAAACAAAAGGATTTAGTATTCTCTCGAAGCTAGCACTTCAAATCTCGGCCGCCGTTCATGTGTGGAATGCTGATAGAGGGCGTTCGTCGTTGGCAGCGCCTTAGAGATCGATCAACCTTCAGAAAGGTATATTGCGACTGAGGTATGATTAAGTTTTTCATGGTTTAAACGTTTTTAATGGAATTAGATTCGGATCCTGTTGGGGTTTTTGTCAAATTTTTTTGTAATTTCCGCTGCGTATGAACCCCAAAACCCAACAGTGGTATCAGAGCCTTCGAGTTTGATTCCATTAAACTCATTGCATGTTTTCTTCTGATATATACATGATATATGATTGAAAGCATGTTAATAGTTGATGTATATGTGATATACATAAGTTTCCCGTGAGATTTATTATCATGTTTTGTGTATATGATACATATATTCGTGATTTAATTAAAATCAATTTCTTACATGCTAGTAACCATGTTAGGTTAATTCAAATAATTTCAATGAATTGAATTTCGTGTTCTGTGATCCATGACACCATTAGGTATAATCTTTATTTTTCGTGTATTGATGCATGGATGAAATCTCTGTAATTCAGTATGCATATTTAGGTTACATTGTCTTATGTTTCTTGAATTGTATAAAGTGTTGAATATTAATTCGAAACTAATATGATTAGGTTCGATTGGGATAGTAGTTCATGATTCAATGACATATTTGTGATTATCTGGATGAGGACCGAAATTGCAAATAATTAATTTTCGAAATTGTTTATTTATCTCGTTATATCTATTTTGTTATGAACTTTCTATTTGATAAAGATAGATAACAAATTAGATTAGGAGATATAATCAAAATCAGTTTCGTTATCCCTATTGGATAGGAGATAAATATGGAGAAGTTTGTTATTGGTGATATGCTAGGATTCAAATATTTAAAGTCCTAATTGGATTAGGATAGGATGATTAGTTAGATGTGGGCCCTGGTTAATTAAAAATGTTTTAATTGACTTAATTTTGGATAAATTAAGGGGTAAATTTAGTATAGTAAAATCAGCGAAAAATATGATTTTCTATAGCGAATTTCAATTTTCGGAATTGAGATTCGTCTTCTAATCATATATATATATATATATATATATATATATATGTTTGATTAAGATCAAGCGGGCCAGCGGGACCGCCGTCTAACTAATCCTAGCGCACGGAAATTCTTTTATTAGTGAAAAGTATAAAAATTTCCAAATTGTTTAGTGATTGAACGAATCAATAGAATATATGATATTTCGTTGTTTACATAAAAATCACTAAAACTGAATAAAATCCCTCTATAAAATTTTAAGTCTCATGTCATCCATTTTAAACACTTGTCAAAGGCCTCGATCACACTAATATAGTTTCAGCCATAGCTGGGTGTATTGTGTTATCTTGGTGAGACAAGTTGGGTAAGAGTTACCTAAATGTTTAAAATGGTCCGACTTAATAAAGCCATCAAAATAGTTTTGAGCTTTAGGCAAATGATGAGATAAAAATATGCTAAGACATAAGATGTCTTGTATCTCATAAAAAGATCTAAAAATTACATAAGATGTAATTGGTAACTGTTACCTACCTAAATAATCTAGTTTCGTGTTTCATGCCATATTTGTCATAGAATTAGGTGAAATATGGATTTTAGTCCCCTAAATAAACAATATGTTTTAGGAGGGTTGTTAATTTAGTGGGAGTCTATTCCTCTATACTAAAATAAACTTTGCATAATCTTTATTGTAGATCAATGGCCTCTTCAAGTAACAATAATCCCCTGTCACTGCGATCCATCCTTGAGAAGGATAAGCTATCTGGGACTAACTTTCTTGACGGTTCGAAACTTGAGAATTGTTCTTAAGCATGAACGCAAGTTGTATGTCCTGGATGCTCCAATCCCCGAGGACCCACCAGCCCCATGCTACGAAAGTTGTGAAGGATGCGCATAGTAAGCATGTCAACGATTCTACCGATGTTGCATGTATTATGTCGGCAACTATGGTTCCCGAACTTCGAAGGACATGGAACTAATGGAAGCCTACGACATGGCTATAACGCTGAAGGAAATGTTCCAAGAAGCTAGGCAAGAAAGGTTCGAGACAGTCAAAAACCTACATCTTCTTGCAAGATGACCGAGGGTGCGTCGTTAGTCCTCACGTTCAAGATGAAGGGCTATGTTGACCAGCTTGATAGACTCGGATTTCCCATAAGCCAAGAGTTGGCTACGGATTTGATCTTGAATTCATTACCAGAGAGTTACTCGCAATTTGTGATGAACTACAATATGAATAATATGGAGAAATCAATTTCGAGTTGCATTTGATGCTCAAAACTCATTGAACAAAATATCAAGAAACCCTCTAGTAATGTGTTGATGGTCCAAAAGGGAAAGGGAATGAAGAAGAAAGGCAAAGGCAAGGCTAGAGTTGCCAAGGCTGTTGCTGCACTTTCCCAAAACCTTGTGGAACAAGTCAAGCCCCACACTGCTCCTCGCTTCAAAACACCCAAAAGAAAAGAAGGAAATTGTCATTTCGTCATGCACCTGGACATTGGTTCGAAATTGCAAACTCTATCTGGAAGATCTAAGGAAGAAAAAGGGTAGTGCGACTACCACTACAGTATTTATGTTATTGAAATTAATTTATCTACTAGTGATTCCTGGGTATTAGATACGGATGTGGATCTCACATTTGTATAAATGTGCGGGGACTCACCGAAGTAGAAAGTTGAAGAAAGGAGAAGTCATCCTCCGCGTAGGGAATGGAGCAAGAGTTGCTGCCCTGGCTGTTGGATCATATGACTTAGTTTTATCTAGTGGACTTATTTTAACTTTAAATAATTGTTATTTTGTGCTCTGCCTTGAGTAGAAACATCATTTCTGTTTCATGTTTGGATATGGATGGTTTTGATTTTATTATTGCAAATAATAGATGTTCCATTTCTCGTAAAGGCATATTTTATGCAAATGCTGATTTGTATGATAGTATTTATATTCTAAGCATGAAAAAGTCCAATGATACTCCTGGTCTTTAACATAAATACGAAGAGATTCAAGTCAAATGATTTGAATCAAACCTATCTTTGGCATTGTCGTCTCGGGCACATAAATGAGAAACGCATAACGAAGCTCCATAAAGATGGACTTCTAGATTCATTTGATTTAGAAACATATGAAACATGCGTATCTTGTTTACTGGGCAAGATGACTAAAAGTCCCTTTACTGGACACAGTGAAAGGGCAAGTGATTTATTGGGTCTAATACATACTAATGTATGCGGTCCTATAAACACAATGGCTAGAGGAGGTTATCGATTTCATTACATTTACCGATGATTTCAAGCAGATATGGTTATGTATATCTAATGAAACATAAAGTGAATCATTTGAGATGTTTCGAACGTTTCAAAATGAAGTGCAGAATCAACTTGGTAAAACTATCAAAACACTTCGATCAGATCGAGGTGGTGAGTATTTAAGCCAAGAATTTGAAGATCATCTTAGAAATTGTGGGATTGTCTCCCAATTGACTCAACCAACAACTCCACAATGGAATGGAGTTTCTGAAAAGAGAAATCGAACCTTATTAGATATGGTTCGATCTATGATGAGTCATGCAGATCTTCCATTATCCTTTTGGGGTTATGCATTACAAACTGCAGCTTTCACTCTACATCGAGTTCCTTCTAAAGCGGTTGATAAAACACCATATGAGATATGGTATGGGAAGAGACCTAGTTTGTCTTTTCTTAAGATTTGGGGTTGTGAGGCTTACGTAAAGCGACAAGTCTCAGAAAAACTAGCACCTAAATCGACAAGTGTTTATTTGTGGGGTATCCTAAGGAAACAAAAGGATATTACTTTTATAATCCATGAGAACAAAGTGTTTGTTGCTCGGTATGGTGCCTTTATGGAAAAATAGTTTATTTCAAAAGACACTAGTGGGAGAGAAATAAATCTTGAAGAAGTTCAAGAATCACGGGTAAACATCGAATGATCGGAAGTTCAACAACGTTGCGAACCATTGAACCTCCACAAGTGACACAAGGCCCACGTAAATCTAGTAGGGTAAGACATGAGCCAGAGAGATTCGGATTTCTCATTACCGATAGTCGTGATGTGTTGCTTATAGACCAAAATGAGCCCACCACTTATCAGGAGGCTATGTCTGGACCAGACTCGGATAAATGGCTAAGTGCCATGAACTCTGAGATGCAATCCATGTATGATAACCAAGTTTGGAACTTGGTTGATTTACCTGAAGGTGGTAAGACCATTGGATGTAAATGGGTTTTCAAGAAGAAAACCGACATGGATGGCAAAGTGCATACTTTTAAAGCAAGACTTGTAGCAAAAGGTTTCAGCAGACTCAAGGTGTTGATTATGATGAAACTTTTTCGCAAATAGCCATGCTTAAATCCATAAGAATTATAATTTCCATTCTTTGCGTATTACGACTATGAAATATGGCAAATGGATGTAAAAACAACGTTTCTTAATGGAAAGCTGCTTGAGGACGTGTATATGACACAACCTTTGAAGGTTTTGTACATCCCTGAGAATTCTAGGAAGGTATGCAAGCTTCAAAGATCCATTTATGGATTAAAGCAAGCTTCTCGGAGTTGGAATCTTCGTTTTGATGAAGCAATCAAAGATTTTGGTTTTATTAAGAACGAAGATGAGCCTTGTGTATACGAGAAGGTCAGTGGGAATGTAGTCGTTTTTCTGGTACTGTATGTTGATGATATATTACTCATTGGAAATGACATCCCAACATTGCAGAGTGTCAAGTATTGGTTAGGGAAGTGTTTCTCAATGAAAGACTTAGGAGATGCAGCCTATATCATAGGGATAAAGATCTATAGGGATAAAGATCTATAGGGATAGATCTAAGAGGCTAATCGGTCTAAGTCAGAGTGCTTACATAGACAAGGTGCTGAATAGGTTCAGTTTGCGAGACTCTAAAAGAGGATTGTTGCCAATGTCTCATGGCATAAGTCTCAGCAAGACTCAATGTCCTAAGACAAATGATGAGCGAGACCGTATGAATAAATTCCATATGCATCGCCTATTGGATCTATCATGTATGCCATGTTATGCACTCGACACGATGTATCATATGCTTTGAGCACTACAAGCAGATATCGCCGATCCAGGTGAGAGTCACTGGATAGCAGTAAAGAACATCCTTAAGTACTTAAGAAGGACTAAGGAAGTGTTCTTAGTCTATGGAGGTTTTGAAAATGATCTAGTTGTAAATGGTTACACAGATGCAAGTTCTCAAACCGATATAGATGATTTTAGATTGCGATACTGGATATGTGTTTACTTTGAATGGGGGTGCGGTAAGTGGAAAAGTTCGAAGCAAGAGACCGTGGCAGATTCTACAAATGAAAGTTGAGTATATTGCGGCGTCCGATGCAAAGAAAAGAGGCGGTTTGGACCAAAAAGTTCATTTCGAACTAGGTGTGGTTCCAAGTATTGCTAACCCTGTTTGTTTGTATTGTGACAATAACGGGGTAATAGCACGTGCCAAGGAACCTAGATCACACCACAGATCCGAACATATACTCGGGCGTTTTCATCTCATCGAGAAATTATTGAGAGGGAGACGTAAAGATTTGCGGAGTACCATCGAAGACAACGTTGCGGATCCATTGACAAAAGCTCTTCCACAAGCAAAACATGATGGTCATGTTAGATCATTGGGCATTAGATGCATGTATGATTGGCCCTAGTGCAAGTGGGAGGTGTTGGGGCATGTGCCCTAGGTCAATCCATTAACTGTCTTTATGAATACTTTTAGTTAATAAAATAAAGGATTTCATTTGCTGTTTATTATTATTAATTTGCATGTTTACATTATAATAAGATCCATGGGTATTTACATAAATATCATAAATGTCCCTAGTCGATCATTATACTGGGAACTATAATGAATTAAGACTAGTGTGAGTCTCGATTGATGATCATATGATGATTATACGTATATGGATACGAATCAAGATCACGAGTACTTGTTAGGGAACAAAGTACTGGACCTACCCGCTATGAGAACATCACATGGATTAAGTCATTGTTGTTTCTCATGATAGGTATATATTTCAGTCCTCTGACTTGAGATTACCAGAGACTTCAACATTAGGAACACATTGATTTGACACAATCAAACGTTGTCTTTAACCGAACGATTATAAAGGTTGTGATTGGTTACTGTGTGAGCAATGTGATGAAGTTGTGTAATCGAGATATAATTTGTCCCTCTCATATAAAGAGAGATATCTAGTGGATCCCTCGATGTGTTAGACTGTTAAAAGGCCTAGTTTAAGTGAATTGATATTGATCAATGTCACTTGGATGTTTTCAGTCTACTTAGAGATCGAGACTAGTACGATTGAACATGTTGGATGACAATTCCATGCCTTATGTTTGATCAAAAGGATATCGTGTGACAAAAGGATGTTATATACACTATTGATTAGGTTGTATCGACTTGATATTCGTACGACTTGGGTAGTCATAATGTCTTGCTAGAGGCCGCTTATGACTTGTATACCAAAATATGTTTTGGTACACCGCCAACGTTGTATGAGCCTATTGGGTCGCACACTAAGAATGGTTTTGCGAGATTTTAAGATGATTCAGAAAAATGAATTTTATGTGATAAAATTCATGACAAAAACGTCCTTGTGGTGTATTACACTTATACTTCTTTAAGTAAGGGTATATGTGTAATTTACTTAACCGTCTATATACAAGGGTTGTATAAATAGACGCTTTAAGTTAGAACACACGCAAAAAAGATTAATAGGCCGAAACTCTATTTTCGTTTTAGAAACGACTTAGGGTTTTTGGTATGCTCTGGATCGTTTTGGAGAGAAACAAAAGGATTTGGTATTCTCTCGAAGCTAGCACTTCAAATCTCGGCCGTTGTTCGTGTGTGGATCGTCGATAGAGGCGTTCGTCGTTGCGCGCGCCTTAGAGATCGATCAACCTTTAGAAAGGTATATTGCGACTGAGGTATGATTAAGTTTTTCATGGTTTAAACGTTTTTAATGGAATTAGATTCGGATCCTGTTGGGGTTTTTGTCAAAATCGTTTTGTAATTTCCGCTGCGTATGAACCCCAAAACCCAACATATTATGCGAATGCTCAGAGGGGTTCCTTGGGATTTTACTTACTATACTCATCATCTGTGTTTTCGTGATGATTGAATGCATAACCTAGTACTAGTAGGGGCAAGGGAATCCTAGGCGACTACATCTGATTACCCGCTGTCGAGATCCTACTAGTACGTGCTTATTTTGATATTTTGTATTATTTTAGGTATTGAGGGACTTGAGATGACACGTTACATGTATATATAACTTGTTTATGGTACTTTCGCTTATATATAGAGTACTCTTTCGGGTTCTCCACAGTAGGACTTGCTTTTATAAATAATCTTTACCATGCTAGTTACTTATTCTAATTGTATCAATCAAGGCTTCCATAGATATATGTTAACTTGTAAGATACAACCCACTGGTATGTTTAGGCATTAGAATAAACATTTAAATACATAAAAAGAATAAGTTAAGAAAATTTTGATAATACATTAACTAATTTGATAAAACACACATAGACATGAGTTTTGAGACAAGAGGTGGACAGCAAGTGCCGGACACGTGTAGATGGGCCTAAGGGGCAAGGAGTACACGAAGACACATTACCTTGAGGCGGTAGGTTGAATGCTTGACCTAGTACTAGTAGGGGCAAGGGGATCCTAGGTGACTACATCTTATTACCCGCAGTCGAGATCCTACTAGTACGTGCTTATTTTGATATTTTGTATTATTTTAGGTATTGAGGGACTTGAGATGACACGTTACATGTATATATACCTTGTTTAAGGTACTTTCACTTATATACAGAGTACTCTTCCGGGTTCTCCACGGTAGGATTTGCTTTTATAAATAATTTTTACCATGCTAGTTACTTATTCTAATTGTATCAATCAAGGCTTCCATAGATATATGTTAACTTGTAAGATACAACCCACTGGTATGTTTAGGCATTAGAATAAACATTTAAATACGTAAAAAGAATAAGTTAAGAAAATTTTGATAATACACTAATTAATTTGATAAAACACACATGGACATGAGTTTTGAGACAAGAAGTAGACGAGCAAGTGCCAGACACGTGTAGATGGGCCTAAGGGGCAAGGAGTACACGAAGACACATTACCTTGAGGTGGTAGGGCCGCCACATTAAGTCTAAATTAGTTTCAGTTTGGCCAAGTGTGGTAAGAGAATTGGTCCAAAAAGACTTTAGTATATAGCGGACAAAGTTAAGATTTTTGGGGTCTTGACAGGACTAAAACTAGTGTTATGGACATTTTATGAAGATGGACTATTTTGTCAAAAGTTTGGTTCAATTTGGTGAAAAATCGGATTCAAAACGAGCGCAGGAAGTCAAAATATGTCAAAATAGGAATTTCGAGAACTAATAAATAAAAAAAACTCAGCTACTGGCAAACAGCTGAGAGTTTATATATATATATATATATTCGAATGGATCGTTTCATTTCTATTCTCAAAGAGAGAACGAACGTTCATTCCTTAACCTTCTTCGATTTTTCTTTCACTTCGCGAGCTCTCGACGTCTGATTTTTGCCCGGTTTCTTTTTGCAAAATCATAGAGCATTACAAGACTGATAGTTTGAGCTATGTTTTTGTGGTGAAAATGAGGTATTCGATCCGTAATTCAATAAATACTTAATGCTAGGCATTTTTCTCAATTCAATTTGAATTCTTACAATTTCTCGATTTCTTTCACGGGGTTTCGATAGAAAATGGTAGAGATTGTTGTGAATTAGTGTATTAGGTTGATTAGGATAAATTCGAGATAAATTACACCAACATGTGTTATGGTTTTAATGAATTGAGCTAATGTGTTGTTGATAACTATTTTGGAGATGTTTTTATAGTTGATAATAATTTACATTAGGTTTCTCGATGAATTGATTATTGGTTTTGATCCAATTTGACTCTACGGATTGTGGAGATATTTTGATATTGGAATTGAGTGGTTTTGTGGTGTTTGTTGTCGAGTTTTAAAGATTTAATTGCGAAAATATTGATTTGGTGATGTTTTTCAGTTCAAAATAAATAAAGTTTGCCTAGTTGGCAGGCCATATTGGAAAACCCCATAACTTCTTCGTCGGTTATCTAATTTGAGTATTCTTGGAGTCTATGAAAAGTAGGATATGTGTACTACATGTTCCTTATAGGTTATTATGATAAATATTGAGGTTGTTAAGGTTAAATAGTTACCCAAAATTGGCTAGTTGAAAGCAAGTTGAAACAATTATATAAATTAATATTTTTGAAACTGTTCTCAAACTACTTTGGCCGCAGTTTTCATTGGGTTTCATGATTTGGTTTGAAACGACTCATTACTTTAAGATGGTGATTAGTGTTAATCTAAATCCTAATTAATCCAAGTTAGGCTCGTGGTTAAGCTCGGCGTACCTCGATCAGCGTGTGAGTGTGTTTGCATGATGTATGGCATTTGTTTGTATTGTTGAAACAATTCATGTATAGGTTGTTGTATGATATGGAAACTATACACAAGCCTATAATGCACAAAATACATTATAAATCATGAATCACCGGTACCCTGTGAGCAACGAGGGAGAGGTGGCAAGGATATGCACGTTCATAGCTACACTTAGGCGCGTCCGGCAGGTTTATCGGAGGCGATAAACAAGAATATATATATATATATATATATATATATATATATATATATAGAAGAATATATATGAATATATATTGGAAAATTAAGAAAATAGAATATATATATCATTTAATTAGCCTCGAAATGTCACAATGCGTATCTCGAGGAATCTATATATATAAACAAAAGTCGATATTTATCAACTCATTCAAATTGATCCACAGAGGAAAACGAGAGCTCGGTCAGATTTTGACGGGATGGGAGGTCATTCCCGGAGCCAATTCGAACCAAGTTGAGGAGCTTAATCAGTAGAACGGCTCGAGAGCATCACATAGGTATGTCTTGATTGGGTGTTTAACAAAGTCGGAATCGTAGGTGATGTTAAGATTGTTGTTGTTTGAGCTGTTTTGTTGATCTAATTTAGTTCCTCAACTCATATTTGGTGTTTCTAAGCTATTGGGAATAAGTTTGGGGGTGATTTGGATCGCTTTAGAAGTGTTTTTGATGAATTTAGAGTTATAGCATAACGCTGCTGTTGCTGATCTAGCGCGATTTAACGTGCTAGATCAGACAATTAGGGCGCTAGATGAACATGAGATGAAGAACATGAGATCAGATAGGGAATTAGCGCGCTAGATTCCCTGTTAGCGTGCTAATTCAGGCCCAAAAACAACAATAGTGCCGTAATTTCATGAATTTTGAATAAAGGGCTAAAGGATTGATTTAAGAGTTCCTAATAGATTATAATGGACTTATATTAACTGTAATTGGTTTATGATAGGTGTTGATTAATCTGGAAAGAGTTAGGGACCGAAAAGTTTGAAAATTGGACGGATACTTAAACCCGAGGTAAATACAGCTTCGCTTATTTATCAATATTGCCTGGCTATGTAGTATATATTTAGCTAATGTAGTTGCTGGAATGGAATGGGGCGTTAGGTATATTATGGTGGTTTTCAAGAAATGGAAAACTGTGTGTAATGTGACCATGCTATAACTCATAGTTTTGAGAATAAGTTTATATGAGATGGGTTCCATTCTCGAGGAAAATTAAGAAAATAGAAAATATATATATTATTTGATTAGTCTTGAGATGACACAATGCGCATCTCGAGGAACATATATAAACAAAAGTTGATGTTTATCAACTCATTCAAATCGATCCACAGAGAAAAATGAGGGCTGGATCTTGACGCGATGGGAGGTTATTCCGGGAGCCGATTCGAACCAAGTTAAGGAGCTTAATCAGTAGAACGGCTCGAGTGCATCACATAGGTATGTCTTGATTGGGTGTTTATCAAAGTTGGAATCGTAGGTGATGCTAGGATCGTTGTTGTTTGAGCTGTTTTGTTGATCTATTTGTCCCTTAACTCATATTTGATGTTTCTAAGCTATTGGGAATATGTTTGTAGTGGTTTGGATCACTTTAGAGGTGTTTTCGATGGATTTGGAGTTGCAGCAGAGCACTCCTGTTACTGATCTAGCGCGAGATGAAACAGTTAGCGCGCTAGATGTGCAGAAGATAAAGAATAGGAGATTAAATAGGGAATAAGTGTGCTAGATTCCCCGTTAGCGCGCTAATTCAGGCCCCAAAACAACAATAGTGCTGTAATTTCATGAATTTTGAATGAAGGGCTTAGGGACCAAATTAAGAGTTCTTAATAGATTATAATGGACTTATGTTGACTGTAATTGGTCCAAGATAGGTGTTGATTAATCGGGAGAGAGTTAGGGACCTGATAGTTAGAAAATTGGATGGAGACTTAAACTTGAGGTATGTACGGCTTCGCTTATTTATTAATATTGTCTGGCTATGTAGTATATATTTAGCTCATGTAGTTGTTGTAATGAAATGGGGGATTAGGTACATTGTGGTGGTTTTCAAGAAATGAAAAACGGTGTGTAACGTGACCATGCTATAACTCATGGTTTTGAGAATAAGTTTATAGGAGATGGGTTCCCTTCTTGGCCTATATATAACTCCTACTCAACTCGATAGGTTGTATGGATTACATTCACACTAGGGGGCTTAGGATAGAACCATTGGCCATTGGTGGATGGGCTAGAGAGCACATATGCGCAATGTGTTGGTCTAGCAATCGCGATAATGGCGCGGGTGAGTAATCAGCCCTAGTTTTTATAAATAATGAGGATCACAGTGTACTAATCCAAAACATTTGCTTTGCATCCGTTTATGTATTGAACTATATGCTTCCCATATATTGTTAGATATTATTGTTTCATGTTGTTATTTCATGTTTCCTTTGAATATTATATGGAATGTTGGTGATTATGGGAATCCCTACTTACTGAGCAAGTTGGAGCGCTCACCCCAATTAACATTTTCAGGTAAATCTGACGAGCGCAACGACTATGGGATGGAGAAATTGTAGGAGTCTTGAATTTCTTCGATGTAATGATTTCCTATGGTCTTACATATTGTATTGAATTATAGTTTAGTAATATCACATGGGATGGGTGAATTATATAACTGATGGTTTATTCCGATTTTGTTTTAAATACTGTATATCTTATTTTGATTATCAAAAAAGTTTTAAATTTCCGCTGCATACCGTATTTGTTTTAATCGATAATTGGTATACGGTAGTACTTATTATCTGAAGGTGGTAAGGCTGCTGGCTCTAGTTAAGTCTGGTAAAGGAATCTGGGCTTAATTAAGGTTTCAGGCTGGGTATCGCCTTAATCAGGTTAGGGGATGCTACGGCTTGGTATTAGAACCATAAGTTTTAAAATCTTGGTTAACCTTATTTAGTTAAAACTTAAATTCGGAGTTTACAGTTATAGCTCTAAGATGGGGAGATTCTAAGGTTGGTTTACAGCTAGGTTCGGAATACAAGGTATAATAGCTTTGTTATATTGAATAACTTTGATACAGTGTGGTGCCAGAGTTTATGTTTATCATTTTTAGGATAAAATGGTTACAATGATACAGTTGGGTATCATAAACAAAGCTCTGACCCTAAATTCACTTTTGAAATGGATCTTGAAGTGAATGAGAACCAACTTTAAAGTTTAAGGTATTATGATTACCTAAATAATGGAACCAAAGTTTATCTACTCTGAGAGTTGTCTTAAGCTTAGGGTTGAATGAACGGTTTTTATCATGATTTTTGGGGGTAAACAACAAGATAAAAGACTGAGATGTGTTATTTGTTGTGTATACTATATCTACGGGATAGATATAAGAGCTATGTCTTTTCCGAACGATAATAAAAAGGTTGAAGTCCATCTATTTCTCATGATATTAGAAAGAGTTTGAGGTAAGAGCTTCGGAGAGTCTTACCTCCGAGAAATAATA
This sequence comes from Stephania yunnanensis, assembly GCA_039657365.1. Classification (NCBI taxonomy): domain Eukaryota; kingdom Viridiplantae; phylum Streptophyta; class Magnoliopsida; order Ranunculales; family Menispermaceae; genus Stephania; species Stephania yunnanensis. The sequence goes on from CM077584.1 coordinate 55,374,249, forward strand.
CGGAAAAAACGTAAATAAAACTTACAAAGATGAAATAGAACTCTTCTCCAAGTAACATCTTCAATGACCTTTATTCTTACTGATATTCTTAGTTAATAATAGTCAGTGAACAAGTATTTATGTGGGTCAAGACTTTGATATGTGTATTAAGAAAATTGGAAATCATGAAATCATGAAATGTGGAATGACTTTCAAGTCGAAACTCAAAGGTGGCAGACCATTTTGAGAAATGATTAGTACTAGTGTTGAGACTAGTAAGGTGATAATGAAAGTTATTCAGTAAACAAATTAGTGGTTAAATGATAAAAGCCTAAGGTAGATTAGAAAACCACTAATGTAGTTATACTTCATTAGTTGCTGTGAAGTAGATATTCCAGTTATGGTATGAGTCCGTATTGAAATAACAAGTGGTTTATCACATTAAGAAAAGACAGTTTAAATCTAGAATATGGCAGTGAGTTGGTAATATACCCTAATCTAATTTATTAGACCAGTGTAGTTTAAATTGGGGAGAATGAGTAGTCAATGAATCTAAGGATTTGAGGAATCCAAGGAGTAATGTGTAGTAGTTGCAAATGAGTATTCATTACTCATAATTGACAACTCATTTTGGGGAGAAAAACATGAAATTAGTGGTTCTTAAGAGGTAGTTGAGATCTGATTGTCGCAGTGATATGATCAGAATTAGGGATCTAATTATAAAATGATAAGTAGGGGATTGTCACATTGATATGATCAGAATTGGATAATTTGAAGTGGATGGTGGAAACCACTGGAACTTATTAGAACTCATGCTATAACTCATAAATTAAGGATGTCAAAGAAAAGAAAACCCTATATGATAAAGAAGTTATTTTGTTATCAATAATGACATGAAATTTTTGAAAACCTAGAGAGTGCACGAGCATTGATCGTACACAATTATGGGTTGGTAATGGTAAATAGGTTTAGACCAACTTTTGCAAGTGCTAGTGTTAAGTTTCAAAAACGAATAAATGGCAAGTATTAAATATTAACAATAATGAGGTTGTCCTATATTCAACACAAAGGTAAAAAGAAATGAACTTGAGTTAACCGAATAAAGTGAAAAAGAAAGGTAAACTTGAAATAATTAGATATTATCAATGATTGATCCAAGAATCTATGTTATCATTGTGTAAGTTATTCAAGTAACTCAAGTAGGAAATTGTTAAAATTTGAGTTGAAATGCAAGGATGCCTTGAAGGAAAGTGGAGGTATAGTGGGACTACAATGTTTGCTTGATAATATCTAAGTTGTGGAAGAAGTTAGAGGTTCAACCTAAGACTTCTGATTTAGGTAGGATTGTGTGGGGGACACAATAAAGCAAAATTGTAGCTATTCCTTCTATATATATTTATAGTTCTTAAGTTGGGAGAAGAATTATTAGAGATTAGAAATCTCAAGAAAGTTATTTAGTAGTTGTACCAAATACACCAATGCATCACTAATAAAGTAAAAGAAAGGTTGTGGAGAATTCCTTTAATTATTCTTTGAGATTAATGAGGATCTCAGAATAATCATTAAGAGATAACCCGAGAATATGACACCAGTGGACTGGTGCATGAGTAAATAGTAAATTTCAAATTGTGAAAGTTTGAAACATGAAGAAATGTTAGAGCGATAGGGACTTAAGGTAAGAAAGTTACCTTGAAAATTCCTAAGAGTTAGAAATTCACTCTGAGAAGTCAATCATCAAGGTGATCACGTTGATAATGCCTTGAATAAAGAAAAGGATAGTGGCTATAGTTATGATAAAAGCTACTGAGTAATAGCTCTTAAGAGAGATGTTTACTAATAACCAAGTGAAAATCTTGCGCAGGCGTATCATCAGTTGAGTATGCTAGATTGATAACTATAAGTATGGTCTTTTGAGCTCAGATGAGAACTGAGCTAATGGTAATTGGTTGAGTGATGAATTGAATTGCGAAGATTGATTGAACTTATCTAGTAGGTCAAAAGTGACTACTATTTATTGATGTTGAAAAGGATAATCTCAAATCTAAACATTAAGTATGTAAGGAAGTTCAGAGAACTTGAAATAAAAAGCGAAGCAAGAATGTTATAGGAATCTCATGATTTCTTTTATACATTTATTTAGGTGAATTCCAAAATTCATTGTGAGGAGAAAATGAATTGTGTTGGTAACTTGAAATGAAAAATTGACGATGTCAATCTTATAAAGAAACATGAGACATATAAGCATGTAGAAGTTGAATAATAATAACTTGGAGAGTTATATTGTTCTTGCCTATATGAATGATGTTTCACGCTTGGAAATCATGATGGATTAACCAAAGTTGTAGGGACAACTGAAGGTTATTGATAATAGAATTGTAGAACTAATAAAATTTGAGATTTCTTGCCAGTATGGTGGTTTAAATTCTCATGAAAACGTAAGCAATATGTATGTGCGTGGAAGAGTTGAGAATTAAGGAGAACCAATATTACTATTTTGGTAAGGAACCGGAAGTCTGCTTCACAGGGGAGAAGAGATATATAATAGCTGAAAAACTTAATCTTCACACAATATGTCTGCGGCTAGGTATAGTTTCCAGAGAATGTAAATCTCCGAGCTTGTGACTTGGAAACTATTAGTTACTAGAAGAAATAATTACTGTGCGAGTTCTGTAGTGCTAAATTTAACATGCTATATATAATGTTAAGGTATTTACCTTGAAGATTTAGATGCTTTACTTCGTTGTCAGTCTGTGTGAGGATAAGAAGTCGAGATACAAATTGGTTTGAGCCTGAACAATATAAGAACTACATAGAAAGGTTAATTCAACTATCAGTATACAGTTGCAATTCTGATAGATAGAAATAATGTAGCTATTGATAGAGCTTCTCAGTTCAGACTTCATGAGAAAGTGACGAAGATGATGATTTGTGTCAGTTTAGCTGACACGTAATCAATTGAGAGAGCTAATTGTAAAACTACTAATTTAATCTTTTGAGTTCAGATTTAAATTGAATTGGACATGATGCAATGGTGATTGATTGCTAGAAAGCTAATCATGATTATATAGAACATTAAAGGTTAAAAACTAGTGAGAACTACCCTGATTAGTCAATTTCGGATAATGGTGTATTACGGCTCAGGGATAGATTATATAATCCAGTTCAGGATCAGGTGAGGCAGGAAGTGCTATGGAAATCTCATAAATATCTTTACTGCACTCATCCAGATAGCAGTAAGGAATATCATGATATGAGGTTCCATTATTTATTGTTAATCTGGGATGAAAAATCATGACGTGGAGATAATAAAGAGATATGAGATATGTCAGCAAGTTAGGGCTAAGCACAGAAACCCAGAGGTTTATTGTATTCACTGCCTATTCCTGAATGGAAATGGGAACTTAGATCGGAGGATTTTGTTTTCGGTTTATCTCTGAGTTAGTGTAAGCACAATATGGTGAAGGATTATAGCTAACATGTTGATGGAGTTCCGTGTATTTCTTGCCAGTTTTAATGAAAACTCCTCTTGGCTGGTTATGTATTATATACATACATGAGGTATCTATCGAATTCAGGGTGCTTCAATGTCGATTATTTCTGGATAGAGATCCAAGATTCGTGTCCAGAGGATGGAGTGAACTGTTTTGATAGTTGTAACCTCAGTATGATATATCATTGGCAGACCAATGAGTAGTTGGAGGAATTGTTTTAATGCAAGAGGATTTACTTTGAGTTTGTACCTTGAAGTCCAATAATAACTAGAAGAGATACATTTCTCTGTATGAGTTCATTTGTAATAAACAATTGTTAAGCTAGAATGGAATGCTCTTTTGAAATTGTGTATGATCAACCATGTCATTCACCGGAGTGTTTGGACAGGGGTTGAGATACAAGTTTATTGGAGGCGAAAATGATTTAGAACTACACAGAGGAGATATAACAGATTCTCCAACATTTAATTACAACACAATTGAAGCAGAAGAGACACACCGTAAAATATCATAGTTGGTTGGAGCTTTCAAAGGACAATAAGGTTTTGTTGAAAGTCTCGCCTATGAAAGGAATGGTATAGGTTTGGCTTTTGAGGTAAACTAGCTTTCAAGTATATTAAGTCGTTCAGAGTACATGAAAAGGGTTGGTCCTGTTACTTACAGATTAAAGTTGTATCCTCAGCTAAATCGAAGTTCATAATGTCTTCAATAAATCAATATTTAGTAAAATGGAGACTCAATTCATTCCAAGGATTGGTTGGAATGAATATGATCTTCGAGAAGACTTAGTTTATGAAGAGCAGTCAAGTAGGTTACTTAATTCTAAGATTCATAAATTGAGAACCAAAAAGATTACTTTGGTTAAGGTGAAATGGTGATTTCACAAAGATGAGGAACAATTTCCAGTTTTCTTCGAAACTATGAGAAATTTTTAAGTTACTTTAATTTCGAGGATGAAATTATTTTTAAATTGGGGAGACTGTAACGACCTCATACCTTAAGCTGGTGATTAGTGTTAATCCAAATCCTAATTAATTTAAGTTAGACTCGTGGTTAAGCTTGGGGTACCTCGATTAACGTGTGCGTGTGTTTGCATGATTTATGGCGTTTGTTTGTATTGTTGAAACAATTCATGTATAGGTTATTGTATAACATGAAAATTATACACAAGCCTATAATGCACGAAATACACTATAAATCGTGAATTACCAGTACCCTGTGAGCGATGAGGGAGACGTGGTAAGGATATGCACGTTTCTAGCTACACGTAGGCGTGTTCGGCTTGTTTATCAGAGGCGATAAACACGAAATATATATTTATATATAAGGATATATATATATATATATGAATATATATTAGAAAATTAAGAAAATAGAATATATATATTATTTGATTAGTCTTGAGATGACACAACGCGTATCTCGATGAATATATATAAACAAAAGTTGATGTTTATCAGCTCATTCAAATCGATCCATAGAGGAAAATGAGGGCCGAATCTCGACGCGATGGGAGGTCATTCTAGCAGCCAATTCGAACCAAGTCGAGGAGCTTAATCAGTAGAACGGCTCGAATGCATCACATAGGTATGTTTTGATTGGGTGTTTATCAAAGTTGGAATCGTAGGTGATGGTAGGATCATTGTTGTTTGAACTGTTTTGTTGATCTAATTTAGTCCCTTCACTCATATTTGATGTTTCTAAGCTATTGGGAATATGTTTGGGGTGGTTTGGATCGCTTTAGAGGTGTTTTTGATGGATTTGGAGTTGCGGGAGAACGCTGCTGTTAATAATCTAGCGCGAGATCAGACAGTTAGCGTGCTAGATGCGCAGAAGATAAAAAATAGGAAATTAGATAGGTAAATAACGCGCTAGATTCCCTGTTAGTACGTTAATTTAGGCCCAAAAACAACAATAGTGCTGTAATTTCATGAATTTTGAATGAAGGGCTTAGGGACCGATTTAAGAGTTCTTAATAGATTATAATGGACTTATATTGACTATAATTGGTCCATGATAGGTGTTGATTAATCGGGAGAGAGTTAGGGACCTGAAAGTTAGAAAATTGGATGGAGACTTAAACTTGAGGTATGTACGACTTCGCTTATTTATTAATATTGTCTGGCTATGTAGTATATATTTAGCTCATGTAGTTGTTGTAATGGAATGGGGGATTAGGTACATTGTGGTGGTTTTCAAGAAATGGAAAACGGTGTGTAATGTGACCATGCTATAACTCATGGTTTTGAGAATAAGTTCATAGGAGATGGGTTCCCTTCGGCCTATATATAACTATTGCTTAATTCGATAGGGTGTATGAATTACATACACACTAGGGGGCTTAGGATAGAACCATTGGGCATTAGCGGATGGGCTAGAGAGCACATATGCGCAATGCGTTGGTCTAGCGATAGCACTAATGGCGCTGATGGGTAATCGACCCTAGTTTTTATAAAATAATAGGGATCATAGTGTACTAATCCAAAACATTTGCTTTGCATCCATTTATGTATGAACTATATGTTTTCCATATTCTTGTTAGATATTATTGTTCATGTTGTTATTGCATGTTTCCTTTGAATATTATATGGAGTGTTGATGATTATGTGAATCCCTACTTACTGAGTAAGTCGAAACACTCACCCTAATTAACAATTTCAGGTAGATCCGACGAGCGCTACGACTACGGGATGGAGAAGTTGTAGGAGTCTTGAACTTCTCTTCAATGTAATGATTTCCTATGGTTTTATATACTGTATTGAATTACAATTTTGTAATATCACATGGGATAGGTGAATTGTATAATCGATGATTTATTCTTGTTTTGTTTTAAGTACTGTATATCTTATTTTAATTATCGAAAAAGTTTTAAATTTCCTCTACGTACCGTGTTTGTTTTAATCGATGATTGTACTTATCATAAGAAGGTGGTAAGGCTGTTGGCTCTAGTAAAGTATGGTAAAGGTAATCTGGGCTTAATTAGGGTTCAAGTCGTGTATCGCCTTAATTAGGTTAGGGGATGCTACATGGTTTCACTTGAAGCTTGACTCATAGTATAATTTGGGATGTAAGGAAGCTATTTGATATATTTTCAAAGTGATCCGACGCTCCAGGAACCCCAAAAATTATGCTCAAAGTAGGTTGGTAGTAAGGAAACCCTACATCGATTTTTACTATTGATTAAATATATTTGCACCTGTAATTGTATCATAATCTGCAATGCATTTTATCAGTTTTGGTCATGCATACATAAAGTGAGTGAGGGGGTAAACTTGTTTCGGAGTTCGGTTTGACTGAAACTTGGTTTAAGTTTTGCCTCTATACCGTCTAGTGAGATTAGTGGAGTCTAATGCCTAAAAGTTATCTCTTCATTTCATGATATCTTAATACCGTCTTTGTACTATTTTTGGAAGTCGATATCTGATTATAGTTAGGAGACAACGATAGAGTGGATTGCATGTCTTATTGACGCATATATCTTATTGTCTATTTGAAAATGCAACTACATGTCTCCATGTATCAGGCTAGCAATTGCAGGAGTACAGATTAATGTAGGAATTTACTTACCTGACATATTCAAGTTGTTTTTGATGATGTCAAATTCTATATGACGACAAAGGAAAAATGGACAAGACTCGAAGATTGTGATGATTGTTTTCACCAATTAAAGTAATTTCTTATTCTAAATTGTTTATATATATTGTTTTAGGATTCTCGGGGTGAGTGTGGGACGTGAGGTTTTGTTGAATGATTATGAGAGTCTCCTAAATTAATTCAAATTATGTTGAAAGGTTTAAAAGTTCAATCTTGATATATATTATGAACTGCGGTGAGTTGTGAGTTCTTCGAGGCATCTCCGTATTCTGATGTCTATGAGGCGGAAGCTTTTCGGCAACCATATTTAGTGGAGGTGCTATCGAGATTTTTATAAAAATACAGAGAATAATATGTATTATTTCCAAATTTGCTCCAATTAAGAAAATCATGAATTGAGTTTCATTGATGATATAAATTTAGTTTCGAAACATTATTAGGGACTAAAATAAAAATTATTTAGAGGTCAAAGTTAAAAAAATTGATTAGGCTAACTAGATTATCAAATGATTAATGTAGTATTATATAATTATGTATGTTTGATATTTTGTGTATTATATAATTATGTCTTTGATACATTTTGGGGTTGTAGATTGGGTCGAGCATTTAGTTTACCGACTTATGATGACCATCACATTGTTTATATTCGCCATTTTATTATATATATGCATTTGATCTTTGCTTCTTAGTTTCCATACTTAAGATTTAATATATTGCTTCCGCATAATCTATTAAGACTTCCTCTAAATCCTATAACTCTTAAAAACTATTTTAATTAACTCTGAAACTCAATTGAAATGTGACATGTATGTTACTTATCCTGAACATGTTTAACGAGGATAATAGGACAAAAAGCAGACTAATACATAGTTAAGTCCTACATGGCTGAATTAGGGCTTAATTATGGGATTAGGTCAGGCGGTGCCTTATATTAGAATAAGGGCCGTCAAAATAATAATAGTAAAGAAAGATGAAATAAGAATCATGTTATAAGATACCTTAAACTTTAAATTTAAACAATATGAAACTGTCATTCGGCTAAGCAGTAATGATCTAAGGTCACTTGACTATGAAATTACATCACATCAACTGTGTTCCACTATGTAGGATGTAATCAATTTTTTAGATCCATTTACATCAATATAAAGCCCTTTTAGATATATACAAATACTTGTCGACAACCCTGAGTCCCATACCCCGTGTGCTTCACAAGCTAGTGGTGAGATCTTGACATCCCGAATATTTAGCGACTTCGTGTGCCGCGCGGCCTATTTCTATGAAGGTCTTAGATATAAGAACTACTTTCATAACTTAAGAAGTGACATAATAAGGAATCCATAACAGAATAGCTCAAACGAACACAAAGGAATGTGATTTACAACACCACAAGTCATTCTCCTAATAACATGTTTTTTATTAATACTTTGAACAACCAAGAATTGACATAGCATATGATTTAGAGTTAATGAACTCCATTTAAACAATAATTAATGCCATGATCACAAACTCATATGAGATAGGACACAAAGGCATGACATCTAGAGTACAATAACACATCAGTCTAAATGACGGTAAATAAAAACATAATAGAAAGAAATATAAATAAATATCTCAATCAGTTTACTTATAAATCACGCCAAGTTCCAATATTAATATGATCTCTCAACACCTTGAAACAATACCAAACCTCTGAGACTCTTCCCTAGGCTCCTGGAATCATTTAAGATATTTTATAATGTGTTTAGATCTTCAGTTATGGTGTTAAGCCTATTTAAGGTGTTTAAGTTGTAGTTAGAAATTGCAGATTTTGTGTTGTCAAAGCACCTAGCGTGCTAGATAGCATGACTAGCACACTACTTAACTTTACTATAGTACTATATGCATGTAACTAGCTATGTGTGGGAAAACCCAGAATTCTGCACTTCAAATTCAAGTTTTTCTCCACACATGGCCAATTCTAACACCTTGAGATACTTGTTCTAAACTACCAGAGACCCAAGACACCTACCATAGCAACAATATCAACATACACTTCATATATATTCATTAAACCGTCAAAATATGCTTGCGTTTTTTTATAAAACTCAAAATACACCTAACACTTTGATTGATCGTAACTTGATCAATTTAACTCCGAATTCCAAACTTCTTTATAGCAAATTTAATTATTTTTTTCGGCAAGGAACCTAGATATGTAAACCAATTTCAAAAATCATTTCCTTAACCTTATGAAATCACACAAAAATCGAAACTGAACTACACTTCTAATTTTACCAATACTATGTATAGATTAGCTTACTAGTTGATGATCTTCCCAACTTGATCAACTCCTCGAATCACCATAATTTCTTTGTAGCTTACTAATCTTTCTCTCCAGGGATTTATTTCTTCTATAACTTTACAAATGAAATGGTTTGCATGGTGATCTCTCATTCAATCTTATATGTGATAAGGTTGATTCATAGCCACTGATCTTAATGTTTATGCGTATTTCAAGACTAATTTAATGGCTCGTATCTTGACACAAATTCACTAACTATCCACTAACTCCATCTAACTAACACTAATTGAAATTCAATTAGTTTCTTGATGTGTCAACATGTATCTTGAGGAACATCAATGACTAAATGTTTTAACTTGCTAACTTAGATTACATTTAATTTAAATCAAACTATAGCCATAATGATTTCACCATTTAAGTTACACTAACTTAAATTAACTTACTTACCACATCATTCTCTATCCTTGTCCCACGCCTGCATGCATATCGAGGCATGTCCCCACTCACGCATTGACATCTATATATCAGTAAGAGTGACTTAGTAGTCTATACATATACATCACACTAGGCATCCATCACTTAAAAGTACTATATTACTTAATCCTGCACTGAGTATTCAGACCATGTACCCGTTCTCGGGCCATGTCACGGGTCAGTAACCCTGATTAGGGACTAATTTACTATTAGTAAATTCTGGGTCGTTACAAGAAGGTAGGGTTGACGGGGTTGGAGGAGGTTGTGGTGTCAAATAGCGGAATTCTAGAATTTAGAGTTTTGTCATTCGACACGGATAACGTGCTGGACAGGGTCGCTAGAGCGCTATCCATTCTGAGCGTTGCATTGTTCTTCGCACGAACAACATTAGCGCATTAGGTAATGACTAAATGCGTTATGCCATCTGTCTAGCGTGCTAATGATAGTAAACAACTGAATTGTATAAAGGACTGGTTTGGATTAAACTTTATAAAATCTAACTTAATTTACTTTAATCAACTTAAAACACAATACGATGATCGGGAATGAGTCGGGTCTGACCAGGATGTTTTAGGGGCATTAGAGTGCAGTTTGAGGTTTATAAAACCTATTGGAACATCACTTGAGCATTTAATTACTGTTTTTATTGTTTCTATCATTTTTGTCATATTATTCTATTCCATTACTATTTTTGGGACTATTGGTTGAGGTTACTCCTACCGGTATATATTTATTGCATGTTTATTACACGCTAGACTGTAGCATGTGTGATTAAGCCCTCGATGAATAGAAACTCAAGCTGCTCTCTGGTGCATGTGTAAGTGAAACATAGGAATATACCAATCATTGCGAGGAACCAGGTGAAAGAGTAGTGGGGGCACCCACTGAAGGGATCCTGGGGATCCGAAGTACAGTCTAGTCTGACCGGGATGAGCACACACTTTTTTATCTACTTGTTATGTATGTATGTGATGATCTGGCTTCTTTATTTACTTAAATGTTCAATGAATTTCCTTAGGATTTTACTTACTGGACTCATCATTTGTTTTGTCGTGATGGCCGAGTGCCGATCCTATTACAAGCAGAGGCAAGGGGATCCTATGTGACTATCTCCGATCGCCTACTGTCCAGGACACTCTCGTACGTGTTTAGTTTTTGCCATTTTGTTTTATTTGGGTATTAGGGAGACTAAAGAGACATAATACATGTATATGTGCTAATCTTTTAGTTTTCACGTCGCCTTATATACAAAGTACTCTGTTTCCGGGTTTTCCAAATTAAGATTTATGCACTATGAAATACGACATCTATATATATGTATAAATATATTCATGCTTTGATGTCAGTTAAGACTTTCGCTGTTAGTTTTCTGCTTATTAACTGAAATTTGTAAAGCAAAAGCTATACGTATAACTCGCAAACTTCAAAACTAAAAGACAGTTGACCTTAAATATATATGACTAAAAAAGTAAATTTGCATAACTGGTTTACAATATAGCAAGAACATGACAAGTTAGCAAGCACACCGACAATGCGGGCGTGGCAGGCGATGCCAACGGATCGTGGGACCCTACGGGTAGTGACATGGATGGTGCAACGGACCCACAGAGCGAGGAGCAACACCCACCTGGCGGCCTCGGGACGCGGGATAGTCATATAATGTTTGGTTCTTTTAGTATTGATGGATTTTTGTTCTTAGCGATGCTTTGTGTGAGATTCGATTTATTTTTATCTGTTTGTTGCTACCATGTTTTTGTTTCCTAGATTGACACATGGAATCCGATATATACATTTTTATTCTAAATCGGGTGATAATTTTAGTTATTTTAATTTGATTTTCTATTCTTAAAAGATTCATTTATCCAATGCGTATACGCTGTATTGAAAATAAAAATAAAGTAGTTATGTAACAAATATGGAAGTCATTATGTACCATAGTTTAAATTTAGTGTGCTTTTGGCATTACTATTACACGGTACTAATTTGCAGGTTAAATCAAACACAATTAGATTGGGCCACTAAAGATGGGTTTACTACTTGGTATAATTGAGATAGAGATTCAAATAGTTGTCATATAAATCTTAAGAAATTAGACCCTAACAGGCCAAGAAAAAAAGAAATAAAGAAGGAATAGGTTTAGAACTTGAGATAATGGTATCATTCCCTATTAATCTCCAGAAAAGATTTTTCTTTATTGAATATATATATCATCTCCACTGATTGGGTACAACTTAATTGGGAAACATTGTATTGTGAACATTAGTCAAATTATTAGTTTGATTCTTGTTATTGCTCATTGTTACATTCTTGTGTTAGAGTTTTTTTCTTAGATTTAGTCTTTTGGTTTATGTTTCTTTATTGCTTTCATAGATAGAATTGTAGTTGTAGGTTAACATTTGCTTTGATTTGAGAATTCTTGTTGTAAGGCATTCAATTTTATTAACTGTCTGGCTTTGATTCTTCTTATCATTTGCTCCTGTTAGTAAAAAAACACACATGTAGATATTGAGGACTTTGGATTACCTACCCAAAGTTGATATGTGAGAACAAGTTTTAACTTCATAAAGTTAGATCAATATGCCGGTTGAGGAAAATCTTAATGGACTAAGTTATGGACAGTTGTAAAATAAGTTAAGATTCCTATTACATTAATTATGAAAATCCGAAGTATTAAAATGCCACACAACCATGTTTATGTGTAGATATATTGGTATTGTTGTAACCAAGGGATTAGAAACTTGGCCAAAAAGTCTTTAGCCTAATCCATCAATGCAGGATTTGCAAAAACCATGAAAGTACTTAAGGTTACTTAAATTAAGAGTTTACTTAGGATTAAGCCCATAAGTTATTTAATAAAGTGCACTAAAAAATCCACTCAAGTGGACGACGGTTTTGATTAATAAAATTTTTATTGGTAGAATTCTAATAATATTATGTTGTTAATTATTTTTTGTTAGTATTTATCTTGAGCTCCTTGTTCAATATGAGACCAAAACTGTCATTTGATCCCGTGCTCTTAGTACTATTTCTGAAAATCAAGGTTTTATAGATAAATGAGAGAGAAGAGAGTTAAGAGGAAAATTTCTATAATTATTCTCCATCCTTTAATCTCTTGATATACATATGTAGGCATATTTGCAATTATTAACTCTAGCACATATTTAATGAATTTAGGAAACACACCTTCAATTACACTAAATCGAACATATTGCAAGAGTTTGATCTGTAAAACTGATCCGAACAATATATGATTGAGGCTTTTTGTTGTAGTAGAGGTCAGTTGCAACTATCTACATTTATTGCAACTTTAAGAAAAGACCATTTGGTGAGCTACATGTTCTCTCTACAATCCTTGACTATATGATTGAGGCTTTTTGTTGTTGTAGAGGTCAGTTGCAACTATCTACATTTATTGCAACTTTAAGAAAAGACCATTTGGTGAGCTACATGTTCTCTCTACAATCCTTGACTTTGTGTTACTATTTATAATTATTGGAGGTTAGATGAAGGATCTATTACATATCTGCATTTATGATACTCACCTTACATCGCGTGAAATGTCGACTTCAAATGAAACCCAAAACTACTTTGTTCGAACTGATTTTGTATATTTCAGATAATGTTACTATGTACTAATTTGCTACTTATCTATATCTACCTCTTGGGGTGATTTGTTTATATCCATTATGTTCTTGAACTTCACTCCTCAATGTCACATTTCTTAGAATGTTTCTTTTGCCTAATTAAATAAATACTTAAGTTTTCTACTATAAGTTTTTTTATCTCTCGAATTTATTTTAACTTTGACAGGTAGTGAATAGGAAAACTACATTCATACCATCTAGCTAGGTTGGGTATAAGCTCATCTGGAGAAAACTTGTGGATGGTCATTGGTGGATCAAATCTAGCTGGATCAGATCCCTCAACTTAAGCTCGTCTAAAGACTGTCTTCAAGTTGAAGAAACAAATGTTGGATTCAGGTGAGCTGAAGCAGACAACATAGGAAGACAGTGTGATCTTTGGGGAAAACAAATTGCAAGGTAGTTCTTATATTGTTTAAAAAAGGCAATTGTCGCAGCTACTAAAGTAATGAAAACTAGTAATGCGGAATTTTTTAATCAAAAGACTATTTCATTGAGAAGCGAGGACGATAGTTCCTCAACTTGATAGATGTCGTCCTGGTTAGAAATCATTACTTGGTATTTGTTAATTAACTCCATTAAGTTGTCCAGGTAATGTTTAAATCGCTCATTAATTATTGGTTGATATGGCTGATCGATTAAACTCTATATCACTGAAAGGAAAGCACCAAATTATACAATATTGAATGCATGGATGATCGATCAAACTTTATATCACTAAAGTAACTCCGAAATGTATACATACATGAGAGGATAGCTTTTGATATAGCTTCATTCTTTTGTTCTAATTTACATGTTACTGTGAAGATAAATCAAGTTTTTGCTCACTACAAAAAAAAATTCTTTAATTTAAAAGGGTTTCATGAGATTCTTAATTAGCTAGATGATGTTTAAGTTCTTTGTCATATTGAATTGCTTTTTTTTGTGTGAAATTAAAGATACGCTTCGCAGAATAATTACATCGTTAAAATAACAAATTGAATTTCTTTAGTATTATTTTGTTTCTATACATTAAAGTACATATATTTTAAAAAAATTGACATTTTAATTTACATTGTGTTTTGACGTGCCAAGTTACATAATGAAAATTCAAATATATATAATTCGAATATGGATTATATAATGAGAATTCAAATATATATATATATATATATATATATATATAATAGAGGTCCTAATCGCACAAGAATATATATATATATATATAATAATACACACGTAGAGAGAAAAGAACTGGGTAAGTCACTAATAGTCAGAAAGCTTTCTCTTTCCATAGTCGCTACTATAACCTGTTATTATCCAATTATAAATATCCGATAATATTAGACAAGTAAATCGCACACTATCCTGTACACTTGTAATAACCAAATTTATAATAATCCAAAAGATTAAAGGAAGATTATAAACCAAGGAATTTAAATACAACTGTGAATCCATCTTGTTTCTATTATTTGACCACAACCAATTGATATCCTCGGAAAGTGGTAAGCAAACAATAATAAGGACCCATGCCCAGAGAGGATAACCAAACAAGTCTTGTTCCTTTAGACTATAATAGTATGATATGGTTCAACGTGATCTCATGATAACCACGTGATGTAAAATATCAGTGACTCCAACCCCTCAAGCATAATATAGCGTTCTCCCTTATAACCAAGGTATAGTATATGCTATAAGGAGACTCGAATCGCCGTTATCCTCCCTACCCGTGTATACATGTACAACAAAAATGCATAATTAAGGATTAATGCAATTTATACGAAATTATAATCATACAATATAAAGGTTACCATGAGATTTACTTAATTTTACAAACACGATACTGCAACTCCTTTGATCTCCGATATGATAGCTAGTCTACACGAAGTTCCAATTACGGTTCTACAATTTGTTTATGAGTATGTTAAGATTTCATAACAATTCCCCAATTGTTTTCCAATTATTTGCAATTTAATTGACCCAATCGCGTCTCAAAAACCTTTAAACACTTCCAAAATAAATTCTCCGAGGTACGGATTTCATTTTAACTCAAAATTTTTGCTCGACATCAAAAATTACGTTTTCTAGGCTGAAATATAATTTTTTCAATTTATAAAGTATTTATTGGTTCCTTCACAACTCGAAAACCCCAGAATCCCTCCAAATCAACTCCTCGGATGTCATATATCTCAATTTTGACTCCAAATTGTGGTGCGAAATTGAAAATTAGCTTAGACTAGGCTTTAAAATAATATTTTCAATTTTGGACATTTTCGGTCTCGTCTCATGCATTACGAGGCGAAATCACTGGTATAAATCCTCGAGAGAATCCCAAAATCCTCAATTTTCATAAAAATATTCAATTTCCATTAATTTTCCCAAAAATCCCATTTTTCATAATTTTCTCTAATTTTCAGCATTTTATTTAATTCTTCAAATTTTAAAACATTTATTGTTTTAAATGAGGAAGGGTTTAACTCCTGAACCGGACCAGTCCAGCTCAATTGAACGAACCCGGTTCAGTCCGGTCTGGAGTTTAAACCGCCCATTATCTTCCTCGTTGGGACGAAACAGAGGCAATTTCTCTGTTTCGATCCCAACTATTTTTTTTAAATCATTGGTGTGCCAATCCCATAGAAGTTGGGACATACAAAACCTCTTATTTATTCCTCAAAAAGAGTAATTTGTTCAACTCAAAGTGGCGAACCTATGCAAACGTCATGTACGTATCGAGATGGACAAGCCGCGTCACGTACGTATCTCGAGATGGACAACCTGCATCATGCACATATCTCGAGGTAGACAACTGATGTAAATGACACGCACTTTTATGAACGTGGACAACTCATGCAAACGCCACGCATGCATCTCGCGGTGGAGAAGTTATGCAAAAGACACGCGCATATGTCGAGGCGGCCAACCCATGCAACCTCATCCAATTCATGCAAATGTGATACACGAATCGTAAGGCGTGCAACTCATGCAACCTCGTGCAATCCATACAAACGTCACATAAGTATCTCGAGGTGGACAACTCATATAATCTCGTCCAATCAATGCAAACCGTGCAAAGGTCATGTACATATTTCGAGGTGGACAATCCGTGCAAATGACACGCACATATCTGGCTGGGGATAAGCCATGCAAACAACATGCATGTATCTCGAGGTGGATATATCTCGAGGGGGCAACCCATGCATATCTACTAAAAACCATGCAACACGATCGTGATCATAAGAAAATATATGTAGATTAAAAACTGTAAAGGCAAAAACCACGTTATATCTTTATCTAGAATTTAAAATTAAAACAATAAGAAAGTTTTGAAAGTATGATTTCATTCTATCAAAAAAATTTATCATACAGGTCTATCGACGGTTACGTTGACGTTGTTGCTCGTGATGCAAACTGGACGTCTTTTATGTCGAGTTGGATGTTGTGTTTGTACATCCGGTTGAGTTTGTTGAGGTTGCTGATCTTGCATCGAGTTTTGTCAGGTCGATTGATGGTCTTCCTCCGGTTCACTTGACTCACCTCTGGTACCGATGCTTCCAAAACTCGGAGGTTGAACTATCCCAAAAAATCGACTCCCTATGTGTGGTTGACCGAAAGGAACATGAGGCGGCGACATGCTTAACATGTTAATGAATGAGCCATCTCCACTATATGACATATTGTAATTATAATATGGTGGAGTAAATGGACTCGGCATGTATTGAGGCAATGAAAGATACATTGGATGTTTAGGCATTCTATGGTCCATATATGAAAACGACGGCCCGGGTGCATAATCATCAATATGGTAAGGAGGAAGACTCATGATCGGGGCGCTAAGTACAAATATTTGAGGTTCTGGTTGCATAAGGGACAATGTAGGAATGTACCCATGAGAAGAATGACGTGGTGGGGATGAGCATTGGCTACTATCACCAACAATCTCTTTTCTTTTCGCACTCGGACGAGATGAATGTAATGTAGGAGAACGTCTGCTAATCTCAGCAGCAGTCTATGTCTGACGAGAAGGATGTGGTGGACGAGGGCGTCTAGTGCTTCCACCCAAAGTTTATGTTTGTGTTTTTCTTCTTCTCACATCTCTATTTGACTCACCTTGATCATCTTCTTCATCTTCTTCTTCATTCTTCTCATCTATGGCCTGTTCGACATCAATTCCGCTATTCCAATAGAGTAGACCTTTGCCTTGCATCTTCATCTAAAATTTTGTTGCCTTCATTGTGACGACCCCAATTTTTCACAAATTGGGCTCCGCCCGGCCTAAACTCACGTGGACCCCCAATCCAGTCTCGCGAGGTCAACAAGAGCCTAGTTAGCCTTCAAATCCATCATTATCGGTACATTCAACATTTTACAGTTGAGTTATTAATGTTTTGCAAGATTTTAAAAATTTAACGAAAGCGACTAATACATTAAATAACTCAACAAAAAGATCAGGGAGTTACGCAACCTAATTGTGGAACGCAGTAAATATCATCAGAGGAGAGTAAATACAAAATATACAAAAATTCACCTAGCTATGAAGCCTTCCCTCTGCTACTCGTTCGCGGCTCGCACTCTCATCAAACATAAGAATGACGAGCCCAGGTAAGTAAATCCAGTAGGACATATACACAACATTTCACGATATCCAAAGCAATAGAATTCATGCAAATAGTACGAAAGGAATAAATAAAGCATGAATATACAAGACTGTAAACAATCCATCAATGAGTGAGGCCCAATAACAAGGAGTCCCGCCAAAAGGTCGTTGAGTCGCGGTACAAGCCCAACAGACTCGGGTTTAGGACGAGACCCCAGCCTCCCAACCCTAACCCTTGCAACTATGAGACATTCACAGAATCGGATCTAGGACGAGACCCCTGCCTCCCAGCCCTAGCCCGTACGACTATGAACCATCCATGGACCCGGATAAGAGCCCCCAACATACACTCAATTGGGAGATATCAACAGACGACTATGAAAGACCTCGGGTTTAGAACGAGACCCCTACCTCTAGCCCTAACCCTCTCATATCGCAGATAAACAATAACCATGACTCACTTGCCAATGGACTTACTCAATCGACAACAATTTCAACAATAGCTATCATCACAAAGCAGTGAACAACAATAAAGCTATCACAAAACAGTAAACAACAACAACCAATGGAGAGACATGAAATACTGTATAAATCCCTAACTGGTTTACTTACCTCCGGAATGTCCCACTCACGCCTCGATCTGCGCACCCGACACCCGACTATAGCATCGTAAGCCCCTGGTATCAATTTATACCATTTTACAGTTTTAGGGTCGCATTACGTGCAATTATACTATGGACTCATAGATTTGCCATTTTATTTTCATAAAAATTAAGTTTTTAGCACCCATTTTCGAATTATACCGGGGTGTCAAATGCCCGAAAAGCCTCGAACTCATTTTTTTTCTAGCTTTCCCTAATTTTTCATATTTTTCGAGGATTTTTCATAATTTTTATCTATTTTTTCTATTTTCTGTAATTTAATTTTAATTAAAAAATAGTTTAATTTACTTTGATAATTAAATATAATATTTTATTGGGGTGGGACCGGGTTGACCCGACCTGGTCCACGCGGACCCGGGTCGGTTTGACCCGGCCCGGCCCACTCGGGTCGGGAGTGCCGCCGCCGGCCCACCGGCCCGGTTGGTCCAATCACCCGACCCGACCCGCAGTGGTCTGTCTTCCCCACCAGAGCACGAATGCTATGGTTCGATTTTTTTTTTTTTTTTAGCTCTGGGGTTAGGCTTCCATCCCCAACCACAGTGGGGTTCGTATGCGGGGAGATCACTCCCCGCTTCTCGAGCTTGGACGAACCGCCATGCGATTCGTCCGAGTTCGCCACCCGAACACCAACAACGACGATACAACCGACAGCAACGACAACACAAAATCAACAACAACAACTCAATCAACTCACCTTGCGTTCTCCTTTTTAGTCTATCGGTCTCTCTTTCTCTTCTTCCTCTCCTTCCTCTCCTCCCGATCATCTCTTTCTTCTTCTCTGGTTTCTCGTTTTTTTTTCCTCTTCGCCACTGGTTTCTTTCATTTTTTTCATTTTTTTCATTTTTGTTTTGAATGTGTGGTTAAAACCACATCTTATCCACATATATATATATATTATTTATTTTTGATTTCTTTCTTATTAAGTAAACTTATGTCCTCGAGATCCGTGCGGAGCGAAACTCGAGGCACATCAAAAACATATTTTTTAATGCTTTCTTTATAAATTGAGCAGCGCGCATCTCGAGGCACCAACTCGCTTCATTTCACAAATATCGATACTCGCGCTACACGCATCACGAGGCGTATCTAATGAACACATTAATACCACATAAAGCCATTTTGGCCACATTAAGCCACTATCTCAGTCCCACGTCGCCACGCGACTCGAAGCGCGTCCCCGTTTGTTTTTCGGCTCACACATTTCTCGCTTGTACCAACTCGTAAAACAGCTCAACAATTTGCATTATAATCTCAAACCGGATATTTGGACATACGTATTCTGACGAGTGGGTCTCACATACACTGTCACTTTACAAAGGTCAAATTTTCAGCCGTTTCATTCATCAAACGCAACAAGACCTTGCTCGTACCAATCCTTAATGAACACTGCTGCAATCGACGCACCGAGTTACACTGATATAAAAACAAGAGGTTAATGCACACAATTTAAGATGTAAATAATGAGTAAAGAAGAATAATAGTTTAAAGGTTACCGAATAGTCACGTAAAGCCCCGTCGTGTCCAATGAATCTTCTAGTGACTGATCGATACCACGTCATGTAGTCTCGACGATCGTGTCATTCTTCTTGTTTCGCTGTGACTATGCTGTCACCACGATTTTCCCACATTTTATATAGTTTGCATGAAAAGCCGCCCAATTTTCTTGAATGTGTCCTCGCAACTCGATGCGATGTAGTTTGGTGTCGTAATCACGGTTTGGTGGCATGGCCTATATCATTCTAAATTGTCTCGAAACTCTTTATGGTTGATGCCACTCGACTATGTGGAAACAAATTAGGGGACACGTCGATAGCCAACTACCGTGATCGTCGGTATAGTATTCGGGAAAAGACCCGATGACTTCAACATAAGGTTGCCACACCATATCATCAGCCTTCTGCGAATTGAATGCATCATAGTAAGCTGATAAAACGTGTGTCGCAATCTGAGTAACCGAAAATGAATCGATCCATCTGTATAGAAAACTATAAATTAGTAAAATGAAAATGTAGTAAATATTATAGAAATTACGATATAACATTTTTATTACCTGTGTCCCAAAGGGACGTCATTAAACATCTTTTCTCCATCCCTTGTTCGAGGCTGAACACAAGGAACACCCAACCGCCTTGGTGCTATGAATGAAAATCTATAACATGCCCACAATTGTACAAGAATTGACGCCCCTGCAACCTCATGTGCACCGCGCGAGATCCGCGACACAACTTCCTATAAAAAAAGCCAAACAGGCACTCCCCCAACTATACTATCTAGCTATGTCGAAATCCTCGAGAAACGATAGAAACATCAAATGTACATATCGATTTGATTTATCGGTGAATAGACAACCACCAATTAGTTGGAGAATGTACGATCGAACATGTTGTCGCACCGACTCCTCATCGTTGTCGTCATGTATAGTTGGTACGTTACGTTCAAGCCATTCGACTTTTAGTTTATTTCCATGAAAGTTATCTCCAACAGGAATTCGACCAAGTAGCCTCTCACACACCTCAACATAGTCTGTATCGATGGTTCCCGTCACAGGCATACATTCGATAGGTAAGCCGAGCTATACATGTACGTCTTGGAGTGTAATAGTGCGCTCGCCACATTGCATGTGAAATGTATGTGTCTCTGGGCTCCATCTCTCAATGAATGCAGTAATCGAAGCCAAATCAAGGCTGGAAAATGATACGTGTGAAATCCCATAAAAGCCACTTGAATGTAGATATGAGATCATTCGAGAATGATACTGCATCGTTCGATCAACGACTGCCCATCGTCGATGCACGCGCAATGTCTCATACACCTTAAAATTGAAAATAAGCTGTCATATATATATATATATATATATTATACGTTCATTCATGAACATTGGATTTATACATCTTAAAAGGTTTACCTGACCCATCCACGCTTGCGAGGATATGTGTGTAGATTGGAGAGGTAATAGTGAAGGATCTGGATCTATTTGTGTAGGAACTACAATTTAGGGAGTTTTAAAAATTAGTCGTGTTGTTCGAAAAGTCGCCACAAATCATTATTAAAGGTTCATTATAACGAATACGTAAACATTTCATGACGTAAAATATCTGGATACTTTAAAAAGTTCAATATAATATAATTACATTCTTAAGCCATGAACAAACAATATAAAATCAGACTAGTGGTTTTGATTGGAAGATTGAGCTTTAAGCTGGGCAGTTTTTTTGTTATGTCCCTCTGCACGACAAATGTCGGATCGGTTCTTCCTAGTAGGGACTCGATCACGATCTTTATTGGTACATGTTGTTCTTTTATATCATTCTTGATGACATATGCCACATCGCGAGGCTCTTGAAACATTAGGAAGATCCATCTCATTTTGCCTTCGCGTTCCCTTTGGTCTCCTTGGCCACGTCTGCATATTGGGTCTGTTATGATCTTCATCGCAAAAGTCATCCAATATTTCTCATCTGGAATGGCTTTGAAAGTGAAGGAGTAACATTGCACGTACACATCTATCCAATAGTATGGTTCAATAAATTGCAAGTAGCTCACTCGAAGAAAGGAACATGTAGCTAACACGTATGAGCAAGGGACACCAAATGATTGCCATTTATTGCAACTGCCTATGCAGTCCTTTATGATAACGAGTTGTGTATTGTTTCCTTTATGCATGCGATCTCCATGTCGTCCAGTAAGCACTTCAAACTCACATATGTCACGATTATCAAATTGACTTGATGCCTCCTTGCAGCTTATTCGTAATGTGTGAGTTCATCCGTGACATATTTCGTGTACGATTGCCCGTTTGAAATTGCTTCATTGATTTCCTGTTTACGTCGATCATGATATGTCACCAGTCTATAGTAAATCATTTGAGTTATCACTGTTATTAGCAAAAATGAGCCCCATTCAATACACTATTAAAACACTCTACAACTTAAAAATAAATTTGTGAAAGCAATATTACTTTAATGAAAAATAAATCGTTGAATGAAAAACAAAATTTGCATGTCATACATACCAACACCATTAGAATTCATCCATCCGTACTGCTTACCTCCTTCATGCGATTGAGTCCATAGTTATTTGAGGATGGTATTGACATATTGCATACATTGAGGGGTTCGCGATAACAAGTATGCAAAATGCTCCATGCATGTATTAAATTTCTGCAGCTGCTCGAGAAAGTAGGGTTTTCAAGGGCTCATTTTTTAATTGGGTGTTGAAATTACTGACCATTTGTCGCAAACAATAACGATGGTATCCTTTCGAGGGACAAAAACCATTGGTCGGGGTGTTGACCGCCTCCAGAATTCCAAGGCGACGATCAGGAATAATGCAAATACCATCTCTATCCATCACATGTTTGCGCAACATCCTCAAAAACCATCCCCGCGAATCCATAGATTCGGTTTCTACAACAGCAAATGCTACCTGTAGTATGTGCCATTACCATCAATAAAGATGGTAATAAGTAGCTTACCACTATATTTGCTATAAAAGAAAGTCACATCAATTTGAAGCAAGAGGCCTGCAAAACCTGAAAGCTTGTATTAATGCTTCGAATGCGAAAAACATACGAAGAAATTGAGGACACTCAGTCCTTATCTCATCGGAAGCCCATTGTCTATGTGACCACTCAATTACTGTCCCAAGACTCTTAATCTTCACGGCCGCCAACCAGCTTGGCAATCTAGTGTATGACTCATCCTAATCTCCAAATGCATTTGCAACTACCTTCCTTTTGGTATCCCACATTCGCTTGTAGTTCACTTCGTGTCCATATTTTCCCTTAATTATTTATATTAATGCTTTGATAGTTATTGCTTGATCTATCTAGACAATGCTTTGGATCTCTCGCGTAAGCATGTTGGCATCGAGTTGGGCATGACCGCGTTCTACATCGGGATTTATACAGTTGTGCGGTACATCTAATTATGTGATCTCCCATATTTGCGTTTTCTTTCGCAAATAAGCACGATGACACCGCATGCACCCATCTTGCGCACTTCTGCACTTGATCGCCCAAAAGGTTGTAGTCGACTTCATCACATGATATTAACAATGTTTATTAACATGCCACACTTTAACGACATGTTGTAAGTCTTTTTTGTTGTCAAAGCACATCCCTAAT
Source organism: Stephania yunnanensis (assembly GCA_039657365.1). Taxonomy (NCBI): domain Eukaryota; kingdom Viridiplantae; phylum Streptophyta; class Magnoliopsida; order Ranunculales; family Menispermaceae; genus Stephania; species Stephania yunnanensis. The sequence goes on from CM077584.1 coordinate 55,398,069, forward strand.
TCCAAATCAAAATTAGACATGTCCCCTAGCCTGTTGATGAGAATGTTGGGTCGCAGTAGAGTTAGCTACCTCCCAATCGATTTCATTATACATCGACAATGGTTGGTGAACTTCATCATCGATTGCTTCCTCCATGAAAACCTCTTCATCGATAGCAAACTACTCATCATCTTGCACTTTTCCGCCCCTGGAGGTTCATATCTTGGGTCATCCGTGACAACATTTAGCTTTTCCCAATTGAAAGATGGTGCAACATCCTCGGGGGGATGAACGTCCTCTTCCGCGTCATTAATGTCATCATCGTCGTTGGGTTCATCATCACCATATGGTGATTGCGTACGCAATCTTTTCATCAGCGATCTAGTGTCTAACGTGCTGACATCTTCATCTACTAGTTGCGATTGAACTGTACGATTTTGAAAATAGTCGATTGGCTCAAATGTTAAATAAATATCTACCCTTGAAGTTAATGGTAGATTAACCACCATCACCCACATAAAGTCCAAGTGCATCACGTCTTCCAGCAATATGGGGATAAAATACCATGAACCCTCGGGGAGGGTTATCGAGTGATGATAAGTCATCCTTACCATAGTTTCTATAGATGATATATTGAATGTGTTACACACGTGATCCATCAATTGTTGTCCACTCGTCCCAAACTCAAACATCAACATCAACATTGCTGATGGGGGTGCACTGTACCTAATGCCATTCCTACTATTTACAATTTCACCGTTTGCATAAAAGAGAAATGAGATGTTCCTATTTTCCATGACCTAAATAATTTATTGAACAATGATGATTTAAAAAAAATTGCATATATATTAAACGTCATTCGTTCATCAAATCGAGTATTTAAATTGCAAGCAAACTTTCTGATGTAGAGAATCGCCTTAATAGCGCAACTAGATAGCATACTAATTCATCTACACGACATCAATTAATAACTCATATTTATATCAACTATCTCAAATTAGGGCATATTTAAAAAAAAAAACAACTCAACATAAAAATTTTGGTTTTAACAAACAAACTCCACATATTAATTTTTTTAACAAACAAACTCCAAATAAATGTATTTATTTTTACTAAAATACCAAGACAAACTTAGTCAAACTTAAATAAATAATTTTTTTTAACTTCCTTCTTTTTTTCCTTTATTCTCAATTTGATTATCCCTGAAAAAAAAATAAAAAATTAGCTTTTACTTATATAAATATTACTAACTACAATGAAATGACATAAAAAATAGATAAATAAAATCCGAACCTTTTAACAACCTTCAACTCAGATCAAACCCACTAATGTTTATCTTCTATTTGATATTCCCTAAAAAATAAAAAATTGACCCACCCCACAACCTAACCCACAACTCACCCAACTCTATCACACCAAAAAAATTACCCACCCCACAACCCAACCCACAACTCACCCAACTCTATTACACCAAAAACAATTACCCACCCACCCCACAACCCAACCCAAGCCCCCCCCTCATTCTCTCTCTCTCTCTCCTCTCTCTCTCTTGGTCTCTCTCTTTCGCCTCTCGGTCCCCCCTATTCTCTCTCTCGGTCACCAACTATCTCTTTATCGAGGTCTCTCGGTCCCCCAACTCTCTCCCTCTCTCTAGTCACCCTACTCTCTCACTCTCTCGTAGTCTTACGGTCTCTCGGTCCCCCTTCTCTCCGTCTCCGCTGCTACTCTCTCATCTCCCCTCTGCTGTTGCTCTCTCCTCCCTCTGTTGGTTTCTCTCGCAACCAACTCTCTCTCGGTCGCTTCTTTCTCCTCTCTCTCTGTTGGTCTCTCCCGCACCGGACTCTCTCTCGCTCGCTCTCTCGGTTGCTCCACCCCACCAACACCACCTTAAAAAACCCCACAATAATGTTTTCCCCTACCTCATCAACACTGCAAACGTAGCTGCCAAAACCTCGAGAACGAAGGGAGTATTCCCTGCGTTCTTAAGGAAGAGGATGATCACGGGGGGAACAATACTCGACTGGCACATTCTCCGAATACACGAATGTCGCATTCTCCGAATGCACCATTTCTGTTAGGGACCGATCCATGTGGACGCCACATGAATGGCGCATTCGAAGAATGAGCCATTCGTATAAGGGACCAATCCACTTAGATACCACATGGATGCCACGTGGACGCCACGTGGATTATTTTTTTCCACAATACACGAATGGCGCATTTAGAGAATGCGCCATTCGTGTAAGAATTTCTGGTACAACTAAAAACTTTCGTGTAAAAAAACTATCTTATTTTACTCATTTATTTCACTTTTTAGAGTACATTTGTAATTTTCCTTAAAATGAGAGAATGCAAAATGACCAAACTGCCCTCCCCTTTTTATCCCTTCACATACACAACCAATACCTTTTTTTGGTAATTGACCATTTTTTCATATTCATCCCTTCATTTTGAGTCCAAATTAAACCCCGAAACATACTCCAATTCGACCAAAAATTGGAGAATTTTCCAACGCACTCCAAAACTCAAGAACAACCTGTCTCGAACACAAATCCCATGTCAGCTCATTAAACCCATTTAAAGTTCAAAACTTGAATTTTAAAACTTAAATACAATTATTTTTCGTGAAATTTGAAACGATAGTTTAGGTCAACATTTTAAATTTCTCGAAACTCACTTCAAAACGTATCTCAAGATAAACCCCACGAAATATCGAATTCAGTCGGTTCACTTGAGTTTCATAAAATAAAATAATATGTAATACACAACACCAGACATACATCACATAATAATAAAATTAATGAAAAACTTCAATTTCACCGGTCCTTAACTCCCGACTCATGAACAAACCATAATTCATCTATGTTAATCTTGGATTATCCATAATTACCAGTGTAAAAATTTTAGGATTAGACAATCTTCTTAACTAATAAGAAATTTTGTCCTTGAAATTAAAATTAAATTTACCTAGACTAAAAGAGATATGAAAAATGCTATCTCATGTACGCCTCTCGTTCCTATGTTAACTCGAATCACCATGAAACTGCCACTTAACCAAAATAAGTGAGATTTCTTTATTTTAGAGCTTCTAGATCTTCCTATCTACAATCCATATAGGTTGCTCTTCGTATGATAAATCACCTTGCAAAACCAACTGATTCCATTATACTAGGTAATGCGAATTAGGTTCATTTTGCCCAAGCATAAACACGTAAAACACATCATGAACCTCGACTAACTGAGGCTGTAATGCAAGTTTATATGAAATCTTCCCAATTTGTTTTACAATCTCAAACCGTCCTATAAATCTGAGAGAGACCTTTCCTTTCAGTCTAAACCTATAATGGCCTTTGCAAGACTTTTGAATACACCTAATTTCCTTTGTTATATTCCACAACTTGGTGATGGAGATCATAATAAACCTTGTGTCTTTCTTGAGCAACTTCCAAATTTAGATGAATCCGCGGATTAACCAGAGTTTGATTTTGAACCATTTGTAACCCCAACTCTGCTAAATCATTCGGTTTAGCCTAACGGTAGGAAAACGACAAGGTCTCCCATACAAAACCTCAAACAGAGTTATCTCAATACTCGATTAATAACTGTTATTGTAAAAAAACTCACATAAAGGTATGTATTCTTCCCACGAACCTCCAAATCCCAATACATAAGCCTGAGCATGTTTTCCAACACCTAGATAAACCTTTCAATCTGACCATCCACCCGTGGATGAAATGCAGCACTGAAATGTAAATGAGTGTTGAGTTGTTCCTATATGATTTGCCACAACCCCAGTGTGTACATAACATCTCAATCAGAAACTATCATCAGCGACACTCCAAATAAGCGAGCCACCTCTCGCTCACATAACAATCTCAGATGTGTAAAAGTATCCGAAACGGACATAGGAAGAAAATGAGCAGACTTTGTCAATCTATAAATAAAAACCCAGGCCGCATCATGTTTCTTTCGAGAAAAAGGCGGATGAGTAACGAAATCCATCGCGATATGTTCTTATTTCCATTGTGGTATGGGAAATGGCTATAACATATCTCTAGTTTCCACTGTTCTGCCATAACCTATCGGCAAATCTCACATCTCTACACATAATCATCCACATCAGCTTTTATCCTTGGCCACTAATACAATCGCTTCATATCATGATACATTTTTGTCTTGCTAGGATTAATGTTATATCTAGACCGATTAGATTTTCTCAATATCTCATCTTGAATCTCAGCCAACGATGGAATCCACAGTCTTCCTCTATGCCTCAAACTCTGATCCACAGACTCAGCCCAATCTGGATTATTACCATCATCATCAAACCTCTTGAACTTCCTGTAACCTACACACTTTGCTAACATTCTATGACTTTCTGAATATAGATAGTTTGTACTCTAAAATGAGCACAAATTGGTTCATCATCAGCATCAAGAGCCTCCGACAAAATCAAATTAATGACTTTTTTATCAAATCATACTCGTAAGTCAACTGATTAGCTACACATTATGTTTCAGCACTCCACTTTCTCAATGTATCAACCACAATATTAGCTTTACCCAGATGGTATTTAAGATTAAAATCAAAGTCTTTCATGTGTTCAAACAATCATCGTTGTCTCATATTCAGCTTTTTATAAGAGAGCTAATACTTTAGACTTTTATACTAAAAATGGCAAAAGCTTTCCCTATACAAATAATTTCTATATAACTTCAAAACAAACACAATCGCCGCTAATTCCAAATCATAAACAAGATAATTCTTCTAACGCGTGTTTAATTATCGAGAAACATAAGCAATCACCCTGTCATTCTGCATTAACACACAACCCAAACCAACCTTCGATGCATTAATATAAACTGTAAGTTTTTCCCCGGTTCAGACAATACAAGAACTGATGCTGAAGTCAAACACTTTTTCAATTCCCAAAATGTAGCATCACAAAATGTTTACCAAATAAATGAAATATCTTTTTAAGTTAATTTAGTGATTGGCATAGCTATTTTAGAAAAATCTTTCACAAATCTATGATAATAGCCAGCTAAAGCAAGAAAACTACGTATTTTCATCACTGTGGTAGTACCACATGACCAAAAACTTCATCTCAAATAACAAAAACTTGCATTCGCTAAATTTGGCATATAGCCTATAATTTCTCAAAGTTTGGAGAATAACTTTGAGATGATGTTCATAATTTTTGTGTGTTTTAGAGTATACCAAGATATCATAAATGAAAACTATCACAAAGTGATCCAAAACGACCTCAACACTTTCTGCCTCAAATCCATAAACATCACCGAAGCATTAGTCAACCCAAATGGCATAACAACAAACTCGAAATGACCATATCTAGTATTGAATGCAGTCATATGCATATCATCTTCTTGAATTCTCAACTAATGATAACCAAAATAAAGATCAATCTTAGAAAAGAATTGGCCCCGTTTAGTTGATAAAACAAATTATAAACTCAAGGAAGTGGATATTTATTCCGAATAATGACCCTGTTCAACTGTCTATAATAAATGCATAGCCTCACATTATCGTTCTTCTTTTTCATAAAAAAGACGAGTGCACCCCCCGATGACATATTTTGGTGAATAAACCCTTTATCTAGCAACTCTTGCAACTAGTTCTGCAACTCTTGCAATTCTTTCACAGCCATTCTATAGGGAGGAATAGATACTGGTTTAATTCCAAGAACCAAATCAATCACAAAATCAATCTCTCTCGAAAGTGAAATTCCAGGAAAATCATCAAGAAATACATCTAAGAATTCACAAACTATAAAATCTCCTCTAGTTAAATTTTAGGTCTTGCCTTTATACTAATAGTTTCGGCCAGAGTTTCCAATTCTTCTTAATGGATAACCAATCCATTCTCGACAACATATCAAACTTCAGTAACTCTAACACATGAACATCAATGACCATCTTTTGTTACTCATGTCTGGAGATCTCCTCAACACACTACTTACACATAAAGTGAGAACCCACCTTATCCCCAATTATTATATTGAATACAAGATGAATAGGGACTTGTACCAGAGTTAACCCTAACTCAATCACCACAGGACCATAAATTGAAATTGTACCTTTAATAAGATTACGATTTGCACCTGAATCTTGTTCTGTCACCGCCTTAACACGTTCCTTGATATGTTGTTGAAACTGTAACATACAAGAGGAAGCTCCTAAGAGTTGTGGAACATACAATCTTGTAATGTCCTTTCTTTCATATTAAAACAAGTAACTAAACTCGAATCCCAAGGACAATCTTGGCTAATGTGACTCTGCTTCCCACTCCTAAAACATTTAACTGTAGGTTTACTTCCTATAGAAGACTCCTAGTTAGTTTTCGATCTCTGACTTATAGCCTGTTCTTAAGATCCTCGACTTTCACTTTTACTCCTTTACGACTAAGGTATACCTCTACGACCTGAAGGCTGAAAAGACTGTGATAGAGTCTGTTTTAACCCAGTTTGTTTGAGGTTCTAACATGTAACGACCTGTTACCTTAAGCTAGTGATCAGTGTTAACCCAAATCCTAATTAACCAGAGTTAAGCTCGTGGTTAAATTCGGTGTACCTCGATTAGCATGTGCGTGGGTTTGTACTATCGTTTGTGTTTGTTTGGAATGCTTAGTGAATTTATAGATTGTAGTATTAAAAGAAATTTTATATATAAGCCTTTAATTAAAGAATAAGTAATTAAACAATAAATTTTGGTACACCAAGTGCGACGAGAGGGTCGTGAAATGAATGTGCACACCCGAGAACACTTATAGGCATGTCGGGCTAGTTTATTGGAGAGAAAATACATGAAGTATATATATTTATATATATATATAAATATATATATATATATATATATATTAAAACTATAAATTTGGTTTGAAATATATAGATCGTCGGATCGCCTCGAGATGAGCGTAAGTGTCGATGGTGTCAAAATGTGTGTCACTTTAAAAGGTGTCATTTAACATATCAATCACTTGATCAACTTCGAGATATCGTGACACGTATCTCAAGAAAATCCATTTATATAAATCCAAAAACCTTCATTCTTATCCTCATATTCATTCAATCGATCAAGAGGGTGAGGAACAAAAGCAACTTAGGGTTTTTGATATTGAGGAATCAATTAGGGAGCTGTTACAAATGTGAATAAAAGAGCTTAAACAACTAGAAATCCAAAGATCATCACGTTGGTAAGTTGGTTTTTTAACTTTTAAGTTGAATTCATAGGTAGATGATGCTTTCTCTATGAATTGTTGTTATTATTGATTGGAAATGGGTTGCTACCTCACTAGAGTTCCTCCTTGATGATTTGGGAAAGTGTTTAAGGTGATTTGCTACCTCACTAGAGTTGCTACCTCTTTAGAGTTCACTATCGAAACAGTGCACGGGGGAACGCGCTCTAGGTAGCGGAGGAGTGCGCTCCCTTCATCAATTGGGACCAACCAAGTTGGTGGAACGCATCCCACCACTTAAGGGTGCACGCTTCCACCCTAGAAAACAAAAAATATGTTGAGTTTTAGTTACAATTTTTGAAGTCTTAAGGACTGGATTAGGGGTTCTAAACATAAAGTGTTAGAGTTATATTGATAGTAAATGGTTTGTGATAGATATTAGAACACAAGGAAAGTGTGAGTGACCCAAAAACTTGGAAAGTTTGGAAACGAAAACTAGAATCGAGGTAAGTACGGATTTGCTTATTTATCAATTTTGTTTGGCTATTTTAGTATATGTAGTTTACGTAGTTTATGGAATGAACGAGAGGATTATGTACACTGTAATGTTTTAAATAAAATGGAAAATAGTGTTTAATGTGATTCACGAGAGTAAGTCTCTAAGACTGAGACCTGGTTATATAGGATACAGGGTTGATCTCCCGACTTATATGTAATTTCTTACTTAGTTAGATTGGTTGCGTGGATTACATACTCACTAGAGGGTTTCGGATAGATCTATTGGGCATTAATGGATTGGCTAGACATCACATCAGCCAACGTGTTGGTCTAACAATCACATTAATGAGTCAGTGGTTATTCGACCCTAGTTTTATAAATAAAATGAGATCACGATATTATAGTCATTGACAGTTAGACTTACATATGTTATTTATTGAATTATATCTTTTTCATAATCTCGTTAATTAACATTGGTGCATATTGTTATTCCATAATGTTCTTGAATATTATATGGAATAATGATGACTTTGTGAATCCTTACTTACTGAGCAAATTGGAGCGTTCACCCTAATTAACATTTCATGAATACCGATGAGCGTTGCGACTATGGGATAGAGAAGATTTAAGTGACTTGATCTTCTCTTCGATGTAATGAATCTCCCCTTGTCTTATATATTTTAATTGAATTACAATTTTGTAATATCACAAGGGATGAGAGGTTTTATATAATCGAGCTTTATTCCGGTTTGAATTTATTTTGTATATCATATTTAAATATCGAATAAGTTTTAATTTTCGCTACGTTTAATATTTGTTTTTACATTGATATTCGATATACAATTGTGTGTATTACGAGATTAAAGGAGAGGTTGCTAGCTCCAATTAAGCCTAGTGGGATAACGGGGCTTAATTAGGGTTTGAGGTTGAGTATTGCCTTGATCGGGTTAGGGGATGCCATATAATGGCTATGTTCAAAAAATAAATCATGATGCACATATGATGGGATGACATGTTTCGTGGGTTAAAACGATGGTCTTCCATTCTTTTCTTTCTTTGAGACTTTGGGACAAATTGATATGGAAACCTTTTTTTTTTCCCTTAGAACCTGAGTTATATTCTGACTCCATGATGCCTTGATATTGTCATGATTTTTGCTAAAAAAATTGCTTAATCACATAGCTCTGGCATTATCTCGAACCTCTCGTAGTGTTCAAATTAGTCATTTATATAATAGAAACAAATTCTACCTGCCTTTCCTCGCGTAACATTTCACTAGCCACGATCGGATTAGTCTAAATCGAAACTACAACAATTGGTTCAACTCTAGAACAAATTGCAGAGGTAGCCTGCTTGTCCTAAGTAGTTGAAGTGATAGTAAAACTTCCTGAGCAACACAAAACACAAATATCTAATCTACCACCTATGCTTGTAAAATATTTAGCAATACCGATATCTATCTAGCCAAGTTCAAAAATCCACTTGAATCCACACGTTGTTGATCTTTATTGCCCTTGCCAGATGCGTGGCCTGACTTTTGTTGCCTACTAATTGTTTGTTGCAATAAAATTGCAAGAAAAGTGGTTCAGTAAGCTTATAGCCATCAATATCTTGATAATATAATACGCATAACACAATTATAAAGACTTTTTTTACTTTTTAACCACATTCCATCACGTTACTTCCCAACTAATCTTACTTAACCTCAATCAATAAGATTCCTTTAGAATAATAAGATTTTTACCAACATTGTTAGACCCTGCCTAATTAGTACATTCGACCGGCTTAGATTACCTTAATGCCCCCGATAATCTAGCAGCCTTAAAATCACCATCGATAATAACTTAATTTAAAATCTCGTAATAATCAATTATTAAAACTTTATCTACACAAAGGATTCTAAATTAAATCTTAAACCTCAAAATTCATTTAGATTGATTACTTAATCCATAAAATTTCATAAATGTTTTTCGATAGCACCTCCTCTTTTTTTAAGCCTACACCGAAACATTCGGCCTTTAAAAATCTTCAACAAAACCTGCTCAGCTTGGCAGAAATGTCGAAAGACTCCCAATCCACCCAGAACAATATATATTGTCAATAACAATAATTATTTATTCATTCTAACCTATTTCAGGTTTTAAAAATCCTTAAACCCTTTACCTTGGCTCTACAGCATTCCATTTCATCACAATGCCATTGCAACTATTTCAAAAGAGATCCTAATTGCACACGAACCCAAAAACTCATTTATACAATATATTATATTAAGAAATACATACATAGAGAAAAAAGTAGGAAAGTCAAAAAATAGCCAAAAAGCTTTCCCTTTCACTATTCACCGCTAGAACCTTTCATTATCTAATTATAAAAATACGATAATATTAGATAAGTAAATCTCACACTATCCGATACACCTGTAATAATCAAATGCATAATAATCCAATAGATTAAACGAAGATCATAAACCAAGGAATTTAAATACAATTGTGAATCTATCATGTTTCTATTATCCGACCACTAAAATTTGATATCCTCCAAAAGTGGTAAGTAAATTGTAATAAGAACTCATACCCAAAGAGGATAACAAAATGAGTCTCGTTTCTCTAAACTATGGGACCATGATCTTGTTCAAGTTGATCTATGATAAACACTTGATACAAAGTATCAGTGAATCTAACCCCTCAACCATAATATAATGTTCTCCCGTATGAGCACGATATAATATATGTGATGCAAGATGGAACCAAGTCACCTGGGCCTCTTGAGGAGCCATGAACACACGATAGAATCAAGTCACCTACGCTCATTTATTATATATTATGATGATTGGTCAACAAGGGAAGGTAATGAGACAATGGACTTGCATTTATATCTATTACGTTATATGTATCTCTCTTGGAACCCCTTTGCATTGATGCAATGGAATAGCGAAGCAGTCAAACATTGATGCAATGAAGTAGTGGAGCAGTAATGGAGAGCAGTTTCAACCGCACCTATTCAGCCACTCTAATAATTACCCATTTAATCTCGAAAATGGTAAAAATTAATCGTAAAATGTTTTACCCATGGTTAGCTTGCACGCATATACACACACGCACGTGCCTCGTGCCAAGTGCTAAGTGCGCCTATAAAAGTGCCTAAAATGCGTCATATGCGTCGCCCCCGTGTCGCGCGCGCGTGTGGCTCACCTTGCATATCACTTGTATTTTATTTTACACACACTATGGTGCAAGAGTACATATATACTCTTTAAACTTGAAGCTCCTAACCAATGTGGGACTAAACATTTATTTTGAAAATGTTCAACAATCCCCTGCCATTTTGAAAATAATCATATCATTCAATCCACGAAATCTCAAACATTATATGCATAAATAGTGGTATCTTGCAATTTGAACCACTAATTTGTAAAAAGTTCATTACATCATATCAGAATTACATGGTAGATAAACTTTGAACCAATGATTCTATTCGATATGTAGCATAAACATATCACGCATATAACTTACACCAGAAAATAGCCATAAATATCCTGACACATTCAACATTGGTCTTGTGTCCCGTATCTTCTCGTGAATGTCTTTAGAGCCAAGCCTTTGAACTCCTTGAAGTGGCCGCATTTCAGATCCCCATAGGTAGTCTCCATTCTAGTACCCCAGCAATTTAAGCACCTTTAGAAGACTATTAAGAGATCATCTCAACCTCCTCTTTTTACATGCAGGTACCGAGCACTAACCACCTTGGGATGGTTATTAAAATTTAGTGCTCACAGTCATTCTTATAATGAATTTGACTGCATTGAACTAAAGACTTAAAGTAATGTTAGGCATCGAGTTTAGTTTTCACTATTGGTGACCTGTAATTCATGGGTTTGAGACCCATCCCCCTTGATGTTTTATTCACCAAGTCTCTTGGCAATCCTTTAGTAAGGAGATCTGCCAAGTTTTGACTAGATTTCACATAGTCAATCGTGATAACTCCTCTTATTATCAATTCTCTGACACAACTATGTCTTGTTTAAGCTAAATGAGAGTAAGATTCATTCTACCCTGAAGAAATATTTAAAATCGTAACCGAAGTTCAATAATTTCAAAATCAAATAAATAGATAATATCATTACAAGGCTCACATTAAAAGAGAAGGCTTCAAGCTATCGCCTCTCCCTTGCCTCGATCTAGCGCTGATGTATATGGTCCTAAGATGTAAGTAGGGTGAGCTAAAAGGGACAACGGAGCTCAATAATATGAAAAACTCACTAAATTATCAAATATGCAAGTAATACTTAATAAGCATGCACGACTAGCATGAATTTAAATTGAGTAAAGAAGCATCTAGAACAAGACGTCGCATAGATTTATAAAGCATTCATAATTCAAGTCGATAAGATTGATAAATATTTTCAAGTAAAAACAATTCCCCTACCATCGAGGTGATGGAAACTACTAGCCGACACACATGCCTTATATGCCTTCTCGTTAGTCCCATCAAACCAATAGTAGGTTTGTTAAAAGCCATAACCAATGTATGCACCAAAATCATTTAAGGTTTTCATGAGAAGTTAGCCACCGCTCATGTCCATAATAACCGACCACAAGGGTCCATATAAGAGAGTAGTCCCAAATCCTTTCCCAGAAAAGGGTAATCCCAACCCTTTACCCCGGAGGGGACAATCATAACTCCTTACCCAGAAGTAGATAATTATAAGTTTGGTGCAATACATATACATCCTACAGATAAGTAGAATCAAGTCAATAACAAAATGCAACCCAATTCTGAAGTCTCTAATTAAAAATGTATGTCCATAACTAATATCAAACCATATTTGATAATTAAGCAAGCTCCCCACTTACTTGGACTTGTTGCGAATATTAATCACGATCCTTACATGCTCAGGGCTTGATGTGAACCACTTCGCGAATCTAAACAATTCAAAACAATAATTACTTTGCATATTTACAAAAGTACAAGTACAACACGTTGTCTAGACTCATTCATAACTCGTTTAAAGTAACTTAGACCATTAAGGACCCTTCCTTAATCCCAATTAAGTTGTTTAAGTCATCTCGACTCTAAAACCATTTTTTTCAAATCGAAACTAATCATTTGAGTAAAATGAGAATACGGTAAAATAAAAAAATGAAGATCCGATAAAACTTGACTCTCCGACATAAATCGAATGCGATCGACTATTCATAACTCGAAAGATATAAATCATCACGAAAGAGTCGAGTTTGACTCAAAACTCCCAAATCACAACCTTTAGTCGAAAATCCAAAAACTTAATACAATAAGTTTATTATTGAGAAAATGAATTATATCCCTTTCATTTCTTGACTTAACTCAAACCAAATCCGAATTGATTATCACAAACAGAGACGGTCTACTCTTTTAAGGAGTTCACAACTCGATATGAGTTACAACAAAATGCATCCATTTGAAGGTTAAAATTACCATATGAAAACCATCAATAATAAACTTCAATCATCAATAAGATAGGAAAACTCTTCCTTGGATGACGTCAAATCATAACACAAATAAATCCATTGATATAATTGATTGAAATGTGAGTTGACAAATATAAAAACCCCTTTGAAAGCTAGATAAAAGAGCATCGATAATCATTGAAAAGTCATTTTCATGGATTGCAACCAAATCATAAAATTTATATCGACTCGTCGATAAACCCCAATTTGATATTAATAAGTTGATTCATTCATCAAAGTAATAACTCATGAAAGTAGAGCTTGTTTCATTAATCAACAACTTAAAATATGTTTAAGAGAATGAATGAGCGAGTTAAAGTCTCACCATAGCCATCAATGGAGTCTTCGACTCCAAAGGTCATCAAAGAACCCGAGCCTAGTCGAGATCTACTCATTCCTTGCATTTTAAGATAAGATCCCAATATTAGAATTCATGTTTGGGAACCTTTAGGTTTTTTTCCCCTTTTTATTTGGTTGAGTGAGGAATTTGGGTTATGACCCAATTTATTTGGGTACCCTTTGTTCCACACACTTGTAACACTCCAAACTTGATATGCATTATTCACAAACTCTAGCCTTGTTGTCACTTAGCCAATTTAAATAAATTGATGGTTAAAAGTCTTGTTGTGTCGTTCGTACTTAGTTTAAATTAAGTCATGCCAAGTCGCGATATCATATAGTACATACAGTAACAAGCTAATCACAAATAAAATTATTAAGTTACCTAACTGCCATTGAGTCAGGTTAGGTACGATTCGGGTTGTCACAATATACACTATAAGGAGACTCAAATCGCCCTTGTACTCCCCACATGTGTATCCATGTACAACAAAAATGTAATACCAAATATCAATGCAATTTATACAAATTTATAATTATACAATGCAAATGTTACTATGAGATTTACTTAATCTTACAAACATGATACCGCAACTCCTTTGAGCTCCGATTATGTGAACTAGTCCACACAAGGATCAAATTGATATACTATAATTCATTTATAAGTCTGTTAACATTCAATAACAATTCTCCAATGTTTTCCAATCAACCGCAATTTAATTGATCTAATCGCGTCCCAAAAATCCTAAAAAACTTTCAAAATAAATTCTCTGATGCCCGAATTTCATTTTTGAATCAAAATTATTGTTTGACATCGAAAATTATGTTGTCCAGGCTTAAATATAAATTTCTTAATTTATAATATATTTATTGCTCTTACCACAACTCGAAAACCTCAAAATCCCTCCAAATCAACTCATCGAATATCCAAATCCCAATTTTGTCTCCAAAATTGTAGTTCATAATCAAAAGTTAATATAGACTAGGCTTTAAAAAAAGTTTCACAAATTTGGATATTTTCAATTTTGTAACACGCATTACGAAGCAAAATCCTATGTAGAAATCTTCGAGAAAATAAAAAAAACCTTAAATTTTTATAAAAATCCTAAATTTCTATTAGTTTGTTCAAAAATCCATTTTTCATTATTTCTCCTAATTTCCTGAATTTTATTTAATTTTTAGATTTTAAAAAATTCATTTTTGTAAATGAGGAGGATTTTAAGCCCTGAACCGAACCCGGCTCGATCCGGTCTGGGGTTTAAGTCCCCCGTCATCTTCCTCATTGGGATAAAATTTCGATCCTAATAGTTTTTCTTTTTTTAAATCATTGGGTTGCCCAACCCCATGGAGGTTAGGCAGGGGAGATGTGGCGGCCCCATCTCCCCGAGGCCGCCTCGAGGTGTCGTCTCTCTGTGCACTCCTCGCCCAGTGGGCACAACTACACGTGTCTGACACCTGCCCGTCCATCTCGTGTCTCACTAATCATGTCCCCGAGCTTGTTACTAGTATGCTTAACCTATTATTCGCATTAATCTTAGTTTATTTACCTAAGTTCAACTGTCTGTAGCTTATTGAAGTTCTAGTTGTGCTAGTGATATGTATATATAGAGTTGCAAGTAAATACACAGTATTTGCTACCCGGCACCCAATGCCGTGTCTCGGTATCCATTTCGAGGTATGTCATAGTCTATGGTTCTAATATAATCAAGTTAGCCTATGGTTAAATTACCCATTTTAATTGATCAATTAGTCATCCTAACGTGAATAAATCGAGTTTCTTAGTGTACCCGTAGTTCGCCTACCCGATATCCGCGTTAACACGCCTTACGAAGCGAATACCCGTCAACTAACTCGCCCAATAGCAACATATACACATGTGATGTTACAATAATATAATGCATTTAACATCACACCTAAGCAACCATCATCCACAAATAACATATTTCCTCGATTCTCATGTCCGAGTCAACCGAGTTGTCTACATAACGTATGAATTACAACGGTTAATCTTCGAGATTGACGTTAATCCTAGTTTAATTAATTTTGCTTTTACAATTCTTCCCAACTAAAAGAAATTTCTTCTTGCAAATTTAGATCTCGAGGAATTTCATATTCACTTCTGCAAGGAACTAAAATAGTGGCGGAACATCTGACGTCGCCAACTTATGCTCAAACCCCACTAGACCATATTTCAGTACGTTAAGATCCCATCAGTGGCCTCTCTAACCCGCTCCACTGGCCCATCACCCAATAGCCCTCGTGATGTTGGCCTATCCGATAAGTCACAGACATGAGCACCAAGGCAGCTCGGATTGTTATTCACCGAGGGTCGAACCACATGTGTTATGGCCTAGTGTATAGCACAACACTGAGTCTGCATATGCGTCGCTAAGAATCAACATATACGCATAATTTAAATAAAGAACTGACAAATAAAATATGTCATATATCTTACCATCAACATGTTGTTGGTCGCCCCTTTTATCCAATTAACCAACTGAGTAAGCTTTCTCTCGCGCCTAATCTGGCTCTTGTGGTGGTGATGCCATTGAACATCGGCTCTAAGATATCATGTCTGACCACGTTGGAAACATCAACGTATCTCTAACCTGCCAGCATTTCCATTTCTAGATCTCTGACCCTGACCACAGTCTCTTTGACTTATGTCATGTCTTCCCTAATCTCTATCCTGACGCTACAGTTGTGGTTGTTGCCTGAATTGCTCAAATGGTGTTGGTGCTATAGCGCGAACTTGTCGCCTATCCTCATATTAAACCAGATGATCCTTGTGATCATCCATGAGATCCATGTTTCGTCTATCGTCCCTCTAACCTATATCCGAATGACCCCTCTATCTCTTTGGTCTCTAGCCTATCCGAGAACTCTGTCCAGTCTGTACCTCGGTCCCAGTAATGCGCCTATCCTCTCTCTGCATCAAGAAGGTATCGTATGCTAACGCTTGATCGAATAGCAATCCAATCATCTACCCCCTTTAGTGGAGTAATATATATGTAGTTACTCTATCCCCACCACATCTATCGAAAACCGCAACAGGTATCAGTAACGCTCCATGTACTACATCAACATGCGATTACCTTATCTCAGGGTCAGGAACTCCTCTTTCAATCTCAACCTCACATCCATCGGTATATACCGGTCGTAAAATAGTTTTCTAAACTCTATCCATGTCGTCGACTCTGGATGGGTATCCCGATATGTGGTCCACCAAATTGCTGCATGACCTCTCAAGCATGCTCCAGATAAACGTGCCTATACACTCTTGTTGTTCCTCATCGGCTTATGAAATCGCTGATGGAAAACTATCTATTTCCCTGCCGCCTCAGGGTCACCATCTCCGTAGAAAAAACCTAGTTGAAATTTCATTAATTCTCTCAAAAGCTTCATTTCTAGGTCCAATACGAATACTAGCGTCGTAGTCGTAGTAGTAGTAAGCAACCGCTCTGTAGTCATGGTGCCGGTGTGGGATTCGATGTCTCCAGTAAAATGACAACCACTGTAGCTCTCTCTCTGCCTATGTCTCGACAGCTACTCTATCAATCGATGTCTTTGGGACCTAGTTGACAGTTGTCCCTACAAATGTTGTAATAACCACTAGGTCTCAAGGTGTTGTAAACACAGCTGTAGCGAGTGTCGTAAGTGCGGCAGCCTGATCTCGTAGTAATTGGAGTACCTCAGCCATCTGATTCTCCTGATCTATGAGTCGATCCTCCGCAATCATTATAATCGGGGAATCCCTAGCTGCATCACTAGTCTGTCCAGTCTCATAAGGTGTAATCGATTGTCCGTCTATGACTGCATCGAGAAGCATGCTCTAGATCAGCCTCAGCATAAACGTATATCATATATATAACAAAATATAACACATGTATAAACTCTAACTCAACTCGCCACATATTACTTTCCAACTAAAGTTCTAACACAATAACATCGGGTTTCCATGTCTAAAGTTTATTTATTAAATTTTTTGCTCTTTCATTTAAACTTCCCAACTTCCTAGAACTCTCGCTCTGATACCATATATGACGTTGGTAGCAAGTTAAATAACAAGTTCCTAGGCCCCACCGATAAGGGCTCAGACACCATCCGTGGCATTGGTATCAGGTTGAATAACAAGTTCTTAGGCCCCGTCGACCTTGCTTTGATATCATTGTGGCGGCCCCGTGCCCTGAGGCTGCTCCGGGATGTCATCTCTCGGTGCAGGCCTTGCCCAGTAGACAAGCTACGCGTGTCCAACACCTGCCTGTCCATCACAAGTCTTGATAATCATGTCCTCGTATGTGTTACTAATTTGGTTAACCGATTATTTGCATTAATCTTAATTTATTTCCCTGAGTTCAACTATTTGTAGCTTATTGAAGTCCTAGCCATGCTAATGGTTTGTATTTTATAGAATTGCACGTAAATAAATAATATTCGCTACTCGGCACCCAATGCCCCATGTCTCGGTACGCATTTCGAGGTACATCATAGCCTATAGTTCTAATATAATCAACTTAACCTATTGTTACATTACCCATTTTAAATGATCAATTAGTCATCCTAACGTGAATAAATCAAGTTTCCTAGTATACCCGTATTTCGCCGACCCAATACCCACGTGAACATGCCTTACGAAGTGAATACCGGTCACACCAACTCGTCGATAGCAATGTACACACATGCGATGTTACAATAATATAATGCATTTAACATCACACTTAAGCAACCATCATTCACGAATAACATATTTCCTCAGCTCTCGTTTCTGAGTCAACCGAGTGGTCTACGTAACGCTCGAATTACAACCGTTAATCCTCGAGATTAACTTTAATCCTAGTTTAATTGATTTGTGCTATTACATGAGTTAACGACTCCCCCCCTTTAGCGTCTTCCCCCTCCTTCTTCTTCCTCCCTTTTCCATCTCATTTTACTAATTTTTTTTCACTTTGAACCTCCTCGCCTCTATTATCTAATCCATAACCAACAAATAACAACAACCCATCTCAATTCGATCTTGAATTCATAGACAAAACCATTCCTTAAATTCATTCCATATACCAACAATCCATCAAAATCAAAATGAGATTTAATTTTCCACTAAACCTTATCTCCAATTGTCCTTCAACAATGCCACCAACAAAGTCATGGCTTCCCTATTCAATCTTTAATTGAGATCAGTAACAAGAGAGAGAGAGAGAGAGACAGTGTGAACAACAAAGTGAATACATTGAGACAGTGAGGAAGATTGAAATTGATGAAGATGGAAGGATGAACTAGGAGCAGTGAAAGTGGTGTACAGGGAAACCACGAAACCAAGAAAATAAAAATGGTAAAGATTACTCCTTGGTTTCAATTTAACTAAAAGGATAGAATGCAAAATGACCAAGTTCCCCCCCCTTTTCATCCCTTCACATATAAAACTAACACCCCTTTTTGGTAATTGGCCATTTTCTTTTTTATTTTCATATTCATCTCTTCATTTTGAGTCCAAATTAAACCCCAAAAAATGCTCAAATTCGATCAAAAATTGAAGAATTTATCAATGCACTCTAAAACTCCTGAACAACCTATCTCGAACACGAATCGAGGTGTGAAACCCACTTCAGCTCGTTAAACCCATTTAAAGTTCAAAACTCGAATTTTAAAACTTAAATACAATTATTTTTTGTGAAATTCGAAATGATAGTTTAAGTCAACATCTTAAATTTCTCAAGAATCACTTTGACATGTTTCTCGAGATAAAACATTAGACACACGTCACAAATAATAAATTTAATTAAAAATCTGAATTTTACCGATCCTTAACCTTCGACTCGCGACCAAAACCATAATTAGTCTCCATTAATCTCGGATTAGCTATAATTACCTATTTAAAAATTTCAGGATTTGACATTTGGTATATTAATTGATTTGCGTAATTAATAGCCTTAGTACTTTATTTAGCTCAATTAATATGAGTATCCTAATTAATAGTCTAAGTACATTGTTTTCAATTTTGATTTTTCTTTTTTATTTTTTACATAACAACTTTTTTAGTTTTTTTTTAAAATAAATTTTAATAGGTACAGTATAATTTTGTGTAGGTATTTTTTATCTTTTATATTTTTAATCGAATATTACAATTTTTAGTTATTATGAGAATTACAATTACATCATTTTTCATATATTTTATATATTTTGATTTTTAAACAACTTTTATTTATAAAAAAATAAATATAAATCCATAGTAATTTAATATAGGTATTTTTCATCTTTCATGTTTTTAATCGAAGATTACGGTTTTTAGTTATTATGAGAACTACAATTACATCATTTTTCGTATATTTTATATCTTTTGGTTTCCAAACAACTTTTATTTAAAAAAATATAGATTCATAGGATTTCGGGACGATGTCTGGGTTCAAGCCATAATTGTAATGTGAACATCCCCTCCACGGTGATGACAACAATCCATAGTCTCAATCCTCATTTACCGTTGGAGATGTATGGCAAATTCATAGCAAATTAATGCATGTCACCTATTCATTTCCCATATAAAAACACTGCTTTAGTATCTTTTTATCCAAAATATATTGTTTTAATTAATTAGTCTCTTTGATTGACAAATGTATATGATATTGGGTTTTCTTTTTGTCATATATAGAGTATATGATGTTTGCTTTGATTTATTTATAATTAAGTGAAGTTAGTTATTACAATATAGAAATGTTTCAAGAACTAAATCAAATGAAAGAATTATATATTAATTAACTATAATATGCTATATATTTTCTCAAAAATTATTATGCATTGTGTAAAAATTTTTTTTTAATTGTACTGTGTTGTTTTTGACAAATTAATAATCGGCCCATAAGTATATGAAATTATGAATCATCAATCAATCCTAGCCTATTACTTATAAAATCATATTAAAATTAGAAAAGAGATCTACTTAAACTTAATGATCAAGCTATAAAATCTTGACACAAAAATAAAATTTTAGTTTCATTTTATCAAAGCCTTGATTTGGAAATATTATGAGTTTTACTTATTAAAAGATAAATTTCCTTTTTCATAGTAAAAAGATATTTTTCTAAACAATAAGATTATAAATAAAATCACATTACACATGTGAAGTATATGGCCTAAGTATTTATAGAAAAAGTAATTGTTTCTGATAGAGTTCATGTTGGAGATGTGTGGACATAAATATAATATCATATCGGTTAAGTGTGACTTCATAAATAAATGTTTAAGTTGTGGTTCCATCCTCGAATAGTATCGGTGCCTTTTGGAGTAAAGTGGTTAAGTTGGGGATAATATCGATATTAATGAGTCCATGAACTCGCGGATATAGGTGCAAGCGGACCATACAAGTAGTATCGGAACTAACAATTTGATTGAGATAAGGCATGTATATTGGTAGTCACGGATACCTCGAGTTGTCTCCTCTCGAGATGAGCGATGACAAATAATGCGGTGAAGGCACCTTGGAGGAAAATAGTTTAAGGTGGAGCCTATACACCTTAGTGGGATTTCAGTCAAAGAGATTATAGGAGATGTGTGGACCAAAATATAGTCTCACATCGGCTAAGCATGACTTATTAAAGTACTTAAGTTCTATATATGATGCGGAAGTATGTGGTGCATTCACTAGCTTGGAGTATACACTACAAAAAATGAACCGAATAGCGACGGGGCCTTTATCGACCCGTTGAGCAATTTAGCGATGGGTTTAGCGACGACCCAATCGTTAATTATTGGGTATGAAGATTCTCACCCGAAGAGGAAGTTTTTCGCCCATGTGATGGTGGGTTTCCACGCTCTCTCTCATACTTAAAACCAAACCCTAACCTCTCCCATTTATAAAATCCCCTAAAATCTTTTCTTTCCTCACCGCCTCTTCCCCTCTCTTTCACTTCCATCCGCCCATTCCCTCTCTTCTCACTTCCATCAACCCCTCTCTCGCGTCTCTCGCTAGATCTCCTCACTGGTGCTATTGCCGCCTCCAGCTTTCCTCGTCGGTGTTGTTTTCGTTGCTTGCCCCCTCACCGCTGCTCTCATCGCCACCGCCGCTTCTTGCACTCCTAGTCGCTGTCGTCTCATCATTGTTGGAGTTGTAATCTAAATTAGATTAATGTTTGAGTTTGATTAGGACTTCGAGTTAGAGTATGAGCCTATTTAGGGTCTCCTAGTTGGATTTGGAGTATGCTTATGTGAGTCTATAAATTAGAGTTAACTCCCAACATTGTAATTAACGAGTTTATTAAAGTGATTAATAAATGCATTGTGGTGTTTCTAAACCTAACATGGTATTATAGAAAAAGTGAGATCTTGAGATCCATGAGAGTGAGACCGAGATTTTAGATCATGGGTGTGAGACTTTGTTCAATATCAAACAAAGAATTTGGGTTTCGGATCTATCGAGAGATCGAAGCGTGCACGTTACTCGTTTTGAAGAAGAAATGAAAATTTGAACAATTTGTTCAAAGTGTGTACGACAGAGAGTTAAAATCAAAATTAATATTTTTGATTTTCTTATTTGGTGTGAATTATGGCGACATCGGGGAACGGCCAAGTTCAACCTACTCTTCCAATATTTGACGGGAAAAGTTTGATAGATGAAGCACTCAGATGAGAGTCTTGTTCAGTTTTCAAGACTTGCTCGCGGTAGTTGAAGATGGGTTCGAAGACCCAGGGGCCACCGCTATCTCGACACAAAAGGAGCTTCACAAGAAAGATCAAAAGACACTTTGTTTTATTTTGCAAACACTTGATGATGTGGCGTTTGAGAAGGTGCAACTGGCAAAGACATCAAAGGAAGCGTGGGACACTTTAAAGACGTCCTCCAAGGGTGTACAGAAAGCCAAGAAAGTTCGATTGCAACTTTGAGGCGACAATTCGAGTTGATAGAGATGGATGACTTCAAAGATATAAAGAAGTACACCAATCGTGTTTAAACAATCGTCAATCAGTTAAAGATGAATGGCGAAGATGTCGCCGATCTCGATGTGAACGAGAAGATTTTGCGCACCTTGACCACGAAGTTCGACCATGTAGTAGTTGCTATTATGGAGTCTGGGACAGATTATGAGATCAAGTCAGCTGAAGAAATCATTGGTTCATTACGAGCACATGAACAACGAATCAATGAAAAAAGTGAGAAAATCAAGCCTATTAAGCAGGCATAGAAGACTACAGTTGTCCCTAAGCTAAAGAAGAATTA
The DNA here is from genome assembly GCA_039657365.1 of Stephania yunnanensis. Classification (NCBI taxonomy): domain Eukaryota; kingdom Viridiplantae; phylum Streptophyta; class Magnoliopsida; order Ranunculales; family Menispermaceae; genus Stephania; species Stephania yunnanensis. The sequence continues at coordinate 55,420,770 of CM077584.1, forward strand.
TGGATTCAAAGGCCGTGATAAAGTCAACAACAATGGCAGAGGTTAGAACAATAATCGGCAGTGGTGGGATAGAAATAAAGGTCGTAGACGAGACGAAGGTCGCGATTAACAGAGAAACAGGATTCAGTGTTACAACTGTCGAAAACTTGGACATATAGCTAGATAATGCAGGCTAAAGTAATCATTAGAGTCGGAGTCTGAGGAGCAGAGTGATCAAGATGAGGAGTTTCATCAGACACTAATGATGGTTTCATCAGCTCAGGAGAATGCTCGGAGTAACATGTGGTATCTCGACGGTGCATGCTCTAACCATATGTGTGGCAATAGAGAGTTTTTTTATGAGTTTGATGAGTTAATGTTGACAGAGGTCAAGTTTGCTGATGATAGGAAACTTCCAGTTAAGGGAAAATGAAGAATTTTGATCCAGTTGGAGAATGGTGATCATCAATTTATTCCAGATGTGTTATATGTACCGACATTGACAAGCAATTTGCTAAGTTTGGGGCAGTTGCTAGAGAAGAGGTACAAAGTGAATTTCAAAGATAGTCATCTCACTATATTTAACTCTAAAGGTATGATCATTCTTAAGTCTCCTTTGAAAAATAGGTTGTTTCAGATTAAGATTAAGACTGGATCTTATCCGTGTTTTAAATCCATTGTTTCTGATGAGTCATGGTTATGGCATCTAAGATATGGTCATCTAGACTTCAAAAGTTGAAGTTGCTGACTCATAAGAATTTAGTGAAAGGATTGTCTGTTATTCAACATCTAAAGCAATTTTGTGAGGAGTGTATTTTGGTGGAGCAACATAGACGAACGATTACTTCCAACACTTCAAAGGCCTGTCAACTCTCTACTATAGTTGGTTCACTCGGATGTTTATGGTCATCTGCAGGACTGCTTCACTGAGAGGAAACAAATATTTTATGACTTTTATTGATGACTACAGTAGGATGATTTGGGTGTATACTTTAAAGAATAAGTCTGATGCATTTAGTTGCTTTTAGAAGTTCAAGGCAACCGTGGAGAAATAGAGTGGACGATACATCAAGACTTAGAGACCAGATGGTGGTGGTGAGGACACGTCCTCGACATTTTCAAAGTTTTGTGATCGTCATGGGATTAAACATGAGATCATGCCACCAAAGACAATGCAACATAATGGTGTTGCAGAGAGAAAGAATAAGACGATTATAGACATGGCTCATAGTATGTTGAAAGCCAAAGGTCTACCTGATCCTTTTTGGGTTGAAGCAGTTGCATGTTCGGTTTATTTACTGAATAGGTCTCCCATAAAAGGTATGTCCCATATAACCCCAGAAGAGGCTTGAAGTAGTTACAAGCCAAGTGTCAAACACTTGAAGGTGTGTGCATCCACTGCATATGTACATGTTCTTGGTGCTAACAGAAAGAAGTTAGATGACAAAGGCGTGAATGTCATATTTATTGGCTATATTCCAGGGAGAATTGTAACGTACAAATTGCACAATCCGTTACCAATGCAGTCATTGTTGGCAGAGATGTCAAGTTTGATGAAAAAGGTGCGTTGATTTGGGGCATAAAAGGAAAGAGTATTGCTCAACCATCTACGATTAGATGTGAGGATGAAGCTTCCACTTCGGTTGGTATTGTCGCTAGACCCCAGAGATACCAGTTGCAGACCACGAAGAAGTGTGAGACAACCAGCTCGACTTCGGGATTGTAAGATCACCCATGATAATGTCGTTGATAACAAAGGCAATCGAGTGCATTGTGCACTGTTTAGCATTAAGGAAGCAGTGCGAGATAGATGGCGAGTGAACGATAAAGGATGTCGTCGATGGAGGTCGAGATCTGCATTCGAAAGAAGATCAAGTGGAAGATCACGACAATCTAATTTATGGGGGATGATGTTTTGTTTTTTAATTCAGATAAGTAATTTAGATTATGGGGGGATGTTGGAGTTGTAATCTAAATTAGATTAGTGTTTGAGCTTGATTAGGACTTTGAGTTAGAGTTTGAGCCTATTTAGGGTCTCCTAGTTGAATTAGGTGTATGCTTATGTGAGTCTAAAATTAGAGTTAACTCCCCGCATTGTAATTAACGAGTTTATTAAAGCGATTAATAAAGTGTGTCATTGCAGTGTCTCTAAACCTAACAATCACCCCTGCTCTCCTTGCCGCTGTCGTCCCCTCACCCATACTCTCCTTGTCATAATCGCATATTTCTCTCCTCGCTGTTGCCGCCTCGTTACCCCCTGCTCTCCTTGGTATCGCTGCTCCACCCTCCGCTTCGAATGCCTCCGGTTCCTACCGCCATTATGCCGGTCAATGCTTTCCTCTCACCAAAGCTAGATGTTACATTTTTATTTTTGTTTTTATTTTTGTTTTTATTTTTGTAAATTTAAGATTTGTTGTTTCGAGTTTTTTTTTTTTGAGTTTTCATTTTATTTGTTTATTTGTTGTATTTGTTGTTGTTGTTGTTGTTGAATAAACTTGTTTTATTTTTTAGGGTTTGTTGTTATTTTTGTTTCATTTTTTAGGATTTGTTTCTTAAAAAAAAAAAAAACATCACTGTTTTCAAAAAATGAAACTTTTTTCGTCAACCCATTAGAAAATAGCAATGGGATTGACACCCATCACTATTTCGAAATAGTAATATTTCGAAATAGAGACTAGCCTTCTCGTCGCTATTTCATACAGATCGATTAGCGACGGGTTTGTATTTTTTTTGTAGAGTTATAGGTTATCGCGGGCTGACATAACTATTCAGATGATTAATAGACTAGAGTGGTAGGTGTGAGTTCACCATGTCTACATGGAGGAGAATCGAGCAACCGATTGGATGACAAATATGGCTTATAAACGTCAAGCTAAGATCTCCTTTATGTAGACCAAGCCGAGTAAGATTGAGACGATCCCATAAATGATGTAGTAAGAGTGGCCCTACCACGTATTTGCAGTATGTGATCTTTAAGTATATTAGCCCCCTTCAAATAAAAAAAGTTATTAAGTTGTGGTTTTTTCCCCAAATAATATTGAAGATTTTTAGAGTAAAATCATATACCTATGAGTGTAAGGTGATTAAGTTGGAGATAATATTTGTACTAATGAGATTTATGAACCCAAGCGGGCCCAACAATCCAAATCATCCATAGTGGGCCCTGAATGGACTTATAAACAGATCTGAGTCCTGAAATAGTTTTATTTTGGTAGGACTTTTTTGTTTTGTTTTTTATGGTTTGCAAAAATAATGCATTGTAGCACTTGTTACTCTCACACCTTCACTTTATACAATAACTAGTCATTTCCTGCGCTCCGCGCAAGTGTTAGTGAAACTATACAAAATAAGATTTATTAAATAATTTTATACTATTAAAATGAAATATAATATATATCTTTGTGAATGTACAAAGTTACAAAAAGAAAGTAAAACGAAAGTTGCAGAGTGTCAAAGTGTGTGCTATCCATGATGTAATCAAATGGGAGATTCACGGTCTCGTTTCCCTGATCCAGCAAACTAACACCCACCTACTAACTGTGTTCCATATACAAAAACGATAACTTGCAAGCTAGGGAATCCCCTTATGTTATCGTCAGGTTAACCAAATCCACCAGTTTCCCTATGCCAAAAAAACCACATACCACATCTTTCAATGTTCCAAATTAAAATAAAAACCATCAAGTAAGAGAATACCCGTTGTTCAGTTCGAGCATCCATAATGGATAAAGTGTATTCCATACGTAAGTAGAAGCTTAAAGAGCCAAACAGCATAACCACAAAAAATTGTCCACATGAGAGAAAAATTTAAACAACAGAACTGCCACATTGCGTCCACTCTCTAGCCATTCAATTGCAAATGTCCTTTTTCTAATATCATACTATGATTTTTTCCTTATGATTCTTTGAAAGGTGAAGAAAAAAACTAAGTAGATTATAAGAAGAATGGATAATATGTGAAATTTATATGGGGAATATAACTTGCGGTACACTTCATTCTATGTATAATGATGTTGCGGTGACCAAAGGGATGATGTAAGATTCGAAACAAAGACTTAATCCATTAAAGAAACCCTTCATTAATTAGACCGTTGTTTTCGTTGTTCAAAAATATGAGGGGATGAATATATCGTAAGACAATAAATAACACAAATAAATAAATATCTTAAAATATAATATTTGATAAAATCCTAAAAATGAAATGTTGGAAGGAGAGAGCATGTGAAACTTTATATATATATATATAGGTACATTTCAAAGGTTTAGGATTGAGTCTCTTGACTATCTGAACATGATCAATTACTTTACGATTCCTCTAATATTTTAAGAGGATGAATAGATTGAAAATCTGGAAGGTTTCTTTTGTGAGAAAGAAAGCTAATGAAATAACTCATTGTTGGAACAAGCAACTATATAAACATAAATCTGAACATGGCAATTCTAAACAAATAATTAATCATCCCGGTTTTAACAATTAAGAGAATTGAGAATTAAAGTGTACCAGAGGCATACAGTGTAATGTCCTAAGATAGAAAATTTCCTTCAACTCGATGCTAAATTCAGCTAGAAGTTATGTCCATATGATACAACTGGTTCGTTCTTTGTTTAAAGTACCAATCAAAGAACCTTCAAAACTGCAAAATCAACTCTCTCTCAAACACAAAACACATATAATCTTTAATTAAGAAAAAAATCAGTGTCTTCTTATGTGAATGGACCCTTCACTTATAGAGAATATTCTAATTGTCCCATTAGTGGACAATTTAATTAACTGCCTTATTAGTGGTTCGATTAGTGGATCACTAATTAGCAGCTCATTAACTCCTTAATTAAAAAAAAAACAATTGTTGGTGCTCTTTTAATTTTTCAAAAACAAAAATAAAAAACATATTTAAGAAATGGCTAAGTCTTGATCCAAGCAAAGCCTCGAGGCTCAAGGCCCTTGTCAAATATTATTATAATATGCCTTTGTCAAAGATTATATAAGTGTAACCCCATGCGTCGCTCACTACAATCAACTCGTCACATAAAAAATAGTGAAGTGTGTTGGACCATATTTCAAGTGACAAACAAAACTTTCTCTCTTATATGGGACTAAAGGTTTAGTTTTTACTTTGCTATACATAATTAGAACTACTAAGTTCAACACTCATAATATGACAAAGCTGGCTAAGCTTCGCAGTGTTCACGCACGGTCATAACAAAGTGTGATGTGAATTTCCAAGATATTATTGAGCATTATTAATGTATGTAAAAAAGTGTGATGTGAATTTCTACAAGATATTGTTGAGCATAATTAATGTACGTAAAGGATGTAGGATATATTTTCCAATTCAATAAATCTACTTGGACTCGTGAGTCTGGACTCATAGGGATACTTGTGAATTGATTCCCATCGCATGTACGTGGGGAGCATGATGACTCGTATATTCAGACTCATGAGTTCAAATAACACTACCCCTTCCAATTTATGAAATGAAATCACTGTTGCTCTCCAACTAAAAAGGAAAAGGTCGACCACATGTCTATGGTTGGATGTATAGGGATGCAAATATATGAGTCATCATGCTCCCTACGTCCACGCGATGGGAATCAATTCATAAGTATATAAGTCATCATGCTCGAAACAAAACAACAACAATAACAACAACATAGCCTCAGTCCCAAATTAACTGGGGTCGACAACATGGATCAAACTTTTCCATTGTACTCGATTAAGTGCAATCATGCTCGAAACAAAAAAGAAAAATTAATGATTCACTAACTTTTTTTGGTCAAAAATAATGACAACGACTTACTTACAATTCACTACAAAAATGTCCCAAACTCATCACTGATTCGGTACGGCTCGTCGCTATTACGTGTTAGTGATAGGAATAGCGACGGGGAAGCTCGTCGCTATTTTCCTCGTCGCTAAAACGATCAACGACGGGTTGTCAGGATTAGCGACGGGGTATCGTCCCTAATCCCATCACCACAACCCGTCGCTGAATTGGCCACGTGTTTTTGGTCTAAACCAATTTTGTGCCACGTCACTTTTTGGCGACGGGGATCCGTAGCTAAACCCCGTCGCCGTTTGTCCACGTGGCTGATAAATCAGGCACATGGATGACAATTGGTGACGGGAAGCCGTCGCTAACCCTGTCTTTAATAATTTTAAAAAAAATTTAAAATTTTTTTCGATTTTCTGATATTCAAAATATTTAAAATAGTTAATATTATTAAAAGTAATATAAAAACTAATAATTTTTAATTTAAGATTTTATTAAATATTTTTTTAATTTAATTGAAATTAATATTAAAATGAAATGTTTTTAAAATAGTATTATTTATTTTTTAAAAATAATATTAAATTAAAGAATTATTTTTAAAATTTATTAAAAATTTTCGATTATGAAGAGAACATATTTTAGTTTTATTAAAATGATAATTGTGATTTTAAACATCATAAAACAAGTTAATTATTAAAGAAAATTTACGTTTTTCTGCTTAGTAAAAAAACAATTTATTCGGAATAACAATTATGCAAATAAAAATAAGCAAATTAAGCTAAATAATTCAAGTAAATAAAGAACTAAATGAAATAAATACAACAAAAAAACTTACAAGTATAAAATGTACAAAACAAGATGAAAAGTATGTGTGAGTGCCAAATATAAAATCCTAAGTGTATACATCAGTGAGAACTCAATCGTCGGGATCGTTGTCGGTCTCTGAGTTATCGGGAACATCTTTTGGAGGTGCGAATGAAATCCTAAGTCTTTCCATTAGAGCCTGTTCCATGTGACCTAATTGTTCCTGCACCTTTCGCAACTCATCATGGTTTAAAGTGTTACCCTACATAACCCGAAGAAGATTTGTCTGCATCTCCTTGATGTCCCTCCTTAGCAGCTCAATGGGCTTATCATAAGCAGAAATAGGCCAAGAAGATCCACCTCTAGCTCTAACTCCAGCTCCAGCTCAACTCCAGCTCCAACATGTCTACCTCGCAACCCTAATGGTGTCCACCCTAATCCATATGTCTGTCCTTTGTCGTCACACTCCATGAAGGACAAATATAGCTCGGTCTCATCAATCGAGGTGTCAAGTTGCAACTGTGTGAACTCAATGCGTCTATTTCTATTCGCCGTCTAAAATAAGAATTAAGAAATTTACAAGTCATATATACAAGTCATTGATACATATCATTAATTAACCAAACAAAATTTAAAAACAAAACTATTTTCTAACAACAATCCTCTCTACTCTCTGATCAAGGAAAATGACGTTTTCATGATCTTTGGTATGGAAGTATAGGCATAACTCCAAAGAAACGAGGGTCGACCTAACTTCTCCTCATACAAAACATATATTTAAAAAGGATTAAGTTTAAGACTTAATTATATTATATTATATATGTATAAAATTATTATAACTTACCAGCCTCTCTACGTGCTGATAAATGGATATGGAACCACCTGTATGCATTGTTACCCCCGTACCAGTTCCCCATGTCTCCTTTCTCCGATTCTTGCTTGCTCGCTTAGACTTATTTTTAAATTCAGAGGCGGACTGCATCTTCTTATAGTACTTGAAGATTTCGGTAGATACATGTGCCGGTGTTTTATCTTTGAAACACATTTTACTAATAAAATTGGCATACCGAGTGGCAATCTACCTATCATACGCCTCTCTAATAGTGTCGTTATCTGATGGCTCACAGTCGAATGTAAGCTATACACAAAAACATTAAAATTTAAATTTAACTATAAATACTTTTCAATTTTTGTCTCTAAATCGTAAGAAAATGAGATTACCTTAACTTAAACAAATTTACCTTCCATTGATTCTAATAAACATCTCGCATGTGCCGCGGAACAAACTCCCAAGAATAGACATCCTTGTGTAAGGAGTGTTTATATGCCCTAGTCATCTCCCGAGTAGCTCTGTCAGATGGGTGCAATTTCCGTCCGCTAAATTGAAAACGATGCGTTAAACTAAGTTTATAAAAATTCCTTAAACGTAAATATTCATATTTAAAGTACGTTTACTTATTATTTGTCATCCTTCATGACCAAGAATATTCCCCGAGGCTTGATTAGTAGTATTGCTTCGTCGTCGTCCACATGGAGCCATATTTATGGATGCGTCACTCGAATAGTGTGTCGAAGAACTCGGTGACTGTAACATATGCTCTACCTGATAACTCATAGAAGGCGAGGCATACAAATCAGAAGGCCTGATGGTGGGGCTATATAATGGTCGTGCGTACGATCATGCAGATGTGAGGGAGATGTAGATCCCCTTGATGAAAAAGTAGGCCCAACACCTGGCCTTAACGTACCACGACCATTGACGGATGGAGTGGATAGTGATGAAAGTAGCGTAGAGTACATCTGCATAGAGGTGAGATTATCATCGAATATAGATGACAAAGACATATAAGATGTAGGGGATGTGATGGATGTGCATAAGATAGGGGAGGTGTCTGATGGAAAAAGGGGTATGTTGGGAGGGGTGGTGTGGGTACGGATGAAAGAACGAGGCCAACTGTGGAGGGGGATGCGAAGAATGCTGATGAGAGTGTAGCATCCTTTAACCTGATTAGAGCAATACCCGACCTGAAAACCTAATTAAGCCCATATTACCCTTACTAGACCTAACTAGAGCCGGTAGCCTTACCACCCACACCTAATAAGCACTACTATATATCGATTATCGAACTAAAACAAATCATACACGCAACGAAAATTTAAAACCTTTTTCGATAACCAAAATAAGATATACTATATTAAAAATAAAATGGAATAAACCATGGTTATATAATCTCCCATCCCATGTAATATTACAAAAATGTAATTCAATAGAAATATATAGGACCAGAGAAAGTCATTATATCGAAGAAAAGTTCAAGACTCTTATAACTTCTCCATCCCGTAGTCGTAGCGCTCGTTGGATCTACCTGTAATGTTAATTGGGGTGAGCGCTCCAACTTGCTCAGTAAGTAGGTATTCACATAACCATCGACATTCCATATAATAGTCAAGGATATCATCCAATAACAACATGCACCAATGATATCTAACAAGAATATGGAAATCATATAAATTTAATACATAAACGAATGCAAAGCAAATGTCTTTGGACTATTACACTGTGAATCCTATTTTATTTATAAAACTAGGCCAATACCCACCGGTGCCATTAATACGAGTGTTAAACCAACACACCGCGCATATGTGATGTTTAGCAAATCGATTAATGCCCAATGGTTCTATCCTAAACCCTCCAGTGAATATGTAACCCACGTAACCTATTAACTAAGTAGGATGTTACATATAGGCCGGAAAGCTAACCCATCACATATATCATGTCGTTTCAATTCTAGGATCTTACTCTCGTGAATCACATTATACATCATTTTCTATTCATTAGAAAAATCATCACAGTGTGCATAATCTCATATTTCAATCCAACAACTACATGAGTTATGCGTACTAAATAGCTGGGCAATATTGATAAATAAGCGAATCTACACTTACCTCGGGTTTAAGTCTCTGTTTCACAAACTCCTTAAGTTTCCAATCATCTCACGTTTCCTCGTTGTTCCTTAACCTATCACCAATCATTTGTTGTCAATTTAAGTCTAGTATACTCCAATTAGAACCTCTAGACCAAAAGCTCTCGACAAACCACCCAAATCTAATTAGTTTTGTACTGATATGAGCGCGGATAACACGCTATGTCCTGGAGCTAGCGTGTTATTCGCACTATTGAACTTCATACACACTTATGGGGTCTCATAGCGCGCTATCCGTATGTCAGTCATCTTCCCCAGTACGCGTAGCACGCTATGGCCAATGCCTAACGCGCAATACGCACCAGATCTGCAACACCAACACACTTCGACTTATCTAAACTTGACCCAAACTATATCCAAAACATTCCCAAATCACCAAGGAGGACCTCTAATGAGGTTGTAAACCAATTCAAATCAACAACAACCTCAATTTACAAAGATTTGTTCATCATGAGATAATTCAATATGAACAAACTCAAAAATCAAACTTACCAAAGTGATGATCACTAACTTCTAATCTGTTTAAGCTCCTTAACTAGATTGAATTCGACTCTTGGAATGACCTTCTTTGATAAGAAATCGAACCAACCTCCGAACCTTCTTGAATTTTCGATTGAATTGGATAAAAATGAATTTTTTTTTATATATATAGATTTTCCTCGAGATACGCATCATGCTATCGCGAGATCGATCGCGTGGTTGATGCGTTAAAGTGACACTCCTTAAAATGACACAAAATTTGACACATCAAGCACTTACGCTTCGTTCGAGACGATCCAACAATCCATATAATTTTAATATTTTTTATTTTCTAATATATATTTATATATTTAAAAATGTATAAATATATATTGCGTATTATTCACCAATAAACTCACCGGACGTGCTTACAAGTGTTTTGAGCGTGCACATTCGAGCCACGACTCCCTCATCACACTTGGTGTCTCGGTAAACCATTGTTTATGGGTATTTTCTATTTTATAGACTTGTGTATAATTTATGTGTTATACAACAACCTATATAATTGATTTAACAATTTAAATAAACACCATACATCGTGCAAACGCACACACACGCTATTCGAGATACGCCAAACTTAATTACAAGCCTAACTCGAATTAATTAGGATTTGAATTAGTGCTAATCATCAGCTTAAGGTAACAGGTCGTTACACTGAGTCTGCTAGCCCTGACAAGACATCACGAGAGCGTGGGTATGAATGACCCGATCGTTGATCTCTGCTACTGTTGGATCGTCCACTGGATCGACCACCCGATCATCTACTAGATCATCCACCGGATCCCTCACTAGATGAGGGATTGTATCCTCTGCCTGACGACATAACTTTATACAAAAAATTAAGACTAAGTTAGAAACAAGATATGCGTGAACCTTTTAAATTTGAAATATTACGTAACAAGTCAAAAAATATAATTCCAATGTTTGCATCATTTACCAACTAAAATGTTTATATCATGGTTCGTCATCACTGTCCTCATCGTTCGATGAAAACTTGGAATTATCTAGTTCATCATCTTCTTCGTCGACGTATGACATGTGTGCGCCACTAGGATCAGCTAGCGAAATTGGAACATTGTTGCCAATTGTAACAACACATTTTATTAATGTCATTAATTATCTCGTAAGTGTAGACATGGACGCCATCTCAGATCCACGTGGACGCCGCAGATAGGTTAGGACACACATCGACCTAGGTACACAGGTTAAATTGTGTGTTGGATGGCTTAATTATGGTGCAATTTATTTAAATATTGGTTAAATACATTACATATGTGTATGTTGAATGACTGGAGCGTGCAAGGTTGTATGACGAGGTAGTTGCCTCGAAGCGCGTGCTAACACAAATATCGAGAGGCGAGATACGGGTACATTACAGAAAACTCAATAAACTTACATAAACATGTCTAGGTTATCAAATTGGCATAATTAATGTAACCATAGGTTATCAGATTGAGATAATTAATGTAACCATAAGCTTATTTAATTAACTTGAATAATAGGCTATGGTGCACCTCAAAATGCGTGTCGAGACGAGGGGCACGAAGTACGGGTAGATGAGGGTTCGTGTGACCATGAGTTGGTTTAATGTGATAAATAAAACACTAGTCATATGGTTGAATAAGACTTAATGTAATGTGACATTAGTAGAATAAATGAGAATAGATTACATTAAATAAAAGGGGCCATGAGATGAACATCTAGATCAACATAGTAAGTGGTACTAGATGATGAGTGCACTATTGGAGTCACCGGAAGTTATAGGACAACATGTTTGTGAACCATAAGATACGCCTCGGGATACGTATGCACAATTGATTTCATAAAACATATATATAGGAGAGTTAGTGGAGTGTTTAATCACAACACTCACCCATTTCATGCAGAACCAGAAAATTTAGAGGAAGAAAAAGGACTTCCAGCTGGGAATTCAACAACCTAGACATCAAACCAAGTGAACAAACTTAAGTAATCATTTTCTCCACTTTCTAAGCTTACAAATGAACCCATTTTTGGTGTGTTTAGTGAAATTTGAGTTGATAATTTAGTCTCTGGTTTGTTGTATAAATATGATACATTTCATGTCATTAGATCATATATAAAGAGAATTTATCACTGGTTTTGTTAGAGTTGATGAAATTGGTTGTTAATGGAGATGGTGGTAAATGCATGATTGTGGAAATGGTTATGATTTAAGGTTTTTGGAATGTTCTGATTCATGGATTGAAGTTATTTTGATGAGAGGAGGGTAATAGACCAGTTAGAATAGCTAATTGAGAGGGCTAGAATAGAGTTCTCGAATTGAGAATTTTGTCCCAAAAGGCAATTAGCGCACTAATTGGAACTAATAGCGCGCTAACTGTCCTAAGTGTGCAGCGGTTCTTCACAATGAAGAATAATAGCACGCTAGTTAAGATTTCTAGCGTACTAACTTAAAACTAGCGCGCTAAGTAGACAAATTAGCGCGCTAATGACTGATGAACTATGAAGTTAAGGGATGTTTTTGTTATTTTTAACTTAATACATGTCTAAAAACTTATAACCAACGTAAACTTATAAAATTGGACTTCAGGGACTTAGTGGACTATAGATTGGCATTAGGGAGCTTGTCCGGTCGGATCCGAGAGTTTGGGGAAGTCAGAAAGCGATGTGAGGTTTGTAAAACCCAACTGAAAAACTCTGAGTATTTATTCTGCATACATGTTGTTTCTATTATTCCTTGTTGTTCATCATTCTATTCAGTTATTTGGACTTGGGTTGAGGTTACTCCCCCGGATTTCCTGGTGTGTTTATGAGGCACTGGACTGTAGCACGTGTGACCCAGCCTTTAGTGAATGGCGACCTAGGCTTGCCTTGGTGCACGTGTCGGTGACTCAGTGGATTTATCCTAGCGTCGCGAGGGACAAAGTGTTGGGCTAGTTGGATGCGACCACTGGTGGGAACTTGGTGACCCGAAGTACATTTTAGTCCCTCAGAGCGACTACTTACATTTGTTAGCTTTTATGTTGTTTATTCATGCGATGAGCCATTTACAGTTGTCTATTTTATATTCGACATGTTTACTTGACATCATTCCTTGTATTTCCTTTACTTTATTATATGAATGCTCAGAGGGATTCCTTGGGATTTTACTTACCGTACTCGTCATCTGTCTTTTTGTGATGATTGGGTGCATATCTTAGTACTAGTAAGGGCAAGGGGATCCTAGGTGACTACATCTAATTGCCCACTGTCGAGGACCTACTTGTACATGTTTATTTTGATATTTTGTATATTTTAGGGTATTGGGAGACTTGAGATAACACAATACGTGTATATATACATGTTGTGGTGATGTCGCTTATATACAGAGTACTTTCTAGGGTTTTCCACAGTAGGTTTTGCCTTTGAACAATGTTTATCATGCTAAATTATCTTGTTTAAATGGTATTAAATAAGACTTCAGCTGAATATGTTAACATATAAAATAAAACCCATTAGTATGGTTAGGATCTCAATAAATTGCTAACTAGGTAACAATTGAAACTATTAGATTTCCACCGGGGAAGGACAAAGCATATAAAGATAATATACTAATTTATCGAATAATACACTGGTGGACACGATTTACAAGACATAAAGAGGACGGGCAGGTGTCAGACACGTATAGTTGGGCCAGCCGGCAAAGAGGACACGAAAACACGTCACCCCGAAGTAGCTAGGGCCGCCACACCAATATTAACCTCAGTATCATACTCAGGTAGCTGCTCCTGAAAAGTGTTTTGTTGTATAGACGCACTTTCAGCGTTCTCGACTAAGTTATGTTCATCGATGAATTTCAATTGAAGTTTGAGCATAGCTTGCCAATTGTTCTGTGCACTTCTTACACTTGTGTATGAAGGAAAGTATACATGACTAGCTTGCATGGCTAGTATGCAAAGCTCGTAATTGTTTAATCGTAGATTTCGATGTACATCGATGATTTTTAAGAAATGGTAAACTCTTGTCCTGAAATTGATCGTGAAATCGAACCATTCACACTTGAACAACACGATACATAAGAATCCACCATATTCAATTTGTATCACTTCTTCCAACTGCCCGTAAAAGTCATTATCGCATTGTGCATAATTTATGCCCCTAACGCACACCTCGCTACTACGTGTATCATTATTTGCACCATGCGACATAATATGAAATTTGTAGCCATTAACAAGATATGCGTGATATACGATGCAAAGTCAATTAAGGTCGTATGATAACATTTGAAGTGTTGTATCTTGAATATATGATGGAACCTACAGCGAAAAGAAATTTTCATTGATAAACCTCATTTTTAAATAAATAAAAAATTGAAGAATTATTTTAATATGCATATAGTAATGGCATACGAATTGTTGGAACCAACTTAAGAAATGTTTCTCAAAATGGTTATCGATTGCACTTTATGTAATATTCAATTGCTTGAAATGAAACTCCGATACGTACATCCTACAGGAGAATGAAATAAAGTAAGGATTGTGATGGAATAGATTAAAGATATTAAACAATTAACATTAAAACTATCAATTGAAACGTATTAATGTTTACCTAATGAATGGAGCGACCTTATGATAATTTAACAACACATATGAGTGTGCGATGTTGCACTCTTCATCTATGGGGATAATGTTTTTTTATCTCCCGTAGGTTCGACCTGGGAGGGTGAAGATTGAGAAGTTGCCATTAAAATTCTGAGTTGGTCCGACTCCACCATTGTAATTGCGGGGCGGATGGTTGTGCGAGGTGGAGAATTGTTCCTCAAAATAATAGAAACAAAATGCAACTGCCACTTCCACTAAATATGAATTGCATATTAAGCCCTCAACCCTTACCATACCTCCTAACATATTTTTTAAATGTATCAAGTACCTACATTTTTACAAGTAAGTCAGTTAAATATATTTTTTAATTGATATTAATTGTATACGAGTATAGTCAATTACCTATCAAAATGATACATCCACCGAAATTGTATTGGGTAGCAAGGATAGCCTCGTACGTCAAATAGATAGGGAGATGCTCCATTGAGTCAAAAAAACTTAGCGGAAATATCTTTTCTAATTTGCATAATATCTTAGGAATGTTTTCATGCAAAAGCCAAATATTCTCAACATTTATATTTCTAGCAGTTAAATCTCTAAAGAAAATGCTTAACTCACTAATTGCAATTCATATGTCCTCCTCTAAGAGATCCCGAAAAGCGATCGACAGCAATCGTTACATGAAAACATGACAATCGTGGCTTTTCATCCCAAACATCTTCAACACGTAGCGACCGATGTTAGACGCATAACAATTAGGGAAGTTCCATTTCTTAATCCACTTGCACAACGCTTGTTTTCTCCGCTTGTAAAACGCATATCACGCCTTCAAATATTTCTTAGAGATTGGATCATAATGAAGCTCTAGACGATGACAAATTTCTTTAAATCTTCCCTAGGCTTTTCGTTATATTTCGTCTTCCCTGGCACACTCATGATTGTGTTGAAAATATTGTCAAAAATATTTTTCTCGATGTGCATTACATCTAGGTCGTGTCTAATAAAGTTTGTCTTCCAATAAGGCAAGTCTCATGGTAAGCTTCGTTTTCTCCACCCACTAGTCTTCGAGACTTCGTTGTTTATAACATCCGATCCCAATTCGGTGACCTTCATTAGCCCTAAAGCTTCAATTTCAATCAATATATCTTCACATGATTTATTAGTCGGTAGCTTGTCGGATACTATTCTATTTCTGCGGAAACTAGACTTGTCATTCCTTTCATTTGAATATCGTGATAAAAAACTTCGATGATAATCGAACCAAGATGATTTCCCCCGAACCTTAACTGGAAAGTGTCGGTATCTTCCATACAACAAGGACAAGTTGTCATCCGTGCGTGCTCCATCCCGACAACATGTTATAGGTTGGAAAATCACTCACGGTCCACAAAAGTGTAGCGCACATTTAGAAGTTTGTCTTAGTCATATATAGCCACTCCATCGTACCATAAAATCCTGTAATTCTTTCACCAACAGTTGGATAAACACATCAATTTTTTACGATGGATTGGTTGGTCCAGGTACGATCACAGTTAAGAACATTACTTCTTTTTCATACATATCGACGAATGCAAGTTGTATGGTGTCAAAATCACCAGCCACGAGGAGTACGATTTATTGATCATGCCGAAAGGTTGGAACTCATCAGTGCATTAAACCAAGTTGAACATTACGAACCTAAGAGCTGAAGGTAGGGTTCACTTGGTTGAAGTGGTTTCATGCCATGGAACCAGAGTAATACTGCATATTGTTCTCATCCATGACGTATTCAGTGTGCCATCGCATGTGTTTTGCGGTAGCTTTCGATGCAAACAAACATCGTAGATGGGGCGCCAAAGGAAAGGAAACATTATCTTGTGCTCGCGTTTGTTGGAGTTAAACCTAAGTTCTCAACTAAACTTGCAAGATGTAAGCTCGGAGTTGGGCTCCCAATAAAGCATGCATAATTGGGGACAACAATCGATTCACTCATATGGGAGACCCAACCAGTGCATTAAACTTTTACATTTGTAAAAGTTATCTATCAAACAATTGTCTTCAGACAATATGACTTTACATACTTGCAAAATTTCTTCGAACGCTTGCTCCGAAATATGATGATTCGACTTTATCGTCAACAAATGCGCCATTCTTGAGAGTTTAGCCATCTTCTCGCAACTCGACCAAAGTGATTGATTTGTTGTGTCAATTATTTTGAATAAATGTTTGGCTTCAGGATTCGGGTCCTCTTCACGGGCCCACATGGTCGTGTATCATATGATGATATGACGTCGAATATTCATCCATTGGATCATCACCTTCATTGTCCGCATCGCTTAGTAATTCTTCCTCCCCATGCTCGGTTCAATAATAATAGTCAGGAACGAATCCGCCCCTCACTAGATGAAGCTCTATTGTGTTTACATCATAGTATTTCTCATCGCGACATTTTTGACATGGACATCGAGTATTCACTTCGTTCAGGAAAGTGGTGCAGTCTTGCATGACAAATTTTATGAAGCGAACAGCGAGTTTTTGCCGAACCTTAATTAAATACACGTACACATTAATCACTATATACGTTTTAGTCGAATGTTAATCGTAATTAGTCGAATTGGTTGCATTTGCACATACTTTACGTAATATATTTTATACATTTTAGTCGAATATTAATCGTAATTAGTTGAATTTGTTGCAATATTTGCACATATTTTGTTTAATATACATTAATATATTAAGTACAGACGTTATTATAAATTATTATAATTTTATTTCAATTATATATCTACCATAATTATTAAATTTAAGTGTTTTATTTTTTTTCAATTGCAAAATAAATTTATTTTCCTATTCATTACAATTTTTTAAAGTACATTAATGTAATTGTATATATAATATAAATTATTATAAGTTTTTTCAAAATATATATAATAAGATTATTAATTTTTAAGTGGCTTTCTTTTACAAATATATAGTATAAGTTTTATATATGGAGTATAGAAAAACGTTGTTATATTTTTTCAATCAATTATATAATATAATATATGCATATATGTAGTCCTTTATTTTAATTTGTCTTCTTTGAAATGTAATTTATCTAATTAATATTTATCATTTAAATAAAATATTCAATCAATTGTATATTTCTTAATTAATTTTAAAGCACTTTAAAGTCCTTTATGTTTGTACATGTAGTCCTTTATTTTTGTCCTAGATGAAATGTAATTTATCTAATAGATTTTGATCATTTAAATAAGATTTTATTACTAAAAAGTATACACAACTTTTTTAATCATAATTTTAATTCGACATATATATAAGTGATATATGTTATATTTCTTAATTACTTTTAAAGTGCTTTAACATACACTTTTTTTCAACCAAAATTATAACACATTTCAAGTAAATTAGATAGCAACATTAAAAAATTATATACAAACATTACAACTAAATTAATTATTCAAACATCACAACTAAATTATAACACATTACAAAAAAATCACAATAAAACTAAATTACAATCACACGTGCATTTTTTTTCACTAGTATAAAAAAATTTTATATACAACACATTTTAATCATAAGATTATACAAAAATATACAAACCATTTTAATCATAAAAAATTAAAAAAAAAAAAATTACAATAAGAACTCAATTGCAAAATTATTATAAACCATTTTTTTCAAAAAATTTAATTTTTAAACAATTTTATTCAAACGAAATCATTAAAATATTTTTTGCAAACATTTTTCACCAAAAAATATATTAAAATAAATTCACAAATTAATATATGATTTCCTAAAATAATATATATATATATATATATATATATATATATATATATATATATATATATATATATATATATATATATATATATATATATATATATATATATATATGCAGCACAACAGAATGTAGCACCGATTGAAATGGGCGAACGGCGACCGGGCGGACGGTGGCATGGCTGACGGAGGCCGATAGAGAGCTAGGGAACCCGGACGAGATCGAAGAGATGTCACCCAGAGAGACGAGATCGATGGCTTGGCGGACGGAAGCCAAGGTTTAGGGTTCGGCGTCTAGAGAGATCAGAGGGGACAGAGATAGGGTTTTAGGTTTCGGCCAGAGAGAAAGGGGCAGAGAGTGAGAGGGGACGACGAGGGAGATCGAGTGAGGAGGGCTACTGGAGAGGGAGAGGAAAGGGAGAGGCAGCCGAGAGGGAGATCGAGCAAGGAGGGGCAGAGAGAGAGGGAGAGGAGAGGAAATGGTTTTGGTGATTAATTTTAAAAAATAGCGACGGGATTGCCCCGTCGCTATTCCCACACATGTCCCTCTCATCCTTGGCCACGTGGCCCAAGAGGATTGCCCTTGGGCGAGAAATAGTGATGGGAGTCGTCGCTACCCCCGTCGCTAAAAGCGTGAACGGTCAACGACAGTCTCCGTCGCTAATCACCACCATTTTTTGTAGTGATGGGAGGTTAGCTTCTTTAAATTAAATTGTAACGGCCCATTTTATAAATTTCTCTTCACTTGGCATACGTGGACGCCAACTCAGATCCACAGGGACATCGCAATAGGCTAGGACGCACGGGGACTAGGGTATGCTAGGTAATTGTGTGTTGGATGCTTATTCGCGGTGAAATTTATTGAAATACATCACATGTGTGTATGTTACATCAAAATACGTGCGAGATTGTGTGAACTGTATTCGCCTCGATATGCGTGTCGACGCGGGTACCGGGTAGTTGACGGGACCGAATATTAGGTCGGGGAAACTAAAACACAAATTAAATAAAAATGGCCAAATTACTTAACAGTATTCATTGAATTCCATTTATTTATTGAATGCTCGGAGGAGTTCCTTGGGATTTTACTGACTGGACTCGTCATCCAATTTCTTCTGTGATGATTGAGTGCAGATCCTAGTACAAGTAAGGGCAAGGGGATCTTAGGCGACTATTTCATTCGCCTACCTCGAGGACTACTTGTAGTGATTATTTTGATATTTTGATTCTTTTGGAAACTGGGGAGTGACTTGACCTTGTGTCTGCTTAGTTTTATATGGTACATTTGTTTACTTTGAATTGTTCAGGGTGTTTCCACAGTAGGTTTTGTTAACTTCCTTAATATTTCTTGTATTTACGTACACCTTCAGCTGCATTTGTCATTTATACATCGTACACACAAGTGGATACGAATCTCGAGACAGAGTAAGGACGGGCAGGTGCCGTACACGTGTAATTGGGCCAGTTGGCGAGAAGTACACGGAGATACGTCACCCCGGGGCGGCGAGGGCCGCCACATAAATTGATTCTCCTTTAAAGCAGATACGATCATAGCTAGCATATTAATTAATCCATGCAAATTAAACATTGCCCGTCATGTTGAATTAAATTAAAAAATAAAATAAAAAATCGTGATGTTACACAAATTTATATTTGTGTAAAGCTCATTTCTAGCCTTCGTTAATAAATTGTTTAAAATTACATATTGAAAGTAGCAACAATTTTTATTTTTATTTTTTTGATGGACAAGTATTAATAATTCAAATACCAACTAATTAAATGGCTCAATGATTTGATATGTGATGTGGAAGTAAAAAGTTATTGGTTCAAACTTTAGTGAGTGCAAAATGAGCATTGCCTCCAATTTATCAAAAAAATTAGTAATAATTCAAATAAACAGACTCTATGAAACATTATTTATTTTTATTTTTTATTTTTGAGTGAAAGCTGAAACACTAATTAAACCACAATAAATTGCTCCGATCGAGGAGGAAAGAGGGGAAAAGAAATTTTGTTTTTCTAATTAAAGTGACAAAAAGTCGATCTCCTTAAATAAATATTAACTCTATATATTAATTAAAATTTACTAAATAACAAAATTATAAAAGTATAGTTGATGCAGTTTTGAAATTGGAAAGCTGAAACACAATATATATGTGTAGTTTTTTTTCTTTTTTTTTTTTTTTTTTTGACTTCAGTAACTGCATTGTTGTCAATGTTTATTGCATTATACTATCTATATGCACGCCATTTGCTGCGTAGTATATAGTACTAGTTGTTAATGTTTACTGAATTTTGGGTAGAGTTGCATGAGGACAATATCACTATTCACTACATCAGTATGTATTCAAGGAAGCAAATATGTGTATAAAATGTACTCCCTAATTCAATAAAGTCTGAGTTTCAATATCTTTGTGTTTTATTTTATTTTTTTTTTACTTCAACGGAAGTCTTATCATCGGCCCCCAAACCTTACCTTCTCACAAGAGACACCTCATCCCTCCTACCAGACGTACCTCGGCAAAGTTTCAATATTTATTGGGAGGGTATATGTGGAGCAGATCAAGGTAGCTTCTGAAGCAGATCAAGGTCTAAACGTCAAAGAAAGTTAGGCACATTGACCTCTCAAACAATCCAAATGATACCTTCATATATATATATATATATAGTCATCGCTGTGCATTTACATGCTATTGGACGGTCATGATTAGACCCGAATATTTTAACTTCGAACCAAACAACTAAAAAATGAAAAACAAAATAAATAAGGGGAGCAAATCATACAAATACAATGCCCTCCGTCTATTTGACAAGTCACTTTGCACGGGACATATCAAATTAAATTCCATGCTTCTAAGTCTTTTCTCTAATTATGTTGAAAGGAAAGAGTTTTTTTTTTTTTTTTAATATTTTTATTAATTCGCCCAAGAATCCTACAAAGGACACACCTCTTCCTATAAGATAAATACATACATGCACCAAAAAATTAGTAGAATTGACCTTTAAACCTTATAAAAGTAAACCAACTAATTAGGTGGCTCCATAGTTTGATACGAGATTTGAAAGTAAAAAATCATTGTTCAATTTTGTAATATAGGTCTCAATCCAAGGTGAAGAGAGTGTGGTGACTAATATTATGTATGAGCTACAAGTGTGAAAGGTGATTCATTCCAAAATGTCAAGGCAAGATGGAGTGTCAACTCCACACTAATTATAAGTCTTATTTTTATTTTCAAGTAGTCGATGTGGGACTTGACTGCAGAACATCAATCAACCATACAATGGGCAATTAAGCCAACCATCGGCTCTGATGTTATGTTCAATTTTGTAATATATTTCTCAATCCGGAGTAATGAGTAATATTATGTATGGGCTGTAAGTGTGAAGGGGGATTCGCTCTAAAATGTTAAGGCAAGATGAAGTATCCACTCCACACTTATAAGCCTTATTTTTATTTTCAAGAAGTCGATGTGGGACTATCCCAGCATCTCCAACAATCATGAGTTCAAACCTTGGTGGGTACAAAAGTTGTTTCTTTCTTATAAAAAAAAAAAACCTCATAGAAGCATTTTATTTAAATTAATAAAATACACAAGAGCATCGTCTTCTTTCCATAAAATTAAGCGGACGACTCAATAATTTGATATGTGGCAATGGGTGCAAGAAGCTGAGAATTCGAATTTCATGATGATAAGTTATAATATGTAAGAACACAAATAGGAGGCTCTTGACAAAATTCTTAATTTGTCGGAAGTAATAATGTTTTTTTTTTTTTTTTGGGTCAAAGGGACATAATTACCTAGTTAGTATCTCAAAGAGAGGATATAGACATTTATATAGAGGTTAACTATACTTAACAATATATTATTATTTTTTCATAAGCTAGATTACAATTATCTGGATGGAGTCCAATCACAACGTACAAGACTAGATGTCCTCTTAAAGATATATATGAGTCATCGATCAATTAGATATTTTATCACCTCAGTAAATTAAAATACTAAAAGAGTTATATACGTATATAATTCTCGCATTTAAGAAATACCAATCAAGTAAGAAACTCATTGATATGTAGCAATAGATCATTTGTGTAAAAAGTTGATTTTCGAGTCAGCATGTTCTATAGACACCAAAATCAATCATCGAAAAAAATAAACACCAAAATTAGATTCACCGATGACAATATTACAATAAGCTCAGTGTTAAAAATAACATTGAACAATAAATTGAAAATCGATTACTTAAAAAAGCGTATACTTTCATCCAAGGTCAATTTAAATCTATATGTACTATATATAATGTCAATCCTCCATAAGAATCTATTAATTCAAAACTTAACATTATTTCAATATTACCCTTAAATATATATTTCTTATTTATTTGAAAAAAAGTTAAAAAATAATTAGTGGGAGCTTTTTGAAATCAAACTAATTAACTTGCTTATAATTAGTTTTTTAAAAAATTAAACTTTTCCTAAATTATCTTCATTTCCTTCTTATACTTACGAATCTCTCTATAACTGTCATTTTCTTTCTCTTGGTGTGGAACAGTTAATTTGAAAAGTTTAGAGTCTAATTTTTCTTCTTCTTCTTTTTTTTTTTTACTTCATTGGGAGTCGAAGCGAATCCATATATCTCATCATTTAACCTTTATTATTAGGATAAATTTGCGAAAAAAGTTTATATGTATGTGTTAAGAAGTTTTAGCCTTCTAATAATAATTACTTTTTAAACTTTGCCTCGCGTGCCAATTGACTAGTGTAATTAATAGATAATTTTAGTCCCAATTAACTAAACCACATAATATAAAAGTATTTCATATATAAAACATGCAATTGAACCTTATTAAAAAAAAATGCACGTTTACAAATTTTTTTTTAAGTCAAATTAAAAAGAAACTAAATTTTTTTGCCTCGCATGCTCATTGACTAGTGTAATTAATAGATAATTTTAGTCCCCAATTAACTAACCCACATAATATAAAAGTATTTCATATATAAAACATGCAATTGCACCTTATTAAAAAAAAAATGCACGTTTACAAATTTTTTTTTAAGTCAAATTAAAAAGAAACTAAATTTTTTTGGTAGCTAAGTAGCTTGAATCAAAATAAAACCACTTTCGTAATCTTTAATTACAAATTAATGCTATCATTAATTAACCTCACATCACCATTTAAATGAATTAAAAAGGGGTGAAACCTTTGATAACAACCACTTTATTTTGTCATCAATTAATATAGCACAATCACTTCATGGGTAAGGTAAAAAATCGTTATAGACTTCATCCATAGCAACAAAATCAAAGAATCCTGTACTTGTAGTAGTACTCGTTGAATTAATTTGGTTCGAGCATTCCATCTGCGAAGGTAACTTTGCCCCGCTGTTGTTCATCAATTCGCCCCTCATGAATTCAACACTAGTACTACACATATTAATTGTTGCTTCATCTTGTAAGCAACAGCTACCATGGCTATATACATCAATGACATTTAATTCATCCGAGTTTGGATCACTCCGGGCAACAGAGTTCGCGAAGCGTTGGATGTTCATCGTAGATTGATCGAAGGATAACCACTCAGCGAAAAAAATCTTTGGGAGAAATGAAGTAGTTTGGCTATTGATAACCTCTTTTGTTTGGCTTAATTGGTCGAGAACTTCGGGGATGGATTGGTCGATTTCCGATGATGAACTTGAGTCGATTAAACCGGCGGCCATTGGGAAATCCGAATTTGAGGTAGTATTAGATGATGAATGATCTGTGGGTTTTGGGACTTCAAATTCTTCAACCTTCATAACTTCCTTTTTGAGGTAAGAGTTCCAGTAGTTCTTTATCTCATTATCTGTCCTTCCGGGCAAATGTTGTGCTATTTGAGACCACCTATACAAATGTAGGTAATAATCATTTAATTAGACGAATCTAAGTAGAGAGGGGACGAAAAAAGGTTCGAACACTCATGACTACAAAATTAATAAATAAATAATGTATGAATGCTTAATTAGAGTGTGTATATATGTATAGTTACTTGTTGCCCAACAAGTGATGCAGAGCCAAGATGGTCTCCTTCTCTTGGGGACTAAATCCTCCACGCTTCAAGCCAGGTCTCAAGTAGTTAATCCACCTTAATCTACAGCTCTTTCCATTCCTTTGCAAGCCTGTATCGTTGACAAGACAATATGTAAGCAAAATTAATGTTGATCTTTAGCTCCAATTAATCACATATATAGATGACCATATATATACATTCAAGTAATTAAATTAATAATTTTAAAATCAAGTACTAATTAATATTAAACCAAGCATGCTTGATTAAGTACTAGTCTTGGGACCTACACTAGCTTTTCCCATTTATTATCGGCTTCTTCATGCATGACTAAATTATTTTTAAAGAGCTAGAAAGGTCAATTACTTAACATCAAGATGTGAAGCTTATCTTGAGCCCCTTGATGAGGAGCTTGGATAATTAATATTAAGAAAATGTTTTAGCCCGCTAACAATTTGTAGGCAACATATATTTTTGCACCACTCCGAATCACAACCCAAAGATTACTAACACTGGTCGATCTTTCAACCTCATACAATATAAAGGCGGCCATGAACACATGCCAAATCACTAAAGCTATCTGAATATCGATCCATCTAATTGTCTCTTCATAATGCACTAACTAATTAATATTTAATCGTCACATTTTTTTAGCATTTCAACCAAATGTGGTTTGAGAGATTTAGATTAAAATGGCACAAAATTCTACAAATTCAGAAGACTCAAAACATGCAAAAAAAGAGGAAGAAGAAGAAGAAGCAATATATACACGCGTGGAGATGAGAATTGTATATATGTGCAAAGTGACTCACCAGCCTTAATAGGGACTGCACTCCAGCAACTATGGCCGTGTTGGAGAATATGATCTCTGAGTCTCTCGTCTTCTTCAGGAGACCAAAGCCCTTTCCTGGACTTAGCACTCTTGGGTTTGGCGTTTGTCCATGACTTGCAATTCATTTTTTTTATTTTTTTTTTCTCTACTTGTATTCGAAACTGCGTGACAGAATGGCAAAATATGTAGTAGATGGGATGTGGAATTTAAAGAGAGATTAGTTGCATATTTATATACGCTAAGAAACTGTCCACATCACCCCACAACAACAACAACAACAACAACAACAACATACATATTTCCGATCCAGGATTAAGCTGGGTGGTTACAATGGATCAAATTTTTTCATTGTGCTCGATTAAATGCAATTGATTGTGAGCTTTGCAAACCATTCAAATCCCTCCTAATTAATGCATCCCAAAAATATTTAATCATCAACTGTCCACATCACCCCAAAAATATTTAATCATCAACTATGTACATCCATGTATATACAATTGAAATTGCTTTAAATATTGCATAGTTAACGAAATTTAATATGACGTCTCTCATCAAAGCTCACACAATAATACTATGTATGTATTATAAACCAAAATAGTTTATAAATTACAGGTACTTAATTTAGACACTTCTTAGCTATATGGTGATATTAATACACTGGTTCTAATGTCACTCGATGCATACTTGAGATTTGTATTGTGCAATCTTCAAGTGAAGTATATGTAGCCATGAATCTCATTTCTAGCTCTCAGAAATTATGTCAATTAATCATCTCCAATATGAATGTGTTGTCAATAAAATGCTAGAAGTAGTAGCGCCTCCTTTCCTAAACAAAATATAAATGTGTTGTTCTGTGCTCCTTTAAAGTTTTATTTTTAAAAAAATATTTCTTCTCTAATAGTAGTACTTTTTTTTAATTAATTATTGTATTTTGTATAATTAATGGTCATCCCTTCTTACACATGGAGTGTGTTCAATAAAAAAGTGTTCGAAAAGAGAGAAATGATTGGATTACATGACCTAACTTACAAATTCTTCACGCGTCCATTAAAGGCCGTTGACGTGCATCGAGTACCTCGTTATGTGAATCATTATGGAAATCAACGGACTAGTGTCAAACCTTTTGGAATTGTCTAATTTTGTTATTATTTTATTATTGACCAATCAAATAAAGTCGCTGAAAATTTTAATATACAGGGCGGCACTAGTCAAATAAACAATCTTTCTTAGGCTTTGGGTTGGTTCATTTTTTTTGCTAACTTACCAAATAGTATTTTTACTATAAAGCTAACTTCATCGGGTTAACTTGCAGTGAATTACGTATTTTCATGTTTGATTTAATTTCTAAATTTACAAAGAGTTATAAATTTTAAAATAATTAACATATGAATTAACATAAATACACTCAATTGCATTAAATATCATCAATGCAAGCTTAATTTGTATTTATGAGAGCTAAGCCTAATACGCGCTGTATTTTTTTCCTTGTAATAAATATTATTTTTTTTCAAAACAATAAATGTTAATTTTCAAACGTGGGAGATGTTATTTATTTGAGTAATTAGTTCACGTTCAAAACTTTTTATCATAACAATCACTTTCAATTAACATTGATTTCTAATGATGGAAAAAGAAATTCTTTGATAAATATATGAATTAAAAAACAAGATACTAAGCAGTTAAAAATTTTCTTTTTCGTTAAAAACTCTTTTTTTTTTGTCTTTTAGCATAATTATTATTTTTCCTTTGTGTACTTTTCATTGTGGATGAAAAGCCCACTATAAGAGCAAAGCAGATGGTAAATGCATATTGTGGCTGAGCCCTAGGGCATGAAGGTGTGAATTCTTGCTACATCATTAACATGAAAAGGTTGTTCATCCCATTTCGTGAAAATGTACATTTAATCTGATAAGTATATATTTATGCATTGTTTAATATAATGTTTAGTAAGATTTTGAACCTTAATTATTTATTTTATAGTGATTACCCCTCATTTGTACGTATCGTTTGTAGGCTTTGAGGACCCGAAGTGAAGAATTGGAGCAAAACCAGAAGAATTGGACGTGAGGGACATATTTTGGAAATCCACACCGTCATTCCATGCCGCCCACGCAACTCTTACGTCACTTACGATGTAGATTGGACAGAGATCCACGCGGCCACTCATACCATGGAGCCATGCCTACAATGTTACTTGTGGCATGGAACATAGGTTGGAGAAAGATTGGACAGAGAACCACGCTACTACTCACGCTGCGAAGTCCATGCCCGCGACGTGACTCGAAGCATGGAACGTGAAAATAAGATATTTACCTAGATTTTTGGATATTTCAAGTTTCATATAAATAGGATCTTGATATTTCTATTATGGAGAACTTTTTTTACTAATTATCTCTTGGAAAACTTGTGTTTCAACTACATTATATCTTGCTAATCTCCCTGAATATAGACTGGAGGTGGATCAAACAACTCTTTTACACTACAAAAAAAAAGCAAATCAGAAACGGAAAACAAAAATTCCGTCTCTGATTGGATTCAGAAACGGAACAGAGACGGAATGCGTTCCGTCTCTGAAAACGTCGTCGCTGATTGGATCAGAAACGGAAAATGGATTTCGTTTCTGATTTAGAGACGGATCAGAAACGGAATAAATTCCGTTTCGATTATTCAAAATCTACGTCCGTTGCTAATCAGAGACGGATCAGAGACGGAATTTGATCCGTTTCTGATTCATATCTAAAAAAAAAAAAATTAGAGACGGAAATAGCAACGGAATCCAAAGATTCCGTTGCTATTTCCGTCTCTAATTTTCATTTTTGTTTAGTTTTTAAAGTCTTACATATATAGGTCTCAATCCAAGCACATTTAACCTGCCAATATATAATAAATTGACATTCATACATCGACAATATATATCAACAAATATTCAATTGAGAGAACAAAAATGTAAAAATCAAAAATTGAAAAAGATATATATCCAAAAAAAATTGTATAGTATTACAAATGCTCCAAATTTCTAAGTATTCACAAAACCACCAATCCTATTGTTCAACAACCCAAAAAAAAAAAAAAACTTACAATCCTTTAAATATGCACAAAAAGAATTATCAATCGAAAAGTCTTGAGATGTTCTTCAACACCACTTTGCACATGCCAAGGGACATTTGAAACAACTTAATAATTGAATAGTTGAACTTAAATTTTTCAGGGACATAAGCATCATAGGAGATAGAGCTAAGGTAGAAGAGCAATGACTCACATCGAACTTATAGTGACGATCCCTGCACTCGACCATCAAAGTCTACAAACAAGCAAAAAGATTAACATTAATTCATTTGAGATTTAAGAATCCACAAACGATGATAAACACTTGCATATCTTGATTTAAGTAAATTAAATTCTTACCAATCCAGTAGGAGGAAGATAGCAATGTTTGTCATTTTCACTTTTATCTTCATTTTCTAAAAACATATAAGAAAACAAAAATATGCTACCTCATAGATAGACCAAAAAACTCATAAGACTATTTTCAATCAATCCACTTTCACAAGCTACAAAATTTATCATAAGCTCACTCATCTCATTTCAAACCGAGCTTTTTTAACTTTCAAGAACCAAACAATAAACTGTTTAATCCATTTCATAAAGATCGATTTACATTGGCTTTGACCTATTGCAACCCACCCCTTATTTTTCAAGCGTGACGGTGACTCCTTTACCTTTATCTAGAGCACACGATATTCTACATAGGTTGAGTTTGACAATATCAACTTGATGAGGAACTAGGATACCTTTTAAGTTGTGAAGTATGAACTTAATGAGTATCAAACTATTGATCACACCAAAAAAAATGATATGGACTTGTTATTGCCTAAATTTAAAGAAGACATATCCTTATTCAAACAACAATGCAAATTATAGATCATATTCAAGTAAAATTTATGCATTAAACCACTTAATCGAATATTTCAATCAAAAAATGAATGAACCAAAACCAATTTTAAATTTGTTTTTCATGGATTCTTAAAGTAGTATTTCTTGAATTTATTTAGACTAACTTAAATCATTTAAGGACTCAAACCTCATTCCTAGTTATCGACTTAAGTCATTCGACTTTTAAACCATTCTTTCAAATCAAAATCGACGATTGAGTAAAACAAGTATGCGGTGAAGCAAAACAAGAAAAATCTCATAAACTTAGTTATCCAATATAAATTGAATGCGATCGACTAATCACAACTAAAAAGATTCAAATCAACTCATTAGAGTCAAGTTCGACTTAAAATTCTCAAATCATAGCATTTAGTCGAAAATCCATGATTTAATCGAAGTCTTTTTTCAATGGATAAAACAAAGTCTCTTCCGCATCTCAACTTAGCTTCAAGTCTCACCCAAAATGATGATTACTAACTACATTCAATAAAGTTGGATTGAACATATTTCAAGACTTGGGAAAAAAATGAATGAGCTCTCCTTGAAGCGTTTTAAAAGGATTTTACCCAAATCAATGCAAATTAGCTACAATCCTTTCGAGACATGAAAAATCATACTAATGATTGCTCGATTAAATCATATCATAGAAACAAAGCTCAATAAAGAATCCATGAGACTTTAGAATCATGCTTTTCCATGCACTTCGTTAAAAGAACAAGTTAAGGTCTCTTTTGACAATTTCATCAAACAAAAGAGCACATTATCCACCAATACCTTTTACAAGGCATGATCACTTTTGAATACTAGCCCAAATCATCAATATCATATAAAAAAATTTTCATGGAATGCAACTAACCATAACAAAATCCCAAACTTGCCCTAGACATTCAAATTTCCAAGACAAATAGAATCACAAAAAAAACGAAAAAAAAAAAGAGCTAAAAAGGTAGAGATTGAAATTCAATAGACAACCAAAAATCGAAATACCTCGGCGGCCAAGTATTCAAGCACGGCTGCCAAGTAAACGAGAGCGCCAAAGCATCGCCTCGCATGACGAAGAAACCCGTCGTCGTCGGACTTGGTGAAGCTTGATGGTGGAATTTGTTTGCGGTGGTGGCGGTGGCGCGGCGGACGGGCTTGTCGGACGAAGCGCCCTTAGTTTTAGGGTTTTGGAGTGAGGTTTGAAGAGGGGGAGGGTTTGAGAGGGAGAGAGCGGTCGACGGTCCGTGAGAGAGAGCGGTGACAGAGAGAGAGCGGTGAGAGAGAGAGAGAGAGATGCGTCGTCGAGAGAGAGGGATTTTTGGGGAGATAGGGTTTTCCGGAGAGACGAGAGAATCGGGAGAGAGAGCGGTGAGAGACAGAGAGAGAGAGATCTGCCGTCGAGAGAGAGAGAGAGAGAGATCTGCGTCGAGAGAGAGAGAGAGAGAGAGCTGAGTCGAGAGAGAGGGGTTTTTGGGGAGAGAGACGGAGAGAATCGGGAGAGAGAGGTCGAAGGGTTTTGGGAGAGAGAGAATCGGAAGAGAGAGGGAGTTTTATTTTTGAATCATCGAGATCGAAAGATGCACAAATCTCGAGATTTGATGAACGGGTATAACAAAATAAAGTTTTGGCGGGAATGGTGGCGCCATTTTTCAGAGACGGAATTTAATTCCGTCTCTAATTCCGTCTCTAATTCCGTCTCTGATCCGTCTCTAATCCGTCTCTGAATGTTTCCGTCTCAATTCCGTCGCTAACTTTTTAATTTAGAAACGGAAATTATTCCATTTCTAATTCCGTTTCTGATTTAGAAACGGAACTTATTTCCGTTTCTAATTCCGTTTCTGATTTGCTGTTTTTTTGTAGTGTTAACATCAAACTTAATGTGAGATCTATTTTATTTCAATTCCATTGCCTCTCTTTGGTGTTCTATTCCTTTTGGTATTATTGATTGTTAGGGTTAAGCTTTTATACATTGTGAAAAGCCTTTGCATGTGTCTATGTGGAAACATATCGCCAGTGAGTTGATTGCTTACGTAATCGTGCAAGAAAACTTACACACGTGGCATTTGACCATATTGGTTGATTCGATGTTTTCAGGATGGTTAAATACCTTAATGATCTAGGCCAAATCGGACGCACTAGTGATCCGGTTGTTTAGGTTTAGTGTTTTCACAAAACCTAAAGTGGTCATC
Organism: Stephania yunnanensis; assembly: GCA_039657365.1. Taxonomy (NCBI): domain Eukaryota; kingdom Viridiplantae; phylum Streptophyta; class Magnoliopsida; order Ranunculales; family Menispermaceae; genus Stephania; species Stephania yunnanensis. The sequence continues at coordinate 55,452,132 of CM077584.1, forward strand.
GTGTTAAACGTAGGCACGTGAATCTAGGGTCATGCATTTGATTAAAGCAGTAGTCAACGGTCGTACCTTGACTTTGAAATAGAGAGAAACGAGGAATTGGACAAGAGTTTGGTTTATAGCTACTCTAGGATGCCATCGAATTGCATACATTCATATAGATCGATGATCAACGAGTTTGTAATATGTCGAATGAGGATGTTTGAGAAATCGAAAGTCTAGGTTATCTTTCCAACTATTTTTGTTACAAAGTAATTTCAAATTCTTGTTTCGTGAACTCTTTTAAAAAATATTTTCACAAAACCCTGATTTCCCTTTTTGTTTACAAGTCTAAGTCAAAATATTAGGTCTTCGTGGATCGACCACATGCTTGCCACTACTGCAGTTCTCGTGATTTTTTATAATCTTTTCGAGATTATATTTTGATGTATTCGACGCGCGTCAAATCCCAAATTAATTCTCCGATAGTAAATGTGGATTACACTCTATTAATGAAGTGTCATTTCTTTTTTTCAAATTTTGTTTAATTATTGGATCTCCCTTACTAGAATCAATAGAAATAAAAGAAATTCGACAAGGTAGAGATAAACCAAAATTAACTTGAGACACATTAATTAGAAATGATTTGAATGGTTTCGAAAGCTCATCATCAATAGCATGTAATCAAGCAGGATGGAAGAGTTTGATGCGTGTAGCCGACCCCAATTAATTTGGGACTGAGGCATTATTGTAATTGTTGTATTATTGGATCATACGTGGTTGTCATTGCATCCTCCAAAAACCCACATTGAAAATGGTCATATCAATTTCTTATTTGCCGCCTCAGCTCCACATCCAGAGTAAACATTTGCGTAGGAGAAATCCTTTTTCTTCTAATATCCATCCAATCCTATGTACCGCACTGTTGCACTCAATCCGTATATATATTTTCATTGGAGATGTTCTAAAGTTTCTAGTTTCTTCCTCACCCGATCTCTTTTACACCAACCATATTAAGTTTAATTTTATTGATTTATTCATGCGATATATGTGTCATTTTATTTTACATTCCCGCTTTTCCAACTGTATAAGCACTATTCAATGGCATTTCATTTATAGTAACTAGTGGGAGGGCAGGTCGCTACCCACGTGCAATTAACTTGATTAAATCAATTCAATTAAAATAACTATTCATATCAATTGGTAACCGCTTTCTTTTCTTTCTTTTTTTTTGAAAAGTCTCTCTTTTGTGAATCATGAAGTGGTTATCATTTTTAAATAACACTTTTAAGTTAGTTAAGTCATATTTATCTAAACACCTCTACTTTTATTTTTTCAAAGATTTTTTCATCCAATGAAATGGTAACATTTATGGGCAATTTTGTCAATAAGGCTATTTTGCCTCAAGCAAATCCTAAGGGGTATTTCCATTATATATAGGATATTTATTCAATTAATAGACTCAAAGATGGTTATAATTAAATGATATATAATACTACTTAATTAGTGAAAAGAACGTTGGAAATATAGTAATACTTATTCAATTAATAGACTCAAATTAAAGGTGCTTATAATTAGAAAAAGCTACTGATCGAGCAAATTAAACTACTTATTTATTTATATCACATACATGGCAAACAATTTTTAACTAATTAAAAATTAAGGGTGGTGGTATAGGCACATTGATTTTTTTGTAAGGATAAATAAGTATTATATGCATTTTATGGGAAGCGCCCAACATTTTGAGGTGCCTTTAGCTTCACTCAAAAATAATATCAAACCATCAATTCACATTAGACGAGATAAATACCTAATTAAATTATAACTATTTCTCCAATAGTCTCTGTCTTAAGTGAAAAAATAGAAAGCAAAAAAAGTTGGTATTCAATATTGGTCTCTTGAGGTGTAGCTCTTGTTTATTATATCCTAATTAGCTCTTCTTCTTCTTTTTTTAAATGCCAAAAAAATTGATTACACGATATCACGGATCACTTCTACTGCACTACAAATGTGGTTGATTGTAGAGCAGGCTTTTTTTGTGATGGAGATAAAAATTAATTGAACTTTCAATAAGCTTTTACCGAACTGCATCTATATAACAAGACCCTAACAAAAAGAAACATGAAGTCGCCAGTTCTATTTCTTCCCTCGAAACCCTAATATTTTTTTTATTCTCTTTCATGTTTTTTGATCTCGAACCACCACTGATCCACCTTTTCGACGAACGGTGGTTCTAATAACATATTTTTTCATTTAATTCATCTAACAAACTACAGATCTAGTCAGATTTATGAATATGTGTTCCATCCTTATTGCGGTACATCTTCCTCAATGGATATGTGTGAATTTATGTGGCGACTGGGTTTTTCTTTTCTTTAGTTTTAGTTGAAATTTTTTGATTTGTCTTCCCTTGTCAGAAGTCATAGGTTTTACTTCTCTTGTTGGAAGTTTTGTTATTCATTATGTGGTAGTGGTGCTTATGTATTATCATGTGTTTCGACATTATAGACAACAGTCCTTGATGTCATATTGTTGCAATTTCACAATTACATTCATAATTAAAGTAATGATGTTCTTTTGAACAAATAGGATTAGCGAATTAATGTATTTTTAATTCTATGTTTGGTCATGTATCGAGCCATGAATGATTAATAAAGTTTCTATTTTTCTTAATACAATGTTTAGCATGATTTTGAGCCTTAATTTTTTATTTTATAGTGATAATCTTTCATTTGTTTCGTTTCTAGTTTTAAGGACTCGAAGTAAAGAATTGGAGAAAAAATCGAAAGAATTGGACAAGGAACAACTTTTTGGAAAATCGTGCCGCCATTCCATGCCTCTCATATAGCCTCATGGCCATTCACGACGTAGAACTCTAGCACAGCATAGAACTCTGTCATATCAGAAATAAAAGAGTGTCAAGATAGTGATCCACACTGCCACTCATTCCGTGGGATCATGCCCACGGTGTGGAACGTTAACTCACGATGTAAAGACCTTAATAGTTTGGGAAAACATAGATATGCGCCGCCAATGGCGTCGTGGTGTCATGCCCACTACTTGGAACGCAAGGCTCTACGCGGTTGAAGGTTGAGCTAGTTGGTGGACAGTAATCCACGTCGTGGAGTCCATGCCCATGACGTGGAACGATGAACTCGGGTTTTTACCTGAACTTTCAGATATTTCATTTTGGGGTGCACTTTTAGGTTTAGTATAAATATGATCTTGATATTTTTATTGTTTTTAACTTTTGTTTAAGAAAGAACTTGAAAAAACTTGTGTTGAATCTCATTATGTCTAGCTAAACTCCATTGATCTAGATCGGATCTATGGAGACCCCAGGTCCCGAGGCTGCCTCGGGGTGTCGTCTCTCCATGCACTCTTTCCCGGTAGGTCCAGCAACAAGTATCCTGCACTGCACGTCCACTTCATATTTCAATTATCGTATCCACTTATGTGCTATCAATGTGGTTAGTTAATTATCCATACTTTTTTGACTTGTTTCCTTATGTTTTTAAAGTTACTTGAGTTTAGCTATTTAAAGTTTATTTGAGTTCTAGCCGTGCTATTGGTTTGTAGTTTACAAGTTAACAATAATCAGTGGAAGTCTTAATTGATGCAAATAAAATATTAAAGTAGCATGACAAGCATTATTCATAAGAGCATGTCCTACGTGGAAAATCTGAAAAAATACTTTGTATATTGGCGACAATACTATAACATAGTGTATATATACAAGTACAGTGTCACTCTAGTCTCCCAATACCCAAAATAATACGAAATATCAAAATAAACACGTACTAGTAGGTCCTCGACGATGGGAAATTAGATGTAGTCATGTGGCGACTTCAAATTCAATACAGCCTTGCTCCCTGCCACGTTGCATCTTACATCGATTAGCCTTGCCACGTCATAGCTCGTTTCTCTTTGACGCCTCGCGACCTAATGAGTTGCTTACACTTTTCCAGTTAACCCTAGTTACACTAACTAACCTTTACATAAATATTAATAATTCAGTTAGCCAGTTACTCAATTTATCAAGTTATATTATAATTTTACAGTGGATGTCTTTTAATGAGTAACTTATGCATTATTTAACAATCATAAGTAGTGAGAAACTCGACAAAAGATATCATACCTACATCAAGGAGAGATAAGTATAACAAAAGTTTCATATACATGTAATCAGTGTTCTATGGTCCCCAAGACCCATCAAAAGTAAAATAAATACATACAAATATCACACACGAGTTGACTCCATAATTTCAAGGTAGTCGACCAGTACTCCTTGCCCTTGCCCTTGATCGTCGAAGGATTTGCACTCAGTCACTCAACAAATATAGTGACGAGTCCAGTGAGTAAAATCCCAAAAGAAATCTACACAATATTCATGAAATAAAATTGATAAACTACGAGACATGCAAATATAACACACTGGCAACAATACGTCATATTCCCATGAATATAAGTAATATACGATAAACAAAATTAATAGCGTGAAATAAATAACCAACATGTACCAATTAAAACAGCTCATAAATAAAGCATTAATCATCAAACATAAGTATAATCACGAGAAAACCCTTACCTATACCAGCCAGTAATCGATAAATCAAATAGGAACCAAGTATATACTTATAGGTTTACAGTGACCAAACCCCAACTTCAATTACCGGATGAACCCATCTAGGCGTTATTTCAAGTCAAGGGAACACCCTAAATTCATCCCGATAGTCGTAGATATATTCTACTGGCATCGACACGAGCACTAAACACAAGTAACTCGTGCAAGTAATTTAGCTATAACCATTATATACGCAAATCGAAATAGGAGTGAAAACCCGTGTGTCCCCACTAGCAGTCGCACATGAAATGTGATATCGATAAATCAAAACCATAAATTTTGTTAGGCATTCTAATGGGTTTAACACACCTCAATCTGCACTCGACTTCTCCAGACTCTAGTATCCGACCCGACTAGTTCCCCGATACCCGAGCTATGGCCCCTAAGTCTCTGAAGTTCAATTTTACATGTTTAGTATGTTTATAGGTGTTTGAGATATGTATTAAGCCAAAAATCCTGAAATAGTCTTTTAATTTTAGTTTTGATTTGTCATTAGCGCGCTTTGGGCCTGGTGGAGCGCACTATGTAATTTTAGCGCGCTAGGTAATTTTTAGCGCGCTAGGTAATTTATGTAGCGCGCTATTATTCTTCATCCTGAAGAATAATGGGAAACCCAAAACGATTAGCGCGTTAACCGTTCCAGGTAGCACGCTACCTAGCCTCTGGGATAGAATCTTCAAGTCGAGAATTTTGTTTTTCCCTTCAAATTTGGATACCTAAACCGATTTTACACATTCTTATTGCAATTAACACTAAAACAACATCTAACACAACCTCAGAACCTCATTCTACACCAATTTGATCAACATTTATCAAAAATGAGTTCATTAGATAGAGGAGATGATGAAGAAGATGATTACCTAGGTTTGATCCTTCAATTTGATGATCTCCAGCTCCAATTTCCAATTCTATTTCTCCTCTCTGTGATTTCCCAGCAAATTCATTTTAACATGTTTTGGTTGCATTGTTTAATCTATCTTTCATATATATATATATATATATATCAATGTGAGGTGTGTTTCTAACCCTAGATCTCCATGTATTTATGTATCCCGAGAATCATCCAAAGGTCCTTCTCCTACCACATTTCCTACTTACACTCCACTAACTCAAACCAAGTGACACCACATTGTTATTCCCTTGGTCTCTAGATATGCTAATGTGTATCTCCAAGCAAATCATATGTTTTCCATTTAATTGACTAAACTATAGGCCTTTATTTATTTTAATTTGACTACACTAACTTAGGCCCATTCTACAAATATGGTTAGTGTTTTATGTATCAAAAATAATCAAATTATGGTCCTACTAACCTTCGATTATCCGGTACCTGGTGCCCCGTGTCTCGACACGCATTTCAAGGCACATCATAGCCTATTGCTTTAATTTGAATTTACTTAGCCTATGGTCACATTACCCATTTTAATTGATTGACTATTCATCTAGACATGAATTAGTTTAATTCTCCAGCGTACCCGTAGTTTGCTTACTCACTACTAGCGTTGACACGCCTTTCGAGGTGAACACCCGTCACACTAACTTGCCCGATAGCAACGTACACACATGCGGTGAAATATAATAATAATAATAAATTTGAACACCACATTTACACAACCACCATCCATAAATAACATATTTCCTCGGTTCTCGTGCCTGAGTCAACCGAGTTGTCCTCGTAACACCTGAATTACGATTGTTAATCCCCGAGATTAACGCTAATCCTAGTTTAATTGATTTGGGCCGTTACAGTCACCTAGGATCCCCTCGCCCCTACTGGTACTATGATCTGCACTCAATCATCACAAAAAGATAGATGACGAGCCTGGTAAGTAAAATCTCAAGGAACCCTTTAAGCATTTGCATAATAAAGTAAGGAATTGCAAGAAATACTATTAAGTAAACATGTGGAATGTAAAGACATGCAACAGTAATTGGCTCATCGCATGAATAACTAACATATAAGCTAAACAAATGTGTGTGTTCGCTTCGGATGGACTAGATTGTACTTCGCGTCACCAGGTTTCCACCAGTGGATGCGCCCAACTGGCTCAACACCTGTTTCCTCACATTGGTGGCCAAATTCGTTGAGTCACCAACACGTGCACCAAAGGTAAACTCAGGTTGCCTTTCACCGAGGGCTGGTTCACACGTGCTACAATCTAGTGCATTATGAACACACAACATAGAATCTGGGGGAGTAAACTCAAACCCCGTCCAAGTAACGGAATGGAATAGTAGAAACAACAGGAAATGATAAAAATGGAATTAAAAATAGAATCAAACACTTAGAGTTTTTCAATTGGGTTTTACAAACTTCAAACCGCTCGTCGACTTCCCTGGACTCTCGTATCTGACCTGACAAGCTCCCCGACACCAAGCTACGGTCCAATAAGTCCCTGAAGTCTAATTTTATGAGTTTAGGTTGTTTAAAAGTGTTTAGATATGTATTAAGTTAGAAATCATCAAAACAACCCTTAATGTTCAATTTTCAATTGTCATTAGCGCGCTAAGGCGTCTTCCTAGCGCGCTAAGTGGAGTTAGCGCACTAAGGAATCGATCTAGCGCGCTACTATTCTTCATTTTGAAAAACAGTTGAGAGCTCAAAATGATTAGCGCGCTAACCAACCTAGTTAGCGTGCTAATTATCCTCTGTGATAGAATTCACAAGTCGAGAATTTTATCCTTCTCATCCCAATTAGCTAACCTAACCTAATTTTTATCCTATCCACACAATGGTGACTCCATAACATCATTCAAAACAATTTCAGAACACCAATTTGATCAAGATCATTCAATTCCTATAGATTCACTAGTTTTCCCAAATTCATCAAAATCCTAATTTATTCAAAACCAGTTATAAATCCTCACTAGAATGGTTGCGAAACATATAATTCATTAAGACAACATCAAAAATCAATTATCTACTCCCCGAATTCGAATTACGCTAAAAATACTTAAAATCGGTTCACTAGAATGTGTAGAAGATGAAGACGGAGATTGCCTCAGTTTTAATCCTCAATTCGATCTCCAACTCTTGATTTTCAGCTCCAAATGATCTTCTTTTCCTATGGTTTTCTTTTTCTCGGTTTTGCATGTATTATGAGTTAGTGGAGATGGAAATTCCCACTCACTTGGTATATACATATGTTTGTCATGATCAAGTGTGATATGCCTATCTCGATGATTACCTTATGGTCTCTATTCATGCTGTCACCACAACTTAATAACTCCAATAGCCCACTATTTTCCTAGTTTCACTCACTATGTTCATCTACGTCCATCTAAAGTCCATGTTATTTAAATCAAATTATAGGCTTATTATCATTTAAGTTAATTACATTACATTAAGCCTCATTAACATACGATTAGTGCTTTTGTCGACCAAAATTAACTAACTTATGGTTCCATTAACCTTCGGCTACCCGATACCTTATGCCTCACGTTTTGACACGCATTTCGAGGCACGTCATAATCTATTGTTCTAACTCAATTGACTTAGCCTATGGTTACATTACCCATTTTATCTTATTACTTTGTCATCTTAACGTGACTTAGTCGTTTTTTCTAGTGTACCTGTAAATCGCCTCTCTGATACCCGCGTTGGCACGCATTTCAAGGTGACTAACCGTCGCACAAACTCACATGATATAACTATACAACATACACACATGTGATGTGCTAGCAATAAATTCATAAAATGCATCGTAAATAAGCAAACACATAATTTACTAGTCTACCTAGGTCGACGTGTGTCTTAGCACACCCACTACGTCCACGTCGATTTGAGTTGGCGTTCATGTCTGAAATTATGAAATAAATAACATTATTAACAAAATGGGTCATTATAGTTCTTCCCAACTAAGGGAAATCTTATACCAAAATTGAAATATAAATAAATGTCATACCATGAAATAGTTGTGGGTAACGCTCCCACATAGTCGACTCGAGCTCCCAGGCAAGTCCATATGTCCCATGATGCTACCAACAAACGAAGACCTTAGAGAACTACCTGTTTTTGAGAACCTGAACTATGTGGTCAAGTATCGCTATCGATTCGCTCCTCGTAAGTCGTGTCAAACTGAACCTTAATCTATCTTAAGTAACTATCGATCTCGGTCCTGACCTAGCCAGTCTCAACACAAAAATTTGAGATATTAGATGAACACCCAGCTAACTCAATAGGTAAATCTAAGCGATATGCAACGTTTCTAACCCGTGTTGTGACTCTGAACGGTCCAATAAACCTCGTCGCCAGTTGCCCTTAATCTCATATCTATGCTAACCTTTCCAAGGGGAGTCCTTTAGGCATACCATGTCGCCCTCCTAATAACTTAGACCCTCGTGATACCTATTCGCATATTTCTTATATCTATCTTGTGCGGCTCGTCGTCTTTGACGAATTTTCCTGATCTTCTCTGTGTGATCAACAACTATTTCAGGCCAATAGTCACTATATCTTCCGGCTTTGCCCAAGATGTAATTGATCTACAGGGCCTCCCATACACCGCCTCAAACAGTGGCATCCAAATACTTGCTTGGTAGCTATTGTTGTATGCAAACTCGTATAAAGGTAGATAATCCTCCCATGAACCCCCAAATTGCAATATATAACCCCTAAGCATATCCTCCAGAATATGTATTAGCCACTCTGACCGTCCGTTTGTCCGAGGATGGTAAGCCGTACTAAATTGCAACTTGGTGCCAAACTGTTCATGTAAAGCCTCCTAGAGTCTCAGAGTCAACCTGGGATCTCTGTTTGACATAATAGAGATTGACACCCCATATAATCTAATAATCTCATGCTCAAACAATATGCTCAGCTATAGGAACGTGTATCTCATCGAAACCGAAATGAAGTGAGCCAATCTCGTCAGCCTGTCAATCACAGTCCAAACTGCATTTGTGACGCCTCGAAGTCTGCGGTAGTCCACTGATGAAATCCATAGTGATGTACTCCTATTTCCATTATGGAAAGGGCAATGGTTGTACTAATCCACCAGGTCTCCTGTGCTCAACCTTCTCCTGCTAGCAAATATGACAAATCCTGACATATGCTCCCATATCATGCTTCATCCCTGGCCACCAAGATAATCTCCTCAAATCATGATACATCTTAGTCTGACCAAGATAAACTATGTAGTGAGACTAGTGTGCGTTCTCCAGAATCACGGCCTATATCTTATAATTAGCAAGTATCAACAACCTCCCTCAATTTCTTAAACACTGATATATCATCTTTGCCTAATCTGTGCACTTCGGATCCCTAACCAGGCCATTGAACCTATCATAAAGCCCATTAACCCTCTAACATTCGGTAACCCGCTTAATTGATATGGTCGAGACTCTAATCTGACTACAAATGTATTGTTTAGTCATAGTAGATACCTTTGTCATACACATAACTAATGTTGCCTGCAACAAGCCATGCTCGTGTGTCATATATCGCAAAACTGTTTGGCTATCAATCCCGCTCCTGGTCCATTCATCTACTACGACATTTGCTTTTCCAGGGTGATACTCAATAGCGAAGTCATAGTCTTCAACAGCTCAAGCCATCTACTCTGACGCATAGTAGATATCTCTGAGTGAAAATTTAGCGTAGACTTTAGTGATTAGTATACAAAGTGAACCTCTATCCTTAAAGATAATGTCTCTAATCCTTTAGTGCAAATATGACTACCGCAAGCTCCAAGTTGTGCACTGGATAGTTCCCAAATGGGGTTTAAACCGTCTAGACAGGTATGCAACTAGGCCACCTTCCTACATTAACATGAATCTTATACCATTACCTGATGCATTTGTGTAAGCTGACAATGTCCTGCCCAGCTACGATAATGTCAACACTGTTGTGAATTCAATCTCTTTTTCAGCTCATGGAAAGCCTGCTCACACACTTTTGACCAATCAAATCTAATATCTTTCTTAGTTAGTTTCTTTATTGGCGCTGCAATCAATGAAAAGTCCTATACAAATCGCCAGTAGTATCCTGCCAGTCCTAGAAAACTCCAAATATCGGCAATAAACTCAGGCGTCTTCGAGTCAATGATAGCCCAAACCTTCTCTGAATCCATAGAGATACTCTGATCGCTGATGACGTGTCCTAAAAGCCTCATTATACTCGACCATAAGTTACACGTACTGAACTTAACGTACGATATGTGCTCTCTTAGCGTCGTCAAAATTACTCTAAAATGCCTCTCGTGCTCCTCACGAGTCCTTTTATAGATCAAAATATTGTTGATGAATACTATAACAAATCTATCCAAATATGTTCTCAAGACCATGTGCATTAAATCTATGAAGTTTGTTAGGGCATTAGTCAGCCCGAATGGCATGACTGTGAACTCGAACAACTTGTATCTCGTGCTAAAATGGCGGATGTCGTTCTCTGAATCTTTCGATGATAACTAAGCAAAGGCCGATCTTGTATCTCAATTGGTCAAACATATCGTCTATCCTAGAGAGTGGGTAACGGTTCCTAACCGTCACCTAATTCAACTTTCTGTAGTCAATGCACATCCTCATCAAACCATTCTTCTTTTTCACAAACAACACTATAGCTCCCCAGGGTGACATACTAGAGTGGATGAAACCCTTCTCCAACAAATCATCCAGTTGCCGCCGATGATGGTAACCTAACGCATTTGGCGAAGGCCGAGTATTTGGTATCAACTCGATGATAAACTCAATCGCTCATAGTGGTGGCAATCCTTGTAGATCATCTGGAAATATGTCGATAAAATTTTGACTACAAAAACATCCTTAATCTTTACCTTAGTCCTAACATACGGCTCCACTATGGTTGCAAATGCCTTAATCTCATGTATTATAGCTAGTCGTCCCGTAGTGATGGGTAAGTCGGTCATGGATTAAACTAGTGAGAACTCTGGTATCCTGAGAATGTGAAACTCAACTCTCTTACCAAAACAATTTATCAGTGCATGATAGGGTGACAACCAATCCATCTCGAGAAGTGTGTCAAACTCTAGGTACTCTAATACTCAAAGATCTGTCGGTAGCTGATGTTCCTCAACCTTTATCATCATATCTCTACATATTTGGTTAGGGTATATATTGTCCCCAACGACTGTACTGAGAACAAGGTATGCGTCCAATGTTTATTCAACTAACCCTCATAATCCAACAATCCACCAAGTAATAAATGACAAAGTACTACCAGAATCAAACATAGCATGCATATGTCTACCAAAAATATGTAACGTACTCTCGACGAGTTGTCTGGTCGCTCTGCCATCCGGCCGCGCTACCACATGGGCTCTCTCTAGCTTGCTCTAGCTCTCGTTGTGGCAATAGTGGTGCTCTGTAGCCTACCCTCTAGTGTCCTTACCGGCCATACCTATAACATCTACGTTTTTCCTGCATGTCAACTTGACCGTCACTAGATCTCGAACCCTAACCCCGGTCTCTTCGACCCTTATTATATCCCCCTGCTCCCGACCTTGGCGGTATGTCTGTGGCTGTGGCCTACTCTGATCGATGGGTGCTGGTGTGATGGCATGTACCGGTTGTCTCTCCTTATATTAGAATAGATTATCCTAGGATCATCCTTGTAGTCCATGTCTCGTCTATCATCCCTTTGACCTCTATCCAAATGATCCCTTTGTCTCTTCGGCCTCCGATAAGGTTGAGAACTCTGCCCATATTGTACCAAAGTCCCAGTCACATGTTTGTCATATCTCTGCATCAAGTAGGTCTCGTGTACCAAAGCTCGGTCAAATATATCATATAGAGTAGGTGCGCTAGATGATACCACTAGCGCAACAATCATATCATCAACTCCTCGGGTAAAGTAGTACATGTGTAGCCGCTCTGTCCCGCTACATCCATAGAGAATTGAAGTAGGTACCGGAATCGCTCCATATACTGTATCAATATTCGGTTACCCTCTCTCTGGGCCAGAAACTCCTCCCTTAGTTGCAACCTTACTTCCATGGGAATGTACCGATCATAGAACAACTTCCTAAACTCGGCCCATGTCGTCGACTCTGGATGGGTGTCCCGATAGGTAGTCCACCAAACTGTTGTATGGCCTTTAAACATGCTCCAAAAAGACGTGCCTAAATGTTCTTATTGTTCCTCATTAGCTTATGAATAGCTGATGGGCCACTATCCATTTTCCTGCCACCTCTGGGTCACCGCCTTCGTAAAAGAAGCCTGGCTGAAACTTCAGGAACTCTTTCAACATCTTCGCCTCTAGGGCCAAAACAAATCTTGATGTAGTAGTAGCAGTAGCAGTGGTAGTCATCAACAACTCCGTAGTCAAAGGTGGAAGCGTATGAGTCGACGTCTCCAGTGGAATAACAATTATTGTAGCTCTCTCTGCCTGTGTCTCAATAGCTACTCTCTCAACTGGTGTCTGGGGAATAACCAGGGGTGACGGTTGTCCTTGTGGGTGTTGTAATTACTACCGACTCTCTGGGTGTTGTAACTGTTGTATCAAGTTTCGTAAGTGTTGCGGTCTGATCCCATAGTAACCGTAATACCTTGGCCATCTGAGTCTCTTGGGCCAAGATCCCTAGCTGCATCACTAGTATACCTAGTCTCATGAGGCATAGTCAATTTCGGTCCATGATCTACATCGAGAACCGTGCTCCAAATCAGCCTCGGTATATATATATATCATATATATAACAAAATATAACACGTTCCTATCTTGACATTTCGTATGTTTACTTAATAATATTTCTTGCAATTCCTTACTTTATTATGCAAATGCTCAGAGGAGTTCCTTGAGATTTTACTTATCGGACTAGCCATCTGTCTTTTTGTGATGATTGAGTGCAGATCTTAGTACTAATAGGGGCAATGGGATCTTAGGTGACTACATTTGATTGCTCGCCATCGAGGACTACTGGCACGTGTTTATTTTGATATTTGTATAATTATGGGATTAGGAGACTAGAGTGACACTGTACTTGTATATATACATTGCGTTATAGTATTATCGCCTATATAAAGAGTACTTTTTGAATTTTCCACAGTAGGAAATCCTCTTATGGATAATGCTTATCATGCTAATTTAATACTTTATTTGCATCAATTAAGACTTCTACCGATTATTGTTAACTTGTAAACTACAAACCACTAGCACAGCTAGAATTCGAATAAACTTTAAATAGTTAAACTTATGGAACTTTAAAAACATAAGGAAACAACTCAAGAAAGTATGGATAATATACTAATCACATTGATAGCACACATGTGGACATGATAATCGAAATATGAAGTGGACAGGTAGGTGTCAGACACGTGTAGTTGGCCCACCGGGCGAGGAATGCACGGAGAGATGACACTCTGGGACAACTTCGGGGCTTGGGGCTGCCACAGTTGGTATTAGAGATAATTGGCTCATCGCATGAATAACTAACATATAGGCTAAGCAAGTGTGTGTGTTCGCTCAGATGGACTATACTGTATTTTAGGTCGCCAAGTTCCCACTAGTGGATGCGGCCAACAGGCCTAACACCTGGTCCCTCAAAGTGATGGCCAAATACGCTTAGTCACCGACACGTGCACCAAGGGCAAGGTCGGATTAATATTCATCGAGGATCAGGTCACACGTGCTACAATCTAGCACATCATGAACAAACAATAGAGAATCCAATGGAGTAATCTCAACCCACGTCCAAGTAACGGAATGGAATAGTAGAAATAATAGGAAATGATAAAATGAAATTAAAAATAGAATCAAATACTCAGAGTTCTTCAATTGGGTTTTACAAACCTCAAACCGCTCTTCGACTACCCCAGACTCGTATCAGATCTGACATCGAGTTATTGTCCGCTAAGTCCCTGAAGTCCAATTTATGAGTTTAGATTGTTTACAAGTGTTTAAATGTGTATTAAGTTGGAAATCATCAAAACATCCCTTAATGTTCAAGTTCAATTGTCATTGGCACGCTAATGGGTATTCCTAGCGCGCTAGGTGGAGTTAGCGCACTAGGGAATCAATCTAGCACGCTACTATTCTTCATTTTGAAAAACAGTTGAGAACCCGAAATGATTAGCACACTAACCAGCCTAGTTAGCGAGCTAATTGCCATCTGTAACAGAATTCTCAAGTCGAGAATTTTGTCTTTCCATCCCAATTAGCTAACCTAACCTAGTTTTCACTCTCTCATACGATAGTGACTCTATAACATCATTCAAAACAATCTCAGAACATCAACTTGATCAAAATTATTCAATTCCCATGATTCACTAGTTTTCTCAAATTTATCAAAAACCCTAATTTATTCAAAACCAATGATAAATCCTCATTGGAAATAGTTACAAAACATATAATTCATCAAGACAACATCAGAAATTAGTGATCTACTCCCCAAACTCGAATTACACTAAAAATACTTAAAATCAAGTTCATTGGAATGTGTAGAAAATGAAGATGGAGACTACCTCGGTTTTGATCCTCAATTTGATCTCGAACTCTTAATTTTCAGCTTCAAATGATTATCTTCTCCTCTGGTTTTTTTTCTCAATTTTGCATGTATTATGAGTTAGTGGAGATGGAAATTCCCACTTACTTGGTATATATATGTTTTTCATGATCAAGTGTGCTATGCGTATCTCGAAGATTATGTTGTGGTCTCTTTCATGTCGTTGTCACCACAACTTAATGACTCTAATAGCCTAATAATTTCCTAGTTTCACTCACTATGTTCATTTAAATGTCCATCTAAAGTCCACATTATTTAAATCAAACTATAGGCTTATTATCATTTGATTTAATTACATTAAATTAAACCTCATTAACATAAGGTTAGTATTTCTATTGACTAAAATTAACCAACTTATGATTCCACTAACCTTCGGCTACCCGGTACCTAGTGCCTCGCGTATCGACACGCATTCGAGGCATGTAATAGCCTATTCTTCTAACTCAATTAACTTAACATATGGCTACATTACTCATTTTATTTGATTACTTAGTCATCTTAACTTGACTAAGTCGAGTTTTCTAGTGTACCCATAATTCTCCTCTCCAAAACCCGCGTTGGCATGCATTTCGAGGCGACTACCCGTCACACAACCTCGCATGACATAACCATACAACATACACACATGTGATGTATTAGCAATAAACTCATAAAATGCATCACAAATAAGTAATTCAACGCACAATTTACTAGTGTACTTAGGTTGACGTGTGTCTTAGCCTACCCGTGGTGTCGACGTGGATGTGAGCTGGGGTCCATGTCTGATATTACGAAATAAATAATGGCGCTAATAAAACAGGTCGTTATAGGATCGAAGTGGATCAAACAACTCTTTTGGCATCAAACTCTATGTGAGATCTATTTTATTTCAATTACATTGCTTTTCTTTGGTTTTCTATTCTTTTTTGTATTATTTAATTAGTAAGGTTAAGTTTTGATACATTTTGAAAGGCCCTTGCATGTGTCTAGGTGGATACTTATCGCCAGTGAATTTATTGCATACGCAATCGTGCAATAAGAGTCACACACGTGACATTCGACCACACCGGTTGATTCGACCCTTTCGGAACCGGTCAAATATATTAAGGATCTAGGCTAAACCAGATGCACTAAAGACTCGATTGTCTAGGTTTAGTGTTTACACAAAACTTAAAATGGTCATCGTGTTACACCCAATGCATTCGAGTCTAAAGTTATGCGTTTGACTAGAGGAGTAGTCAACAGTCGTACTTTGGCTATCGAATAAAGGAAAATGAGGAATCGGGTGTGTGCTTGATTCTATAACTACTCTAGGATACTATTGATTTGCATATTTTTATATAAATCGACGATCATAGAGTTTTTACTATGCCGATCGAGGATGTTTGAGAAATCAAAAGTTTAGGTTGTCTTTCCAATTATTTTCATTACAAAGTATTTTTAAATTCTTGTTTTTGGTAAGATCTTTTAAAAACTATTTTCAAAATCCCAATTAACCTTTTTGTTTTTAAGCCTGAGTTCAAAAACCATTGGTCTTCGTGGATCGACCTCGTGCTTGGCACTGCTATAATTCTTGTAGTATTTGGTAATCTATTCAGGACTATATTTTAACATATTCGATACGCTCTTCTCGACAATCTCTTTTCGCAATCCCAAGACCCATGTGACTAGCCAGACAAGTGTTAAAACACCCATAATTAATAAAACAAATCACATAACATACATACGCGATAAATGTCCATATTAGTATTGCTCATATAATTTATTTTTTTAGAGTAATAATAATTTCATTTCATGAAAAAGAATATACATCCCTTACATAAAGCTCAACAATATTTCGTGAAAATTTACATCACACTTAATTTAATATATATTACCATGAAAATGAGTCAACTTTGCCATAGCACGAGCTATTTCGTTAGCTTCTCTTCTCCCAAAAGTAACATTCCTATTACTTCCTTCTCTTAAAAGGTCAAAGCAATCATGAAGTAATTGATCAAATTCAGATGAGTTGAAAACCTTTGATTGAATGCCATAGACCACTATCAAAGAATCAAACTCGAAGAAGATTCGTGATAGTTGTAGTTGCTTGATTCAACTTAAAGCTTCTCATGCGAAATGCAATAGTCTCTGCTTCATATGAGAGAGACTACACTCTATTGTTAAATTTTTGAAACCTTGAATAAGAGCATCATCCACATCTCTTAAATTGCTTCCACTCGTATAATAAAGGTTCTTAATTTGTTTTCAATGGTATCTCACACATACACAACATATAATTAAGTATAAAATACATATGCAAAATAAGTTTTTTTTTTTTTTGCAAAGAACGGACTTACTTCATTTAAAATCATTAAAGAGTGCATCTTTGAGAAACAAGGGTGATATTGATCACTCGTACTGACCAGACACTGAACTAACTTCCCTTACTATAGTATGGCTACTAGATTCGCTAATCTACAAACATAATTAACATGATGGGATAAATAATCCTTTAAAGGAGACTTATAATTACTAATTAAGGAACCAAAATAAGAGAGATCTATAACTTCATTCCTTAATGTCTGGGCAATTAGCTAGGCGTCCACTTCAATTATCACAAGAACGTCACCCCTATTCTTTTTGTCCTTTCTCTCCAAATAAAAAAAAATATTTTTTCCTTAAAACGGATAGAGAGGGAGGAAAGAGAGAGAAAGAGAGAGAAAAGAGAGAAAAAGAGAGTGAGAGAGGGACAACCAAGAGAGGTGGAGAGGACACCGGGCGGCGGAGCTCCAGACGCCGGGAACGAGCAACCAGGGCGGCAGAATGTCGCGGATCGTTTGGCGACGACGCAATCCAGCAACGGCGCCGGTGGCGCGAGGAGACGCAGACGGCGGGGCTCACCAGCGACAGACGACGAGCGCGGCGGCGACCTCTATTGATCAAGGTTGGTGGTATCGTTGTTGTTGAAATTGTTGTTGTATAAAAATAAAAAATGACAAAAACCAGAGACTAACGTCTCTGGAGGAAGAAAGGAGATGGGGTGGGGGAGGGATGCACTCACGCACAAGCGCACGTGCATCCCCTGGACCGGTTGGGCCGGTCTGGACCCAACCAGACCCGACCCGGGTGGGCCCGAACCGGGTCGGGCCAACCCGGTTGGACCGGGTCAAACCCGATCCAGGGGCCCACCCCTATATTAAAATAATATAAATGTTAAAATATAATTTAAAAGTAATTTAAAATTTAATAAATTACAGAAAAAATAAGAAAAATATGTGGAAGATTATGGGAAAAATCCAAAAAATCGAGAAAAATTATAAAATATGAGAAAAAGGTAGAAAAATGATACTCGAGAATTTTTCGGGCGTTGGCACCCCGGTATAACTCGAGAAGTGTGCCGAAATTAAACTTTTTGAAATAAAATCTCAAATTTTTGGTCTCACAGTATAAGTTCATTAAATGAGACTCTAAAATAATAAAAGTTTTTATAATTGAACACCAGGGACTTAGATTACCATAGTCGGGTGTCGGGTACGTATCTCGAGGCGGGTGTGGGACGTTTCGAAGGCGTTTGAGGTAAGTAATCCCACGAGAAAATTAGTTAAAATTCTTTTATTGCACTTGCTTTATTGCGCATTTCAATTATTCAATTGTTCTATTTATTTTTGTTCAATTATTGTTCATCCACTCCCACGTGTGTATGTGTGTTTGTCGACGGGGTCGGCATGGCACGGACTCACACCCCAGGGCTAGCTACCCCGCGTTGTTCGAGTAATTGGCCTTGATAGGGCTACACGGTAACTATTCTCCGCGAAACCAGTAGGTTGAGAGATGTTTGAAGTAGTCTTAAGTCTACGCCAATGGTTCCTCTCGAGATAAGTTTGGACGGGGTTCTACCGTTCAATGGTTCCTCTCATTCGACCGTGAGATGTTTGTAGAGGTGGTCGTCAGTGGTTCCTCTCAGTTTAGCTAAGAAGATTCACGGATGTCGATCAGGGTTCTCTGTCACGCTACACTCGTGTCCAAATTTGATTTCTCAACGACTTATTTTCATGTGAATTTCTTTATTCTTGTCATTTATTTAAATTGCATGAACTGTAGCTTTTTCATTGGAATTCGTGAATATTAGCTAACGTTCTCTGGGATTTACTCACCTGGGATTTGTCATTGTTTTTGGTGACAAATCGCAGATCCAAGCGACGAGCCGAGGTAAGGGAGTCTTAGGCGACTACGTCTAAGTAGGGAGAGGCCGCCACTTTTTGCGTAGGTAGTTGTATGTATCTATTAACTACTTTATGATATTTTGGGAGGACTTGTATACCCGATACAAGTATATGCTCACATTTTGTACTTTTGTCGCTTTTGATATACATGGTATCTAATGTCGGGTTTCCACACTGTTGGGTTGTTCATAAAAATGCAAACTTTTCACTTTTACGATATATGCATGCCTTAAGACTTCGGCATCAATGTATGATTTATATTAAATTACTAAATCATGAATAACTTAATAATTCATAAAATATCCATAATTACTAAGTTAAAGGCGAATAAGTTACGTACAAAGGTATAGGTCGCGGACAGTCAACATAAGTGTACGGTTATGTGGCATGCTTGGCGACGTGTCTGGCGATGTGGCAGTAGCCGGTTTGCCTTGGAATTTGGGGCCGTCACAGTTGGTATCAAAGCTTAGGTTCAAGCGAACCTTGGGGAAAGTCTTGAAAATTTCATGGCTTATGATATTGTGATACCAACGTCGCAGTTGGTATCAGAGCTTAGGTTCAAGAGAACCTAGGGGAAAATGTAATACAACCGAATAAAACTTAACAACAAACATTAGATTTGGAAACCCGAAGATCCTGACTTAGAACTTTAGTTGGGAAGCGAACATGGGACGGGTAGTGCCAAGGCTTATATGTTATATATTTTAATTTGTAATAGTATATATGCGTATTCGAGGCTGATACGGACCTTCGCTATCGTATGATACGAAATAGACGGACAGCCGACTCCGCTTTCGGAGGATAGTGGACAGACGAGTGGTACTACGCCTATCGCAACCGATCAGAGTGTACTTAATCGGATCGCGACATACAATCGACAGTTTGAGCAGATGATGGCCTCGTTTCATGCTCAGACAGCGGTTATTGCGACACTTATTATCGGCATCTACATACGCAGTGACATTGACACAGACCCACAGGAGATCACACGCGAGACTTCCCTGTCAGCTGAGGCTAAGCTGACAAAGGAATTCGTGAGATTTCATTCAGCTTATGATATTTCACTAGAGGATGAGACCTAAAGGCAGCTGCGAGATGGCTTCTCGCACATGAGAAATTACATAATCTTCTGAGGATTCATGACAGTATTTGCACCATGATATCTGGATACATGCTCCGATGAGAGGTCGGAGTTTGGTGGACCGCTCATACCGAGACTCATAGAGTGCCGACTAGTTGGGCCAGTTGTAGACAGGTTTTTTATGACCAGTATATACCGAGGGAGATACGGTTGTGTTTGAGATAAGAGCTTTTGTATCTTAGGCAGGATAATCGTACAGTGGTCCAATATATGGAGAGGTTTCACTACCTATTGCAGTTCACTGGGGATTTGCCTTCTAGAGATCGCGATCAGATTCACTACTTTGGAGTTTGGTTTAAAAATGAGATTGCGAGCGTTGTAGTATCAGGCGGAGCTCGTACACTGCAAGAGATCTATGAGAGGGCCTTAGCCCATGAGACATATCTTCTCTTTCGTGCCGCGATGCCCATGCCACAGTTGGCATCGGGGTCGTCTAAGCAAGGCACCAGGTCTGACAGTAAAGGGAAAAGGATCATCGATCACAAAAATAAACGATGACAGAGGACTAGACATGATTATCACCAGACAGTCATTTCTCATGCAATAGTACCCACACAGTCAGCACAGGTGTCAGGTGGCGGTTATGCACCGCGGCATGGACATAGACCGACCCAGGATTAGGGATAGCAGAGTCAACCGAGACACCAGAGGTTAGACTTGAGGATGTCCCAATTGTTAGTGAGTTTCCTGATGTCTTTCTGGAGGATTTACCAGGATTGCCCCCACACGGAGATATTGAGTTCGTTATTGAGTTAGTGTCAGGCACACAGCCGATAGCTAGCAGACCGTACCGGATAGCACGGAAGGAGCAAGATGAGTTGAAGACTCAACTGGAAGACTTAGAGAAGAAGATGTTTATACACCTGAGCACATCACCATGGGGAGCGTCGGTCCTGTTCGTTAAGAAGAATGATAATAGCTTGAGGATGTGCATTGACTATAGGACGTTGAACCAGGTGACAGTACGAAATCGTTACCCATTGCCAAAGATCGACGATTTGTTTGGCCAGTTGGCCAGAGCCCGCGTCTTCTCTAAGATCGACTTAAGGTCGGGTTATCATCAGCTCAAGATTCGAGATGACGACATACCTAAGACTGCATTCAGCACCAGATATGAGCTATTTGAGTTTACAGTAATGCCATTCGGACTAACGAATGCACCAGCCATGTTCGTGGACTTGATGCACAGAGTACTGAAGCCATACTTGCATAAATTCGTTATAGTCTTCATTGACGACATATTGATCTACAGCAAGACTCGCGAAGAGCACGGACAACATCTCAGGCAGATATTGACGACGCTGAGAGAGCACAAGCTTTATGCTAAGTTTAGTAAGTGCGAGTTTTGGCTATCAGAAGTCAAATTCTTCGGACACGTGATCAGTGACAGAGGTATATCAGTGGATCCGAGTAAAATCCATGCTGTCATAGATTGGCCGACACTTGAGACACTGACAGATATCAAGAGCTTCCTAGGGTTGGCAGGATACTATAAGCGATTTGTGAAGGACTTCTCGAAGATCGCCGCGCCGATGACTAAATTGACAAAAAGGGATGTACCTTTCGATTGGTCGAAGGAGTGCGAGGACGCATTTACACAATCGAAGACGTCACTGACTACTGCACCAGTACTAGTGCTACCAGAGCCAGGTAAGGGATTGACAGTTCATACTGATGCTTGCGGCATGAGGTTAGGTTGTGTGCTGATGCAGGGAGACGGCGTAATCGCCTACCTATCCCGACAGTTAAGGACCCATGAGAGAAATTATCTAAGGCACGACTTGGAGCTTGTAGTAGTCGTATTTGCACTGAATGTATGGAGACATTACCTCTACGGTGAGAGGTTCACATTATATACAAATCATAAGAGTTTGACATACTTATTCACTGAGAAATATTTGAACATGAGACAGCGAGGTTGGCTAGAGTTGCTGAAGGACTACGACTTCTCCATCGAATATCAGCCTGGGAAGGCAAATGTCGTAGCAGATGCTTTAAGCAGGGGAGGAACAGATTCTGAGACAGTTGTCTGCCATTTGATGCACGAGTATGGTTTACTTGAGGCGGCGGCAACACTGAGTTTGACAGAGGTTCCTACTACAGCGGACGCACAGATTCTTTGACAGATTGGTGTACCGTCTATTTCTATTCTGCGAGTGTTGGAGTGCAGAAGATTGACGAGATGTACTCGAGATTCAGTGAGATGGCACGCAATCCCGATCACTCGGATTGGAGCGAGTCTGTGGATCAGTATTTGAGACACCGAGGGAGGTTATAGATTCCAGCAGTGGCAGAGATACGCGATGGGATACTCCCAGAGGCTCATAGGTCCCGGTATATAGTGCATCCCGGCAGGACCAAAATGTATCACGATATGCGACGATTATTTTGGTGGTCAGGGATGAAGGCGGACGTCGGCGCCTATGTTAGGGGTTGTGAGGTGTGCCAGCAGGTTAAGGCTGAGCACAGGAGGCCTGGTGGGTTATTGCAGCCGTTGCCCATCCCTCAGTGGAAATGGGAACACATTACGATGGATTTCGTTTGTGGATTACCGCAAACTTCGCGGAAACACGATGCGATATGGGTGATTGTGGACAGGTTGACGAAATCAGCTCATTTCATATCAATTTCTATTGTTTCAGACCGAGATAGTCGTCTTACATCATCATTGTGGAAAGCTATGCAAGAGCAGTTTGGTACTAGATTACAATTTAGCACTACGTTTCATCCTCAGACAGACGGGCAGTCAGAGAGATTAATACAAATACTCGAGGATATGCTCAGGGCATGTGTGTTGTAGTTTGGTGGGTCTTAGGAGGATTACTTGCCACTCTGTGAATTTGCTTACAATAATAGCTATCAAGCCAGTATTGGGGTGCCGCCATTTGAAGCCCTATACGGTAGACCGAGTAGATCACCGGCTTGTTGGGCAGAGCCCGAGGATACAGCAGCTGTGGGACCTGAGATTGTTATGGACCATACAGAGAAGGTGAGACTGATTCGTCAACAGTTATTGACTGCCCAACACAGACAGAAGAAGTATGCAGATAGGTACCACTCTACGAGGTAGACGATTGGGTCTACTTGAAAGTTTCTCTATTGAAAGGTCATCAGAGATTTGGGATCAAGGGGAAACTAGCACCAAGATTTATTGGGTCGTTTCGGATTGAGAAACGAGTTGGGAAAGTCGCTTATCAGTTGAAATTGCCAAGTCGATTGGCAGGGTTCATAATGTTTTCATATTTCGATGTTACGATTGGCTAGATCGGGACCGATAGCGATGGTTGATACGACGAAATCGAGGTTCGACCAGATGTGACGTACGAGGAACACCCCATTGAGATAGTGGACCGAAAGGTACAGACCCTTAGAAGGAAAGAAATATCACTTGTACTCGTTCGATGACAGTATCATAAGAACGAGTGCCTCACTTGGGAGAGAGAGTCTAACTTGCGAGAGCGATACCCTCACTTGTTCCAAGCTAAAGATTTCATTAAATTTGAATTTCGGGACAAAATTCCTTTTAGTTGGGAAGATTGTAACGGCCCGCTCTAATTAATCCCGATTAACTGACAATTTCAGATTAAGACCCTTAGCTCAAACCCACGCGGACGTCGCAAAAAAGTTCGGGGCACGCCTAATAAGGTAAAATCTGTTATTTTTGTGTGTGAGTGTATTATTTTACTAATATTAAATAATTAGCGTCGCATTATTTGACATTTTATTAGTCGCATTGCGCGTGTAGTGACGAGAACGTGCGACGTCACGGTGTGCGGGTAACGCAGGCGTACGAGGTAGTATGAGATTTAGTTGTCACATCACACATCCCATCACATCACACATCACATCAAATATCACATCAACCATCCCTCATCATTTTTTTTGTCCTTTCTCTCCAAATAAGAAAAAAATCTTTTTCTCCTTAAAATGGATAGAGAGGGAGGAAAGATAGAGAAAGAGAGAGAGAGACGAGAGAAAAAGAGAGTGAGAGAGGGACAGCCAAGAGAGGTGGAGGGGGCACCGGACGGCGAAGCTTGGCGGGGCGGCAATGACGGACGCCGGGAACGAGCAGCCAGGGCGGCGGAAGGCCGCGGATCATTTGGCGGCGACACGTTCCAGCAGCGGCGCCGGTAGCGCGAGGAGACGCAGACGGCGGGGCTCACCAGCGACGGACGACGAGCGTGGCGGCGACCTCCATTGATCAAGGTTGGTGGTATCGTTGTTGTTGAAATTGTTGTTGTATAAAAATAAAAAAAAGACGAAAACCAAAGACTAACGTCTCTGAAGGAAGAAAGGAGATAGGCGTGCGTGCATCCCCTGGACCGGTTGGGCCGGTCCGGGCCCAACCGGACTCGACCCGGGTGGGCCCGAACCGATCGGGCCGACCCGGTTGGACCGAGTCAAACCCGATCCAGGGGCCCACCCCTATATTAAAATAATATAAATGTTAAAATATAATTTAAAAGTAATTTAAAATTTAATAAATTACAGAAAAAATAAGAAAAATATGTGGAAGATTTTGGGAAAAATCCAGAAAATAGGGAGAATTTATAAAAAATGAGAAAAAGGTAGAAAAATGATACTCGAGAATTTTTCGGGCGTTGGCACCCCGGTATAACTCGAGAAGTGTGCCGAAATTAAACTTTTTGAAATAAAATCTCAAATTTTTGGTCTCACGGTATAAGTTCATTAAATGAGACTCTAAAATAATAAAAGTTTTTATAATTGAACACCAGGGACTTAGACTACCATAGTCGGGTGTCGGGTACGTATCTCGAGGTGAGTGTGGGACGTTTCGAAGGCATTTGAGGTAAGTAATCCCACGAGAAAATTAGTTAAAATTCTTTTATTGCACTTGCTTTATTTCGCATTTCAATTATTCAATTGTGCTATTTATTGTTGTTCAATTATTGTTCATCCACTCTCACGCGTGTATGTGTGTTTTTCGACGGGGTCGGCATGGCACAGACTCACACCCCGGGGCTAGCTACCCCGCGATGTTCGAGTAATTGGCCATGATAGGGCTACGCGGTGACTATTATCCGCGAAACCCGTAGGTTGAGAGATGTTTGACGTAGTCTTAAGTCTACGCCAATGGTTCCTCTCGAGATATGTTTGGACGGGGCTCTACCGTTCAATGGTTCCTCTCATTCGACCGTGAGATGTTTGTCGAGGTGGTCGTCAATGGTTCCTCTCGGTTTAGCTACGAAGATTCCTGTATGTCGATCAGGGTTCTCGACACTTATTTTCACGTCCTTTATTTACGCTCGTGTCCAAATTTGATTTCTCGACGACTTATTTTCATGCGAATTTCCTTATTCTTGTCCTTTATTTAAATTGCATGAACCCGATACATGTAGTCGTTTCATTGGAATTCGTGAATATTAGCTAACGTTCTCTGGGATTTACTTATATTAAATTATTGGGATTTGTCATTGTAATTTTTTGTGACAAATCGCGAGATCTGCGGTGAGCCGAGGCAAGACATGGAGTCTTGGAACTCGGGGAGGGAAATCCTCTCTTCTTCCACATTTTGTACTTTTTTGATCTCGGATTTTGGTTTGCATGAATTTGTATGTGAGTGTTGTGATCAAATATTCCACCAACTCTCCTATATATATGTTAGTTGGAATCAATTATGTATATATCTCGAGGCATATCTTGTGGTTCACAAACATGTTGTTCTATACCTTCTGGTGACTCCAATAGCATACTCATCATTTAGTACCACTCACTATGTTAATCAAGATGTCCATCTCATGGCCCCTTTTATTTAATGTATACTATAGGCATCCATTTATTTTATTAATGTCACATTACATTAAGCCTTATCCAACCATATGGCTAGTGTTTTATTTATCAAATTAAACCAAATCATGGTCACACCAACCCTCGGCTACCCGTAGCCGGTGTCCCATCGTCTCGACACGCATTTCAAGGTGTGCCACAACCTATTGTTCAAGTTTATTTAATTAGTCTATGGTTACATTAATTATCTCAATTTGATAACTTATACATGTTTATGTAAGTTTATTGAGTTTTCTCTAATGTACCCACATCTCACCTCTCAATACTATGGTTAGCACGCACTTCGAGGCATCTACCCATCACACAACCTCGCACGCTCTCGTTATTCAACATATACGCATGAGATGTATTTAAAAAATAATTGAATAAATTGCATCGCAATTAAGTCATCCAACACACAATTTAACCAGTATACCTTGGTCGAGGTATGTCCTAGCCTACACGCGGTGTCCATGTCTACAATTACGAGATAATTAATGACATTAATAAAATGGGCCATTACGGGACTAGATAGAAAAAATAAAAATAAATAAATCAAAGAAAATCAAAGAAATAAAAAAATCAATCTCCGGCAACGAAGCCAAAAATTAACGCATCGCTGAACACATCAATAAAATATAATTCCTAAACTAACTATTTTGTAAATATCGGTAAAAGTCGATCCCACAAAGATTGGTTATCTTTTAAGGTTAAAGAGAAAAGAAAAGAGAAAAACGTGGTTTTAAGAGAATGAAATTAAATAATCTAAATAGCAATAAAATAAATAAAGCAATGGAAATTATTTTGAAATCAATTAATGAAAATACTTAGGTAAAGACATACAAGTTCAGTTCGATAAAAAATCGGATTTGGTCATCAATCTATGTAAAGTATGCAAATCAAAAGTATACAAGTGTAGCTATAGACCTATAACGTACGCGATTCCTCGCACTTAATATTCTCGATAGCCAATATACGATAATGACTATTTCCCTAATCAAACATATAACCTTATATTTAAGTGCATTGGATTTAACACGATGACCGTAATGGGTTTTGTGAAGACACTACACATAGAGAGCCAGATCACTAGTGTGTCCGATTTAGCCTAGAACTCAAAAGTATTTGATCAATCCCAAAAAGGTTGAATCAATTGGTATGGTCAATTGTCACTTGTGTGGTCTTATTGCATAAAAATAGATGCTTACGACTCACTGGCAATTAAATAAAAGTTTAAATATAAATTTAAACCTAATTAATCAATCAACAAGAAAGAAAATAAAACACCATTAAAAGCAATTAAATTGAAAATAAATAAATCTCACAAATCTATAGATAAGAATAGTCTAACCTCTCTCGTAGTCATGCCTAGACCATAAGATTAGTGTCTCATGGTTGAAGAATACAAAACAAAAGAAAAGAAAAACAAAGAGAAAGAAAAAAAAGGCGAGATAGAAAAAAAAGTCGAGAGAGGGAAATCAATTTGGTCCTCCTTCAATTTCTATATATCCCCCCATGTCTTTCTGTCCATCCCTATATATCTATATGTGTCAATCTATATATATTATATATTAAAGTATTTCCTAACAAAACCAAAACAAAACTAGAAACTTCTAAATCTCTCCTTAAACCTTGCAATGCATGAACGTCTTTACTCTGCTTGATCTTCATCATCTCATATATCACACAACTCGAGGCCGATCACATGGACTCTTCACGCATGCACATCAATCTCCGTACGCCTCGCCAAACCGGATCAACTCCTCTGCTCATTAATGCACGCACATTCTAAGTATGTGTCGTTGTCTGCCACATCATCACCTTTGTTCCTTACGAGTGAGCCGCACCTAATCCGCATCGGGATGGGCACTAGCGCGGTTTTCATTGTAAAATATATCCCGGCATATGAATACTTAATTTTGCATAAGTTTTTTGCCCTGGATTCAATCGTGCACTCCAATAACCCTAAAAATAATAAATGAGGAATAATTAAGCTAATATTTTGGAGACTTAACAATAAAGATATGTAAATAACCTATATATAGTTACATAATTAATGGCATATCAGCAAGTCTAGGTGATTTTCTGTGGTGCATGTGTTTTTTATCATGCGTGAGTAACGTCTCCTAATGTATACTTGAGACTTTTGATAAAAAAAAAGGCATTGAATCTCAAGTCACTCACGTTACTTAGTAACTAGTTATAATCCCTCCTTCCAAAAATATAAGTCTTTTTAGCTAATGTTTTATTTCAAAAAATATAAGTCGTTTTATGAATTCAAGATAACATTTATACCTATTAAACTTATTTTTGCCCCTAATCTGACCAAGTATTTACACCCATTTTATATAATTAAATTTTTGTTGTGTTTTTGTGTCAAGGGATAAAGATGTAATTTAAGCTTGTCATTAAAGCTATCTTTAAATCTACCTTAATTCTCATGAAAAGATAAAAAAAATCTACCTTAATTAGTGTGTTTCATTCAAAATGACTTGTAAATTTAGATGGATGGTGTATATACATATAAAAATACTCTTGCCATGGGAAGAGCACCATTCCCAATCATTGGATTTTAATCCAACACATTTTTTATAAGAAATAAATAATTGCCCCCAACGAAGTCTGACTCGTGACTTCTTACTTCGAAATCCAATGCCAAATCATATATTGGACCGCCAAATAATTAGTTAATGATTTTAATCCAACGCATTAATCTATGAGTCATAAATTAATGCACAAAACATTTTACATCTAGCCATTAAATGATGGGCTAAATAAAGACACCTTTACATATGATCAAGTTGTTAGAATCTTATTAAAACTCGTGTCATTATATTAGCCACAATTTCATCTAAAAAATAAGTATTTCTAGAAAACAAATTAGCCAATAATTTCGATGTCAACTATCAATCATTCCATAAAACTAAATTACGGAAGTCTTCTAGCTTTCATTTGTAAGCAAAACTAGGTCCTAGAGCTTTAAGAGTCAATAAATAAGCTTATAATATATGTTATCCACATATATAAGAAACTTGCTTTGGTGGCGTGATCTTCCTCACCAAAAGATATTTGATATGTTCCCCGTTCAAGATACACACATAAATCTGGCATATGTAATTTTTTATTAAATAGACATCCATCACAGTAAGGAAAAATATTCAGAAATACATCAGCCTGCATATATATTTGCTAAAATATATTAGTAACTACCAACAAAAAAATTAGTCTAAGTGGTTCCACGCTTTGATCTACAAGAGGATGGTCTTGATTTCAACTTTAAAGGCTTATGGATGGAGTCGCTTTTGCTGTGTGAAGGGCTTTACCCTTTTATACGTCGACCAAACTCGAATATTGATTTAACCAAAAAAAATAAATCAATGTTGTAAATGTAATGGAAAAATGGATGACCCTTCCTATCCCAATCTTATGTAACACATATTTAATTGTTAGTTAATATTGTATTATATATAAGAATAACTTGTGCCCTTTGGTCTTCTTCTCATTATAACCAAAAAGGCTATATAAAGGAATTTTCTCCATGTAATGTACACACCATGTTGGAACGAAAAGTTCTCTCATTTCTCCTATCTCTTTTATTGTTATCTTTCTAGTTCATTGTATTTACTTTCCTAGCTTTATTCAAAGTTATTTTACAACAATCAATTAATTTTGAATACGCACAATGCGGTACAAATTATAAAAATAAAAATTAATCTTCTCATATTATAAAAACAATTCCTTAGCTACTACACTGACATGAGTTTTTTTTTTTTACTTTATTTTAAATAAAAACATTGTTTTTCGCCATTTCTTTGTATATATATATTGTTTGACTATTGATAAATAAAGTCTCATTCTCTTATCCCAAAAAAGAAAAAAGGAAAAAAAAAAAAAAAAAAAAAAAAAAAAAAAAAAAAAACTCCCCTAATTAAACTTCAATTTACAGTCACTAGTGTGGTCCATGCACTTATTCATGTTTATTTAACAGAGAATTTCGTCATTGGGAATGCAAGAATTCCAAAATATTACTTGATAACATATATCTACTTTAATTTCTTTTAATTAATAATATGGACATAGGCATTGACTCTCGTCCTATATATTTTATCATTTATGAATTCTAATCATATACTTATATATGGAATGCAAAGATTCTCTAAGGCGTTAATTATATATAAGATCGAAAATAGGCATTGACTTAACTAATTTTATTTTACTTTTGCATTCAATGTATAAATTACGTACATTCTTGTTACTAAAACTCAGTTGTGCGCATGGCATTAGAAATGATTTAAAAATGTGCAAGAAAGGTGACGCAATCACCTTATGTGAATTCTTTTGTTAGCTTCCTTTCTGTCTTTTTGTTTGCCTAAAAGTCTCAAGAGATTCGAATAAGTTGTTTTTTATAGGAACGAGACTTTATTTCACTAGAGCTATAAAAATGGAGAATATACAAGGCGAGAGTGAAGAAAGTTGAAAAACCCCCTATTAGTATAGTAGGAGAAAAACGCGTCGTTCCTAAATGAAAAATACATCCCCCATGTCTACGGGGGTCAATGTTACAAACACACCCTCGTCATGGTGTCATATTCGCACCGTATCAACTAGGTTGAATCCGTGCTCCTAATACTGGGATTAAAAACAAAAGTGGGAAACAAAAATACAAAGCATAATCCCCGAACTACATTCCAAAACGTCCCGGCTTGGATCACCCTCCACTCCACAAGACCTTACCCTCCTCTAGGCCCAAAAAGACACGACCAGTCCCCATTTAAGGTTGCCCATGACCATAACTTAAAACACTTCGAACCCATCATCAATGTTGCAGTTGCACGTTTTATGATTTCCCATACCTCAGTCCAATCCTGGGTTTTCCCCTTAAAAACTCGCCTATTACGTTCAGCCCATACCCATCATAATGTTGCTTATGCGCCTGCTTTCCATAGCAACCTACGCTTCGCAACAGCACGTCCGGTAATCTCTAGTGTGAAGCATTCATGTACATATTATGGAAAAACCCATGTTGTGGCGGTCGCGTCGCCCCGGTGTGACGTGTCTCCATGTACTCCTTGCCCTGCGGGCCCAACTACACGTGTTCGGCACCTGCCCGGGGTGACGTGTCTTCGGGTACTCATTGCGCAGTGAGCCCGAATACACGAGTCTGACACCTACCCGTCCACTTCATGTCTTGCTAATTGTATCCACGTGTGTTTAATCAACTTAGATAGTGTATCATCCGTAATTTTCTTAACTTATTCTCTTTAAGTATTTAAATCACTTTGTTCAATAAGATGTAGTTTATTATAATGTCTAATCATGCTAGTAGATTCTATCTTACAAGTTAAATAAATCAGCAGAAGTCTTACTTAATACTATTAGATAAGGTAAATTAGCATGGTAAACATGATTCATAAGAGCAAATCCTATTGTGAAAAACCCGAGAAAGTATTTTGTATATCAGCGATAGTACTATAAACAGGATATATATATATATGTACAGTGTCATCTCAATCTCCTAATACCCAAAATATACAAAATATCAAAATAAGCACGTACTAGTAGGTTCTCGACGGCGAGCAATCAAATGTAGTCGCCTAGGATCCCCTTGCCCCTACTGGTACTAGGATCTACACTCAATCATCACAAAAAGACAGATGACGTGTCCAGTGAGTAAAATCTCAATGAACCCCTCTGAGCATTCGCATAATAAAGTAAAGGAAATACAAGGAATATTGTCAAATAAACATGTGGAATGTAAAGACATACAACTATAAATGGCTTATCACATGAATAGATAACCTATAAGCTAACAAATGTGTGTGCTCACTCTATATGGATTAGACTATACTTCGAGTCACAAGTTCCCACTAGTGGTCGCGCTCAACTGGACTGACACTTGGTCCCTCGCGGCGCTGGCCAAGTCAACTAAGTCACCGACACATGCACCAAGGGCAAGCTCAGGTTGTATTCACTGAGGGTTGGGTTGCATGTGCTACAGTCCAGTGCATCATGAGCACACAACCAAGAAATCCTGGGGAGTATCCTCAACCCAGGTCCAAGTAATGAAATGGAATAATCAAAATATCTAGAAATGATGAAAATGAGATTTAAAGCAGAATCAAATACTCAGAGTCTTTCAGTTGGGTTTATACATCTCAAACCGCTCTCCGACCTCCCCGAGCTCCCGTATCCAACCCGACAAGCTCCTCGGTACCAAGCTACGGTCTCCTAAGTCCCCGGAGTTCAATTAAGTATGTTTATTGTGTATTCACACTGGTTGAATATGTTTTAAATCAATCTTCCCAAATCAGCCTTAAAGACTAAATTAAGTCTCAATTTTAGTCTTATGTTACAACGCATGTTTAGGCATGAAATGGTCTGAATCTCAAAATTTCCCATAATTACAAAGATCGTTGGTCTATATCTTATCTTTCTGAGAAGGTTTAGTTTGCAAAATTCTGATATACAACGAAAGAGATATCATAATTTTACTAAACATAGTTCTAATTGAAACCTAATCCAACCAACGGATTTAGATAATCTATTTCTCCCAATCTATAATTTCAAAAAATGTGATTTTTGGTGACAAAGTAGCTAACATATCTAAATACAACATGCTAAAGGATCAGCTCATTTGGATAAGTAATTAGGGAGTTATGCCTTTAATAAGTTTACTTTCAAAATTTTCTTCTGGATTCTAGCACCTACTTATATAGCACTTTTGGACATGAAATCAATTGAATTACAAACTTTCTAGGTAAGCAAAGTTGTTCATTTTTTAGTAATATTTCAAATGCCACTAGTTTTGATTGATTTGGATTCAGAATGAGCAAGTTATAACCAAATTACATAGGCTAATTCCTAATACAATATGCAGAATTCTAATTTTGGTCTTGCAACTTCAAAAATTCATATCTATTTGATTTCAAAATCAAATTAAAAACTTCAATATAGCTGGATTATCAGCTTCAAATGATGAATCCAAATATATAAACCAATTGCAAATATTCAAATATTTACTCTCTAAAATTAGCCAAAATAGAAATGATTTCAATTTAACATAAATAGATGTTTACCTAGTTGATTTACCACATAGCTTGAGAATTTCTCACCAACTCCTATGGATTCCTTCAGTAAACCTTGATGATTTACTCCTCTCCAACAATTTTTTCTTCTTCTCTATCAAAATGTATGAATGATTTGGTTTGTATGTTGTTTTATCAACTAATGTTATATATTAAAGTGAGCTTCATTATTTGCCATTAATCTCCATGTATTTACGTATCTCAAGATTTATCAAATGGTTCACCTCTAGCCACTTAGCCCACTAACTCCCACTAACTCAAATTCATGTGACACTAATTTGTTACTCCCATAGTTCCTAGATGGGCCAACACGTATCTCGAGAAAAATCTTATTATTTCTATTTAATTAACTAAACTATAGGCCTTGATTTGTTTTATTTAATTACCTTAGTTTAGGCCCATTATAATCCATATATGGTTAGTGATTTTATTTAACAATTTGACAAGTTTTGTGATCTCACTAACCCTCGACTACTCGGCACTCAATGCCCCGCGTCTCAGCATGCATTTCAAGGCGCGTCATAGCTTATTGTTCGAATTTTAATGTAATTAGCCTATGGTTATATTACCCATTTCAGTTTAATTTCCTAGTCATGTTTACATGAATTTGTTGAGTTTCTCTAGTATAACCGCACTTTGCCTCTCGATACCGCGTTGACACGCACTTCGAAGCAACTACCTATTATAAACCTCGCACGATATCGCTATTCAACATACACACATGCAATATATTTACAAGTAAATCCATAAAATGCATCGCAATTTAAACACCATAACACACAATTTACTAGTGTACCTAGTCCACGTGTGTCCTAGCCTACATGCGTCGTCCATGTGGATCTGAGTTGGCGTCTATGTTTGAAATTACGAGATAAATAACGGCGTTAATAAAATAGGTCGTTACACATGTCATCCCTAACTCCTATGTCAGGATAGCCCATAAACTATATCAAAAAGAACAACTTAGGAAAAGATGATTCACTGCTTCTCCTTCTAGCCTACATAGGGGACATTAATGGGGTTGTAATACTATATCCGACCTCCACTGCTGTAACACAATCGCCACACTAACCTATTCACGCCATACTAGCCATGTGAGCAGTTTATACTTCATAGGAGCTTGCGCTTTCCATATCGATTGGAAAGTCTCCCAGTTCATACTACCTCCATCCGAGGTGAGGGCAGTAGTCGCAACTTGACTGTATAACTTTTTGATGGATCCCATTTCCATTTCCTTCTATCACACATTTCCCTATTCAGAGACACATCAGACATCAACAATACTAGCTGTTGGAATTCATTATGTTCTCTCGCATTCAGACGCCTTTCTCGCTGGAGATTAAACTGCCATCTCGATGTTCCTGGGTCCACCGCCAATGATTGATTGAGATCCGCAATAAAAGCTTGGGGATTCTAGACACGTTAAACAATAGTGGGAATTGGTCTTTAAGCAGTTGCTCCCCTTTCCACCTATCCGCCCAAAATCGAATTTGTGTACCATTCCCTGCATTATACTCAATTATTTTAATGAATTTAATATAGCATTCAGCTATATCCTTCCATGGAGCACGGTAAGAAGGAGTAGCTCGCCTCTCTGCATCCCAACCATTTCTATCCTTGCCACACTTCGAATAACTTGGACCCATAGAGCCTCCCTTTCACACTGGAAACTCCATAACCATTGGCCTAACATAGCCGCGTTCCTTTTTCTCAACTGGGTACTCCGAGGCCCCCCTCCTCCTTAAGTTTTGTCACTTGGTCCTAAGCAATTAATGAATATTGCTTCTCGAATGCCATTTGTTGCCAAAGAAACTTTCTCATGAGTGTTTCCCCTTGTCTCGCCACCCCCTTCGGAATGCGATATAAAGACATGAAGAACATCGGTAAGGCCTCTAAAACAGACTGGATTAACGTCACCGCCCTCCTTTGAATAAGTACCCACCTTTCCATCCCGCCAATCTTTTTGTGATCTTTTGTAAAATTGTATCCCAAAAACCTTTGAGTATTAGTGAGCCCTTAAAGGCATGTGCAAATACTTGACTGACCATTCCCCAACCCCGCACACAAGCTCATGAGCTATCTCCTCCACAATATCATTTTCAATACAAATACCCATCAATAGTGAGTTTTGGAGGTTTAATTTAAGAGCCGAGACTTCACAAAGCTATGTACAAGTTTCATCATGTTCTTAGTTGTTTCCTTAGTTCATTTAACAAATAACAAATAGTCGTTCACAAATTGTAGGTGCGACACATGAACGTTCACCTTTCCCACTATAAGACTATTGATAATCCCTTGATGTTTGGCTTTAGTAATCATCCTTCCTAAACATCAACTACCAAAATAAACAAGAACGGGGAGATGGGATCACCTTGTCGAAGCCCATGTTTTGCATAGAACTTTCCTCAAGGCTTTCCATTAATCATCACCGAGAAGTTTGTCGAAGAAAAACACCAATTGATCCATCTCCTCCACCGTAAGCCAAAACCCTTTCTCTCCAACACATAATCAAGAAAGTTCCAGTCGACATAGTCATAGCTTTAGCAAAATCTAGCTTAAGTACCAACGCCTTTCTTTTATTTTGCATTGCGTACTCAACCACTTCACTCTCTATTAAAACTAAATCCAACATTTGTCACCCTAGGGTAAAAGTATTTTGCTCGACTGCAATAGTATGTGAGCACCTCCCGAAGCCATAATGCTAGGACCTTGTGAGTTTTTTATACATAGAGGTCGTAAGGCTAATGGGTCTAACATCCGAAACATGGCCAAAATTTGTGCCTTTTGGGATTAGGCAAATATGTGTTGCATTCATCAGGGAGCTCACATTTCCATTCCTATTGAGATCTTTCATAAATAGCATTATCTCTGGTTTAAGGGCGTCCCAACATTCCTTATACAGTGTTATGGTGAACCCGTCTAGTCCCGGTGCCACGTCACTAGCACAATCACAAATAGCGAGCCACACCTCCGTTTTCGTAAATTCTCGTTCTAGAGTACTTGCCATTTTCGAAGTAATAGGAGCCCACTCAATCCGTTGAACCTCCCACTGGTCTGCCCCCCACTCATATACAGTTGCTTATAGAACCCCACAATCGTGTCTTCCACCGTAGCCGGATCCTTCGTAAATCCCCCCAGACTATTTTGAATGCAATCAATGACACATCTACTTTTTCGGTTGCTTAGGAATCGGTGAAAGGTTTTCGTATTAGAATCCCCTTCCTTTGCCTATTTCACTTTGAGCTTCTATTGAGCAATTCGCCACTCGAGTAAAATAGCATACTCCTACTCCTTTTTAAGGCTTTTCCGCAACCTCCATTTCTTAATATTCCAGCTGTCCCCTCCCTCTTCCTCATTGAGCTTTGCTATACTCTATAAAATGTGATTCTTCTTAGTAGTAGCATGCCCAAATATATTGGTATTCCACTCTTGAGTTTTAGCTTTCACAGTCGTCAGCTTCTTCATTAATGAATACCCTGGACCACCAAAGAAACCACTATGTGCCCACCACTCTCCAAACATACTGTGAAATTTGTGTCCCAGCCATACATTTTCAAACCTAAAAGGATATGGCCCACATTTAGCAATTTCGGTTTCCGGAAGAAGATGGTGATGATTCGATGTCATTCGG
The DNA here is from genome assembly GCA_039657365.1 of Stephania yunnanensis. NCBI lineage: Eukaryota > Viridiplantae > Streptophyta > Magnoliopsida > Ranunculales > Menispermaceae > Stephania > Stephania yunnanensis. The sequence continues at coordinate 55,489,017 of CM077584.1, forward strand.
ACTCCCAAAGAATGTCTGCCAAACTAGAATTGCTATGCCCACTGTATAGAATACATAATCCGATTAAGTTTTACACACACCGGATTCTCTTAAAAACTTGACCAGGTATAGATGTCGTTATTCAGAGCTGAATCTACCAGCTCCATCTCTTGAATCAGCTTGTCAAAAATCCTAATACGTATATTCCTCCCAATATTGTTTGCCTTTCTCCGCCGGGAACTGTATCACATTGAAATCCCTTGCAACGCACCATTCAGTAAGCAAGCCCCATGGACGGCCCCAAGCTCCTCCTAGAAACCATTACTACTACATGGGCCATACACTTCCATGAGCCACCAACTCCTTATTCTCCTCTCTAATGAACTAAACAGAGATTGAAAAAGCTCCCACAAGACTATTTATAATGTTCATTCGACGTACATCCCATCTAATTGCAACTCCCCTTTCTGACCTATTGATGGAAGATACACCCACTCTTTAAACCTGCTACCTAAAATGATGCCACCAACGAACGTTCGACACTCTCCACCTTTGCTTCTTGTAAAATTAGGATATCCGGACAACACTTCTCAACAATTTTCTTAATTATCTAACATTTCTCACCGACTCCTAAACCATGAATGTTCCAACTTATCTTTATAGGTTAACCTTTTAAAACCTGCTTGTTTGTGGTGCAATCGTAATCGATCCCCGTGGCCAATCCCTGCATTTCTTTTTGTGTAAAGGTAAGATTTCTGAGACTCAGTAAAATCTCACAATAATTCATAACAATCGTATCCACCGTAGCTACTAGTGTGTTTGCAAAGGAGGTCCCCCTATCGGAGAGCTTGCATTTTGTAAACTCTCTCGTCCCTCTAAATTCCCCTCCCTAGATTCCACCGGCTCATCGACAAATAGAGATCTGTCATCTGAAGAGAATAACTACTAGACCGCCTCCAGCTCAACCTCCATTTCCCCATTCTCCAATTGCCATCCCCCATTATTAGGATGTTCTAGTACTGATAGCTCATTTTGTTCCTCCTACCACTCTTATGTGACCATTTCGAGACCTTGTGCCTCCCCAGGTAAAGTTTTGGTTTCTTTCGAGGAATCACTGCCAGTAGTCTCACAACCCCTAGTGGCCTCGGTATCACCCTACCCATCATCATTATTCAATTCCATAATCACATCCCTTGGAGTAACCTCCCTCACTAGGCCACCCTTCATTCCGAATAGTCGCGCTTCCCTTCGCTATTTCAGGCACCTCCTCCCTATTTCGTTGCCCCTCGATCACCCCTTCACGCAACCCCCTAGCTAGCACCATAGGACTCCTCTCTTGTGTGGTGATATGGATTAGTCCAGTACCCTCCATCTTGCATAGCCGAGCCTCCCGCTGAAATGGTGGCTCATCATACTCCTATGAAATAATAAGCAAATCATCAATAAAAGAAAAATCCCATGAATTACCTGATAAAAAATATGTGCATAACTTATCCGTAATCGAATAAACTGCTTGTGCAAGGGCCTCTGTTTGTGTAGTGGGCTTATCATAGTAGCTAACCGCCTTATCTAATAAGAGCAAGAAATCCGGGCCCACTAGTTGGTCTAGAGTTAATTGGGTTACCATGGACCGTGAATGTTCATTCCTGTTGGGCCTGCTATATGGTGATTGTGCGATATCATAGAACCGTGACACCTCGATCAGAGCAATGAGGCATATAGGGTCAGATAGTTCTCCTAACTTGCACCGAAACACTAGTAGTGGTGTAGGGTCCATCGCAGTGTCCTTCCCTTTCCCATATCCGTTGTTGACTTAATACCCCAGGATTGCAGAATATCCATACCGCCTTATGAACCAATGACAAATCCCCTCAATACACTCGAACCAATCCCACCTTCTCACTCTTCCACCAACACATAATGAGAAGATGTATGCCCACGCGTCGGCTCTTGATCCTCCCCTAGTTGTTCAATATTTATTATTGGATTATGTGGCATCACAAAGGCCATGACATTTGATATGCCATCATACCGGCACATGCCGCCACTAACCGCTCCAGTTCCTATTTTGGTAAAATAATGATAGGAAACGTCGCTTGTGCCCGCAGCAGTGAACCTATTCCTTCCTATTTTAGGATTCAAAAACCTTGAACGCTAGTTAATTCCTCCGAGGACCAGCTCCGCATCCCCTGTGGCTCAACGCCACCTTCTCCATTTTACGTACTTGCAGAGTGGCTAATCATCCCCAACATGGCACCACAAGCTCCTTAAGAAAAAAACATGTTCGCATCTCCTTTCACTTGTAGCTATGCCACCTCCAAATCAAACCGATCCATTATTTCTTGTTTAACCTAAATCAGGCCCCCAAACTGCTTATGTAACAACCTGCCTTAAGCTGGTGCTTAGTACTAATTCAAATAGTAATTAACTTGAGTTAGGCTCAAGGTTAAGATCGGCGTATCTCGATTAGCATGTGTATGAGTTTGCATGACGTTTAATATTTGTTTGGATTGTGAGATTTAAATATAAATAGGTTGTGTATAATAACGGGATATATAAAAACCTATAATTGATAAAATACACTATAAGTCATGAAATATCGATAAATTGTGAGCGATGAGGGAGACGTGGCATGAATATGCACACTTGTGGCTACACGTAGGAATGTCTGGTGGATTTATTGGAAAAGAAATACGCAAGTTATATATATTTATATATATAAGGATATATATATACATATATATTGGAATTAAAAAGAAAAATAAAATTATATAGATTGTTCATTCTTCTCGAATGACGCGAAAGTACAAGATGTGTCAAAATTTGTGTCGCATTAACATGTGTCACTTTAACACATCAACGACTCGATCAATCTCAAGATGACTCGAGGTGTATCTCGAGTAAAATAATATATATATAAATCAAAAGTTCATGTTTATCAACTAACGATTGATCAAAATCGAAACCAAGGGTTTAGGTTTGAAATTGATCGAGACAAGTTGTCCGATGTGCAGAATCAAGTTCAGTTGAGGAGCTTAATCGATCACAAAACTCATGAGCATCATATAAGTATAATTTGTTTTAGTGTTTATCAAAGTTGGAATTGTTGGTGGTGCTAGGATTATGATTATTTAAGTTGTTTGTTGATCAATTATGGTTTCTCACCTCACTAGAGGTTGTTATGGATCAATTTTGATGAATTTGTGAATGTTTGGGATCATTTGGAGATGTTTTGGATCGATTTGGATTAGCATAATGGTGTTGTTGTTGCAGGTCTAGTGTACATAGCGTGCTAGGCTTTGGCCATAGCGCGCTATGCATACTAAGAGGATGAACTGATATGCAGGTAGCACGTTATCCATGTCAAGTAGCGCGCTACCCATACCAGTCAGTGTAGAACTGATTTGGAGTTGGTTGGTTTGTCAAGATGTTTAGGGACTGTTTTAAAGGTCTTAATAGACTATAATACACTTATATTAAGTACAATTGGCCTATAATAGGTGTTGATTAATTGGGAGAGAGTTATAGACCCGAAAAGTTAGGAAATCGGATAATGACTTAGACCAAGGTAAGTACAGATTCGATTATTTATTAAAATTGTCTGGTTATTTAGTATATATAGCTCATACAGTTGTTAGAATGAAATAAGGGATTATGAACATTATGATGGATTTCAATAAATGGAAAATGGTATGTAATGTGACCATGTTATAACTCCTGATTTTGAGAATAGGTTTATAGGAGATGGGTTCCCTTCTCGGCCTATATATAACTCCTGTTCAATTCAATAGGTTGTATGGATTACATACACATTAGAGGGCTTGGGATAGAACCACTGGGAATTAATGGATGGGCTAAAGAGCATATTGGCAAATATGTTGGTCTAGCAATCGCATTAATGGCGTCACTGGGTAATCGGCCCTAATTTTATAAAATAAACGGGGATTACAGTGTAATAGTCCAAATTACTTGTTTGCATCTGATTATGTATTGAATCTATATATTTTCCATATTCTTATTAGATATCATTAGTGCATGTTGTTATTGCATGATATCCATGTTTACTATATGGAATGTTGATGATTAGTGTGAATCCATACTTATTGAGCAAATTGGAGCGCTCACCCAAATTAACTATTTCAGGTTCGCAACCAGGCATTTCAATGAAAGGGAAAGAGAAGATTTAGGATTCTTATGTCTTCTCTCCGATGTAATAAGCCTACTTGTATATATAAGCTCTGTTTGACGTATTTTGATGTCTATAAATAGGGTTGGGGTGATTTAACTATGGTTCAGGTTTTGATAAACTCTGTATTTCTGTATATTTGAATGTATCAAAAAAGTTTTAAATTTTTCAATGCGTAATACTTTGACTTATTACTTCGATATGAATATACGGGTTGAGTTTATTAGGTATAGACAAATAGGTTGTTGGCTCTAGTTAAGTCTTGCAGGGCTAGCAGGCTTAATTATGGTTTCGGGCCGAGCATTGTCCCTAATCGGGATGGGGGATGTCACATCTCGCCAATCATTTGGAACGCAAATATATTCCACATGTTAAGAGGTAGACTCGCAATCGTGATCCAGCAATCTTGGTCACCCCGCTGCTGCTCCATCCAATGAAAGTATGGGCCTGGAGATGAGATTCCCCTATCGTCGGTCCCTGTTTGTGAATTGTTTCCATCTCTTTAATGCTCTAACACACCATCACTGCCCTATCGCTTTCGACCAGCTCGAGCGGCACTGGCTCGCTCAAATTCCTTGTCATGGTTTTGCAATATCCCTCAAGGGGGTCGACTAAGAAACTTTAAAAATGAATAGAGCTCTTTGGCATTTCAGCGCTGGGGTTGGAACATGTGACGGCTAAGACGACCTCGTCGTCGGAGCTATTACAGCTAGCCAAACTATTATTTCGGCCCTCTGTTGTGCAATAACCCCAGACACCTACTGGTTAACGCTCCTAGTTCGATAGTTGATGAAGGGTGGTGCCCTAGCTGGCTCTCCCATGGTACATGTCCATTGTCCATTCCGTTGTGATACCTTCGTTGGACCTTTTCGGTATTCCGTTAGAGCCTCCTTCAGCTATATCCATGTTTTCCTATCTCAACCCACTGGGATGATAACCGTCTAGACCTCATTCGTGTGCATTTTGCAGATCATCAAAGCATGACCTCTAGGATTTGTAAGCACTTAAACCACCATCGTAGTCACACACTCCCACCCCAAGCATCTCTCATCCTTATCAGTATCACGGAGGAACCATCTAATTAACTCTACACACCAAGCTATGAACATATCATTCATCTCCACCGCAAATGCCATTTGTGCAGTACTCCGTAATACATAACCCTCTTCCCCTCATCTACTCTAAGGCTATATTTTTTGCTCTGTCTAGAAATACCAATTTTCCCCATCACTAGCTTCTCTGGTTCCATTGCTTCAAAAGTTCGCCTTTGTAGTTGAAACCTCCATTTTTGCCTTTTCTCGTACGATGGACCACTTCCGTCCAAGTCTCCCCCATCACTAGTGAAAATCAAGTTGTCTTGTATGGTTGTTCTAGATTGGGAGCTTATGATTGCTTTTGCGCTATTGCAACCTGCTCTCTAGCATTAGAGTTGTTGTTTGTTACTCACTCTAATTAATAACAAATGAGATTGACTTTTAGGGCTGAGATTCGAATAAGTTTGGATCAAAATACTTTTTTTCTTTCATTTCCAAATGGATTAGATTAAACCATTAAACTAAAATATTGTATATCTAGATGAAATTTATAGTATGGCATTCAATTCAAAAATCAACCATAGGAAAGCTTTGGCAACCAAATTTATATTTTTTGGCTAAATAACTTTTACAGTGGTAAGTCAGAACAAGTATAATTAATTAGTCCCTAGGTGCAAGAAAACTAGCCCGCATCATCTAAGTTTTAGGCCTTGTTTAGTTCATTTTGTCAATCAAACAAGATAAGTTTCAACTTCCTTGAAAGTTAGTTCCTCTTACTTTCCCTCAACCAAACAAGGCCTTAGGTTTTTTTATCTAAGATGCATGGTAACCGAACACCAATGAACCCGACTAATCTGAGCTCGAGTTAAATAAGACAACTAAATGGCAGCAAAGCTCTTTCTTAAATATTGTAAATGGACTATATACCTAAGGCACAAACCTGAGACCACTCGTTAACATTGATGCAACAAAAGCCAAAAAAAATCTTACAGGGGTGTATTCAATTGAGATTTTTAGAGACTTTTAGTTACTTTTATTGACTAAAAAAGTTTAGGGGTATTCAATTAAAACTTTTAGAGAGTCTCTAAAAGTTTGGTGTATTCAATGTGAACTTTTAGAGACTTTTAAAAAGTCTCTAAAAGTTTTGGGGTATTCAATTTAAACTTTTAGAGAGTCTCTAAAAGTAAGGGGTATTCAATTTGTTTAGAAATTTGGTAGATTTGTGGGTTTGGATGACTTTTGGAGACTTTTCACCTAATCCTATATATATTGAAAGTCTTCTCCATCTCTTTGCCTCCACGAGAAACTTTTGGGGACTTTTTTTTTTCTTCTTCGTCGCCTCTCTCTCTCTCTCATTGCGAAATCTCTCTCGCTCTCTTTCTCTCTCGCTCTCTTTCTCTCTCTCGATCGTCTGCTCGGTCGTCTCCATCTCTCCATCGCAGCCTTGCTTCTCCATCGTTTGCTAGGTAACATCCAACGTCTCTCTCTCTCTCGCTCTCTTTCTCTCTCTCGATCGTCTGCTCGGTCGTCTCCATCTCTCCATCGCAGCCTTGCTTCTCCATCGTTTGCTAGGTAACATCCAACGTCTCTCTCTCTCTCCCTCTCTCTCGCTTCTCCATCTGTGTAATTTTCTTCTGTCTGTGTGAATATGTTGGAGGGTTCTTGACATGGAAGAGTGGTGTTTGGAAGCAGTTCGCTATCCCAGCACCACCGTATCTGACAGACCACTCTCTTGCTGAGTGCAAAGGGCGAGTCATGCTCGTGGGTTTGCTGACCAAGAACGTCGCGACTTGCGTGTGCGTGTGAGAGTTGCAGAGGATGACGCTCTTGTGGAAGGAAGTTGACAGAATGCCAAATATTTGGTGCTTGAAATTTTATGGGAAGCACGTAAGAATGACTTGCTTGGGTAACAAGGGGTTGATTATGTTGTCTTTGCGGTCGAAGCAGATGAATCGCCTGGTTACCTACGATGTTTTGAGTAAGGAATGGAAAAAGTACCAGTCTGCGTTCGCCCAAATGGAAAGAGGAAACAATGGATTGCTTGTGGCACGCCTTTCCATCCGTCACCAATCGCTTTAGCCTGATTTCATTCCAAAGCCGAATCGAATGGACCTAAGCTCGAATGTTCAAGGTTGCGATCTGCAATAATGAACACCGCAAAATTTTTGTCTAAGTTCTATTTGTGACGAGGAGATAACATCGTGTCTTTCCTTTTGTTAGTTTCTTGTAAAAACACAAACTTCACTTTACATTGTTTCATTAGGACAAATTTCTCAAGTTGCTATATTTTCCTAGCTATGTTTGATGCAATTGCCTCTTCTCTCGCTTCGGATTTGGCGATGAACCTTTGGTAATCGAATAAAAGAATTTCATGGAATAATGTATGCTACTGGTGCATTTGAGGCAGGTGACATTTTTGATTCTTTTTTGGATTGCTCTATGTCTTTGATTTTGTTGGATTTTTCTTTAAATCTTTGATTCTAGACTTTCTAGCGTCTATTCTCTATAAAATCGCTTAAACTTAAATCCTCTCTACTTGGAAAAAAACAATGGTAATGATACATGCTACTTGCACAACTCAAATATCAATTTCAATAAAAACAAGGAAGTCTCCACTTCAAAAGAAAAATAGTGTACGTTCGGTTTACACCGATTAGCACCCAAAACAAAACAAAACATAAAACCGAAGAACATGGATCATTGGCATATAAAGCGCACAATGTGATAGTTAGGCATGAATTAGATACAATCGAACCGAAAATAAAAGGGTAAGGTCTCTCTACTATTGCCTAAGCAGAACCAACAATGATATCGTTAATGGGGATGAATATAAGCTTGACAAAGAACCCAATGAATCCCATCACCAAGCACCCATTGCGGTACGAAACGCCATCTTCGCAAATTCTACACACAAAACATGATCAATTAGTGCCAAACATAAGCATCAATACCAAACATAACATGAATAAGAGATTGGAAACGAATAGCTTGAAATCTATACAATAGTATACCGTTAGTATCGGCTTGTGACATTTGTTAACAAAGTGTTTCTTCGTCCTTGGCGAACTCTCTCAATTGATCCATCTCTCTTGATATTTGTTGAAGCTAAAAGAACTTATGATGCGTTTTTGCACTGCAACTTTTTCTTTTTCTACTCGCTTTGATACTAAAAAAATTGGCATCATAGAGTTCGAATTTATATTAATCGAAAGTCCTAAACGTATTCCAAGTCCGAAGCCCAATACAAAGTCCTATAACAATTACAAACTAAATAATCTAACACAAACTTTCTAATTTTATACAAGTTCTTGAGATAGAACGAGAGAAGGGATTGACATGGATGTTTATCAAAAGTCATCCAAATAAAAGTTTATCAAAGTCTATCAAAGTCCTTACAAAAGTCCATTAAAGTTACTAAAAGTCATTAAAAATAAAGTCTATCAAAGTCTATCAAAGTTTTAAAAAGTCTCCAAAAATCTACAAGTCTCTAAAAGTCTATAAAAGTCATCCACTTATAAAAGTAACTAAAAGTAACTAAAAATCTCAATTGAATACACCCCCCTTAGAAAGTAGTAACTCAAATAAGTGTGTTCGGCGGATAGTTGTGTCGCCCAAATGAGCTTTAGATCACATGATAGGCCCATTATCAATAAAGCCTGGTTTCACTTTAATGTATCTGTGGTGGTGTTTGGCTTATTGTAAACTAAATTGTAAACCAACCAGAACTTGTAGAACTAAAGTATAAGAAACGTGAACTAAAGACTACAAGAACAAGTAGACAAGAGCAGACGAGAGAGAAGAGAGCTAAAGTTGAGAAATATAGAGATTTCCATTCCAACACTGTTTGTTTCTACAATGAATTTGACATCTTTTATATAGCTAGGCCTTTAGTGATGATGATAAATGTACTTAGACAATGTGTACAAGTAACACCTACACCACATGTCATACAACAGATTACAAGTAATTTGACAATACATGAAAGAGTCGATGTACATTAGAAATGGTTACAAGTAACATGACAATACATGGACAAGTGAGGATACCATTAGTGAGAAATCCAAGTTACATGACTACACAATATGTTGATGTGCATGCATGTTCATCCATACTTCACAACATGGCTAACTAGAATTCAAAATTTCTAGTATTTAATCAATATGAACATTCAATGATTATTCATGCAAAGCAGATAACACAAAAATTCATGCTTTCATTTCATCATATTTATAAAGGTTGTTTTCTTACAATTCCCCGTATGGCTAATGCATCCCAAATGTATGATACAATACCCAGCTCTAAGACATCTCCAATGATATGTCGATTGCATGTCAATATGCGCCACCTAAGATAATTGAAATTGAAATTAAAAAAAGGTCTCCAATGAGAATGTGTATTTAGAATATCATACTGATGTGATGTAAAAAAATTGACATTATCAATTTCGGATGTGAACTCTAAACATTAAAATTGACATCCACGTAGTATTTAATTTGTATTTTTTTAGATTTTTATTTGCACATTTTAATTGACAAAATCTAAAAAATGTCACCTCATCCATTGACGTTCAATCCACATTTACCATTGGAAATTAGTTTTAAAGCATCTCCAATGGTAAATGTGGATTGTAAGTGTGGATTGACACCATGTTGACAACGTAAAGAAGATGTCCATCCTAAATGGCTTGAATAGACATTGAAGTTCAAAAATGTTCTCAATTGTCAATGTGGATTGCACTTTCTATTTTAAAATTTTATTATTTTTTCTATACAGTTTAAAGAGAATTGCTGACGTGGCTATTGATTCCACCTTCTAGAAAATAGACATTGAGAATAGACATTGTCTATTTTTTCATGCCACATCAGCTACACATTCGAAATACACATTTGCATTGGAGATTACTTTTTTTGTTTCAATGTTTATTCAGTCCTAGGTGGCACACATTCACATCCAATTCACATTCCCATTAAAGATGCTCTTAGAGTCCAATGTCTATTTGAGCCACATAGGATGACATCCTCTTCATGTCGATGATGTGGCAAAAATCCACACCCACAATCACACTTATCATTAGAAATGCTTTAAGAGGGCTCAAACCAATTTGTACACTTTTTGTGGGCACAATACAATTCCCCTTCTGTGTTAGACTATTATTTTGCAAGATTGGAAATACACACACACACATAGTTGGGAAGAAGCTGCATTGTCAGTTGCGAAGTCACTTCTTGGTTTCTAGCTACTTAAGAAAAGAAAATCATTGTTACTTTGTTAGTGTTATTGTGATAATTTGGTGTGAACTCGAGCGGACTTGTGAAATTATGGAACCAAATGATCTATGTTTTCGTAAATAAATGTAGAATTTATAATGCAAGAATCAAGATAATATTGTTAGAAGAGATGCCTTAAAGATATATCATTTGATAGGATGCTAGAAAAAAATTAAAGATTATAGCGTCATGCCGTCGACAAGAAGATACTTAGAGATCCTGAAATGTGGTTTCTTGGAATTCTATGACTACAAAATATATTCACCATGGAATATATAAAGATTCATATGACATTTTTTCTCGATGCATGTAATCTGAAAGTGTGAGTATTGAAGGATTTCACTTTCGTTTTCCGCTTTATCCTATTCTTAATTATCTTTCTTATGAAAAACTTATTTCAATTAGGGGCAGTGCATGGTATTGATAGTAAAAGAGACAAAAAGGAACAGTGGTTGTAGCATTATAATAAGGTTAATCATGCAGAAGATTGAGAATTGTTACAATGGATTTTCGGCAGTCTTAATTTGTCCTTTAAATGTATTGTGTTATTAGACATGAGTAAGTCTGAATTGAAAATGGGGAAGCAGGAAAATCGGTCGGGTTTAATATATCTAAAGTTTTGATAAATTAGATGGGAACAATCAAGCCAAAAAAGGGTTATGGTCTATGAATGTTGAATTTATTCAAATTGAAAATATAGAATCAAGAAGCTAGTCAAGTCTAACTCAATTGTACATGGCAGTATAAAGCTGATCAAATGCCATTTTGTAAGTCATCTTGATCATGTTTTATTCGATTGCATTCTATTTCTATCTTGTTAGTACAATGTACTTCATTAATCCCATTGTTCCATGATTCTTTATGGTACTACAGCAACAACAACAACAACAACAACAACAACAACAACATACTTAATTTAATTTCATATTTCTGATTCACAGTTGAAGTTTTTTCACATGCTAATTCTAAAATATTTTACATTTGTTATGACAACATGTGTGCGTACATATGCTTTCTTTTTTCTGAGATCACATTTTAGGCTTCGCTTTGACTTGAATTTGTTCAAGTTGTTAAAGATATTATGTGCAGTAGATTTTTATCATAGAAACGAGTATTCTAATGACTTATTTTGTCTTAGTTTCTGCTTAGCTTAAGTTAATGATAAAAATTGCCTAGTCTTGGTGATTCGCGAGACTAATTAAGTCCATTTATAATTGCATTCTTAATCATAAAATGAATTTATATTGAATTAAGGAATATCTCCCTTATGATGTGAGAATAAGGATAAAGTAAAAGTACATATTAAATTCAACAACCTACTTTAATGCTTACAAAATATACCAAAAAATGACAACTGAAAGATGTCTTATGCTTGCGGCTGCATTTGATATTCATTCTGTTGTTCATCTGTCTCGGACGCTGCAATAACTGCAACTGCTTCTACTCCCACTTCTACTCCCGCTTCCAATACTTGTGCCACATTACGCTTTGTAGCATTAGTTACATGACTGTAGCTTCCCTTCTCCTTGAATAGTTGAGCAAAATGATGCTTGCAATAGAGAATTCCATCCAAAGCAGCATAGTTTGATGGTGTAAGAGAACAACCCCCTCGAGAACACTTGAAACACGTCTTATGGTAAGATTGACCTTCCACATTCACCTATCACACGTATGATTAGAACTTGTTAAAGGTGCATTCCATAACTAATTATTCAATTTGGACTAACATTGGACAGGAAAACTTGTTTTAATATGGATTATGGATTAGTATAATTTGTTCTATAATCTATATACTGAAAATCAAATAGGTGGACATACGCCTAATTTGATATCAATTGTCGTTAATAGAAAAAAATATATATAACAAGAATATCACATTTAATTAGTTCAAGAATTGAATATCATCTATTGTTGTGCTTGCTGGAAATCGAAAAGATTTTGATCTTAAATGTGCTTTGAAAAAAATCATATTTGGATAAGCGAGGCAGGAATGGTAAGATTATATCAAACTATTCCAATCCAACATCCTCGATCTTTGGCCTGCAACTTTCTTTTAAGAAAAATGAATATCAAGTTATTCTAACACCAATTTTCTCGATTGGATAAATAGTGAAGAAACAAGAAAGAAAGAATTAGATTACTAATGTCGTCTAGTTGAATTGGTTTGAGTCATTTCTCTAAAACAAAACAATAGGTGAAATGATGAAAAAAATCCAAAAACCTTCTCTAGTGGATAAGCTGTTTTATGGCAAGTGGCGCATTTGTCTTGAGTCCCGCTAAACATAGAGGAAAGTTTGCTGGGAGTCCTGTTCTGCAAAGTTATATAGCGACGATGATTGATTAATTTTGATGGCAAACCAATGAGACAAAGAAAAAGAATTGTACAAGTAGTCATGTACCATCTCATTTGGTTTCTGAGAGTTTTGACTAGCTGAGAATATTAAACAAAGACATAAAACATCAGCTTACCAAGAAGCAATCATAAAACTAATGCAACAAAGAAAACCAACCACCAAGGAAAAACTGACATGGAAACTTCTTTCTAAAGCTTCCGCTCTCTTTGAACAGTTGCTCGAAGTGAGGTTTACAGTAAAGGACTCCGTCGATGGAGGAGTAGTTGCTCATCTAAATCAAAATACAACAATGAACTCAAAATTTTTATCAATCACATGTATCTCAATTTTATATATGATTCATGCATCATTACTCGACTAATTAATTAAATCGTTCATTCTCATTAAACGGGATCCTACTAAATAGAGAATATTGTAACACCAACTAGATTTCATTGGTTTTATTGAATTGGAATGGTGAATCTAAATAATTACAATCTATCAAACTAATTACCGCAAGAATTCCCTTGCAATGACTACATTTGAAGCATGACTTATGGTAAGCTGCACCATCTGCAGATAACATATCCACCACATAAACAGTTTTTCCGCAAGCGGTGCACTTTTGTTGTGTCCCTGTAAATGCCATTCTTTCTTTGTTTGCAAAACTGAAATCCAACCAATGTTGCAAATACTAGATTCTCAAATAGTCATGAAAAAGTTTTAGAAAAAGGAACATGAATGAACACACCAGGAAGCCAACCTAATGAAGATAGACAAGCCAAACATTCTTAGAGGTTGTGAACAAATCTTTTAAAAAATGGATGACTGTGAATTAATAGATAAAAATGGAGTGGATTGACATGATACCTGAATTTAACCAGTAATTTTGCAACACGTGAATGAATATTCTAAAAATATGGAATGATTGGAGTTTTCATGTTTAAATATAGAGCAAATTTATTTTTGAGTTGTAGATATGGTTAGGAACTTAGAAACACAAAACCAACCATTTTGAGTTTTATAAATTCAATGTATATAAGAATAAAATCATGAGCATTTTCACTTTTTTACCTTGAGAAAAAATAATCTTGTTCTTTTTTTCACCATTTTAAAAAAAAAATATTATTATTACTATTTCGTATGAAATTATTAGTATTTTTTTTGGTGCCATTGATAATGTTCATTACGAAATTGATACAATTTTGAAGCCTTTAAAAAGTCTATATTACTAAACACAATGGGAGCAAGCAAATCTATAATATCAAGTTTTGTGATGCCACAACCCAATATAATATTTTTATGTTTCTTATTCACCAATTGTCTGTTTATGTAATTTTTTTTTTTAACTTAATCTATATATGCACTTTAATTTCAAATAATAATAATAATATAATAATATTTTCTTATTAAAAAATAATTCTTTCTTAATCTATATATGTACAAGAAGTCTTTGTCAATTGCAATGTCTTTACTCTTCATAGTAGAATATTAGAAGTACCTCATTCGGTCGAGAGAGAGAGAGAGAGAGAGAGAGAGGTGTAGCTAGCGATTGACGAAGATGGTGATGTCTTCAGTGGTGAACACGTATCCTCTGTCGAGCTACACCTTCGGCACCAAGGAGCCCAAGATGGAGAAAGACACCTCCGTGGCCGATCGCCTCGCTCGTATGAAAGTCAAGTAACTAATTCCACTCCCTCTAAAACCCTAAACCCCCTATAACCACTCTTCATGTTAGGGTTTCGCTTATGCTTTGTTCTTGTTCTTCGCTACGAAACCCTGGATCGCCGATCTGATCTTTGATGTTGTTGTTGTTGTTGTTCGTTTGGTTTTGCAGCTACATGAAGGAAGGCATGAGGACGAGCGTCGAAGCGATTCTTTTGGTTAGTGTTGACTCGGATCCCCGCCGATTGTTCTTCATTGTTTATGGTTTCGTACTCTTTTGATCGATTTGTTGTTCGGTAGGATGTGTGTTATGCCGCGTTGATGCATTGTGCGTTAACTGTGAGGATCTCTTTTGTTGATTTGACGACTCTGCCATTGTGTGTGTCTAAAACCATAAAGATAAAATCTTTTTGCCTAAAAATGTCTTCGCCTTCGTATGTGAATGCAAATTTTAACTCGTGTATGAAAATATGTGTTTCATCTATGCCAAAGCATACATAGTGATATAGATGATTGCAAGGCGTCGCCTAGGCGGTCTCCTTGCCGTTTTAGAGCAAAACTGCCTAGACGGGTCATGTACTTCTAAATAATATTTAGAAATTCAAAATCTTGACACAGTTAATGTTACATAAGGGCTTAAAAACTTTTTAGTACTTTTTAAGCATACATTGAATAGGAATTACAGTGACTAATAGACAATTATCGTCACTTAAAGATATATAATAAATAAATACATAATTATTTAGGGACTTTTTAGTAAATATTATTTTGTTTGCCCAGGCATCGCCTCGCCTAAGCCGGGGAAATCGCATTGGGATCCTTCACTTTCCAAAAGGCAAGCTTGGGGGTTCGACTCTTGTAGGAGTCAAAAATGTTGATTTCTTAACCAAAAAAGCATATCAATGAACAAATATGGATTATTTTGCTGTTTATGTGATGGGAATGCCATCCATGGTAGTTTTATAAGCTAGAGTATTTTCCTCGGTGTTTCGGTGAGTTTATCCTGGATTTCCCTGTTGCTATGTAGGTGCAAGAGCATAACCATCCACACATACTTCTTCTGCAAATTGGTAACACCTTTTGCAAGCTTCCTGGTGGACGTTTGAAACCAGGAGAGAATGGTAGAGTGGTCCTTTTGCAGTTATAAAAGTTATTACTTTTTATTATTTTCTATTGATGCTATACTGATTATTTTGTCATTAAATGTTTCAGAAATTGAGGGCCTAAAGAGAAAGCTTTCAAGCAAGCTTGCTGCTAATTCTACTGCACTTCAGCCAGACTGGCAAGTATGGTTTTCACTTCAAAGTGACTATCAAATGAACTTCCGTTATTACTTTCATTTCCAGTTTAAGTAATTCTCTTATATAGGCATCTATGGAGCCAAGGAAACAGATGCACTTTACTGTCTAGTATGGATATTTAGTGTTTAATAGTTTCAAATTATCAGGCCATTTTGGTCGATAAAGATTAGGAATTTAGGAGCTAATAATGCAAAACCAAATAAATATATTTTGCATGCTTATTGATTTCTCTTATATGATAATGCTTTTGATCAGAATTTTGATGGATTGGTGCCTGTTGAATGTACAAATAGTTTTTTGATAATTTGATAAGTTATGTTAGCTAAGTAGTAAAATTAAGATATTTGTTGTTTTGTACAATCTGTTCTTTGGCTACTTTGTTTTGCTAAGCTTTTGTCCATGGTTATACCTTACCTTTGGACATGGCAAGAATGTGTTCTTTGGTTGTTTCTAGTAGAGTATCTGCATATATTGTTTCCCTGATTCTATTTGAAGGAACTAAGTCACATGGTTGTTAGAATTATAATTCAAATAGTTGTTTCAATCCTATCAAAAAAAAAAAAAGAATTATTATTCGAATAGGAAGAGATAATCAGAGACCTCTGAAGTCATTGACCTGAATCATGTGAATCATAACCAAATGGTGCGAATCCTAATAAACCACATGACTCACTGATTCCTTGGTCCCTGGAACTCTTTTTTCTTGTTTGCCATGCACTTGCTTTTTTTTTTTTTTTTTGTTCTGCCCTGCACTTGCTCAACACCTAAAAAGTAATCCTGACTAAACCCTAAATGCAAGAAAAGATTCATGCTTTTCTTCACTTATCTCTCTACAATCACTCCCTCTTTGCAAAAAATTGATTTAAGCTTTTTGTTTTGTGTATTAGTCATGTACAGTTAACTCACTTCACAAGTGTGAGATCTTTCTTATTTCCCTCATAGTTGTTATTAACTTTTTTTATTAATATTTATTTTCTTTTTAGGTGCTTTTTGTTACATGTTGACTATCTATTCGTATTTTGCTTCTTGTTCCCTTGGTGGTACTTGCTACAAAAGAATTTTCCATTACGATAAGACTACATCAAGGATCGGCTTTAAGCTCATATCTATTTACTTTAGTTATGGATGAACTAACCAGACATATTCAAGAAGATATATCATGGTGTATGCTATTTGCAGATGATATTGTCTTAGTGGATGAAACAAAAGATGGAGTGAATAGGAAATTAGAACTCTGAAGGAATACATTAGAATCTAAAGGCTTTAAGTTAAGTAGGACGAAAACCGAATACATGCACTGTGAGTTTAGAAACACTAGACATCGAGATGACGGAGTGGTAAAATTAGGGGAAGTAGAAGCTCTTAAGGTAAACCACTTTAGATACCTAGGATCAATCATACAAATGATGGTAACAATGAGAATGATGTCACGCATAGAATTCAAGCTGGATGGAAGAAATGGCGGAGTGCAACAGGGGTGATTTGTGATCGAAATGTTCCTACAAGTTAAAAGGAAAATTTTATAGGACCGCAATTAGGTCAGTTATGTTCTATGGAAGTGAATGTTGGGCGGTAAAGCAACAACAATTACATAAAATGAACGTAGCAGAAATGAGGATGCTTAGGTGGATGTGTAGTAAAACTCGTAAAGATAAAATAAGAAATATAGTTATTCAAAGACAAGTAGGAGTAGCACCAATTGATACAAAGATTAGGGAATGGCGGTTGCGGTGGTTTGGTCACCTGCAAAGACGGCCTACAAATGCCCCAACTAGAAACTTGATTCAATAGAAACTGTAGAAATTCAACGAGGTAGGGGCAGACCAAAGTTAATATGGGATACATTAATTATGAGGGATTTGAATGGTTTGAAAAGCTCACCATCAATTGCACTTAATCGAGCACAATGGAAAAGTTACCCCAGTTAATTTGGGATTGAGGCTATGTTTTTGTTGTTGTTCCTGTTGTTGTTGTTGTTGTTCCCTTGGTGGTACTTGCATGTGATGTGGTACATAATTTTCAATTAGGGCTATCAATTTAGTGTGCGGATCCCGCTGGCATAGTTTTGTCCGACCCTAAATAAAAAGGGTCTGGACAATGTTTTAACAAATCTGGGCCAGGTCTGGACAAAAATCTTTTGTCCGAATTTAAAATCGGGTCGGGTCTGGACAAGGCCTTGTAACCCCAGACCCGGCTCGGACCCGGTTCAAATTTTAAATAGAATTAAAATTATTTTTGATAAAAGAGTATATTAAACACTTACTACTTAGTAAATAGATTAACAAACATTAATCTACTTCAATACATAGAAAATTAATTTACCAAAGATATCTTTGATTTTCAAATGAATTAAATTTGTTTTATTTTGATATTTGAACATTTATTTTTTGACATTAAATGTTTAATTAAATAAATTTGACGATACTTTTTCAAATTACATCTCAAGAGATTTATGTGTATAGTTTAACATTCGATGAGGCTTTCAATATAAGAAGTTAGTTTTTAAGATTGCAACAAATTCAGACGATAGGACAACTCGAATTTAAGCAAAATAGGTATGGACAAGCTAGGATTGTCAAACGGGTCTGGACAATGAATATACTTCTTTATAGTAGGGTTGTCCAGACTCGGATCCGTTTGGACCCGAATTTTTGCCACCCCTTCTTTCAATACTAAGTTTCAAATCCATGAATCGTTTATTATTAGAATTTTACCAACTTTAAAGTATGTGAATTGCAAGTGTGTAAAAGAAATTGTTATAAATATCAGAAATGTAAAATTTCTGTAAGATTCACTGTAATGTGCCGAGTCTAATGATTCATTGATTCTGACTGAGATTCAATTTGGTAGAATATTCGTTAATTCCTTCTGATATATAATTCCTAGTACCTTTTGTGGATTATGCATTCCCAGCTTATGATGTCAAAGAGCACAAACATTATGAACAAGTTTTTGACAGGTCTAGGTGAGTCTAGGATGAATACTTGTTTGACTCGGTGCATGCAAGAATCCTAAGATCCAGTTTGGGTTGATTTGGTATTGTGCGGAGATTTGTTGCATTAGTGACTCTTAGTTTGCTGGTGCAGATTGGAGAGTGTGTGGCTATCTGGTGGAGGCCCAACTTTGAGACAATAATGTATCCATACTGCCCTCCTCACATTACAAAACCTAAGGTTTGTATTCACCCTAACTTAATAAATTGCCGCGCTTTTCTTCAGTTTTGCAGTAACCAATTGATCTTCAATCATTGATGCAGGAGTGTAAGAAACTTTTCCTTGTACATCTCTCTGAAAGGGAATACTTCGCAGTACCAAAAAACTTGAAACTGCTGGCTGTTCCTTTGTTTGAGCTATATGACAATGTTCAGGTATTACAATGATACATATCTGTGCTTCTCTGTTTAATCTGAACTTGTCTTTTCTATGAAGTTTTTCCTTTCTTTTTCTTCTTTTAGTTTGTTAATATCTTTTTTTTTTCACATTCATAGCTGGATTTGGATCCCAAAACATGCATCTCAATTAGAGTTGTGAGTCTTTTGAAAATGACAGCATAGGTGAAGTTCTATTTAATATGACAAGTAATTGCTTTTTCTGGTGAAGGAAGTAATGTATTTAAAAATCTCCTACTGCCATGGACATATCAAGGAAACATGACCTCCTATTGTTGGAGCAAAGGTGAAATATAGAACTTTCTGTTCTTCATAGAATACCAGCTCTTTTGACTCCTCGCGATCACTTGAAAGTGAAAACCCCAAGAATTGGGATGGTTTGAGAGCAATAATGAAACACTGAAACAGGCTTTTGTGTGTTGGGACACGACATGTAATAGGCAAGTAGCAATTCTTGCTCTACTATATGACCCCCCCCCCCCACCACCAATTTATATAATATAATTAGCCCAGTAAATCTACCAACTAACCCCTTACATATTAGTAAAATTCCCAATATGCCCCAAACTTACTTGTAATTCTCCACACAAACCCGCTCTTTCCACTAACTCGAACCCCACCCCTCCCTCATCAACACACTCAATCTCCCAACCCTCATCGATCTCAACCTACTATTTTGGATTTTTTTTTAGTTTTAATCTCATGCATTATCGCTACAGATTTTCTATAGTTTTGATCTTCATTTTTTCTTGAAGAAGTTGATCTTTTGTTGTCGTGGTACTACAGGGCAGTGGCTCCTTGTAGATCCACTGCCCTGTTTCATAACGGATAGTTGTGAATCCCCTGTGGACAGGGCAACGACTTTCTTGTAGAGCCTCTGCCTTACCTAATAGTGGATCCAAAAGGATCCCGCTGTGAGACAATGCAGCGGAAGCAAGTCCACCAACATGTCAATCTCTATATCTTATTTTATAACTGCCATTAAAGAACTTGCATACAAATATATGGTCGTCTTGTTTGAGGACCTCACAAGAGCTCATGATGGATTTCGTTCCAAGCAATTCAGGGCTAATCATGAATTACATGTTATATGCATGCTTTTGTTTGGTTTCGATTACATGTATGCTCTATATGTTGTAGATGCCTCTCTTGTTAATTTAAAGTTGGTATATGTAGTTTAGAGTGGCCCATGAAATACATCGAGAGCTATCTGAAATTCAAAGTTGATGGTAAGTAGTCGTTGAGTGTAGGGAGAAGGAGATGGAGTGACGTGTGTTGGGCCTGCCCGCGCACGCCTACGTGGGTACGTGGATCTCCGCTAGTATCAATACTATCCCAACTTAACCACCTTCAACACTAGATGTGGGGTTTTACTCCAAAAAGCCTCGATACTATTTGGTGGGAGATCAACTCTTATGTATTCTTCAAGGAGCCATAGATAACCAATATGGGGATAAACTTTTCGGTCCACATATCCCAAAAATCTCTATCTTGGACCGAAATCTATTCAAGATGGGCAACATCGCATGATCTGTTGTCGATTCCATATCAAGGAAGAGCAACTCGAGGCATAAATGTGATATCACCAACAGACATGTCTTGTCTCCGTCGAACCATCGATTTTGATATCACTTTTTGGGCCGCTTGCGCACGCCTACTCGAGCACATGGATCTCTGCTAATACCAATATTGTCCTCAACTTAACCATCTTCAACACTAGTTGTGGGGTTTTACTCCAAAAGGCCTTGGTACTATATGGTGAGAGATCGAATCTTACGTACTTCTTCAAGAAGCCATTCAGTCCAAACATCCCAAAGTGTGCCAGAGAGTGGGAAGTAAAATAGGAAAATGAAATGAGTTTAGGATTTAATTTGAGATGGGGTGTGTTTTAGAGAGTGGAAAGTAGAAGAGGAGAAGGAGATGAGTTTGTTTTTTTTTGTGTGTGTGTGTGGGGGGGGGGGGGGGGGGGGTGTCAAAAAAATTAGTAAAAAAGTAGGGGGCTAATAGTCATTCCCTAAAAATAAAGTAGGCCATAATAATAGTCTACTTTAATTTGTGATTGTATCTTTATTATATCAAGAATTTTAGTAGTTATATCAGTTGTTATCACTATCACCTTACTTCTCTCATTATGATTGTTTTTCTGGTTTTCTAAACATGCCTTTCTTGAAATGGAAATTCTTGGTTCATCTAATTGGGTGTGCCACGTGACCTTGGACCATGAAGTATTGTGGTTTTCTTTTGGGTTTATCAAAAAATAAAGAGGCTTTTGAACTACAAAATCTCCACCCTCGCTCTGCACTAAGGGCCTAATTTTCTATTCCAAGTTTTGCATCTTGACCCTTTTGTGTTCTTGGAGAGGCAATTTTACATCATGTCTTACTTGAAATTGTTAAAAACCACCATATATTTTTACGGATTCTTTTGCTTCTTTATGACACTGATCATTTTATTGACAAGGGCTAAATTTTTGAGTTCACATAACACTTTGATCTTTTGGAAGGCTAGTTTGATGTGTAGAATCTTTGTAGGATTTCATTCTATTAGTATTAATGGAATGGAAATAATTTCATTAAAATGCTTGTGAAATCTAAATTTTGTGGAGGTTAATAAAAAAGCAAGTTGTTCATAATATTTCGCGTCCTTCCTCGTTTTCTACTTGGTTTTAGTTTTTCTTTATTTTTTCACTTCAATACTAATGTTTTTGATCTTTGCCGATATTATTTCTTTCCATGTTTTGGCGATTCGATAAAGTTAATTCTTCGTGCTAGGGTGGCAGATATAGGGTATTGGGGGCTTATATAGGGTATAGGGGGGCTAATAGTCATTCCCTAAAAATAAAGTAGGTCATAATAATAGTCTACTTTAATATGTAATCGTATCTTTATTATATCAAGATTTTCAGTAGTTATATTAGTTGTTATCACTGTCACCTTCCTTCTCTCATTGTGATTGTTTTTCTGGTTTTCTAAACATGCCTTTCTTGAAATGGAAATTCTTGGTTCATCCAATTGGGTGTGCCACGTGACCTTGGACCATGAAGTATTATGGTTTTCTTTTGGGTTTATCAAAAAATAAAGAGGCTTTTGAACTACAAAATCTCCACCCTCGCTCTGCACTAAGGGCCTAATTTTCTATTCCAAGTTTTGCATCTTGACCCTTTTGTGTTCTTGGAGAGGCAATTTTACATCTTGTCTTACTTGAAATTGTTAAAAACCACCATATATTTTTACGGACTCTTTTGCTTCTTTATGACACTGATCATTTTATTGACAAGGGCTAAATTTTGAGTTCACATAACACTTAGATCTTTTGGAAGTCTAGTTTGATGTGTAGAATCTTTGTAGGATTTCATTCTATTAGTATTAATGGAATGGAAATAATTTCATCAAAGTGCTTGTGAAATCTAAATTTTGTGGAGGTTAATAAAAAAGCAAGTTGTTTATAATATTTCATGTCCTTCCTCTTTTTCTACTTGGTTTAGTTTTTATTTATTTTTTCACTTCAATACTAATGTTTTTTTATCTTTGTGGATATTATTTCTTTCCATGTTTTGGCAATTCGATAAAGTTAATTTTTCATGCTTGATATTGATTTCTAGTCTTAAGGAGTATCTTCTAACAGAACATCACACTAATCTATTTCTTTATTTATTAAAAATTTGAAATCATGTCCTTTTTTTCTCCATGTTTGAGACATTGTTTTTGTAAAACTTATTTTACATGCAATTTTGAATTTAGTGGCTGAAACAGTGAAACCTTTGATTAATTTTAATAAATATGGATAAGCCTTAGAAATTTGGATATTGTGCTTTTTGGCAATGTTAAATGCTTCCATGAAGTTGGGGAACTTTATCACTTAGCTATAACCACCTTTTTTATGGGAGGCTCGCAAATCTCCTTTCATAGGAACTCCTCTTTGAAGCATCCCACCCTTTGAGAATCTTCATCACCCACAATCTAGTGGTTTCTTATGTTTCAAAAAAAGTTTGGGGAAACTTGGGGTTGAAGAAAGCATGCTAATGGAGTAAGAGAAAAGAAAAGTTCAAAGAAGAAAGATCCACATAAATTCTAAAATATATTTCTATTGAATGTTATGTGTTTTAAAAAAAAAAAAAAAACCTAAATATGTATACGAGTGTATAACTAATGGCTTATTAGGAATTTAAAGTCCAAATCATCTTCTAATCTCACCTTAGGGCTGACAATTTGGGTCATGAAACGATTAACACGACACGACACAACACGTAATAAATATGTCGTGGGTTTGGCTTAAGTGGGTCACATAAACATGTTAACACATTTATACACGGTTAATAAACGAGTCATTAACATGTCAACCTGCTTAACTTGTTTATGATTCGCTTAACATGACTAAAGAATAATGTATAAATAATAAATATGGTATAATAAATAGATTGATACAAAATTCACTCATTTGAATGCATGTTAATAGCATGTTCTATTTATTTTATTTATAGACATCTTTTATCATATTTTATTTAATATTTGAGAGGAAATATTCATTTTACTTTTAATATATTATTTATGTTTTAGATTTTATGAATAATTATTTATTAAGAAAAAATAAAACTTTTCACCAAAGTAAAATTTAGATATTTTTTTAGATGATTCTTATAATTTTGTTTATGTTATTATTACGAGTCATTTTTGCTTGATTATTATTATGAGTATTAAAGACTTGAATGAAAAAGTAAAGTAAAATTAATTTCTATATACAACGACATTATATTTTATGGCTATTTTAATATATTTGTTCGAATTTAATCATTTAGATATATTTTAAAAAGTAGTAACTAAATTATAAAAGTTTAAATAAAATAAAATTTTTAAATACAATATTTAATAAATGGGTGACACGAATACACAACATGTTTAACACGACCCACTTAGACACGAAAACGATTAACACGATTAATAAACATGTCATGTAATGAGTTTGTATTATATGGGTCATGACCTGTTTATGACACGACACGTTTACGACTCACCGATATGAATTGCCACCCCTATCTCACCCCAATGATTGCAAGGCTAAGGCGATCCCGGGCGGCCATCTTTTTTTATTATTAAATTTAGAGACCCATCCCTAAACTATTATTTATTTATTTACTTATTTATAGGCAATGTTATTGAACGTGTGCCTTTGTGCACCTCAGGCGCACCTTGAGGCAAGGTGCCCTCTTTGTGCCTCAAATGAGCCCATGCTCGCCTCTCCACACGCCGGCAATGCTTTAAGGAACATAGAGGCGTGTGCCTCACCATTAAAGTTTAAAATTGTTTTTATGTGTTTTTTCGCTGCTAATACATTTTATCTAAGTGATGTGTTTAGTTGTTCAGTTCTAGATTATAATCTTTACTATGTCAAACAATGTAATATATAACACATAATTTTCATACACACCCGTATTTTGGTTTTTGCTTATGAAGATTAATTTGTAAGTTGTCTTGGTAAACCTTTTGGCAGAGATACGGACCTGTCATCTCCACCATCCCACAGCAGCTCTCCAGATTCCAGTTCAACATGATAAATTCGTGAACAATCCAGGCAATCCGATAGCTTTTCTTTGTTGGGCTTGAGCGGTAATTTGATGATCGATAATGGCATTCTCTTTTCACAGAGATGTGTGCAATTGAAGCATCCAACTAATCTTATCATCTTTTCCAGCCACTCCAGCATCTTAACTTTGTGATCTCAACCGTTTTTTCTTTAATTTCAGTAAATGTAGGACTTGATTTGAACGTTCTACATAGCCATAGCCATGTTTATAAGCACACAGAAGTTTGTGTTGATTTGGGCAATTTTATTAGGAAACTAATGATAGGCTGTTAAACTTGGAATATCTGTTGTGTTGTATTTGTTGGAAAGTCTGTAGTAGTCAATTAGGCATCACTCTTGGAGACAATCTCATTGCAACTTGCCACTCCTTTTTTGGTTACCGTGGTACCGTGCAGATATGCATACCTTTATCGCACTGCAATTGCGGCCGCAAGCCCATTATGACAGTTTTTGAGTTGTAAATCTCAAGCATGAGGAAATCTGTTGATTCTTATGTATGTTGTATGTGATTTTCAGTTTTGAGATGATATGTCCAGGAGTTGATGATGGAAAGGAGAGAGATGACAGTTTTATTTCATTTTTGTGTGGGGCTTGTTCTGATCCTGCTGTTTCTTTCAGGGTTGAAGAAATCTTTTGCATGACGTGTACCTTGGACGTTGTTTCTACCCCCCACTAGTTTTGTAGTTCACTTTCATTAATGATTAGTAACAGCTTAATTTAGGACTTAATGGTTTGGAAAAATAAGGTTAGCAAGTTCTATACAATTAGGTATCATAATCAATTAAGAAATCTTTTATGGTCATCAAATAGATTAATGAAAACTACCAATCCTTGCGACTCATCTCTCTTTGAATCTAGTGCTGCAGCAACATATAAACCATTTTTATTTTATTTTTGTCTAAACCACTCAATCTGGACATCCAATTAGTTTGACTCGAGTCAAACATCATACAGGTGGGATAGCTTTTAGTGTTAGTGTTTTCATTCTCATGATTTGAACTAGAGTCATTAGTTAATTAAGGGACAACAACATACTTAGTTACGTTGGTTGCAGTTGCCTATCTTTAATTTTTGCGATGCTCAATTTAAGGGAGGAGAGAAGATTAGCATTTTATACAATTGTTTACCTGCCACAAGAATAAATTCTTGGTGAAAATTAGATTGGATAAGAAGATCGAGCAACTTGCCTGACAAAGCAATTCCGCTGATTGTGAACCATACAAAAGATTATGCGGTCCAAAACAAACCGGGTCTGAAAGTGGAATGCTTTCAACTCAAGATTCACATATTAGTGACCTTGAACGTGTTGGTAGGGACAAGCTGAACTTCTGACTCATTGCGTTGATATCACACAGCAATCTAATCTTGAACAAGCCCCACTTTGTACCCATTTTTTTTGGTCACTAGGTTGCATCTTATGATTGTTCTTAATGCCTTTCATCTATTACATCAACTTGGAAATTCGAATTCCAGGTCAATAATTTCATTATATGTGGCGAGAATTTGTTCTATACCGGGATTATTGTGTTGACTTATACGTTGCCAAAGAACTTGACTTTTACGAAATGTTGATTAGCCCAAAAGTCATCTCGATCTTAGCACATAAAGAGACTGCACCACGTATTGCACTAAATGCATTACTAACTCATTAACCTCTTTTTTACTATATTTATCTCCATTATAATTTGACACGTACTGCACACTTTTTTTAGGATCCACAAAAGTTTGAAATCATGTTAAAAAAAAAAAAAACAAAAAACAAAAAAAAACGGACAACTTTGAGGCCCACACAGAAAAGCTGCGTTGGTATGGCATCATCACCCCACGGTTCCAGCGCACCTATTGTGGGTCCTCTAACTGTGCGATGATCCTACTTTGTACCAAGCAATTACTCTTCGGGTAGTGTTAGATGGACTCAAAAAGTTCAGACTTAAATAACCAAAAAGACATAAAAATTTTAATTCAAATTCATTATTGGTGTTTGAGAGTAGAGGGTAATTAGGTCTTTTACTTATATAGATATCTTAAATTATTAATAAAAAAATCTTTGAGTCCGGACTCAAAGAGTCCGAACAGATTTTTTGTTACTCTAATTCGCTCAAATAATTGTTATTACTGCATTTATAGGTGCAGTGGATCAGAACGAGTTGACCTAGTAGTAAGGGCAATCGTGTGGGTAAGGCGCACAAGATCGAGTTCAATTCTCCACGATATCTAAATGTCAGATCATTAATGATTTCTTTCCACAATCTCAAGGCTCGTAAGACTAGTCAAATAAGTGTCTGAATACCTATAATTAATTAAAAAAAAAAGTGCAGCGAGGGGTCTCCAAAAATAAGAGCTAGACATACATAATGAATCAATGATATATGGATATATAGAGAATTTACATAGTTATTGAGTGATGGAAGGAAAGGGACCTAACGTGGTACGTTATTTTGGGTATAGTGTGTGTGGCCCATTCACATGAGAATTCAAAACTCGATAAAGTGAACACATATGCATTTATTGCATATTTAATATATTTTACATTAAATGTATTACATCAATCAATATTAGATTAAAATCTTATAGTAATTTAACGGTGAAATATGTAGTACTCATGTCATGAAACCCTCTCAAAATATATTTAGTATTAAATAATTTATGTATTTATGACCCCTCAATTAGTGGATTAGAATTGGTTGTAAATAGTGCACGGATGACACGATGACACGATGCATCACAAAATATTTCAATGGTTTGTGTTGCAATGATACAATACCTGTCAATTGGTACTTTGTAATTGTATGGATGTATAGAGTGTGAGAGAAGCACGTTCACTTATTATTTTTCCATTTCCAAATACAACCATAGAAGCTATGTACTCTTTTTACCCAAATATTTAAGTTATGTGCTTTACCTCCCAAAAGTTGTAATTTATTTCAATATTTAAGTTATATACTTTTTTCCTTCAAATATTTATGACATGTATTAAAAAAATTTTGACTTTTAATAGAGATTTTAAAACTCCTATTAGATAGAGTGTTATTAAATGTCATGTGAAAATATGTTATGTTTTAATTTTTAATACATGTATTACATAGAGATTTTTTAAAACTCATATCAATTAGGTGTTATTTAATAACACCTCCTTTAATAAAGGTTTAAAAATCTCTATTAAATACCAAAATTGTTCTAGTGATTATTGGAACCGCTTTCAATCACGGTGGTTCTAAATTTATAATTACAAAAGCAGTGGCGGAATCAAAAAAATTTGTATAGGGGGACTTTAACTTTAGATAAAGAGCGTGTATTGACAATAAAAGAGCGAGAAAGATAAATACTTAAGAGTACTATAAGGGGTCCCGAGGTCAGGGAGCTACAAAGAGAAAAATCTTTATTTAGATGTCATTTTATTTAATTTTAAAAAAAAGATCTTCCTATTTTTTGAATAAATGCAACTACCAACTGTGATGTCTGCCAATATATGTTCACCACCAGTAACAATAAACCTAAAAAGGAAAAAAATAAATAAAAGGACGGTAGTTGATGTGAATTGGGACAATAGGCCTGGCATCCACCACGTTAGCTCCAAATCATGTAGGCCACAGGGGTTCGGATGAGGCACAAATAGAACCACCACCACTTCACTCTTCCTCCTCCACTCAACGTTTGCATCCTAAAATAAATACAAACCAAACCCCTCTCAAATAAATGCCAACCTCTTGGTACTCTCACAACTATTTCTTAATTACCCTATTACCCTTTTCACTTTTTTTTTTTTTTGTAGAAAAATATCAAAGCTAATTCATAATAGCCCATAAAAGTTTTTTGACCTAAAAAAAATCATAATATCCCATCTATTATGCATCAAGATTCGTTTAGTTTGTCTCTCGATGTGCATCGACAAACCTGCTAATTAATTAAACGGATGTATATATATATATATATATATATATATATGTGTGTGTGTGTGTGTGTGTTCAAAATGTTGTGCTAGCTGAGATAATGCTTTGACTATGAGCATACTTAAATTACGAACTGAAATAACATTTATTTGAAACTGGAGCGATGAGTACCTAATGATTTGATATGTGATTAATTATGAAATTAAAGGACTGGGGATTCGAGTCATAACGAAGACAAGTTTTTTTGATGAAATAATGGAGACAAGTCAAATTTCTTTTCTTATGAAAAAAAAGAAAAAGAAAACTAAAATATTTGCACATAGGTCTCAAAATATATTGCATGATTTTTTTTTAAAATAAAACATTGCATGATTTTCAAATGGCAGCAATGCACGTCTTAAATAAAGTTATTCAAAATATCAATACTCATTACGTGTCAAAGTGATGATGCCTCATTTATTAAAAATAATAAATCTACTTGGACTCATAAGTTCGGATTCATAGGGAGGTTTTTCAGATTTTTACAAAATATTTAAGGGTTAACAAGGATTTTTACAAGTGATTGTGTGCGCTTCATTAATTACTTGAGGATGATTTTGAAATAAATTTTGTTTTTTTAAGTTTGGACTCATGAGTCCAAATAGCACTACCTTAATCAAAAATTAGGTTGGGAGTTCCCTTGCATGTTGCACTCACATTGAGTCACTTATCCAAAAAAAAAAGCCATCGCTTTGAGGGTATATATGGAAGCATTGAAGAAAGCTTGAGTAAAGGAAAGTTTGGTTTTTATATTACAGTTAAAGTGAGGTTTGGCTGCATGGGAGCCTCTCATTGGTTCCCAAAGCCCAATAAATTCCAATATTCCAATTTTATGGTCACCGCCTGTCACGGCCCAATAATTAATACACGTTTAATTCGTTAATTAGGACACAATGACCCGTGACGTGGGACCTGCAGTGCGATACGTGTCATTACGAGACGCGCGGTGGCGAGGTAAATATTATATTTGTAGTGTTGTTTGTCTAGTGTATTGTATATGTGTAGATCTACTAAGTCATTTACGGGTATGCGATATCGAAACGAAGAGACGCGCTCGAATAGCTATTGACGATGTGGGCGAAAGAAGCGGCTCGTGGGGTAAGTTTAATTAATTTCATTTAAAAAAAAAAATCATAAGGGGATGTGGACCCCAAGAGGCCACATCACCTACTATATACACCACATATCTATATATACATAGATGGGTCATTTTGATCTACAAAATATATATATATATATATATATATATAACAGAGAGAGGCAAAAAGAAAAAAAGACCAAACAATAACAACAGAGAAGAAAAATCGAAACAGAGAGGAAGAGAAGAGCCGAAAAGAAGAAATAGGGACCGGGAGAAAGAGAGAGAGACACCGAGAGCTCGAGGAAGGTGAGTTGATCTTGCGTTGTTGTTGCTACTGTCGTTGCTACTGTCGTTGCTGTTGTTGTTGCTTTCGGTGTGGCGGCCATGGAGGCCGAACCTCCATGGCCGACCGATATAAATTGGGGGAGATGGCAAGGGGATCTCCCTTGCCATCAAAACCCATTGGGGTTGGGGTTGGGAGCCAACCCCAACACAGAAAAAAAAAAAAAAAAAAAAAAAAAAAATACAAACCAGAGCACGCGAAGTGCTCTGGAGAAGAAGACCCGCGGGTCGGGTCGCCCGGGTAGGTCGGGCCGACCCGAACCCGTGGGGGGGAAGGTCGGGTCAAACCGACCCGAGTCCAGCTGGACCGGGTCGGGTCGACCGGATCCGGTTGGACCGGGTCGGGTTTGACTCGGACCCATCCATTTATATATATATATATATATATATAATATTTTATTATTTAAATTAATTTAACAGTTTTTAATATATAATAAATTCCTGAAAATAGATAAAAATTATAGAAAAATTCAGGAGAATTTCAGAAAAATGGGAAAAAATATATTTTTGACCCAAATCAATAAAACTTTCATATTTCTATAAAAAGTGAAAAATTCGGGAGTCGGTCGAGACGTTATACTGGGGTTTTACCTCGAAAAACGCGAAATCGGTAAATTGGTCTCGAACTTAATTTCGACCGATTTCGACCAACTTATAAATTGCGAATAAGTAATAATAACACTAAATTGATAAATTTTCAACTGTTAGGATCCTATAGGAGCTATTACGGGGTTTGGGTGCGTACATCGACGCGACGGAAGCCGAATAGCTTAGGAATTGCTGTGTGTATGTAAGTAAACTGATTTGATACATTTATTTACATTTCATTCCATTTATTTATTTCTTCTCAGTTATTCGAACTGAATTACCTTTGAAATCCATATGCTATGACTTGTTCAGTTGCTCATTTTATGATGTTCATAGCATACTCTGTTTTGTATATCATTGATTCCAATTCCTATATTTTGTCATGTTGATTGTTGTGTGTGGAAGTCATTGATATAGCGTGCTATTAGGATAGTTTGTTTATTTTGACTCAAATCCATTGTGCATTAGTGTGCTATTACATCTTTTGGATTCCATTGCCGAGTCATTATTGAACATGAAAGTGGTTCTTGTGGTTAGGGTCATGTGATGATAGAAATTCAGCTTTCATACGGGGGTCACTAGACTTGCCGGGATATTAGGGAATTTCTCCACTACCTTGCATGACACACAGGGTAACGTGCCTCGAACGGGGTAACCGGACCTCGGGGTTTGTTGGCGCAAGAATAACTTGGGTGAGCATGACGAGTTTTAAAATTCGGGTATGTTAGCAAGTATACATTCTGGTGACGACTAATTCACTTGGAATAGAAAATGCGTAATCGTAAGTACGACCTTTTGATATTATGATATAGAGCTCAATATGAAAGGAAATGCTATAGAGCAGAGCTCAAATTGTAGTGGACAGGCTGATGTGATGAAGATCGCGGCTGACCGACCCTAATCCATTACTGCTTAGCCTTGAGTCAGTTTCATATGCGATAAACTCAAGTATCTCTTTGCATGATGTTTCTTTCAACATAGTTTTTATTTAAATTATGCAATTTGATACTTGTTGCCTAATTGGGAATGTGGATCGATGTCTCTCAGTATTACTTAAATAAATTCATGTACTCACCGTCTAGTTTGTGACGGTGGGTGCAGATCAATCGAGTAGCAGACCAGGCAAAGAGAAGATTGGTGATTACCTCTGAGCCGGTAGAGGACTGCTACGACATACTTTTGTACGTTTTGTCTTATTGTGTATTACATTGTTATGTACATGCTTTTACTTTTGGGTTGAGTGATAGGAACACCTGAATATATACACATGTTATATATATCACAATTTTTGTTTATATATGCATGTGATCACTATTTTCTGGTTTTTCACAATATGTTAGGCCTTAGGATTTCATTTCCACTAGTAATTGAATAAGACTTCCGCTGAATAATTGTTTGAAAAAGAAAAAAAAATTTAGTAACTCTGATATACAGACAACCATAGGTTTGTCATTAGAACAATTAAGTTAACCGTAGGTGGTATCATAAATTGTAAGTATTTAATTAAGGCTGACTAGTTCCTTGTTAGATCCTATAGGGGAGATTATGGCTTAATGAAGGGATTAGGCCGGGCGGTGCTCTTATTTGTAGTTGGGGCCGTCACATCGCCACTATATTTCATGAATGGGAAATGAACTTCAATCCCACACTTCAAAACCAAGCAACAATATCATCGTCATCAAATCATCAACAACACCAACACCAACAACAAGAAGAGGAGTCATTACTACAAGAACCATACCAAGATCATCAGTCAGATCAAGAGAAGGCAGATGTGAGTGGGACTTCAACCTTCTCTGCACAATCATCTCATCCAATCAAAACTCATCAGAGAGTCTAGGTGCCACAGAATTTGATCCTTCAGGCCACTTGTTAGCCACAGCAGGTATAGCAAGAAAAATCAGAATTTACAATACAACTTCCTTGTTAGCCT
Source organism: Stephania yunnanensis (assembly GCA_039657365.1). NCBI lineage: Eukaryota > Viridiplantae > Streptophyta > Magnoliopsida > Ranunculales > Menispermaceae > Stephania > Stephania yunnanensis. The sequence continues at coordinate 55,521,623 of CM077584.1, forward strand.
CATCAACTACTACTACTACGACTACTACTACTACTACTCATGTATCATGTGACTACTACATATGCACCCCAGCCAAACTTAGCAGCCTCAAATGGAAGCCCAACTCCAATAGCCCAACTACCTTGGGCTCCGGCGACTACGACGGCGTCGTCACCGAGTACGACCTAGACCGCCAAATCCCCGTCTTCGAGCGTGACGAGCATGGCGGCCGCCGCGTCTGGAGCATCGACTACTCGTCACCGTCGACCGGAGTCTCGGGGTCCGACGACGGGACAATGCAAGTATGGGACACACGTTGTACCACTAGTGGGGGCTTAGTGGGCCTGGCCCAACCTAGTAAGACAAAGAGCGCAGTTTGTTGTGTTGAGTTCAGCCCATTTGATGGGGACATGTCAGTGGGCTTGGGTTGTTCAGATAAAAGGGCCTACGTGTATGATGTTAGAAATTTTAAAAGCCCAATATTGGTGTTGAGTGGGCATGAGAGGACAGTGTCCTATGTGAGGTTTTTAGGGGAAAAAAATTGGTGAGTGGGGGCACTGATGGGTTTTTGAAAATGTGGGATTTGGAGAGTGGGAGAGTGATCAGGTGCTACGGGGGCACGTTAATAGGAAGCATTTTGTGGGGTTGGCTGTGATGAGGGGTGGAGGGTTGATAGCGTGTGGGTCCGAGAGTGGCGAAGTGTTTGTGTATGATGAGAGGTGGGGGGAGCCCATTTGGGTGCGTGGGTTATCAACGGTGGGTGATGATGGTGAGATTGGGATGGACGGTGGGGATGATGAGAGGAGGTTTGTGGGGAGTGTAGGTTGGAGGGACGTTGGTGAGGGTGAGTGCACGCTTGTGGCCGGTGGGTCTGACGGCATTTTGCAGGTTTTTGAGGGTAGAAAAAAGTCCTTAGCGTCTTCTTGATTTTTTTATTTTTTTTGTACGCAACAGAAGATATTACAATGCTTCATTTTATTACCTTGATACTGGAAGCCAAATTTATTGTATTCTGCAAATCATTGCGACTCATCTCTCTTTGAATCTAGTGCCGCGGCAACATATAAACCTTTTTTTTTTTTTTGTCTAAACCACTCTGAATCCGGACATTCGATTATTTTGGGTTTGACTCGAGTCGAACACCATATAGGTGGGATAGCTTCTAGTGTTAGTTTTTTCATTTTCATGATTTGAACTAGATTTATTAGTTAATTAAGGGACAACAACCTACTTAGTTACGGTGGTTGCAATTATCTGACATCGTTGCAACCGCCTATCTTTAATTTTTCGATACTCAATTTAAGGGAGGAGAGAAGATTAGCATTTTATACAAATGTTTACCTGCCACAAGAATAAATTCTTGGTGAAAATTAGATTGGATAAGAAGATCGAGCAACTTGCCTGACAAAGCAATTCCGCTGATTGTGAACCATACAAAAGATTATGCGGTCCAAAACAAACCAGGTCTGAAAGTGGAATGCTTTCAACTCAAGATTCACATATTAGTGACCTTGAACGTGTTGGTAGGGACAAGCTGAACTTCTGACTCATTGCGTTGATATCACACAGTAATCTAATCTTGAAAAAGCCCCCACTTTGTACCCATTTTTTTTGGTCACTAGGTTGCATCTTATGATCGTTCTTAATGCCTTTCATCTATTACATCAACTTGGAAATTCGAATTCCAGGTCAATAATTTCATTATATGTGGCGAGAATTTGTTCTATACCGGGATTATTGTGCTGACTTATACGTTGCCAAAGAACTTGACTTTTACGAAATGTTGATTAGCCCAAAAGTCATCCCGATCTTAGCATATAAAAAGACTGCACCACGTATTGCACTAAGTGCATTACTAACTCATTAACCTTTTTTTACTATATTTATCTCCATTATAATTTGACACGCACTGCACACTTTTTTTAGGATCCACAAAAGTTTGAAATCATGTTAAAAAAAAACAAAACAAAACAAAAAAAAACGGACAACTTTGAGCCCCACACCAAAAAGCTGCGTTGGTATGGCATCATCACCCACGGTTCCAGCTCACCTATTATGGGTGCTCTAACTGTGCGGTGATCCTACTTTGTACCAAGCAATTACTTTGGGTAGTGCTAGATAGACTTAAAAAGTCCGAACTCAAATAACCAAAAAGACATAAAATTTTTTAATTCAAATTCATTATTGGTGTTTGAGGGTAAAAAGTAATTAAGTTTTTTACTTAGATAAATATCTTAAATTATTAATAAAAAATCTTTGAGTCCGGACTCAAAGAGTCCAAACAGATTTTTTGTTACTCTAATTCGCTCAAATCATTGTTATTACTGCATTTATAGGTGCAGTGGATCAAAACGAGTTGACCTAGTAGTAAGGGCAATCGTGTGGGTAAGGCGCACAAGATCGAGTTCAATTCTTAACGATATCTAAATATCAGACCATTGATAATTTCTTTCCACAATCTCAAGGCTCGTAAGACTAGTCAAATAAGTGTCTGAATACCTATAATTAATTAAAAAAAAAAGTGCGGCGAGGGGTCTCCAAAAATAAGAGCTAGACATACATAATGAATCAATGATATATGGATATATAGAGAATTTACATAGTTATTGAGTGATGGAAGGAAAGGGACCTAACGTGGTACGTTATTTTGGGTATAGTGGCCCATTCACATGAGAATTCAAAACTCGATAAAGTGAACACACATGCATTTATTGCACATTTAATATGTTTTACATTAAATATATTACATCAATCAATATTAAATTAAAATTTTATAGTAATTTAACGGTGAGATATGTAGTACTGATGAAACCCTCTCAAAATATATTTAATATTAAATAATTTATGTATTTATGACCCCTCAATTAGTGGATTAGAATTGGTTGTAAATAGTGCACGGATGACACGATGACACGATGCATCACAAAATATTTCAATGGTTTGTGTTGCAATGATGACAATACCTGTCAATTGGTACTTTGTAATTGTATGGATGTATAGCACGTTCACTTATTATTTTTCCATTTCCAAATACAACCATAGAAGCTATGTACTCTTTTTACCCAAATATTTAAGTTATGTGCTTTACCTCCCAAAAGTTGTAATTTATTTTAATATTTGAGTTATATACTTTTTTCCTTCCAATATTTATGACATGCATTAAAATATTTTTAACTTTTAATAGAGATTTTAAAACTCCTATTAGATAGAGTGTTGTTAAATGTCATGTGAAAATATGTAATGTTTTAATTTTTAATACATATATTACATAGAGATTTTTTAAAACTCATATCAATTAGTTGTTATTTAATAACACCCCCTTAATAAAGGTTTAAAAACCTCTATTAAATATCAAAATTGTTCTAGTGATTATTGGAACTTCTTTCAATCACGATGGTTATCGATTAGGTGTTATTTAATAACATCCCCTTTAATAAAGGTTTAAAAACCTCTATTAAATATCAAAATTGTTCTAGTGATTATTGGAACCGCTTTCAATCACGGTGGTTCTAAATTTATAATTACAAAAGCAGTGGTGGACTTTAACTTTAGATAGAAAACGTGTATTGACTATAAAAGAGCGAGAAAGATAAATATTTAAGAGTACTATAAGGGGTCCCGAGGTCAGGGAGCTACAAAGAGAAAAATCTTTATTTAGTTGTCATTTTATTTAATTTAAAAAAAAAAAGATCTTCCCATTTTTTGAATAAATGCAACTACCAACTGTGATGTCTGCCAATATATGTTCACCACCAGTAACAATAAACCTAAAAAGGAAAAAAATAAATAAAAGGACGGTAGTTGATGTGAATTGGGACAATAGGCCTGGCATCCACCACGTTAGCTCCAAATCATGTAGGCCACAGGGGTTCGGATGAGGCACAAATAGAACCACCACCACTTCACTCTTCCTCCTCCACTCAACGTTTGCATCCTAAAATAAATACAAACCAAACCCCTCTCAAATAAATGCCAACCTCTTGGAACTCTCACAACTATTTCTTAATTACCCTATTACCCTTTTCACTTTTTTTTTTGTAGAAAAATATCAAAGCTAATTTATAATAGCCCATAAAAGTTTTTTGACCTAAAAAAATCAAAATATTTCATCTATTATGCATCAAGATGCGTTTAGTTTGTGGAGCGATAAGTACCTAATTATTTGATATGTGATTAATTATGAAATTAAAGGACTGGGGATTCGAGTCATAACGATGACAAGTTTTTTTGATGAAATAATGGAGACATGTTAAATTTTTTTTCTTATGAAAAAAAAAGAAAAAGAAAACTAAAATATTTGCACATAAGTCTCAAAATATATTGCATGATTTTTTTTTAAAAAAACATTGCATGATTTTCAAATGGCAGCAATGTACGTCTTAAATAAAGTTATTCAAAATATCAATAATCATTACGTGTCAAAGTGATGATGCCTCATTTATTAAAAATAATAAATCTACTTGGACTCATAAGTTCGGATTCATAGGGAGGTTTTTCAAATTTTTACAAAATATTTAAGGGTTAACAAGGATTTTTACAAGTGATTGTGTGCGCTTCATTAATTACTTGAGGATGATTTTAAAATAATTTTTTTTTTTGAGTCTTGACTCTTGAGTTCAAATAGCACTACCCTAATAAAAAATTAGGTTGGGAGTTCCCGTGCATGTTGCACTCACATTGAGTCACTTATCCCAAAAAAAAAAAAGCGATCGCTTTGAGGGTATATATGGAAGCATTGAAGAAAGCTTGAGTAACGGAAAGTTTGGTTTTTATATTACAGTTAAAGTGAGGTTTGGCTGCATGGGAGCCTCTCATTGGTTCCCAAAGCCCAATAAATTCCGATATTCCAATTTTATGGTCACCGCCACTGTATTCCATGAATGGGAAATGAACTTCAATCCCACACTTCAAAACCAAGCAACAATATCATCGTCATCGAATCATCAACAACACCAACAACAACAAGAAGAAGAGGAGTCATTACTACGGGAACCATACCAAGATCATCAGTCAGATCAAGAGAAGGCCAGATGTGAGTGAGACTTCAACCTTCTCTGCACAATCCTCTCATCCAATCAAAACTCATCAGAGAGTCTAGGTGCCACAGAATTTGACTCTTCAGGCCACTTGTTAGCCACAGCAGGTATAGCAAGAAAAATCAGAATTTACAATACAATTTCCTTGTTAGCCTCATCAACTACTACTACTACTACTACTACTTCTCATGCATCATGTGACTACTACATATGCACCCCAGCCAAACTTAGCAGCCTCAAATGGAAGCCCAACTCCAATAGCCCAACTACTTTGGGCTCCGGCGACTACGACGGCGTCGTCACCGAGTATGACCTTGACCGCCAAATCCCCGTCTTCGAGCGCGACGAGCATGGTGGCCGCCGCGTCTGGAGCATCGACTACTCGTCACCGTCGACCGGAGTCTCGGGGTCCGACGACGGGACAATGCAAGTACGGGACACACGTTGTACCACTAGTGGGGGCTTAGTGGGCCTGGCCCAACCTAGTAAGACAAAGAGCGCAGTTTGTTGTGTTGAGTTCAGCCCATTTGATGGGGACATGTCAGTGGGCTTGGGCTGTTCAGATAAAAGGGTCTACGTGTATGATGTTAGAAATTTTAAAAGCCCAATATTGGTGTTGAGTGGGCATGAGAGGACAGTGTCCTATGTGAGGTTTTTAGGGGAAAAAAAATTGGTGAGTGGGGGCACAGATGGGTTTTTGAAAATGTGGGATTTGGAGAGTGGGAGAGTGATCAGGTGCTACAGGGGCACGTTAATAGGAAACATTTTGTGGGGTTGGCCGTGATGAGGAGTGGAGGGTTGATAACGTGTGGGTCCGAGAGTGGCGAAATGTTTATGTATGATGAGAGGTGGGGGAGCCCATTTGGGTGCGTGGGTTGTCGACGGTGGGTGATGATGGTGAGATTGGGATGGATGGTGGGGATGATGAGATGAGGTTTGTGGGGAGTGTAGGTTGGAGGGACGTTGGTGAGGGTGAGTGCACGCTTGTGGCCGGTGGGTCTGATGGCATTTTGCAGGTTTTTGAGGGTAGAAAAAGTCCTTAGCGTCTTCTTGATTTTTTTTTTTGACGGGGAGATATTACAATGTTTCATTTTATTACCTTGATACTGGAAGCCAAATTTATTGGATTCTGCTATTCGATCTCGACTACAGGCAGCAATTGTCTTTATCCGTAAAGACAAATTAACACCACTTTGACAAAATCAACTCAGTCCGCAAAGCACCCAACAATTTCTTTGTTGTATGTCTCGAATCTCGATGATTGATTGTTTTTACAATTACTGATTCATATAAAAGTCTTCTTTTTTTTGTAAATTGGATGAACCTTTAACCAAGCTTATGAATGATCACATTGTCAAGCGTGACTCTCACATTGAATTGTAACATCAAACATGACTTCTAGCGCGTCTGGAGCATCGACTACTCGTCACCGTCGACCGTAGTCTCGGGGTCCGACGACGGGACAATGCAAGTATGGGACACACGTTGTACCACTAGTGGGGGCTTAGTGGGCCTGGCCCAACCTAGTAAGACAAAGAGCGCAGTTTGTTGTGTTGAGTTCAGCCCATTTGATGGTGACATGTCGATGGGCTTGGGTACATTCGGATAAAAGGGCCTACGTGTATGATGTTAGAAATTTGAAAAGCCCAATATTGGTGTTGAGTGGGCATGAGAGGACAAAGTGTCCTATGTGAGGTTTTTAGGGGAAAAAATTGGTGAGTGGGGGCACGAGATGGGTTTTTGAAAATGTGGGATTTGGAGAGTGGGAGAGTGATCGGGTGCTACTGGGGGCACGTTAATAGGAAGCATTTTGTGGGGTTGGTTTGTGATGAGGAGTGGAGGGTTGATAACGTGTGGGTCCGAGAGTGGCGAAGTGTTTGTGTATGATGAGAGGTGGGGGAGCCCATTTGGGTGCGTGGGTTGTCAACGGTGGGTGATGATGGTGAGATTGGGATGGATGGTGGGGATGATGAGATGAGGTTTGTGGGGAGTGTAGGTTGGAGGGACGTTGGTGAGGGTGAGTGCACTTTGTGGCGGTGGGTCGATGGCATTTTGCGGGTTTTGAGGGTAGAAAAAAGTCCTTAGCGTCTTCTTGATTTTTTTTTTGACGTAACAGGAGATATTACAATGTTTCATTTTATTACCTTGATACTGGAAGCCAAATTTATTGGATTCTGCTATTCGATCTCGACTACAGGCAGCAATTGTCTTTATCCGTAAAGACAAATTAACACCACTTTGACAAAATCAACTCAGTCCGCAAAGCACCCAACAATTTCTTTGTTGTATGTCTCGAATCTCGATGATTGATTGTTTTTACAATTACCGATTCATATAAAAGTCTTTTTTTTTTTGTAAATTGGATGAACCTTTAACCAAGCTTATGAATGATCGCATTGTCAAGCGTGACTCTCACATTGAATTGTAACATCAAACATGACTTCTAGCGCGTCTGGAGCATCGACTACTCGTCACCGTCGACCGGAGTCTCGGGGTCCGACGACGGGACAATGCAAGTATGGGACACACGTTGTACCACTAGTGGGGGCTTAGTGGGCCTGGCCCAACCTAGTAAGACAAAGAGCGCAGTTTGTTGTGTTGAGTTCAGCCCATTTGATGGGGACATGTCAGTGGGCTTGGGCTGTTCAGATAAAAGGGCCTACGTGTATGATGTTAGAAATTTGAAAAGCCCAATATTGGTGTTGAGTGGGCATGAGAGGACAAGTGTCCTATGTGAGGTTTTTAGGGGAAAAAATTGGTGAGTGGGGGCACGAGATGGGTTTTTGAAAATGTGGGATTTGGAGAGTGGGAGAGTGATCAGGTGCTACAGGGGCACGTTAATAGGAAGCATTTTGTGGGGTTGGGTTTGTGATGAGGAGTGGAGGGTTGATAATGTGTGGGTCCGAGAGTGGCGAAGTGTTTGTGTATGATGAGAGGTGGGGGAGCCCATTTGGGTGCGTGGGTTGTCAACGGTGGGTGATGATGGTGAGATTGGGATGGATGGTGGGGATGATGAGATGAGGTTTGTGGGGAGTGTAGGTTGGAGGGACGTTGGTGAGGGTGAGTGCACGCTTGTGGCCGGTGGGTCTGATGGCATTTTGCAGGTTTTTGAGGGTAGAAAAAAGTCCTTAGCGTCTTCTTGATTTTTTTTTTGACGCAACAGGAGATATTACAATGTTTCATTTTATTACCTTGATATTGGAAGCCAAATTTATTGGATTCTGCTATTCGATCTCGACTACAGGCAGCAATTGTCTTTATCCGTAAAGACAAATTAACACCACTTTGACAAAATCAACTCAGTCCGCAAAGCACCCAACAATTTCTTTGTTGTATGTCTCGAATCTCGATGATTGATTGTTTTTACAATTACTGATTCATATAAAAGTCTTCTTTTTTTTGTAAATTGGATGAACCTTTAACCAAGCTTATGAATGATCACATTGTCAAGCGTGACTCTCACATTGAATTGTAACATCAAACATGACTTCTACATTGAATGTAACTTGTACACTCTACATAACTTGTATTCAACTCTAATGTATAATCACTTATCCATGTATTGTCATGTAACTTGTAATCTTCTCCAATGTACACCAACTATTTCATGTATTGTCTATGTTGCTTGTGATGTGTTATATGACTTGTAGTGTATGTATAACTTGTACACATTTTATAAGTACAATTATCATCATCACCAAATGGCATATATGAAGGGTGTCAACCCCATTGTAATTCACACACCAAAGTATGAATGAAATCTCTACATTTTCGTCTCTAGTTCTTTTCTCTCTTGTCTCATTTTCTCTATTTGTTCTAGTAGTTCTTAATTTATGCATTCTATGCTTAAGTCTCTGGCACGTCCAATTTAAGTTCCAGTTGATTTACAACTTAGTTTACAACGCGTTATCAGCACGAAATTGCTCTACAAGAGGAGGTCTTGAAAATCAAGAAGCTTTTCAATGAGACAAAGCTAAGAAGGAATAATTTTTGTTAATATAATTCAATTTATTTCCATGTTATCATGGTTAATTTTTTTTTTGTTATATGCATTATTTATGTATATGCACTTTATTCATATATTAAGCATTGTAAAGTCATCGACTACGAAAGTATGCTCTGTAGTTGCGTCTTGGACGATCTTCTACATCAGAAATCAAAAGTCAATGTAACATAAATTTTTTTTTTCTATATACTATAAACGATTAGCTATGTTCTATTCTTGATTTTTATAATGCAAATAATACTATAAGTTTGAGTTGATAGTGGGTAAGCCTTGTCCCCGATAAAGCTAAACATTGAAAGGGAAACGGGTTATCCCATTCGAGGAGGCATGGTTGCTAAGTAGACTTTGTCTCGCCACCCAACCTGGAGGTTGTCCCACCAACTCATACAAGTAGTATATTTTGTCTATAAAATAATCAAGTTGTGAACATATATTTAATCATATATTATGTTTTTACATAAAAAGGAAAAACTATTTTATATTAAATTTATTTTTAAAATATTATTCAACCATAGTTGAACTTGTTGCCTTATTATATTACCGACAAGAATGACTTGTCATGACAATTAGATATTATAATTTGTGAATAAAACATTTATGCAAGACTATGTTGTGTTATACAAAATTTAAATCATTTGCCAATATCTCTTTAGAGATTTGAAAAGTGAATATTTCACTTTATATATCTTTTCACCCTACGGAGTTATAAATATATAAATACCAAAAAAGTTACTGCTCCAAAAGTTCAAAATAAGCGGTTGAGTCTCAAGCTACAAAATTTAATCAGTCAAATATTAATTATAATTCCGCAATTTTAATTACCTCTATGTTGAGGCTACGTGGAAATATGATTGATGAGACAATAAAAATAAGGTCATGTGGCCCGCCTCGATTTATTGCTGCAACAAATATCGAGTGCGCACGTCAATCCAATAAATATTAAGAATTGATTTCTTGTCTCATGGTAGCTGAGTAAAATAATGAGATATTATAAATATAATATCGCTCCCGTCCAATCAGTTCAGCTTCAAATTAAGAAGCATATGTCGCATATAATGATCATGATCGCAATAATAAATTTATGGACGTGGAAAATGTAAAAATATCAGATAAATGTTGTATTGACAATTTCACCAAAAATTGGAACAAAAGTGGTGCACCACTACAAAGGGCAAATAATTATTGACAATGAGTGCTCATAATTATGACATTTTTTGGTCATATATAAAAGGCTATTTTGTTTAAATATTGTCATATTTATACCCGAATATTTTTATGACCTTTACCATGCCTTCAAAATCAAATGCAAAATATTATGAATTTTATCATTGAAAATGACTCGATAAAATAGGCATATCGAGATGTGTTTAAATCGTGACCTAAATATGGACGATGGGTTTATGTCTTGTGTATCGTGCTACATGCATGTACATTATAATATAAAAGTGAATATTTCTCAAATTCGAACTTAACGGAGGCTAATGTTCAGACAATATCTGGTACAACGATTTTATTATTAATGTCTTGTTTAGAAGAAGTTTACTCAGAATAATAGAAAATTTATCTATATGAATATGATTTAATCTGAGTATAATATTCATGGCTTTAACTTCTGGAATATATAAGGCACATTAAAATGAATGTCGTCATAAATCAAATGACATTCATAATGTAGAAAGATCTATTTGATTATCCATAATCATCAATAATACGAAAATATCGTAAATTCGCACGGACATCATTTATCGAACCGTATTTTTTTTATCAGCTGGAGATTATCTTAAGGCAAATCAATAGAAGACTTATATTGATTTAACTCTCCATCAATCATATTATATGATGCATTGGATCCCTAATAGAGAATTTATTCATAGCAAATTTTGCTAATTATCACTTCGATAAAACAACTTTCCCACCATTAGGGGGAGATATAAGCCAATTCAAAAGAAATGACGTGAAATTGTTTGAAACACATCAAATTGCATTAAATTTGTTGTGTTATGATCCATGTATAAATTAATATGAACTAAAAGTTCAAAGAATCATTCAGTAGCAACAAGTTATGAATTAATTACTTGATACAAGTATTATATACAAAAGAGTGACAATCATATGCTTCAGCATTAAATGGTTCATATAGAAAACGATGTCCATGTGCAACAAAATGCACAAAATGTCCCACTCATGTGAACATGAGAGGGAGAATCAAAATGAGTTATTGGTTAGTGTATTGCACTCTTTTTCCCTTTGCTATGGTTTTATCCCACTGAGTTTTCTTTGCAAAGGCTTTTAATGAGGCAATTCTAACAATATTAAAGCTCTTTATCAAGATTGATTAGTGTATTGCACCATTTTCCTTTCGCTATTGATTTGATCCCACTGGATTTGCCTAGCAAGGTATTTAAAGAGGCAATCCTAACATTATTATACTTCGTATAAAAAATTTATGAGAGCAATGTACTCTTTTTCCTATACTAGATCTTTTTCCCACAGGGTTTTTCTAGTAAAGGTTTTAATGAGGCATATATATCTCTCAAAGTGTATCAATGTGTTGCACTCTTTTCCTTAGCTTTGGTTTTGTCCTACTGGGTTTTCCTAGCAAGGTTTTTAATGAGGCAATCAATAATATTATACTGCAAATCAATATTGACGAGAACATTGTACTCTTTTTCTTATACTAGATTTTTCCCACTGGGGTTTTTCTAGTACGAGTTTTAACGAGGCATATTCTCTCAGCAAGTGTCATCCAAGGGGGAGTGTTGTAAATTAGATGACCCTTTAACCAAGCTTATGAATGATCACATTGTCAAGCATGACTCTCACATTGAATTGTAACATCAAGCATGACTTCTACATTGAATGTAACTTGTGCATTCTACATATTTTATATTCAACTCTAATATATAATCACTTATCCATGTATTGTCATGTAACTTGTAATCCTCTCCAATGTACACCAACTATTCCATGTATTGTCTATGTTGCTTGTGATGTGTTCTATGACTTGTGGTGTATGTATAACTTGTACACATTGTATAAGTACAATTATCATCATCGCCAAATGACCTATATAAAGGGTGTCAACCCTATTGTAATTCACACACCAAGTTGAATGAAAACTTCTCAGTCCGACTATCTCATTTCTTCTATTCTCCTTTGTAGTAGTAGTCTGTAGTAGTAGAAGTTCTTAGTCTTCTATTTCCTTCTCTAGTTCTTAGCAAGTTCTAATTCAATTTACAACATTTTTTTTCTTTTCTTTTTTGTTTTAATCTTTATTGCCCAATGTATACATTTATGATTTATTGTTGTTGTTATTAGATATTGGAGGAAATAGTGCAATTTGAGAATCCCATTGTATACAATTTTTTTCACTTACAATTATATATTTTTTGTATATCATGGTGTATTAATCCTTGACTATTTCACGTGAGATGCACCTCACCTTACAATAGATATATTTGAAATTTTAAGAAACTCAAACATGAAACCTCATAAAGTCATAATTAAGTGGATCAACTAGTAGGTTCTAATAAGTAACTACTACGTCAAAACAATAATTGGTCAAACATACATATAATCTATTGATTGAAATTTGAAGCAACACTTCCAAGTTTAGAGTGGCCACCAAAATTAACCGTTATGAATGTCTGCCCAACTAGAATTCAAAATTTTAAATCTCTTCTCAAACTGCGCATTTAAGCAGCAAAAACAAATTGATGCCTTCACTGTCACAACCTTTCGCACCAAAAGTTTTTCGATTTTATCGAAATTTCTCCATCGAAGCACCGAGTTTGATGGAATAGATTATTTAGAGGTTGTTTTCTGTCAAATCGATCAAATGTTTCCATCACACATGCTTTTATAGAATTCCATGATCATGGGCCACGCATATATACAATGACCCATATGAAAAATGCATTCAATATTAGGAAAAAAACTCACGGACATCGGAAGTAAACAATCATACAAATACTAAAACACACAAACTTTATTCAATCAACTAAAATTTGTGTATTACAAACTAATATATAAAGGCACCAAACTTGCTAATTTAATTGAAACACATAAATAGGCTTTGCCAAAAAACAAACACAAAACAAAATAGAAACTTCCTAAACCCAACGAATAATTAGAAACTTAACTAAACACTAGACTTTCTAATTAACTAACACTACACTAAAATACAAATTAGTAGTTTTAAACTAAAAAAATTCAACGATCTCCACCTTGGCGGAAAACCTCACCAACTCTACCAATCACCCACTCAATTGTCGTAGCCATCGTAAATAGCAACGAACCACATAATCACTCAATCATTTCGTGATGACAAATCCAAAAAGACTTATGTTATGCCTCCATCCAATGTCGTTCCACCACATACACTCGCTCAATCATGCAGATCTTCTGATCACACACACTCACTCATCTAATAAATCTTTATCCTTCAAACAAACACTTACTCACTCATCACAAGCAAATCACTCACTCATCGACGGTCAATCATCAAACAATTACGTTGTATCAAAACACTCAACCACTTACTCAAATCCTCAATAATAAACACATAGACACACACCAAGAAAATTTTAAAGAATCACCAAACTCCCATAATAATCTCCACTCTCGACTTGAGAGATTGTTGCAATGTAATTTTCTCCTTCCCTGATGGTCGAAGTTTCTTGTTTCTTTGAACAATATTTGATAGTATGTCCATTCTCACCACAATAAAAACAAACTCTTTACATCAAAGGCTTGAAACCTCCACCATGCCCTTTACCGCAACCATACTTTTCCTTTCCTTAAAGAGTTATGAGTTGAGAAGTATCGGGAGCAAAAGATTTTTGACTTTCACTATCCAGATTTTCTGTAGAAGCCAAGGTAATTCTGATATGTCTTTCCGTAAGATCATCTGTCCCATAAAGTGATGTGTTGAAGAGATGTGTGTGGCGGCCCTCGCCGCCCCGGGGTGACGTGTCTCCATGTACCCCTAGCCAGCTGGCTCTATACACGTGTACGCCACCTGTCCGTCCTTTTCCATCTCGAAATTCGTACGTGCATGTACGTACATTCAATATATGTGACAAGCAGCGGAAATTGTACGTAAATTATAAAAGTATTAAGCAATTTTAATAAAACCTACTGTGGAAAAACCCCTGAATATTTCCAAGTAACCAAATTGTACTACAAGTTCCCAAACATTTCCAAAAGACATTAAAATATTACACATACAAGTAGTTCTCAAAGGTAGCAGTCAAATGTAGTCGCCTAAAATTCCTTTGCCTTTTCGGTAGTAGGATCTCGCACTCAATCATCACGAGAAGAAATTGGATGACGAGTCCGGTCAGTAAAATCCCAAGGAACTCCTCCGAGCATTCATATCCATAAATAGAATTCAATAAATACTGTGAAATAAACATGCGGAATGTAACAGACAACTGTAAGTAGAGCATCGCATGCGTAAATCACAATAAAGTGCAACTGTGTGTATGTCTATTCCGGTCATACTAAACCATACTCCGGGACTTCCTTCCAGGATTCCACTAGTGGCGTACCCAACTAGCTATCACCTGATCCCCCTCGGTGGCCGACATAAACCCACGACGCACCGACAACCGTATCAATTCCCTCGGGTCGTTATCCCCGAGCACTCCTGATACACACGCCATGGTATAGATTGTGTAGACATACAACGGAAATCCGGTGGGAATAACTCACCAACCGTCAAAAGAGAACATAATATGAAGTAAATAAAAAGGACAGAATACGTAATTGAATGAATATACGAAATAAAGTAAATACTCGAGAGTTTTTCCTTTGGGTTTTACAAACCTCACAACGCGCTCGTAGTCAATTCCCCGAGTCCAAGTCCACTGGGTCTTTAATTGCCAATTGATCACCCTATGTCCATTATCAATAATGTCATTTATTATGAAAATTTACAACAATTCCTAAAATTGTTTATGCCAAATTGTCCATTTCGCGCTTTTCGAGGCAAATCCCCAGTAAAAAGTCGCGTCTGAAATGTCCACATATTTTATTTTTCATAAATTCCATTTCTTTGGTCGCCATACAATTTTTCCATAATTTTCCTCATTTTTCTGGAATTTTCTGGCATTTTTCCCCATTTTTCCTCTTTTTTCTCTGTTTTTTTTTATATACTATTTGGGTGTCGGGTCGGACCGGACCCGACCCGCGGGCCTGCTCAGGGCCCGCGCCCAGCGGGCCTGGGCGCAGGCCCGGCCCGCTGGGCCGCTCCCAGCAGGCCCGGCCCGGGAGAGGGGGGGGCCGCACACGCGCGCGAACGCGCGCGTGTGCGTCTCCCTCCTCACGCCAAACCAGAGGCCAAAATTTTTTTTTTTTTTTTTTTTTTTTTTTTTTCTTTCTCAGGTTGGGGTGGCTCTCCACCCCAACCATGGTGGAACCGATGGCAGGGGGAGGTACCCCTGCCATCTCCACTGCGACCAACGGGTTCGGCCACCATGGCCGAACCCTTCGCTCCACCATCACCAACGAAACAACCATAACAACTCACCTCCTTGCTGCTCTCCTTCCCTCCTCCTCCTTTCCTTCTCCTACAGCTCCTCTCCCTCTCTCTTCTTTCTCCAACCGATCCTTCTCCACTTCTCATCTCTTTATATATACATTTTTATCGAAATATCGAGACAACATCAATCATATACTACCCCGTACACCCGCGTTAGACACGCATATCGAGACGAATACCTTTCACACAATCTCGCACGTATTTTTATGTAACATACACACATGCGATGTATTTCAATAAATTTCATCACAAATAAGCATTCAACACGCAATTGCATAGCATACTTAAGTCTATGTGTGTCCTTGCCTAGTGTGACGTCTATGTGGATCCGAGCTGGCGTCCACGTCGGCAATTTATAAAAATGGGCCGTGACAATGTGGATGCGTAAAACGAATCGAGCATAACAAGATAACTGCCTTATCTACAGAACTCATGACTTCCCCAACATTAGTAAGATCGCAAAACAATTTTGTTGAAGTCTTCAAAGTGTTAAACCGAACTCGTACCTTCTTTTTGTTGGAAAGCGAAAAATTGATGCTTCTAAATCAACCTAATGTAAATTTCTTCATATCTTCACAACAAAAGTTTCTTTCATAACTTCATAAACTACATTATCGACCAATTAAACAAAGGTGAATCCAACTAGTAGTCTTTGAAACTATAACACCACACATTTTCTCATCAATTTCATTAGATTTTTCTTCGTTCAATGCAAGCCCCAAACCTTGTTGAGTAAGCATATCCCTCATCCGCAATTGCCGCAAACTAAAGTTTTGCTTACCATTAAACTATTCAATAGCATACTTGACTTTATCATTTGAAGAACTCATCTCAATTAATCCGTTATGATAATCACGAACGTATCAAAAAAATCAAAATAAACTGATCTCTTATGATTTCACCAAAGACAAAATTAATGTAAATAGAGACAAATTTTTTTTTTGTCTTATAGTGAAAAGAATATTGATCAAAACTTACACCTCAAACTATCAGCACAATCAAAGCACACTTTCGATTCTTCACATTAAGCCAAACAAGTTTTGCACTCAAACGCAAGAGAACCTGCTAATATCATACAAACTCTACAAACTCCTTGATCTCCACTTTCTCTGCTACCACTTGTTCGGAAAAACTTAACGGACAACGGAAGTAAATAATCACACGAATACTAAAACACACAAACTTTATTCAATCAACTAAAACTTATGTATCACAAACTGATATAGGGGTCTTTATATGGATACCAAACTTGCTAATTTAATTGAAACACATAAATAGGCGTTGCCAAAAAACAAACACAAAACAAAATAGAAACTTCCTAAACCCAACAATTAATTAGAAACTTAACTAAACACTAGACTTTATAATTAACTAACACTAAACTAAAATAGAAATTAATAGTTTTAAGCCGAAAACCCCAACATTCAAGTGTTTGACGACATGTATGAGAGAGGCTCAAGCCTAATAATCACACATACCCTTATGTGTTTAGATTATTATTGTATAATTGAGATCTACGAAGATAGGCAGAGACCATATGGTCATATTTTAAAATTGGATTTTGAGGGACCATTTTTTGGTTGTGAATTCACTTTTTGATTTCTAATTAAGAAAAGAAAGTCATTATTGTTGTGGTAATGTGGGGGATGATCGTTCATTGGTGAAATAACGGAATGCGGTTACAACTGAACACAAAGGTGGTTGTAACTGGAAAACTGAAAGTAATTCAAATACTTAAATGTAAAGTATGTTAGAAAAATAAATCAAACCAGGACACCAGATGTGTTATCGCAGTTCAGTCAAAGACCTACACCTACGGGGCCACGCCCAAACGTAAACTCCACTATGTATGAAGACAACGAACTACATGACTCTTTTTTGTGACTCCCTCACTGAGCTCCTACGTCTCTCTATGGACATTATGTACACAAGATTCCTCTTGTGTGTGAGGCCCCCTCACTGGAACACTCAAGTCCCTTTGAGGTTTTACAACTTGATAATGAAGTGAATAGAACAGGTTCACAATACAAAGTAAATTCGAATAATTAGTGTACATGACTCAATAAAGTAAATTCGAATAACTAGTGTACATGACTCAATTACTTTGACAAATATATAGACCAATGTAGATTACATAATCTTAACTAAACTCGCAAGATCTGTTTAATCTTCATATCTAAATAACCACACCCTTGCATGATAAAAACGTGGTGATGATTCATCTGAATCGTAATCTTCAACCTATTCATTATCTTTAGCTGAACTCCAATCAGTTGTATATGAGATCAAATATGTAACTGTCCGATTCCGAGATCTAGTTGCAACCGCATTCCGCATTTTGTTGCAACTACGTATCTTCATCCAAATCACCCAAAATTTATTTCTGATTTGAGCACGTGTAACATGTTTTGGGTGAATCATTTACCAACAGAAAAGTTCGAATAACCATATTGACAATCCAAACAGTCGATCACGACACTGACAATTGGAAAAATGAGAATTTGAGTGATGCCTAGGAAGGTTTTCGAATTAATTAGATGTTGAACATATCTTAAACCAGTTGGACAAGAGTCAATCACATTTAAATTATATAATCATCATTGCATGTAGTTGAGCAACAAAACTATCACGACCCAATAATTAATACACGTTTAATTCGTTAATCAGGACAAAATGACCCGTGACGTGGGACCCGCAGCGAGATACGTGTCACTACCGAGGCACGGTGGCCGAGTTAAATGTTATATTTGTGTGTTGTATGTCTAGTGTACTATATATATGTAGACTATTAAGTCAATTCTACGGGTATGCAGATACCGAGACGAGCAAGGATGCGACTCGAGTCGCATGCCGACATGGACCCGAGGTAGCAGCTCGTGGGGTCGACAACCGCTTCCCATTCCACAATGGAAGTAAGAAGACATAGCCATGGATTTCGTTCGAGGACTGCCGAAGACTGTTGTGACGGCCCCAATTTTCCACACATTGGGCCCTGCCCGGCCTAAGCCCACGTTGACCTTCACCTAATTTTAATTTCGATTTGCATGATTTAGTAACTTAAATGTACAAATGGACACCAGGGACTTAGGAGTCAGGTGTCGGGTGCGCAAATCGATACGCGAGCGACGTTTTGAGGTTCGTGTTTCTCGAGGTAAGTAAACCAGCTAGGGCCTTATACAGTATTTCATGTCTCTCCATTGGCTATTGTTTATTGTGTTGTGATAGCTTTATTGTTGTTCATTGCTTTGTGATGATATCTATCGTTGAAATCGTTGTCGATTGAGCGAGTTCATGGACATGTGAGTTATGGTTACTATTTATCTGCGATATGAGAGGGTTAAGACTGGAGGCCGGGGTCTCGTCCTAAACCCGAGGTCTTTCATGGTCGTCCGTCGATATTATCCGGGTCCATGGATGGTTCATAGTCGTCCCGGGCTAGGGCTGGGAGGCAGGGGTCTCGTCCTAGATCCGGGTCTATGGATGTCTCATAGTCGCATGGGTTAGGGCTGGGAGGTAGGGGTCTCGTCCTAAAACCGAGTCTGTTGGGCTTGTACCGTGACTCAACGACTTTTGGTCGGGACTCCTTGTTATTGGGCCTCACTCATCGATGGATTGTTTTACAGTCTTGTATATTCATGCGTTCTTGATTTCTTTCCTTCTATTTGCATGAATTCAACTGCTTTGGATATCATGAACTGTTGTTTTGGATATTGTGAAATGTTGTGTATATGTCTTACTGGATTTACTTACCTGGGCTCGTCATTCTTATGTGTGACTGAGTGCAGAGCCGCGGACGAGTAGTAGAGAGAAAGCTTCATAGCTAGGTGAATTTTTGTATATTTTATAATTACTTTCCTCTGATGATATTTACTGGGTTCCACAATTAGGTTGCCTAACGCCCTGATCTTTTTGTTGAGTTATTGAATGTATTAGTTGCTTCCGCTATAAAATTGTAAAACTTGAAAAATATTAATAACTCAACTGTAAAATGTGAATTTACGTATAATGATGGATTGGAAGGCTGACTAGGCTCTCGTTGACCTTGCGAGACTGGCTCTGGGGTCCACATGGGCTTAGGCCGGGCGGGGCCCAATGTGTGGAAAATTGGGGCCGTCACAACTGTTCATCAACATGATTCTATCTAGGTGATTGTGGACAGATTGACGAAATATGCCCATTTCATACAAGTGGAAGCTCATTACACATTGGACCAGCTGATTGTATTGTTCGAG
The DNA here is from genome assembly GCA_039657365.1 of Stephania yunnanensis. NCBI lineage: Eukaryota > Viridiplantae > Streptophyta > Magnoliopsida > Ranunculales > Menispermaceae > Stephania > Stephania yunnanensis. The sequence goes on from CM077584.1 coordinate 55,541,420, forward strand.
AGAGATTATCAGGTTACATGGAGTACCTTTGACTATTACGTCAGACAGAGATGCTCCGTATACGTCCAGGATGTGACGGAGTATGCATTAGCAGAATGGTACGCGCTTACAGTTTAGCACAACCTTTTCACCCTCAAACTGATGGGCAAATTGAGAGGTTGATTCAAACTCTTGAAGATATGCTCAGGGCGTTTGTATTTGAGTTTGGCGGATATTGGAAAGAATATTTACCGTTGTGTGAATTTGCATACAACAACAGTTATCAAACGAGCATTAAAATGATGCCATTTGAGGCATTATATGGCATACCATGTCACTTACAATCTTGTTGGGCTGAGCCAAAAGACCGGTATTTATTAGTGTGGCAGCCCTCGCCGCCCCAAGGTGACGTGTCTCCGTGTACTCCTGGCCAATTGGCCCTACTACACGTGTACGCCATCTGCCCGTCCTTTTTATGTCTTGAAATGTATCCACTTGTGTGTGTACAATGTATAAATAACATATTCAGCAGAAGACATACATAAATGCAAAAATTATTAAGAATCGATTAAACAAAACCTAATGTGGAAAAACCCTGAAAAGTACTATGTATAAAGGTAGATGGCTATACCATGTAAAGTATTTATGTACAGTGTCATGTCATTCCTCAGTTCCCAAGAGAATCAAAATATCAAAATAATCACACCTACAAGTAATCCTCAGAGGTAGGCAGTCAGAGGTAGTCACCTAAGATCCCCTTGCCTTTACTTGTACTCGGATCTGCACTCAATCATCACGGAAGAAAATGGATGATGAGTCCAGTCAGTAAAATCCCAAGGAACTCCTCCGAGCATTCATATAAATAAGTGGAAGTCAATAAATATTGTTAAATAAACATGCGGAATGTAAACAGACAACTGTAAGTAGAACATCGCATGCATAGATAACAATAAAGTGTTAATGTGTGTGCATGTTCTAGTCAGACTAAATCATACTTCGGGATTACTTTCCAGGATCTCACTAGTGGGCTAACCCAACTAGCTATCACATGATCCCTCTAGTGGCTGGCGTAGACCTACGATGCACCGACACATGTACCAGTTCATTAGCTCGGGTCATTATCCACCGAGAACTCCTGATACACATGTTATGGTCTAGAATTCATAGACACACAATGGAAAATTCGGTGGGAGTAACTCAACCAACCGTGCAAACAACGACAAGATATATATATAGGAAAAAATCACGAGGAATACTGAAATTGAATGGAATTACAAAGCAAAATAAATACTTAAGAGTTTTTCCATTGGTTTTTACAAACCTCACAACGCACTCCAATACCCCGTAATTAATCCTCGGGTCCAAGTCCACTGAGTCCTTGGTCGCCAATTGATCACCCGTGTCAACCTATGTCCATTTATCAATAATTTAATTTAACATGACAATTTACAACAAATTTTTAAAATTTTGAGGCCAAATTGCCTATTTCGCGCTTTTGAGGCAAAACCCATCAAAAAGTCTTGTCCGGGTTATCCAAATATTTCATTTGTCATAGAAGTTCATAAATTTCTATTTATTTTATGGAAATATAATTTTTTCGAGATTTTTCCAATTTTTTTAGGATTTTTCCATATATTTCTTTCCTTTTTTTTAATTTGGTTTGGGTCGGGTCGGACCCGACCCGACCCTGGACCAGAACCCCGTTCTCGGCCCGACCCACTGGGGGGAAATGCACACGCGCATGCACGCGCGTATGCATCTTCCTCATGTGATCGAACCAGACTAGTTCGATCACTGATTTTTTTTTTCTTTTCTTTTCCTCCGTGGTTTGGGTTGGGGTTGCTCTCCACCCCAACCCCGGTGGACTCGATTGCAGGGGAAACACCCCTGCCATTACCACCGTGACCCGGTTAGGCCTCCATGGCCGAATCCTTGTCTCGACACCACGGCCAACCCGAAACCCACAACCAAAAACCAGTAGAACTCACCTCGATTGCGACGTCTCCACCTTCTCTTCTCATTTTTCTGGCTTCTTCTTCTCCTCCTCCTCTTCGTGTTCCTTCTTCCCTCTCTCGGCCTCCCGATTCCGAGGTGTGTGTGTACGTGGAGTGTGTGAGAGATATGTAAGAGAAAATGTGGTGGTTAGTGTCACGGCCCAATAATTAATACACGTTTAATTCGTTAATTAGGACACAATGACCCGTGACGTGGGACCGCAGTGCGATACGTGTCACTACCGAGGCACGGTAGCCGAGGTAAATGTTATATTTGTTGTGTTGTTTGCCTAGTGTATTGTATATGTGTAGACTACTAAGTCATTTACGGGTATGCAGATACCAAGACGAACGGAGACGCGCCTCGAGTCGCGTGCCGACGTAGGCCCGAGGTAGCAGCTCGTGGGGTAAGTGTAACTAGTTGAATTTCATTTTATAAAAAAAAATGAAAAATGATATAAGTTAGTGGCTATAATGTGGCTACATATAAATATTTATTAGTGGGCCTATAGTTTGTAAATAAAATCATAAGAGTTGGATTCGCCTCGAGATACGCATTTTGCGGGACTCGAAAAAAAGGGTGTAAACAAACAGTAAGGCGATGGAAATGAAATGGATATAATTGGGATTGCCTCGAGATTCGCGTAGCACGAATCTCGAGGTCACCAAAAGATCTTATCCTATTTGAGTGATCGGTTAGGAAAAAAAAAGACAAAAAACGCAACAGAGAGAGAGGAAGAAAACGCGGTGAGGAAGAAGAAGAGAGAAAGAGAGACCGGGAGAGAGAGAAGGAGACCGAAAGAGAGAGATCGCCTAAGATCGAAGCAAGGTGAGTTGTTGATTTCCGTTGTTTATTCGGTTGTTGTGTTGTCGACTATTGTTGTCGGCTGTTGCTATCGGTGTGGTGGCCATGGAGGCCGAACCTCCATGGCCGACCGAGTGAAATGGGAAAGGGGATCTCCCTTGCCATTAAAACCCGTTGGAGGTTGGGGTTGGGAGCCAACCCAACACATCGCGGAAAAAAAAAATACAAACCAGAGCACGCGAAGTGCTCTGGAGAAGAAGACCCGCGGGTCGGGTCGAATCGACCAGGGCCCGGGTGGGTCGAGCCGACCCAAACCCGTGGGGGGAAGGTCGGGTCAAACCGACCCGAGTCCAGCTGAACCGGGTCGGGTCGACCCGGATCCGATTGGACCGGGTCAGGTTTGACCCGGACCCACCCATTTATATATATATATATATATATAATATTTTATTATTTAAATTAATTTAACAGTTTTTAATATATAATAAATTCCTGAAAATAGATAAAAATTATAGAAAAATTTCAGAAAAATGGGAAAAAATATATTTTTGACCCAAATCAATAAAAATTCCATATTTCTATAAAAAGTGAAAAATTCGGGAGTGGGTCGAGACGTTATACCAGGGTTTTACCTCGAAAAACGCGAAATCGGTAAATTGGTCTCGAACTTAATTTCGACCGATTTCGACCAACTTATAAATTGTGAATAAGTAATAATAACACTAAATTGATAAATTTTCAACTGTTAGGATCATAGAGGAGCTATTACGGGGTTTGGGTGCGTACATCGACGCGACGGAAACCGAATAGCTTAGGAATTGCTGTGTGTATGTAAGTAAACTAATTTGAGACATTTATTTACATTTCATTTCATTTATTTATTTATTTTCAGTTATTCGAATTGAATTACCTTCGAAATCCATATGCTATGACTTGTTCAGTTGCTCATTTTATGATGTTCATAGCTTACTCTGTTTTGTATATCATTGATTTTAATTCCTATACTTTGTCATATTGATTGTCGTGTGTGAGTCAGTGATATAGCATGCTATTAGGATAGTTTGTATATTTTGACTCAAATCCTTTGTGCATTGATATGCTATTACATCTCTTGGATTCCAATGCTGTGTCATTTTTGAATATGAAAGTGGTTCTTGTGGTTAGGGTCATTTGATGATAGAAATTCAGCTTTCATACGGGGGTCACTAGACTTGCTGAGATGTTAGAGAATTTATCCACTACCTTGCATGACACACGGGGTAACGTGCCTCGAACGGGGTAACCAGACCTCGGGGTTTGTTGGCGCAAGAATAACTTGGGTGAACATGACAAGTTTTAAAACTTGGGTATGTTAGCAAGTATATATTCCGGTGACGACTAATTCACTTGGAATAGAAAAGGCGTAATCGTAAGTACGACCTTTTGATATTATGATATAGAGCTCAATATGAAAGGAAATGCTATAGAGCAGAGCTCAAATTGTAGTGGACAGGCTGATGTGATGAAGATCGCGGCCGACCGACCTTAATCCATTACTGCTTAGCCTTGAGTCAGTTTCATATGCGATTAACTCAAGTATCTCTTTGCATGATGTTTCTTTCAACATAGTTTTTATTTAAATTATGCAATTTGATACTTGTTGCCTAATTAGGAATGTGGATCGATGTCTGTCAGTATTACTTAAATAAATTCATGTACTCACCGTCTAGTTTGTGACGGTGGGTGCAGATCAGCCGAGTAGCAGATCAGGCAAAGAGAAGATTGGTAATTACCTCTGAGCCGGTAGAGGACTGCTACGACTTGCTTTTGTACGTTTTGTCTTATTTTGTATTACATTTTTATGTACATGCTTTTACTTTTGGGTTGAGTAGTAAGAACACCTGACTATAGACACATGTTATATATATCACCATTTTTGTTTATATATGCATGTGATCACTATTTCCTGGTTTTTTCACAATAGGTTAGGCCTTAGGATTTCATTTCCACTAGTAATTGAATAAGACTTCCGCTGAATAACTTGTTTGAAAAAGAAAAAAAAAATTAGTAACTCTGATATACAGACAACCATATGTTAGTCATTAGAATAATTAAGTTAACCGTAGGTGGTATCATAAATTGTAGGTATTTAATTAAGGCTGACTAGTTCCTTGTTAGGTCATATAGGGGAGATTATGGCTTAATGAAGGGATTAGGCCGGGCGGTGCCCTTATATGTAGTTGGGGCCGTCACAGTTGGTATCAGAGCCAAGGTTTATAAAGCTTGGCTTACTTATATGGGTTTAGACTATATGATACTAACACAGTTAGTATCAGCGCCAGGATTTTGAGAAAACATGGCTATAAGATTGTAGAATATGAAGTTTCTACAATAGGATACCACAACTACAATATGTAGTTAACAGTCTACTTTGTTCAGCTATAAACAACTAAAAAATAAAAATAAAAACTGTAGAAGTTAGAAAACCTTAGTTAGATGTGGAAAATCAGATGATCCTCGCCTAGAAACTATTAGTTGGGAAGTGAGTGAAAGTGAGTTGGGGATGTAATATATTTATATACATGTTACTTTTGTTATGTGTATATATGCGTTATCCACGTAGTAGCTGATTCGCGTTCGTTCTCCATTTGAAGTCGAAGATGGCAGATTCACGTGATAGCGAGGATGCCGGAGCGAGCGGTGGCAAGCTTTAATACCATCAGCGTAGGGTTTTCAGAGGCTTTCAGATCGAGTAGCTGCTCAGGGTCAGCAACTAGCGGATTTCATTGCATTGATGACTTCCTGCTTTGCCCCACCAGCACCTCCAGCTCAGACAACAGGTCCTATTGTGACTTCGATGCGATCGTGATGCGATCGTGCACTGCGACACCGATACTAGCAACTCCAGAAGTGGAGACAGTGCCGACACCATTTTCTACACCCCTATTAGCTAGTTCGATATCGGTAGTTCAGCTGGTGAAAGATTTTATCAGACTGAAATCGATATATTTCAACGGTCAGAGAGAAGTTACATAGAGTCTTGCAGATTGATGATAGACTCAGAGCTGAGATCTCGTCGTACACCTTGCAGCGAGATGCCGATGTGTGGTGGCGTGCGATGATAGCTGCTAAGGAAGAGTTTGAGTCTTGGGATGCTTTCAAGACTAAGTTCTATCAGCAATATTTCCGTAAGACAGCGATGAGATACCGTGATAGATACGGCTATCTGAGGTAGTTTATCGGAGATCTTGTGAAGGAGGATGCTGATGATGTATATCATTTTGGCGAAGAATTGAGGCCAGATATTGGATTTTATGTGGTCGGTTCAGGTGCCATGACACTGGGAGAAATTTTCGAGCGTGCACTTGCTCACGAGACTTATTATATGAGCCGAGTGGCTGACGTGACACCCTTACTACCTGTTTTGATGACAGAGTATGAGCGGAGGAGACAGAAGGGCAAATGACCAAGGAGATGAGATAGAGGTGTTCAAGGGACGATTGTGCCTTATGTAGCACCTCCTACACCTTTGCAGACTATTGTAGGTAGACCTCTTGTACCACAACCAGTCAGACCTGCATTGACAGCTCCTACTACGTCTACTTTACTAGCTTTACCAGCACCACCAGCACCACATCAGCAGCATGGTGGTAGAGGCAGAGGTAGAAGTAGAGGACGAGGACGAGATAGTTTCAGACCAGGGTAGAGACATGCATCTACACAGGCCCAGGATTGGACGCATGGTCAATCTAGAATAGTCACGTGTTTTAGATGTGGTCAGGTAGGACACGTGATTCGAGATTGTCCACAGCCAGCGACGGTGATTCCATCACAACGTCGAGAGGTCGTCCATATGATTGCACAGCCTAACGCAGACGCTACACGGAAACTTATTGAGGGTATGGTTTCTATTTGCGGTTATCGAGCTTATGTTTTATTTGATTCGAGTTCGACAGTTTCTTTCATTTCTGGTCGCATGGTCAGCATGTTAGGGTTGAAACCAGTTAGTGTCGGAGTCTATTTGATTTTGAGTACGGCAGCTTGAGATAGAGTGTACCCTAATTCTCTGGTGGAGAGATGTCCAGTAGAGATCGACGGGGTCGAGTTACCTGCAGATTTCAAGGTGCTAGAATTTCTAGAATTCGATGCGTTGCTAGGGATGGATTGGCTAGCATCATATCATGCTCATATCGACTGTTTTACAAAAACAGTGATATTTGAGATTCTAAGGCGTCCAGTGTTCATATATAGTGGTAGTACACCGAGAACCAAGAGCACTCGAGGTCGGCTTGCGAATAACGGGGAGATGGAGACTTTGGTATCGTTATATATCGTTGCAGAGAGTCATGAACCGAAACTTGAAGAGATTCAGAGTTTTCTGGGGTTAGCAGGCTATAACCGAAGGTTTGTGAAGGATTTTTTGAAGATCGCTTCACCAATGACCAAGTTGACCCAGAAAGACGTGAAGTTTCAGTGGTCAGAGGAATGTGAGGAGTCATTTGCTCAACTGAAGAACTTGTTGACTACTGCACCGGTGTTGATATTGCCAGAGGCTGGAAAGAGTTTCGTGGTATACACAGATGCTTCTCATATGGGTTTAGGTTGTGTATTGATGTAAGAGAAATGCACAATGGCCTATGCATCAAGACAGCTGAAGATACATGAGAAGAACTACCCAACTCATGACTTAGAGTTGGCGGCGGTAGTGTTTGCTTTGAAGATATGGAGACATTATCTTTATGGAGAGAAGTTCACTCTATACTGATCATAAGAGTTTGAAATATCTCTTCACACAGAGAGCTGAATATGAGACAGTGCAGATGGTTAGAGTTTTTGAAAGACTATTACTTTTCTCTGGAATATCATCCAGGAAAAGCAAATGTCGTTGCTGATGCGCTGAGTAGAATTTCGATTGGAGATGCTGAGACTATTCGATGTCTCGTGACGCACTAGTATGGTTTACTCGAGACGGTGACGAGGCTGAGTCAGTCAGATATTGCTAATGACACGGAGGTACTGATTTGTGCTCGGGTGAGATTTCAGGCAGTGTCGACTCATGGAGTGTCATATGATCAGAAAGTTGACATACCGTATCCGAGATTCAGTGAGTTAGCGCAGAGTTACGAATGTACAGACCTTGAGGAATTGTGGAATTTGCCAGCAGGTGAAGGCAGAGCGTTGTAGACCTTGAGGTACTACAACCACTTCCCATTCCACAATGGAAGTAGGAAGACATAGCTATGGATTTCGTTCGAGGACTGCCGATGACTGTTCATAGACATGATTCCATCTGGGTGATTGTGGACAGATTGACGAAATCTGCCCATTTCATACCAGTTGCAACTCATTACACATTTGACCAGCTGAGTGTATTGTTCGAGAGAGATTATCAGGCTGCATGGAGTACCTTTGACTATTACGTCAAATAGAGATGCTAAGTATATGTCCAGGATGTGGCGGCGTATGAAGGAGCAATATGGTACACGCTTACAGTTTAGCACAGCCTTTCACCCTCAGACTGATAGGCAGACTGAGAGGTTAATACAAACTCTCGAAGATATGCTCATGGCGTGTGTACTTGAGTTTGGCGGATCGTGGGAAGAATATTTACCATTGTGTGAATTTGCATACAACAACAGTTATCAGGCGAACATTGAAATGACGCCATTTGAGGAGTTATTGATGGGGCATGTGCCCTAGGTCAATCCATTAACTGTCTTTATGAATACTTTTAGTTAATAAAAATAGAGGATTTCATTTGCTGTTTATTATAATTAATTTGCATGTTTACATTATAATAAGATCCATGGGTATTTACATAAATATCCTAAATGTCCCTGATCGATCATTATCTCGGGAACTATAATGAATTAAGACTAGTGTGAGTCTTGATTGATGATCATATGATGATTATACGTATAGGGATACGAATCAAGATCACGAGTACTTGTTAGGGAACAAATCTTGGGACCGACCCGCTATGAGAACATAACATGGATTAAGTCATAGTTGTTTCTCATGATAGGTATATATTCCAGTCCTACGACTTGAGATTACGAGAGACTTCAACATTAGGAACACAGTGATTTGACACAATCAAACGTCTTCTTTAACCTAGGACGATTATAAAGGTTGTGATTGGTTCTTGTGTGAGCAATGTGATGAAGTTGTGTAATCGAGATAGAATTTGTCCCTCTCATATAAAGAGAGATATCTAGTGGATCCTCGATGTGTTAGGCTGTTAAAAGGCCTAGTCTAAGTGAATTGATATTGATCAATGTCACTTGGATGTTTTGATCTACCTAGAGATCGAGACTAGTACGATTGAACATGTTGGATGACAATTCCATGCCTTATGTTTGATCAAAAGGATATCGTGTGACAAAAGGATGTTATATACATTATTGATTAGGTTGTATCGATTTGATATTCGTACGACTTGGGTAGTCATAATGTCTTGCTAGAGGCGCTTATGACTTGTATACCAAAATGTGTTTTGGTACACCGCACAACGTTGTATGAGCCTATTGGGTCGCACACTAAGAATGGTTTTGCGAGATTTTAAGACGATTGAGAAAAACGAATTTTATGTGATAAAATTCATGACGAAACGTCCTTGTGGTGTATTACACTTATACTTCTTTAAGTAAGGGTATATGTGTAATTTACTTAAACGTCTATATACAAGAGTTGTATAAATAGACGCTTTAAGTTAGAATACACTAACAAAAGATCAAAAGGCCAAAAACTCCTTTTTTGTTTAAGAAACGACTTAGGGTTTTTGGTATGCTCTGGATCGTTTTGGAGAGATTCAAAAGGTTTGGCATTCTCTCGACGCTAGCACTTTGAATCTCGGCCGCCGTTCGTGTGTGGACTGCTGATAGAGGGCGTTCGTCGTTGGCAGCGCCTTAGAGATCGATCAACCTTCTAAAAGGTATATTGCAATTGATGTATGATTAAGTTTTTCATGGTTTAAACGTTTTTAATGGAATTAGATTCGGATCCTGTCGGGGTTTTTGTCAAAAAATTGTTTTGTAATCTCCGCTGCGTATGAACCCCAAAACCCAACAGTGGTATCAGAGCCATCGAGTTCGATTCCATTAAATTCATTGCATGTTTTCTTCTGATATATACATGATATATGATCGAAAGCATGTTGATAATTGATGTATATGTGATATACATAAGTTTTCTTTGAGATTTATTATCACCTTTGTGTATATGATACACATATTTGTGATTTAATTGAAATCATTAGGTATAATCGTTATTCTTTGTGCATTGATGCATGGATGAAATCTCTGTAATTCAATATGCATATTTAGGTTATATTGTTTTACGTTTCTTGAATTGTATAAGGTTGAATATTAATTCGAAACTAATATGATTAGATTCGATTGGGATAGTAGTTCATGATTCAATGACATATTTGTGATTATCTAGATGAGGACCGAAATTGCAAATAACTAATTTTCGAAATTATTTATTTATAATTAATTAATTTTCGAAATTAATTATTTATATTGTTATATCTATTTTTGTTATGAAGTTTCTATTTGATAAAGATAGATAACAAATTAGAATATGAGATAAATATCAAGAATCTTGTTATTGGTGATATGCTAGGATTCAAATATCTCAAGTCCTAATTGGATTAGGATAAGATTAGTCCTAATTGGATTAGGATAAGATAAGTCCTAATTGGATTAGGATAAGATTAGTCCTAATAGGATTAGGATAAGATTAGTCCTAATTGGATTAGGATAAGATAAGTCCTAATTGGATTAGGATAAGATTAGTCCTAATTGGATTAGGATAAGATGATTAGTTAGATGTGGGCCCGGGTTAATTAAAAATGTTTTAATTGACTTAATTTTGAATAAATTAAGGGGTAAATTTAGTATAGTAAAATCAGCGAAAAATATGATTTTCTATAGCGAATTTCAATTTTCGTAACCGCCGTCTAACTAATCCTAGCGTAAGGAAATTCTTTTATTGGTGAATAATATAGAAATTTCCAAATTGTTTAGTGATTAAACAAATCAATAGAATATATGATATTTTATTGTTTACATAAAAATCATTAAAACAGAATAAAATCCCTCTATTAAATTTTAAGTCTCATGTCATCCATTTTTAAACACTTGTCAAGGCCTCGATCACACTAATACAGTTTCAGCCATATTTGGGTGTATTGTGTTATCTTGGTGAGACAAGTTGGGTAAGTTACCTAAATGTTTAAAATGGTCCGACTTAATAAAGCCATCAAAATAGTTTTGAGCTTTAGGCGAATGATGAGATAAAACATGCTAAGACATAAGATGTCCCGTATCTCATAAAAGGATCTAAAAATTACATAAGATGTAATTGGTAACTGTTACCTACCTAAATAATCTAGTTCGTGTTTCATGCCATAATTTGTCATAGAATTAGGTGAAATATGGATTTTAGTCCCCTAAATAAACAAGACGTTTTAGGAGGGTTGTTAATTTAGTGGGAGTCTATTCCTCTATACTAAAATAAACTTTGCATAATCTTTATTGTAGATCAATGGCCTCTTCAAGTAACAATAATCCCCTGTCACTGCGATCCATCCTTGAGAAGGATAAACTATCTGGGACTAACTTTCTTGATTGGTTGAAACTTGAGAATTGTTCTTAAGCATGAACGCAAGTTGTATGTCCTGGATGCTCCAATCCACGAGGACCCACCGACCCAATGCTACGAAAGTTGTGAAGGATGCGCATAGTAAGCATGTCAACGATTCTACGATGTTGCATGTATTATGTTGGCAACTATGGTTCTGAACTTCGAGAAGGACATGGAACTAATGGAAGCCTACGACATGGCTATAACGCTGAAGGAAATGTTCCAATGACAAGCTAGGCAAGAAAGGTTCGAGACAGTCAAAAATCTACATTCTTGCAAGATGAGCGAGGGTGCGTCGTTAGTCCTCATGTTACGAAGATGAAGGGCTATGTTGACCGGCTTGATAGACTCGGATTCCCCATAAGCCAAGAGTTGGCTACGGATTTGATCTTGAATTCATCACGAGAAAGTTACTCACAATTTGTGATGAACTACAATATGAATAATATGGAGAAATCAATTTCGAGTTGCATTTGATGCTCAAAGCTGCTGAACAAAATATCAAGAAACCTCTAGTAATGTGTTGATGGTCCAAAAGGGAAAGGGAATGAAAGAAGAAAGGCAAAGGCAAGGCTAAAGTTGCAAGGCATTCTTTGCACGCACTGTCGCAGAGCACTGTGGAACAAGTCAAGCCCCAGCCTGTTTCTACTTCAAAACACCCAAAAGAAAAGGAAAGAAATTGTCATTTCTGTCATGCACCTGAACATTGGTTCAGAAATTGCAAACTCTATCTGGAAGATCTAAGGAAGAAAAAGGGTAGTGCGACTACCACTACAGGTATTTATGTTATTGAAATTAATTTATCTACTAGTGATTCCTGGGTATTAGATACCGGATGTGGATCTCACATTTGTATAAATGTGCAGGGACTCACCGAGAAGTAGAAAGTTGAAGAAAGGAGAAGTCATCCTCCGCGTAGGGAATGGAGCAAGTTCTTGCCCTGTTTGTTGGATCATATGACTTAGTTTTATCTAGTGGACTTATTTTAACTTTAAATAATTGTTATTTTGTGCTGCCTTGAGCGAGAAACATCATTTGTTTCATGTTTGGATATGGATGGTTTTGATTTTATTATTGCTAATAATAGATGTTCCATTTTTCGTAAAGGCATATTTTATGCAAATATGCGATTTGTATGATGGTCTTTATATTCTAAGCATGAAAAAGTCCACTGATACTCCAGTCTTTAACATAAATACAAAGAGGTTCAAGTCAAATGATTTGAATCAAACCTATCTTTGGCATTGTCGTCTCGGGCACATAAATGAGAAACGCATAACGAAGCTCCATAAAGATGGACTTCTAGATTCATTTGATTTAGAAACATATGAAACGTGCGTATCTTGTTTCTTGGGCAAGATGACTAAAAGTCCCTTTCTTGGACACGGTGAAAGGGCAAGTGATTTATTGGGTCTAATACATGCGATGTATGCGGTCATATAAACACAATGGCTAGAAGAGGTTATCAAGTACTTCATTACATTTCTTCGATGATTTCAGCGAGATATGGTTATGTATATCTTATGAAACATAAAGTGAATCATTTGAGATGTTTCGAACGTTTCAAAATGAAGTGCGAGAATCAACTTGGTAAAACTATCAAAACACTTCGATCAGATCGAGGTGGTGAGTATTTAAGCCAAAAATTTGATGATCATTTTAGAAATTGTGGGATTGTCTCCCAATTGACTCCACCAAAGCAACTCCACAATGGAATGGAGTTTCGAAAGGAGAAATCGAACCTTATTAGATATGGTTCGATCTATGATGAGTCGAGCGAGATCTTCCATTATCCTTTTGGGGTTATGCATTACAAGCTATGAACTTTCACTCTAATCGAGTTCCTTCTAAAGCGGTTGATAAAACACCATATGAGATATGGTACGGGAAGAGACCTAGTTTGTCTTTTCTTAAGATTTGGGGTTGTGAGGCTTACGTAAAGCGACAAGTCTCGAAAAACTAGCACCTAAATCGACAAGTGTTTATTTGTGGGGTATCCTAAGGAAACAAAAGGATATTACTTTTATAATCCCCATTGAGAACAAAGTGTTTGTTGCTCGGTATGGTGCCTTTATGGAAAAACAATTTATTTCAAAAGACACTAGTGGGAAAGAAATAAATCTTGAAGAAGTTCAAGAATCACGAGGTAAACAACGAACCGCTATCTTGGAAGTTCAACAACGTTCGAACCAGTTGAACCTCCACAAGTGACACAAGGCCCACGTAAATCTAGTAGGGTAAGACATGAGCCGAGAGAGATTCGGATTTCTCATTGCGATAGTCGTGATGTGTTGCTTATAGACCAAAATGAGCCCACCACTTATCGGGGAGGCTATGTCTGGACCGGACTCGGATAAATGGCTAAGTGCCATGAACTCTGAGATGCAATCCATGTATGATAACCAAGTTTGGAACTTGGTTGATTTACCTGAAGGTGGTAAGACCATTGGATGTAAATGGGTTTTCAAGAAGAAAACAGACATGGATGGCAAAGTGCATACTTTTAAAGCAAGACTTGTAGCAAAAGGTTTCAGCGGACTCAAGGTGTTGATTATGATGAAACTTTTTCGCCGATAGCCATGCTTAAATCCATAAGAATTTTAATTGCCATTCTTTGCATATTATGACTACGAAATATGGCAAATGGATGTAAAAACAGCATTTCTTAATGGAAAGCCGCTTGAGGACGTGTATATGACACAACCTAAAGGTTTTGTACATCCTGAGAATTCTAGGAAGGTATGCAAGCTTCAAAGATCCATTTATGGATTAAAGCAAGCTTCTCGGAGTTGGAATCTTCGTTTTGATGAAGCAATCAAGGATTTTGGTTTTATTAAGAATGAAGATGAGCCTTGTGTATACAAGAAGGTCGGTGGGAGTGTAGTTATTTTTAAGTGCTTGTATGTTGATGATATATTACTCATTGGAAATGACATCCCAACATTGCGGAATGTCAAGTCTTGGTTAGGGAAGTGTTTCTCAATGAAAGACTTAGGAGATGCAGCCTATATCCTAGGGATAAAGATCTATAGGGATAGATCTAAAAGGCTAATCGGTCTAAGTCGAGTGCTTACATAGACAAGGTGTCTTGAATAGGTTCATTTGCAAGACTCTAAAAGAGGATTGTTGCCAATGTCTCATGGGATAAGTCTCAAGAAGACTCAATGTCCTAAGACAAAAATGATGAGCGAGACCATATGAATAAGATTCCATATGCATCGGCTATTGGATCTATCATGTATGCCATGTTATGCACTCGACACGATGTATCATATGCTTTGAGCACTACAAGCGAGATATCGGTCGGATCCAGGCGAGAGTCTTTGGATAGCGATAAAGAACATCCTTAAGTACTTAAGAAGGACTAAGGAAGTGTTCTTGGTCTATGGAGGTTTTGAAAATGATCTAGTTGTAAATGGTTACACGAGATGCGAGTTTTCAAAGCGATATAGATGATTTTAGATCGATCTGGATATGTGTTTACTTTGAATGGGGGTGCGATAAAATTTGGAAAAGTTCGAAGCAAGATATGCGTGATGATTCTACAATGAAGTGAGTATATTGCGGCGTCCGATGCAAAGAAAGGAGGCGATTTGGATCAAAAAGTTCATTTACGAACTAGGTGTGGTTTCGAGTATTGCTAACCCTGTTTGTTTGTATTGTGACAATAATGGGGCAATAGCACGAGGCCAAGGAACCTAGATCACACCACGAGATCCAAACATATACTCGGGCGTTTTCATCTCATCGAGAGAAATTATTGAGAGGGGAGACGTAAAGATTTGCGAGTAGTACTGCGAAGACAACGTTGCGGATCCATTGACAAAAGCTCTTCCACAAGCAAAACATGATGGTCATGTTAGATCATTAGGCATTAGATGCATGTATGATTGGCCCTAGTGCAAGTGGGAGATGATGGGGCATGTGCCCTAGGTCAATCCATTAAGCTGTCTTTATGAATACTTTTAGTTAATAAAAATAGAGGATTTCATTTGTTGTTTATTATAATTAATTTGCATGTTTACATTATAATAAGATCCATGGGTATTTACATAAATATCCTAAATGTCCCTAGTCGATCATTATACTTGGAACTATAATGAATTAAGACTAGTGTGAGTCTTGATTGATGATCATATGATGATTATACGTATAGGGATACGAATCAAGATCACGAGTACTTGTTAGGGAACAAAGTCTTTGGACCGACCCGCTATGAGAACATAACATGGATTAAGTCATAGTTGTTTCTCATGATAGGTATATATTCCAGTCCTCTGACTTGAGATTACCAGAGACTTCAACATTAGGAACACAATGATTTGACACAATCAAACGTTGTCTTTAACCGGACGATTATAAAGGTTGTGATTGGTTACTGTGTGAGCAATGTGATGAAGTTGTGTAATCGAGATAGAATTTGTCCCTCTCATATAAAGAGAGATATCTAGTGGATCCCTCGATGTGTTAGACTTGTTAAAAGGCCTAGTCTAAGTGAATTGATATTGATCAATGTCACTTGGATGTTTTCGATCTACCTAGAGATCGAGACTAGTACGATTGAACATGTTAGATGACAATTCCATGCCTTATGTTTGATCAAAAGGATATCGTGTGACAAAAGGATGTTATATACATTATTGATTAGGTTGTATCGATTTGATATTCGTACGACTTGGGTAGTCATAATGTCTTGCTAGAGGCGCTTATGACTTGTATACCAAAATGTGTTTTGGTACACACGCCAACGTTGTATGAGCCTATTGGGTCGCACACTAAGAATGGTTTTGCGAGATTTTAAGACGATTCAGAAAAACGAATTTTACGTGATAAAATTCATGACTGAAACGTCCTTGTGGTGTATTACACTTATACTTCTTTAAGTAAAGGTATATGTGTAATTTACTTAAACGTCTATATACAAGAGTTGTATAAATAGACGCTTTAAGTTAGAATACACTAACAAAAGATCAAAAGGCCAAAAACTCCTTTTTTGTTTAAGAAACGACTTAGGGTTTTTGGTATGCTCTGGATCGTTTTGGAGAGATTCAAAAGGTTTGGCATTCTCTCGACGCTAGCACTTCGAATCTCTACGCCGTTCGTGTGTGGACTGGCGATAGAGAGGCGTTCGTCGTTGGCAGCGCCTTAGAGATCGATCAACCTTCTGAAAGGTATATTGCAATTGAGGTATGATTAAGTTTTTCATGGTTTAAACGTTTCTAATGGAATTAGATTCGGATCCTGTTGGGGTTTTTGTCAAAAAATTGTTTTGTAATCTCCGCTGCGTATGAACCCCAAAACCCAACAGTTATAAGGTAGATCGTGTCGCTCACCATCTTGTTGGGCTGAGCCAGAAGACCGAAACTTGTTAGGGCCTGAAATTGTTGTCGATCACACAGAAAAGGTAAGACAGATTCGCCAGAAACTTAAGGAAGCCTATGAGAGGCAAAAGAAGTATGCAGACATGTATCGCAGTGATCTCACGTACGATGAGGGAGCTTTAGTTTATCTAAAGGTTTCTCCTCGTAAGGGTCATCATCGATTTGGTTTGAAAGGCAAATTAGCACCGAGATTCATCGGGCCTTTCAAAATCAAGAAACGCGTTGGAAAGGTTGCTTATGAGTTAGAGTTGCCTCCATAGATGTCGGGTATTCATCCGATGTTTCATATTTCGATGCTTCGACTAGCTAAGTTAAGCAGGCGAAAGACTGACTGTGGATTTGAGTCAGATTGATTTGAGCGAAGATATCTCATATGAAGAGCAACCCGTTCAAATTTTTGAACGAAAGGTACAGCAGTTGAGAAACAAGTCTATCCCGAAGATGTTAGTGAAGTGGCAGTTTTATGGAGATTCAGAACGCACTTGGGAACGGGAAACTATATGCGCGACAGATTGCCGTATATTTTCGAGTCAAGTATATTTTAAAATTCGTTTAGTTTAAGTTCGAGGACGAACTTCCTATTAGTTGGGAAGTATTGTCACGGCCCAATAATTAATACACGTTTAATTCGTTAATTAGGACACAATGACCCGTGACGTGGGACCCACAGTGCGATACGTGTCGCTACCAAGGCACGGTGGCCGAGGTAAATGTTATATTTGTTGTATTGTTTGCCTAGTGTATTGTATATGTGTAGACTACTAAGTCATTTACGGGTATCCATATACGAGACGAGCAGGGATGCGCCTCGAGTCGCGTGCCGACGTAGGCCCGAGGTAGCAGCTCGTGGGGTAAGTGTAACTAGTTTAATTTCATTTTATATAAAAAAAAATGAAAATGATATAAGTTAGCGGCTATAATGTGGCTACATAAAAATATTTATTAGTGGGCCTATAGTTTGTAAATAAAATCATAAGAGTTGGATTCGCTTCGAGATACGCATTTTGCGGGACTCGAAAAAAAATGGTGTAAACAAACAGTAAGGCAGTGGAAATGAAATGGATATGATTGGGATTGCCTCGAGATTCGCGTAGCACGAATCTCAAGGTCACCAAAATATCTTATCCTATTTGAGTGATCGGTGAGGAAAAAAAAAGAAAAAAAAAAGACAAAACGCAACGAGAGAGAGGAAGAAAACGCGGTGAGGAAGAAGAAAGAGAAAGAGAGAGGAGAGAGAGAAGGAGACCGAAAGAGAGAGATTGCCTAAGCTCGAAGCAAGGTGAGTTGTTGATTTCCGTTTATTCGGTTGTTGTGTTGTCGATTTGTTGTTGTCATTTGTTGCTATCGGTGTGGTGGCCATGGAGGCCGAACCTCCATGGCCGACCGAGTGAAATGGGAAAGGGGATCTCCCTTGCCATTAAAACCCGTTGGAGGTTGGGGTTAGGAGCCAACCCAACACATCGCGGAAAAAAAAAATACAAACCAGAGCACGCGAAATGCTCTGGAGAAGAAGACCCGATGGTCGGGTCGAGCCGACCCGAACCCGTTGGGGGAAGGTCGGGTAAACCGACCTGAGTCCAGCTGGACCGGGTCGGGTCGACCCGGATCCGATTGGATCGGGTCGGGTTTGACCCGGACCCACCCATTTATATATATATATATATATATATAATATTTTATTATTTAAATTAATTTAACAGTTTTTAATATATAATAAATTCCTGAAAATAGATAAAAATTATAGAAAAATTCAGAAAAATTTCGGAAAAATGGGAAAAAATATATTTTTGACCCAAATCAATAAAAATTCCATATTTCTATAAAAAAGTGAAAAATTCGGGAGTCGGTCGAGACGTTATACCAGGGTTTTACCTCGAAAAACGCGAAATCGGTAAATTGGTCTCGAACTTAATTTCGACCGATTTCGACCAACTTATAAATTGTGAATAAGTAATAATAACACTAAATTGATAAATTTTCAACTGTTAGGATCATAGAGGAGCTATTACAGGGTTTGGGTGCGTACATCGACGCGACGGAAGCCGAATAGCTTAGGAATTGCTGTGTGTATGTAAGTAAACTGATTTGAGACATTTATTTACATTTCATTCCATTTATTTATTTATTTGCAGTTATTCGAATTGAATTACCTTCGAAATCTATATGCTATGACTTGTTCAGTTGCTCATTTTATGATGTTCATAGCATACTCTGTTTTGTATATCATTGATTCTAATTCATATACTTTGTCATATTGATTGTCGTGTGTGAGTCAGTGATATAGCAGGCTATTAGGATAGTTTGTATACTTTGACTCAAATCATTTGTGCATTGATATGCTATTACATCTCTTGGATTCCAATGATGTGTCATTTTTTAATATGAAAGTGGTTCTTGTGGTTAGGGTCATTAGATGATAGAAATTCAGCTTTCATACGGGGGTCACTAGACTTGCCGGGATGTTAGGGAATTTATCCACTACCTTGCATGACACACGGGGTAACGTGCATCGAACGGGGTAACCGGACCTCGGGGTTTGTTGGTGCAAAAATAACTTGGGTGAACATGACGAGTTTTAAAACTCGGGTATGTTAGCAAGTATACATTCAGGTGACGACTAATTCACTTGGAATAGAAAAGGCGTAATCGTAAGTACGACCTTTTGATATTATGATATAGAGCTCAATATGAAAGGAAATGCTATAGAGCAGAGCTCAAATTGTAGTGGACAGGCTGATGTGATGAAGATCGCAGCTGACCGACCCTAATCCATTACTGCTTAGCCTTGAGTCAGTTAAATATGCGATTAACTCAAGTATCTCTTTGCATGATGTTTCTTTCAACATAGTTTTTATTTAAATTATGCAATTTGATACTTGTTGCCTAATTGGGAATGTGGATCGATGTCTCTCAGTATTACTTAAATAAATTCATGTACTCACCGTCTAGTTTGTGACGGTGGGTGAAGATCAGCCGAGTAGCAGATCAGGCAAAGAGAAGATTGGTAATTACCTCTGAGCCGGTAGAGGACTGCTACGACATCCTTTTGTACGTTTTGTCTTATTTTGTATTACATTTTTATGTACTTGCTTTTACTTTTGGGTTGAGTGATAGGAACACCTGACTATAGGCACATGTTATATATATCACCATTTTTGTTTATATATGCATGTGATCACTATTTCCTGGTTTTTCACAATAGGTTAGGCCTTAGGATTTCATTTCCACTAGTAATTGAATAAGACTTCCGCTGAATAACTTGTTTGAAAAAGAAAAAAAATAGTAACTCTGATATACAGACAACCATAGGTTAGTCATTAGAACAATTAAGTTAACCGTAGGTGGTATCATAAATTGTAGGTATTTAATTAAGGCTGACTAGTTCCTTGTTAGGTCCTATAGGGGAGATTAGGGCTTAATGAAGGGATTAGGCCGGGCGGTGCCCTTATTTGTAGTTGGGGCCGTCACATTAGGTATAGATATGGATTGTTGACTTTGGTTGCTTGACTCCAAAGTGACATAGCTGGGACACTCGCCCATTTTTTCGGGCGTTTCGACGCCCTCGTGTGCCCTTATTTCAATGA
The DNA here is from genome assembly GCA_039657365.1 of Stephania yunnanensis. Classification (NCBI taxonomy): domain Eukaryota; kingdom Viridiplantae; phylum Streptophyta; class Magnoliopsida; order Ranunculales; family Menispermaceae; genus Stephania; species Stephania yunnanensis. The sequence goes on from CM077584.1 coordinate 55,561,791, forward strand.
GTTTCACTGGAAATAAGCATCCAACACACAATAACTAGCATACCTAAGTCCTCGTGTGTCCTAGTCTACCTCGGCGTCCACGTAGATCTGAAATGGCGTCAATGTCTGCAAATTTAATAAAAGGGCCATTACATTAGGACCTGAAATTGTTGTCGATCACACATAAAATGTAAGACGGATTCGCCAAGAACTTAAGGGAGCCCAGGAGAGGGAAAAGAAGTATGAAGACATATATCGCAGGGATCTCACGCATGATGATGGAACTTTAATGTATCCAAAGGTTTCTCCTCGTAAGGGTCATCATCGATTTGGGTTGAAAGGCAAATTAGCACGGAGATTCATCGAGTCTTTCAAGATCAAGAAACGGGTTGGAAAGGTTGCATATGAGTTAGAGTTACATCCATATATGTCGGGAATTCATCCGGTGTTTCATATTTCGATGCTTTGAGTGGCCAAGTCAAAGGCAGACGAAAGATCGACTGTGGATTTGAGTCAGATTGATTTGAGTGAAGATATCTCATATGAAGAGCAACCAGTTCAGATTCTTGACCGAAAGGTACAGCAGTTAAGAAGCAAGTCTATCCCGAAGGTGTTAGTCAAGTGGCAGTTTCATGGAGATTCATAACTCGCTTAGGAATGGGAAGACTATATGCAAGACAGATTTCCGTACCTCTTCAAGTTATTTATTTTAAAATTTGTTTAGTTTAAGTTCGAGTACGAACTTCCTATTAGTTGGGAAATATTGTCACGACCCAATAATTAATACACTTTTAATTCGTTAATCATGACAAAATGATCCGTGACGTGGGACCTGCAGCAAGATACGTGTCACTACCGAGGCATGTTGGCCGAGATAAATGTTATATTTGTGTGTTGTATGCCTAGTGTACCGTATACGTGTAGACTACTAAGTTAATTCTACGGGTATGCATATACCGAGATGGGTGGGGACGCGCCTCGAGTCGCGTCCCGACGTGGGCCCGAGGTAGCAGCTCGTGGGGTAAAAGTAACTAGTTAAATTATATTGCATAAAAAATGAAAAATGTATAAGTTAGTGGTCCATAAGTGGCCACATCAATCAATATATACATTATATATATATATAAGTTGGTCAATTGAAACCAAAATCCAACCTTATCTCACTTTGCTTTCATAAGTCGGTTAAAAAAAAAGAGAACAGAGAAAAAAAAAACGCAGAGAATAAGAGGAAAAAAGGACGAGAGGAAGAAGAATGAGAGAGACTGGGAGAGAAAGAGAGAGACCAAGAGAGTGGGATCGAGCTCCAAGGTGAGTTGTTGAGTTCGGTTGTTGTTGTGTTGTCGTTGTTGTTGTATTCGGTGTTGTTCGTCTGAGCTCAAGGGACGGCAGGGGAGTCGTCTCCCCGCACGAACCCAACTTGGGGTTGGGGATGGACGCCCAACCCTGATAAAAATGAAAAAAAAATCCAAAACCAAAGCACTGGTGAGGAAGAAGACGAGTAACCCGGGTCAGGCTACCCTATATGTGTCGGGCCTGGCCGACTCGAGCCCGGATGGGCTAGGCCGGGTTGACCCTGACCCGATAGGGAACAGGTCGGATAGACCCAAGTCCGGCTGGACCGGGTCGGGTTAACCTGGACCTACCCCAATTAAAAAAAAATATTTAATTATTTAATTAAATTAAACTGATTTTTAATAAATAAATGCCAGAAAATAGAAAAAACTCAGGAAAGTTCCAGAAAAATTTGGAAAAAATTCGAAAAATGATATTTCGACAAAATAAATAGAAATTCATAAGTTTCTATGAAAAATAAAATATTCAAACTGTCGGACGAGACTTTTACGGGATTTTTACCTCGAAAAGCGCGAAATTGGTCTCGAATTCGATTTCGACCGATTTCGATCAATTTAGAAATTTTAAATAATTAAACTTAAATTGATAAATTGTCAAATGTTATGACCATAAAGGAGCTATTACGGGGTATTTGGTGCATACATCGGCGCAATGAGAAGCCGGGTAGCTTAGGAAACGTTATGTATGTAAGTAAACTGATTGATACATTTATTTACATTTCATTCCATTTATTTATTTATTCTCAGTTACTTGAACTGAGTTACCTTTGAAATCCTTGTGTTATGACTTGTTCAGTTCTCATTTTATGATATTGTTCACAACATACTCTGTTGTGTATATCATTGATTCTAATTCCTATGCTTTGTCATGTTGATTGTTGTGTGTGGAAGTCAGTGATATAACATGTTATTAGGATAGTTTGTTTTTTTTTTTTTACTCTAATCCTTTGTGCATTAGTATGCAGTTATATTTTTTGGATTCCATTATCGAGTCATTCTTGAAAGTGAAAGTGGTTCTTGCGGTTAGGGTCATTTGATGATAGAAATTCAACTTTCATACGAGGGTCACTAGACTTGCAGGGATGTTAGGGAATTTCTCCACTACCTTGCATGACACACGGAGTAACATGCCTCGAACGAGGTAACCAGACCTCAGGGTTTGTTGGCCCAAGAATAACTTGGGTGAACGTGACGAGTTTTAAAGCTCGGGCATATTAGAAAGTATACATTCTGGTGACGACTAATTCACTTGGAATAGAAAAGGCGTAATCGTAAGTACGACCTTTTGACGTTATAATATATAGCTCAATTTGTAATGAAATGTTATAGAACAGAGCTCAAATTGTAGTGGAAAGGCTGATGTGATGAAGATCACGGTCGACCGACCCTAATCCATTACTAGTTAGCATTGAGTCAGTTTCATATTTGTTTAACTCAAGTATCCCTTTGCATGATGTTTCTTTTAGCATAGTTGCTATTTAAATTATGTCATTTGATACTTGTTGTCTGGTTGGGAACATGGATCAATGTCTCTCAGTATTACTTAAATAATTTCATGTACTCACCGTCTAGTTTGTGACGGTGGGTGCAGATCAGCCAAGTAGCAGACCAGGCAAAGAGAAGATTGGTAACTACCTCTGAGCCAGTGAAGAACTGCAACGACAAGTTTTTTTACGTTTTGCATTCTTTTGTATTACATTTTTTATATACATGATATTTTACTTTTGGGTTGAGTGATAGGAACATCTGACCAGATACATGTTATATATATCACCACTTTTGTTTATATATGCATGTGATCTCTATTTCTTGGTTTTTCCACAATATGTTAGGCCTTATGTCCACTAGTAACTTAAGTAGACTTCAGTTGAATAATTGGTTAGATAGGAAAATTTAAATTAACTCTGATTTGTTAGGTAATTTAATGATCTAATTAATTGTAGGTGGTATAATAAATGGTAAGTGTTTAAGTGTTTAACTAAGGCTGACTAATTCCTTGTTAGGTCTTATAGGGGAGATTAGGGCTTAATTAAGGGATTAGGTCGGGCGGTGCCCTTATTTGGAAAAAGGGCGTCATAAAAACTCAGTCATCCAATCCTCAAATCTGCGGCTTAATTACCTTCCCTATGCACATGAGCAACCGCAATACCTCTTAAGGAATATCGAGAAGTTGTTTAATTATAAAGATATGATGTGTATGGTTATCCGCCAACATTCCTTGTGTTGGGGCATGTGCCCTAGGTCAATCCATTAACTGTCTTTATGAATACTTTTAGTTAATAAAATAGAGGATTTCATTTGTTGTTTATTATAATTAATTTGCATGTTTACATTATAATAAGATCCATGGGTATTTACAGAAATATCATAAATGTCCCTATCGATCATTATCTTGGGAACTATAATGAATTAAGACTAGTGTGAGTCTTGATTGATGATCATATGATGATTATACGTATAGGGATACGAATCAAGATCACGAGTACTTGTTAGGGAACAAAGTACTGGACCGACCCGCTATGAGAACATCACATGGATTAAGTCATAGTTGTTTCTCATGATAGGTATATTTTCCAGTCCTCTGACTTGAGATTACTAGAGACTTCAACATTTGGAACATAGTGATTTGACACTATCAAACGTTTTCTTTAACCGGACGATTATAAAGGTTGTGATTGGTTATTGTGTGAGCAATGTGATGAAGTTATGTAATCGAGATAGAATTTGTCTCTCTCATATAAAGAGAGATATCTAGTGGATCCTCGATGTGTTAGGATTGTTAAAAGGCCTAGTCTAAGTGAATTGATATTGATCAATGTCACTTGGATGTTTTCGATCTACCTAGAGATCGAGACTAGTACGATTGAACATGTTGGATGACAATTCCATGCCTTATGTTTGATCAAAAGGATATCGTGTGACAAAAGGATGTTATATACATTATTGATTAGGTTGTATCGATTTGATATTCGTACGACTTGGGTAGTCATAATGTCTTGCTAGAGGCGCTTATGACTTGTATACCAAAATGTGTTTTGGTACACAACGCCAACGTTGTATGAGCCTATTGGGTCGCACACTAAGAATGGTTTTGCGAGATTTTAAGACGATTCAGAAAAACGAATTTTATGTGATAAAATTCATGACAGAAACGTCCTTGTGGTGTATTACACTTATACTTCTTTAAGTAAGGGTATATGTGTAATTTACTTAAACGTCTATATACAAGAGTTGTATAAATAGACGCTTTAAGTTAGAATACACGTACAAAAGATTAAAAAGGCCGAAACTTTATTTTCGTTTTAGAAACGAATTAGGGTTTTTGGTATGATCTGGATCGTTTTGGAGAGAAACAAAAGGTTTGGTATTCTCTCGAAGCTAGCACTTCGAATCTCCGCCGCCGTTCATGTGTGGACTACCGGTAGAGGACGTTCGTCGTTGGCAGCGCCTTAGAGATCGATCAACCTTGAGAAAGGTATATTGCGGCGAGGTATGATTAAGTTTTTCATGGTTTAAACGTTTTTAATGGAATTAGATTCGGATCCTGTTGGGGTTTTTGTCAAAATTGTTTTGTAATCTCCGCTGCGCATGAACCCCAAAACCCAACACCTTGCCCCTTGACGACCTCGACAACTCCTTTATTATCGATTCATTTCAAGAACCAACTTGCAAAAATTCCATAGGTGTCTAAAATGCTTCGTTTTTTTTTCTTATTATTAAAGTATGACTAATCCAACTGAAATGATCAGGAGCACCTTCCCCAATACCCCTAAATTAGTCGAAAGACATAACATAGTTGTTGTGACTTGAATTTGGAACTATTGCCTCATTCTACGTCTTAAGCTCGAGTTGTTACCACTGCACCACACTGTTCGAGTGTACGAAAATTGCTATATTGTGAGAAATTTATTATTTTATTTTATTTTATTTTATTAGTATGAACCGCTTGTTATCCAGACTAACTAACTACTTGATGTAGCGAGGAATCGACAAATGACTCGCTACGAAAAAAAGAATAAAACTTTTCTTACAATTCGTTGATTCTGTGAATACCGAATTGAAGAAATATGTTTTTAACTTGTAGAATATATAAAGTTCAAGAAATCAAAACAAACAAAGAAATACTCTCTCTCAAAATTTAATTTTCATTAATCAATAATTCACCCCTAATAAAATACGATCAACCTTTATATGTAGGCTTTATTATAGACTAACATAGACTCCAATATAAACTTCAAGTACTATAAATTTATTAAAAACAAATCCAAGTTAATCTAACTACGACATTAACTTTGACACAAACTTTATCAATTTTATCTAACAAATAAGAAAATCATAATCTAATACAAACTCTAATTTGCATCACTACTTCATGTCCGAGTCGACTACGGCTTATAAGGGCTTTGGCTTTCCCAACTTGTGAAACTCCATGCATCTATATCTATCTATATATATATATATATATAAAAGTTGAATGAGAGAGAAAGTTTCACATACTCTCTCTTTCTAATATTTTATTTTTAAGATTTTCTTAATTTTTTAATTTTTTATCTTAAAATATTTATATATTTGTGTTATTTATTATTTTAAGCTACATTCATCCCTCATATTTTTGAAAAATAAAAAATAGATATTTATATATTTATTATTTTAAAATATATTCATTCCCCCATATTTTTGAAAAACTACAAATCCAACTTTGAACAACTAAATGACCGTCTAATTAATGATGTATTCATGTTCTTTGTTTCGAATCTTACACCATCGATTTGATTACCGCAACATTATTTATATATATTGTTTATATATAAAAGTTGAAGGGGAGAGAAAGTTTCACATATTCTCTCCTTCTACTATTTCATTTTTAAGATTTTCTTAATTTTTTTTTGTTAAGGCCACTGAAACAACAATTAAGTTCATTCGAATTTTTTGTTTGTTTGTTAATGAATGGTTACTTCAATGATTTATAAATAATTTTTTTTTCTAAAAGCATATGAGTTGATTATTGTGAATTGTAATTTTAATTGTAAAAAATATTATAATATATTCATGTAAATTAATTTATTAACTTTATATTAAAGTTTTAATAACTCATGCGCAAAGCGCAGGAAATCGACTAGTATATATATAAAGGAACTGTTTTTGTGAGAAGGTCTCACGACGTGATACTTGGCTTTTGAGAAGCTCTCTTAACATGACACGTGATATGATGATGTCATAATTAATATTTATAACAAAAAAATAAAAAAACACAAGCCATTGATCTTTTTCGCACTTAAATGAGGGAACGCAAAATAAGATTTTGAATGTGACATGGTGACATCATTAATTAAAGAATAATTTATATTTTCATTTTTTTTGCTATTTTTTAAGTTATGTTTTAAATTGTTATACAATATGATTTTTTGGTTTTTAATTTTTTTTTCGTAATTTTTAGTTTTTGATTTTTTTGCTATTTTTAGTTTATGTTTTTAATTGTTATACAAATAGGTTTTTCAGTTTTTAAAATTTATTTTTTTAATTTTCGTTTTTTTTGCTATTTTTAGGTTATGTTTTTAATTATTATATATGATGATATCATAATTGGTTGGGTGGTCCAATGGTATGATATTAGATTTATAAGTATGTGATCATGAGTTCAAACTCGGCTATTTCTATGTAATATTGTAAATATTTAATGTTTTGTCTAGATTTAAAAAATACATAGTGTTTGCAAAGCTCACCATCAATTGCACTGAATCGAGCACAATGGAAAAGTTTGATCCATGTAGCCGACCCCAGTTAATTTGGGACTGAGGCTATGTTGTTGTTGTTGTTGTTGTTGTTGTTGTTGTTGTTGTATTGAGAGACCTAAAAAGAACGACTTTGAGTTCATATCAGAGATTACATAATTTATCAAAAATATCATAACCTTTAAATGCAAGTTGTATCAATTATATCATAACTTTTTAAATTTATCAAATATATCTTAACCTTTTGATTTTCTATCAATTCTATCATTAATTAATTCTATCCTCAATTAATTTGGTTACTTTTACTTTGAAATCAACATAATCTTCTAACTTTATTTTCATGATTATCCACATTGATCAACTTATATCAAAATCTTTTAAGCATCGTGTATAAATTAAGTGTATGAGGACTCACGAAAAAATATAATTTATAAATCAATGATATATACATTAATAATGTAATTCAAATTTAATTAGTTTATAAATCACCAATATGTAAGTTGAAAATCATGTGTATATGCATATATATGATAAAAATGATATTTAAAACTTATTAGAAGGTTACTCATCATAGTTGTTTAATTTGACAAAAGAAATATATCATTAGATTATGCATGTGTAGACACGTATATGCAACTATATATGTGTATTATATACATAAATATGAATTTATCATGAATATTGAGCTTTAAGCCTATAATGCATATTTATTAATAATCTTTAAAAGTGTAAATTAAGTTGAAGGGAATCATCTGTGGGCATATATTAAGAAAAAAAAAGTGGACATGCAATCGATGATAGAATTGATAATAAATAAAAAAGTTAAGATATATTTGATAAATTTCAAAGGTTATGATATAATTGAAACAATTTGTAAATGTTAGAAAATTTATGATCATTAGCCTTAATTATTTTTACATTTTTTTTAATATTTTTTATATAATATTTTGATATTTAGTCTTCTCGGCCTGCGAATGCGAACTAGTTCCTTGTCATTTAACCACAGGAGAAATGTGTTAGCTGTGCATCGAGATTAGCGTTCCGCATCTCCATGTACCCACGTACGACAGACAGAACGAGTGAAACAAATGTGTTAATAATCCCGTGACTCCACATTTCCCCAATTCTCCCGCGAAACCCATCAGTCGCAGCAGCTCCTCTCCACGTAAACCCCACAATAACCCTTCTCTCCCTCTCCCTCTCCCTCTCCCTCTCCCTCTCCAACCCTCAAAAATGGGCAAACAAAAACAACAAGTCATCTCTCGCTTCTTCGCCCCAAAACCCAAAACCCCAACTCCCCTACCCCCAAAACCCTCCACCCCACCCCCAAAATCTCCTCCACCGTCTCCTTCTCCCCCGCTGCCGCTGCCGCCGCCACCCGCCGCCGCTCCGCCGCTACCGCCAACCTCCCTTCCCCCCACCCGCCCCCAAATCCCCCAAACTCGCCCACCACAAGCCCCTCCACAACCTTCCAGAACCGCCCAAGTACACCCCATTGGAGCTCCAAGTACTGGACCTCAAATCCAACCACCCAGATGTTGTGTTGATGGTCGAGGTCGGTTACAAGTTTCGATTTTTCGGCGAGGACGCCGAGATCGCGGCTAGGGTTTTGGGGATTTATGCCCATATGGATCATAATTTCTTGACTGCCAGTGTGCCCACGTTTAGGTTGAGTGTTCATGTGAGGAGGCTAGTGAATGCGGGGTTTAAGGTTGGGGTTGTTAAGCAGACGGAGACCGCCGCGATTAAGGCGCACGGGTCGAACCGATTGGGGCCGTTTCATAGGGGGCTTTCGGCATTGTACACGAAGGCGACGTTGGAGGCGGCGTTGGATGTTGGTGCGGCGGATGAGGGGTTTGGGTTGGGTAGTAATTACTTGATTTGTGTTGTGGAGAGGGGTGTGGTGGTTGAGGATAGGGAGTGCGGTGTGGAGGGGAGGTTTGATGTGAGGATTGGGTTTGTGGCAGTGGAGGTTTCCACAGGGGATGTTGTGCATGGTGAGTTTAATGATAATGTGATGAGGGATGCGCTTGAGGCTGTGGTCTTGAGCATTTCTCCTGCTGAGGTGATTATTGGGGAGCCGATATCGAAGCAGACTGAGAAGGTGATGCCGTGGATCGATTGTGGATTTAACTTGTTTTTAAACTTTGATTTTTGAAATTTAGTGGCATTTTATTGTGCAAATGATTGATTGACTTGTTTCAAAGCGAAATTTGGTTGCAATAGAATTGATGAAGTAAATTGAGGTGTTGTATATTCGATATATGGATCGTGTGGTCCCGGCATTATTATTCTTACATATATTTTTTTTTGCTTAATTTATGGTATTTTTGATTATAATGTCTCATGCTCAAGACTAGGATTAGTATTTGATTTGTATGTGTTTTTAAACCCATTTTACTCCTTTTGGATTAGGTCATCAGTTTTTATTATATTTACTTTCATCTGAATGCCTATAAACGGTCTTCTTTGGTTCAGTTTTTGTGTTCCACAAGGGACTAAGGGAGGATGTATAGGTATTGGAATATAATATATATATATATATATATATATATATATATATATATTTATATATGTTTTTGATTACTCAATCAGTGCCATTTATGTCTGGATATTTCTGGTGGGAATTAGATTGACTATGCTGCATGCACAACTTAAATGGGAGAAGTCCTTTGCGCTAAAGTGGGTAGTTGAGAATATATTAATGGCAGTGTCGTGTTATGAGCATTGCTTTTCTGCTATATTTTAAACCATGTATTAAGATTTTGACGCATTCCGTGATACACATTGACGCAGCGGAGATCTTCTAAACCAGTTGGACGAATCCACGAACAACTCGATCTTGGTCAGAACTTAAGCCAAGTTCGAAAATTCTTTTATTCAAGCAAAAAAACTACGAATTACATCCAATAGGTCGCTTAAATAGCGAAACCCTAAAATTTGCCAAAAATAGTAAAAAGTCCAAAAAGCCCTAAAAGCCATAAACTGGAAACTAGACGAAAAATAGAAACAAACGCCGCAAACGGCAATAAAAATGGAAATTCCTAATGAAAGTTATAATCTAAACAAAACTTTCCTAAAATAGTAAAATTGCCGTTTCGGAGGCCAAAACGATGGAATTTTGCCGAAAAACGTCTTAGTCACAGCATAGCAGTATTTCGTGATCTCTACACCGTTTCCAATCAACCCATGCCCCCGGAACGCCGAAACTCAAACGCCCAAACTTCACCGAAATTACAAAAATATCATCCCGTCATATCGTTTCATATTTTTCCAAGAATTTGCAACTAATTCTTGGACTTCATCATTATCCTGTCAAGAATTTGCAAACTAATTTTTGGACTTCATCATTATCCTGTCAAGAATTTGCAAGCTAATTCTTGGACTTCATCATTCTCCCCAGGGTGGACAGAATTCGCCCTCGAATTGTCATCATCAGCCGTATCCCCATAATAGGGAACAAGATGTTTGACATTAAATACATCAGCCGTGCGAATGTGACTTGGCAACTTCAATCTGTAAGCATTAGGATTAATTTTCTCAAGAACCTCCACTGGACCAATATCCGGAACTGACAATTTATTGTAATCACCCACAGAGAACCGGTCTTTAGTGAGAACTGCCCACACAAAGTCAACCACTTCAAACTCCACGTGACGCTTCTTCCGATCTGCATATTGTTTGTACTTGTTTGCAGCCTTCTGCAAGTTATCTTTGACAGATTGATGAATCTCTTGCAGCCCACTAACAAAGTCTTCTGCCTTGCCATGCCATCTAGTCTTACTTGGCACTGGTAACAGATCAAGAGGGCCTCGAGGAAGCACTGAATACACAATCTGAAAAGGACTAAACCCGGTACTTCGATTAACAACATGGTTGTGTGCAAATTCTGCCTGACTCAACTTGACGTCCCAACTCCTGACATTCTCACCCACCAAGCTCCTCAAAAGATTGCCTAACGAACGGTTGAGAACTTCAGTCTGCCCATCCGTTTGCTGATGATAAGCACTGCTAAATTTCAGCTGCGTGTTCACCATAGCCCACAAACTGACAATAATCTTGTTGATTGCTCTACTGTCCACACACATCCGCGAGGAGCCATCTTTCTTTGGTGTAAGGAAAGTTGGTACTACACACGGACTCAGACTTTCACGGATGAATCCCTTCGCCAATAACTCTTCAACCTGTCTGCGCAACTCCTCATGCTCATTGGGACTCATTCGGTAGTGTGGTCTATTAGGTAGTGACGCGTCAGGTTCAAGGTCAATCTGATGTTGAATATCACGCAATGGTGGCAGTCCTTCTGGCATCTCATCAGGGAAAGCATCACAAAACTCCTTCTCAATAGGAATTGCAGCTTCAGGAACATCAACATCTCTATCTACCTCCTTTCCCATCAAGATGTAAACTACCTCAGAATCCTGTAATTCATCTTCAAATCTTGCCAAAGACAGCAAGCTGTTAGATTCTTTAGTAGGCTTAACTTCCTTCGGATCCTTGGTGGGTACTAGCTCAATCTTCACTCCCTTGAACATAAGAGTGTATTTATTGGCTCTGCCATCATGCACAACTCCCCTATCAAACTGCCAAGGACGTCCCAGTAACAAGTGACAAGCATCCATAGCCACAACATCACACCAGACCGAATCCTTGTAGTTAGCTTAGCACCAATAGAAAAAGTCACCAAGGCGCGCTTCGACACCTTCACCTCACCACCCTTCTTCAGCCAAGCTAGCTTGTAGGGCCTGGGGTGTTGTTCAGTTGCAAGGCCCAACTTCTGAACCGCTTCAACTGAGACGATATTGTCGCAACTGCCTGCATCATTCATGAACCTGCACACCTTGCCTAAGATGGTACACTTGGACTGAAAGATGGTATTCCGCAACCACTCATTATCAGCGACAACTCTAGGAGTCATACAAGAACGCCTCACAACCAAGGTAGTACCCATATCTCCAGTCACGATATCCTCTTCTGTGTTGTCAGAAGTATCAAAGGCTGGTTCTGCAGTGATGTTGGCCTCTTCCCCTTCGTCTTCCTCTTCGTTCTCAATAAAGAGAGCCTTCTTCTCTTTACATTATGACTTCCTGTGACCAACTTCGCCACAACTGAAGCATTTAATCCCACTAGTGCTAGGTCTGTTTGTGCGACTAGCAGGGTTAATTGCAGCGGTATTACCTCAAAGTATTGGTTGTCCCAACACTAACATTACTGGAAGCATTACTCACACCCCGACGCCGTTGTTTCTCCACCAACAATGCTCGCTGGTGCGTTGCAGATAAGGAAGTCGGATCAAACATGTTGACGATATCTTGGATCTGCACCCTCAGCCCACCAATATACCGCGCCACTAATTGGTCGTTAGTCTCCTGCAATTCGTTTCTAGTGACTAACTGATAAAACTCAATAGCGTAATCATCTACTGACTTTTGCCATTTGTCTCAGATTCTGCAACCTCTGATACATAAGGCGTTGGAAGTTGTAAGGCAAGAACTCAGCCTGTAAGTATTTTTCCATCTTCTCCCACGAGGTGATCTTCGCCTTTCCATTCCTATTCCGCATCAACTTCTGCTGTTGCCACCAAGCCGTGGCCCTGTTGCGGAATCTGGTCGCAACCGGTTGCACACGCTTGTCTTCGGGCACACCTTTGAATTCTAGGACATCTTCAACTGACGCCACCAGCCCAAGAATTCTTTCGGTTGAAGGGTGCCATGGAATTCGGGATCTCCGTCTTCATCCCAGACTCCCACCACCTGTGATCATCCTCAACCGCACGCGGCCTGTAGCGCCTCCTCGGTGCCTCAACATACTCATCCTCCCCTTTGTTAGAAGAATCTCCTACTGGTTCATCACCAACAGGTTCCCTTCGATGGTTACGGATACGATCCATATTCCGACCCAACAACTGATCGATTCTGGCAGTTAATTGTTCTACCACCGCGCCCATGCGTTGGTCAATTATTTGGCCAATTTGTCGATTCAGATTGTCACGGTCATACACCTCCTCGATATGCTGCTGGTTCCTCTTCGGCGGCATGATTTCTCCAATCACGCTGAACCGGCTTTGATACCAACTGACGCAGCGGAGATCTTCTAAACCAGTTGAACGAATCCACGAACGACTCGATCTAGGTCAGAACTTAAGCCAAGTTCGAAAATTCTTTTATTCAAGCAAAAAAACTACGAATTACATCCAATAGGTCGCTTAAATAGCGAAACCCTAAAATTTGCCAAAAATAGTAAAAAGTCCAAAAAGCCCTAAAAGCCCTAAACTGGAAACTAGGCGAAAAATAGAAAAGCCGCAAACGACAATAAAAACGGAATTTCCTAATGAAAGTTATAATCTAAACAAAACTTTCCTAAAATAGCAAAATTGCCGTTTCGGAGGCCAAAACGATGGAATTTTGCCGAAAAACGTCGTAGTCACAGCACAACAGTGACTCGTGATCTCCACACCATTTCCAATCAACCCATGCCCCCGGAACGCCGAAACTCAAACGCCCAAACTTCACCGAAATTACAAAAATGCCATCCTGTCATGTCTTTTCATATTTTTCCAAGAATTTGCAACTAATTCTTGGACTTCATCATTATCCTGTCAAGAATTTGCAAACTAATTTTTGGACTTCATCATTATCCTGTCAAGAATTTGCAAACTAATTCTTGAACTTCATCATTATCCTGTCAAGAATTTGCAAGCTAATTCTTGGACTTCATCACACATGCATTTAAATCTGACTTTTATTTGAGAATCTGGCTTGTCCAAGTGCAGTTACTATTGGCTTATGCTGGACCTTCATCCAATGTTCGAGTTGAGCGTGCCTCATGTAATTCATTTAAAGATGGAGGAGCACTTGCTGAATTGTTGACTTTGTATGAGAATATAGATGAAGATAATGCTGCTCAAGTTCAAGACCAGAATATGGATTTGACAGACGATGATAAGCATCTTCTGGGGATCCAGGTATGCAGTTTGGTAATTATACTTGTGCTTACTATAAAAGCATTAAATTCCTGGAGTTTTCATTGAACCAAAGAAAAAATCTGTCATGATGTTGCTAATATTTATGGATAATTTCTGCTGTCCATTATTAATTGAGCCGCTTTAATTGATTTGTTTATTTTTTATTAAATAAATGATCTCCAAGCCACTTGGAGTCTGATAGGTACCAAAATAAGGCTCAAGTTCATGAAAGTAAATTCTTTATATTCTAGTGTTTTCTTTGGTTGTATTGTGAACATGCCTCAGAAAGACATAAATAAGAGGTGTGATGTGTTGAAAGGGCTGAATGGTTTTGTTGAAACTCTCTTGTTAGAGAAGCAGGAGAGCTGTAGTACTCTTAAATGACTATAACACTGTGTGTGAATCTATCAGAGTGCCCTATTCGTCCCCTTGACTTGTCTGTTAATCTCCTAATCATCACACATTTTTTATTAACAAAGGTGTGCTGCTTGGGTTAGTGGGATTCAAACTTACAAATCCATCTTCATGGTTTGGATTATTAGTCTTCTCATCTTCTACAAGTTGCTGTGAGTCTTGTGATGACAATTATGCACTAAGAATTGTCTTATCTGCTAAGTATCACGTTAAACTAATTCTGCAATTTTGTGTCTTTTTAGGGGATTATGGCCATGCCAGGGTTGGCTATCCAAGCATTGGCCCTGATCATGCATCACCTAAAGCAGTTTGGGTTTGAGAGGATTCTACATTTGGGTGCTTCATTCCGCCCCTTCTCTTGCAGTAATGAGATGACTTTATCTGCCAATACCCTTCAACAGCTAGAGGTCACTCTTCAATTCTATTCATCATTTTTTTTTTCCTTTTTCCTATAAATGTCTAATTAAATCAGTTCATATTGTAGATACCAAATGGACTTACTTATTATGTTATGTGCTTTGACATTGATAATAGTTCATGAGATGAGAGTTGGTATTGCTTTAGTGAACAATGATGAACAAATTAAATCTCTGCATCATTATTAGTGAGTCAAATTTGTTAAAATTAATCTAATCTTGATGTTTCAGTGGATTTTAGTTTTAATTTTTATTTTTCTTTCATATTTATCGTTCTTGAACTGAACAAGTTTGTAGATGCACTGTAGATACTGAAGAACAACTCTGATGGGACCGAGACAGGCTCTTTATTGCATATAATGAACCGTACACTTACTGTATTTGGGTCAAGGCTCCTTAGACACTGGGTATGAGGTGGGCTGATTTGATTTAAGATGCAGACTGCTTCAATTTCGTTCCTTTTTTGTTTCACATGCTACATGTGATAATTATGCAGGTAACTCATCCTCTGCGTGATAAAACTTCAATAACTATGCGCCTTGATGCTGTTTCCGAGATTGCAGACTCAATGGGACCATGTACGTCATGGAATGTTGGTGAAGATGATAATGATGGGTGCGCTTCAATCATTAATCCGGAGCTCCATCATGTTCTTTCTTCTGTTTTTACAACATTAGGCAGGTCTCCTGATATCCAGCGTGGGATTACAAGAATTTTCCACAAAACTGCTACTGCAGCTGAGGTAATAAATAATTTATAGTCAAGATTATCCTGATAGGCGTCCTGTTAAACCTCGAGTAATTCAGCGAGCCTTGGTTGCTTGAGTGGGAGACGCATGTGGTGGCCAGAGCTTTTATATATTATGTACAAGATGGTCTGTGATCTGTTGGTGATTCAGGGATTAATACAGTGATTAATTTGACGAAATCCTTATTGAGCTGAAAATAAGGTAGTCATATTTAGAAATATGTAAAACAATTCCCATGAGGTTGGTCAAACTTCTTACATTTGTTGAGATAAGGAATAAATCCTATTTTTTTTTTTACAAGAATAGACCAAATCAATTAAAGCGTAAGGAAGCTTTGGAGCCCACTGTGTGTTCTTGTGGACTCTCACGTTTTCTATTGGCAATTTTCACTTTCGGAAAATGAAACAAAACCATGAAAATACAATGAGGCAATGGCCATTAGTTACGAGATTTTATTTACTGTTTTCTTGATTTCATATTGCCAATAGGATTGTAAAGTTTAATTTGTTCTAAAGCTTATTTGACACGTTTTTATTCAGTAGAACTTTCATGCTCATAAAAGGATTTATACTTGAATAAAAGCAAAACTTATATCTGTTTGCAAGTAGTGTCAGGTTACATATTTTCCCTTCAAGTGGTGAAATCTTCTATGTCTGAATGCTCCAGTTCATTCAAATTATGCAAGCTATTCTATTTGCTGCTAAACAACTTCAGCAACTCCAAGTCGAAGATAAGTCTATTGCTGGAAATACTCAGGAAAATATTGTGCATTCAGCTTTATTAAGGAGGATGATTCTAGCAGCATCATCCCCCACCGTAGTTGCTCATGCTGTGAAGCTGCTCTCCTTCCTGAGCAAGGATGCAGCTGATCAGGGGGATCTCCAGAGCTTATTTTCAGATGGTCAATTTGCAGAGGCATGAAAGATATTCTTACATGTTAAATTTGTTTCCATTCTTCAGATTAGTAAATTTTTTTTTTTTTTTTTTTTTTTTTTTTGCACAGGTTGATAGTGCTCGCACGTGTGTCCGGTTGGTCAACACTAAGTTGGATTCATTGATAAGTTTATACCGGAAGCTACTTGGGGTTCGAAATTTAGAATTTTTGAGTGTGTCTGGAGTAACACACTTGATAGAGGTAGTTAATCGTAATGTTTGTTTATCACTGAAATTATCATTATTTTCTCCTTTGGGGCCTCTTATTGCATTTGGATTGTAGCCTACATATTTCCAACTTGTTGCACTTGTATAACTATTACATCTAAAACACAGTAAAGCCTATTTTCGGTTCGCATCTTTCTTGTTTGAAGAAATCCCTATCATTATCATATCTCATAACTCCCGTCTTCTTCCTATCATTTTTCTTGTACAATTTAAAGCAAGGATCATCATTCGAGGTAGCGAGACCCTCAGCTATGTGAATGTGCCAAATTAATGTTTCAAGCTTTAAACGAATAGAGGATGTTTAAAGGAAAAAAAAATTGTCCATTCTTGGTGCTCATAAATATTGGTATCAATGGTGTCGGGGTGCAAAGAGGGAGCCCTTTCCAAAGCATGTTGTCTATAGCTGAGCGTTTCAGAATTATGAGGTACGACACAATCCCATCTAATACCCACTGAAAGATAAAGAATAATAAAGGGGAGAGGTTCAAGGCATCTGTACAATGGATTGTATAAAACTTGAATAGACTTGTGATTTGGGACCCCCAACTAGGTTTCTAGGCTGTGGCTGGCATAGAGGAATGCCTTAGTTTTGTGCTTGATAGCTCTGGATATTTAGAAATAAATCTTGCAATCTCTTCAACTTTTCTTAATCGTTTTTGCTTAGATGTACACCTGCCTGAACCTACCTGCTGCTTACACTTGAATATTATCAGTGTAAATCACTCTTTTTGTGATTTGGTTTATGTTTTTGGCATTTTTTGAGGATGTTCTTTCTTCTGCTTTCTTCTTCTTGTAAAATATTTTGTGACTATTTATATGAGAATTGTTTTGTATAGAAAAAAAAAGGAAACTGCTCTAATTTCCTGTCAGTCATGGAATTTTTTTAGCTTATTCCTGATTTTACATGGAGTGATTGGTGAGTAATTGAGCAATGCCTTGCGTCTGAGCGTAATTCATATGGCACAAGGCCTTTCCGAGCCCTCAACTCGATCATTTTTATGTCTTTCTATTAGATGAAAAGTCTCCTCGTATAGTCAACTTATACTCTCTTTGGCTGCAGTTGCCTACAGACCGAAAGGCACCACCAGATTGGATCATTGTAAATAGTACCAAGAAGACAATTCGTTACCATCCTCGTGAAGTCTTGGAATCTTTGGATAAGTTGTTGCTTGCCCAAGAGGAACTTTCTATTGCTTGTCGTTCATGTTGGAGTAAGTTCTTAGAAGGATTTGGAAACTATTATGCTGAATTTCTCACTGCTGTTCAAGCACTAGCTGCTTTGGATTGTCTGCATTCACTTGCAATTCTTTCTAGAAATAAGGTGAAAGTAATAGACCTCTTCTGTTTTTTTTTTTTTTTTTTTTTTTTTTTTCCCTGTTTTACTTTTTAACGTGAAAGGCTCTGGAATGTCTTTCAAATCTCTTCAGATCATTTTTAGTGATGCATAAAAAAGATTATTTCTAGTGTTGTAATTTGCTCAGCTTTCTTGTCACAGAATTATGTCCGCCCAGTTTTCTCAGACGAAGATGAACCCGTTCAGATGCATATTCAGTCTGGTCGTCACCCGGTAAGTTACACAAGTTAAGTTTGTTCATTAGATCTGTTAATGTTTCCAACAAGGAAAACATCTACTCTTGTGGTGTGCTAGGGTGGGAATTTATGCTAGTTTCCTGCCTGATCTTGAGGTATTAGTTTTCTGTGCCTGAATTTGAGCTATTATTGACGTTGAAGTATGATGAAGCTTGGTGTTCTTGCCATAAGATATTATTTGGCTGAGCTGAGTTAGGTTTCTCATGCATATTCTTTTCAAATGTCTGTAAAATACTAAGAGGGAATCTTTAGAGCCTTGTGGATCATGACAAATGACTACTTGAGCTTTTCCCTTTTTAAAAAAAAGTTTATTATTATAGATGTGAAGCTTCTATTAGACATGAGTTTTCTTGAGTTGAGATAGGCTTGGTTGGCCACGGATGGGTTTCTCTTGTATGATTGAGCTTTTAATGATTGGTACTTGAAGGACCTTGATTTTCGAGCCTGACGAGTTCCAATTTCATGGCATTATGATTTTCTAAGCCCTGATTTTTAGTAAGCAAGGGGATCCTCATTTTCTTACGGGTTGGACATGGTTTGAATCTTGTAAATCTGTGCATTGGCTCAATCTATCTATCTGATTTCTTGATGTTGCTCATCGCAACTTCATTTACATCAAGGCTTGGGTGCTACATCTACTTTTATTTACTGCAATTTTAGTATTTGTGCTTTTGAAGTGGATAGGAGCGATTTCCTCAGTCGTACTGTTTTTTACGTGTTGAAGTTCTTTTGTTGATGTGATATTATATAGTCAAGTAATTTGCTGTTAAAAAACTTAATTGAATGCTGTTGCTCTGAAATATAGGTGTTTTACGATATTCAACAGATTCTGTTACATTGAACTAATAATGGACAGGGGAACATTTTCTAATGCAAAGAAAGATGGTCATTTTTTTCGGGAAAAGGTACAATACACCCCTGAGGTCTCATGGGAAGTACAACAGGGCCCTTATGGTCGATTTCCCTACAACTCGGTCCTTAAACCTGGACTTGCTAATGATCTCCCCCTTCAGTCAGTCATTTATCAACGGCCCGTTAAGATCGGTCAACTTATTTACAACCACAACAACAATAAACACAATCATAAACATAACCTCAGTCCCAAATTAATTGGGATCGGCTACATGGATCAAACACTTTCATTGTGCTCGATTTAGTGCAATTGATGGTGAGCTTTTTAAACCATTTAAATCCCTCATAATTAATGCGTACCAAGTTAAATTTTGTCTACCCCTACCTCGTCAAATTCCTTATGTTTCTATGGAGTCAAGTTTTCTAATGGAGACATTTGTAGGCCGTTTTTGCAGGTGTCCAAACCACCGCAACCGCCATTTCCTAATCTTTGTGTCAATTGGTGCCACTCCTACTTTTCCTAGAATTTATGTATTTTTTATCCTATCTTTATAAGTTTTACCTCACATTCACGATCCACCAAGCATCCTTATTTCTGCTACGTTTATTTTATCTAATTGATGTTGCTTTACCGCCTGCTAATCTCTTCCATAGAGCGTAGTTGACCTAATTGTGGTTCTATAAATTTTTTTTTTTAACTTGGTAGGAATATTTCAATCACTGATCACACCTATTGCACTTCTTCATTTCTTCCATCAAGCTTGAATTCTATGTGTGACATCATTCTTAATATTGCCATCATTTTGTATGATTGGACCTAGATATCTATAGTTGTTCGCCCTAGAAGCTTCTACTTTTTCTAGTTTTACCACTCCATCATCTCAATGTCTAGTATTCCTAAACTCATAGAACATGTATTCGGTCTTATATCCACAGTTATATATCCCCTGAGACCTCAGGGGTGTATTTGTACCTTTCCCCTTTTTTCCTGTCAAAAAAAAGATGGTCAGTTTTTTTTCCCCTCCTTTATGTATATACATATTTCTTCATGTTTTGGCAATGAACTGACATAGCAGTCAGCTTCGTTAGTAGTTTAAATTCTTATTTGCTTTTTTTTTCCTCGTCTAAGATCTCGTTTTGGCTAAGATTCCTATTTTGTTATGGTCTATAATGCAAAGATGGTCACGATTTCATCCACAGGTTTTGGAGTCAATGTTGCAGGACAATTTTGTCCCAAATGACACTTACTTGAGTGCTAATGGTGAATACTGTCAGATTATCACAGGGCCAAATATGGGTGGAAAGAGTTGCTACATTCGTCAGGTGGCTCTTATTGCTTTAATGGGTCAGGTACACTTGAGTCTTTATCTTTTTTATTTTTTCTATTTTTTTTGAAGAGGCTGTTTAGGTCACTCTATGATTACTTAAAGGCTAAAAAATGAAGTGGTTCCTGCGTTCTTCATTTTTTTTTAACGGTTCAGATGATGTCGTTCCAACACATAAAAATATTTTCTGTTAATAAAAAGGATGCTGCTATTGGATGGCAGATGTTGACCTTGTACCTGTAGAGAAGTCTTTAGGATAATAGTACTTTTGGTGGATGTTGTGAATCTAATTTTGAATTTCATCTATATGTGAAGCATGGAATCGGTAGCGGTTAATGTTGGTTGCATATCTATTGGAGTTTTAACTCCTGATATCTCATGTTTTTCTTGCGTTACAGCTTTAGCTTTACTTGTGTTGTGAACTTGGCTCTTCTCAATGTTATATTTATTTTATATAACCTTCTTCCAGGTTGGCTCTTTTGTACCAGCTAACTCGGCAAAATTGCAAGTTCTAGATGGAATTCACACAAGAATGGGTGCATCTGATAGTATCCAGCAAGGAAAAAGCACTTTCTTAGAGGAAATGAGTGAAACATCCAACATTCTCCACAACTCAACTTCATGTTCACTGGTGATAATTGATGAGCTTGGCCGAGGCACAAGTACGCATGATGGTGTTGCTATTGCTTATGCAGCACTGCATCATCTTTTGGAGCACAAGAGATGCATGATTCTCTTTGTCACACACTACCCTAAAGTCTTGGATATTAAGTACAGATTTCCAGGCTCTGTGGGGGCTTACCATGTTTCTTATCTGACATCACAAAATCCTTTAGAAATTACCGACTTTGAACTGGACCATGACACTGAGCACGCAGACCATACTGATGTTACTTTCTTATACAAGTTAGTGCGTGGCATGACAGACAAGAGTTTTGGTCTTAATGTTGCACGGCTAGCACAGGTTAGTAATTTACCGACTACCAAAATTATAATGCTTAGTACTATCAAATGCTATTGAGTTGTATGTGGATGTGTTCATTAGGATAGTAGGCAGTTCTTGAATGAGTGAAATAATACTGGACAGAAGAATGGACTTATCTTGTTGCTTTCAGAAGTTTCATTTCTTCGGCTATATAAAAATACTGCTGACTTTATTTATGTACGTCCCAATTGTCCATAGGGTTTGTTGATATTGTTTCTGATGTGTTTTTAACCATCTATTGTGGATGATGATGCAAAGTGCCGTCCGCTCTGAATTTCACGACCTGATGGATGGTTATCTGTATTGAAATGTACGATGGACTGCGTTTATGAATGGTGATAAATAATTTATTGAATTTCGTTGCAGCTACCTTCCAAGTGTATTGCTCGAGCTGCTACCATGTCTATGAAGTTGGAAGAATTGATAAGCGCTCGGGCAGCTAACAAATTGGTACAGCTGCAAAATTTGAGAAGAGGACATGAATCCTTTAATTGTCCAAATTTGGGTGGTGGTTCATTGGTTGAAGCTGCTGAAGGTATTGGAAAATTGAGAGACTCATGCTGTGAACTCTTTCAAATGTTGAATGCTGCATTGATTCATGCTGATGCTACACCGAAAACTTTCCAATCCTTAAAGCGTGCTGGTAGCCTGGCAGCAGAAATATTGGAAGGTACTAATTTATTCTCCTTGTGATCTGCCTGCCATTCTCTTTTAACTTTCAATAGTCAAATAATTCACTTAATTGCCGTCAGAGTGGCTTACATCTGAAAATCAACTTATTGTTGAAACTGGTTCTTGCTTTTGTTTTTGAAAACCAACTGCAGTTTCAACTGATGTGCTCCTCTTTCACTCTTTGAGGGAAAGGAAAACTTACTCAGTTCTGTCCACTAGTGATCTACAGCTTGAATTTTTACCGTAGTTGTTTTGACATTGTTTCTGTGCATGGAATGAGGCTTGAATTCGTCGCTTGTCTCCACCATGTTCATGGTTTTTCCTTTCATTCAGTGTACTATTTTCTTTTTTCACTACGATCTTCTCTTTCATTACAGGGCATTCTTCATTCCTTCAGAGAGATGGTATCTGATAAACTAAAGGAACATGTACATATCGGCTGAGAAGTTGGACTGCAACAATGACTCAATCTAGTTGAATAGCGTTCACATTCTTAGTCGCAATGGGGTGTGATTCGATTGATCATTGGTGTTGTTTTTGGCTCCTGCAGCTGTATTTTGCGAATGATCTCTCATTCTTTCCACAGTGGCCTAGAAGTTACAAGGGAGGGAGAGGAGCTTCTTTTGAACCAGCAATGGTGATTGGAACCACTTAAGGTATAGAATGTTCTTAATATAGAATGTATTTTGTTGTGAACTTCTGCTTTGTAGTGTACAAAAATATGTAGCACCATAAATTCATACCACATGTCCATGTTCTTTCCATTGGTTAGAACCCAATATGTTTTAAGTGGAGTTGAGATGGTTGGGTAAGTGGAGACGTTGGAGTGATGAGTGGGGCTAGGTTTTATAAAAGGGAAATGATTTTGTAACCAAGCAGCAACATGGACCTGTTGGCGTCTCTTGATTTTCATTGACTGACGTTTGCATGCAACTCTTGTGAATCAAAGGGATGAAGAGATTTCGTTGTTAGGTTATATTAGCTGGTTCCAAGCTTTGGTTGACTAGTGATGTCACATGTGTGAGAGATTGTAGGTTTATGTGCAGAGAACTTCATTGTGTCTACTAAAATCAGGATCTATACAATTGGCAAAATAAAAAAAAAGACGACATGATCTCTTGGGCATGGAGCCCCTTTAAAACTACTGAAGGGAGACATGGGTTTAAGAAAGCTAATGAAACCCGTTCTCGAAAAAAAAAAAAAAAAAAAAAACACAGCATTACATCTCCAAAAAAAAGGCATTACATGTCCTTGAAGGAACCAAAGTTTAGAACTCTTGTAACTTCGGCTGTTCACTGAGCTCATTTTGATTAAGGCTCCATTAATTTTATGAGATTAAAAGGGCAACCTTATAACTATGTTGGAGTCGAAAGATTAATGATGTTATTGTCGCAAATCGAAGCAATAACATCTGTCTTAATTAGAGTACCCATAACATCTGCCTTAATTAGAGTACCCATAACATTTGTCTTAATTAAAGTATTAAAGTTCAATTTGCAGCCATTTCCACCGCACACCTTGAGGAAACTCATATAACTTTTAAAACCAAACATAATTATATGATACCATTTAACTTTAAGCTCCACCTCTTTAGTATTAATAATAGAGACTTGCTGTTTTGAGTCTTTTGACTCAATTTGAGCACGTTAATTTGGTATACACTTATTGAGTGTTTCTTTTAGATGCCCATCGAGTGAGTCAAAATAACATTTTTTTTTAATAATAGTGTGTACTAATAATTGGCCCCCTTAAGCTAGATGCCTAATTGTCTTGTGGAAAAAAAATTGGATTGAAAGGACGGCCTTCCTGCTATATAAGGCCCGACCCGTGCTAGAGTGTGGATTTAGTGAGTGGGTTATCATCATCCGACTCGAGTCACTCGACCACGCGGTGCGTTGTTACTCGTCGGAACGACTCAGTCCTGGTCGAGCCCACTCAGTCAAAAGCGCTACTAGCCGTTGATTTTTGAACGAAACGATCGTCTCATCTGAACTCGTTTGGTCACGCAGATCGCATGCTCAGCTCTTCCTTCCGCCATTGACGATCCATTCCAACAATCCCTCGTTGTTGGCTTTCGATAGGTTCATTCTCTTCTCTTCTCTTCATAGAACTTCAATTCAGTGTTGTTCTTCTTCAATTCTTTGACCTAAAAACCAGTTCTTTTGAGCAAGATTTCAACAATCTTTGGTGCCTTTCAATCGCGCTCCATTGGCTATGAAAACCTAATTTACTTGTTCAAGTGCGATCGAGAATCTACCACTAACCCTAGTTTTGGTGTTAAATTTGGGACTTTGATTAGGTTAGTATTAGGGTTTACTGATTTTAATGAATATCGAAGAAGAAGCGCGAATCTTGCGCGAGAGAATTGGAGGGTTTTGTGCTGTTAGATGACAATGTTCAAAGTGAATTTCATCTCGAATGTTAATTTGTATGCCTGTTAATGCAAATGTCGAACCGCTAATAGCGAAGGAAGGGACTTCTTTAGAGATTGATCAGTTATGAATGTCAACTCTAGGTCTGGATCCAATATGAGCATCTCTTCGTTGATTGTTGGCTTCAGTTCGGAGTGTCACCGATTCTTTATCATTGCTTGAATGGTAACGTTAACTTTTGAGGATAATGTGGATTTTCCCATGAAAATGTAGGAACTTTACAGCAAGTTTTCCAACAAGTCCTCCTGAACTTGAATTACCATATGTCCATAATAGATCAACTCCTTCCGAGTTGTCAGCTTTATTCATTTGCTGTTAACTTTAGAACCCTCTTATGATTTTAAGTTTTGCATCGGTTTCAATCAGTCGCAAAGGAATTAGAAAAGGAACAAGTGCATTGTTTACCAATGCCTTTTCTCACAGACCCATTGTAGAGAGAGCTGCATATTTCGTCATTAACATGTACTTCGTGGAATGTTAAGACCAACTGGAATGGACTCAATGACCAAAGTGTTATTTTTTCCTGTTCCTGCACTGATTGAAAGGTAAGTTAGGTAACACTGATCGCTTACATTCTGGTGGGCTTGACAGATTATGAGATATTTCACTGAATAATTATGCGAGTCTTCCTTCCAATAACTATTGAGGCCTGTTTAAGTCTCTATACCATGGAGTTGGTTCCTATTTAAGTTATATGGTGAAGTTCCAATGTAGTAAGTAGTGTATGCTATAAGTAATTAGGATTGGCTTTTAAGTGTTGACGTATAAATTTCATTTATTGATATATGCTAACTATTAGATTTCATTTCGTCTTTAATAATGCATTTTGGTTTTTTTTTTGTCTATACCAGTGAAAAAGAAGTATGAGAAAGTGTATGGATAAGCAATCAACGGGCAAAATGACTAGGGAATGGGACCATGAACCATATGAGGGTCCTGGTTCAAGCAATTTACATTTCATTTAATTAATATGACTTTGATAAGGGCCTCGGACACCACTAGTCCACCCGCTCACTCACTCATTTCACATAAGCATACAATACACGTGGGTCTACATATATGAGGTG
This sequence comes from Stephania yunnanensis, assembly GCA_039657365.1. Lineage (NCBI taxonomy): Eukaryota > Viridiplantae > Streptophyta > Magnoliopsida > Ranunculales > Menispermaceae > Stephania > Stephania yunnanensis. The sequence goes on from CM077584.1 coordinate 55,587,480, forward strand.
AGAAAAGAAAACGTTCTCTTATATGCAGGACTAAACCTTTTGTGTGTTGCGTTTACAATACAAACTTGAACCTTAAAAGTTCAACATGCCTGCCCCACTAGAATTTAAAATTTTAACTGTCTTATCAAGCTGCACATTCGAGCAGCTAAAACAAATTCATGCCTTCACCATCACAACCTCTCTCAGTAAAAGTTTTCCGATTTCATCAAAATTTCTCCGTCGAAGCACTGAGTTTGGTGGAATGGATTATTCAGAGGTTGTTTTCTTTCAAATGGATCATATGTTTCCATCACAGATCCTTTTATGGAACTCCATGATCAGGGGCTATGCATACAATGGCCCATATGAGAAATGCATTCAAGTGTTTGACGAAATGTCTCTGAGAGGGCTCAAGCCTAATAATTACACCTACCCTTATGTTTTAGAATCTTATTGCATAATTGGAAACTACAAACATGGGCAGAGGCTCCACGGTCAGATTTTAAAACTGGGTTTTGAGGTGTCGTTTTCGGTTGCGAATTCGCTTGTTGATTTCTATTTGAGGAAAGAAAGTCGTTGTTGTGGTAATGTGGGGGATGGCTCATTGGAATATGAAAATTTGAGTGATGCCCAGAAGGTTTTTGATGGTATGGTTACTAAGCCGGTCGAGTTATGGAACCGAATGATATCTGTGTTTGTAAATAAAGGTAGAATTTCAGATGCAAGAGTGATGTTTGAGGATATGCCTGAAAGAGATATTGTTTCTTGGAATGTCATGGTTTCATGTTTTGCGAGAGTAGGAGATTTGAAGACTGCGAGGGATTTGTTTGATAGGATGCCGGAAAAGAATATAGTGTCGCGGACTACCATGGTTGGAGCGTATGCAAGTTCGGGAGACCTAGCTAAGGCGAGAAGATACTTTGAGAAAATGCCTGAAAGAAATGTGGTTTCTTGGAATTCTATGATTACTTGTTACGTTCGCTACGGAAAATATAAAGCGGCGCTGGATATGTTTCTCCAGATGTATTCGGAAAATGTCAGTTTTGATGCTTTCACTTTTGTTTTGGTTTTGTCGGCTTGCTCCCAGTTAGGTGATTTGGAGTTTGGAAAATGGATCCACATCTTTCTAATGAAAGATTGGTTTCAACTAGGGGCTACGGTTGGGACCGCTCTCATTAAGATGTATGCCAAATGTGGTGACGTTCATATGGCACTTAAAGTATTCATCAAAATGAGCCAAAAAGATGTATTTTGCTGGAATGTAATGATTGAATCCTTAGCAGTCCATGGAAGAAGCGAGGACGCCATTACAATTTTCAATATGATGGGAAAAAGAGGAGTGAAGCCAAATGAGTTCACATTTTCTAATGCTTTGTTTGCATGTAATCATGGAGGTTTGGTGGAGGAGGGTCGAAGAATATTTCATTGTATGAAAAAAACTTTTGGAGTTAACCCTACACTCAAGCATTATGGTTCCTTGATTGATTTACTTGGTCGATATGGTCAGCTCGGAGAAGCATACTTGGTCATGAGAGAAATGCCTTTCAAGCCTGATATTGCAATTTTAGGAGCATTACTTGGAGGATGCAGGGTCAGCAATGATTTGAAATTAGCAAACAAGGTGATGCAACATGTCGAAGAGCTGAAAAGTAATGAACCTGGAGTTTATGTGCTCCTATCGAATATGTATGCCTCAACAGGTCAATGGCGTGATGCTGCTAGTACAAGAGAGAATATGGAACGGAAAAGGATATCAAAGAACGCTGGTTGTAGCATTGTACTTGAGGTTAATCATGGAGAAGATTGAGAAATATCATGGGGATGTTAAACAAGTCTTCTGTTCAAAATTCTCAAGCAAAGAACAATTGATTGACATGCATCCCTGCCTCCCCGGACTTAATTTCAAAGGCTCGTTTGAATATCCCTGAGCCATGAGTTGATGGTCTATGTTTTCTATCCTTTCGCATTTCCTTAAACTGTTGGTTCTATTGATAGATGTGAGCAAGTCTGAATGGTGAATGGGAAACCTATCAAAAGTATATAATAGATCCATGGTTGACTCGTAAAAATTGGATGCGATGAAGGGATCACTTGAGAAAAAGGTTATGACCACTAAAAGATGAATTCAATGTATGGGCTGGTCTAAGGCTCCAGCTTTGATCTCATATTATTCTTCTTGTATTTGTTTGTGATGGTTTGTCGATGGCTTAGAGACATAATTATCAGGTGAAATTAGGTTGCCTTTGCATGTTAGGAAGGGACCACTGCTTGCATGTGCTGTTACCTGACTCTCAATAACATGAAGTGCAGAACTGTGTATTACCTGGTCAAAAGAGAGGAAATTCCTCTAGCAAGCACTTGGGTGCATCAAGATTAGTGTTCTATATATGATTTACGATGTGCAAAAAATGCGAAACCATGAATCGACCCTTTTATTGGTAAGATAAGAATCATAAGATATGCTTTTCTGTAAAAAAATTTTCTTGGTTTTAAATTTAGTTATATTGAAGAAGTAGTTTTCTTAAATTGCAACTGATCACACAGTCAAGATAGATTTTTCTTCTCAATTTATTACCACTGATAAAGGAATTTCCTATTTGTGATTTGTGATATTGGGATATGAAATCAAGTAATTGTTGTGAACTGACTTGAACTTTGCTATACCACTTGATTGCTTGTCAATCGTTTATCTTGGTAAACTTGCTCACACAGATAACCACATTTTAGATTCCAGTTCACCATGATCAATTCAACAATGGTTGAGGCTTCAAATCATGGTTTGAAAATTCTTCGAAGTTCTCCGAACTTCTCTGAATTAATTAAAATTTTTGAAGTAGCGAATTAAAAACAAGGCGTAGACGAAGTTCTACAAAACTTCCATCGAAGTTAGAAAAAATGATGACATTTGAAGTTTTAATGTTCACTCGTAAGACAAGGGAAATGCAGTTAGGGTCAGCTTTTGTTGGAATATAATCTAAAGAATGACATGTTGTGAGAGAACAAAACCACAATTTTACTTCGCTTAATAGAAATGGATTCTAATATATTGTCTAGTGAAGAAAACAATAATGTAAAAAATTGATCAATCCCGTCAAAATTGAAGTTTTTAAAACTTAAGATCAAGTAGAAAAAAAAAATGAAATATTATAGAAACTAGACTTTTTATGCTTTTCGATGAAACTTGGATGTTCTCTAACACTTTAATGAAATTGTTTAGACTTCTCTATAATGTCGAAGTTTTACCAAAATTCCTCTCATTGAATTACACTTCCCTGAATTAATTCCGAATTTTAAGTGAGCGAAGTCATAGGGGAAGTCGAAGTTTCGAACTTTGCTTCAAATAGTTCATTTTTTCGTTGTACTAAAGCATAAATTTGATGATTGGTAATGGCATTCTCATTCTGTAGAGATGTGTATAACTGAAGCTCATCCTGCTTATCTTATGAGAGGTGGAGCAAGTCCATATTGGTGTGAGTTCTCAACTGGAGATGACGATGGTGACGAGTTCTGATATGGATTGGTGATGATGAGAGGAGGTTTGAGGAGTTTGTGTTGGAGAAGAAGATAACTATTGATGTCTTGATGATCGACTGATTTCACTAATAAACATACAAGTGCGTTTGTGACTTCTATCGCCCAATGTATGAATATTGTTTGTCGTAGAATTTTCTCTAAAATTTCATATATATATTTTTTTACTGTTCAGGGCTATAAGTGTAGATCTTGTTTTCAGTTCGGAGGGCGGACTGTTTTGGGGGGATTTTTGGAAGATGTGAACTCATAGTTGTTCAAATTGTACCAGTTACATAGCAGAAGTTATTCATGGTGAGAGTCTGAGAGAATTACTAACCATATTTAATGAACTAACTTTTTGGTTTCCTGCCATGAGTATTGAATCCAAACCACTCAACCTAATGCTAAACAGTACTGTATTATTAGTATGCATCTCATAAAAGGGGTTGTAATTTTGTGGCTTAATACGCATTTTGGTCCCTTTGTTTTAGAACATAATACACTTCACTCCTTATCCCTTTTCGACAATTGTAAGGGATGCTTGAACTATTAGAAGAATCAGAAACACCATGAATACGATTATATTATATACTATTTTAAATTGTTATTTGATATTTGGTTGTGAAATTTCCAAAAAAAATGGGGCTTAATAGGCAAATACATCCTAACGTTTCAAGATTTTTGTAAAAATATCATAACGTTTCAATTTTTGCAAATATATTCTAACCTTTTAGTTCCACGCAATTTGTATCCTTGTTTGTAATTATTATGTATCCAACCACAATCAAAGTGATAAATGGTCACTAGATTACATACCAATTCCATTTATATGATATAATATTCTCAATTTTATGCATGATTTATTATATTTTTAAGTGTAATTCACTAAAAATAGGAAGCGAGGATACAATTTACAAAAAATCAAAAGGTTAGGATATTTTTGCCAAAATTCAAACGTTAAGATATTTTTGCAAAAACTTTGAAAAGTTAGGATATATTTGCCTATTAAGCCAAAAAAAAAAAACATATTTTTTTGAGTGAAAAGAAGTATAATAGAGGAACTATTGCATTGGATTTTTCTTATGTGCATAAGGCAAAGGTAATTTGTATATCACAATTAATCTTGCAATTTCTCGTAAGACTATTGTCAGGATATACAGAGCTTTGCCCTAATCAATCCTAAGCTCTGGTCAAGATTCAAAATCGAGATCTCCAATTAAGGGATGAGGACTCATGCCATCCCACTACAACCTCGATCCTCGATTAGCTAATTTGTAATTTAACTGCAAGGAAAACGTGTTACTAAAATCGTTGTTCCCCATTTTCCCAATTCGAAACTTCCAATTTTAAAGAAGGGAAATGCTAGAGTAAGCTACTTTTTTCACCTACGTTTGTCACTTGGTTGTTGTACTCCTTTGGGTTGTGGAGAAGAAGGGTGTGGTGGTTGAGGATAGGGAGTGTGGTGTGGAGGGTAGGTTTCATGTAAGGATTGGGTTTGTGGCTGTGGAGATTTTGATGGGGGATGTGGTGCACGGAGAGTTTAATGATATTGTGATGAGGAATGCGCTTGAGGCTGTGGTGTTGAGCATTTCTCGGAGGAGGCGATTATTGTGGAGCCGATGTCGAAGCAGACCGAAAAAGTAATGCTGTGAATTGATGGTGGTTTTGAATTGTAGTAAGTTGAATTTTGCAGAGCATGGTGTTAACAATTGGTTTGATTATGTTGGGTTGGTGGATTTTGTTTAGGACTTGGGTTTTCTATGAACAGCTCTAAACTTTGATATTTGAACTTTGGTGGCATTTTATTGTGCAAGTGATTGATTGACATATTTCAAAGTGAAATTTGATGGAAGTGGAGTTGTTGGAGTAAATTGAGGTTTTGTATATTCGAAATGGATGGTGTGATCCTCACATTATTATTCTTACAGATATTTGTTTGCTTAAGTTATGGTATTTCTGATTATAACCTGACTAACGTCTCGTGTTCAAGATAAGGATGAGTATTTGATTCGTATGAACCCATTTTATTCCTTTTGGATTAGGTCATGAGTTTTTATTGTATGTTAGTTTCTACTGTATGCCTATCAACAGTCTTCTTTTGCTCAATTCTTTTCTTGCTCAAGGACTAAGGAAGAATGCATAGGTATTGGAATTATATAAGTGCTTTTTTATAGGAACGAGACTATATTTAATAATCGCTATAAATATTTACAATAGGCGAGAAACAATGTGTTTCCTTTAATAAGTCAAATTATATAGGTGTTTTTGATTACTCTGTCAATGCCATTTATGTCGGATATTTATTGGGAATTAGATTGACTATGCTGCATGCACAACATAAATGAGAGAAGTCCTTTGTGCTAAAATGTGTAGTTTGAGAATATATTATGGATGCATTGTGCTATGAGTGTTGTTTTTCTGCTATGTTTACACCATGTATTAAGATTTTGATGGATTCAGTGATCACACATGCATTAATCATGCATTTAAATCTGACTTTTGTCTGAGAACCTGGCTTGTCCAAGTGTAGTTGTTACTGGCTTATGCTGGACCTTCATCCAATGTTCGAGTTGAGCGTGCCTCTTGTCATTCATTTAAATATGGAGGAGCACTTGCTGAATTGATGACTTTGTATGAGAATATAGATGAAGATAATGCTGCTCAACTTCAAGACCAGAATATGGATGTGACAGACGGTGATAAACATCTTCTGGGGATCCAGGTATGCAGTTTGGTAATTATACTTGTGCTACTATAAAAGCATTAAATTCCTGGAGTTTTCATTTAACCAAAGAAAAAATCTGTCATGATGTTGCAAATATTTACGGAAAATTTCTGCTGTCCATTACTGATTGAGCTACTTAAATTGATTTGTTTATTTTTTTTTATTGAATAATGGTCTTCAAGTCACTTGGAGCCTGATAGGCTCAAGTTCATGAAAGTAAATTCTTTGTATTCTAGTATTTTCTTTGGTTGTAATGTGAACGTGCCTCAAAAAGATAATAAATAAGAGGTGTGATATGTTAAAAGGGTGTGAAGAGTTGTAGTACTCTTGAATGACTATGCCACTGCGTGTGAATCTATCAGGATGCCCTATATGTCCCCTTGACTTGCGTGTGAATCTCCTTATCCGTACACATTTTTAATTAACAAAGGGTGTGCTGCTTGGGTTGGTGGGATTCAAACTCACAAATCCATCTTCATTGGTTGGATTATTGGTCTTCTCATCTTCTACCAGTTGTTGTGACGACAATTATGCACTAAGCATTGTCTTATCTGTTAAGGATTATGTTAAACTACTCCCGCAATTTTCTGTCTTTTTAGGGGATTATGGCCATGTTTGACTATCCAAGCATTGGCCCTGATCATGCATCACCTAAAGCAGTTTGGGTTTGAGAGGATTCTACATTTGGGTGCTTCATTCCGTCCCTTTTCTAGCAATAATGACTAATGAGATGACTCTATCTGCCAATAGGCCCAATACCCTTCAACAGCTAGAGGTTACTCTTCAGTTCTATTTATCATTTTTTTTTTCCTTTTTCCCAACGACAACAACAACAACATAGCCTCAGTCCCAAATTAACTGGGGTCGGCTACATGGATCAAACTTTTTCATTGTGCTCGATTAAGTGCAATTGATGGTAAGCTTTTCAAACCATTCAAATCCCTCCTAATTAATGCATCCCATGTTAACTTAGTAATAATGTTACGTGCTTCGACATTGATAATAGTTCATGAGATGAGAGTTGGTATTGCCTTAGAGAACAATGAAGAACAAATTAAATCTCTGCATCATTATTAGTGAGTCAAATTTTTTAAAGTTAATCTAATCTTGATGTCTTGGTGAATTTTGGTTTTAATTTTATTTTTCTTCCATATCTATTATTCTTGAAATAAACAAGTTAGTAGATGCTCTGTAGATACTGAAGAACAACTCAGATGGGACTGAGACAGGCTCTTTATTGCATATAATGAACCGTACGCTTACTGTATTTGGTTCAAGGCTCCTTAGACACTGAGTATCAGGTGGGCTGATATGATTTAAGATGCAGTATGCCTCAATTTCGTTCCTTTTTTGTTTCACCTGTTACATATGGTAATAATGCAGGTAACTCATCCTCCGCGTGATAAAAATTCGATAATTATGCATCTTGATACTGTTTCTGAGATTGCAGACTCAATGGGACTGTGTGCGTCATGGAATGTTGGTGAAGATGATAATGATTGGTGGGCTGCAATTATTAATCCGGAGCTCCATCACGTTCTTCCTTCATTTTTTACAACATATTAGGCAGGTCTCCTGACATCCAGCATGGGATTACAAGAATTTTCCACGAACCTGCTACTGCAGCTGAGGTAATAAATAATTTATAGTCAAGCTTATCCTGATAGGCGTCCTGATTAAACCTCGAGTAATTCTGTGATCCTTGGTTGCTTGAGTGGGAGACTAGTGGTGGCCAGAGCTAATCTATTATGTACAAGATGGTCTGTGTCCTTTTGATTGTCATTCAGGGATGAATAATGTGATTAATTTGAGAAAATCCTTGCTGAGCTGAGACTGAGGTAGTCATAGTTAGAAATATATAAAACAATTCCCATGAGGTTGGACAAATATCTAACATTTTTTGAGATAAAGGAAAACTCTGTTTTCTTCTTTTTTTTTTGTTGATAAGAATAGAGACCAAATCAATTAAAGTTTGAAACGGGAAGTTACTTGGGATTTAAAATTTAGAGTTTTTGACTGTGTGTGGAATAACACACTTGATAGATGAAAAGTCTCCTCCTATAGTCAACTCATACTCTCTTTGGCTGCAGTTACCAACAGACCGAAAGGCACCGCCAGATTGGATCATTGTAAATAGTACCAAGAAGACAATTCGTTACCGTCCTACTGAAGTCTCGAATCTTTGTATAAGTTGTTGCTTGCCCAAGAGGAACTTTCTATCGCATCTCGTTCATGTTGGAGTAAGTTTCTAGAAGGATTTGGAAACTATTATGCTGAATTTCTCACTGCTGTTCAAGCACTAGCTGCTATGGATTGTCTGCATTCACTTGCATTTCTTTCTAGAAATAGGGCGATAGTAATAGATTTCTTCTTTTTTATTATTTTTTATCCTGTTTTTGTTTTTAACGCAAAAGGCTCTGCAATTTCTTTCAAATCACTTCAGATCATTTTTAAAGTTTGTTTATTAAATCTTTTGATGCTTCCAACAAGGAAAACATCCAATGCTTGTGGATGCGGTGGTGGGAATGTGTGCTAGTTTCCTGCCTGATCTTGAGGTATTTGTTTTCTGTACCTAAATCTAGCTATTATTGACGTTGAAGAACTACGCAAACCATTACGACTTCATTTATCTGATTTCTTCATGTTGCTCATTACGTCCTCATTTATCTGATTTCTTGATTCTGCTCATTAAAAATTCATTAACATCAAGACTTGGGTGCTACATCTGCCCTTATTTACTGTAATTTTCGTATTTGAGCTTTTGAAGTGAATAGGAGCGATTTCTTCAGTTGTACTGTTTTTCACACAGCTCTCATGTTGATGTGATGTTACAAAGTCAAGTAATTTGTTGAACATTTTCAAAATAAATGTTTAATCCCACGTTGGTTAGAAACTTCAAGTTTAAAGAGTATATATGTACTCTTGCACCATAGTGTGTGTAAAATAAAATACAAGTGCTATGCACGGTGAGCCACACGCGCTCGCGCTCGGCGCGGCGCATATGACGCATTTTAGGCGCTTTTATAGGCGCACTTAGCACTTGGCACGAGGCACGTGCGTGTGTGTCTATATGCGTGCAAGCTAACCATGGGTAAAACGTTTTACCATTAATTTTTACCATTTTCGAGATGAAATGGGTAGTTAGTAGAGTGGCTTAGTGGGTGCAGTTGAAACTGCTCTCCATTAAGGAATTACCGCTCCACTACTCCATTGGATCAATGCTTGGCTGCTCCATTACTCCATTGCATCAATGCTTGACTGCTCCACTTCTCCAACTGGTCATGACCAGTGCCCTATAAAAGGGGAGGTTTGGGGAGGAAGAAATCATCTCGAAATTAACCAGCAATTGCTATTGTTTTCATCTTTCACTACTGCAAAGTGTAAGGTGGTTTACTTCATCGTATCCTTTAGGATATTTGCTGACTCTTGCAGTATAGAGAGCAAAATTTCCTTTAGGAAAGTGGCAGTGTTACACGCTTTGAAGTCATTGCAAGTCCCTCTGGTCTAACATAATTTACTGTTAAAAACTTAATTGAATGTTGTTGCTCTGAGCTAGAGATGTTTTACGATATTTGTTTCTTATCGGACATCACAAAATCCTTTAGAAATTACTGACTTTGAACTGGACCGTGATACTGAGTACGCAGACCATACTGATGTTACTTTCCTATACAAGTTAGTGCATGGCATGACAGTCAAGAGTTTTGGTCTTAATGTTTGACCCGTGTCGAATGCGTCAAAATATAATCACTAATAGATTACTAAATACCACAAGAACTGCAGTAGTGGCAAACACGGGGTCGATCCACGAAGATCAAGGGTTTTCAACTAAGGCTAGAAAATAATAAAGTAAATCAGGGGTTTTGAAAATATGGTTTAAACAAAGTTCACCAAAAACAAGTGATAAAAACAATGCATACAAATACTTATAGAACACTCGAGTCAATACACCAAACCACAACACAAGAACTTGTCGACGCAGTTCGGACCTCTTGTCCAATGTCTACGAGGCCACGCCTAGGCTTAAGCTTCACTAAAAGAAACATATTATAGAATTACACAAGGTTATCACCAGTGATCCCTCACCAAAAGATATGTTTTTCATATTAGTGATTACCAACTTATATATAAAACCAAAGATTGTATAAACATGGAAGTTCTTTAATTAGTCTTCAAAGTATAGTTGTGATATCTCTTTCTTTCTTTAATTTGCAGCTATGCTATCTTTCTTTCCATCTTTTCTTCAATCAAGATCTTCATACATGGGAAGATCTCATAATCACATATCCTTTGACATCCCATACTTTCCATTCTCGCTCTCCTCGTTGAATCGTGAATGGCATGATGAATGTTTCCCATTAGTTGTCCAAGGTACTGTATACGGAATGTTTTGATGATAGGTCCAACAAACATTATGTCGATCTTGCGAGAACATTAGCTAATCTGTCAAGGATAGTTGTCTGTGACCACTGACTGATTGTCCTATAGGCACAACCAATGAAAGAAAGCTTAGGATCAGTTAAATGTACGCATTTTACTTTATTTCCTTTGCTTACCATACCCGAGTTGTAACAAATATTGACAATCACATAACTTTACGTTAACATTCCCACCCCTTTGTCATTTATTTGTCACAACCGGTATATATAAAATAAACAAGCAATATATATTGCAAGATAAATTTAAAGGGCATGCAATGACAAGTAAAAGCAAGCATGCATTTAAACATAATAAACATCTTGCAATAAAACATTTGTTAGTGTAATCAACATGAGCAAGAAATAAAATAATATAAAAAAAAATATGTCAAAAGTGGCATAATGTTAAGTGTATGCTCTCCTTAAAACTAAGACTAAGATACTTGTTAAAGTTTTAGAAACCAGAGGAACTAATGAGATTAACGAATTAGTGATGAACTAATAAGCACACATCAAAACTATACAGAGAATTGATATCGCAGTAAGACTTGAATGTCTTCCTCTGCGTAGGTTCAACTTAAACAATAAATTAATCAAATTTATAATGTGTACAACCACTATAATGATCTCTCGTTCTCACAAAACTCAAGTAATGAATGACGATCCACACAATGGCGATCTCAAGTATTTATACTCACTTTATCTATTCTCTCTAAGAACTCAATCCTAAATACAATACAACTCGGAAAACTTTCTCGGTCTTCAATTGTAAATCCTATTGGAGTCATTCAATGTCCAACAACTAAGTTTTCTATTCATTTAAGAATCTTGACTCGTTGTCTCCATAAAGTTCTTCGGTCCTTTATGCACCTTTCTCTCGGATTTTGTATTTGTAATCCATCTTGAAGTTCTATGCTTGCAATGTCGATCTTCTTCACTGTTGTAGACCAATACTGACAGTTACACTGTTTCAGTATCCAACTCGTATTCAATTCCTTCTTCGACTTCGTATTTGTCTTTGCCTTCAACCTTGACTTTAATATTGTTATCCTCACTGGAATTTGCATTGCAGTCTTTCTTTAAGTTATGTCTATTCTCGAACCATCTTGCTTAGTCAGGTTTTCCATCTTTATTGCAACATATACATAAATTAACTTACGTTTGACAATACACTGCCAACAAGGATAGACTGGCCCAAATAGAGTAAATTAGGGTCTAACAATCTCCCCATTTGGTGTAGATTGGTCAAAAATAATAACTTAGCAAGATAACCATATTTTTGAGTAACTTCCTAAAATGTACTGTTACCGATGGATTATTGTAACAACATATAAAAGTCGTAACCACAAAAACATTAGTTACAGCCAATAAGTACAATCATGAAATATAGATAACATGTTCATGTACTTATAATACCAAAAAAAACACTTAACCTTTCTTGCTCTCGTTCACTCCCCTATTTTGACTAAACAACGTTAAAAAGATTACAGCTGTGTTCTAACCAATCATCTCAATCTACAAAATTCAGCGTCAGTAATGTCCAACTCTTCTAGCATAGGTCGCATCTGTACAGCTACATCTTCATTGTAAACAGTGAGATAGACACTGCGATATAAGAAGTAGTCAAACAACTACGGGTGTGGTCTCATCCCACTGGAGAACTTGGAGCTTGCAGCGGTTCGGCCTGAGTTGGAGTAGTCATTTTTAGCAGCCTCTGTGTGTGTTGTAGCAGCAGTAGTTGGTGTAGAAGATGCAAGTTCAACAGTAACATCAACCGTAGTTTGTGGCTCGGTTGAAGTGGTAGGAATGACTTGATTAACTTTAATATCCTCTTGCTCAAGGTGAGTAAGATGATGAACTGACATACTTGGATCAGATTGCAAATCTTTATTCACTTGAGCCTCAACAGTATTTCCCGTGGTTGCAGTATCCGAAGATAGTAGATTACCCTCAAGGTTAACAACAGTCATATCCTCAACAGGAGGAATCTCCGATGTTGCTAGAGACTCTACCTGTGAATTAACATTCTCACTAGGAACGACACATGGTGTTTCGACATCTTCATCATCAGTTTCGTAATTCATCATAAAGGACTCAAGGGTAGTCATCCCAGAAGTAACAACAAGAGTAATAGCTCTCAAATCAAAGTGTAACTTAGTAAAGTTACCTTGATTAACTCCATTCTCACGAAACTCAGCAGGTGAGGTGACTTCCTCTTGTCTATTAGGAAGTAGAGCAGATGAATTGGCATCAGGTAGCAGTTCTGTCTGTCCTGCAGCAGCAGAAGAAGAGAATCTTCCCCTCTTGCAATTTTCTCTCCTGAAGATTGCACTTCAATAGGACTTGTGTCCAAATTTTGTTGAACTGCATCAATTTTTCGTTTTAAAATCCTTTTTGACTTTCGAATAGGCTTCATGACATAGGTCTGAACAGGAGCATCGACTGTTGGCTTGACAATAGTAGGAGTTGGAGCAGCTGACGACTTCTTGTGTATACATAAGAAGTCAATGTTAACAATTTGATTGTTAGACTTTATCTGGTGAGTCAGTTTAACCTCCTCCTCCATTTTTTCCAACTTGTCGTTTTGCTGATCAATGACAAAATATCTTCCAAACAGTGAAGTTAGGAAGCATGACAGATACAACTTGTTATGTTTCTTCCCTGAGCAAACCACGAATTTATAGATTTCCTTGCCAACATTGAACTTCTTCCCTGAAGCCAGAACATACAACAATAGTACCCTCTCCTTGAATACGTGTTTGATGAGAAGTAACCACCACGCTCGTTGTCAAGACCTTCCATTGCATCATTAAGCTTCAACGTTGAACTTTGCTTGTCAACAGTAGTCTCCGATCCAAAAAGTTTGAGCATGCAGTCGATTGAATCCAGACTGAATGGAATGTTAAAGCCACGAACAAAGACCTTGTCAGCAGCGGCTTCCCTAAAATTGTCAGGAAGATTACCGTAGAACTCGTTGACGATGGAGTAGTTGTAAAAGCCACCATGAGTCACCAAGCCATAAATGCCAATCAGTACTAGCAATTTTTTTAGGCTTGTGTCATGAAAATGAGAGACGTTGATCGGTTACTCAAATCGGTATTTCCTCTACGCCGTTTCGTTGTATTTCTCCACGCACTTTATTGATCGAAAATGACTAAAGGTAGTCTGAGAAGGAACAACAAAGTACTGTGGGATGAAAGTGATATGCGTCCGATCAAAGGCCTTGTTGATGGCCTCGGCTTCATCTAGAATCCTCTCCAATGGATTAGTGAAAAGTTTATTTTTAACATCAATCTTTTTCTTTCCCTTGGCAACAGTTATGGCTTTCTTGGAAGAGCCAGATTGTCCAGCACAATGTCTTTTATGGACAACTCTTGATTTAACCCTTGTGCTTTTTGCAACGATACAAGGATCAGTTGGCATATCAATGTGGATTTTGTTCGAAGGAGGATGATAGTAGATGTTTTTCATCTCTATCGTTGGAAGATTGGCCGTAGCAGTAGAGTCGTTGTGAGAGGTTGAAGTAGATGATCGAGACATTCTTGCAATAACTCGAAGCAAGAAAGTAATGAAAATAGTAGAGAGAGAAGGAATTCACAGCTAGAAAGAAGTGTAAGTTGGAAGCCTGATTTGCGTGCATAAGATTATTGCACAAAATCCCACAAAGACAATTCAGATTTAGAATTAACACTCCCTTAAATTCCCCGAAATGTAATTTGTTGTGTCTAACGAAATTGTAATTACTCCCCTTCACCAGGTGTAACGACTAGTTTTTTTTTATAGTCGACTTATTTGGAGCGACATGTGTTGCAGTGAAAATCTAAGTGGCAGTTTCTTGGTCAAACATGAAAGCAGTTCATAGTAAAATACCAAACACCTAGGCGTCTGCGTTTACGCACATAACTGCCAAGTTACAATGGGAACTTATACTAGTGTGAGCAAATGCCAATCTTATGGCCCAGTCGCTCAAAAGTTTGTGTGTCAATATCCATTGTAAAGATATCAACTAGTTGTCGGTTTATTGGAACATGCTGAATAATAATTAAACCTCTTTTCGCTAGATCCATAATACAATGATGACGTATATCAATGTGCTTCGCTCTAGAGTATTGAACTAGATTCTTCGAAATATCAATGACACTTTCATTATCACAATAGATTTTCAACTGAGATAACGCAATACCATAATCTGTGAGCATTTGCTGCATCTATATTAACTGCGTACAACAACCGTCAGCATCAATGTATTCAGATTTAGCAGTAGATAGTAAACGTATTTCTATTTTTTACTAGTCCAAGCAATAAGATTAGAAACATGTAGTAGCATCCACCAGTAATACTCTTTCGATTATCGATATTTCCAGCCCAATTAGCATCACTATACCTGATTAAGTTACTGACACCGTCCTTAGTAAATAGAATATCAAAGTCAGTTGTTCTGTGCACATAATGTAGAATCCTTTTTGCAGCAACCAAATAAGACTCTTTTGGACATATCTGATATCGAGCACAAATACCAACATTGAAAGCTATATCTAGTCTTCTTGCATTAAGATGTAAAAGGATCCCAATCATGCCTCTGTATAATGTAGGACCGATATCAATACTCTTGCCATTCTTATGAATCTTCTCATTTGAGCTCATAGGAGTTTGAATGGACTTAGCAGTGTCCAAACCAAAGCGCTTAGCAAGAGATTTAGCATATTTCGTCTAAGATAAGAATATATAGTCATTAGATTGTGAAATTTGTAGACCTAAGAAGTAAGTGAGATCTCCAACCATGCTCATCTTAAATTCTTTCTTCATCGAATATGATATCATCGACGTAGATCTATGCTACCAAAACGTGTTTATTATGTTTTTCAAGAAACAGAGTCTTCTCATTAGACCCTCTAGTATACCCCTTCAACAACAAATATGTACTCGACTGTTCATACTAACCTGGTAGTGCTTGCTTCAGACCATAAGTGCCTTTTTAGATGATAAACATCATTAGGTTTATCATGAACCTCAAATCCTTTAGGTTGCGCAACATAAACTTTTTATTGCAAATACCCATTTAGAAAAGCACTTTTGACATCCACTTGTTGTAACTTGAAATCTCTGTCACAAGCAATAGTTAGCATTGGACGCATAGATTCCATTCGTGCAACTAGAGCAAACTTCTCATCAAAATCAATACCTTCAACCTATTTGTATCCTTGTGTAACTAATCTGGCTTTGTTGTGAACAATAACACCATTCACTTCCGTCGTATTGCGAAATATCCACTTAGTAGCAATGATATTAACACCAGTAGGTAGTGGAACAAGCTCCTACACATCCTGTCTGACAAACTTATTGAGTTCCTCTTGCATAACATTAATCCAATATTCATCTATAAGAGCTTCCTTAAAATTCTTTAACTCGATCTGAGATGTAAAACAAGCAAAGCGTGCCATGTTCTTGTAGTCAACTAGAGGAATCTCTCTAGTTTGCACTGGACGATTCATTGAGCCTATAATTTGCTCAATTGGATGATCTTTCAACATTCTTGACTGTGGAGCAGTAGATGTAGAAGTAGAACTAGGTTTCTGTAGTAGATGATTTTATATCATCATCAAAATCAGATGGAGTAGTGGTAGATTCAGATAATTTTGCAGTAGGCTGAGTGGTAGGTGCTGAGCTCATAGGTGTTGATAGCTCATTTTCATCATCCTTTTTAAAAGAACAATTGTAATGTTTTTGCATAGTAATTAACCATTACCTTGATAGTTTCTATCACAAATATAGTTTGCTTATTATAGATTCTATAAGCTTTACTATGCTGAGAATACCCCAAAAAATCTCCAACATCACTTTTTGAATCAAATTTTCTAGATGATCTCTATCATTCAAAATGAAGCAGGTACTGTCGAAAACATGAAGATGTTTGAGAGAAGACTTTTTGCCTTTCCAGATTTCATACAGATTCTTTGTAGTCAGTATCCTTAAATAAGCTTTATTGATAATGTAGGCAGCAGTGCTTACTGTCCCTCCTTCCAAAAAAAAAATCTTAGGCAAATTCTTCTCAGCTAGCATGACTCTAGTCATCTCCTAAATTGTGCAACTTTTTCTTTCAACAACATCATTCTATTGTGGTGTCTTAAGATTGACAATTTCATGCTTAATTCCAAATTCAACACAATAATCAATAAATTGCAGATTCTCAAACTCTCGTCCATGATCATTGCATAGTCGATCAATGTATACATCCTCATTCTTTTTCTCATTCAAAAGTTGAACATATAACTTCTTAAATTTATCAAACGTTTTTGCTTTATCATGCAGTAAACGAATACATGTAAACCTTGAGTAATCATCGATAATAACAAAAACATACTTCTTTCTCCTAAGACTTTCAACTTGCATTGGGCCAGACAAATCCATATGCAATAATTCCAAAGTGATGTCAGTATGCTGTTAAGGCCAGCGTTAGAAGAAAAATGATGTTTACCTTTTTGACATAGTTCACAAATGGAATCATACTTAGAGGTTACGTTAGGAATACCTTTTACAACATCATGAGAGATTAACTTTTGAAGTTGCTTGAAATTTAGATGACCTAGTCTTCTGCAAGGCTCGAAACTTTGACTTCGCCTACGACTTCTATAACTTAAAACTCAGAATTAATTCGAGGAAGTCAACTTCAATAATGGAAGTTTGACAAAACTTCGACGGTGTACGGAAGTTCACGTTTAATGCTAGAAAACTCAAGTTTCTTCATAGAAATGATAAAAATATACTTAATCATGCAACAAAAATGCATAAAAATCATAATATAATTGTTTAAAATAGTTATTTTGCAATAAACACACAATCTGCAACACGTGTGTCATTAATATTTATTTTTATGATACATTATGACCATTTTTACTATTTGGATGTAAAAGAAGTTAATTTTCAGATTTTACTTTATTTTTGTGTTGTAGGTGGAAATGTTTAGGCGATGGATTTGACACAATGAAGTACTAATAAGCAAGTGAAGCATAGTTGCAAAAGTGAAATGAAGTAAATAAGAATCATATTATTGTTCAACACCACATACAACGACGCCCTTCATCATCATCCTCATCATCGTTGTTGTTCGAGTTCAACATCATTCCTCGTCATCATCGTTTCCATCTTCTTGTCCAGGCGGTTGCATTAATGATTCTGCGAGATCCACTAATTTTTCATGTACAAGCATTTGCATTTCTTCTCTTACAAATTGTGGACGGTTAGAACATTTTTTGATATTTTTAAAACCTCCTGCAAGACTTTTCTCAAACGTGATATTCCCAAAGTGGCTTGCATGTCTACAAAATATGCGGGGAATGCGAGGAGCCGAAACACGAACGGGGATGCGCCTCAAGTCGTGTGTCGACGTGGACCGAAGTAGCGACGTAATGTGGCTATAATGATTTTTATGTGGTCACATCAAAAAGAAAATAAAAAAAATGTATATATATATATATAAGATCAGGAGAGAGAGAAATAGATCGTGAAGAAAGAGAGATCGTGAAGAGAGAGAGATAGCAAGAGATCGGAGACAAGCGATAGCGACGGGGCCGGGATCCAGCGGTGGCATGGACGGCCGGTCGCATGACGAAAGCGATGGCTCATGACGAGCTATACTTGCAGCCGCGTAGGCGAAGTGCAGCACGGTGGCGGATGGCGAACCATCAAAGGCGGCGGCGGTTACTGATCGCGCGAGACCAGCGATAAGCTGGACGGTAGCAAGAAGCTGGTGGCGGGCGACGCGCGACGCGACGACGAGGAGTTGGACAACGAGGCGGCGGCGCAGCGACGCCGGCAATGCTTGGCGGCGACGCGACGCGCAGGCGGCGTGTGTCGCAAGCGCGCGATGACGACGGTGGGGCGGCTTTGACGTCGGCTCGGTGAACGACGCGATGACGTTGTCGGACCAATCGGAGGCGTGACTTCGACGAATTTCGACGACGCGATGGAGGTGAGGTGTACTTCACCTAATTTTAGTGCGATTTGCATGATTTAAGCAATCTAAATGGTACAAATGGACACCACGGACTTAGGAGGCAATAGTCGGGTGTCGGGTACGTAAATCGAGGCATGATCGAGATGTCTTGCTGACGAATTACGGATTTCGAGGTAAGTAAAGCCAGTTAGAAAATGTACAGTAGTTCATTGAGCTTGCATGTTTATTTGATGTTGATTCATGTCATTTTCTTGGAATTCCCACTCAATTATGAGTGTCCGAGGGTCAAATGAGTCGTACTCGTGTCTCTGATTGGAGTGGTTGCCAGCTCGCAACCGGGGCCATGACCTCGAGTCACAGTATTTGGTCGGAATGAGACGTGTTTTATCCAGGGGCGCCGTCGATATCCCTTATTCGCGACATTTTAGGTACGGCGATGCCGCATCATATGACTGAGTTTGCTTGGCGTTGCCGCGACTCTGCGACCCCGACCCTGTGGCACCCGCATTCGGTGGTCTTAGACTACTTGGACACCTCTCTATATTGTTTCCTTTGACACTTATTCTCGTTGTACTTTCATTGTTTTACAGTCTCATTATCATGCATTCCGTACAGTTTTCTTTTTATCTACATGACTTTTAGACTGTTTCATTTTATCTTGAATTACTGTTTAGATTCTACTGGATTTTACTCACCTGGGCTCGTCAATCTCGTGTTTGACTGAGTGCAGAGCAGCAGACGAGTAGCAGAGGGAAAGCTCCATAGCTATGTGAAGTTTTTGTATATCTTGTATTTACTGTCCTCTGATGATAACATATTTACTGGGCTCCACAATTAGGTTGTCCAACTTCCTACATTATTGTTGAGTTATTTAATGTATTAGTTGCTTCCGCATAAATTGTTAAATCTTGAAAAATATTAATAACTCAACTTAAAACTTTTGAATTTACTAATAATGATGGATTGGAAGGCTGACTAGGTCTGCGTTGACCTTGCGAGACTGGCTCGGGGGTCCACGTGAGCTTAGGCCCGGCGGTGCCCAGTTTATGGGAAATTGGGGCCGTCACAAATTCCCATCTCATCGATTTCAACAGGAGAAAGAGAGGGAATTGCTGGAGTGATGAAGAATAAGATCAGTAAGGTGGATAGGAGAGATCAGTGAAGTTGGTGAAGAAGAAGATCAAGTCATCAAGCTAGGTAACTCCATTAACATAGCTTGGTCATTTTAAGAACTCACGAATTTAACGTTGTTATTGTTTTTATGTTGGGGTTAATGTTAGGGACCTCTAGTAGTGTGTATGAGGAGTCAACAAGGCCTATGTATAGCAAAAACTCAAAATTCGAATTGCAGAATTCTGGGTTTTGTTTCACATAGAGCGCTAGATGGAAAATCTAGCGCACTAATATTGATTAGCGCGTTAGATATTAGAGGTAGCATGTCAATGTCAAAATCTAAAGTACTAATATTGATTACCACGCTAGACATTCGAGGTACAAATATCAAGAAGTTGCGCTAATTACCTTGACAATACAAAAATATGCAATTTTCAAAAGTTCTTTTAACACTTTAAACTGGTGTAACACCCCCAAGTCCCCCAAGTAAAGGGTCCAACACCTTCAAAAACCTATAATATGATGTCGGGAGCCTAAGGAAGAGCTACGGGGATTCAAAAGCACGTTTCGGAGTGTCAAGAGATTGGATAGGCAAGGAATAAACGTATGGATCGACGGAAGTAAACCAACTAGGAAATGCACAATATTTTATTTTAAGCTATTGAATATTGTTGATCATTGCTTTGTTATCTATTCTTAGAATTTCGTTTTGATTGAATTGTCCGAGGGCAAGTGAGTCAACGGTGATCTTGGAAAGAGTGGTTGGCTGAGGTAACATACCAAAGTCGTGACCTCGGGATGCACTACACTGAATACTGATTCTTGACAGGGTGTGAGTTCTTAGCGTGGTTGTCCCAGGAAGGCTCACTATCTCGTGGGTTTAGGGCTTGTGAGTGTACCAAGTTCTAGAACCCGAGTCTCGATGGTTTGCCAAGACTTAACGACCTACTCTCGGGACTACTTACACCTCTCTATTTTTATTTATTTATTTCGAAGTGTTGTTTAGTATCCTACTGGCGTTACTTACCTGGGCTCGTTGTTCTTGTGTTTAACTGAGTGCAAATTCGCAATCGAGTAAAGGAAAAGGGCCAGGACTAGGAGATCTACTGTGAGGACTTTGGAGCGGCCTTCCCTCTTAAATTTTTGTAGGTTTTGTATTACTTATGTATATTATTTTTTTATCACATGTGGCATATGAGTTTTGTGAGATACCTTAAGGCATGTAGATAATATTAATTTTCTCTCCTCTGTATATTATACATGATGACTGAGCTATGTGTGGTTTTCGCACTCTAGGTTGTCCTGACTGATTTGTGCAGAGTTGTTTAGATTTGTTTAAGTTGAAATTGCTTCCGCATAAACTTTGATAACTTACAAATTTGAATAACTCACTATAAATGTTAAATTTCGTTGCCTAGTAATGAAAATGGTTAGGAAGGCTGATTAGTTTTGCGTCAAAGTCGCGAGGATTGACTCGGGGTCTATGTAAGTCTAGGCCAGGTGGGACCCAGTTTGGGTTGTGGAATTGGGGCTGCCATACTTATCATGCCCTCCAATGGGAATCAAACTCCTACCTACTTACAATGTTACCACATACTCGATCATTGGGCCAACCAATTGGTTAGTCTGATGTGCTCTATTTTCATTCTTTGAGAGAAAGGAACACTTACTCGTTTTATCTACTTGGATTTCATCATAATTGTTTTGACATTGTTGTTGTTCATGGGATGGAGCTTGAGAAGTTACTTGTGTTGGGTTTTGAGGTTCATGCGCAGAGGAGATTTCAAAACAATTTTGACAAAAACCCCAACATGATCTGAATCTAATTCCATTAAAAACGTTTAAACCATGAAAAACTTAATCATACCTCAGTCGCGATATACCTTTCTGAAGGTTGATCGATCTCTAAGGCGCTGCCAACGACGAACGCCCTCTATCAGTAGTCCACACACGAACGACAGTCGAGATTCGAAGTGCTAGCTTCGAGAGAATACCGAACCTTTCGTTTCTCTCCAAAACGATCCAGAGCATACCGAAAACCCTAAGTCGTTTCTAAAATGAAAATAGAGTTTCGGCCTTTTGATTTCGTACGTGTATTGTTACTTAAAGCGTCTATTTATACAACCCTTGTATATAGACGGTTAAGTAAATTACACATATACCCTTACTTAAAGAAGTATAAGTGTAATACACCACAAGGACGTTTCCGTCATGAATTTTATCATATAAAATTCAATTTTCTGAATCATCTTAAAATCTTGCAAAACCATTCTTAGTGTGCGACCCAATAGACTCATACAACGTTTGCAGCGTACCAAAACACATTTTGGTATACAAGTCATAAGCGGCCTCTAGCAAGACATTATGACTACCC
The DNA here is from genome assembly GCA_039657365.1 of Stephania yunnanensis. Taxonomy (NCBI): domain Eukaryota; kingdom Viridiplantae; phylum Streptophyta; class Magnoliopsida; order Ranunculales; family Menispermaceae; genus Stephania; species Stephania yunnanensis. The sequence continues at coordinate 55,609,556 of CM077584.1, forward strand.
AAGTTGTACGAATATCAAATCGATACAACCTAATCAATAGTGTATATAACATCCTTTTGTCACACGATATCCTTTCGTTTAAACGTAAGGCACGTTATTGTCATCCAACATGTTCAATCATACTAGTCTCGATCTCTAGGTAGACTGAAAACATTCAAGTGACATTGATCAATATCAATTCACTTACACTAGGCCTTTTAACAGTCTAACACATCGAGTGATCCACTGGATATCTCTCTTTATATGAGAGGGACAAATTCTATCTTGATTACACAACTTCATCATATTGCTCACACAGTAACCAATCACAACCTTTATAATCGTCTGGTTAAAGACAACGTTTGATAATGTCAAATCATTGTGTTCCTAATGTTGAAGTCTCTGGCAATCTCAAGTCAGAGGACTGGAATATATACCTATCGTGAGAAACAACAATGACTTAATCCATGTGATGTTCTCATAGCGGGTCGGTCCAGTACTTTGTTCCCTAACAAGTACTCGTGATCTTGATTCGTATCCCTATACGTATAATCATCATATGATCATCAATCAAGACTAACACTAGTCTTAATTCATTATAGTTCCCAGTATAATGATCGACTAGGGACATTTAGGATATTTATGTAAATACCCATGGATCTTATTATAATGTAAACATGCAAATTAATTATAATAAACAACAAATGAAATCCTCTATTTTATTAACTAAAAGTATTCATAAAGACAGTTAATGGATTGACCTAGGGCACATGCCCCAACATCTCCCACTTGCACTAGGGCCAACCATATATGCATCTAATGCCTAATGATCTAACATGACCATCATGTTTTACTTGTGGAAGAGCTTTTGTCAATGGATCCACAACGTTGTCTTCAGTAGGTACTCTGCGAATCTTTACGTCTCCCCTCTTAATAATTTCTCTGATGAGATGAAAACGCCTGAGTATATATTTGGATCTGTGGTGTGATCTAGGTTCCTTGGCCTGTGCTATTGCCCCGTTATTGTCACAATACAAACAAACATGGTTAGCAATACTTGGAACCACACCTAGTTCAGAAACGAATTTTTTGATCCAAATCGCCTCATTCTTTGCATCGATCGACGCCGCAATATACTCGAACACTTTGTAGTAATCTCGTCATAGTCTCCGCTTCGAACTTTTCCACCATCGCACCCCCATTCAAAGTAAACACATATCCAGATTGCGATCTAAAATCATCTATATCAGTTTGAAAACTTGCATCTGTGTAACCATTTACAATTAGAACATTTTCAAAACCTCCATAGACTAAGAACATTTCCTTAGTCCTTCTTAAGTATTTAAGGATGTTCTTTACTCCTATCCAGTAACTCTCACCTGGATCTGACTGATATCTGCTTGTAGTGCTCAAAGCATATGATACATCAGGTCGAGTGCATAACATCGATGAAATCTTATTCATACGGCCTCGCTCATCATTTGTCTTAGGACATTGAGTCTTGCTGAGACTTATCCCATGAGACATTGGCAACAATCCTCTTTTAGAGTCTTGCAAACTGAACCTATTCAGCACCTTGTCTATGTAAGCACTCTGACTTAGATCGATTAACCTCTTATATCTATCCCTATAGATCTTTATCCCTAGGATATAGTCTGCATCTCCTAAGTCTTTCATTGAGAAACACTTCCCTAACCAAGACTTGACATTCTGCAATGTTGGGATGTCATTTCCAATTAGTAATATATCATCAACATATAGTACCAGAAAAACAACTGCACTCCAACTGACCTTCTTGTATACACAAGGCTCGTCTTTGTTCTTAATAAAACGAAAATCTTTGATTGCTTCATCAAAACGAAGATTCAAACTCCGAGAAGCTTGCTTTAATCCATAAATGGATCTTTGAAGCTTGCATACCTTCCTAGAATTCTCAGGATGTACAAAACCTTCAGGTTGTGTCATATACACGTCCTCAAGCAGCTTTCCATTAAGAAATGTTGTTTTTATATCCATTTGCCATATTTCATAGTCATAATATGTAGCAATGACAATTAAAATTCTTATGGATTTAAGCATGGCTACTGGCGAAAAAGTTTCATCATAATCAACACTTTGAGTCTGCCTGAAACCTTTTGCTACAAGTCTTGCTTTAAAAGTATGCACTTTGCCATCCATGTCAGTTTTCTTCTTGAAAACCCATTTACATCCAATGGTCTTACCACCTTAAGGTAAATCAACCAAGTTCCAAACTTGGTTATCATACATGGATTGCATCTCAGAGTTCATGGCATTTAGCCATTTATCTGAGTCTGGAACAGACATAGCCTCCTGATAAGTGGTGGGCTCATTTTGGTCTATAAGCAACACATCACGACTATCAGTAATGAGAAATCCGAATATCTTTGGCTCATGTCTTACTAGATTTACGTGGGCCTTGTGTCACTTGTGGAGGTTCGACTGGTTCGGAACGTTGTTGAACTTCCAGTAGCGGTTCAGTGTTTACCTGTGATTCTTGAACTTCTTCAAGATTTATTTCTCTCCCACTAGTGTATTTTGAAATAAATTGTTTTTCCATAAAGGCACCATACCGAGCAACAAACACTTTGTTCTCAGCGGGATTATAAAAGTAATATCCTTTTGTTTCCTTAGGATACCCCACAAATAAACACTTGTCAGATTTAGGTGCTAGTTTTTCTGAGACTTGTCGCTTTACGTAAGCCTCACAACCCCAAATCTTAAGGAAAGACAAACTAGGTCTCTTCCCGTACCATATCTCATATGGTGTTTTATCAACCGCTTTAGAAGGAACTTGATTTAGAGTGAAAGCTGCAGTTTGTAATGCGTAACCCCTCAAGGATATTGGAAGATCTGCATGACTCATCATAGATCGAACCATATCTAATAAGGTTCGATTTCTCCTTTCTGAAACTATATTCCATTGTGAATTTGCTGGTGGAGTCAATTGGGAGACAATCCCACAATTTCTAAGATGATCATCAAATTCTTGGCTTAAATACTCACCACCTCGATCTGATCGAAGTGTTTTGATAGTTTTACCAAGTTGATTCTCGCACTTCATTTTGAAACGTTCGAAACATCTCAAATGATTCACTTTATGTTTCATAAGATATACATAACCATATCTCCGTCGAAATCATCGTAAATGTAATGAATTACTGATAACCTCCTCTAGCCATTGTGTTTATAGGACCGCATACATCAGTATGTATTAGACCCAATAAATCACTTGCCCTTTCACTGTGTCCAGTAAAGGGACTTTTAGTTATCTTGCCCAATAAACAAGATACGCACGTATCATATGTTTCTAAATCAAATGAATCTAGAAGTCCATCTTTATGGAGTTTCGTTATGCGTTTCTCATTTATGTGCCCGAGACGACAACGCTAAAGATAGGTTTGATTCAAATCATTTGACTTGAATCTCTTTGTATTTATGTTAAAGAATGGAGTATCAGTGGACTTTTTCATGCTTAGAATATAAAGACCATCATACAAATCAGCATTTGCATAAAATATGCCTTTACGAGAAATGGAACATCTATTATTTGCAATAATAAAATCAAAACCATCCATATCCAAACATGAAACAGAAATAATGTTTCTGCTCAAGGCAGGCACAAAATAACAATTATTTAAAGTTAAAATAAGTCCACTAGATAAAACTAAGTCATATGATCCAACAGCCAGGGCAACAACTCTTGCTCCATTCCCTACGTGGAGGATGACTTCTCCTTTCTTCAACTTTCTACTTCTGGTGAGTCCCCGCACATTTATACAAATGTGAGATCCACATCCAGTATCTAATACCCAGGAATCACTAGTAGATAAATTAATTTCAATAACATAAATACCTGTAGTGGTAGTCGCACTACCCTTTTTCTTCCTTAGATCTTCCAGATAGAGTTTGCAATTTCTGAACCAATGTCCAGTGCATGTGAAATGACAATTTCCTTCTTTTTCTTTTGGGTGTTTTGAAGCGAGAACAGTGGGGCTTGACTTGTTCCAGCTTTGTATGACAAAAGAATGAACAGCCTTGGCAACTCTAGCCTTGCCTTTGCCTTTGCCTTTCTTCTTCATTCCCTTTCCTTTTGGACCATCTACACATTACTGTAGAGGGTTTCTTGATATTTTGTTCGGCAGTTTTGAGCATCAAATGCAACTCGAAATTGATTTCTCCATATTATTCATATTGTAGTTCATCACAAATTGTGAGTAACTCTCTCGGTAATGAATTCAAGATCAAATCCGCGGCCAACTCTTGGCTTATGGGGAATCCGAGTCTATCAAGCTGGTCAACATAGCCCTTCATCTTCAGAACGTGAGGACTTACTGACGCACCCTCAGTCATCTTGCAAGAATGTAGGTTTTTGACTGTCTCGAACCTTTCTTGCCTAGCTTGTTGTTGGAACATTTCCTTCAGCGTTATAGCCATGTCGTAGGCTTCTATTAGTTCCATGTCCTTCGAAGTTCAGAACCATAGTTGCCAAGCATAATACATGCAACATCGTAGAATCGTTGACATGCTTACTATGCGCATCCTTCACAAACTTTCGTAGCATTGGGTGGTGGGTCCTCGGGATTGGAGCATCCAGGACATACAACTTGCGTTCATGCTTAAGAACAATTCTCAAGTTTCGAACGATCAAGAAAGTTAGTCCCGGATAGCTTATCCTTCTCAAGGATGGATCGCAGTGACAGGGGATTATTGTTACTTGAAGAGGCCATTGATCTACAATAAAGATTATACAAATTTTATTTTAGTATAGAGGAATAGACTCCTACTAAATTAACAACCCTCAGAAAACGTACTGTTTATTTAGGGGACTAAAATCCATATTTCACCTAATTCTATGACAGCTATGGCATGAAACACAGAACTATATTATTTAGGTAGGTAACAGTTACCAATTACATTTTATGTAATTTTTAGATCTTTTTATGAGATACGGGACATCTTATGTCTTAGCATGTTTTTATCTCATCATTTGCCTAAAGCTCAAAACTATTTTGATGATTTTATTAAGTCGGACCATTTTAAACATTTAGGTAACTCTCACCCAACTTGTCTCACCAAGATAACACAATACACCCAGCTATGGCTGAAACTATATTAGTGTGATCGAGGCCTTTGACAAGTGTTTAAAATGGATGACGTGAGACTTAAAATTTAATAGAGAGATTTTATTCAGTTTTAGTGATTTTTATGTAAACAATGAAATATCATGTATTCTATTGATTTGTTCAATCACTAAATAATTTGGAAATTTTTATACTATTCACTAATAAAAGAATTTTCGTGTGCTAGGATTAGTTAGATACGGTCCCATTGGCCGATCAATAAGCGAGTGATTCCATTGACCTGGTCAATGGATTTAGGTACAAAGCGTGCGTCCCTTTTTTTTTAGAAGACGAATCTCAATTTCGAAAATTGAAATTCGCTAAAGAAAATCATAGTTTTCGCTGATTTTACTATACTAAATTTACCCCTTAATTTATCCAGAATTAAGTCAATTAAGACATTTTTAATTAACCCGGGCCCACATCTAACTAATCATCTTATCCTAATCCAATTAAGACTTTAGATATTTGAATCCTAGCATATCACCAATAACAAAATTCTTGATATTTATCTCCTATCCAATAGGGATAACGAAACCGATTTTGATTATATCTCCTAATCTAATTTGTTATCCGTCTTTATCAAATAAAAAGTTCATAACAAAATAGATATAACGAGATAAATAAACAATTTCAAAAATTAATTATTTGCAATTTCGGTCCTCAGGCAGATAATCACAAATATGTCATTGAATCATGAACTACTATCCCAATCGAACCTAATCATATTAGTTTCGAATTAATATTCGGCCTTATACAATTCAAGAAACGTAAGACAATGTAACCTAAATATGCATACTGAATTACAGAGATTTCATCCATGCATCAATACACGAAAAATAAAGATTATACCTAATGGTGTCATGGATCACAGAACACGAAATTCAATTCATTGAAATTATTTGAATTAACCTAACATGGTTACTAGCATGTAAGAAACTGATTTTAATTAAATCACGAATATATGTATCATATACACAAAACATGATAATAAATCTCACAGGAAACTTATGTATATCCCACATACATCAACTATTAACACGCTTTCAATCATATATCATGTATATATCAGAAGAAAACATGCAATGAATTTAATGGAATCAAAATCGAAGGCTCTGATACCACTGTTGGGTTTTGGGGTTCATATACAGAGGAAATTACAAAACAATTTTGACAAAAACCCCAACAGGATCCGAATCTAATTCCATTAAAACGTTTAAACCATGAAAAACTTAATCATACCTCAGTCGCAATATACCTTTCTGAAGGTTGATCGATCTCTAAGGCGCTGCCAACGACGAACGCCCTCTACCAGTAGTTCACACACGAACGAGCGGCCGAGATTCGAAGATCCTTTTGTTTCTCTCCAAAACGATCCAGAGCATACCAAAAACCCTAAGTCGTTTCTAAAATGAAAATAGAGTTTCGGCCTATTAATCTTTCGTTCGTGTGTTCTAACTTAAAGCGTCTATTTATACAACCCTTGTATATAGACGGTTAAGTAAATTACACATATACCCTTACTTAAAGAAGTATAAGTGTAATACACCACAATGACGTTTCTTTCATGAATTTTATCACATAAAATTCATTTTTCTGAATCATCTTAAAATCTCGCAAAACCATTCTTAGTGTGCGACCCAATAGGCTCATACGACGTTGGCAGTGTACCAAAAGACATTTTGGTATACAAGTCATAAGCAGTCTCTAGCAAGACATTATGACTACCCGAGTTGTACGAATATTAAATCGATACAACCTAATCAATATTGTATATAACATCCTTTTGTCACACGATATCCTTTTGATCAAACATAAGGCATAGAATTGTCATCCAACATGTTCAATCGTACTAGTCTCGATCTCTAGGTAGACCGAAAACATCTAAGTGACATTGATCAATATCAATTCACTTAGACTAGGCCTTTTAACATGATCTAACACATCGAGGATCCACTAGATATCTCTCTTTATATGAGAGGGACAAATTTATCTCGATTACACAACTTCATCACATTGCTCACACAATAACCAATCACAACCTTTATAATCGTCCTAGGTTAAAGACAACGTTTGATTGTGTCGAATCACTTGTGTTCCTAATGTTGAAGTCTCTGGTAATCTCAAGTCGAGGATCTGGAATATATACCTATCATGAGAAACAACTATGACTTAATCCATGTGATGTTCTCATAATGGTCTGGCCCAAGTACTTTGTTCCCTAACAAGTACTCGTGATCTTGATTCGTATCCCTATACGTATAATCATCATATGATCATCAATCGAGACTCACACTAGTCTTAATTCATTATAGTTCCCAGTATAATGATCGACTAGGGACATTTAGGATATTTATGTAAATACCCATGGATCTTATTATAATGTAAACATGCAAATTAATTATAATAAACAACAAATGAAATCCTCTATTTTATTAACTAAAAGTATTCATAAAGACAGTTAATGGATTGACCTAGGGCACATGCCCTATCAATCTCCATCGATTCCAACCCAATAAACATGAATAAGATGTCCCTTACAACATTTGGCTGTGTCTTTTGCGAAAAATGGATGTGCTCCCAGAGTTGAATGACGAGGGAGATCGGTCGGTGCAAATAGTGAGAGGGCTGGGGACGAGCAGGGAAATTGAGTAGTTAAGGAGAGGGGGGCATATTTGGTATATAGGAAAAAGGGAGTGTTGGGGGTGCACTAAGTAAACGATTGGGTGCGTTTAGCCCTTTTTCACATTCAATCTTCTCTTTCATTGTAGGGCACTTTATGTTGCTTGAGAATGATGGTGTCTGATAGACTGACCAATTATGTGCATGATTTCTGATAAGTTGGACTGCAACAATGACTCAATCTTGTCGAATAGTGATCACATTCTTAATCGCGAGTGAGTGCATTCGACCGATTGCTATGGCGTTGTTTTTTGCTCTTGCAGCTGTAAGAATCTGACTTGGAAAAAGAATTGGAGAAGTCGATAGGGTTGAACGCACAAAGGGATAGGCAATGGTGATTGGTATTGTCTTTAACGTTACTCGCGCAAGAAAAAAAAGAACGCCTGTTTAAGCTGTTCTTCATATGTAATGCATTTTGTTTTTTTTTTTTTTTTTTTGAGGTTGATATAGAATGCATTTTGTTGTGAACTTGCTGCTTTGTAGTGTACAAAAAAAATGTAGCACCATAAAATGATACTTGATATCCATTTTCTTTCTATTGCTTAGAACCACTTAAGGTACAACAATTGGATCTACAAACTCCATATGTTTCAGTGGAGTGGAGCTGGTTGGGTAAGTTGAGACATTGGAGTGATGAGTGGAGCTAAGTTTTATAAAAGGTATAATTTGTTCATCAACTTTTGCCTTTTTGTTGATTTGGTCCTCAAACTTCGTCGGTTCGCTTTGTTGGTCCTCGATTTTCATTTTCCTCTATATTTAGTCTATCTATTAAGTTGGAGGGTAAATGCCTCCTATGATTTACCAGTGGATCACGAACAGTTCACAATCTGTTCATTGACTCCAAAAAAATTGATAGAATTTTATAAAAATACAAAAAACAAAAAACAATTTTTTTTTTTTTTTGATACATCTTGAAACAACAAATTTAATTTAGGGCTCACCAAACACGCGCTTCATACCTTTCGATTTAAGATGGACCGAAATTTGTTTTTGTTTTGTTGTTTATAAAAATCGTTCGTTTATTTATTTACTTATTTATTTTTTATTGATGAACCGTCCGTGAACCGCTCGTGAATAACTCCGTCAGCAATCATTACTGTCCACTTAACTGAAGCGTAAATGTTGAGTGAAATGAAAGTTCATGGACCAAAAATGAGCTGATGAAAATTTGATATTGAAATAAAAAAAAATCAAAATTCAAGGACCAAATGATGGGTTTTGGCTATAAAAAAAAATGATATTGTAACCAAACAACAACATGCAACGGTCGGTGTCCCTTGGTTTTGAAACGATTCTGGACTCAGCTCCCCTCAGTCCTGGTCGAGCCCACTCGCCCGCATCGCAATTAAAAACGCTACTAGCCGTTGATTTTTGAACGAAACGATCCTTCCTTCTCATCTCATTTGGTCACGCAGATCGCATGCTCAGCTCTTCCTTCCGCCATTGACGATCCATTCCAACAATCCCTCGTTGTTGGCTTTCGATAGGTTCATTCTCTTCTCTTCTCTTCATAGAATTTCAATTCAGTGTTGTTCTTCTTCAATTCTTTGACCTAAAAACCAGTTCTTTTGAGCAAGATTTCAACAATCTTTGGTGCCTTTCAATCGCGCTCCATTGGCTATGAAAACCTAATTTACTTGTTCAAGTGCGATCGAGAATCTACCACTAACCCTAGTTTTGGTGTTAAATTTGGGACTTTGATTAGGTTAGTATTAGGGTTTACTGATTTTAATGAATATCGAAGAAGAAGCGCGAATCTTGCGCGAGAGAATTGGAGGGTTTTGTGCTGTTAGATGAAAATGTTCAAAGTGAATTTCATCTTGAATGTTAATTTGTATGCCTGTTAATGCAAATGCCGAACTGCAAATAGTGAAGGAAGGTACTTCTGTAGAGATTGAACGGTTATCAATCTTAACTCTAGGTCTGGATCAAATGATTCAATTTTGAGTGTCAAGTTTTTATCATTGCTGGAATCGTTATATTTAACTTATGAGGATAATAATGGATTGAGAGATGAATGTCTTCAACTTACTTGTCTTTGCAAATTAAAATAGCCACGGAGACTGGGAGCGTATTTTGTATATTGGATTCTGTATTATGTGGATTTTCCCATGAAAATGTAGGAGCTTTACAGCCAAGATATCCCACTTTACGTCCTTACTCCTTCCGAGTTGTCAGTTTTATTCATTTTCTGGTAACTTTAGAACCCTATATGATTTTAAGTTTTGCATCGGTTTCAATCAGCTGCAAAGGACTTAGAAAAGGAACAAGTGTACTGTCTACCAATGCCTTTTCTCCCATACCCATTGTAGAGAGAGCTGCATATTTCTTCCTTTGAGTCATTGACATGAACTTCGTGGATTGTTAAGACCAACTTGAATGGGAATATGATGGAGTCTTCACAGAATTACACACCCCCGTATTTTGCAATTGTTTGAGCTGAAAATGATCTATGATTTTGACAACTGTTACTTATGTTATTTTTAATGGTCTGTGTAATCCACTGTTTTCGACTGATGAATGCCAAAAAATGTTAACAAAAAAAACTCTGGTTGAATCACTATCTGATTTCATTTGCTGTTTTCGATAATGGATTTTGATTTTTCTTTTTCTATACCAGTGAAAGAGAAGTATGAGGAAGAAATGTATGGATGGGCAACCAATTGACAAAATGACTGGGCAGTGGAAACAGGAACCATCTGAGGATCCTGGTTCAGAGCTGTCCTTGGAGACGGAAAATATGGGTGTTGGACGACACTTGAGCAGTTCAAATGAAAAGAAGAGGGCACTTGAAGGATGTGGAAGTGATTCAGATTCTTTTGGGCCTAACTCGGCGCCAAAAAAGCACAGGCTAGAACAGTCTTTGGATGTAGATGATGCAAAAACTCCTTCGGTGGATTACCTGAGCAAACATGGAACCTCCAAAGTTTCTATGGATGATGGTAATGATAATCAGCAGGAGGAACAAACTGGAAGTTCTGGAAAACGAAGGCGTTGTCAATGGGATGTAGAGGCTGAAGGTAATGGAGAAGAAGGTGTATGTGAAAAGACTAGTAAACGGCAGAAAACAAGGTGGGATGATGATTCTTCCCAGCTTAAAATGCTGGGTCCATTACAATTGCCAAGCTTTTCCAAGAAACTCGATGTGCCTGACTTGGATCTTGAAATTCAAAAGCTGAAAGTTAAACTTAGAGAGATTAACAGGAAAATCCTCAGGGTAGGGGTTCATTGTGAGAGATATGAGGGAAAATATGGTACTCTGCCTTCACTCGCCGATGATTTCGGAGTGAAAAACAAATCCAGGAGTGTCAAGTACTATGAGAAACTTGTTAAAGATCGGCAGTGTGTCATCTCAAAGTTGATTAAAAAGAACCCCACCTTCATGCCTCCTCCTGAATACAAGTCTTCAAGATTTTGCAAGAAATTGTACATTCCAGTAAAGGAATATCCAAATTATAATTTCATTGGTCTAATAATTGGTCCCCGCGGCAACAATCAAAAGAGGATGGAACAACAAACTGAAGCTAAGATTGTGCTAAGGGGTAAAGGCTCTGCGAAAGAAAAGAAGGGACTGCAGAAACCTGAACCCTCTGATGATGATGACTTGCATGTATTAGTAGAAGCAGAAAACCAGAAATCACTGGACAAAGCTGTGAAAATGGTTGAGGAACTGCTAATTCCAGTGTCTGAGGAAAAGAATGAGCTTCGGCGTAAACAGCTAAGGGAGCTTGCCAAAATCAATGGAAGTCTTAAAGATAGAAACTTGTGCAGGACATGTAGTGAGGACGTGCACAAGCATCATGCGTGCCTGAGCCTGAGTTCAACCTTCCTGGATAGCAATGACTCCTATGGGCTATATGACGGTGGAAGCAATCGAACGACAGCCAATTGCCCTCCTATCTCGCCTCCCTGCACATGGCCTGATATGCAGTTTCACAGCTTTCCTGCAGACCCCCGAGGCATGGAATTCACTTCTGGCCCACCATATGCTCCTAGCTATTTGCACTATGGCTTAAGGTCTTCACCCTCCTATGGTTCTCATTCTCATCCTGGTACTGCTTTTGTTCCAGCCAAAGGCAACACAGCAAATGGAAGAATTGACCGTGGCGATGTGCTCTATGGCTCATATGGTTCTCATTCTCATCCTGGCACTGCTTCCATTCCATACGAAGGCAGCAATACGAACGGAAGAATTGACCATGCCGATATGTTCCATGGTAATCTTCCACATATATTGCCCCAGCACTGGTCCTCCAATGGTGATCGTCGCAGCCCTTGTGCATATTCATCGATAACACACCATCATAGCCCCTGCCAAATATGGCCAGGTCCTCCGGGATCATTGCTGTCAGATGCGCAATCTCCATCAACCGAGAAAGACGAATTTGGTTTGCCACCTATCTCTGTCTTTTTAGGTCACACAGATCCCAGTGTTGAGGAGAATCCCATGTCTTGCTCCCCATGTTATGTTCCTGTGTCGCCACCTTCTGTTGCAATTTTCGCTCAGAGTCCATACTACCATTCCCCATATCAGCCATACTCCGCCCCCAGAGACAATTTCTGTCGATGGATTTATCCACCACATTTGTTCAGCAGAGACCTGATGCCTATTCCTTGTATACCCTGTTACCCTACCGTAAGGATACCATTATCATAGAAAACAAGCATACGGCAAAACTGTACAGCTCTCTTTTGAGGTTTTTCTCTCCTTGTTTTCTCTTAAAAAAAAAAATCTGCCTGTAAATAATTGTATTTTGTGTTGCAAGCATTGTGTGATCAATCAACGATGAAGATAGTTTTCTTTCTTTCTGATAGGAACTTTGGTACGTCACAATTTCCAACTTTCATACATGTTATGTGCAGTGGGAAGGCTTACTGGTTTATGGAACAATTTTCTTCTGCTCTTCTTTGCTTGTTTCATGAATTTTACTTTTCGATCTATATTGTGGTCCTCCGTTGCATTTGATTTTTGGTACAGGTTCTTAATTTGCATTTGGTGCATATGTTTCAAGCACTACCCTAAAGTCTTGGATATTAAGGATGGCTTTCCAGGTTCTGTGGGACCTTACCATGTTTCTTATCTGACGTCACAAAATCCTATAGAAATTACTGACTTTGAACTGGACCATGGCACTGCGTACGCAGACCATGCTGATGTTGCTTGCCTATACAAGTTGGTGCCTAGCATGCATGACGAGTTTTGGTCTTAATGTTGCACGATCGGCACAGGTTAGTAATTACCGACTACTAAAATTATAATGCAAGTACTAATCCAATGCTATTGAGTTGTATGTGGATGTTTTCATTTGTCAAAGAATGTATGTAATTAGTGGTCACTTTCTTAATGTTGACCATTAGAATGGTAGGCAGTTTTTGAATGAGTGATATTATACTAGACAGAAGAATGGATTTATTCTTGATACTTACATAAGTTTCATTTTTTCAGCTGTATAGAAATACTGCGGGCTTCATTTATGTACTGTCCATAGTGTTGGCATTGTTTCTGGTGCCTTTTTAAGCATCTATTGTAGATGACGATATGAATTGCCATTCACTCTGAATTTCATGACGCGATAGATGGTTATCTGTATTGAAATGTACGATGTGCTACATTCATGAAATGTAATATATTGTCTATTGAATTTTGCTGCAGCTACCTTCCAAGTGTATTGCTCGAGCTGCTACCATGTCTATGAAGTTGGAAGCATGGGTAAGTGCTCGAACAATTACCAATTGGCCCAGCTGCACAATTTGAGAAGAGGATATGAACATTTGCATTGGCCAAATTTGGGTGGTAGTTCGTTGGTTGAGGGCTCTGAAGGTATTGGTAAATCGAGAGACTCATACCGTGAACTCTTTCAAATATCGAATGCTGCATTGATCAATGCTGATGCTGCGCCGACAACTTTCCATTCTTTAAAGCATGCTAGTAGCCTGGCAGAGGAAATATTAAAAGGTACTAATTTATTCTCTTTGTGAAGTATCAGTCTGTCATTTACTGAATGTGCATGTTCTTCTAAATTACTTTCAATAGTCAAATTATTCACTACATTGCCGTCACAGTGGCTTGACATTCGGGGTTTCCTTCATAATATAATTTGTAATCTTTCATCTAAGAATCTATTTACTGTTGAAACTGGTTCTTATTTTATGCAAATATATCCTAACGTTTCAAGGTTTTTGCAAAAATAACCCAACGTTTGAATTTTGGCAAAAATATCATGACCTTTTGATTTCTTGTAAATTATATCTTCACTTCTTATTTTTTAGTGAATTACACTTTAAAATATAACAAATTATGCATACAATTACAACAACAACAACAACAACAACAACAACAACAACAACATAGCCTCAGTCCCAAATTAACTGGGGTCGGCTACATGGATCAAACTTTTCCATTGTGCTCGATTAAGTGCATTTGATAGTGAGCTTTGCAAACCATTCAAATCCCTCCTAATTAATGCATCTCATGTTAACTTTGGTCTGCCCTTACCTCGTCGAATTTCTACAGTTTCTATTGAGTCAAGTTTTCTAGTTGGGGCATTTGTAAGCCGTCGTTGCAGGTGACTAAACCATCGCAACCGCCCTTCCCTAATCTTTGTATCAAATAGTGTTACTCATACTTGTCTTTGAATTTCTATATTTCTTATTCTATCTTTACGAGTTTTACCACACATCCACCTAAGCATCCTCATTTCTGTTACGTTCATTTTCTGTAATCGTTGTTGTTTTATCGTCCAACATTCACTTCCATAGAGCATAGCTGGCCTAATTGTGGTTCTATAAAATTTTCCTTTTAACTTAGTAGGAACATTTCGATCACAAATCACCCCTGTTGCACTCCGCCACTTCCTCCATCCAGCTTGAATTCTATGTGTGACATCATTCTCAATGTTACCATTATTTTGTATGATTGATCCTAGGTATCTAAAGTGGTTTACCGTCATTTCTAAACTCACAGTGCATGTATTCGGTTTTCGTCCTACTCAACTTAAAGCCTTTAGATTCTGTGTTCCTCCAGAGTTCTAATTTCCTATTCACTCCATCTTTAGTTTCATCCACTAAGACAATATCATCTGCAAATAACATACACCATGATATATCTTCTTGAATATGTCTAGTTAGTTCATCCATAACTAATGTAAATAGATACGGGCTTAAAGCCGATCCTTGATGTAGTCATATCGTAATGGGAAGCAATATTGGAGGCAAGCAATATTGACTCTCCCTTCAAATCATGGTATCTACTAGTTCTATTGACTTCCCCGTAAGTGTTCTTATGTTTCATGTTCCTAAACGAATTTTTTCTCCCCGTTGTATTTGTTTTCCTTTTCTATTTCTATTTTGTCTAAACGATCTAGTGTCCATATCTATGATTTTGTTTTTGAAATTATCCATACAATTGAGAATATTATTTTATATAAATGCAGTTGGTATGTAATCTAATGACCATTCATCATTTTGATTGCGGTTTGATACAATTCGCATGAAACTAAAATGTTAGAATATTTTTGCAAAAATGAAAACGTCAAGATATTTTTCCAAAAATCTTGAGATGTTAGGATATATTTGCCTATTAAGCTTATTTTAATTTCTTTGTTTTTGAAAACCAACTGCTGTTTCAACTGATCGATGTGCTCCTTTTTTGTTCTTTCAGAGAAAATAAAACTTCCCTGTTCTGTCAAGTAGTGATCTCTAACTTGGACATTTTATCCTAATTGTTTAATTAGACATTGATTCTGTGCGGTATGGGGCTTGAATTCGTCACTTCATCTGCATCTTGTTCATGGTTTTTTCCTTTATTTCATTATACTGTTTTTTTCACATTCATTCTTTTCTTTCATTGTAGGGCATTCTTTGCAATTCAGATCAGTGATGATGTCCGATAAAATAAACGAACATGTATTTGATTTCTGAGAAGTTGGACTGCAAAATGACCTGAGCAAGTCGAACAGCCTCCAGTCTTAGTCGCAATAGGAGGTGTGCATTCAATTAATCAATGGTGTTATTCGCTTTCACTTGTGCAGTTGTATTGTGTTGTTTAGTGAACGAACTCCCTTTCTTTCTGGCCTAGAAGTTACAATGGAAGAAAAGGAGCTTCTTTTGGTTGTCGTGTAAGAATTTGATATGGAGAAGATGAAATGGTTGAACACACAAGGGCATCGGCAATGGTGGTTGGAAATGTCCTCTCACGTTTCTCGCGTAAGAAAAAAAAAAAATAAAAAAAATAAAATAAAATAAAAAATAAAACAACAACTTGCGCCTGTTAAGTTGTTCTTGATACATAATGCATTTTGTTGTGAATGTACTGCTTTGTAGTTAAAAATTAAAAAGGTCAAATTGGTTAAAATATATTAAACTTTCACAACTTTTGCTGTTATATCATGACTTTTTGAGATTTGCTATTATATCATAACCTTTCTAGATTGTTAAATTTGTTTCCTAAACCATTTTCAAACTTCAAATTTGATGATGGGGCACTTAAAATAATGAGTTTAAATCATAAAATTAATAGTCATTTTGATAATTATGAGTGATTAAATAACTTTTTAAATTAATATTAAGGTGTCACCTCATCAAATTTTGAGTAAAAAATCGACTTGGATACAAATTGAATAATTTAAAAAGATTATGATATAATAACAAATCTCAAAAGGCTATGATATAATAATAGAAGTTGTGAAATGTTATGATATTTTAACCAATTAAACCAAATAGAAAAAAAATAGTCGCACCATATATAACTGATGTTGCATATCATGTTCTTTCCATTGTTTAAAACCACTTAATAAGCTACAGCAATGGTAATATATATGCATGCTTCTGTGGAGTGGAGAGCCTGTCTGACAGTCTTGGTTTTAAAAATATTGGGTGACTACCGACTAGTTTAGGTTTGTGTAGAGAGAACTACAATATGCCCAGCATGAAAATTGCGAAAGGAATATCGTAGCTCAAAGTATAATTGGTGGCCTTGAGTGTGATTTTCCCTTGTTAATTTGTATGTAATGTTAATGCGATTGTTGAACTGTTATAGCGAGGAAGGTAATTCTTTAGAGATTGATCAGTTTGTTTTTATTTTTAATTCATTTTTCGACTTAAGTGGGAGTCGAACTACGACCTTCTTAAAACTTTTCTTTTGGTAAGTGATGTTTCATCTATCTCACTGCTTTGACTATTTAGAGATGGGCATTGCTATATACGCACTTGAATATTTTATAAGGGAAGCATGTATTTTATGTGAGACACCCCAACATTTTGGGTGCCTTTAGCCGTGCCCTTTTAGAGATTGATCAGTCATGACTTTTACGAGTGGTCTTCTCAAGCTGTAGTATACGTGGATTTTCCCATGAAAATATAAGAAATTTATTAAGCCCAAGTTTTCCTGAACTTGAAGCAACAGAAGTCCTGAACAAATCTAGTACTCCTAGATGTCATCAAAAACTACCATTATATGGTAACTTTGAACCTTGATGTTTTTTCGACGACGACACCCAAAAAAATAAAAAAAAACCTTGATGTTTATTCTATATTGACTTAATTAGAGGGGTAAAAACATCCAAAAGACATTACCACTCAAAATATGTTCCCAACTAAAAAAGTCACATATTATATAGTGACAAGAGTGGTATTATATATAAAAGCAATATAGCATCTTTCTCGAAGAAAGTGATGACAAGAGTTTTGTATTAGTATATCCACTAGACACGCATTGAAATGTACGTGAAAGTGCATACATCCCATTGTCGTTCACCGATGGATGTTAAAAAATGATAGGGAAATCTTCATACCTAAGTCATGGATGGGTTGGTCTCACTTAAGATACTTTTCGAAGTCGAGTTGATTGGAAAATGCTTGAGTAATCTACTTTGGACACTCACTTCGAGTACTTAATTAGTGGGCTGCTTAAGTGAATATCCCTTCACGTAATACGCTTTGAGGAGTGTGAGCGCACACCTCGAAATGTATCGCATGGCTGAACACCCACTCGAACCCACTAGGTACTCAAAGTGAGTGTTCAAAGTGGGTTACTTTATCATCTTCCTGCTTGATTAGCTAGGAACTTTATATATTTTAGTTTCTAATTCGTGTAATATGACTGCTCATGCACATTAGGATTAGGAACGTAGATTTATATTTAATTAGTTACTTTTGGCAAAGTATAGTTAGAAGTTGAGTCAGCTAGATAGGTAGATTTTTCTTTTGTTATTTTTGAGTGGTTACTAGTTTGTTTAGTCATTAAGTTTAATTTTGTAGAGCTTTTGCTTCAAAGTTATTTGTTCCACTATGCGTCAAAAGCCCGGACTTTTTGCTTGATTAGTATATTTAGGTATAAAATTTATCAACCCAACACACCCACCAAAATATTTTTCAAACTAACATACTTTTGGCCACGTCACTGCCACATCACGCCTAAGGTGGCATTGTAGAACAAAAACGTGACTCAAGGTCACGATTTGTACCGAATTTTTTGTTTTTTTTTTACTTGCTTAAATCGTGACCCGAGGTTACGATTTCCATTTAAGTGAAATCGTGACCTCGGGTCACGATTTCCACTCATCCCAAAAGCAAAACAGAGATTGCACAAGACGATCTTCACTTCAACTCCACTGCACGACGTCCAGATCGGCTCCACTGGTGCTCTCCATCTTCTCTCCATCTTCTCTCCATCGTCCCTCCAGATCGTCTCCACTGTTGGTTTGAAGGAGGTCAATTAATCAATCGACCGAATACTCGCTCTGTAAGATCAATTTTTGGGAGATTTTGTTTTTTAGGGTTCTTGTGGTTCTTGAATTACAATGGTGGATTGTCTTGTACTGTTTTTTTTTTCTTTGTTTTCGGCATGTTAGCTAAAGTCGAGAAAAACCAAGATTTGACATAAGTTGTGGTTGAAGTGTGAAGTGGAAAATCCAGTTAACTTGGGTGCAGTGGAGTTGAAGTGGAGATCGTCTACATATATAGCATACAACTATATATCTATATATATGTACATACTCTCTTAAGCATAGTTAGTCAATTTAGTCTAATTTAAGAGGGTGAATTTGTTACATAGCTTGGAGGCAAAGATGACAACATAGACACTTATATCATTGGCTTATTTAACAACCCGTGCTCCAAAGTCTTTATGACATAAATGTTGCTTAATTCCCATACTAATTACTTAATTAATTACCTGATTGCACTTGAGGCCACAATATATAGAGATTCAGCCAAGCCCTAGTGCCAACCCTTAAATACCTAATTAATCAATGATTTAGCCTAAAAACTGAATTAATTTATTGTGAAAGATATAATTAAGGTATAGAGAGACCATCACACCACGAAAATCTCCCTCTCCCTCTCTATATATTCCCTTGAAAGCGACATTGAAACGGAAGACATAGTGATTGAATAGCGATAAAGTTTGAAATCCAAAAAAAAAAAGAAACAAATTGCACCAATTAAATACCAAATATATATATGTAAAAAAAAAATCTAAGGTTGAGTTCATTTGAAGTTTTGCATTTTGTCATATTCTCTTAAAATATCATCTTATAAGGTCTTGTGGTTCTTGAACTATCTAAAATGATAAAATTTGACTCAAGTGAACACAAACAAATAGAAGCCTTACATATAGGAAATGGTGAGTTAAGGGTTTCTTTGTGTTTGTTTTGAGAAAAGATTTTATAAACGAAAGATCAATTAAATTGAGGAGTTATCTTTTGAAAAATATATAGCAAAGTCAGGTAGGAGTGGTTGGCTTTTGTTTTCATTCCATATAAGCCTGATCGGACTCATCTAATGACATAAAAAGGTAGTTCCATAATATCATTTTTTTTTTATTGGAGCTCACCCCCTTAAAAGTGGTAGCAACAAAGTCATTGGAAAACCACCCTAAAAAAAGAACAAAAGAGTGCCATCTTATGATGTCTTGTTTTGATAATTAAAGAAGCAGAACTTCTAGGTAATATACAATATTTATTAGTGATTGATTGAGTTTATTAAGTTTACCAAGTATTACCTCAATATAGTAGTTATAACACAATAGACGTACTTGCTCTCGTCGTCAGCAAGACCAACTGCCTAATGCTCCATAGTGAAAGACACTTTCAAGTCTGATGTTTTGCATCCACTTATATATTCATTGTATTTGTTCACTTTCTTATGACTTTGTGGTACATGTACTTTGTTTCAATTAAACCATGTTTTCATATTATTCACACATTTTTGTTTTACCTTTATTGCTTCTTCTATGGAATGTATTGCTACTTGTGTTGTTTCTTCATTGGTTTATGGAATTAATGACAACATTGGTAATGATTTAGGGTTGAAGCGCGATATGGATCCTGACCCTATAGATGACTCGATTTTGACTATGCAAGCTCTCCATAGATCTACCCGCATTTGGAATGGACCGGTAGTACTTCTTCTCGCCTTTTTGCATAATTTTATAGCTTCGTATCTATATTTTAACTAATGTAACTTATATCTCGTATTTCCATTGGAGCCTGGTATATTGACTATCAGGCGTAATTTAGCTGCACTACATCGATTGGTCCCACTGGATGAAGGAATAGTTGGACATCTTCGGGAAGCTGGCTTTTATGGGACGGCGCGAATAGGTTTCATATCAATTGATTGGCATCTCATTACTGCCCTTGTAGAGAGGTGGAGGCCAGAAACTCACACGTTTCATTTTCCTGTTGGCAAGATGACTATTACCCTACAAGATGTACAAATCATCTTAGGGTTGCCCGTCGATGGATTACCAATCACTGGTCGTGTAGAGCAAGATTACGATGCCTTATGCTTGACACAACTGGGCTTCCCATTCCCCAAAAATAACATGACTGGTGGTCGGATTCAAATTCGCCAACTATCAAGATGGTTTCCAAACCTTCCAAATAATGCTGATGATGTGGAAGTGCAACGCTATGCGAGAGCGTACATCCTACAACTTCTTGGAGGAACTTTATTTGCTGACAAGTCTAACAATCTCGTTCACATCACGTATTTGCAATTTTTGGAGGACTTTGAGGCGGCAGGACAATATAGTTGGGGTAGTGCAACTCTGGCTCACCTATATAGACAATTAGGTCTTGCGGCCGACATTGATGGAACAGAGATTGCAGGACCGCTCATCTTATTGCAATTATGGGCATGGGATAGGTTGCCTTTTCTCGCACCAATTATGGGAAACTTTCTTCGAAATGACATCATACAAAATGAAGAATTATTTCCACCTCCTCCATTTGGTCATAGGTAATTAGTATTTTTTAACATAATAATTTCAATTCGAGTATATTTATCTACACGTACATTCATGCATGCTCTGTGTTGTTTTCTACATTTGGAAAGGTGGAGACATGTGTTGGAGACCACAGGAACATCGATGCACGTGCTGACAAAATACAGAGAAATGATTGACACGCAAGCACCCGATGAAGTAAGAAATATACTTAATCATTTTCTCCAACTAGTGCTTATGTCTACATCATGTTGATGGCGGAATTTTATTTATTTCAAGTTGTTTTTTATGACTACAGGTAATTTGAGAACCGTATCCCGAAACAGTGATAAGGGACCTGTCTACGTATTGTAGCAGTGGTCGTGCTATTTGGCGAACGAGGGCACCTTTGCTTTTCTTCTGTGTTGTCGAAATGTATAATCCTGATAGAGTCATGCGACAATTCGGTTTGAAACAAAGGATACCACCTTTACATAGCACAAACATGGAGCTACATAAGATTGACTTGAGAGGGAAAACATATAAGGATTGGAGTGCGGAACATAGTGCTTATGTCTGCTTGTGGAACGAACGTGCCTCCAATATTGCAACTGATGAAATATTAGAGGAGTCATTGGACTTTTACGACCCGTATATGCTATGGTATCGTCGCATTACACGACGATTCACGTCTCGTCGTGGAGCTATTGCTGAGGCATTGGTAAGTGCAATTTTATCTTTTTCAGTCATGAAGTCTTTCAAATAGTTGTTTTCATTTTACTTTTGCATACAACTTCAAAAATATTTTATATGTAGGCACATGGAATGACATCGATTCATCAGTTGACATTGGGTGATGATGTGTCGATTGCACATATTAGAGATGTAGCTGCATCGACTTTAACTGCAGTACAAGCAGAGTATCGCATGCATAATATGCCCACGTCATTTGAAGCTTCTCATCAAACTTCTCATGATGATACGCGTTCGAGGCATGACACTCCAGTGTATACTCCATCAGTACCTCTCAATGAGTTTAAGACTCCACATACTCCATCAGTTCCTCCCTACATGGCATTCAAAGCTACGGAAGCCTTTCCACATACTCCATCAACACCTACATCTTCGCGCCATTTCAATGCAACTCCAATAATGATGAATTTCTCTGAGAGTACAAGTACTCATGACGGTGGAATGCGTGATATCGATGATATTCAAAGAGAAGATGCTCAAAATCTTGCTGATGTGGGGCATTCGAATGTCCCATTAGCGTTAAATCGTAATGTTCGAGTCGTAAAGAGAACACGTTATGGGAATGGAAGTCATTATTTGGGTCAGAATAGGACTTGTTTTTAACTATAATAAGACATTTTTTTTTCTTTTTATTATTGTTTTGTAGTCGATCACCTTGCAATTTCTTCATTTATAGCAACTCAAATTGCAAGTGCTTCATTTATAGCAAATCTTTTTTGTGAATTTGTTGAATTAAAATGTTGTTTTGCAGTATATGATTGCCTGTATTCTTGAAATGATGAAATCTTATCGTGGAAAAGACCTTCAACATCTGTGGTTTGTGTTTCTGGTTGCTAGAAGCAACAGCTTTGGTTAACTTTGTTGATTTTTCAATTCTAATCTTATAATGTTGATTTTCCAATTCTATATTTATCCTCCAAAAATAGCTGGGGCAAGGTTTTCAATTGCGCATTAGTTTCTTTGAGCAAGATGAATTCCTCTTTAAGTCATATACTCTTTTTCTAGATTCTAACGATGATTTAAATTGTTATGATGTACTATCATTTCCAGTTTTTAGATCATAACTTGAGTACAAATAAAAAATTCAATAAAAGCCCTTTTTCCTATCTGTTCAAGGTCGGCTGCATGAATCCATTTCCCCCATGCCTCTGTATTCAAGTTATGAAAATAATTTAAGGTTGCTCCTTAATTATGTCTAGTCCACCTTAGAAAAGATAAGATCATTCCGAGTTTAATCCTCTTCAAGGTCGAAGGTCTTTTCGATACATCTTTTAGTAGTTTTTGGAGGGTATGGTTCCCTTGATGGAAGATTGGAACATCAGATGCATTTCAGAGGACATCTTTCTTCTTAGCGTAGTTTTGTTTAAGCTGTCTTCAATATAGAGTAACACAAGTCCATCTAGGAAACCCCGAGCATTAGGGTACGAGCATTGATTTACTAGTTGTGATCCTCTTAATTTTCTGCCAAGTTGTTAGATCATAAGTTACATCTTTCTTTTTTTTCCTGCTGGAATGGAATCATAAGTTAGATTTTTTTTTTTCAGTTGGAATGGAAAACGTGACTTGCAGTCACGATTTCCTTTGAAGGGAAGTCGTGACTGCAAGTCACGACTTCCACTAAATAGAAAACGTGACTTCAAGTCATGACTTTCAGTTGGTATAAAACGCGACTTGAAGTCATGTTTTCCAGTGACCAACACTACCACTGAGATGGCGCGTGATGTGGCAGTGACGTGGTAAGAAATGTGTTACTTTTGAAAATATTTTCATGGGTGTGTTGGGTTGATAAATTTTATGCCTAAATGTACTAATCAAGCAAAAAGCCCTCAAAAGCCCTACGTAATTAAAGGTACGTGCGAATAGAGCTTGGAGAAGGAAAATACTAGAATGATAACAACAATGTCAACCACAAGATACATAAGCTCATAAGAGCCTTCCATGTGACTTCGACCCATATGTTATAAGTTGAAATTTGTGTATACCCACATCTCGAAGTGCATATAGATGGCTCTTGTGAGCTAATGTGTCTTGCGGTGTGTCATGTTGTTGTCATTCTACTACTTCTCGCTGAAGAAATGGTTGTCAGTAATTATAGATTTGCTACTCCAACAATAAAAAAATGATAATAAGAAAATTCATATATCAATTAGCTAAAGCTTGTCCGTCATCATTCTACATAATCGATCATATATATAAAAGCTCAGTTTGTAATTAAGGCTATGTTTGATTACAAAAAAAAATGTTTCATAATAAAGTTTTAACAGCTCAAATTAATTAAAGTAAGATTTAGCGTTAATCTCGAGAATTAAGAGTCGTAATTCGGGCGTTACGTGGACAACTCGGTTGGCTAGGACACGAGAACCAAGGAAATATGTTATTTATGGATGATGGTTGTGTATATGTGGTGTTTAAAATTATTATTATATATTGCACCACATGTGTATATGTTGTTATCGGGCGAGTTAGTGTGACGGGCGTTCGCCTCGAAAGGCATGTTGACAACCCCGGAATCTAATGACCATGTGTTACCCGTCTTTATCATATAATGGTCATAGATACAAGACCTACTTTCACAACTCAAGAAATGACACAATTTAGGTATCCATAATGGAATAGCTAAAACAATTCATAAAAGAATAAGATTTACAACACCACAAATCATTCACCTAATAGCATGTTGTACTGCTTGATCCACATTCTAAACAATAAAGAATGGCATAGCACATAATTAAGAGTTAATGAATACCATTTAAACATATACCAATGCCATAATAACAAACTCGTATAATGAGATAGGAAAATAAAGTCATGGCATCAAGGGTACAAAAGGCACATCAGTCCAAATGACCATGAATAAGAAGCATAGTGGAAAAGGAAGTGTAGAGAAGTATCTCAATCAATTTACTTACAATCCGTACAAATTCCAAGGCTAATCCATCCTTCGACACCCTGTATCTCACCAACGACCTCTCGATACTCATCCCTAGTTTCCTAAGGTTAATTATGGTGTTTTCATGATTTATACAAACTATCAAAGTTGGATTAAACTGTATATAAAAGCCTCAAACTCTTATTAAAAAATTTATCAAATTTCCAGTGTTTGGCGTTATGGTGGCGTCATGTGTACAAAGGTGATGATGCTACCATGACATCACCTTTGTATCACACTAGATGGACATAGGGT
This sequence comes from Stephania yunnanensis, assembly GCA_039657365.1. Classification (NCBI taxonomy): domain Eukaryota; kingdom Viridiplantae; phylum Streptophyta; class Magnoliopsida; order Ranunculales; family Menispermaceae; genus Stephania; species Stephania yunnanensis. The sequence goes on from CM077584.1 coordinate 55,634,502, forward strand.
CGTGATGGCACCGTGTGTGTTTAGCTGCACGGTGCCATGATAGCGATGAGTCCACTAAATCCCTTACATAGCCCAAGTCTTGACGTTGTGGCGGTACCGTGCACTCTACACCTACGGCGTCCCCTGCGTTAAGCCTGTATGTCTTACTTAAAGTTCAAACTTTCATTCTAATGATCATACACCTCAAATACACCTAAGTCAAGCTTGATCATCAACAATTTATCCAAAATATACAGAACTTAAGTGTTGAAACCCAAAATCATAGTTTTTCCTAAAAATCTATCAAAACACGTACAACTTCAAAATACCATAGCTTTGTCAATTCAAATCGAAATCTATATTTTCTTGATAGCGAATTTATTGGTTTTTCACGAGGAATCCAAATGTATCAACCAATTTTGAAAATGATTTTATTTACCCTATAAAATTAAGCAAAAATCAAAACTAAAGTAAAACTTTAAGTTTTTTAACAAACTTATACAAATTGATAGTGTAAACTCGCTTATCTAGTTGTAGATCACTTCAATTTTAATTTATTCCTCACAAATTCACCAAAATCCTTCACAATCTTTGATCTCCTTCTTTAGGTTTCCTTTCCTCCTTGTTTTGATCAAATGAAATGAATTTGCATGTGTTAATCAAGTAAAAACTCCATAAATACTTTGGACCGGCCTTAGGTTGTTAACTTCTTATATATTTTGCTTTACAATGGTTTCTTTTCTCTAACAATACACTTAATTCTTGGCATTACAAGCTGAGTGGGGCAGCAAGGATGGGGAAGTTTTTCTGATGAATGCTGGCGTTTTGGGGTTTTATTGATTCCTTATATATTATACTAGGCAATTCATTTAGTTTTTTGGATTGACGCTTCTTTTAAATTTTGACGACAAAATAGATGAAAGGCGTAATTTTTTTTGTATTTACAAACGTGTTCAGGGTAGCTGAGGCAAAGCTCCCAACCCTATTATTTCAACATTTGATAATAGCGCAACTTTATATGCATCTTTTTTATCCTTATCTTATTAAGAAGAACAATACAAGATGAGAAAAAAATTAATAATTAAGAAAGCTGATATTTACATTTTTGAAAGAGTGAAGGTTTGTCATTTGGAAAAAACGTTTAATTCTAGTTCGGTTAAATGAAGAATGGGTCATGTTGCTTCTTGAACTTTAGCAAGCCAAATGGCTAGCTAGCTAGCTAATCCTTGAAGTAGGAATAAATAAATTAAGGACCTTTATACTATAACATAGAAAAGACAAAGACAAACGATAAGCATTTTCTAGTGTGTAGTGCCTATATTGGTTAAGTGTGACTTAATAAAATACTTAAGTAGTTATCTCTCCCCAAACAGAATCGAGACTTTTTAGAGTAAAATCACATGCCTGTGAGTTAAAAGTGGTTAAGGTGGAGATAACATCAGAACTACTGAGATTCACGGACTCGCGGATAAAGGCGCAGGTAGGCCCAACAAGTGGTATCAGAGCCGATGGTTCGGCTGGGACAATGCATGTCTGTTGGTAGTTGAGGTTCCTCGAGTCGTCTATTTCGAGATGAGCAATGACAGATCACGTGGTGAAGCATCTTGGAAGAAAGTCGGTGTAAGGTGGCAAATGTGGAAATTGCTGGGATGTGTGGATCAAAATATAGTCCCACATCAGTTAACTGTGACTTGATAAAGAAATGCTTAAGTGGTTATCTCTCCTCAATTAGTATCGAGGCCGCCTTTTAGAGTAAAACCTCACACCCGTGAGTTGAAGGTGGCTAGGATGGGGACAATATCGGTACTAGTGAGACCCACAGACCCGCGAACAAAGGCGCGGGCTGGCCTAACAAATGGAAATAGAGCCCATGATCGAGCTAGGACAAGGCATGTCTGTTGGCAGTCACGGGTTAGTCGAGTCGTTTCTTTTCAAGATGAGTGATGACAGATCATGTGGTAAAACATCTTGGAGGGAAGTTGGTCTAAGGTGGAGCTAAGGCACCTGAGATTTCGGTCCAAGGTGGAGATAGTTGGGATGTGTAGATCAAAATATAAGCCCATATTGGTTAAATGTGACTTAATAAAGAAGTACTTAAGTGTTATCTCTCCCAAAATAGTATTGAGACCTTTTAGAGTAAAACCCCACACCTGTGAGTTGAAGGTGCCTAAGGTGGGGACAATATCGATACTAGTGAGATCCACGAACCTGCGGATAAAAGCGCTGGCAGGCCTAACAAATGGTATCAGAGCCGATGATTAGATTGGGAAAAAACATGTCTGTTGGTAGTCGCGGGTTCCTCAAGTCGTCTCTCCTCGAGATAAGCAATGACAGATCATGCGGTGAAACATCTTAGAGGGAAATCGGTCTAAAGTGGAGCTAAGACACCTGGCGGAGATTGTTGGGATGCGTGGACAAAAATATAGGCCCACTTTAGTTAAATGTGACTTAATAAAGAAGTACTTAAGTGGGTTATCTTTCCCCAAATAGTATAGAGGCATTTTAAAGTAAAACTCCACACCTATGAGTTGAAGATGACTAAGGTAGAGAAAATATCAGTACTAGTAAGATCTATGGACCCGCGGATAAATATGCAAGCGGGCCCAACAAATGGTATCAGAGCCGATGATTCTGCTGGGACAAATCATGTTTGTTGGTAGTTGCGGGTCCCTGAAGTTGTCTCTCCTCGAAATGAGCAACGACAGATTATGCGGTGAAACATCTTGGAGGGAAGTTGGTCTAAGGCGGAGCCAAAACACTTAAGATTTCGGTTCAAGGTGGAGATTGTTGGGATATGTTGACCAAAACATATGCCTACATTGGTTAAACGTGATTTAACAAAGAAGTACTTAAGTGAGTTATCTCTCCTCAAATAGTACCAAGTTCTTTTAGAGTAAAACTCCACACCTGTGAGTTAAAGGCGGATAAGGTGGGGGACAATATCGTTACTAGTGAGATCCAAGGACTTGCGGATTAAGGCACATGCAAGCCTAACAAATGGTATCAGAGCCGATGATTCGGTTGAGACAAAATATGTCTATCGGTAGTCGCGAGTTCCTCGAGTCGTCTCACCTCAAAATGAGCAATGATAAATCATACGGTGAAGCATCTTGAAGGGAATTCGGTCTAAGGTGGAGACAAGGCACTTGAGATTTTGGTTCAAGGTGGAGATTATTAGGATTAGTGGACTAAAATATAGGCCCATATTGGTTAAATGTGACTTAATGCAGAAGTACTCAAGTAGGTTATCTCTTCCCAAATAGTACCGAGACATTTTAGAGTAAAATCCCATACATTTGAGTTGAAGGTGACTATGGTATAGTCAATATTCGTACTAGTGAGATCCACGGACCATCGGATAAAGGCGCGGGCGGGCCTAAAAAATGGTATCAGAGCTGTCATTCGGCTAGGACAAAGCATGTCTGTTAGTAGTCGCGAGTTCCTCGAGTCGTCTCTCCTCGAGATAAGCGATGATCACTACAAGGAAAATGAAATTTAGAAACGGAATTAGCAATGGAATTAAGTTCCGTTGCTAAAAAAAGTAGTTAGAGACGGAATTGGGACGGACGAATTCAAAGACGGAATTGAGACGGATCAGAGACGAAAATAGAGATGGAATTAAATTACGTCTCTAAAAAATGGCGCCAACATTCCCACCAAAACTTTATTTTCTTATAACCGTTCATCAAATCTCGAGATTTGTGCGTGCCCAATCCATCCCCCCCTCGAAAATCCCCAAATCCCACAAGTTCGTCGTTTCGTTCGTCTCGGTCTCAGTCTCTGCTCTCAACTCTGGTCTCTCCGATCGTCTCGTCTCGGCCTCTGCTCTCGCTCTCAACTCTCGTCTATCCGTCTCTTGCTCAACCCGTCCCTCTGGTCTCTTCGTCTCTCTCTGGTCACCGCCTCCCAAATCCCCAACCCCCAACAAGTCTCTCGTCTCGGTCTCTTGCTCTCAACTCTCTCTCTCTGGTCTCTCCGTCTCTTGCTCAACCAGTCACTCCGGTCTCTCTGGTCTCTCCGTCTCTCTCTGGTCACCTTCCCCCAAATCCCCAACCCCCAACAAGTCGATCGTCTCCGTCATCGGATCTCAACTCTCTCTCTCTGGTCTCTCCATCTCTTGCTCGGTCACGGCTCTCCGTTCTCTCTCCAGTCACCGCTCACCGCTCTCCGCTCTCACCGGTGACCGATCTCTCATCGGTCATCTTCGCTCACCGCTCTCTCTCTTTCATTGCTATCTACTCTCTCGGTCGCTTCGTGCTTACCGCTCGCTCTCTTTCGTCATCAAGGTAACAATCAAATAAAAAAATTGTAACACCCTAATTCTCTTGAAATTGTATCTCGCTCACATTTTCATCTTTGGTTTGGCTATCATGTGCATTTGTTGGTGTTCTTCACTTGATCTATTAAGTTACTGTTGTGTATTTTGTTTGGTTTAGAAGTTTTTGTTCTGCTCTTCTCTTGCATGCTTAGTTGTTTTGTGGTTATGCTTGTTCTACCGAGTAACAATGAAATGTGAACTGCATTTCTCTGTTGTGATCTGGATTTTGTAGTTATGTTCATTTTGCCATGTTTTAGTTATTGCAATGCTACTTGTGAGTGACACGGTTTTCCCTAATCGGATTTGTACAAGTTTTTACCTGTTTATATATGGTTTAGGGTTTAGGGTTTTAGGGTTTGTGTTCTTATGGTGGTTATTGTTGGTGTTGTTTGTGTGCTTACTGGTACTTCCACTGTTAAATTCACCTTCCTTACCAATTTCTATCTATTACGGGACCTTAAGAGTACTTTAGAACTTGCTGTTGGGAGAGTCATAGCTGGCTTGTACATCATTGATTTACTTTCCTTTACTTTAGAGCTTCCTCAGTCATTTACGGTAAGTAATCATAATTTTTCATAGCATCATAGACTTGGTCATCCTTCAGATGTTGTAACTAAAAAGTTAATTCCATTGATTCTAGGTCATGTTCCTATTAGTTCAGATTTTGATACTATGTAGGAATAGGATTGATTGAAGAAACAAAAAACCATTTTTGGTGCATTGGGTTTCTATGTGATTACCTTGTTTTCTTATTTTTTTGAAGATTGGTCTTACATTATTAAGTTGGTTTGATTTGATTTGAAATGTAGATCGTTTAGCTGTGTTTGTTTGCAACTGTGCACAAATTTAGATGTCATGCTAGAGATAAGTGCCGCAAATTGTTTAGGGAGCTTTGGTTGCCATTAAGCAACAAGCATTCACTAGTTTTATTTGATGTCATGCTATGCTCGCGAGAAGTTAAATGTATCTGCCGGTTTAATGAACTCTGTTGTTTGACCAACTTTCTGAACTGAATTAAAAGGGACCTAAAGAATTTCTTTTGTTGGCTGAAAAATCGATTGCTCTCTGACGATGAACCTAAGAGCGCCCTGATAACATTTCCACAAAAGAAGAAATGCCTAAGCTGATCTGTTGTGGAATAGACAATCCTTCAAAACAATCAATAGATGTTAATGTGCATGATGAATATTCATGCTATCTTCATTTCTTCTAGAGAATTTAGGTTTTTCCTGTTGGTGAGGGTGTCCTGAGGTCAATTCCTACTGTTTTCTAAAATGCGCTTTTCAGAAGAATGTTCTTTTAGATTTCTCTTTTCCTTATTTTCTTATTTATCGTCGAAATTTATAAGCTTGTCACGCTTGATGAAACTTATGGTTATCATGTCTGGACAGACCCACGATTGACAGACTACAATACATTGCTTGAGAACATTCCTGGCCTTAAAGAGGGGAAGCCCGCACAGGTGCCAATATATGATTTGAAGTCAAGTAGTCGCACAGGATACATGTTTGCCTCTTGGTCTCTTTCATGGCTACATGTGAGTGAAGCAGTCAAAGTTCTGTTCAATTGACTTCCTAGGAGTTTTAGTTTTCGCTTTGTCAATTAGTTATGCTTCTAGGTTGTTTAATGCATTCTTTGTGCATAGTTTTTTTTTTATTTTGGTCATGAGCTTAAGAAATTGGATTCCCATTTTATTGTTACCCTCATTGAAATAGAACTGAATTCTTCAAACAGGACAATTGAAGTCCCAAGCTCTCGTATTGTGATTATCAAAGGTATCTATGCTTTGAGTGAGAAATTGAGGCCCCTTTTAGATATAATAATATGGCGGGCCATATGGCACACTGTTAAACATGGGAAGGCATATCTTAGTAGCATTCTTTTTCAGTTCATGTTTTTGTTAGTATAGCGCACGTGAGTGCAATCTTATCTGCAATATATAAGTTTGTAGTCACTCTTTTCTTGAAAGTTAGTTATTCAATATTGATTTAGGCCCATGTATTATATTGGTATTAGAGTAATCACACACCAAGGATAAGTTGAGCTCAAATATTGACTCTGATTGGAAGTGGAGTCTCGCAAGTAATTTTGTGCAAGTGTTGGGGAGGAGAACATAGTTTCACATTGCTTGAGTACAAATGCAGGAAAATCTGTGGTAACGTTCTCTTTGCAAGTTAGTGGCCATTGAGAGGTTTTTTCCGTCAATATACAAATGGGCTTCTAGGTAGGATTTTGTTTTAATGGAAGGCCTATAAAATGTAGAAAAAAAGTTCCTCGAAAAATAACATTTAGGAGAAAGCATAAATGCATGTTGCGTTGTGGCTTCCTGCATTAAGATCTATTTAGCAGTTGTTAGTTTTCGCAGACCATTATTCCTCAATCCTTGTATTGGTAAGTTGGTTTAGAGTTCGCACCATCTGATGTATTTTTGCATTCATGCAGGAGTGCTGGTTTTATGGACTTTGAGACCAATACAAATCCCATAGATCGATCTATAGCATATCTACTTTTTCATGGACCCTCAGATCTTTGTACAAGACCTGCTAATGATGCCTTATCACTTGAATCTCGAACTATCGTAAGCTTTCCCACATTGAATGTGAACTTATTTTATTATTTACTGAAGGCAATTGTGAATTTGATATTGATCAATTCTTGGTATTCATGCATGTTGCTTAGATTCTACAGTTCTATAGGACTATACAATGGCAATTGGTTTTCACCTAGTGAATGATTTTTTGATGGAATGTGAACTTTGTATCATAATTTCTACTTGTCTGAAGTGTTTCACAATTTCATGAAATGGGTCAATTGTTGTTGTTGTTGTGATTTAAGTAGTGGGCATTTAGAGAAACTCGAGATTTTGGTACTTAAATGCTTCATTGGACGACAGTGGTGACAATTGTGACTTTTGTTTTTTGAAAATTTTGATTTTTATTGTTGTTCTCTGTGTAGGCGTTTATTCGTGGCAAAATTGACCAAGCCCCAGTTCAGAAGATACAGAGAAATGGGAAAACTGTGACGATTTTTACAGTAGGGACTGGGGAATGTTTGATCAGAGACTTTAAAGAAAAGAAGAGAAGATACGTAGATCCTGATGCTAGCATATCCCAGGTGCTAGCACAACGAGGAATGAACAACTTTATGATACTTAGGTATATTAAAACGATGAGAATTGTAGTTTTTTTTATGGATACTTAGGTATATTAAACATTTATTATACTTGACTACGTTTCGTGAATATATAAATCTTTTTTAATATCGAATTTTATGTTTTTCCTCATTTGAATATTTGTTGTTGATATATATTGTTGATTTGTGTATGTATGTGAAATTCTGCTTTTTTGGGGGATGTTAGCAATACCCCCAAGGAGTTGTTGGAGAGGGTGCAGGCGATGGAGCAGGTCCTATGGTTGTATTTTTAGGTTTAGATGTTATGGAGAACCAATTGGATTAAGCTTAGGTTAAAAAACTAAACAAAGCGGAATTGAGACGGATTAGCAACGGAATTCAAATAATCCGTTGTTATTCCGTCTCTAATTTTTGAGGAATAGCTAAATAAATCAGAGACGGATCAGAGACGGAATTATTGTATTCCGTCTCTGTTCCGTCCCTGATTAGCAATGAATCAGAGACGGAATGCAATTACAATTGTACCATTTTGAAAAATTTCCATTTCTGTTCCGTTTCTAAATTCCGTCTCTAATCCGTCTCTAATCAGCGACAGAAACACATTTTCGTTGCCGATTGAATCAGCGACGATGATTTTAGAGACTGAATAGATTCCGTCTCTGTTCCGTTGCAGAATTGAATTAGAGAAGAAATTTATGCAAATCAGAGACGGAAATTTTCGTTTCTGATCTGCTGTTTTTTTGTAGTGGATAGATATTGCGGTGAAGCATCTTGGAAGGAAGTCGGTCTAAGATAGAGACAAGAAGACACCTGAGATATCGGTCTAAGGTGGAGATTGTTTGGATATGTGGACCAAAAAATAGGCCCACATTGGTTAAATGTGACTTAAAAAAGAAGTACTTAAGTTGGTTATCTCTTATCGAATAGTACTGATGCATTTTAGAGTAAAACCCAACACATATGAGTTGAAGGTGGCTAAAGTAGGGACAACATCGGTACTAGTGAGATTCACGGACGTGTGGATACAAGCGCGAGCTGGCCTAACAAATGGTATCAGAGCCGATGATTCGGCTAGGACAAAACATGTTTGTTGGTAGTCGCGGGTTCCTCGAGTCGTCTTTCGTCGAGATGAGCGATGACATATCATGCAATGAAACATCTTGGACAGAAGTTGGTTTAAGGTGAAGACAAGACACATGAGATTTCAATGAATATTTATCATTGCTCATTTTGAGGAGAGACGACTACTATTAATTGATTAAAAAATAACTATAATTTTTGTAAAAAGGAATTGGAGTTTGTATTGGGTTTTTATTCTTGACGTAATAGAAAGGCGCGAATTTGTTAAGACATTTCAACGAATTTTGGAGATTTTGGCTTCCCTGGGTTCAATTTCGGAGATTTTGGCTTCCAAGATCTGTGCACCTGTACCTACAACAAAGTCTGTCACACTACTATTAATTTTCAAGAACTAGCTCGGTGTACGATTTGGTGTGTGACTTAATTAGGGAAAAAATTACAGTCGTACAGTTAATTTTTATTTAAATTAGTAAAATATGTTAGTTTTTCTTTTTATTCATTGAGTAAAGTTTTTCTTTTGAGAATGCGTTATTAATGTGAAAAAATTGCACCCCTTATCAGTCCACGTGGAAGCCCGTGTGGATATTTAAATGATATATATATATATATATATTATAATATATTTTTTTATTTACATATATATATATATATATATTATATTTATACGTAATATAGGAAAATATTAGAATGTCACCCTAAGTGACACCCCTATGAAATAGAGTGCGGGACCCATGTAAAAATGAATGTGTGCAAAATAGGTTTTGGTGCATAACATGCGTGGTGTGTATCTCAAAGTGAGCACGACAACGTCCATAGATGCTGGCCCATACGCCACGTCTCCATCTACATCTACAAACATGACTGAATTTGATATAGACCACCCTCGTTTCCATTTACACAACTTTCTTTCTCTACAAACCTGCAAGGTTAGCAAATCTTTTTCTCTTTTTTTCTCTCTCTCTCTCTCTCTTCATTAACTCGTTCAATAATGGCAGGAATTGGAATTCATCCACAACAGTTGCAACACAGTCGGATAAAGACCTAACGCTTTCTCCACAACTCTCTCACACATAATTGCCACTAACTGTGCTCACCTCATCGTGTTGTTCATCCAAATTAGAGGTATAACAAATTAGGGTTTCTGAGAATTAGGGTTTTTGAAACTTAGGTTTTTTAATTATTAAGTCAATAACGAATAAACATGTTCCATCGATTTTGTTGAAATACTAGTATTTATATATGTAGCCTAAATTGATCATTAGAGCTTCTGATTAAAACAATAAAAGGATTTTAGTTTTATTCCACCACCCATCAGTCCTTTATTTTTATCTCGGTGTTCCCAATTTGTATAGGTTTCATGAGGCTGGCATGGATTTGCATGTTGCATGGGTTTACAATTGCAATTGGTATGCGAGTCGTCAATGTCAACCTTGAGATATGTGCGTGACGTTTGCATAGGTTGTCAACCTTGAGATATGTGCGTGATGTTTGCATGGGTATGCACGGGTTATCCACATCGAGATACTTGCATGACGTTTGCATGGATTGCACAAAGTTGCATGGGTTATCCACCTCGAGATACGTACGTGTGAAGTTTATATGGTTTGCATGAATTGCGCGAGGTTGCATGGGTCACCCACCTCGAGATACGTGCGTAACGTTTGCATGAGTTGTCCACCTCGAGATAAGTATATGACATTTTCATAAGTTGTCCACCTCGAGATACGTGTGTGACGTTTACACGAGTTATTCACCTCGAGATACGTGCGTGACGTTAGGATGGATGAGTTGAACAAATAAATCATTCTCAAAATGAGGAATTAATAAACTTGTTAGGTTAAACAAATAATTCATTTTGAGAAGGAGTAATTGATGCACTTAGTATTTTGTATTAATTACTCATTCTCAAAAAATGTTCAAATTTGTTCCACCTCATCAACAACACACCACATATTCATCAACAACAGAACCTCATCATCAATAACACCTCTTGAAAAGGAGAAATACATTAGTTTTATAATTTTAAAGTAACATTCTCTATTTGATAAAAAAAAAAGTATACTCGCACTAATTTTTGAAATACCCCCTTAATTATTAGGTGTGTGCCATGTTGGGAATGTCTTTTAATAGAAACATGTTATACATGGACAAAAAAAGTAAAAGCGAAGAGGGCAAAAGTGTAATAGCACATTTACATGGTGATGTGCCGTGTTTTTATTGGGGGACATTATTAACATCGCACTTCTTAACATTAACAGATCCAATCCCCTTAGTGAACGCACTAAGTTCCCTCATCCACCACACTAGCGTGGGGGCATGTTTCGAGGTGCTTATTACAATATATTGTTAATTTGTTAGAGAAGAGTTGTTTTAAGAAAATTATTTATCCATTTAAAATGGGGTATCGCGTCATGTGTTACGCATCAATCATTAGTTAAATACACTCAAAGTCACACCAGCCTATAAAAATATTTCGCATGCAGCCTCGATGTATTCCATCCAGAGATGTATATGAACAAAATAAAGGCTCCATGTGATTTGATCTGACATTAATTTCTCTATATGCAACTTTTTTGAAGTTAAAAAACAAAAAACAGGACAAATTAACCAGTGCACTCCACATATGCATGTTATTTATTAAACGATATATAGGCTAGGATAGCACCAAATTAACAAGCTTATAAACCAAACTGATCACTTCGCACACACATTACTTCACACTCATTACTTGTAGATAGATAAAAACTTATTTAACTGTAGACTGACATAGCAGGTAATTAATTAATTATTGAGATTTGAGTCTACGAGACAACCCTCCTGAGTTTGGGAATGAGACACAGAGGCGGGTCTTTAGTGAGGGCAATTGACAGCTGCTCGTTCATTTCAAGTTTCTCCGGCGGAGTGTCGCCGGGAATATTCCAATCGAACTCGTGAACCAAAGTCGACACAATAAACGGCGTGTTCTTCATGGCCAAAGGCATTCCCGGGCAAATCCTTCTTCCAGCACCAAATGGTACTAATTCAAAGTGGTTGCCCTGGTAATCAATGTCACTCTCCAAGAACCTCTCTGGTCGAAACGTGTTTGGCTCCGGCCAAGCTTCAGGCTCTCTTCCGATCGCATAAGCGTTTAATTGGACTTGAAAGCCTTTAGGGATTGTGTAGCCTAACACTTGACATGTCTCTACTGCTTTGTGAGGAAGCATGAATGGAATGGCTGGGTGCAGTCGCATCACTTCCTTGATCACTGCACTTAGATATGGAAGTTTTGCGAGGCGATGAGATCCCGTTACTTTGGAGTGACCAAATTCATTATCTAGTTCTTGGCGTAATCGGGCTAGTACTGTTGGGTTTTTTATGAGCTCAGACATCACCCACTCTGCAGTTGCGCTGCTGCTCTCCGACCCTGGACCAAATGTCTCCTGTACGTTGCATGCATCCACAATCATGTTCAAATTAGTTAGTTAGAGCATATATATATATATATGATAGCACAACATAACGCACAACCCCACATGCACAATGTTATGCATCTCAAGATTTGTAAGGTCGATCTCATCTGGAGGTGAACACATAAGGATGACTGATGTGTGGAGCCGGGTGTGATGCGTTACGGGTATCACTCTAGCATTTCCTAATTTTTTTGATAAAATAAATAGCTCAAAATGTTAATATATTATTATATTTTTCATATTTGAATAGAGAGAACAAACCAAGAAGATACTGTTGATCTCGGCATCATTGTAGTTGTTGTCTAGAAGTACGTCCAACATATCCATGCACTCGGCCACCTTATTATTATCATTCAGTTTACGCTCTCTCTTCCTCTCCTCAACGATGGGCTCCCAAAGCTTGTCCACCTTGTCAAGCCTCACTAACGCTTCCTTCTTCAATCTTTGCGGGTCCCACCCATCAAGGATCTTGTAGTAATCAGCAAGATCGGGAGTTGCACCAATCACGAGGAGCTCACGGATCAAGAGCTCCAATCCCACCACATCTCCTCTCCCTCCCAAATCGTACAAATCTCGAGAGAACACCGCATTCCCCAGCACGTTCAAAATAGTACCGAACACCACAGGCCTTATGGTCACGGCCTTCCCTTCTTTGCTCCTAACAAACTCCACAAGCTCTCTCACCTTCTCCTCCCTCACGCCCTCTTGAGCTCGCAGCATCGTCGGACAAAACACCTCAGTTCTCAGCACCCTCCGGACTTGTTTCCAGTAAGCGTCGCAGTCCGACCACACCAAAGAAGTCTGCAGCTTCTCAGGGAAGTGGAAGCTTGCGGGGACGTGGCGGCCGGAGAGGGCTCGGTCGTGGGTCTTGAGGACCTCAGTGGCGGCCGCCTTGTTTGATACGAACACCACCGGCTTGTGGCCGAACCATAGGAGCATTAGGCCGCCGTGGGTGCGGGCGAGGTTGGTGAATGTAAGGTGGGGCGGGGTCTTGGAAGTGAAGATGGTGGGGAGGTTGCCGAGTAGGGGCCATGGGCGAGGGCCTGGTGGGAGGTTCTTGTGTGGGGAGCGTCGGAAGAGGTTGATGGAGATGATGGTCAACAGGAAAATGAGGGCGTACAGAATTGGAACAACCAAATCCATTGCTAAGTACGAGATGGATGGTGATGTCCTCCCTTTCGCCTTTCAAGGTATTTATAGGGCTACGAAGGAGAAGGATCGATCACATCCATCCTTATCATAAGTACGTGCATGAATTCAGTGTCTGTGTGCCTGGAAATGCATAAACTCGCATCTCGTGGTAAATGGATAGTGGATGTCGGGTAGTCGTTGTGCAACGGGCCGGGATCGATGTTATTCTAGCACAGCACTTAACTTTTTTTCTTTTTTCTTTTTTTTTTTCAGGATCGTTTCCTTATTTTATATACATGAATTCAGTGTCTAGATATAAATAAATAAAGATAATATACAATGGAGCTTCTATATATATCTATCATAGATATAAAAGCACGAATCACAAATTTTTGAGTGGTAATAAAATTTACTTATTTGCCCATACTTTTTTTTTAATCTTCACGAATCACAAATTTTTGAGTGGTAATGAAATTTACTTATTTGCCCATACTTTTTTTTTAATCTTCACGAATCACAAATTTTTGAGTGGTAATGAAATTTACCTATTTGCCCATACTTTTTTTTTAATCTTCAAATCAACCTTTTCTTTTGTATCCAAATCAAACTCTAACTCTTTATCAATCCACTACACATTTTTTTTTCTTTATCTCCAAATCAATCATGAACTCATTCTCATCAATCCAATACATTTTTTTTGAGGAAGTAATGTACTAGCATGATTAACTTATTTTTTCATTCACATCTTATCTCAATCACATTAGAGAATATTGATAAGCTAAAAAAGGTAATTGTATTTATAATTTTTAAATTTTAATTACAATTTTAAATTTTGTTAATAAATTCTTAGAAATTAATTCCCGCGAGCAGAGCGAGCAAGGGAATCGTGCGTAGCACGTCTTGAAACTAGTATATATAAAAGCACGAATCACATATTTTTGAGTGGTAATGAAATTTACCTATTTGCCCATACTTTTTTTTATCTCCAAATCAACATTTTCTTTTGTATCCAAATCAAACTCTAACTCCTTATCAATCCACTACACGTTTTTTTTCTTTATCTCCAAATCAATCATGAACTCATTCTCCTCAATTCAATACACTTTTTTTGAGGAAGTAATGTACTAGCATGATTAGCTTATTTTTTCATTCACATCTTATCTCAATCACATTAGAGAATATTGATAAGCTAAAAAAGGTACTTGTATTTATAATTTTCAAATTTTAATTACAATTTTAAATTTTGTTAATAAATTATTAGAAATTAATTCATGAAATGGAAATGAAGCGGAATCGAATCGTGCGTAGCACGTCTTCAAACTAGTATATATATATACACACGCACACTCTCCAGTTATTTTTATAAGTCATTCTACAAAAATTCTTTGTTAAAAAATATACTCCCCATAATAAAATATACTCCTCGTAATAATTGTCTCATTTCAGTACAAAAAATAGAATGTTATAGTGATAGGGTCGTTGACCCAATTGACGCTTTTAGCAACTGGGGTAGCGATGGCCCCTGTCGCTATTTGTTGGGCGGGAAAATTCTCATCCAAGGGGGATTATCCCTGTCCACGTGGCTATGGAGCCCGCCACGTGGCACCGTGTGACTGGGACAAATATGGGATTAGCAACGGGGTGTCACTAAAACCCTGGTTTTGATGAAATCGTTTCCCCTTCCTCTCTCATCCGTTTGGTCTTTCCTTTATCCTTTCCCTCAATCACCAGCTCCCTCTCTTATCTCTTTCATCCCTATTCGTTCCCTTCTCTGCCCTCTTGTCTCTCGGTCTCCCGTCGATCCTGGGACCAAAACCCTAACCTCATCACTCGCTCCACGTCGATTTCGGCCCCTAAACCCTAACCCTATTGTCTCCGCCTCTCTCCCCTCTATCTTGTCGACCCCGACATCTTTGTCTCCTCTCTGGCAGCCTCCTTAATTTTCGGTCCACCCCGCCACCATTAACCCTACCCCTTTTGATCAGTGTTGCATTCTATGGTGTCTTAGGTATTTTTTATTTTAATGCAATTATATATTAATTTGTAGTTGATTTTAATATATTTTATTAATTAAAAGAAATGTGTTATTATGATGTTTTATATGAAAATGTGTAATTGTATTATTATAATTTTGTATGATTATAATGGTTTGAATAAAATTGTTTTAAAAATTAAACTGTTTGGATAAAACCTTATAATTGTGTAACGTTTTAGTGAGAAATGTGTAGTTGTGATGTTTTGTATGATTTTTTATATTCATGAAAAAAAATGTATGTGTGATTTTAATTTAGTTTTTATTGTGATTATTTGTGATGTTTGTATATAATTTTTTAATATTAATATCTGATTTTTTGTAATGTATTATAATTTATTTGAGAAAAAAGTATGTCGAGTTGAATTAAAATTATTATTAAAAAGGTAAAATAAAATATTAATTGTGTACAATTTACTAATAGAATCTTATTTAAATGATAAAAATTAATTAGGAAAATTACATTTCATTTAGGGCAAAAATAAAGGACTATATGCAACAACGCTTGTATACTATAAGAAATATATAATTGATTGAAAAAATAAAGGACTATATGGACAAACATAAAAAAATTTAAAATTAATTAACGAAAATATATATTAAAAATAAAATATAGGAAATATATAATTCAATGAACAAAAAAATAGCAACGCTTGAAAGAAAATATAATAATTTACACTATATGTACAATTATATTAATGTACGTTAAAACTTTAATTAATAAAAATAGTACTTATAGTAATATACTGAAAAATAAGACATAATTAAGCAAAATAAATTGAAACAAAATAAAACACTTAAAATTTTAATAATTGTGGTAGTTATATAATGAAGTAAAATTTTAATAATTTATAATAATGTATAAAACAAATTATATATTACGCAAAGTACGTGCAAATGAATGCAATCAATTCGACTAATTATGGGTAACATTCGACTAAAATGTATATAGTGATTGGTGTGCACGTGTGTTTAGGGTTCCTTAGGTTTTTCAAGATGTCTGTATCTCGAGACTGGATGTACAACCGCATTGATGGTGATTACACTCGATTGGAGTTTGTGGCTAGCATGAAGGAGTTCATAAAATTTGTCATGCAACACTGCACCATTTCCCTCAACGAAGCAAAAATTCAATGTCCTTTACGAAAATGTCGCAACGAGAAATACTACGATGTAAACATAGTAGAGCTTCATCTAGTGAGTCGAGGACTCATTCTCGAATATTATTGTTGGAGTGAGCATGAGGAGGTGGAATTATTATACAATGTGGACGACCAGGCGGGGTCGAGTTTCGATTGGAACCATGAGGAGGAGCCGAACCGTGATGCAAAAAATTTATTCGAAATGATTGACATAGCAAATCAACCGTTTTGGTCGGGTTGCGAGAAGATGACAACTTTCAGCAATGGCGCGTTTGTTGATGATAAAGTTGAATCACCATATTTCGGAGCAAGCATTCAACTAAATCTTGCAGGTCTATAAAGACATAATGCATGAAGACAATTGTTTGGCAGATAGCTTTTACAAATGTAAAAGTTTAATGCATTTGTTGGGTATGCTGTATCAGCGAATCGATCCTTTTATTTAATTATGGATGTTTTATTGGGAGCCTTACATCTTGCAAATTTTACGGGGAACTTAGGTTTAATCCCAACAAATGCCTGCTCAAGACAATGCATTACTTTCATTCGGTTCCTCATTTACAACGTTTGTTTGCTTCGAAAGCTACAACGAAACATATGCGATGGCACGTACACACACATTAAAGATGATGACAATATGCATCATTGCTCCAATTTCATGACATGGAACCACTTTAATCAAGTAAACCATACCTTCAACTCTGAGGTTTGTAACATTCGGCTTGGCTTATGTATTAATGGTTTTAATCTTTCAGAATGGAAGACAAACCGTACTCCTCATGGTCGATTATTTTAACACCATACAACTTGCCTCCATCAATGTGCATGAAGAAAGAAGTGATATTCTTAACAATGATCGTACCTAGATCAGCCAATCCGTCGCGAAAATCAATGTGTTTCTCTAACCGTTGGTGAAAGAATTGCAAGATTTGTGGTATGATAGTGTGCCTACTTATGATGTGTCGGCAAAGAAAAAATTTCAAATGCGTGCTGAACGTATGCAGATTGTTAGCAACTTTCCAATGTACAACTTGTTGTCGAGATGGAGCACCCACAGGAAAACAACTTGCCCTATTGAATGGATGATACCGACGTTTTCCAATTGAGGTTTGGTGGGAAATCGAGTTGGTTCGATTGTCGTTGGCATTTCTTATTGCAATATTCAAAGGAGAGGAAATACAAGTTTAGTTTTTGTAAAGATAGAGTTGTATCAAACAAACCAATGGCTAATAAATTAGGTGAAGATCTTTTGCGTGAAATCGAAGCTTTAGGGGCTGATGAAGGTTACTGAATTGAGATTGGATGCTATAAACAACAAAGTCACAAAAACTAGTGGGTGGAGAAAACGAAGCATACTGTAGGACTTGCCGTGTTGAAAAACGAACCTAGCCAGACATAACCTGGACGTAATGCAAATTGAGAAAAGTTATTTTTGACAACATTTTCTACATAATCAAGAGTATGCTAGGGAAAATGAAAGATAACGCAAAGTTTAGGGAGGACTGAAAGGAGAGTTGTCGTCGGCTAAAGCTTCATTATTATCCATTTGCTAAGAAATATCCAAAGGCAAGATATGCCCTTAATAAGTGGAGAAACCAAGCTTTGTGTAAGTAGATTAAGGATTTGCACTTCCTTGATGGTTACACGTCTAACATCGGCCGTTGCATAAACTCTAAAAAGTTGCAGATGTTAGGGATGAAAAACCACGATTGCCATGTATTCATGCAACGACTTTTGCCGATTACATTTCGGGATTTATTACAGGAGGGCATATGGATTTGCAATCAGTGAGTTGAACATTTTCTTTAGAGATTTAACAATAAGAGATTTAAATGTTATGAATCTATGGATTTTGCAATGAAAAAACTCCAAAGATATTGTGAAAGTTTGAAAAAATATTTCCGCCAAGTTTTTTCGACTCAATGTAGCATCTTCATATCCATCAGGTACATGAGGCTATCCTTACTGGCTCAGTATAATTTCGGTGGATGTATATTTTTGAGAGGTAATCATGTTGGGGCATATGCCTTTGGTCAATCCACAAACATTGTTTATCTTATGATTTTAGTTAATAAAATTGAGGTTTTAATTTGTTGTTTTATTAAGTGGTTGCATGTTTAACTTATGGTAAGATTAATTGGTATTTGTTGAAATATCCTAAATGTCCCTAGTCGATCATTATACTGGGAGCTATAATGAATTAAGAGTAGTATGAATCTTGATTGATGGTCATATGAGGATCATTCACATAGGTATACGAATCAAGATCATAAGTACTTGTTAGGGAACAAGGTACTGAACCACTGGCTATGATAACACTACATGGATTAAGTCATAAGTGTTACTCATGATAGGTATATCATTTAGTCTTTCGACTTAAGATTACCATAGACTTCTGTTGGGTTTTGGGGTTCATACGCAGAGAAAATTACAAAACAATTTTGACAAAAACCCCAACAGGATCCGAATCTAATTCCATTAAAAACGTTTAAACCATGAAAAACTTAATCATACCTCGTCGCAATATACCTTTCTCGAAGGTTGATCGATCTCTAAGGCGCGCAACGACGAACGCCCTCTACCAGTAGTCCACACACGAACGGCGGCCAAGATTCGAAGTGCTAGCTTTGAGAGAATACCAAACCTTTTGTTTCTCTCCAAAACGATTCAGAGCATACCAAAAACCCTAAGTCGTTTCTAAAACGAAAATAGAGTTTCGGCCTTTTGATCTTTTTGTCTGTGTATTCTAACTTAAAGCGTCTATTTATACAACCCTTGTGTATAGACGGTTAAGTAAATTACACATATACCCCTACTTAAAGAAGTATAAGTGTAATACACCACAATGACGTTTCCGTCATGAATTTTATCATATAAAATTCATTTTTCTGAACCATCTTAAAATTCCGCAAAACCATTCTTAGTGTGCGACCCAATAGGCTCATACAACGTTGGCAGTGTACCAAAACACATTTTGGTATACAAGTCATAAGCGGCCTCTAGCAAGACATTATGACTACCCAAGTTGTACGAATATCAAATCGATACAACCTAATCAATAGTGTATATAACATCATTTTGTCACACGATATCCTTTTGATCAAACATAAGGCATGGAATTGTCATCCAACATGTTCAATCGTACTAGTCTCGATCTCTAGGTAGACTGAAAACATCCAAGTGACATTGATCAATATCAATTCACTTAGACTAGGCCTTTTAACATGCCTAACACATCGAGGATCCACTTTGGATATCTCTCTTTATATGAGAGGGACAAATTCTATCTTGATTACACAACTTCATCACATTGCTCACATAGTAACCAATCACAACCTTTATAATTGTCCTGTTAAAGACAACGTTTGATAGTGTCAAATCACTATGTTCCTAATGTTGAAGTCTCTAATAATCTCAAGTCAGAGGACTGAAAAATATACTTATCATGAGAAACAACTATGACTTAATCCATGTGATGTTCTCATAGCGGGTCGGTCCGGTACTTTATTCCCTAACAAGTACTCGTGATCTTGATTCGTATCCCTATACGTATAATCATCATATGATCATCAATCAAGACTCACACTAGTGTTAATTCATTATAGTTCTCAGTATAATGATCGACTGGGGACATTTAGGATATTTCTGTAAATACCCATGGATCTTATTATAATGTAAACATGCAAATTAATTATAATAAACAGCAAATGAAATCCTCTATTTTATTAACTAAAAGTATTTATAAAGACAGTTAATGGATTGACCTAGGGCACATGCCCCAATAACTCCCACTTGCACTAGAGCCAATCATATATGCATCTAATGCCTAATGATCTAACATGACCATCATGTTTTGCTTGTAGAAGAGTTTTTGTCAATGGATCCACAATGTTGTCTTCAGTAGGTACTCTGCAAATCTTTACGTCTCCCCTCTCAATAATTTCTCTGATGAGATGAAAACGCCTGAGTATATGTTTGGATTTGTGGTGTGATCTAGGTTCCTTGGCCTGTGCTATTGCCCCGTTATTGTCACAATACAAACAAACAGGGTTAGCAATACTTGGAACCATACCTAGTTCAGAAATGAACTTTTTGATCCAAATCGCCTCCTTTCTTTGCATCGATCTTTGCAATATACTCTTCGTTGTAGAATCTGCTGATCTCTTGCTTCAAACTTTTCCAGCTTACTGCACCCCCATTCAAAATAAACACATATCCAGATTGCGATCTAAAATCATCTATATCAGTTTGAAAACTTACATATGTGTAACCATTTACAACTAGATCATTTTCAAAACCTCCATAGACCAAGAACATTTCCTTAGTCTTTCTTAAGTATTTAAGAATGTTCTTTACTGCTATCCAGTGACTCTCACCAGCATCTGTTGTATACATATGGCTCATCTTCGTTCTTAATAAAACCAAAATCCTTGATTGCTTCATCAAAACGAAGATTCCAACTCCGAGAAGCTTGCTTTAATCCATAAATGGATCTTTGAAGCTTGCATACCTTCCTAGAATTCTCAGGATGTACAAAACCTTCAGGTTGTGTCATATACACGTCTTCAAGCAGCTTTCCATTAAGAAATGTTGTTTTTACATCCATTTGCCATATCTCATAATCATAATATGCAGTAATGGCAATTAAAATTCTTATGGATTTAAGCATGGCTACTGGCGAAAAAGTTTCATCATAATCAACACCTTGAGTCTGCTTAAAACCTTTTGCTCCAAGTCTTGCTTTAAAAGTATGCACATTGCCATCCATGTCAGTTTTCCTTTCGAAAACCCATTTACATCCAATGGTCTTACAACCTTCGGGTAAATCAACCAAGTTCCAAACTTGGTTATCATACATGGATTGCATCTCAGAGTTCATGGCATTTAGCCATTTATCTGAGTCTGGTCCGAACATAGCCTCCTGATAAGTGGTGGGCTCATTTTGATCCATAAGCAACACACCACGACTATCAGTAATGAGAAATCCGAATCTCTCTGGCTCATGTCTTACCCTACCGCATTTACGTGGGCCTTGTGTCACTTGCGGAGGTTCAACGGTTCGAACGTTGTTGAACTTCCAGTAGCGGTTCAGAGTTTATCTGTGATTCTTGAACTTCTTCAAGATTTATTTCTCTCCCATTAGTGTCTTTTGAAATAAACTGTTTTTCCATAAAAGCACCATACTGAGCAATAAACACTTTGTTCTCAACGGGATTATAAAAGTAATATCCTTTTGTTTCCTTAGGAAACCCCACAAATAAACATTTATCAGATTTAGGTGCTAGTTTTTTCTGAGACTTGTTGCTTTACGTAAGCCTCACAACCTCAAATCTTAAGAAAAAACAAACTAGGTCTCTTCCCATACCATATCTCATATGGTGTTTTATCAACCGCTTTAGAAGGAACTCGATTTAGAGTGAAAGCTGCAGTTTGTAACGCATAACCCTAAAAGGATAATGGAAGATCTGCATGACTTATCATAGATCGAACCATATCTAATAAGGTTCGATTTCTCCTTTCAGAAACTCCATTCCATTGTGGAGTTGCTGGTGGAGTCAATTGGGAGACAATCCCATAATTTTTAAGATGATCATCAAATTCTTGGCTTAAATATTCACAACCTCGATCTGATCGAAGTGTTTTGATATTTTTACCAAGTTGATTCTGCACTTCATTTTGAAACGTTAGAAACATCTCAAATGATTCAACTTTATGTTTCATAAGATATACATAACCATATCTCGCCGAAATCATCAAGTAAATGTAATGAAGTACATCGATAACCTCCTCTAGCCATTGTGTTTATAGGACCGCATACATCGTATGTATTAGACCCAATAAATCACTTGCCCTTTCACCGTGTCCGATAAAGGGACTTTTAGTCATCTTGCCTAGTAAACAAGATACGCATGTTTCATATGTTTCTAAAATCAAATGAATCTAGAAGCCCATCTTTATGGAGCTTCGTTATGCGTTTCTCGTTTATGTGTCCGAGACGACAATGCCAAAGATATGTTTGATTACAGAAATGACAATTTTCTTCCTTTTTTTTGGGTGTTTTGAAGCGAGAACAGTAGGGTCTTGACTTGTTCCATATGCTTTGCGACAGACAAAAAGAATGACCTTAGCAACTCTAGCCTTGCCTTTGCCTTTCTTCTTCATTCCCTTTCCCTTTTAGACCATCAACATATTACTAGAGGGTTTCTTGATATTTTGTTCTGCAGTTTTGAGCATCAAATGCAACTCCGAAATTGATTTCTCCATATTATTCATATTGTAGTTCATCACAAATTGTGAGTAACTTTCTGGTAATGAATTCAAGATCAAATCCGTAGCCAACTCTTGGCTTATGGGAAATCCGAGTCTATTAAGCCGGTCAACATAGCCCTTCATCTTCAGAACATGAGGACTAACTGACGCACCGTAAGTCATCTTGTAAAAATGTAGGTTCTTGACTGTCTTGAACCTTTATTGCCTAGCTTGTTGTTGGAACATTTCCTTCAGCGTTACGGCCATGTCGTAGGCTTCCATTAGTTCCATGTCCTTCTGAAGTTCAGGAACCATAGTTGCTAGCATAATACATGCAACATCAGTAGAATCGTTGACATGCTTATTATGCGTATCCTTCACAGCTTTCGTAGCATTGGTTGGTGGGTCCTCAGGGATTAACGCATCCAGGACATACAACTTGCGTTCATGCATAAGAACAATTCTCAAGTTTTTGAACCAGTCAAGAAAGTTAGTCCCAGATAGCTTATCCTTCTCAAGGATGGATCGCAGTGACATGGGATTATTGTTACTTGAAAAGGCCATTGATCTACAATAAAGATTATGCAAAGTTTATTTTAGTATATAGGAATAGACTCCCACTAAATTAACAACCCTCCTAAAACGTACTGTTTATTTAGGGGACTAAAATCCATATTTCACCTAATTCTATGACAGCTATGGCATGAAACACAAAACTAGATTATTTAGGTAGGTAACAGTTACCAATTACATCTTATGTAATTTTCGATCCTTTTATGAGATATAGGACATCTTATGTCTTAGCATGTTTTTATCTCATCATTTGCCTAAAGCTCAAAACTATTTTGATGGCTTTATTAAGTCGGACCATTTTAAACATTAAGGTAACTCTTACCCAACTTGTCTCACCAAGATAACACAATACACCAAACTATGGCTGAAACTATATTAGTGTGATCGAGGCCTTGACAAGTGTTTAAAATGGATGGCACGAGACTTAAAATTTAATAGAGGGATTTTATTCAGTTTTAGTGATTTTATGTAAACAATGAAATATCATATATTTTTATTGATTTGTTCAATCACTAAACAATTTGGAATTTTTTTTTTATACTTTTCACTAACAAAAGAATTTCCGTACGCTAGGATTAGTTAGACGGCGGTCCCGCTGGCCGGTCAATGGACGAGACAGGTACGAGGCAAACGGCCCTTTTTTTTTTTAGAAGACGAATCTCAATTTCGAAAATTAAAATTCGCTATAGAAAATCATAATTTGTCGCTGATTTTATTATCATAAATTAACCCCTTAATTTATCCGAAATTAAGTCAATTAAAACATTTTAATTAACCCGGGCCCACATCTAACTAATCATCTTATCCTAATCCAATTAGGATTTAAGATATTTGAAACCTAGTATATCACCAATAACAAGATTCTTGATATTTATCTTCTATTCTGATTTGTTATCTATCTTTATCAAATAGAAACTTCCTAACAAAATAGATATAAAAAGATAAATAATTAATTTCGAAAATTATTTATTTTTTTTGGATTTAAGATATTTGAATCCTAGTATATCACCAATAACAAGATTCTTGATATTTATCTCTTATTCTAATTTGTTATCTATCTTTATCAAATAGAAACTTCATAACAAAATAGATATAACAAGATAAATAAATAATTTCGAAAATTATTTATTTATTTTGGATTTAAGATATTTGAATCCTAATATATCACCAATAACAAGATTCTTGATATTTATCTCATATTCTAATTTGTTATCTATCTTTATCAAATAGAAACTTCATAACAAAATAGATATAACAAGATAAATAAATAATTTTGAAAATTAATTAATTATAAATAAATAATTTCGAAAATTAATTATTTATAAATAAATAAGTTCAAAAATTAATTATTTGCAATTTCGGTCCTCATCCAAATAATCACAAACATGTAATTGAATCATGAACTACTATCCCAATCGAACCTAATGGTGTCATGGATCACAGAACACGAAATTCAATTCTTTAAAATTATTTGAATTAACCTAACATGGTTACTAGCATGTACGAAATTGATTTTAATTAAATCACGAATATGTTTATCATATACACAAAACATGATAATAAATCTCAAAGACAACTTATGTATATCACATATACATCAACTATTAACATGCTTTCAATCATATATCATGTATATATCCTAAGAAAACATGCAACGAATTTAATGGAATCAAACTCGAAGGCTCTGATACCACTGTTGAGTTTTGGGGTTCATACGCAGCGGAAATTACAAAACAATTTTGACAAAAACTCCAACAGGATCCCAATCTAATTCCATTAAAAACGTTTAAACCATGAAAAATTTAATTATACCTCAGTCGCAATATACCTTTCTGAAGGTTGATCGATCTCTAAGGCACTGCCAACGACGAACGCCCTCTACCAGTAGTCCACACACGAACGGCGGCCGAGATTCGAAGCGCTAGCTTCGAGAGAATACCAAACCTTTTGTTTTTCTCCAAAACGATTCAGAGCATACCAAAAACCCTAAGTCGTTTCTAAAACGAAAATAGAGTTTCGGCCTTTTGATCTTTTTGTCTGTGTATTCTAACTTAAAGCGTCTATTTATACAACCCTTGTATATAGACGGTTAATAAGTAAATTACACATATACCCCCTACTTAAAGAAGTATAAGTGTAATACACCACGAGGATGTTTCCGTCATGAATTTTATCATATAAAATTCATTTTTCTGAACCATCTTAAAATCTCGCAAAACCATTCTTAGTGTGCGACCCAATAGACTCATACAACGTTGGCAGTGTACCAAAACACATTTTGATATACAAGTCATAAGCGCCTCTAGCAAGACATTATGACTACCCAAGTTGTACGAATATCAAATCGATACAACCTAATCAATAGTGTATATAACATCCTTTTGTCACACGATATCCTTTTGATCAAACATAAGGCATGGAATTGTCATCCAACATGTTCAATCGTACTAGTCTCGATCTCTAGGTAGACTGAAAACATCCAAGTGACATTGATCAATATCAATTCACTTAGACTAGGCCTCTTAACAGTCTAACACATTGAGGGATCCACTGGATATCTCTCTTTATATGAGAGGGACAAGTTCTATCTTGATTACACAACTTCATCACATTGCTCACATAGTAACCAATCACAACCTTTATAATCGTCCGGTTAAAGACAACGTTTGATAGTGTCAAATCACTATGTTCCTAATGTTGAAGTCTCTGATAATCTCAAGTCAGTTAATGGATTGACCTAGGGCACATGCCCCAATAACTTCAATATTATGAGCCTAGTAATTAAACACAATCAAATGTTGTTTTTAAACGGATTATTATAAAGATTGTGATCAGTTATCATGTGAATAATATGTGAAGGTGTGTAATCAAGATAGAATTTATCACTCTCGTATAGATAGAGATATCGGCTTATCCCTCGATATGTTAGATTGTTAAATAGCCAAGTCCAAGTGAATTGATACGATCAACATCAGTTGATGTTTTCAATCTACCTAAAGATCGAGACTAGTACAATCGAACATTAAGAGTGACTTTCCATGCCTTATGTTTAATCAAAGGATATCGCACGACAAAAAAATAGTTATATGTCAGTCATTAGGTTGTATCGATTTTGATATTCATGCTACTTAGGTAGTTAGAATACCTTGCTAGAGACTGCTTATGACTTGTGTACCAAAATGATTTTGATTCATTGCTAATATCACATGAACCTACTAGATCGCACACAAAGAATGGCTTTGCGTTATTTCAATTGGTCTAAAGTAATGAAATTTATATGATAAAACTCATGACTTAAAAGCCCTTACGATTTTTTATATGATAACTTATTAATAGGGGCATACATGTAATTTGCTTAAACTGCCTAAATCAAAGAGTTTATTATGAATAGGATTTTACGTGGGGGCTTATTTACAAATATAAATAGAGGTTGAAACCTTAAAACTAAATAAGATTCTCATTTTTGCAATTTTCGAGTTCTCTGAATTTTGGAAGAGAAAGTAAAACGTTTTCAATCTCTCTTGAGGCTAACACTTTAAATTGTGGTCATCGTTCGTGTATAGATTTCTAATTGAGGACGCTCACTTGAATGTTTTGGAGATCGAACAATCAGATAAGGAAATCACGGATTAAGGTATGGTTTAATTTTGTAGATCTAGTTTAATAGAACTTATTTTTGAACCTGTTGGGGTTTTTCAAAAATTATTTTAAATTTTTCGTTGTGTATCGACCTCAAGACCAAACGAATCAATTATGCTTATTGCCCATCAATTGTTTCTCATATACAATTACAAATGTTTAAAATATATCTACCTAATTTACCTTTATATATGTAGGTTTTTGTAACATTTGAAAAATAATGTTAAGAATAAGGTAAGGGCCGAGGGCTCAATATGCAATGCTTATTTAGTAGAAGTGGTAACTGCATTTTGTTCCAATTATTTTGAGAAATACGACTCCACAGCGCATAACTGTCTACGCACAATTATGATGGTGGATTCTGCCCAACTCAAAATTTTGATGGCATCTTCTCAATTCTCATTAACCCAGGTTAAAGAAGCATTATTTCACAGATGATGAGTGTAACGCTACACAAGCTTATGTGTTGTTAAACTGTTTGGAAGTCACTCCTTTCATGAGGTATACATAAATACGTTACAATACACAGTTTCATGTCAATTGTTATATATATATTTATTCTATTCAATCAAAATTCTTGATTTCTTTCATGTCTTGTTAGGATTTATGTATGAGAGTTGCATGCCAAATAGCCAAATATAACACAAAGTGCGATTGATGAACATCTTGAGAAACAATTCTCAACTTGGTTCCAATAACTTTTACATATTAATAAATGCATATGAACACAATTCTTCCTATATTGTTATTTAATTAGAAATGAAGTTTATCATAAAATTTGTTTCGACTGCAGGCGTCATTGTATATTCAAGATACAACACTTCTAATACTTTCGTACGGCCCAAGTCGACTTTGCACTGTATATCACGCGTATCTTGTGAATGACTACAAGTTTAAGACAATGTCACATAGCACAAACAATGATACGCGTAGTAGCGATGTGTGTGTTAGGGGCACAAATTACACAGAATCTGATAACAAATTTTACGGGCAATTACAAGAAGTGATAAAAATAGAATACGGTGGGTTCTTACGTACCATGTTGTTCGAGTATGGATGATTTGATCCCACGCCCGACGTTGGGACAAGATTTTGCCGCTCCATAAAACTCGTCGATGTATATTGAAATCTGCGATTAAATAAGTACGAGCCTTTTATACAAGTCATGCAAGCTAGTCAAGTGTACTTTATTTCTTACACAACTGTAAGAAATGTGCAGAGCAATTGGCAAGCCAAGTGGAGACTTCAGCCGAACTTCATTGATGAACACAACTTACCCGAGAACATTGACAGTGCGCCTACCTAAGAAGATATTTTTCAATAACAGCTACTTGAGCATGATACTAAGGTTGATATTAGCAATAATATTGCAATTTTTCTAGTTGATCCTAGTGGCCCTCACATGTTAGACATCGATGAAGAAGATGATGAAATCAATAATTTCGAGTTTTCATCAGATGATGGAAACGATGACAATGAACCATGATATAACCATTTGAGTAGGTAAATGAATAGGAAAACTAGTCTTATATTTGTTGACTTGTTGCATAATATTTAAAATGTAGAATGTTTATATTTACCGGTTTCTAACTCAGTTTTATTTTATGTTTTTTTTTAAAAAAGTCATGTCAAGTAGAGGATACAGTCCATCACGCGGTGAGAGATTCGGTAGACGATCCACTGGCAGCAGAGATAGTTGATCTCATCATTCAGATCGTTCACACTTAGGATCTTGTAACGATGCTGCTCCATAGTCTAGTCAGAGGCAGCAGACTCCTTTTAATCACTCGTGCCTATATCCACCCTCTCGGCAGACCTCCTTCTTCTACCAAGCACCCCGTTTATTTATATCCACCATATCCCCCTTCAGCAAACAACATGTTTTTGCCATCTATATTTGTCGATGATCCGGAGTATATGGAAATGTACTCCACGCTCCTTTTATTGCTACCCACACCACCCGTCGCTGGTCATGTTACCATTCAGCTAGGTTGTAGCCTTACTTTTTCATCGGGGGATAAGCATCTCCTTCAAATTAGCAGGATCGATCGCACGATCATCAGATAGCCCCATCGTCAGGCCTTTCTAATTTGATTGCCTCACAATTGTTGAGTTTTTCAACACACAATTCGAGCAACCCATCCATCGATAGTGCCCCCGCAAGGATGCGACGAGGCGTTCAGGCCGCTAGGGCCCCGAGAAGCAACACTGCTACCCAAGTCGGGGGGAGAATATCTTTGGTTGGGAAAGATGAGAGATATTAAATATAAGTTATTTAATTACGCATACCTACGTTTCGTTAATTTACTAAAATTTTGTTCGAACATAAATTTTAAATGTAGTGGACACAAGTTACACCCGTCGGACAAAGCTGCACAGGAGATGACCAGCGCATACAAGTACTCCTTACATATGGATCGTTATTCCTGAAGAATATTTCTCAACACATTCTAGATGTATACTGGAATCAATGGAAGGTAAAAAGTCTTTAAGTCAAGGTTGTTTCTTTTACTTAGGATAAATAGACTAAATTTCAATATTTTTATACATAGCGCTAACGTCCTGAAATTGTTTTATTTAAGAGTAATGACATGTGCTACCAATTTGGGACTGAGGCTATGTTGTTGTTGTTGTTGTTGACATGTGCTACCTGTATAGATACTAATGTGCAGATTTTATAATTTTATAGTCAAGTGCGCGAGTGGAGTCACACCTCAAGATGCGTACAGACGTGAGACTCGGGTAGTAAATGATGTGGCAAATACCTAAGTAAGTTTCAAATATATAAAGAAATATTTGTACTTAGGTTGCTCAATCTACTTAGGCAATTAATTTATTTAAGTAAGCATAATCATATAAGCTTAAGTTCACAATGAATAATACAAGAACCACATATCTTTCCTAGAGATTCGCATATCACTAGATTTTACGAGATCAAATGTAATTTGTTGGTGGTTAGATAAAGAGTTAGTGAAAACTTATGGGGTAAGTAAGGGCCCATGATGCACCTCTAGATGAACATAATGAAACAAGATGTGGGGCTATGATTTGAATATGGCATGTAGTATAAATACCAACCTTTAGTCATTTTCATGACCATTAGAAAGATGTAAAAAAATCGTATGAGAAGGGCTGAAAATCGGTAATTGAATGGTCAAATGAGTAAATATTGGTGCAAGAGCTTCATTTTGATTAAGCTAGTGAAGAACAACTCTAGGTAATGAACTCTTCCTCTCTTATTCATGATACAAATTTATGTAAATTAAGGCTTTGTTCAAAACAAAATCTAGGAATGTTTGAATGTATTATTTACTTTTAACAAGTAATAATGGACTCAATTTTTTCAATGGATATATGGTTTTGAAAGGTTTTCAAAGTCTTGATGTCAATTGTGAGTTTTTGGATTCATGAATGTAAAGTTTTGATCTAAATTTGATGAAGTTAAGTGTAATTTGTTCTATCAGTGTTGTTTGATTGCCTATAATGAAGGTTTATCGATTTCTAGTTATTGGGGATGATTTGGGAACATTTAAAATGACTTTTGGGTGATCAGGGAGTGCAAAACTATGTTTATGCAGTTTTGCCAGACCAGAAGCATGATAAGTGATTTCTTATACGTATATATAGGGTTAGTCTATTCATATATTTAGTATAAATGTTCCTTAATGAGTATTAACTCGTGTTATTATTGCATTTTCAGATAATTAAGGTGTGATTTAAGGAATTGATGAAAAACGAGAAGAAACATAGCAAAAAGCTACGAAATTAGAGTTGGCATTGTAGGAGCATGAGTTGACAATATGGGAAGACAAGGCAAGGCGTGGGAATGAAAAGCATGACTTCGTAAATAGGAGAAAATAAGAAAATCAACTATGGAGGTCCGGCGCAGTGGCGACGCCATGACACATAAGGAACATCAGGACATTAAGCGACAACACTAACCTCGCAGGAAATAGAAAATGAAGTTTTAATTCGAGTCAAATTGTAATATAAGGTTTTTAATTGTTATTAAAGAGTATAAATAGGTGTTAGTTCGTGGTAAACTCATAAGATATCACCACATAGAAGGAAATTAGTCTCCATCAAAGTAATTTAGCATTGATTTTGAGTATTAAGAAATTTTTGTTGGAGAAAACATTAAAAACTCCATGTATGCAATAAATATTTTATTTTGCTTATTAATTCAATGTAATATTTATATTCATCTCTGATTTGCAATGATTTCCTTATTGAATTGTGATATGTCTATTTCAATGATGTGCGACTAGTCTATTTGTCGTAGGGATCAATAGATCTTACGGTATAAATGTGATAATTCGAATAGGAATAAAAAGTGATAATAAAAGTGTAATGGTTAGAATTATTGATTATGAGCGTAATGCTTTATACATCTTAATCACGTATATAATGAACTTAGGCTTTTGGAGTTATTATGGCAATTGAAGCTTCCAATTCCGACATGAATGATACAACTGTAAAATACACAACTTCGAGAGATAGTTGTTGATTAGGGAGGCGCGGATACTAAACTTAGTTGGTTATGAATTTAATGACTTGAGACTTAAAGCAATATGGAGCTTACTTTATTCACACCGATAGGTGTAGTTCCAGTTTTCATATTAGAATTCTCTCTGTCACGACAGTGGGTTAAAGTGGATTTGAAAGAAATCTGTTTATTCTAATTAGGCATTGCACACAACATATTAAAATATAAAGTAAAGTACAAAGCATAGTATTAAAATACCTAGGTGAAGTAGTGAACTAAGATATCCTTAATATAGGAAGTCAACTAAAATTTAAAGAGATTTGTTAGAATAGTTTAGATTAATATAATACCAATTAAAAGTGAATCCTTTAGCAATAATTTAAGTTAAGTAGGTAATATACAACTAGTGCAGAAACCTTTCCCTGAGTACGATATTCATGATCAACATAAGTTGATTGTTACTGCTAGCTATCCATTATACTTGCAACACACATCAACTTTTTGGCGCCGTTTCTGGGGAGCAGTAGCCATTAGATTTACATAATTTGTTTGAAAAGTTGCTAAGTTTTATTTTCAGTACTTTAATTTTTATTTTATAAAAATAAAAATAAAAATAGGCTTAAGTTTCGATTTGACTTTCTGCACTTGATTTTTTGTGTTTTCTTTTCAATGATACTTTGTGCATGCATAGCAAGGGAGAGGACCTAGTGCCTTACAATTCAGAGATTGAAAGGACAACTGAAGGAAAGGACCGGAGATTGAAAGAACAACTAAAGGAAAGGAAAATAAAGGAGTTAAGATGGTTTAGGAGCAAGCTAAGAACCTACAACAGGGCCGTGGGAATAACCAATTAGTAGGTGATCTAGTAGTGAGTGCGAGGACAAAGATGCCTTCGTGACTACTTCAAGCCAGAATTTCGGAAGACATACAACGGAGTAATGAGGCTTTGAGCCAACACCACCAAGTTCAAGCTACGACTGTCTCTAATGAACATGGAGCAAAATAGTATTTTTAGCGGGTTATCTAATAAAGATCCAAATGCACATGTTGAGAATCTTTTGGAGAAGTTAGACTCCATGCACATCACCAGAGTTATTAAAGAGGTGATCAAGATGCAATTTTTTCCATTCTCAGTAGGTAGAAAAGCCAAATTTTGGTTCCAAGAGCTTAATGCAGGGAGTATGACCTCATGGGCGGAAATCAATGAAAGATTTCTAGACAAGTTCTTTCCTCCAGTGAAAATTAGGGAAAGGAAACTTGAGATTAATCAGTTCGAATAAGAAGACATTGAGTCTTTGGGTGAGGCTTGGGAAATATCCAAAGAGAAGCTGAAGAGATGTCCGGGACACGGACACGTGAATAGACCAGATCGCTGGGCTAGTACCCTCCCTTCCCGGCTCGGGCCTGGTCAATATGGGCTGAGCTTGGGCCTTAAAAGCCTCAATAGGGCTCGCCCGGCCCAAGCCCGTGAAGGCCCACTATTTTGTGGGGTCGGGCTTGGTTTTCCACTTATCAGCCCAAGCCCGGCTCGCTCGTATGGATTTGTGTCCAAAATACAGAAATATGTATATATCTTTAAAAAATGAGGACGTAAGGGTTTGAACTCAAGTTGCCAAAATACTACATTAAAGTCTCGACCAATGTGCTAATCCTTTTTTCTTGTCATCTAACTGCATACATATATATATTTATAATAATATGTTTTGGTTCGCTAATCAATTTTCAAAACATTCTTTTTGTTAATACTTTTAAAATTAATAAATTACAATTTATAGCCTTGAACTCGATGAAAGAATGATAGTTTCTATGCAACACTGTCACCAACCCCAAGGAGAACATGAGTGTCATTCACATGATGAGCACTGCGGTAAAAAATGAGCCAAGACAAGACCAAGTAATGAATAAGCATGAAGAAAAAGTACAAAAGGTTGAGGTTCAGAAAAAAGGCATCATGGTTTGCAAACTATGTTAACTACCTAGCCTGCGAAGTGTTTCCTCTTGATTTAACAAATATAGCATGAAAGAGTTCTTAAGTAATGTGAAGTCATATTTCTGGGATGAGCCATATATATTAAGAGTTGCAATGACGAACTGATTCGATGATGTGTAACAGATGAGGAATTTGCAGGCATTCTCGAAGGATGTCATTCATCACGATATGGCGAATGCTTTGGAGTACAAAGAATGATAGTTAACGTGTTGCAATGCGGGTTTTATTGGCCAAATCTATTTTAAGGATTCGTATATTTTTTAAAAAACTTTTAATGAATGCCAACAAACATGAAATATTTCTAGAAGGCAGGAGTTTCCCCAAACCACATTTCAAGAAGTTGAACTTACCGACGTATCGGGAATATATTTTATGGGACCATTCCTTACTTCAAATGGGAAACGATATATATTGTTAGTAGTAGATTATGGATCCAAATGGGTAGAAGTTGTAGCAACCACAACTAATGACGCAAAAGTGGTTGAAGAGTTCATAAAGAAAACTTCTTCTGCCGATTCAGAATGCCTAGAGCACTAATCAGGGATGAGGGTTCACATTTCTGCAATAGAGCCTAAGATATGTTATTAAATAAATATGGAGTTTGGCATAAGACCTCACTGGCGTATCATCTTCAAATAAATGGACAAGTTGAAGTAAGTAACAAAGAAGTGAAATACATCTTGAAAAAAGTTATAAACACTAATAGAAAAGACTGGGCATTCCACCTTAAAGAAACATTGTGGGCATAAAGGAAGACATTCAAAAAACCAATTGGCACATCTCCGTATCAGTTGGTCTATAATAAAGCATGTCACTTACAAGTAGAGTTAGAGCATAAAGCATACTGGGCAATTAAAAAGCTCAACATGGATTTTTAAGCTATAGGGAATGTCAGATTACTTCAAGTGATGGAACTAGATGAGTTTAGATTGGGCACATATGAAAATGCAAAATTGTACAAGGATAAATCAATACAATGTCACGATAAAAGAATTTAATATTGATCCTTTGAGCCAGTGCAAGGAAAAGGAAATGTAGAGAAATATCTCAATCAATTTACTTACAATCCATACAAAATTCTTAGGCTAATCCATCATCCGACACTGTATCTCACCAACGACCTCTCGAGACTCATCCCTAGTTTCCTAAGGTTAATTATGGTGTTTTTATGATTTATACAACTTATCAAAGTTGGATTAGATTATCTAGAAAGGCCTCAAACTTTTATTAAAAGATTTACCAAATTTCTAGTGTTCGGCGTTGTGGTGGCGTCGTATGTACAAAGGTGACGAAGCAACCACGACGTCACCTTTGTCTCACACTAGATGGGCATAGGGTCGTGGTGGCACCATGTGTGTTTAGTTGCACGGTGCCATGAAAACGCCGAGTCACATAGCCCAAGTCTTGACGCAGTGGTGGCACCGTGCACTCTACACCTACGGCGTCACCTGCGTTAAGCCTGTATGCCTTACTTAAAGTTCAAACTTTCATTCTAATGATCATACACCTCAAATACACCTAAACCAAGCTTGATCATCACCAATTTATCCAAAATTTATAGAACTTTAAGTGTTGAAACCCAAAATCATAGTTTTTATTAAAAATCTATCAAAACACCTACAACTTCAAAATACTATAACTTTGTCAATTCAAATAGAAATCTAGATTTTCTTGATAGAAAATTTATTGGTTTTTCACGAGGAATTCGAATCTATCAACCAATCTTGAAATAGATTTCATTTGCCCTCTAAAATTAAGCTAAAACCAAAACTGAAGTAAATCTTTAAGTTTTTTAACGAACTTTTACAAATTCATAGTGTAAACTCGCTTATCTAGTTGTAGATCACTTCAATCTTAATTCATCCCTCACAAATTCACCAAAACCCTTCACAATTTTTGATCTCCTTTTTCAGGTTTCCTTTCCTCTTTTTTTTATCAAATTAAATGAATTTGCATGTTGATCCCATTATGTAATATATATAGATAATGTTAAACTATAGCTATTTATCTAAATGTATATACGCATCTCGAGGCTAATATAGTGGCTCACATCTTGATTTAAATTCACTAACTCACTGTGACAGCCCCTCCTTTAATTTAGGGCATCACTCGACCTAATCTTGTCATTAAGCCCTAATCCTAGCCAGGTAGAACTTAATAACATATTAGTCAGTCTTTATAATAAACCTTGCATCATTCTCATGACCATATATTATTTCATAGTTAAATAAAGTTTTATACAGTTTTAAGATTATTAAGCGAAAGTCTTAACAAATTAGCGGAAGTCATTCATATAGAACCTAAGAGTGGAAACCAAAAAACAAAGATCACGTGCATACAAATAATAAATGACGATAACTATATATCAACATGTGTCTGGTGATTATACTATCTCTCATCCCATATATACAACCCCAAAAGTATATAGAATGCATATATAAGTTGTACAACAAAATTAGAAACCTACAACAAAGGTAGCAGTTTCCCACTAGCACTGAGGTAGTCAACAATTTTTTCCTTGCCCGATTTGCTACTCGATGGATCTACACCCATCGTCATAAAAAGGACGGTGAGTACAGTAATGTAGAAGGTAACACTGAGAGACATTTATCCACATTTTCAAACATAACAAAAGATACATTTCACAATACATACATTCATTATACAATAATAACGATAGATACACAAACACATTATCAAACAATATAACTTCAATGAACTATTCCAATGAACCACAAATACTGAAATTTGTACCTAACACATTAATATCCTATTGATCACAGATGTAACGACTCGTTACCTTAAGGTGATGATTAGTAATATATATCCTAATTAATTCAAGTTAGGCTCGTGTTTAAGTTCGGCATACCTCAATTAGCGCATGTGTGTGGTTGCATGATGTATGGTATTTGTTTGAATCATGAAATCAATTTATATATAGGTTGTCATATAATACAAAAATTATATACAAGCCTATAAAATGGAAAACACCCAATAAACAATGGTTATCGGGACACCAAGTGTGACGAGGGAGTTGTGACACAAGCATGCACGCTCAAGGACACTTGTAGGAACGTTTGGTGAGTTTATTGGTGAATAATACGCGATATATATACATTTACAAGTTTTTAAATATATAAATATATATTGGAACATAAAAGAATATTAGAAATATATGGATTATTAGATCGTTTCGAATGAAGCGTAAGTGCTTGATATGTCGAATTTCATGTCACTTTAAGGAGTATCACTTTAACTCATCAACCATGCGATCGCTCTCGAGATAGACCCGTATCTCGAGAAAAATCCATATATAAAAATAAAAATTCATTCTTATCCAATTCATCTCGATCAATCGAGGGTTCGTAAGGTTTGATTTCGATTTGGATCGAAAGGAGATCGTTCCGAGAGCCAAATTCAATCAAGTTGAGGAGCTTAAATGGATTAAAAGCTAGTGATCATCATGTTGGTAAGTTTGATTTTTGAGTTTGTTAAAGTTTGAATTCATGGTGATGATCAAAATTTGTTGAATTGAGATTGTTGTTGATTTGAATGGGTTTATAACCTCATTAGAGGACCTCGCGGATTGACTGTGAGCTTAATTGTTGAATTTGGGGAAGCTATGGATTGAATTGAATTAGCAGAAGCGTGCTGCTGTGGCTGGTCTGGTGCGCATAGTGCGCTAGGCTTTGGCCATAGCGCACTATGCATACTGGGAGGATGAACTGACATGCAGGTAGGGCGCTATCCATGTAAGGTAGCACCCTACCCACACCTAGATCAGTGCATAACTGATTTGGAGTTGGTTGGTTTGTCAAGATATTTAGGGACTGGTCTAGGGGTTCTAAATGTAGTATAATGAACCTATATTGATCCAAAATGATTGGTGATAGGATGAGGAACACCAAGGAAGAGTGTATGACTGAAACGTTAGGAAATTTATATGGATACTTGAACCCGAGGTAAGTATGGACTCGCTTATTTATCAATATTGTCTGGTTATTTAGTATATATAGCTCATGTAGTTGTTGGATTGAAATGGGGGGATTATGTACACTGTGATGGTTTTCTAATGAACAGAAAATAGTATCTAATGTGATCCACATGTGTAACTACTCAAGGCCGAGACCAAGTTGTATAGTACTTGGGATTGATCTCCCGGTCCATACGTATCTCCTACTCGGTTAATAGGTTGTTTGGGTTACATATTCACTAGAGGATTTACGATAGAACCATTGGACATTAATCGATTAGCTAAACATCACATATGCATGGTGTGTTGGTTTAACACTCATATTAATGGCGCCAATGGGTAATTGACCCTACTTTTACAAATAAGATGGGGATCACGGTGTACAAGTCCAAAACCTTCTGCTACATATATTAATAATTTTATTTCGATAATCGATATATAATAGTGCTTATCAGGAGAAGGTGGTAAGTTTGCTGGCTCTAGTTTAGTCTGCTACTTTTACCTATTTCGTTTCGCCTTTTGTTGAAGAACTCCAAGACACGATAGAATGTCACTTGCACTAACGCGGTGATGGGATAGAATCGCGCGCCTTTAAGGACCCCGTTAAAGCATTCTACAGTATACACAAAATATGCATATGTGTATCAGCATCTAAACGTAACAAATCAAATATATTAAATAAACAATGGTACCAAATTATGGACACGATAAACCATACCAGCTAGATTTGTAGTCATCCATCCGTATTGATATCCTTTGTCGTATGCGTTCGTCCATTGTGCTCGATCAAGGTCATTAAACCACGCAATACATTCCGCATTCATTTTTTGAAGTTCTGTCATGACTGCCTTGAATTTTCGGGGTTGATGTTGTGCACCAGCTAAGTACACCATATCCTTTAATTCTTTGCTCCAGAACCTCATGTTAAAATTACTGCATATGTGACGGAGACAAAATCTGTGGTGAGCTCTTTCACGAGTCCATCCTTTTTGCGGATTGTTCATTGCCAATAATATACCGGGGTGTCGATCAGAAACGACACATATACCATCCCTATCAGTCACATGATGTCGCAAGCAAGCCATAAACCATCCCCAGCTGTGTTGACTTTCCTCATCAACGATGGCAAATGCTAAAGGAAATACATGACTATTACTATCAACAACAGTGGCTATTAGGAGTTTGTGTTTGTATTTTCCATACAAGAATGTGCCATCAATCTGTATCATTGGTCTGCAATGTCTGAAACCTGCAATAGAAGGTTCAAATGCCCAAAAAACCCATTTGAATATAACCTCATTGTTGGCATTAGGCTCCCCATGCCGCCATTCCACACGTGTCCCTGGATTGGTTTCTTGAAGAGCAGCCATCCACCGCGGTAACATTTTATACGATTCTTCCCAGTCTCCATAGACTTTAGCAATTGCCTTCTTCTTCCCCAACCACACTTTCTTGTAACGAACGTCATAACTGTATTTGTCCTTGATCATCTGATGAAGCACTGGAACTGAGATGGACGGATCTCTTCTCACCACATTTTCAACTTCACGACATATAACGGTGGAGTCCAAATGCGCATGATCTTTGGACAGATTGGCGTAGATGCATGTATGTGGTCCTGCATATTTACTAATCTCAAACATTCCATGCGATTTTCTTCTCGAACAACGCAACCTCCAAGTGCATCCATCTACATATTTCTTACATCGAACAATCCATACATTAGGTGTAGAATGAGTCACCACAAATCGCCTGTGTTCTTTGATGCCATACAACTTCACGGCATGCTGGATATCTACTTTACACATGAACCGCATGCCCTTTTGAAATTCTGCTCCCTCATTCCATAAAGACCTTAAAGGGATCATAGCATTCTCATTGAGGGGTTGCAATGCCTCACTACTCAATTCCATAAATGCAGGAGAAGGTACGACAAATTCACGTACACCAACGGGCGCACCATCAATTCCAGCAGCCTCTTCGTCGAAAAAATCATCGTTCCCAACCTCGCTCGAAATTGGAGGACAAGATAATGAGCCATCATCGGCAATGACTCGATTTAATATGTATCGAATCATGCCATCATCAACATGATGAGCATCAACCCCTTCATCATCTGTATCATCATCGCTACTCTCTTCACTAGTACCTTCGTCACTACCGCAATAGTCTCCGTCTTCACTAGTGTTCAACTCATCACAAGAACGAGGATCCTCGTCCATCTCGGGATTTGCAGTCATCAAGGGCGATGCACAATGACTCTGCTCCATATTTGGTTGAGTGCTAGGTCCACCACGAGAATCTAACGCCATATTACGCTTGTACTATTATACGAATCTCTCGTTCTCAAATCGATATAAAGCTCCATGCATTTTGGTGGTGGTAATTACGCCACAATCTCCCAAACATCTTTGAGACTCGCCTCATCATCTATTCGCACAGGACGTAGTTGGCGTACCACTACCAATGTACGCTGGATATCGATATGTGATGGTCAATATCATCTTTTCATTGTCTATCTCCAAAGAATTATAGACAAAACTCATAAATTCCTCGTACCCTAAACCCATGTTCGCTCTAAGATGTCGAACAGGCGGTTTAGTGTATGAAATTCCTGATGGTCCATCGACCATGTCCCCATTCATATAGCACAACAAACTTACTCTTCGATCAGCCATTATTGAATCTATATATGTAGAATACAAAGCATGATCAATAGAAGTGAATGCAACAATATCAACATTTTAAAAAGTGTAGTGGTTCATACTAAAAACAGTTACGAGTAAAGTCAAAGAAGGATCCATCCCCAAAGTAAACAATTCCGACTTTGTCCAATGGAAGGTAAAAAACAAAAATACATAACTAATGGGAACAATTCAAATTTGATGTAGAGAATTTATATTAGGACATTACATGTAGGAAGTTGATATTTTTAACTAATCCATAACCAAAGTCACTCAACAAGGTTTTAGGCGACTCTAAACTAAACTAGATGGTCATAATAAAGTGAACTAAAGAATGCATGAACATACATGTAGTCACAGAACGTACCATGGGCATAAATACGCTAATATATAGGCTATTATGACAAGAAGGTGCATAAACAAATTTAATGGAAATAGATCGAAAGGTCATAAAAATGAGGAAAGAAAATAAGTGAAGATACATAACCATACCATATCAATTAATACCACGGAATATGCCACAAACAAAAATGTAACTGCTATACATGTCTTATAGAGATTTCTAAGTCAATTGAAGATGTTCAAGGGGGTTCATTTCTAGAAGAGCTAAATAGGAAATGGGCTTATCACGACAATGCATTGCAAATGATTCAAGACATATTGATGTACATGGACATGACCTTCATTCCCAGTACTCATAAAACCCCTGTTCATACTCTTGGCCTTAACCTTTGGAGGGACAACGTTATAATGATGCTAATGGATTTAGGTAAAAGCATTTTCCTAAGGAACATTGCTTTTGTAATGGATTTGGTTTAGTATTTGTCAAAAACATCTTTGGATTTGGTAAATAGATTCTTCACATTTAATGAATATAATTTGTAATTAATCCCCAATATCAACATGAAATTAACAAAAGAATATACCGGCGGGAAGGTGGGCAGAGAGAAGGCAGTCAAGGACCAGCGAAGGACCAGCGATGGACCAGCGAGCAGAGAGAAGAGGGCTCGGCGTGTGACCTTTGAGGGCTGCGAGGACAAGTGGAGGCAGCGACGGTGGAGGCAGTGGACGACGGGAGACGAGACGAGGCGGCGACGGTGGAGCGAGGATGGCGCGAGGGGACGGTGGCAAAAGGCGGCGTTGGTGGAGCAGGGACGGTCGAGGACGGTGGAGGCGGCGACGGTGGCGCGAGGATGGTCTAGGGACGGTGGAGGCAGGGACGGCGGCAGGGACGGTGGAGACCGGAGAAGGCAGTCAACGAGACCTGCGAGGGCTCTGCGAGGGACGGTGGAGGCAGGGACGGTGGAGACGGGGACGGTGGAGACGGGGACGGTGGAGACGGGGACGGTGGAGACGGGGACGATCTCGGTGAGGCAGAGGTGAGCAAAGAAGAGGAGATCTCGGTGAGGCAGAGGGGAAGAAAACAGGGACGAAATCGGGAGATTAAACTAGTTGGTCACGAGCAGAAGTCGTGACCATGGGTCACGACTTTTGTTTGCCAGACACACCACCACCACCACCTTGACATGGCGCTGACATGGCGCTAAATGTGTTATATTGGGAATTATTTCAAAAGATGTGTTTTTTTGTTAATTATTTTCCTTAATTATATTAATCAAGCAAAAACTCCGTTTTACGGACATGAATTCAGTGTCTAGATATAAATAAATAAAGATAATATATTTGGGCATACATACAATTAGGGGTAGGAAAATCACGATTTGGTGATTTTTCAAACCACCACCAAATTGCGAATCACCAAAATTGCAATCAAATCGAACCGCGGTTTGCGGGATTTGGTCGGTTTGATTTCGCGGTTTTTATGCGACCCATTTTCAGAAAAAAAAAATCATACATATTACTAATGGGTAGCAAAGAATGCACATGATTGTTGTTGAACCTGGAATCGAACATCAATAACAACTAGGGACTTCAAATTCAATATATCCTTCACAAGATATGGACTTCACTAAGATGGATAGATCTAGAAACATCAATCAGACTTTTAATTAATACTTATATTAAGAATTGATTTGAAAAAATCCAGTTCAATATTACGATTTCAATACTTTTTCATGCTAAGGAATATTAATCTAAATGTTAGGGACATCATAAGATATGCTCAAAGCCTCAAATAATTATAGTTTGACAAAAAGGGCGTACCGTGGTGCGAGGCAGCGGTGCGAGGCGGCGGTGGACGTAGCAGCGGTTCGCGCGGTGGAAGGCGACGACGATGGCGATGGATTCGGCGGCGACAGTGAGACGATGAGTGATGAGGATGAAGGGCGGCGGCAGTGAGACGGGCACTCCGCGACGGGCCGACGACAGTAAGAGTGCTCGAGAGGAGAGAAGAGACGGTGGGAATGAGAGGAGAAAGGAGACGACGATGAGAGGAAAGAGGAGCCGGCGGGAATGAGACGAGAGAGGAGACGGGAGTGACGGGAGTGAAAGGAGAGAGGAGCGGCGAGAGTGAGAGGAGAGAGGTGACGGAAGTGATGAATGAGAGGATTTTTTTTTTGTTATGTTTTAGCCTTTTATGGTTTTTGGTGATTGTTTACTAAAATACCATCGGTTTGGTGAAACCGCGGTTTTTCCAAATTGAAAATCGCGACCAAACCGCGATTCTGCGGTTTTGACATTTTTCAAACCGCACTCAAACCGCGAGTTTTAAAAACCAGACCAAACCATGCGGTTTGGACGGTTTTTCGAAAACCGCCGCCCACCCCTACATACAATGATGCTTTTATATATATATATATCATATATATAAAAGCACGAATCACCAATTTTTGAGTGGTAATGAAATTTACCTATTTGCCCATACTTTTTTTTATCTTCAAATCAACCTTTTCTTTTGTATCCAAATCAAATTCTAACTCCTTATCAATCTACTATACGTTTTTTTTTCTTTATCTCCAAATCAATCGTGAACCCATTCTCATAAATTCAATACACATTTTTTGAGGAAGTAATGTCCTAGCATGATTAGCTTATTTTTCCATTCACATCTTATCTCAGTCATAGTAGAGAATATTGATAAGCTAAAAAATGTACTTGTATTTCTAATTTTTAAATTTTAATTACAATTTTAAATTTTCTTAATAAATTCTTAGAAATTAATTCCTGCGAGCGAAGCAAGCAGGGGAATCGTGCATAGCACGTCTTAAAACTAGTATATATATATATATACACACACACACTCACACACATACTCCAGATATTTTTATAAATCATTCTGCAAAAATTCTTTGTTAAAAAATATACTCCCCATAATAATTGTCTCATTTCACTACAAAAAATAGAATGCTATATCGACGGGGTCGTTGACCCAAATGACACTTTTAGCAACGGCGGTAGCAACGGCTCCTGTTGCTATTTGTTGGGCGGGAAAATTTCCGTCCAAGGGGGATTATCTCTGCCCACGTGGCTACGGAGCCTGCCACGTGGCACCGCATGACTGGGACACATATGGGATTAAAGACACGGTGTCACTAAAACCCTGGCCTTGATGAAATCGTTTCCTCTCCCTCTCTCATTCGTTTGGTCTTTCCTCTCCTTTCCAATCACCAGCTCCCTCTCTGACCAATTTCTTCCCTCTTCGTCTTTGCCATCTTTCCCCTTTGCCTTCTTTGCCCTCTCATCTACCCTAACCCCTTCACTTGCCCCCCGTCGACTCCGGCCCCAAAACCTTAACCCCATTGTCTCCGCCTCTCTCCTCAATCTCGTCGACCCAGACATCCTTATCCCCTCTCTGCCAGCCTCCCTTGCAGCCCCACCCCGTTGCCGTCCACCCTGCTGCGTCCACCCCGCCTCTTTTGATCGGTGCAGCATTCTGTGGTTTCTTAAGTATTTTTTATTTTAATGTAATTATATATTAATTTGTAATTGATTTTATTAATTAAAATAAATGTTTTATTGTGATGTTTTATATGAAAATTATTGTATTATAATATTTTTGTATGATCATAATGGTTCGAATAAATTAAAAGTATTTTAAAATTAAATTGTTTGGATAAAATATTATAATTGTATGACTTTTTAGTGAGAGATATGTAGTTGTGATGTTTTGTATGATTTTTTATATTCGTGAAAAAATGCATTTGTGATTTTAATTTAGTTTTTATTGTGATGTTTGTATATAATTTTTTAATATTAATATGTGATTGTTTTTGTAATGTGTTACAATTTAGTTGAGAAAAAATGTATGTCGAGTTGAATTAAAATTATTATTAAAAAAGTAAAATAAAATATTAATGATGTACACTTTACTAATAGAATTTTATTTAAATGATAAAAATTAATTAGGCAAATTACAGTTCATCTAAGGCAAAAATAAAGGATTATATGCAACGACGCTTGTATACTATAGAAAATATATAATTGATTGAAAAAAATAAAGGGCTATATGGACAAACATAAAACGCTTTAAAATTAATTAACAAAAATGTATATTAAAAAATAAAATATAGGAAATATATAATTCAATGAATAAAAATAGCAACGCTTGAAAGAAAATTTAATAATTTACACTATATGTACAATTATATTAATGTACTTTAAAACTTTAATTACTAAAAATTAGTTCTTATAGTATATATATACTAAAAAATAAGAAATAATTAAGCAAAATAAATTGAAACAAAATAAAACACTTAAA
This sequence comes from Stephania yunnanensis, assembly GCA_039657365.1. NCBI lineage: Eukaryota > Viridiplantae > Streptophyta > Magnoliopsida > Ranunculales > Menispermaceae > Stephania > Stephania yunnanensis. Next base: position 55,679,016 of record CM077584.1, read on the forward strand.
ATTTTAATAATTATGGCAGTTATATATTGAAGTAAAATTTTAATAATTTATAATAATGTCTAAAACAAAATATATATTATGCAAAGTATGTGCAAATTAATGCAATCTATTCAACTAATTATGGGTAACATTAAACTAAAATGTATATAGTGATTGGTGTGCACGTGTGTTTAAGGTTTCTTAGGTTTTTCGAGATGTCTGTATCTCGAGATTGGATGTACAACCACATTGATGGTGATTACAGTCGATTCAAGTTTGTGGCCGGCGTGAAGGAGTTCATAAAATTTGTCATGCAACACTGCACCACTTCCCTCAATGAAGCGAAAATTCAATGCCCTTGTCGAAAATGTCGCAATGAGAAATACTACGATGTAAACATAGTAAAGCTTCATCTAGTGAGTTGAGGATTCATTCCTGAATATTATTGTTGGAACAAGCATGAAGAGGAAGAATTATTAAACAATATGGATGACCACGCGTGGTCGAGTTTTAATTGGAACCATGAGGAGGAGCCGAATCCTCAAGCAAAAAATTTATTCGAAATGATTGACGCAGCAAAATCAACAGTTTTGGCGGGGTTGCGAGTAGATGAAAACTTTCGGCAATGTCACGTTTGTTTATGATAAAGTCGAATCACCATATTTCGAAGCAAGCATTCGACGAAATCTTGCAGGCCTGTAAAGACATGATGCCTGAAGACAACTATTTGGTAGATAGCTTTTACAAATGTAAAAGTTTAATGCATTGGTTAGGTCTGTTGTATGAGCGAATCGATTGTTTTATCTAATTATGCATGCTTTATTGGGGGCCTTACATCTTGTAAGTTTTACGGGGAACTTAGGTTTAATCCCAACAAATGCCCGCTCAAGATAATGCATTACTTTCCTTCAGCGCCTCGTTTGCAACGTTTGTTCACATCGAAAGCTACAATGAAACATGTAACGACCTGAATTTAATTCGTCATTATTAATGATGTGATTGCAGACGTGGTTGATAGCTCATACACTCGTGGGACCCATAACTAGGCTAGTGCGCGCCTGGAGCTAGGTAAATAGTTATTTTGTGTGCTGGTTTGTCTAATTTGCGATGTTTACATTAAAATAGATTAAACGACATCGTAATGTATGTGATTATATTACATTACATTACATTTGACGCACGAGACTGAGTGTTAAGTATTCACCTCGTTATGCGTGTCGACGCGGGTATCGAGTAGTCTTAAAGACTAACTACTAGGTTGGGAAAAATAATACACATATGAAATAAATAAAATGAGTTAAATAGTAATATGTAATGTATATATGATGGTTGGGGACATGGTCGTACACGTATATCATGTTTCGGGACGGGAAAACGGGCGTCGGAACACCCAAAAGATGACTTTTTAGGTTAAGAGCAAGGGCAAGTGTGCCATTGGTGTTAAACTTAGAGTCATTAGAGGTTGGAAATGGAGTAAATGGTGCTCATTAGATTGCATTGCGATGCACAAGTGAGGAAAGATCATATAATTGGTATAAAGGTCAATTTGACTTTAGTTTCCACCACATTTTCTCTCTCCTAATCTCCAATCCGAAAATAGAGAAAAAGAAACAAGGGTTTTGGAGTTGCAAAATTGATCATTAGAGGAGTTTGAAGTTGCCGATTCATCAAAACAAGGTAAGATTCACAATCACCTCAACTTTCTTTGTCTTTTGATATAAATTTTTGAGGTGTTTGTGTGAATCCTATATGGATTATTAAGTGGTTGTTAAGTAGTTATTTTGGTAGGTTTTAAGTGCTACGAAGTTAAGTAATGTATGTTATGGTAGTTGTTGTTGGTGATGGTGTTAAGAAACCAAAATTCTCAACCAAAGTGCTATCCGGAACCCGATTGGCAATTTAATGAGGTCATCTAGTACGCTAGATGATGCTTAGCGTGCTAATGTTGTTCCTGATGAAGAACGTTTAGCTGCCCAGAAATTTAGCACACTAATTCCCAGACCCAGTACGCTAGATATTGCAGATTTTAGACTATTTTTGCTAAGTAACATAAAATACATCTAATTGACTAAAAATCCATTATAAATGAAAATAGCTCATTTCGAGCGGTAATTTGGATATTGGGGATTCGACAGAGCTGGACCGGAGGTTATTTACTGGGACACAGAGTGCGGTTTGAGGTGTCTAGTATCCGAACTAAAATTTATCATGCGGTACCTTATTTTTGCTTTTCAATTTATATTATGTCTTTCAATACTCTATTCTTGATTTTGGTTTAAATGAACGGAACGTTAAGGCTCTCCCTCCGTGCCATTCCTATGTGTTTGTCCACTAGGTCATAACACGAGTGCCAGGGATCTCGGTGAATAGTTCGACCCGACAGTTGCGTCGGGGCACGTGTGGATGCATCGTAGGTTCTACATCAACCACCTAGTGGATCCAAATACTGGCCTTGCTTGAGTGGGACTCACCGGCAGTAATCTGTGGAGAGTCTGAAGTATGGCGTTAGTCTGATCCCTAGGCTCTAGAAATGCACTTTGAGCTTTCACTATTACTTATGCATGTAATGATCACAGCTGCCTGTATTTATTTCTACACGTTTATTTAATAGTTTTGTTTAAATTCTAGTATTTTCTTTCAGTATTGCTCACTTAATTTCCTTGGGAATACTCATTCTAGACTCTTCGTCTACCTTTTTGTGATGACTTGAGTGAGATCCTAGTACGAGTTGTGGCAAGAGCAAGTTACCAGAATACCTGTGATTCAGAGATATTGAGCCAGGCTTGTACATTTGTATTATATATACTTTTTCTTTTATTTTATGGATTAGCGATTGGGAGATACTTCAGGACTCTATACTTTTGATATTTTGATATATTGAGGTGTATTTTTGGTCTATGATGATATAAGGGTTTTCTACACTATGTATCAGAGTTAAATGCATGACTATAATGTTTAATATTTTGCTTATCATGATAAAAGACTTCCGCTATAGTTTATTAAGGATTAAAATGATAGTAACAAATGACTTGAGTACATTAACAATTTAAATAGTAAATTATTGTCTATTGAGGTTAATAATGATTAAATGGCGGATGAGATAGCATGTGAGACACAGCTGGCATTGGTAGGTCAGGTTGTGGGCCCACATTGGCCCCTGTGGCAGTCCATTTGGAAAATAGCTTATGCACTGATGGGTTCCAATCTTTTAGAATGACAGACAAACCATACTCCTCATGGTCGATTATTTTAACACCGTACAACTTGCCTCCATCGATGTGCATGAAGAAAGAAGTGATGTTCTTAATAGTGATCATACCTACACCGGCCAATTCGTCGCAAAAACCGATGTGTTTCTCCAACTATTGGTGAAAGAATTGCAAGATTTGTGGTATGAAGAAGTGCCTACTTACGATGTGTCGGTAAAGACAAACTTTTAAATGCGCACTGAACTTATGTGGAATGTCAGCAACTTTCCAGCATACAACATGTTGTCGGGATGGAACACCCATATGAGGACAGGATGCCCTTATTATATAGATGATATTGACACTTTCCAATTGAGGTTTGGCAGGAAGCTGAGTTGGTTAGATTGTCATCGACATTTCTTGTCGCGATATTCAAAGGAGAGGAAATACAAGTTTAGTTTTCATCGAGATAGAGTTGTATTAGAGAAACCAATGGCTATTAAACCAGGCAAATATATCTTGCGTGAAATCGAAGCTTTAGGGCTGATGAAGGTTATTGAATTGAGATTCGATGCTATAAACGACAATGCCTCCAAAGCTAGTGGGTGGACAAAATGAAGCATACTGTATGACTAGTCGTATTGGAAGATGAACCTTGTTAGATACAACCTGGACGTAATGCACATTGAGAAAATATTTTTGACAATATTTTCTACATAATCATGAGTGTGTCAGGGAAAATGAAAGATAACGCAAAGTTTAGGGAGGGCTTAAAGGAGAGTTGTCGTCGGCCAGGGCTTTATTATGATCCATTTGCTAAGAAACATCCAAAGGCAAGATATACACTTAATAAATGGAGAAAACAAGTGTTGTGTAAGCGGATTAACGATTTGCACTTCCCTGATGGTTAGGCGTCTAACATCGGCCGTTGTGTAAACTCTAAGAATTTGAAGATGTTTGAGATGAAAAGCCACAATTGTCATGTATTCATGCTACAAATTTTGTCGATTGCATTTCTAGATCTATTAGAGGAGGACATATGGATTTGCAATCAGTGAGTTGAGCATTTTCTTATGAGATTTAATAGTGAGAAACTTAAATGTTCTAAATCTACAACTTTTGCAATGAAAACATTCCAAAGATATTGTGAAAGTTGGAAAAATATTTCCGCCATGTTTTTTCGACTTAATGTAGCATCTCCATATCCATCAAGTGCACGAGGCTATCCTTACTGGCCCAGTATAATTTTGGTGGATGTATCTTTTCGAGAGGTAATCATGTTGGGGCACGTGCCCTATGTCATTCCACAAACATTATTTATCTTATGATTTTAGTTAATAAAATTGAGGTTTTAATTTGTTGTTTTATTAAGTGATTGCATTTTTACCTTATAGTAAGATTCATAGGTATTTGTTGAAATATCCTAAATGTCCCTAGTTGATTATTATACTAGGAAATATAATGAATTAAGAGTAATATGAATCTTGATTGATGGTCATGTGATGATCATGCGCATATGGATACGAATTAAGATCATGAGTACTTCTTAAGAAACAAAGTACTGGACTACCCGCTATGATAACACCACATGGATTAAGTCATAAGTGTTACTCATGATAAGTATATCATTTAGTCCTTCGACTTGAGATTACCAGAGACTTCAATATTAGGAGGCTGGTAATACCACACAATCAAATGTTATTTTTAACCAAATGATTATAAAGATTGTGATTGGTTACCATGTGAATAATATGTGAAGGTGTGTAATCAAGATAGAATTTATCGCTATCGTATAGAGAGAGATATTAGCTTATCCCTCGATATGTTAGATTGCTAAATGGTCAAGTCCAAGTGAACTGATATGATAAATATCAGTTCATGTTTTTAATCTTCCTAAAGATCGAGACTAGTACGATTGAACATTAAAAGTGACTTTCCGTGCCTTATGTTTAATCAAAGGATATCGCACGACAAAATGATAGATATATATTAGTCATTAGGTTGTATAGACATTGATATTCATGTATCGACTTTGATATTCATGCTACTTGGGTAGTCAGAATACCTTGCTAGAGACCGCTTATGACTTGAGTACCAAAATGATTTTGATTCACTGCTAATATCGCATGAACATATATTGTACACAGACAAAGAATGACATTACGCAATTGAAATTGGTATAGAGTAATGAATTTTATATGATAAAATTCATGACGTAAAAGCCCTTACGATTCTTTATATGATAACTTATTAATAGGGGCGTACGTGAAATTTTCTTAAACTGCCTAAATGAAAGAGTTATATTATGAATAGAATTTTACGTGAGAGCTCATTTACATATATAAATAAAGGTGGAAAGCCTAAAACTAAATAAGATTTTTGTTTTTCCAATTTTTGAGTTCTCTAGATTTTGAAAGAGAAAGTAAAATGTTTTCAATTTCTCTTGAGGCTAACACTTCAAAATGTGGTCATCATTCATGTGTAGATTTCTGATAGAGGACGGTCACTTGAACGTTTTGGAGATCGAACAATCTAATAAAGAAATCACAGATTATAGTTTAATTTTGTAAATCTAGTCTAACTGAACTTATTTTTGAACCTGTCGGGGTTTTTTAAAAATTGTTTTGAGTTTTTTGTTGCATATAAACCACAAAACCCAATGAATCAATTATGCTTATTGCCCATAAATTGTTTCTCATATACAATCACAAATGTTTAAAATATATATTTACCTAATTTACCTTTACGTATGTAGGTATTTGAAACATTTGAAAAATAATGTTCGGAATAAGGCAAGGTCGAGGGCTCAATATGCAATGCTTATTTAGTGGAAGAGGCAACTGCGTTTTGTTCCTATTATTTTGAAAAACACGTCTCCACATAACCATCCGCCCGCAATTATGATGGTGGAGTCTGTCTAACTCAATTTCGATGGCATCTTGTCGATTTTCACTAACCCATGTTGAGCCTTTGGAAACTTAAAGAAGCGTTATCTCACAGATGATGAGAATGACGCTAACAAGCATATATGTTGTTAAATTATCCAGAAGTCGCTCCTTTCATAAGGTATACATAAATACATTAGCATACACAGTTTCATGTCAATTGTTAAATATCCTTATTCGATTTAATCGAAGTTCTTGATTTCTTTCACCTCCCGTTAGGATGTATGTATCGGAGTTGCACGCCAAATAGCCGAATATAACACAAGTGCGATTGATGAATATCTTGAGAAATAATTTTTGACTTGGTTCCAATAATTTTACATATTAATAAATGCATATTAATATAATTCTTCCTATTTTGTTATTTAATTAGAAATGAAGTTTATCATAGAAAATGTTTCGACTATAAGCATCATCGTATATTCAAGATACAACACTTTTAAAACTTTCGTACGGCCCTAGCCGACTTTGCACCGTATATTACGCGTATCTTATCAATGGCTACAAGTTTCACACTATGTCACATAGCGCAAACAACGATACGTGTAGTGGCGGGGTGTATGTTAGGGGCACAAATTACGCAGAATCTGATAACGACTTTTATGGGCAATTGCAAGAAGTCATACAAATTGAATACGGTAGGTTCTTACGTACCGTTTTGTTTACGTGTGAATGATTTGATCCCATGCCCGACGTCGGGACGAGATTTCACCGCTCCATAAAACTTGTCAATGTATATCGAAATCTGCGATTAAATAAGTATATGTTTTTTATACTAGTCATGCAAGCTAGTCAAGTGTACTTTCTTTCTTACGCAACTGTAAGAAGTGTGCAGAGCAATTGGCAAGCCACTTGCACACTTAAGCCGAAGTTCATTGATGAACACAACTTAGCCGAGAATATTGACAATGCGCTTACCCAAGAAGACGTTTTACAATAGAAACTATCTAAGCATGATACTAAGGTTGATACTAGCAACAATATTGCAATTTTGCTAGCTAATTCTAGTGGCCCATACATGTCAGACGTCAATGAAGAAGACGATGAAATTAATAATTTCAAGTTTTCATCGGATGATGGAAAAGGTGATGATGAACCATGATATAACTATTTGAGTATGTAAATGAATAGGAAAACTAGTCTTATATTTGTTGACTTGCTACATAATATTTTAAATGTAGGATGTTTATATGTACCTGTTTCTAAGTTAGTTTTATTTTATACTTTTTTAAAAAAAGTCATGTCAGGCAGGGGATACGGTCCATCACGCGGTGAGATATTCGGTGGACGATCTGGTGGCAGCAGAGATGTTGATCTCGTTATTCAGATCGTTCACACTTAGGGTCTCATGACAATGTTGCTCCACAGTATAGTCGAGGCAGCATACTCTACATCAGCATCATCCCCAGTAGACCCCTTTAATCACCCGTACCCATATCCACCCTCTCAGCAAACCCTATTCTTCTATCAGATAACCATTTTTTATTTACATCCATCATATCCCCCTTCAGTGTACAACATTTCTTTGCCATCTCTATTTGTCGATGACCCGGAGTCTACGCAGATGTACTTCATGCTCCTTTTATCACTACCCACACCACCTATCGCTGGACACGTTACCATGCGGCCAGGTTTTGGCCCTATTTTTTCATCGGGGGATAAGTATCTCCTTCACATCAGTAAGACCGGCTGTACGATCATCAGATAGCCCTACCGCCAGGCTTTTCTAATTTGCATGCCTCATAGTTGTTGACTTCTTCAGCACACCCTTCGAGCGACCTGTCCATGATACTGCCCCACATGGATGACGATGAGGTGTTCAGGCCATTAGGGCCCCGAAAAGCAACACTTCTGCCTATGTCGGAGGGAGAATATCTTTGGTTGTGAAAGATGGGAGATATTAAATATACGTTATTAATTACGCATACCTACTTTTCGTTAATTTACATAAATTTTGTTCGAACATAAATTTTTGATCTAGTGGAGGCAAGTTAGACCCATCAGACAGAGCTGCACAGAGACGACTAAGGCATACAAGTATTCCTTACATAAGGATGTTATTCCTGCGAGCATGTTACTCAACACATTGGAGATGTATACTAGAATCAATAAAAGGTAAAAAAATATTTAAGTTAAGGTTGTTTCTTTTACGTAGGATAAATAGACTAAACTTAATATTTTTGTACATAGCTGTAACGAATCGAAAATGTTTTATTTATGAGTGATGACATGTACTACCTATATAAATACTCATGTGCAAATTTTATAATTTTGTAGTCAAGTGCACGAGTGGAGTCACGCCTCGAGATACGTATAGACATAAGACTCGGGTAGTAAATAATGTGGCAAATACCTAAGTATGTTTCAAATATATGAAGAAATATTTGTACTTAAGTTAGTCAATCTACTTAGGCAATTGATTTATTTAAGTTGAACGACCTATTAAGTGTTTGACAAAATGTCTCAAAGAGAGTCTAATTGTTTTCTTTCAAGTTTTGCAATGGTTTAGTTAATTTACATTGAATTTGTTAAAACTTTTAAATCACATAAAAGGTGTTTGATGAAATGCCTCAAATGAGTCATACTTATTTCCTTCAAGTTTTAATGCAAGGACTTGTAAGTGGTATTCGTAAATCTTGAATTCTAATTGGTTTCTATGGATTTTGGCAAAGCTATTAGTTGTGGAACTCAAATAGGGTGCTATTCAACTTTAATTTTGGTTTAAACACATGGTTGGTCTAATTTAGCTTTGAAAATATTTTTCATTGGTTCATATGGACAATAATTGATTTCTAAACTTCGAATTGCTTTTTAAAATATAAAATGTTATTTAAATATGGTTGAACTCCTTTGAAATAAACTTAGTATTTATTTGTTGAATATGGATGAAATTAATAAATTTGGGTTAGTTTTAGCTAAGTCTAGAAGTAAAAGAGTTTTAAACTATTTTCTCAAAAAAATGAACTTAACTTATTCAAGTTGTGAATTTCTAACAAAAATTAGTGAATTGGGAGTTTTAAGTTGAACTTGACTTTTATTTAATGGTTTGGTCCCTTTTCTTTGTGATGAGTCGACTTGAATCTTTTACGTTAGAAAACTAAATTTTACATAAACTTCATTCTTTTACTACAACACATTCTTGTTTTACTCGAAAAATCATTGGTTTTGATTTGAAATGTTAATTATCGACTTTTGAGTCGTGTGCGGTCTAAATTGGAAGTAAGGAGTAGTGGTTTGATAGTGTCAAAACCTTTGAAAACCATTTATTTGAGTCGAATGAATTTAGAAGATTTTGTAACGCATTGCCTACATGAATAACTAGAAATTTAGTTTACTAGCACATGAAAGTATGCTATGGTATTTGAAAACTATAATTCGTAGATTCATGAACCAAGGAACAATACCTTGATGTAGCAAGTGGTCCGTAATTAATTAAATACAGTCTAAATGACTTCTTTGTATATATGATGAATGTATATGTGCAGGGACTCAACTAGGCTATTCGAATGATTGATTTGACGTGGCGATTTATGCGATTGTATTGTAAGTAAACCAAGAAGAAACTCAAAATTAATTCTTTTCCTTTTCTTACATATTTTGATGGAAATGATACCCTGTTGTTATACTTTACTTCCCTACCGAGTGACCTAGGGTCTAAGCGGTCGAGTTGAGTCGTTGTTTACTCGTGGGTTGAACATCCAAGTCGCGCTTGTTGCTCTTATACAAGACTGAATCCTCTGAGTGAGCATCCTCCATGTGTCGTGGCTCCTCACAGGACTTCAAGGATTCCATAGCGCTGAGCATCCGGTTTTGACTATGGCTCCCTTTGAAATTTTCTCGGGCTGTGGCTCAAGTGAACCAACAGTGTTGAACGGATTAGGTGCAGTTGAAGAGAAATTAGTCTCGTTGTACCAGTATTTGACCTTACCCGTAGTCAAATGGCTTTGAGCCCACATGTAGACTATCAAGACCACTTGAGTGCATATCCTTTGCTTCTCGGTTACTTGGTCTCTATTAATTAATAAAAAAAATTGAAAACTAAACGTGTGCCATGGCATCATGATATGTACAAAACAACGAAAGTTTATCCTGGGTCGGCTCTATGAAGGGGATGAGTCGGGCGATCACCGCGAGCCCTACCCCCTCGGGGCCTCACTTTTTAAAATATATTATTAATTTTTTTCATAATTAAAGAATTACTGCTTATTAAATAATTAATAAAATGTTGCTTAGCAAGTTAATCATGTATTTTTAAAATTAGATTTTAATTTTCTACTTGTATATGTAGCTCTTTCAAACTTATTCTCTTCTTTTTAGTGAGATTATCTTCTAATTTGCATTTTGTATGTACTATTACATTTTACACACTAGAACAAATTCTACTTTTCATAGAGGTTTTTGACCTCTATGAAAAGTGTTATATTTTAAGGCGTTATCGTATCTTCGAAGCTTACATAGGGGTTTCAAACCTCTATCAAATCTTGGCTATTTCATAGGGGTTTCAAACCTCTATTATATCTTCAGAGGCTTACATAGGGGTTTCAAACCCCTATCAATTGTAGTGATTTCATAGGGGTTTGAAACCTCTATATTATCGTCAAAGGCTTACATAGGGGTTTCAAACCCCTATCAAATGTAATTTTAAAAAAATAATAGCTGAAAATGCCAAGAATTAATTTCCATTTCCATTTTCAATTGAAAATATACAAATTTACATTCCACTCGCAATATTATTATTCCATTCAATCAATAATGTAAAGTTTGAAAAAACATTCTTGCCTTTCCAAAAACAGAAATCTTTTGATTCATCTTTGTGTCTTAGCAGAACATTACTCGCTTTAAGGTCTCTATGAACAATTCTTAATCTAGAGCCTTGATGAAGATATAAAACTCCTATGCAATCCCAAGAATTATGTCACGACGCATCGCCCAATCCAATGATGTGCTTCTATATTTATCTGTGTACAAATTTTGCTCAAGTTACTAAGTACATAATATATAGTTTGTAGCAAACAATGAAAAGTAAATAGTATTCATGGAAGCATATACCGAAGAGAAGAAAGTCTAAACATACCTGCAATGCTCCTACAAATGAAGCGGCAAGAAGAAGAAGAGCAATATAGCCGGTTGTGCATGTTAGAAGTAGACTGCCTCTAATAACTGGATCCTGCCAAACCAAACTTCAAATAAACAAATTGGAAAACAATCTAGACTAGACAATATGATGTGGTGCAATTAGTTACCGGGTAGAAACTCAACATAACGTCAAGAACACAATGCAATTAAAATTTGGCATTACCCTGGATGCAACCACATAACCAAGAATAGAGGCAAGCACAGGTGTACTGCAAGGTAAGGCAGCTAAAGCAAATGTAAGCCCTGCCAAATATGCATGCACACCTTCAAGGTAGCGTCTGCAACTGACATGATCCTCCGATCCAAACTCATCGATCGATCCCATTGAGTTCATTGATCATCAGATTTGATTGGACTTTTGAGACCAAAGCTCTGCATGTTTACCTGATTTCACAAGCTTCTTTATCAGGGTGTTGGTATCTACACTTCCTGATATTAAGACTTTCTGTTGATCTGCATCTATGTTCACTGTGTAAACACCTGCATAAAGGGAATAAAAGGAATATAGATTGACTAAATTGAATAAATCAATCACAAGCTTTGTATAAGCAACAATAATTGAAAGAAACCAATAGTACTAAGAAAAAAACATCTATTATTATTTTTTTCAAGATAGATTCCAAATAGGCTCTCACAGTACCAAGTCTAAATCACTGAAAAACTTCCACTAGTCTAGCTGAAAAGCCTAGACACTGAAAAGCCTTCCAAAATTTCCAAACATCACATAACAACAAGAATCAGTAACCCCCCAAATTTGTAACACGTCTCAAACTAGTAAATACAATTTGATTGCAAACAACAAAGCCCAAATGACCACAGAAAAGTCTTGAACAGAAAACCAAAAACAAGAAGTTGGGAAGAAGAGCATAAGAGGGTACCTTCAATTCTCTGCAGTAGTTTATTGACATCTTGCTTACACCCATCACAATGTATATCTTTTTGAAGAATTCTTTCACATTTGAGGCAGATATTAGTTGAGCCTTTACAAGGTCTTGATTGAGGCCTCTGCTTCAAAAACACCACTTTAAGCCTTCTGTCAATAGAGGATTTATAGAATTCTTAATGAAAAGCCTTCTGTCAGATAGAAGGCATTAAGCCTGCTAAGGACAGAATCAATTGATAAAGTACCCCAAATATATGAATATAGAACTGAAAGGTCCTCTGATAGTTTAACTTCATAACTATATGTCGAGTCGCAGATTCAAAAAACTTCATAACTATATGTGAGTTTACATACAGAACCAAAAAAAAATATGTTTATAGTGTAAGGCTGCAACACCCACCAACATTTACATACTTCACATCATAATAAATTCATTAATGTAGAGACCAAACAACTCAAAAATAAAAATCTTTTTGAGTGCTACTACTTTGGCATCTTTAATTCAACTTCGATTCAAATTCTGCACCTAAACATAGGAGCAGTCGATGAGCTTCTCGAGATCATCCAACCGGACAACGTCGTGGTAAACATAGCGCCTCACCTATCACATAAACATTCAAAATCAGCCAAATTCAGAAGAATTGACTACATCAAAAGCAACTTAAAAATCCATACCAGTAGGTATTTATAGAGGCATAAATAACTTAACAAGTTTATTTAGTGTTTTAGAAGTTGCTTTACATTTTAAACAAATAATCAACTATTTGTTCAATCTTTCCATTGAATAATCAACTATTTGCAATACATGATCTTTTGCTATGTAGGTATAAATTATGAAGGCAAATCTTCAAAAGCTCCAATGCCATGCAATATCTTATGTTAGTCCAAAAACTCTTGTTAAACATGCAACAAAATGCTTCAATATAATGTTTACAGTGAAGAAACTTGGAACAACAGCATCACATCATAAAGCATTTAAATGGAGACCCAATTTTCAAAAAAAAAAAACTTAATTTATAAGAACTGATGATCCGCATTCAAAATATCTGCCAGGAGAACTGCTGGACAAGAAATGAATATTCAAGAGTTCCATCTCTAGAAACTTATTCCTTCTAAAAATATGGCAAAACACGAACAAGAATGAGGACTTGTGGCCCTCGTAAGAAAAAAAAACGGCAGCAGACTTTGTAGCAGTTCCAGTTCCTCAAGAGTTGTTGAAAAGAGCAGGCAGCAGATGATAGCAACATAACACAACAAATGCAAAATCTAGATGGCTTAGAGCACTAAAAACACTAGCCGGTCAGAGCAGGGTTGAGCGCACTGTGAACATCTATACCAATCTGATTCATGTGTAGCTAGCAATACGGATAATCAATTTGAAAAAAGCAAAAGATATATGGCATCAAAGACATGAAATGAATCAAACAACATTTAGCAGTATATTTTGAGGCATTTGTCACGGCAGTAAAGATAATTATGTTTCGAGTCAGACAAGTATGGTAAATTCTATGGTCAAAAAACTAGTCCATCTGGATTACTATTTAACACAAAAGTAGCAAAAAATAGAAGTGCAAAGAGACTAAGTTGTGGTTACGTAAAAAAAAACCAAGTGAATGGAATAAACCAACTTCAACAATCACAGAAAGATAGTCCTCATAATTAAATGAAATAAATTCAATGCTGATAAAATAAAGTAGCCAAGACAATATGAAAAACTAACCTCAGTGATTGCATTATGGATTTCTGCTCACCAATGTATCCCTGATGTTCTTTGATCATCAACTCCAAATCTCCAATGGCCACAGAGGTCCTGATATCATATTTCAATGACATGAAATGAATCAAACAACATTTAACAGTATATTATGAGGCGTTTGTATCATATTTCAATTTCGTTGTGCACTTGATGATATACTGTCCTGTTAAAATGCACTAAGCTACATTATACTACATTGAATAATCCATAAATATAAAAGTTACAAAATTAAACAAATTCAAAGACCTAGAGTTCAGTCAATATCTTGGATTATATTTAATCAAACTAAAGATGTCACTAAGCTTGTACCAACAAAAAAATGTTCATAAACATAATTTGTGCATTCTTTGAAGTACTTCAAACATAATATTACTCACTTGGCTTCACCTGGAATGGTAGAGGTGATCCATTCAACGATTGGTTCTGCCCCCTCTATGCGAAGAAGGAAATTCCAAGCCATTGCAGGGATGAACTCAATACAACCATAACCAAATCCAGTCCATCCCTTGTAGGAAAACACCTGAAGATAACCATCCTTTATTGCTTTCTTCAGTTGAGTTGCAAGTACATCATCATATTTTACCCTGTAGAAACCAGTTTGCTCAACATTCACTTTAATCCATATTTGCTCACCAACCTTTTCACAGTTCGGCCATATGTTAGAGACACACACATGTATATATAGAGAAGTGAAAGCAAAGCAGAATGTATTTAAAGAAACACAAAAGTAACAAAGCTTAGTCTCCTACAAAGCACTTAAAACTAGACAAAATAAGCACACAAATGCAAACCCCTCACTTACTCCTGTCTTATCATGCATTATCTTTGCAGATGCGACTTTGCCAAATTTGCTGAAATTTTCTTGTACTTCAACATCATCAACATCATCTGAGACATTCTTAACGTATACATTTGATCCCTTTCGTGAAAAATAGACAGAAGTAAAATAGGTATAGTAAAAACCTTAGACCCAAATGTGTTGGTCATTGAAAAGGAGGGGGGATTTATTGTTCTAAAGTGCAAAGATTAATGCTACCTCGTATTTCTGCAACTGCTCTTTTTTCCTTTCCTCAACTTGACGAGGAATCATTTGTTCACGTTTTGCTTTCGTTTGTGCTCTTCCAACATATAAATCCTTGAAGCCTACTTGCCAAAAAAAAAAGTCATCAGTTAAGAACTTGAAAACTTAAATTCTATGTTTCTTTCCCAAGATCAAATGAATACTACTACAAGCCAATTTTTGTTCCATTCATTGCCTCCATTTCCTTCTCTCCCTTCTACTTCACTTCCTCCTCATCCACTCTAAGAACATCAAAACACAAAAGTAACTACTATTTGCATCAAATGGAAGAAAAACTTAATAATATAAAATATAAAAGATCTATTAGTTAATTCACCACAATTTCGGCAATTTCGGCATTGTGTGGTTTCCCGTTTTATTTGAATGCCCTTTAATCCACACCTCAGCTCTGGAAACACTAGCACCGTCCTTTTCTTCAATCTATAAGCATAAAAGCAATAAATAATAAATAATAAATAATACAAGATTAAAATATAGGTATAAGTAATAGAATAAATGAATAAAACTTGCTATCTCATATTCAAGGCGAGCATATCCTTTTCGACTTGTCGTATGCTGAATCGTTTGCTTTGCTCTAATTTCCTTAGCTTTATTGCTTTGTTCACGAAAGTTGCTAGATCTCCTTGTTTTTCGAACTCTTTCCATAACTTTTCATCAATTGTGGCAGGTTTCTCGTCGTTGCCTTTTTCTAACTCCTTAGTAAGAAAATCATAATATTATATATTCCTAAATAATATTATATATTACATAAATCATAATATTATATATTCCTAGCAAAGTTAATAGACATTCCTTTGAATATCAAAGTGGAGATCCCATAAATCATAATATTATATATTCCTAGCAACCACACAATGACCAATAAATAATGAGCAGATCAATTACAGTTGCATCATGAAAATGAATTAGCCAATCATATACCATCTGAGCAGCTAAAACTTTGATGGAAAGTTTTATTTAAATTTGTTGAATATATGATGCATGGATCTTTTAATATTGTTTTGAATGCCCAGTAAATGTAAAATTTAGGGAAAGACGCTTTTGGTAGTTTGGACACATTTAGACAACATGCAAATTAATGTCTCAGTTAGAAAACTCGTCACAATTAAAAAAAAGAATTGAAGAAAGTCGTAGGTATAGGGTTAGACTTAAGATAATTAACTTGGGATGCATTGCTTAAGAAAGATTTAAGGGATTTTGAATACATGTCATCAAGCAGCGCGGAAGAGTTTGATCCATGTAGCCGAACCAATTAATTTGAGATTGTTGTTTTTGCCCAGTAAGTACTAGAAGAAGTTAATTAATCTTGACAAATCCAATCTTATTCTATCTCATCTCTTGCACTACAGGGGAGCAGCTCCATTAAGCTGCCGATTTAATTTAAAGCTCCTTTTGTATTGAAAGAAGATACAAGTAACTGGAGATGCAAAAGATCATTGTACTAATGTAAAACTAATTAGACATGAGCATAATATAGCTGCCACAACCACATAGATATATAAACCATATATATAGCTAGATATATAAGCACTAGTTTTAACACTGACAATCCCACCAACCAAACAAAAAAAAAAGGTTCAAGGGGCAATGCTATGTATTATATAGTGTTTGCTTTATTTTCAACTAACTTTCCCTAAAATAAAAATGTCGACACTCTTATCATTGGAAACAATTACTGTTTCAACTAAGATGATAAGATAAACTCTTTTTTTCCCTTTGACAAAGCTATGCAAGCGCATGCAGAACCAAAGAACTAGAGCGAAAACTTCGCAATTTATTGAAGTAAATAAAAAATTTTGTCCACCTTTGTACACATTTGTACAGACTTAAAAGACATTTCTTAGACTACACCCAAAAGACATCCACTTGGTTAGAAAATTCTCTTTAACATCTTAAACTACACCTAAAATTCATTGCTTAATTTCTTCCTATAATGTAAACATACTTGTCCACCTTTGTACAGCTGCTGCATAAAATACTCAAGTAGTATAGACGTAGTTAGGCTTCTAATAAGATTATATGGATTCTTAGATTATGGTACAATAAGGTTTGGGTTGCAAAAGCAAATAAAAACAAAAATGAGAAGCGAAGTAGTAAAACCGAATTGAGGCTAGAAGGGACATCATAAGTTAAATCATGTATTAAAAACTTTTATAGCTTTTGATGGTTTTTTTTCTTTTCAATTAGATAACTTAATTGATTCTGAGGAATATCACAGTTCAATAATCTTATTAAAATATGAAAATCTATTCCAACATAAATATTCAAATTCAATAATCAATTAGTTGTAGGCACCTATCATTGTAGTTCATTAATCAATCACAGTTCAATCTATAGAGCAAAACATTTGCTTGGACTTTCGATCAGAGCAAATCAATCACCAAAGCCAATTCAACATAGAACCTATGAAATCAACTACATTCATCACTAATTCAAGTCACTAAACCATTAAAAACAAAATTCAGTTAACCTAATCAATGTAGAGACGTAGATAGACTGTAAATCGGTAACCATTTACCATAGAACCATAGAAACAATCTCAGCTAACCTAATCAACACAGCGAGACTGTAAATCAGTCTAGACGATCAAAATTAAACAACAGAACAAAAGATTCACAACTTCATCAAATCGAATCGTTAGGGTTAAAGATCGATCGAGACTAACCTTGCAGATTGGACAACTGGTCTTGAGATCGATTGTTCCTGCGAGAGACAGACGATGAGGCGATGAAGGTAAGGAAGACAGAGTTAGGGGAGGAGGCGATGATGGATTGAATCCAAGCTCGACCACCCCAACAATGGCGATTGCGAGAGAGTGTTGACGACGACGATGACAGACGCGAGTGCGCGAGCGAGTGAGGCGAGCGAGGGAGACGAGCAAGGCGAGTGAGTGAGCGAGGGAGATGAGCGAGGCGAGCGAGTGAGTCGGGCAGTGAGACGAGTGAGTGAGAGTGTTTAGGGGATTTTGTTCTTGGGCCAGAGTTTCCATAGAGGTTTTTTAAACCTCTATGAATTAGTGCTATTAAAAGCCTAATTGTCTAATTCATAGGGGTTGATTAAAACCTCTATCTATTAAGTGCTATTAAAAACTCAAATTGTCTAATTCATGGGGGTTAATTAAAACCTCTATCTATTAAGTGCTATTAAAAGCTCAAATTGTTCTAGTGACAATTTTTTAATATATATGATTGACTTTTACTTACTGTGAAATATTTTAAAGATGTTTTAAGGTGCTTCGATCTTGCTATTATGCATCAATTGATCGGTTTTTTGTAAGATTTGCGTCTCTAATGTAGGTATAAGAATTCCTTTTTTTCCACACATCTATAATTGAGGGCCCCTAAATTATAGTTACGCCCAGGGCTCGAATTTTTTGCTTAATTAACACATTTGGAGAAAATATTTACCAATATAACACACTCTCAAAAATACATACCAATCTAACTCATTCAAAGCCACATCATCGCACATTGAGCATTGAATGAGTTAGATTAGTAAATATTTTTGGCGGTGTATTAGATTTGTAAATATATTTTTTTCAAATGTGTTAATAAAGCAAAAACATCATAAATACTTTGGACCAGCCTTGGGTTGTTAACTTCTTATTTTTCTTTACAATGGTTTCTTTTCTCAAGCAATACACTTAATTCTTGGCATTACAAGCTGAGTTGGGCAAGCATGGGGAAGCTTTTCTGATGAATGCTGGCGTTTTTGGGGTTTTATTGATTCCTTATATATTATACTAAGCAATTCATTAAGTTTATTGGAAAGGCGCTTTTTCTGAATTTTTTTGACAAAATAGGTGAAAGCCGTAATTTTTTTTGTATTTACAAACGTGTTCAGGGTAGCGGAGGCAAAGCTCGCAACCCTATTGATAGAGCAACTTAATACGCATCTTTTTTATCCTTATCTTATTAAAAAAACAGTACAAGATGAAAAAACTTAATAATTAAGAAAGTTTATATTTACATTTTTGAAAGAGTGAAGGCTCGTCGTTCGGACAAATATTGCCAGTTCGGTTAAATGATGAATGGGTCATGTTGCTTCTTGAACTTTAGCGAGCCAAATGGCTAGCTAGCTAGCTAGCTAGCTAGTTAATTTTCGAAGTGGGAATAAATAAATTAAGGGCCTTTATACTGTAATATAGAAAATACAAGGACAAACGATATGCATTTGCTAGTGTGTTGAGATGTGTGGGTCAAGATATAGTCCTATATCCGTTAAGTGTGACTTAATAAAATATTTAAGTGATTATCTCTTCTCAAATAGAATCGAGACTTTTTAGAGTAAAATCTCATGCCTGTGAGTTAAAAGTGGTTAAGGTGGAGACAATATTGGAACTAATGAGATTCCAGACTCGCGGATAAAGGAGCAGGTAGGCCCAACAAGTCGTATCAAAGCCGATGGTTCGGGTGGGACATTGCATGTCTGTTGGTAGTTGTGGGTTCCTCGAGTCGTCTATCTCGAGATGAGCAATGACAGATCATGCGGTGAAGCATCTTGGAGGAAAGTCGGTGTAAGGTGGCAAATGTGGGAATTGCTGGGATGTGTGGATCAAAATATAGTCCCACATTGGTTTACTGTGACTTGATAAAGAAATGCTTAAGTGGTTATCTCTCCCCAATTAGTACCGAAACCATCTTTTAGAGTAAAACTTCACACTCGTGAGTTGAAGGTGGCTAAGGTGGGGACAATATCGGTACTACCGAGATTCACAGACCCGCGAATAAAGGCGCAGGCGGGCCTAACAAATGGTAAGAGAGCCCATGATTCAGCTAGGATAAGACATGTCTGTTGGCAGTCGCGGGTTCCTCGGGTAGTTTCTCCTCAAGATGAGCGATGACAGATCATGTCGTGAAACATCTTGGAGGGAAGTCAGTCTAAGGTGGAGGTAAAGCACCTGAGATTTTGGTCCAAGGTGGAGATAGTTGGGATGTTTGGACCAAAATATAAGCCCGCATTCGTTAAATGTGACTTAATAAAGAAGTACTTATGTGGGTTATCTCTCCCCAAATAGTATAGAGGCCTTTTAGAGTGAAACCTCACACCTATGAGTTGAAGGTGGATAAGGTGGGGAAAATATATTACTAGTGAGATCAATGAATCCGCAGATAGAGGCACGGATGGGCCTAACAAATGGTTTCAGAGCCGATGATTAGATTGGGAAAAAGCAAGTCTGTTTTTAGTCGCAGGTTCCTCAAGTCGTCTCTCCTCGAGATGAGCAATGAATGATCATGCGGTGAAGCATCTTGGAGGGAAGTCGGTCTAAGGTGGAGCTAAGACACCTCAAGTTTCGGTCCAAGGTGGAGATTGTTGGGATATGTTGACCAAAATATAGGCCTACTTTGGTTAAATGTGACTTAATAAAGAAGTACTTAAGTGGGTTATCTCTCCCCAAATAGTATCGAGGTATTTTAAAGTAAAACCCCACACCTATGAGTTGAAGGTGACTAAGGTAGAGACAATAACAATACTTGTAAGATCTACGGACCTGCGGATAAAGACTCGAGTGGACCTAACAAATGGTATCAGAGCCGATGATTCCGGTAGGGCAAAGCATGTCTGTTAGTAGTTGCGGGTTCCTCGAGTCGTCTCTCCTCAAAATGAGCAATGATAGATTATGCGGTGAAGCATCTTAGAGGGAAGCCAGTCTAACGTTGAGCTAAGACACTTGAGATTTCGGTCCAAAGTGGAGATTGTTGGAATACGTTGACCAAAATATAGGCCTACATTGGTTAAACGTGACTTAACAAAGAAATACTTGAGTGGGTTATCTCTCCCCAATTAATGCCGAGGTTTTTCAGCGTAAAACCCTACATCTGTGAGTTAAATGAGGATAAAATGGGGGACAATATCGGTATTAGTGAGATCCACGGACCTGTAGATTAAGGCGCAGGCGAGCCTAAAAAATGGTATCAGAGCCGATGATTCGGTTGGGACAAAGTATGTTTGTTGGTAGTCACGGGTTCCACGAGTCGTCTCTCCTCAAAATGAGCTATGATAAATCATGCGGTGAAGCATCTTGAAGGGAAGTCGGTCTAAGGTGGAGACAAGGCAGTTGAGATTTCAGTCCAAAGTGGAGATTGTTAAGATTAGTGGACTAAAATATATGCCTACATTGGTTAAATGTGACTTAATGAAGAAGTACTCAAGTGGGTTATCTCTCCCCAAATAGTAACGAGGCATTTTCGAGTAAGTCCCCACACCCGTGAGTTGAAGGTATCTTATGTATAGTCAATATTGGTATTAGTGAGATCCACGGATCCTCGGATAAAGGTGCGTGCGAGCCTAAAAAATGGTATCATAGCCATGATTCGGCTAGGAGAAAACATGTTTGTTAGTAGTTGCAAGTTATTCAAGTCATCTCTCCTCGAGATGAGCGATTACAAATCATGGGATGAAGCATCTTGGAGGAAAGTTGGTCTAAGGTGGAGACAAGAAGGCACTTGAGATATCAGTCCAAGGTGGAGATTGTTTGGATGTATGGACCAAAAAATAGTCCCACATTGGTTTAATGTAACTTAATAAAGAAGTACTTGAGTGGGTTATCTCTACTCAGATAGTACCGACGCATCTTGGAGTGAAACCCCACACATGTGAGTTGAAGGTGGCTAAAGTAGGGATAATATCGGTACTAGTGAGATCTACGAACACGTGAATAAAAGCGCAAGCGGGCCTAACAAATGGTATCAAAGCCGATGATTCGACTAGGACAAAGCATGTCCGTTGGTAATCGCGGGTTCCTCGTGTCGTCTCTCATCGAGATGAGCGATGACAGATCATGCGATGAAGCATCTTGGAGGGAAGTCAGTTTAAAGTAGAGAGAAGGCACATGAGATTTCGGTCCAAGGTGGAGATTGTTGGGATGTGTGGACTAAAAGATAGGCCTACATTGGTTAAATGTGACTTAATAAAGAATTACTTAAGTGGGTTATTGTAACGACCATTTTCCAAATAAACTGCCACAGTGACCGATGCGGGCCCACAACCTGGTCTACCAGCGCCAGATGTGTCCCACATGCCAACTCATCCACCATTTACTCATTATTAACCTCATATTACAACAATTGTTACTGGTTAATTTGATACTGAGCTCAAATCATCTGTTACGATCATTTTAAACCCAAATTAAAACACAGCGGACGTCTTTGAACATGTCAATCAATATCTCTAACAGTAAAGTCGTGCAATTAACTTTGATACCTAGTGTGAAAAACCCATATATCATCATATATTAAAATTTTACCTCAATGTAACAAAATATCAGGAGTATAGAGTCCTAGTGTAACACTCACAACCCCAAATCCCAAAATAAAACAAATATATATATATATATATATATATATAATATAAACATACAAGTCTGGCTAAACGTCTTTGTATTCAGGTAACTTGCCCTTGCCCAGGCTAGTACTAGGATCTGCCTTCAAGCCATCACAAAAAGACAGATGACGAGTTCAGAGTGAGTATTCCCAAGGAAATTAGGTGAGCAATAAGGAAATTAAATACTGGAATTGAAATAAAACTATTAAATAAACATATGGAAATAAAAATAGGTAATTGTGCTCATCGCATGCATATGTAATAATGAAAGTTCAAAGTGTGTGTTCCTAGCCCCTAGGGTCAGACTAGCGCCATACTTCGGACTCCCAACAGACTACTACCAACGATTAGCACTCAAGCAAGGCCAGTATTTGAATCCACTAGGTGGTCGGTGTGGAACCTACGACGCACCCAGACGTGCTTGTCACTCTCTCGGGCAACCCTATTCACTGAGATGGCACACGTGCTATGGCCTAGTGGACGTACACACAGAAATGGCACGAAGGGAGAGCCTCAATGTCCGTCCATTATAATAAACCATAAATCGAGTATTGAAATACAGAAAATGAATTCAAAAGCAAAAAGAAATATTGCTTAAGTAATTTCAATTGGAATACTACACACCTCACACAACACTCCATGTCCTGTCACTAACTGATAAGTTAGTATTTTTATATATTTAATAGTCTATTTTAATATGTTTAATTATTAAAAGTATTTAAAATATATATTTCATTATATTTTTTAGTCATTTATAGGTGAAACGGAGTGCGCGGTTGAATTCGTGGCGGAAAAATACTCAAAATGAAGTATTTACTTGCAGTGATCGGATGCCGAACAGTATGCCTCGAAATACGCATTGCGTGGTGGGTCAAATAGCGGACATGGTGTTCCAGCCAATCAAAGCATGCCACGTCAGCGAGAAAAGTACCTCAGGACCAATCAGACGCTGCCACGTGGGCATTCAAAGCCAACAACACGTCAACACGCCAGCGCGACCAATCGGGTGTCGCCACGTCAGCATTCTATTACCGCCACCAATCAGGGGAAGCCACGCGTCGACACGTCAGCGGGAGATCCACGTCACCAGAGATCAAACTTCTCTTCGTTTCAGACACCATCGATCGGCCTCGGGATGCACAACAGCACAAACTCCCAGTTCTTCGCACGAGTTGCGATTTTCTTCTCTGAGCCACGTGGGTACCACGTGGTGGTGTTTCATTGGCCCAGACACGTCAATATAAGGGGTTCAGTCAATCCGGAAGCAACACGCGGCGCTGAGTCATCACTCACACAACGGAACGCACAATTTCTCCGCGAATCACGCGGCGACAAATCAGCGCTTGACAGGGACGGACGAATCACAGCGGGACACGTGGCGACGAACAGAAAAACAACGAATCACGCTGTGACACGTGGCAGAGTCGGTTTTTCAAGCCAAAAACATCCCTACGATGCTCCTCGACGCACAAGTCACGTACCTAACCCCTAAAATTAGTATCCGAGACCAATTTGGAGTATTTTTATATATTAGGAACCTAGGTATTATTAGAATATGAATTAATTAGTATAATTTTAGATTAGTTTTTAGTATAGATTTTTGAAGATGATGTCCGGCTAATCAATTTCTTGCCTTAGTCGAAGGGGAAGCAAGTCGGAATCATGGATTCAAAGCATATTATGTGAGGTCTTTTATTTTATTATTTAATTAATTTAATTTCTCATATTTCATTGTTGTTGATTTAATGATTATGATTTAGATCTATGGTATGTATGTGGCCAGTGCATGCTTTTAAATTGACAATCTACTGTTATTTGGAATATTAGTATCCGTGTAATTGTGCTTTTAGACCAATAAAGTACAAACATTCACCCGTTTGCCGTAAAACCCTTTCGGTGCTTGAATGTACAACAATTGAATCTATGTTAAATCGGGAGCGGACGCGACCCAGTTATCTAGGATTAGTGTTCCCATAGATCTATATTACTGCGATTAATGTGTTAAACCTGATTGGCGGATGTCTAGGGTTATACATTAATTAGGGAAGTAGTTAGTGGCGGATGTCCTGGCTATCGGAATTAGGGGAACTAGGAATTTCTGGCGGTTGTCGATTTTCTATCGCTAATCTAGGAGAATTAAATTAATAATTTTTTGGGAAAGATTGAAGACCATAATTTCTATTGAATCTTGATTCTGATTTGTGGAACTGGAGATTCAGGTGTTATTTAGGAGTTAATTAATTATTAATTAATTGTTTTAGAAATTAGTTTAGTTAATTTATTTATTTAGTTTATACAGATTAGTTAGTTAAATTAATATTTATTTTAAAACCCCGATTTTCCTTTTTTGTTGTTTTAACCTAAGAAAGACAACCAGTCTCTGTGGGATCGACCCTTTGCCGCTATTCTACAAAATAGTTGGTTTATGAAACTATACTTTATTGACGTGTTCGCGCGTCTCTAACCCCCAGTTCGACTCTGCCTAATCCCGGATATCCCAAATTATAGCCTGTACTGACCTATTTCTATGTATATGTGACATTTAGTCATTTGTATGTGTGTTAAGTCATTTCACACAAATTATGTCAAAACAAGGTTACATTAGCGCACTCGATGCCCAAACAGTTATACGTTCTTCGCCCAGATAAACATTAGCGCATTAATTTTCGGGCCTAGCGCGCTAATCGCGTTCTTGATATCAAAACTGTTGAAATTTTTGGGTTTTCTTCTACCCTACCAACCTAACAATAGCCACAACACCAACAACAACACTTCAAAACACTAGAAGCCGATCATAACAACTTAACAATCTCCAATACCATCACCAACACCTCTAATATTAAGATCGAAAAATAGAGAAAGCATGTGGGTGATTCTTACCTTAGATTTGAAGATTTACCGACTCCAAGCTCCTTGAATCATCACTTTTCTCTACCAAAACCCTAGTTTTCTTCCTCTCAAGCTCGAATGGATAGGATAAGAGAGAGAAAAGGTGGTGGAAAATAAGGGTCAACTTGACTTATATAGGTTAAAGATCATCTACACTCGCATGTGCATCACAAGACCATCCTAAGCACCTCATTTGTTTCTTTTCTAACCTCAAATGACTCCATTTGCGACTTTGATGGCACACTGATCACCCTTGTATATAATTCAAAAAGTGGCCTATCAGGTGTTTCGATGCCTGATTTCTTGACCCGAATCGAGATATACGCGTAGTACCATGTCCTTAACCACCGAATAAACATTCCATATTAATTATTTAACCAATTTTATTCATTTTATTAGTTCCCCCGACTTAGTATTAAGTCGGTTAAACTACCCGATACCCATGTCGATACGCGTATCGAGACGACTACTTAACACACGGTCTTGCACGTCAAATGTAATATAAAAACACATTCCTTGCGATGTCATTTACACTATTGCTATATAAAGATTGCAAATTAAACAAATCAGCACACAAAAATTACTATTTACCTAGCTCCAAACGCGCACAAGCCTAACTACGAGTCCCACGAGCATATGAGCTGTTAGCCACTTCTGCAAATACGTTATTATTAACGGCCGTTACAGTTATCTCTCCCCGAATAGTACTGAGACATTTTAAAGTAAAACCCCACATATGTGAATTGAATGTGGCTAAAGTAGGGACAATATTGGTACTAGTTAAATCCACAGACCCATGGATAAAGGCACGGGCGGGCCTACTAGATGGTATCACAACCGATGATTCGGCTAGGAAAAAGCATGTATGTTGGTAGTCGCGAGTTCCTCGAGTCGTCTCTCGTCGAGATGAGCGATGACAGATCATGTGATGAAACATCTTGGAGGGAAGTCGATCTAAGGTGGAGACAAGACACCTAAGATTTCAGTCCAATGTGGTTATTGTTGGGATATGTGGACCAAAATATAAAACCACATTGGTTAAATGTGACTCAATAAAGAAGTACTTAAGTGGGTTATTTCTCCCCGAATAGTACCGAGACCTTTTAGAGTAAAACCTCACACCTATGAGTTGAAGGTGGTTAAAGTGAGGACAATATCGATACTAGTTGGATCTACGAACTAGCGAATAAAGGCGCGGGCGAGCCTAATAAATGGTATCAGAGCTGATGATTATGTTGGGACAAAACATGTCTGTTGGTAATCGCATGTTCCTCGAGTCGTCTCTTCTTGAGATGAGCGATGACAGATTATGCGATGAAGCATCTTGGAGGGAAGTTAGTCTAAGGTGGAGCCAAGACACTTGAGATTTCAGTCCAAGGTTGAAATTGTTAGGATATGTGGACCAAAATATAGGCCCACATTGGTAAAATGTGACTTAACAAAGAAGTACTTAAGTTGGTTATCTTTCCTCAAATATATAGTACCGAGGTCTTTTAGAGTAAAACCCGACACCTGTGAGTTGAAGGTAGCTAAAGTGGGGACAATATCGGTATTAGTGAGATACACAGACCCGCGGATTAAGGCACGGGCGAGCCTAACAATTGGTATCAGAGCCGATGATTCAGTTGAGACAAAGTATGTTTGTTGGTAGTCGCGGGTTCCTCAAGTCGTCTCTCGTCGAAATGAGCAATGATAGATTAATGCGGCGAAGTATCTTTAAGGGAAGTCGGTCTAAGATGGAGCCAATGCACCTGAGATTTCGCTCGAAGGTGGAGATTGTTGGGATGTGTGGACCAAAATATAGACCCACATTGGTTAAATGTGACTTAGTAAAGATGTACTTAAGTAGTGGGTTATCTCTCTCCAAATAGTACCGAGGTCTTTTAGAGTAAAACTTTATATTTGTGATATAAAAGTGATTAAATTGGAGAAAATGTCAGTACTAGTTGGACAAGTGCATATCATTAAATTTGTGCGTTGAATTACAAAGCATTTTTCATAAATAAAAATCTGGATTCGTGGAGTGTATGATCAGTAAACATTACTTTTGATAGATAGGTCCTCTTTTTTTTGACAATGAGCTGGTATTCGAGATTACTCAACATGAGACGTATACTACTGACCCCATCATACAAGATATCTGCCTAAAAAACTTAGCAGATAGTGAACGCCCAAAAAACCTACTTAATTGTAAGTCCAAACTAATGCACCAAAGTAATGATTTGTTTGGATTAGGGGTGGCAATTCGTATCAGCGAGTCGTAAACGTGTCGAGTCGTAAACGTGTCGTGTCTCATATAATGCAAACCCATTACATGACATGTTTATTAATCGTGTTAATCGTTTTTGTGTCTAAGTGGATCGTGTGTTAAACATGTCGTGTAATCGTGTCACCCACTTATTAAACGTTATATTTAAAAATTTTATTTTATTTAAACTTTTATAATTAAGTTACTATTTTTTAAAAATATATCTAAATGATTAAATTCGAACAAACATACTAAATAACCAATAAAATATAATGTGGTTGTATATAGTCGTTAGTTTTACTTTACTTTTTCATTCAAGTCTTTATTACTCTTAAAAATAAAGCAAAAATGACTCGTAATAATAACATAAACAAAATTATAAGAATTATCTAAAAAAATATCTAAATTTTAATTTGACGAAAAGTTTTATTTTTTCTTAATAAATAATTATTAATAAAATCTAAAACATAAATAATATATTAAAAGTAAAATGAATATTTCCTCTCAAATATAAAATAAAATATGATAAAAGATGTCTATAAATAAAATAAATAAATCATGCTATTAACATGCATTCATATAAGTGAATTTTGTATCAATCTATTTATTATACAATATTTATTATTTATAAATTATTCTTTAGTCGTGTTAAGCGAGTCATAAACGAGTTGAGCAGGTTGACATGTTAATGACTAGTTTATTAATCGTGTATAAACGTGTTAACATGTTTATGACCCAGAGGTCCCAGACCCACTTAAGTCAAACCCACGACATGTTTATTACGTGTCATGTCGTGTCGTGTTAATCGTTTCATGACCCAAATTGCCAGCCCTAATTTGCATGGGTCCTGTTGTTTCTAATGACGCGCGGGATACTTTGTTCTGGTGCATGGCGTGACTCCCACGTGCCATTGGATGGGTCCTGTTGTTTCTTGTGACGCGCGGGATACTTTGTTCTGGTGCATGGCATGACTCCCACATGCTATACGCATCTGTGTCCAAAATGGAAACGTGATATGGGGTGCTGTTGTCATGCTAAACCCCAAGCTCCGCGTTCCTTTTTTTTGATATATGGCATGATTCTCACGTACTTTACGTGGGTTTTCATTCTTTAATTATTTTTTTTCTATACGAATAAAGTTAGGGTAAACTTATTATTTATTGTATATAATAATGCATGTGATAAATCTATCAGGATAGTATTAGGAGTGACAAAAATTTGGATGGATCTTGATAAAGAAGTATATGGCTTTTTAAACTCGTTCCGATTATAAATTTAGAAAAAAATAGTTAATCTAGACTTATTTTGCTTAAAATCTCAGTTGTCATCACCAATCAATTGGATGGTCCAACAGATTTTTTTTTTTTTTTAAGAAAAATAAAAATCTCATTAATCATTAGTGACTCCATACATGACCAAATATAGAATCAATTGCCCTAATAAATTACATTGATTCACTAATCTTATTTGTTCATAAGAACTATCATTAATTTGATTGTGAATGCGATTATGAAATTGAAATAGTGTGACAACAAAGACTATTTTCTACAATATGTAGAACACATGACAATACACAAACACCATTAATATTAAAACCACATAACGAATAAACAAATTCCAACAAAGAAAGAAAACTTCTAAGACTCTGATAAAGGAAAACAAATCAATCAAAGTCTTTCAATTGAAAGAAAAAACTTACTATTAAATGAAAGAAAAAAAAACTAAAGAAAAGACCAACCCAACCGTTGTACATGCTAATCATGCACAACCATTGAAAAAGATGTAGCGCGGTAAGGATTAAATCGATCTTCACAAATCTGACTAGCTCTACAGCTTATTAGATGAATAAAATGCAAAAATATGTGATTGAAACTAATGTCGATCAAAAAGGAGAATCAGCGAAAGTTCAAGATCAAAAATCATTAAGGAGAATCAAGAAGAGTTCTTAGGGTTTTGAAATAAGGAAACGAATGTTGAAGTATAAAAGAAACTAAAATTTAATTTAATTCATTGTGATGTTTTTAAAACAAATTCATTATTTCTAAAATTAAAGATATATTTAGTAGATTAATTTTTATGTGCATTATAGTATATTAGTGTTTTTTTGTGTAATTATCAAGTTCTTAATGAATTGTCTACTAATTTTTTTTTTTATCAAAATATAATTATAACTTTATTTGAAATTCAAGCCTAGTCATGGTAGAGTATTGGTTTACATGTATTTATCCAAACTCGCTTTAATTTTAAATTCAAATTGTTAAGATTTGATGTTAAAATTTGAGATCATTCTGTTGTAACGAAAAGATATTGTAGTTGTAACTATATACCTATATAAATAGATAGTTTGTACTAAAGATTATCTCTCTTAAAAATTAACGCAAACAATAGGTCTTTGTCTATATTCGATCCAAATTTATTAAATTATTGTCCGAACCCTTGTCATTTTTGGTCAATCAAGACCAGACCAACTGATTTGGACAACAAATTGTCATCGAGCTAGTAACTTGGGCATGATGTTACTTAAGTTTCATAACTACATTGAATAATAGTGAATGGGTTGCTGTAGGTACTAGAACAAATTCTACTTTTCATAGAGGTTTTTGACCTTTATGAAAAGTGTTATCTTTTAAGGTGTTATCTTATCTTCCAAGCTTACATAGGGGTTTCAAACCTCTATCAAATCTTGGCTATTTCATAGGGGTTTCAAACCCCTATCAATTGTAGTGATTTCATAGGGGTTTGAAACCTCTATATTATAGGCTTACATAGTGGTTTCAAACCCCTATCAAATGTAATTTTTAAAAAATAATAGCTGAAAATGCCCAAAATTAATTTCCATTTCCATTTTCAATTGAAAATATACAAATCTACATTTAACTCGCAATATTATTATTCCATTCAATCAATAATGTAAAGTTTGAACAAATATTATTGCCATTCCAAAATCATATATCATTTTCAAGAAATTCTGCAAATTTTCAGGAGACCCTCCAAGCCAAAACTGCAAACTCAATATATACAACCTTGCATCTTGAGCCTTGTCACTAAGCAAGTACTTCAACACTTTCGGCAACGTCCTCACAAGCTTCAACATACTATCAGCGAACCCAGCTGAGGACTATTTCTTCCTCTTAAAAAGCTGAAAAAAGGGGCTTTTCGATTGCCCAAGCTGTGACATACTAAAAGAACCAAGTTTGTTCAATCTCATAACTTCGGGCATTGAAGGGAAAACTAGTATCGCATCAAGTCTGTCCCTCTCTTTCTCCACAACAGACTTGATTTTTCGAGCCAATTCCTCAACAAATATCAAAGACCCATTAAACACATTTGCATCTTCAAGGTATTTGCAGAATGTTTTGTATGTAGACTCATCTCTAAGCTCATCAACCAAGTATCCAACAACTTCAAATGAGGCATACCTGTTTTTGTTGTTGAGCTCCCTCACTGCAGCTGAGAGAGAAGATTGGTACTGATCCTTCTCCACATCGCTAATCAGCTTCGAGTGCTTTGTCGCTTCGCCAAGGTGTTTCATGGTGACGTTGAAGGTTATCTCCTATCACAACGTTGTTTTGTTCTAAAGCAGGCGCCTATAAAGAATTAAGTCTAAAGTTAGAGCAAACATAATTTCTCCATTGTATTTGCATAAGGTTCATGAACTTTCAAGAAGGCTTCAATATTCATTAACATACAAAAAAAGAGTTAATAAGCTAGCATTTTCGCGCATACGTAACAAGTGAAACCACAATAGGATTTTTGTTTTAGAATCGCCAACACCGAAAGTGAATGTATCATTCTAATTCAAGATAGCAATCGAAAAGCCAACATCTTCTTCTTGAAAATCCAATAAGAGCAAACAACTAGACATTCACCAACAAATTAAGTAATAAAACTAATCATGTTCAGTGACGATTATCTTATTTTCAGGGTAGACTTTCTCCTTGTACCAGGCAGGCCTCTTCCATAAGTCTATAGGGACCAGTTGGATCTTGTCTTGGAACCCTTGCACACACAGATTAAAAGTAAGGAATGATTTCTTCAGAAAAGGAAATACAATACAAGCACTCGTAGAGCGAAAAGGGAACTGAACAACCTTGTAATTTCTAGTAATCCAAGCGCGCTACGCAAACGGGCATGTATATGCCATGTACAACCTACAAGAACAAAAAAAGAGAAAAAACAACAATCAGCAAGTTACTAATTGGATGAAAAGAGAAAACCAAACCTTATATTCATCAAAAAATATTAACCTAGTCCCATATAATATTAAGTTCAAATAATCACATTGATTGAACATTTACAAATATCAATTCAACTACAATTAATGAGAACTAGTTCATTAGTTAAACAATTGAAAATCAAACACAGAGAAGCTATGCACACAAGCAGTAAATCACTAAATCACATGAACCCAAGTTACTAACTCATTTTTTTGTTTTAATCACCGTGGGTGTTTAAACCACCTTAGCCCCTCCCGATTAAGCCCGATTATCCTACGGAGACTAGGAGCGCACCCCTGCCACTAACCCAAATAACGAAGAAAAATGATGCAGCTCCTGCGATTTGCGAATCGAAACCATACACCGAAGAGAAGAAAGTCCAAGCATACCTGCAATGCTCCTGCAAATGAAGCAACAACACTATAAGATAACGAAATAATGCTTCCTTAATTTCTTCTGAACTTGCTGAAGATCAGTTCCCCAATTCTGCAACATTGCAAGCCAGGCCGCGAAAAATTACCAATTAATTGACAACTCGACACGGTTATCTCAAATTCTAAGCTTGAAAACCAAGCAAAACAAGTTAAATTAATTACTTGATTCATTCATACCTCGAGAACAAGAAGCTTGCATTGCAAAGTCACCGAAACGGTGATCACACATTGTTGAATATCTAGGCCTAGTGATTCAATTGTGGCCATTGTCGATAGCAGCAGACCGGTTTTCCACTGCGCAGCAAACGTCGATCCGCAATTTACTGTAATTCTTCTTTCCACATCAAGCTGAGATGTGGTTGCAATTAATGCATAATTTAATTGATAAATGATTCAAGTAAATTCACCTAGTGAATGTGGAAATGCACAATACCTCTGGTATAGATGAAGTCACGATCGTGAAATTTTTTAGAATAAGTTGCATCCCCATTTTCTAACCTGGCTCTGCCAGAACTTGCTTGTTCTGCTTGAACATTCTCATCTCCATTCTTTGGAAGTTGATTGCTCGGGACTCACAAGTGCAACATCAACATCGGGATGCCATCACTCTCGGCTATACCGGCTGCAGAACTTTGTGCGATACAACTCTTGTGTTTCACAACAGCTTCAGTGTCTTCATCACCGTAAAAATAATCAGCAATGTTGCCTATGTGCCATGCATTTGGATAACTTAATTACTAGTCCAAGTAGGAGTCTAATATTCTTGCATTCAGACAGAACTAACCTGAGAGATGGCAACATATGAACAACATATTGACTCCCTTGAAGTCAATACGGACGGCAACAACTCCTTTCTTTCGCCTAATTAATCCCTCAAACCCATCAACAGCGTAGTTATCAACTCTAAAGTCTGCATTGATTTACATATAAGCCGATTCACATTTTGAAATGCAGATGAGAATATTTATCAAAATTCAAACGCGAAGGCTGAAGCGAATCGGAAAAATAAAGTAATCAGGTTAATTTACCTTCTAGAAAGAGCTCATAGTTCTTTGGTCCAAACACAAACAACTCTGCGAGAGATTGCATGACAGATTCCCCCATAAGGCTTTTCCGAAAAAGAAAAACGATAACATGCAACCATCAGTTCCAATACTAAGTTCAAGCAATTTATTGAAAGAAGAGAACATTATGATATGCAACAATCTTATGCAGTACCTGTGAGTTCCAATGAGAGCTTCTTGTAATAGTTGTGCAATACAAACTTTTAGATTCCCTTTTGGATATTGGTAAAACTCACAAATTGCATAACAACAACAATTAATCAAATTCAGTTTTTGTCATACCAACCTGAAGCAGAAAGAAAAAGCAGCCAAATGAGTAGAAGGTAAGCATACCATCTCTAAATGTCAAGAACAATATTTCAATGTTTAGATCCTTGCCTGCTCAGGGCGAAAGAATAGACTGTTCATAAATAATTAGCTAACATAAGGCATTCCAGTCCCTTCAATTAAAAATCAGATTCTATAGATTTATAAAAACTTTGAATGCTCGACAGAAACAAACCAAATCCCATCTCAAATTAGACCAAAAAAACCATAAAAAATTGAGACATGTACATACAACAATGGCAACTGAGAATTCCCGAATGCGCTCATAGTTTTCCACAATACCCATCCTCTGAAGCGCCATGAGCCTACTATAAGGATTGTTGTCCACCACCTCGGCACTCATATTTTGTCCATACACATCCCCCTCAATTCATCACCCACAAGGGACAACAAACCCAATAACTTAAAGAATAAATTTTTAGCATTTACCTTCACTTTGCTACGCCCATTTGGTGCATAATTCGCTAAATGGACGAGTCATTCACTTTCTTAGTTGCATCGATACAACACATACACAACATATCGAACAACGAGAGATACATTCAATCAAAGAACAACTGTCAAATCGATTCGGGTTCAAAATAGAATATCAAAAGCATTCGAAACTCTAATGTGATTGAACGATAAGACATTTCAGCTCTAATTCTGACATTATGAATCAACTAAACCCAAAACACTACTACATGCAAATTGATCCGAACAACATCAAAGTCTCATTCCCAAATTAGTCTAGGTATTCAATGCCCTAATTTTTCAGTAAATCCACTCCAAATCAATTATACCAAAACGTAACGCACAACACGCATCCACGCATCTTAGACAATGAAAACCTAGCTAGTTGAGATAACTGAATGAGCACAAAAAACTCTCCTTTTTTATCTGCACATACAATGAACCAAAACCTCATCTTGATTGAGCAATCACTCCATCAATTCTACACATCCACGCATCTTAGACCATGAAAACCTAGCTAGTTCAGATCATAGTCAACTCTACCTACCAAACACAACATACACAAAACGAAATTCTTCGGTTCTTGAAACAATCATAGAAGAAGATCGGACGCACACGAATCTGAATCACAAACAACAATTCAACAAAAACCTTGACCGATCGACCGTATTCGATCGCTAATTCAATTCAATATAGAGACTTAGAGAGATCGTAAATCAAGTAACCATTTACCACAACCAATTCAACACAGAACCATAGAACCATAGAAACAATCTCGGCTAACCTAATCAACACAGCGAGACTGTAAATCAGTTAGGGTTTTGAGATTGATCGAGACTAACCTTGCAGATTGAACAACTGGTCTTGAGATCGATCGTCCCTGCGAGCGAGGCGAGCGAGCGAGCGAAATAGACGAGCGAGGCGAGTGCGCGAAGGCGATCTAGGCGAGTGCGCGAAGGCGAGCGAGCGAGACGAGCTTGGCGAGCACGCGAACGAGGCGAGCGGACCAGAACGAGGCCAGCGAGCGAGTGCGCAGAGAGTGAGTCGGGC
Source organism: Stephania yunnanensis (assembly GCA_039657365.1). Classification (NCBI taxonomy): domain Eukaryota; kingdom Viridiplantae; phylum Streptophyta; class Magnoliopsida; order Ranunculales; family Menispermaceae; genus Stephania; species Stephania yunnanensis. Next base: position 55,713,989 of record CM077584.1, read on the forward strand.
GAGCGAGACAGCGACGAGTGAGTGAGAGTGTTGAGGGAATTTTGTTCTTGGGTTAGACTTTCCATAGAGGTTTTCTAAACCTCTATGAATTAGTGCTATTAAAAGTCTACTTGTCTAATTCATAGGGGTTAATTAAAACCTCTATCAATTAAGTGTTATAGAAACCTTAATCATCTAATACATAGGGGTTACTCAAAAACCTCTATCAATTAGGTGTTATAAAAAACCTAAATTGTTCTAGTGAGGTTTCATCAAAAAATTAATTTGCTAAAAATGGACAAGAATAATATCGTTTTGTTTTTCCTACTTAATTATTTTTACTAAAAAAATAGCTATTCTTGACAATTTTTTTTTCGGTATTTAAACCACCCAAGTATTCAGATTATCTGACTACTCTGATCTCACCTTGAGGGTTCGAGTTGCGCCCTATCCATTCCAAGACTTCGAAACAGAGCCATTGGTTAATGAGCAACGTACACCTCATGCGTTGGCCAACCATTTGTATATATTCTTGATATTTTTAGTGTGCAGGCTTGTTAACAGGCTTAGAGATCCGATTAGCCTGTCAATTGAAGTTAGGCTTTGATTTGTTAATACATAATGTTAGTAAACATATCAGTACATAAACCCAGCCCACCTGCTTAAGCCGGCCCCCCATATTTTTCTATCATTGTTACGTACAGAGCCACATACCATTTCCTTTCCTTTTTTTTTTTTTTTTTTCATGAGACCCTTTCCTTAATTATTTAGCTAAAAACCAACCACTCGAGTGGTCCAAAGGTTCATTATGATGGTTGAGAGTTAAAGGTCATGAGTTCAAACTTTGGTGTAGATAATTGTTTCTTTCTTATCAAAAAATAAAAATTATTTAGCTAAAAAAAGCCACAGCCGCGCCCACAAGTGATATGTACGTTTCAATTGTTCATTCAGGCCCACAAGCCCGAATGAACAATTGGAACCTAGCGGCTAAGCCGGGAGATATCACCATTTGGCATTTGCCAATCGGTTCTCTAAAAAGCATAATGAAGGCTAGGGTGTACACTGATCCTGGAATCTGTAGATCAAATTCGACTCGGTCCAATATATTATTGTGAGTCGGATAAAATTTTATAATTAGTTGGACTAAATTGAATTGCCAAAATGTTAATATGTATCGATTGGATCAACAACCGCGAATCCAGTCCAGTTCGATCTGCAACATTAAATACATATAACCTTATATATAAATACATCTAATTTTTAAATCTCGAGCTTAATTAGTGGTTGCTTTGTCTACAAATATTTGATCTTCTACTTTGTTGTATCACTTAGTTTTAGAAGTCCAAGTTTTAATTTTCTCAGTTCAACTTTTGGTCATATAAATTTTGTATCAAGATGAATAAAATCTAATTTACCATGCGCTTTGTTTGGCGTTCTCTAATCATATTTTATTATGACATATTTGAATGTCATGTTTATTTGAGGTTATGGAATTGTTAACCAAAGTGCATATTCTTAATTATGAAAGAATTAACTATATGATGACTATTTGCGAACTTGCCTTGGTCCGATCCGATTTTAGTAATTGGGTCGAACTGGTTTGTTAAGTTATATGCACCAGGTCGAATTGAATTTTTCAATCCTCAATAATTGGACTGGGTTTCAATTTTACTTTAAATGGATCGGATCCAATTCATGTACACCTCTATGAAGATCGATTATATTTCAAGAGATTTATGTGTTTAATAGTGGCGGAACCAAAAAGCTTAATTGGCGGGATAGGGGAAGTCTAGAAGTAATGACCCAAATTAATTAAACTAGGATTATCGTTAATCTCCTTAGGAATTAACGATCGTAGTTTGGGCACTACATGTACAACTCGGTGGACTCAGACACAAGAACCGAAGAAATATGTTATTCGTGGGCGATGGTTGTTTATGTGCGGTGTTTAAAATCATTATATTGTTGTATTACATCGCATGTGTGTACGTTGCTATCGGGTGAGTAGGTGTGACATATAGTTACATTGGGAAGCATGTCGGCGCGAGTATTGGGTAGGAGTTACCGGGGATGATAGGCTAGGCTAACTATAATATTTGGTTTCTAAATAAACCATAACCTAAGTTAGTTTATTCGATAATGCAAACTGGGGCGCACCTCAAGATGCGTTTCGGGGTGCGGAGCATAAGGTAGTCGGGGATTCGTGGGACTACTAATTTATTAATAAATGTATCTAAGATTTGTGGGACTACTAATATATCAATAAATGTATCTAAGAACACAAATCATAAGTGTTAATGTGCCTATGTGAATTAACTTGATTTAAGAAATAAAATTTTATAGTTTGGATGGATTAATTTAGGTATATGACCATATCATGAAGAAACTAAGTAAGATGTGTCACTGGAGAGCTGGAAAGTTTGAAAAAAGGCCTTAGGATTGTCCCCATGATACGAGGAGCACTTTAGATTACAGCATAACATATAAATACTTGACTTAGTGGATTTTCTCATCACCACTATCACCAAACACTTGCAAATCTGAAATTCTAAGAGGGAGAAGCCGGAATTTGAAGAATTTTACGCTAGAACAAATCAAATTCATAAGACCTTAAACTCAAGGTAATCTTCTTCTTCATCTATTATACATGGAAATGATGTTCTTGGTCAAAATATGGAAATGAATGCATGATCTTTTAAATTGATGAAATTGAACATGATAAACGGGGTATAGGTTATTGTTGTTGCTGTGTTTGGATGGGGGTTCAACCTAGGATTGTTCTGCATGAGGTTCGCCACAATCTGGAGTCGAAAACTCCATCGAAAGTTCTAAAATCAAGTAATACAATAGCTCTGCCCAAGCGTGACACCATTTCGGCGCCGTGCTTGTTAACACACAGTGCCAAGGCATTCATGCACGATGCTACTCAGCGTCGTGGCTGTAAGGGCACGACGCCAAGCCATGAAGGCATGGAGCCATGATGATGTCATGACAAGGGTTGGGGCGTGTTCAGGGGCCTCGACACCATCACAATGACGTGTATTTACATGCACGGTGCCACCACGACGCCAAAACCATTGAAACAATAAAAAAGTTCTATAATCTTAACTTAGGTTTTGGGATTCGATTTTAATCAACCTAAAACACATAATTGACTTCAAGAGGCTAATAGTATCGTATCTCGGGTATTGGGGAACTAGTCAGGGCGAGATTCGGGAGTCCAATTAAGTTGGAGCTCGTACTTGAGGTGTAAAAACCCATTGGAAAGCTTCACTTAATTCATGGTGTTTTTTATCAATATAGAATTTCATGTGTGACTGCTCGTGAGCACAAAAGAGTTTTCACTTTAGACTCGGTTGCGTATATATTACACTACAAGGAAAATGAAATTTAGAAACTGAATTAGCAACAGAATTAAGTTCCGTTGCTAAAAAAATTAGTTAGAGACGGAATTGAGACGGACTAATTCAGAGACGGAAATAGAGACGGAATTAAATTCCGTCTCTAAAAAATGGCGCCAACATTCCCACCAAAAACTTCTTTTCGTATGACCGTTCATCAAATCTCGAGATTCGAGGTGCTTTGATCTAGGCCCCCCCCCACACACAATCGTCCAAAATCGATATCGTCTCTCTCAACCCTCTTTCGTCTCTCTCCTTGCGCTCTGGTTTCTCTCTCTCACCGCCTCTAATTGGCTCTTTGCTCTCTCTCCGGTCACAATCGATCGTCTCTCTCTCAACCCTCTTTCGTCTCGTCTCTCTCAACCCTCCGTCTCGTCTCTCTCAACCCTCTTTCGTCTCTCTCCTTGCGCTCTGGTCTCTCTCTTTCACCGCCTCTAATCGGCTCTCTGCTTTCTCTCCGGTCACCGGTCACCGCTCTTTGCTCTCACCGGTCACCACTCTCTCATTGCTCTCTCACCGAAATCCCTCTCCCAAACCCTAAATCTCTGTCGTCGCTGCGATTGCGACCGCGACGAGGCCGTCGGCTCTGCCGTCGCCGGCTGCCGGAGATTGGAGCCTTCGAATCCCTAAGCCGTCGTCGACCTACGCCCCACCCTAAGCCGTCGCCGAACTAGTCAAGGTAATACCATCAAACCCCTTCTCTATTTTTCTACCTAGCTGTCGCAGTGAAGGGCCGCCTTGATCTTCTGCACAGTATAGGAGATGATTAAGGGTTCATGATTTGTTGTTCTAATTACTGCTTTTCCCTCTTTTTTGTGTTTTGTACATTGTCTCTTTCTTTTGAGGATGCTTTTCCTCTGTTTCGCATTAGTTCTACTGGTGCAAGCCTCTTCATGATCAAAACTATACCGTTAGTATTATTTTTGTGCTTCTGAATTCTGCGGCTTTATGTTTGATGGAGGTTGCATCGCAGGTTGGCTCTAGAAGAGGTTAAATTTCTCCAAAAGCAAAGGGAAAGAAAATCAGGAATCCCTGCTATTCCATCTTTGCGAACAACTGGTGTTGTTGTTAAACTAAGTGACTAGAATGATGGAGATAGGGAGAAAGAGGAGTTGGTTTTGCAGGATACGTTTGCCCGAGAGATTGCTGTTACTGTTGAAGATCCCAACATGTGAGATTTCGCTCTTTTTTATTCTTGCTTGCTTTATAGTTTTTGTTTATCTTCTACTTATTTGGTCTATGTCCACCGTGCTTCATATTGGGTTTACCGTGTAATAGCTATAGTATTCACTGTACCTCTTAATCTTCAAGTGATGGCAGAAGCACAAATTTTATGAAATGATCTTGCCAAATTGTTCTAATAAATTTTTTTTTGAAATTCTTTATCTTCTCTTGTGATAAAACGTTAAATCGGGCTCGATTTTGCCATTAAGTCTTAATACCCAAGCTTGTAGCTTTAGGAGGCGTCGTTCTCCTTCATTTTGTTTGGAATCACATAATTGTTAGATTAAGACAATAGACTTTAACTCTTAAGTCTAGCAATCGTACTAACTTACTAAGATAAAGAGGCCTCCAACAAGTGTTTGTGTGCCCTTTCATGATATTTAATGATTTGCAAGGGCAACGACGGCGTGATGTCCTCATTATGCATAATAATATATGGCTATATAAGGCATATAATATTTTAAAAAAATTTTCTTTTTTTTAATGAAAAAAGGTGGAGACCTTGGAAAGTAGTTAAAAGTTAATTGAAGAATTGTCCACCTTTTCTTCAGTTCATTTTTTGGTTGAATTCAAAAACAATGTGATGTCCTCATTATGCATAATAATATATGGCTATATGGGCTTGTTTCAATAGATGGATCTATTCATCATAGATGGAAGAGTAGTTTTATTGCTTCCACATGTGTGTATGGCTTTAAATGCACTATTTTTTCATAGAATCTTGGTTTATGTCAAAAAAAGTGTTTAATTAGCGGTCACTGGTATGGAAGATGGATCTTATCAAGCTATTGGTTTCTGACTGCACCTGATGCTCCCTTTAAAGATGAACAAATGAGGGTGGGTACCTGATTTTTTTTTTTTTTGCCATTCCCATGTTAGTCATCACTCAATTTTTTCGTTTTTAACACATTCTGCTTCGTGAATTTCTGTAATGCAGGAATTCTTTAAATTGATTGTAGCCGCATTTGATAAGTTCGTGGAAATGTTAACCACATTTCACTTCTCTTCCTTGCCATTTACTTCATCTTTTCTTACGTTTTTTAGATGCTTGAAACTTAACACGTCCACATGTTGAGAATGAAAGAAGTTTGTTGATATTATTTTATTGGCTTGGACAGTCTTATTTTCAAAGTTATTTATCTGTTATAGATTTCAGGATATCCAATTTAAAATCATTCCGTGATGCTACTTTGACTAATTCATGGCTCTAAATCTTGGACTTCTAACTAGAGGAATTAGATTTCTCTTGCATTTATGTTATTTGTTATTACTGTGTTACTGCTTTATGATATTAAGTGCAATTATACATTGATGCTTACAGGATCTTGCAAAGGAGCTTCTTGATACATTTACAGCTAGACAAATGGGGAAGGTTTTCTTTACAAATAGTGGTTCTGAGGCAAATGATTCTTAGGTACGTTCCCTCTGGCAATGGGATTTTCCATTAATGGCGAAACTAAGAATTTCCAATAAGGTCGGTTTATTTTCGGTTCATACCATATCCTTTCACTACTTTTTCAATTGCTTTTTGTCCAATAAATCTTTATTAATGCTTATATTTCTCTTATAGTATTGGCAGTTACTAATTCACTAATAGATTGTAAGTATTTACTAATTGCTATATATACCCCCTCCCGTTAATCACTCCACAGCATGTTTTCGATGGTTATAAATGGGAAACTCTAGATGCAATACTCAGAATCTTTTAGCATTGGTAGCCTTTGAGTGATATGAATATATATGATTGCTATAATCTAGAGTGCAGAACTTGTTCCACTAGGAATTTCATGTTTTTATATATTGTTATAGTTCCAAATTCTATTGGTTTCGCGTCTCCATATAGTTTGGGCCATAATTTAAGCATCTATTTTGTCAAGGGATCAAAATAATGACTTGGCAGTTGCTTGGTGATTTTATTTTTACATATAAGTCCCTTAGTTAATACATGATTAGTTGTGCTACATACATATTTGCAACATGAAGAAGTAGGAATGAAAATCCAATTTGTGCTGATATGGATGAGGGAGAAGAAAGGGAAATGAAGTAAATAAAAAAAAAAAAAAAAACTTTAGATAATGAAGTCATGAGTCATAATTCCGCTATCCTCTATTTTAGGATAGAACCTTATGCTTATTATATTGACAAGGGCGAGTCTTTGATGTAGTGATTAATGTAATTGTCAATCTTGCAGAGTTCCTTATCACTCATATGCCTTTGTTTGTTCGAACTAATGCGATTAGTAGGTCCCTTGAACATCATCCTTGTGATGGATTTCATTGATTGCTTATGAACTCTTTAACCTTTATGATAATCAATTTTAAGATTAGTTTTTTTATACATACCTTCATCCATTTATTAAAGTGCGATACTGTTAAATTTGTATAGAGATGTGCTAAATATTTGCTAGGTTCAGAATAACTCTTGATTTGACGTGTTTCTTAAAATTTATTTGCTTGGTTAATATAGTATTTTGTTTAAAGTGATGAGACCTCTATACATTTTATAGATTTTATTATTGGACATTTTTCAATTGATTTTTTCATGATTACTGTCAAGCTGCTTAATAAACATCAAGGTCTTGAAAGTTCAAATTTAAGGGCTATGGTGACTAGTTCAATAGTTAAAACAAGAGATTGTATGATTTTTGGTTCTTGACTGATTCCAACCACCTATTAGTCAATTTCTAGAAGTATTTTCTGTTCTACTAAGACGGGGCTTTCATATAGAGAAAGATATTTACTTTCACGTTGTTTCTCCGAAAGTGAAAGATTGGTCACAGTTTCTCTGTAGTCCATGCAATTTTCTTGTGTTTCTTTCCTATTTATGTTTTACAATTACTGGGTCGCTGTTTAACATTAATTAGAACTCGAATTTGCCTAATTATTGTTCTATTATCATTAATGGCGAAACTAAGAATTTCTCTGTAGTCCATGCAATTTTGGTTGCTTGTTGCTTTTTGGATGTCAGTGATTAAATGGATAGCTTTGGCAAGATTTCAGATCTTTGTGGCAAACTATATTATAGTAATCAAGTTGTGAAGAGTTTCAATAAACCAATCTTCTAAATGCTTATTAGCTGTTGTAGTAGTACACCATAAGGATTCTGATTTAGTAGTAGTAGTAGTAGTAGTAGTAGTAGTAGTAGTAGTAGTAGTAGTAGTAGTAGTAGTAGTAGTAGTAGTAGTAGTAGTAGTAGTAGTAGTAGTAGTAGTAGTAGTAATATGAGTGCTAATTTTTGTTTTCTATTGAAGCTTTGAATTATGAAAGCAATAATAGTAGTAACTAATCATGGTTACCTAATTAGCTCATAGTTGATGTTGTTTGTGGGTTTGTGTGTGGATTCGTGTGACAACTACAACCACTTGTACAAGCCTTCTTTCACGTAATTCTATTGTTGTGTTTCAGGAATTAGGGGAAGCTTATCTTTCTCTGTGAATGAGGTATTAATTCCTATCTTTTTCCTTTTATTTTTTATGGGCCCGTTTGCTTACCAAGTATTGATATCAACGGGCATAAGATTTAATTATCCCATAATATTGTTTATATTCCTATTATTGTTTGTATAATTTAGTGATTTTTTTCGTTTTGATCTTTTTTCAGGTGTTTTGTACGAAGTCAAGTATTTTTGAAGCACAATCGACTTTATATAATCTCGGAACACTTCTTCATCTGCTATTTTTTTCATTTAGAACAATTTTTGCTTTTACTTTTGTAGAAAGATACGAAATAGAAACTTTTTAGATTGTTTTTGTCGTTTCGTGTACAGTACATTGAGAAAAGATAATTTTATGGATATGTTAAGTTTATATAAACTGTGCAATATCAATATATTATTTAGCTATGATTTGTATTATATATTGGCAGGTTAAATGTGCTTGGATTGAGACCTATATATATATGAATTCAGAGACGGAATTGAGATGGATTTGAATTCAGAGACGAAATTAGCAAAGAAATTCAGAGATTCCGTTGCTATTCAGTCTCTAATTTTCGAGGAATAGATGCATGAATCAGTAATGGAATCAGAGACGGAAATAATGCATTCCGTCTCTGATCCGTTGCTAATCAGAGACAGAATCAGAGACGGAATGCAATTACAATTGTACCATTTTGAAAAATTTCCATTTCTGTTCCGTCTCTGTTCCATTTCTAATTTCCGTCTCCAATCCGTCTCTAATCAGAAACGGAATTTATTTCATCTCTAATCCGTCTCTAAATCAGAAACGGAATCACATTTCCATTTCCGATTGAATCAGCGTCGACGATTTCAGAGACGAAATTTATTCCATCTCAATTCTGTTGCAGATTTCAATTAGTGACGGAATTTATGCAAATCGGAGACGAAAATTTTCGTTTTTGATCTGCTGTTTTTCTGTAGCGTTAGTTGTGGCTAAATCACCTGCAGGGATTGCTTATTTTAGCGCTCGTGTTGACAGTAGTAGAATATATCTACGACTGCCGGGATGGTGTAAGGTGTTCCCTTGACTTGAAATAACATCTAAAAGGGTTCATCTGTCAACCTTAGTCAGGATTTAGTCACTGTAAGCTTGCGAGTATATACATGGTTTCTATCCTATATTGTCGATATACTAGCTAGTTTAAGTTGGGGTTTTCTTGTATTATTTTCGTTTGTTTATTTATTATTGTGCTACTTCCGAGCATGCTTTATTTCTATGTGTTGATACATTTTTCGATGTTGTTTTTGCATGGCATATGTCGCCTACACTCATGGGAGTATGACTTAATGTTGTTGGATGTAATACTCGCACGTCTCGTAGTTTATGAGTTTTATTTCATGAATACTGTGTAGTCTTCTCTCGAGATTTTACTTACTAGACTCGTCACTATTTTTGTTGGATGACCAAGTGTAAATCCTTCAACAAGCAAGGGCAAGGGCAATAATGTATAGGGTGACTACCTCTGAGATATAGACGCCAACTTGTGTTTAATTACATTATGTACGTATTTATGTTTTGTTGGGTTTTGTGAACTGTAAAACACTGAATACATGTATATGTATCTTTTGCTATACTTATTTTTCCTTTGTTATGTATATGGTATCCTTTTGTCAGGTTTTCCACAACTTAAGACTGTTAAATTGCATAATTTATTCACACTTAAAGACTTCCACAATAAAATTATAATGAAACCTATAGGTCGCAGGGCGCCATAGATAAGCAGGCCGTGACATGGTAGGGCTAGGTGATGTGTGATGCGACATGGCAGTGCCCAGGGTTGCCTCGGAATCTGGGGCATCTACACTAAACATGTTCATAGGCTAGGATACAGGTATAAGGATGAGGAAACAAATATATCCGCAAAAACCCTTATGATAAATCCCCATTAGTAGTCCCCGTGGGGATCCCCGTGGGTTACTTTATTAGGGATCCTGGCAAGTGTTACCAATGTAAATATATATTTCTAATAAATACATAGTGCATACGCTTTTACATATGTTAAAATATGTATATCATGTTACAATATATGTATATGCTAGCAATAGGCATATGTATATAATGGCATGCTTTAATTAATCTCAATTAATTAACAAATTATAGATTAGGACCCTCAGCTCATACCTACATCGGTGTTGCAGAAAAGTCTAAAGAACGCCTAACGAGGTTAAATTTGTTATTTTTGTGTGGCGTGTGTTTATTTATTTTATTATTATTTAATAATTTGCGTCACGCTAGTTAAGAATTACACTTGGTCACGTTGTGCGTGTGTAGTGACGAGAGTGTACGACGTCGTGGTGTATAGAGTAGTCAAGGATTAGTTGTCACATCACCCATTAAATCACACCCATGCCTCATTTTCTCTCTCCTCTCTCATTTAGATAAAAAAATCACTCATCACTCCCTCTCTCTACCCGAGCTCCCTTTCCCTCCCCCATTTTCTGCTTCTTTTCCAACTCCTCATCATCAAGCTCTCCATCACTCCCTCAACTCGGTCACACATCTTTCGCGGTGCTCGCTCTTTTTGGTGGCACACGCAACGATCTTCGAATCGAGGTTAGTGTGTTGATTATTAATGTTTTGGTAGAGAGATTTAGGCTTTAATGGTGATTAGGTAGTTGAATTGTTGTTGTTGTTGTTGTTGTGGTGGTGGTGGTGGTGGTGATTGTTGTTGTTGTGTTAAAAAAAGATGATATTAGAATTCATCTCTAGACAAATTTGGGAGGAAGGAAGGGGGCGGGCAGCCAGGTTGGGCCGAGCCAGCCTGGACCCAGCCAAACCGGGCCCGGTTCGAGCCCAACCTACCCCTAACTAAAATGAAATTAAATAAGAATAATTAAAAAATTAAATAAAACACAGCTTTAAATACAATAAATTTTAAACAAAATTAGGAAAAATAACTAGAAAATTTTGGAAAATCAAGAAAAATTTAAATATGAGAAAAAGATAGAAAAGTAGTTTTCAAGAATTTTTCGGGCGTTTAGCACCCCGATATAACTCGAAAAGTGTGTCAAGTTCGACTTGCATGTTTACTCTATCCGTGTATGTGTCTGTGTATAGTCGAAGGGACGGTATGACCCATTTCGGGCTCTCTCGTCGATGACGATCTGATTATTGCTATAGTGTTGGTCATACCTTAGACTACGCGTGAGATTCTTCTTCGCGAGTCGATGATCTTGAGATAGAGTTAGCGTGAGGCTCGCTTTCGTTACAGAGCTCCTCTCCTTTGAGGCGTTCGGTGGAAATCTGACTTCAGAACAACAGAGTTCCTCATTTCGACCGTGAAGAGGGGGTGTGAATTTCCTCACCTCCAAGGTCTTTTCAGTTTAGTATTTATGTCCCAGGGCTCGACTGCTATACACCACACTCGCGTTCTATATTCTTGATTATCTCATGACTTATATTCATGCTTTACATTCCCGTTTGTTTACTTTATATGCATGACGGGTAGCCATTTCTTGGGTTTCTTGTGAATACTAACTGAATTTCTCTGGGATTTACTCACTGGAACTTGTCATTATTTTTGGTGGCAAGTTGCAGATCCTATGATGAGCCATGGGAAGGCTGGTGCTTGGCGACTACCTCTGATCCGGAATGCCTCCACTAGCTTTTTTGTAGGTGTTTGTATTTTATATATATATATATATATATATATATATATATATATATATATATATTTGGGATCATTTTGGGAGACTTGTTACCTTATACATTTATATTGACATTGTTATACCTTTCGTCGCCTATATCAATATACATGGTATCTTTTTGTCGGGTTTCACCCTATAGGTTGTTAATTATTGCAAAACTCGTTTACATTAATTATTGCGTATTATTAAGAATTCCGCTATTAAAAATAACCTAAAAAGAATCAAAATAAATAAATTAAGTTGTAAAACTTCTTAACTTAGTATATTTCGACGAAATAATCTGTTAGACAACGAAATTGACTTAGTCAGATTACAAGATGGTAAGTTTGCGGGCCATCATGGATAGGTGTGCAAGTGATGTGGCATGAATTGGTGACGTGTTCGGCGACATGGTGGTGCCCGGTTTGCCTCGAAATTTGGGGTCGTCACAGTTGGTATCAGAGCCTAGGTTTAGGTGAACCTAGGGAAAAGTTTAATACAACCGAATAAAACTTAACAATAAGCATTAGATGTGGAAATCTGAAGATCTTGACTTAGAACTTTAGTTGGAAAGCAAAGTGAGCGGGTAGTACTAGGACTTATGTGTGTATATATTGGTAAAATTAGGGGAAGTAGAAGTTCCTAAGGTGAACCACTTTAGATACATATGATCAATCATACAAAATGATGGTAACATTGAAAATGATGTCACACATAGAATTCAAGCTGGATGGAAGAAATGGCGTAGTGCAACAGGGGTGATTTGTGATCGACATGTTCCTACTAAGTTAAAAGGAAAATTTTATAGGACCGCAATTAGGCCAGCTATGCTCTATGGAAGTGAATGTTGGGCGGTAAAACAACAACAATTACATAAAGTGAACGTAGCAGAAATGAGGATGCTTAGGTGGATGTGTGGTTAAACTCGTAAAGATAGAATAAGAAATATAGAAATTCAAAGACAAGTCGGAGTAGCACCAATTGATACAAAGATTAGGGAAGGGCGGTTGCGATGGTTTGGTCACCTGCAAAGACGGCCTACAAATGCCCCAACTAGAAAACTTGACTCAATAGAAACTGTAGAAATTCGACGAGGTAGGGGCAGACCAAAGTTAACATGGGATGCATTAATTAAAAGGGATTTGAATGGTTTGCAAAGCTCACCGTCAATTGCACTTAATCGAGCACAATGGAAAAGTTTGATCCATGTAGCCGACCCCAGTTAATTTGGGACTGAGGCTATGTTGTTGTTGTTGTTGTATTTATATACGCGTATTACGATGCTGACTTGCGGCACATTCGTGATTTGCAGATTCCACTTAGATGGATAACTAGTTCCTCATACGGATGAGGGGAGTCAGACGAGCTGCTTGACACCTGCCGACTCGAATCAAATCTTGCGCGACATGGTCGCACTTCACATCTTACAGCTCAAAAAGATCATTCAATTGCTTCGAGTACAGGCATCTGCCACTCTGGCCCCTGCCACACTTCCTGCCACCACTACCGTAGGGTAGCCAATTGTTGCCCCGATTATTCAGGCGACGACTAATACTACCGAGATACTGCCAGCAGTTACTACACTACTGACTACACCGATCGTGGCACCAATACCGATTATGCCCCAGGAGATTACATTTAAGACCTCCTTATTAGCTTAGGTGAAGCTGATTAAAGAGTTTGTTTGTTTTCAGCCAGGCTTTTATTATGGAGGAGGGGACCCAGAAGTAGTTGCAATTGTACATGCATAGCCATAGTCTGGTATGTCGGTCCAGCAGTCCTATAGACAGACTCAGGGTTAGGGCCAAAGAGGAAGAGACAAGAGTCAACAGTGGCAGGGACAAGGCAATAGGGCCAATGTTAGCAAGATCAGGGCTCCGATCATAAGTAGAATGTCACATGTTTCAGATGTAGACGAACGTGGCATTATAAGAGTAAGTATTCCAGGGAGCCAGTGCTACCACTAGCAGCTCAGCCAGTGCAGGCGAGTGAGCAGGTGCGCGCAGTTGTCGCACCAAATCGTGATGCGTCTCGGCAGCTCGTCGAGGGTACGTTGATTATTTTTTTGTGCCCAATGCATACTTCGAGAGACTCTAGTAGTACATTATCATTTATTTCAGGACGAATGGTAGGAGAGTTGGGTTTGACACTTGCGAGCGTTAACACCCCCTTATCATCAGCATGGCCACTGGGATAAAATATATCCTAACTAGAGATTGTCCAGTCGAGGTTAGTGGTCATCAGTTACCCACAGATCTTTAACTATTATAGTACTTAGAGTTCAATTTTTTTTTGGCATGGATTTGTTGGTGGCTTACCATGCTCAGTTGAACTATTTTAGGAAGACCATCTTTTTTCAAACACCAAGGATTCCCGATTCACATTTATCGATTTCGCGATATCCTTCCGATCACTAGAGGTAGGTTAGCGACCACCCGGGAGATGGAGACCCTCTTAAGGATAGTAGAGTCAGAAGAGATACCAATGGACAGACATGAGGATGTCCCAGTAGTACTTGAGTTCCCTGATATTTTTCTTGAGGAATTACCTGGATTACCCTCACCCGGATAGGTAGAGTTTATGATTGAGTTAGTGCCAGACTGATGCGTAACATATTTTAGTACCTTTTATAAGTAACATTGTTTTGATAATTTAGGTTATTAATAAGTGATTTCCCACTAATTCGATATATTTTGTTGGTTTTTAGGTGAGGAAAGCAAAGTGTGACCATTCATAGGTTATTTCGAAGATCTGAGAAGATTTCTCTTAAAAAGTGTGCTTATGCGGATCACGAGGCGAAAGAAAATGAGATTGGAGGTGAGTGATTAAATGACGATATTTCACATGGTTTCATGTGTTTTGAAGATGTTTGGAAGTTTTAGGATGAGAATAAAGGTTCGGGCAAAGAATGACATCAAAGTGGTTAAGTTTCAACAAAGTCAATTTTGACCAAGCTTTAGTATTTTAGCCATAACTCCTTCATTTCAAGTCCAAATGACTTGTTGTTTCTTCCGTTGGAAGGTAGACTCAGAGCTAAGAATTTTCATGTCCACAAGTAAAGGCAAATTTGGCCTTTAAGTGGTCCAAAATCACGTTGTAAAGTGAACTATATGTGCAAGATTATGATCCTAGCGCCGCAGTGCCCAACCTAGCGCCACAACGCCCAAAACACCTGAAAATGTGTAGTGGGCGGTGAGGTCGCCGCTATAGCGCCAGGGTCAACACGTACTACGAAAAAGTGCAGAAAAAGTATTTTTAAGGGCTTTTAAGTAATTTTGGGACCAAATTGACTTGGTGGATAAACAGAACTTAAAATTAGGTTTTAAATAATATCTTTTGCTTTAGAGAACTAAGAAGAACGTATGAAGATTGAAGAAAAGTGATCAAAATTCTTGGATTCTATATTCATTGTAGGTTTGATTTCATGTTTTCTTGCATTCTAATCATGAATTGTGTTGAATTGAACCCACTTATGGGGTAATCTCTTTTGTTATAGGGATCTTTGGATCCCAAATTGCATTCTTTTGATTTCAGTGTAATTATATTTGTTCTTTCAATTCAATATTTTGATTTGTTTGTTCCTGTGTGCTATGCTATACTTACCTTGATCAAGTAGGTGTAGATTCAAGGGTTTGAAAGCCACCATGACCATTGGGACTTTTGAATCCGGATTAGGGAAAACACAACCTCAGGACTTATGACTCATCGAACGATGGTCATTGACTAGGGAGGCCATTGAATTTGGTTTTTAATGTCGTATCTTACTTTCGCTATTCACGCTGACTGGCTGAGTCCGAGTGAGATGTTAGAATCTCCATCACCGAGACCTCGGGAGGGAGTAAATTGTAAGAAACTCGCCTATCATTGCATGAATTGGTAAACTTTATAATTAAATTGGATTCGAATGATACAATTTGGGTGAATTAGATTTCTTAGGATATTCTATAGCTTAAGACCTATTTTAATTACTTGAAATTATTTAGTTTAAATTAATTAGAAGTTTGTTTTTACAAAATCCAATATTTAAGTGCATAACTCTATTTCTTAATTAGACTAAATATTACCACATAACCGTCCTTGTGGATACGATATTCCTGACTCCAACATGAGTTGGTGCCACTATTACTTTGACGTTTGTCGTAGTGTTGCGGTTGTTGTCACAGACACACAGCCTATAGCGACTAGACCTTACCGTATGTCACAACCAGAGCACGAGGAGTTAAGGGCTCAGCTAGAGGAGTTGTCGAATAAGGTTTTTCATACACCTTAGTATGTTACCTGGGGAGTACCAGTGCTATTTGTGAGGAAGAAGGACGCTAGCATGAGGATGTGCATAGACTACTGAAATTTGAATAAGGTAATAGTCAGGAATAGGTATCCCTTGCCCAAGATCGATGACCTATTCAACCAATTGGTTGGAGCACAATTCTTTTCCAAGATTGATATAAGATTAAGATATCATCAGTTATGGATTAGAGACGAGGACATATCCAACACGGCATTCGACACGCATTACAAGTTATTTGAGTTCAATGTTATGCCATTTAGGTCGACAAACAAGCCAGTTGTATTCATGGACTTGATGCATCGAGTTCTAAGATCATTTTTGGATCGATTCGTGATAGTCTTCATCGAAGACATCTTAATTTACTCCAGGACTTTTGAAGACCTCGAGAGGCATCTCAGAGAGATGTTAAGGGTTCTGAGAGAGCACAAATTGTACGCCAAGTTCAATAAGTGCGAGTTTTGTCTTTGTGAGGTGAAGTTCTTGGGACACGTGCTCAGTGATAGAGGGATATTATTGGACCCGAGTAAGACTAAAGCTATAATCGACTGGCCTACACTAGAGTATGCGACATATATCAGGAGATTTTTGGGATTGGCATGGTATTATCGACATTTTGTATAAGATTTCTCTAAGATAGCAGCGCCGATGGCTAGATTGACCAAGAAAGATGTGGTTTTCGATTAGTCCAGAGAGTGTGAGGCAGCCTTCACAGATTTGAAGAAAAAGTTGACTTCGCACTGCTGTTAGTGATGCTAGAGCCAGGCAAGGAGTTGACAGTTCACACGGATGCTTATGGGACCGGATTGGGATGCATACTGATTTAGGGAGACAGAGTAATAGCATACTTATCGTGTTATCTGAGGACCTATGAGAGTAACTATCAAGTGCACGATCTAGAGCTTACAGCGGTCGTATTTGCACTGAACATGTGAAGACACTACCTTTATGGCAAGAGGTTTACACTTTATACAAATCATAAGAGTATGAAGTACCTCTTCACTCAATAGGATCTGAATATGAGATAGCGATGGTCGTTGGAGTTGTTGAAGCACTACGACTTCACCATCGAGTATTAGCTTGGGAAAGCGAATGTTGTAGCAGATGCCTTTAGCAAAAGAGGACCAGACTTGAGACAATGATTTGTTAGATGAACCACGAGTTTCGTTTAGTCGAGGTGGCAGCAGCTATGAGTTTGACAGAGGTTCCAGATACTATAGAGGGACATATTTACGGACAGATAAGAGTACTGATAGTATCTATCCCGCGCATTTTGGAGGGTCAAAGAGCCGATGTGATGTATCAAAGGTTCAGGGACATAACACAGAGTCCAAATTAACTAGATTGGCATAAGTCTGTTGGTAAGTATTTGAGACACCGAGGTAGATTGTAGATTCCAGTAGTGGCAAAGTTACGTATCGTTATTCTTCAAGAGGCTCACAGATCCAGGAACACAGTGCATCTTGGTAAAACCAAAATGTATCATGATATGCGACGGTTATTTAGGCGGTCAGGGATGAAGGTAGATGTCAGCCAATATGTGAGGAGTTGCGAGGTGTGTTAATAGGTTAAGGTTGAGTACAAGTGGCATGGATGATTATTGCTAGGGGTGGGCAGCGGTTTTCAAAAAACCGCCCAAACCGCCTAAACCGACCAAACCGCGCGGTTTGGTTTGGTTTTTAAAGCTCGCGGTTTGGTCGCGGTTTGGAAAATGACCAAACCGCAGAATCGCGGTTTGGTCGCGGTTTTCTCAAAATGAAAACCGCGGTTTAACCAAACCGATGGTGTTTTAGTAAATAACCACCAAAACCCTAAAACATTCAAACAAAACCAAAAAAAAAAACAAAAACTCTCACTTTCTCGCCGCTCACTCCCTCCTCCCTCCCTCTCCTCCCTCCCGTTGAGTCACTCTCTCCGCCCTCTCCTCCCTCTCGCTGCTCACTCTCTCCGCCCTCTCCTCCTCTCCTCCCTCTCGTCGCTCACTCTCTCCGCCTCCTCCCTCTCCTCCCTCCCGCCGCTCACTCTCTCCGCCCTCTCCTCCCCCGCTGCTCACTCTCTCCGCCCTCACCCCCGCTGCTCCTCCCCCGTCTCCACCCCCTGCTCCTCACTCTCGTCCCTCTCACCGCATGGCTCCGCCTCGCACCGCCGCCGCAGAATACTGTGGTTCGCAACATGAATCTTACTAGTTTCTCCAAAATTTTTCGTTGATGATGATGATGGATGATTTATTTTTTGTTGCTTTTTTTTTTCGAGAAACCCCAAAATTTTGAAGTTCTGTGTATTTATTTATTTAATGGGTTCATACTTCATAGAGCTTTGTATCTTTTTTTTTTTTTTTTACGAGATACCCCAAAATTTTAAAGTTCCTGTGTATTTATTTTTTTTCTGAGCTTATTAAGTTATTATGTTGCTAACTTTTTATTTTCAATTGTTGTTTTATTGTAGGAACAAAGAATGATATCGGAACTTGGAATGGAGTTGAACCATTTTCCTACTTGTTGAATTTATTTGTTCTAAACTTGTAATTTATTTGTTTTTGTTGTAACTTTTGATATGATCTTTAATTTTTTACTTTGATTGCGTTCATTTTGATGAATGATTGATTAATGGTTATTGATTAAATGAGGATTATTGACAATGTTTGTTAACTCATCAAAGCTTGGAATTGATTTGAAGTGTTAATTGGATGATAATGGTTGATTATGTTTATTGTTGTAGATTTTTTTTTTTGATAATGGCTGCTTTGTTTTTTATTTTTTGTTGCTGTTTTGCTTTTTTTTTTTTTTGGCTTGCTTTTTTTTTTTCCTTTTTTTTCCTGAAAATATAGTGCATGAAAAGTTGAAAACCGCGAAACCAAACCGACCAAACCGCGCAAACCGTGGTTCGGTTTGGTTCGGTTTTCAACTTTCGCGGTTTGGTGGCGGTTTGGAAAATCACCAAACCGTAGACCCTCGGTTTGGTCGCGGTTTGGTGGTTTTCACCACCAAACCGCGGTTTGCCCACCCCTAATTATTGCAGCCACTACCTATTCGACAGTGGAAATGAGAACACATCAATATGGGCTTCGTTAGTGGGTTGTCGGCGACCTTGCCTAAGCATGATGCTATTTGAGTAGTCGTGGATCGATTGACGAAATCAGCGCAACTTATTCCAATTTCCATGAAGTATAGTTTTCCACGGCTGAGCACGCTCTTCAAGCGTGTATTGGGATGGCACCATTTGATATGCTACACGGGAGACCCTGCATAGTGCCCAATGACGTAGCTACCATTAGGCCTGAGATTGTTATAGATCATACAGAGAAAGTCAAGCTTATTCATTAGAGGTTACAGGCTGCTCTAGATAGATAGAAGAATTATGCGAATAAGTACCGCGATGGGATGAGTTATGAGGTGGATGATTGAGTCTATTTAAAGGTTTCTCCCTTGAAAGGTCACTAGAGATTTGGGATCATGGGGAAGCTTGCACCGAGATTCATCAGGTCATTTCATATAGTCCAACGAGTTGGGGAGGTCGCTTATCAGTTGAGATCGTTCAGCCGGTTGGTAAGGGTTCATGATGTTTTTCACATTTCTATGCTAAGGTTGGTCAGATCAAGACCGATACCGATGGTTGATATAATTAGGATCGAGTTTTAACTGGATGTGACTTACAAGGAGCACCTCATTGAGATAGTAGATCACAAGGTACAGACTCTCAGAAGAAAAGAAATACCACTTGTACTTGTTCGATGACAGTGTCATAAGAACGATGGCCTCACTAAGGAGAGAGAGTTTACCATGCGGGAGCGATACCCCCATTTGCTCTAAGGTAAGCATTTAATTAAATTTAAGTTTCGGGACGATATTCCTTTTAGTTGGGAAGATTGTAACGACCCGCTTTAATCAATCCTGATTAACAAAAGTATTACAAATTATGACCATAAGCTCAGACCCACCTGGACATCGCGGAAAAGTTTAGGGCACGCTTAACGAGGTAAAAAATTTTATTTTTGTGTGGCGCATTTTTATTTATTTTATTATTATTTAAGAATTCGCAAGAATCACACTTGGTAGCATTATGCGCGTGTAGTGATGAGAGTACAACATCACAGCGTGCGTATAACGCGGGTGTATAGGGTAGTCAAGGATTAGTTGTCACATCACATCATACATCAAATCACACCTTGCAATGGCCCATTTTTGGAATGGACCGCCACGGGGGCCAATGCGGGCCCACAACCTAGCCTTCCAGCGCCAACTGTGTCCTACGTGCTATCTCATCCACCATTTATTCATTATTAACCTTAATATACAACAATTTATTATTTAAATTGTTAATGAACTCAAGTCAATTGTTTATATCATTTGTTTAATCCTTAATAACTAAGCACGGCGGAAGTCTTTTATCATGACAATTAAAAATATTAAACATTATAGTCATACATCTAACTCTGATACCTAGTGTGGAAAACCTATATATAACCATAGACAAAAAAATACAACTCAATGTATCAAAATATTAAAGGAATAGAGTCCTGAGGTATCTCACAATCTCAAATCAAAAAAATAAAAGCAAAGTATATACAATTCAAACGTACAAGTCTGACTCAATAACTTTGAATCACAGGTATTCCGTTAACTTGCTCTTGCCACGACTCGTACTAGGATCTGCACTCTAGCCATATCAAAAAAGCAGATGACGAATCCAGAGTGAGTATTCCCAAGGAAATTAAGTGAGCAATACTGAAAGTAAATACTGGAGTTTAAACAAAACCATTAAATAAACATGCGGAAATAAAAACAGACAACTGTGATCATCGAATGCATAAGTAATAGTGCAAGCTCAAAGTGTATTCCTAGAGCTTAGGGTCAGACTAGAACCATACTTTGGACTCTCCACAGACTACTGCCGGCGAGTAGCACTCCAGCAAGGCTAGTATTTGGATCCGCTAGGTGGTCGGCATGGAACCTACGACACACCCACACGTGCCCCGACGTGACTCTAAGCTCGAACTATTCACCGAGATCCCTTGCATACTTACTATAGCCAAGTGGACACACACATGGGAATGGTACAAAGGGATAGCCTCAACGTCCATCCATTTAAACCAAAACCAAGAATAGAGTATTGAAAGATAGAATATGAATTCAAAAGCAAAAATAAGGTACTGCTCCAAAAATTTCAATTGGATACGACATATTTCAAACCGCACTCCGTGTCCCGATAAATAACCCCCGGTCCAGCTCTGCCGAATTCCTGATATCCAAATTACCGCCCGAGATGACCTATTCCCATTTATAATTGATTTTTAGTCAATTGTATGTATTTTATGTTACTTAGCAAAAATAGTCTAACAGGGGTGTATTCAATTGAGATTTTAATAGAATTTTGGTTACTTTTATAAGTTGATGATTTTTCTAAAGTTTGTAGATTTTAGTAGATTTTTAAAGACTTTGATAAACTTTTAAGTAAACTTTTTTTTGATGACTTTTATCAACATTTAAGATTTTTAGTGACTTTTGTGAACTTCTTAAACATGATTTTGATTGATACTAGTAAATTTTTGTGATTTTAATATTGAAACAAATATTTTGCACTTTATTATAAAAAAATGAATAATTATATTTATTTTTCTTAAGAGCTATTATTAATTTTTTAAAAATATTTTTATATTTTTAATAAAAAATTATATAGACATAGTAATGAATTATGACTATCAAGATAGTAGCATAATAAATAAGTAAATAAATATCAACAAAACAAATATGCAAATGAATAATCTTTTAGTAGTAAAAAAGAACCAAGTAATATCATTGTGTGTAAAAATTTTGCACTTTTTTTTTTACTTAAGTAAAAAAAATTATATATTTTTCTTTAAAAATGATAGTTTAAAATTTTTAAAATACACTTCTTGCATTTGAAAAAAAAATACACGATTATTTTCTCCAAAAATAATAATATTACATTTTTTGATATTATAATTATACACTTAATAAACAAAACTTCTTTGTGAAAAATCCTATAAAATTTACAATGATGTCAAAGTGAGATCTTGTTAATAACGACATTATTTTCATTTTCATCAACATAAACATTTGAATATAATGAGTGAGCAAAAAATTCACGAGTTTTTGAGTGATTGGAGAAGTTGATAAAAACAATTGATAAGAAAAGACATTATGAACAATGAAGTCCTTATTGAATAAGAGAATCAACAAAAATTAGAAGTCTCTAAAAGTTTTTGGGTTGAGGTGAGGAGAAGTTGGAGATTTGTTTATGTGTATTTTTATACAAAAAGTCTATAAACGTTGAGATTTGTAATCAAACTACAAAAGTCATCAAAAAATTAAATACACATTACTTTTAGAAACTCTCTAAAAGTTTAAATTGAATACCCCGAAACTTTTATAAACTTTTAAAAAGTCTATGAAAGTTCACATTGAATAAACCTTACTTTTAGAAACTCTCTAAAAGTTTTAATTGAATACACCTAAAAATTTTTAGTAATTAAAAGTAACCAAAAGTCTATTAAAATATCAATTGAATACACACCAGTAAAATTTGCAATATCTAGCGCGCTAGATCTTAGGATGAGCGTGCTAGATTCTTAGGCAGCTAAACGTTCTTCGTCATGAAGAACATTAGCGCACTAATCACGTACTGGATAGCAGTTTGGCTGAAAACTTTGGTTTCCAAACATCACCACCAACAACAACCACTACAACAACATATACCACTTAACTTCATAGCACTCAAAACCCACCAAAACAACTACTTAACAACCACTTAACAATCCATATAGGATTCATACAAACACCTAAAAAAATTTATACCAAAAGATGAAGAAAGTTGAGGTAATTGTGAATCTCACCTTACTTTGATGAATCAACCACACCAAACTCCTCAAATGATCAAATTTGAAACTTCGAAACCCTCGTTCCTTCTTCTCTATTTTCGGATTTTGAGATAAGGAAGGAGAAAAGGTGGTGGAAACTAAAGTCAATTGACTTTTTATAGTCCAACTAGCATTTCTCCTCACTTATGCATCTCAATGCAATCTAATGAGCACAATTCGCTCCATTATTCAACCTCTAATGACTTAAAATGTGACACCAATAGCACACTTGCCTTTGTTCTTTACCTAACAAGTCGTCATTCGGGTGTTTCGACGCCTGGTTTCACTTCCCAAACCGCGAAATATGCGTACTACCATGTCCCTAACCATAATATATACATTATATATCATTATTTAACCCATTTTATTCATTTTATGTGTTTATTATTTCCTTCGACCTACTATGAAGTCTTTTAGCCTACTCGGTACCTGCGTCGACACTCATATCGAGGCTAATACCAAACAGTCTCGCACATCAAACGTAATTTAAATACACATATTAAGATGTTGTGTAACCTGTTTCAACGTAAACATCATAAATTAAACAAATTGGCACACAAAATAACTATTTACCTAGCGCTAGGCGCGCACTAGCCTAGCTGCGGGTCCCGCGAGTGTATAAGCCGTCAGCCACGTCTGCAACCACATCATTAGTAATGGTGAATTAAATTCAGGCCGTTATAGTTCTTCCCAACTAGGTGGAATTTCATCCCAAAATTTGAATTAAACTTAAATACTTACCGGCAAATAAGTGGGGATACCGTTGTTGCATAGTGGACTCAAGCTCCCTGGTGAGTCCCTCGGTCTCGTGATGCTGTCATCGTACCAAAACCTTTAGGATCTCCTTATTCCTCAAAACCTGAATCCTCCTATCCATGATTTCTGCAGGTTGTTCCTCGTATGACACGTTATGTAACACCTCAATCTAACGTATATAAACCATAAGCCTCGGTCCCGATCTAGCCAGCCTCAACATGCAAATGTGAAATAGTAGATGTACCCCTCCTAATTACGGTGACAATTCTAGACGGTATGGCACTCTGTCGACACGTTCCTCAACTCTAAAAGGTCTAATGAACATTGATGCCAGCTTCCTCTTAATGCCAAACCTCTAATGACCTTTTCAGGGCGAAACCTTCAAATACACCAAGTCCCCAACCTTGTAGCTCAAACCATCAAGGTATTTGTGCGTATATTTCTTCTGCCTATCCAGCGCTGCCTGAAGCTTCTACTTGATCTGTCTCACATTCTCAGTATAATCAACAACAACTTTAGGTACTATAGCCATTGTATCCTTCGGTGCCACCCAACATGTTGGTGACCTGCAGAGCCTACCATAAAGTGCCTCAAACAGTGGCATCTCGATACTCGCCTAATAGCTGTTGTTATAGGCAAACGCACACAAAGGTAACTAATCTTCCCACGATCCACCAAACTGTAATATACATGCCCTGAGCATATTTTCAAGAATTTGAATCAAATTCTTTGACTGCTCGTCACTCTGAGGATGGTACACATTGTTAAACTGAAATTCAAAGCTAAACTACTCCTGCATACTTTCCCATAACCTCAAGGTAAATCTTGGATCTTTGTCAGAACCAATGGAGACTGGTACACCGTGCAATCTGACAATCTATCTCTTAAAGATAGTACTTAGCTGTGTAATAGAATATTTCATGCGATAGGATTGAAATGCGCCGACTTCGTCAACTCATCGTGTCTCCTCGTAGTCTGTGGTAGGCTACTGACAAAGTCCATGGTTACGTGTTCCTACTTCCACTGAGGAATGGGCAGCGGCTGTAGCAACCCAGCTGGTCTCCTATGCTTAGCCTTTACCTGCTGGAAAATATGACAACTTCAAACGTATCTACCCATGCCAGCCTTCATCCATGGCCACCAAAACAAACTCCGCAGATCGTGATACATTTTGGTCCGACTAAGATGAACTGCATATCGCGATTGGTGTGCGTCCTCGAGAATGTTGTACCTGAGCTCTAATACCCCTGGTATCCACAAACGACCCATGTGTCTCAAGCACTCATCTAAACCTTCAGACCATTCGGTGCACCCTGGATCCTTAGCCAGACCACTGATCGGCAAATATCGGCCGTCAGCTCTCTACAACTCAACAACCCACTAAAGAGACATTGTGGAAACTCGCATCTGACAGCAAATCTATAGCTTAGAAATAGCCTCTGTCACACACAACATCGACGCTGCCTCAAGCAACTCGTGCTCATGTGTCATATGCCGCAGTACCGTATAGCACTCCTGCTCAGCGCATCAGTTATGACATTCGCCTTACCTGGATGATATTGAGTTGTGAAGTCATAGTCTTTCAGTAACTCTAACCTTCGCCGATGTCGCATTATCAACTCCTTCTGAGTGAATAGGTTTCTCAAACTCTGGTAGTCTATGAACAACACAATCTTATCACCGACCAAGTAGCGCCTCAAGGCCTTCAGTGCAAATACGACCGGTGCAAGTTCCAAGTCGTGCACTGGATAGTTTACTTCATGGGGTCTCAATCGTCAAGATAAATAGGCCATTGGGTGTTCATCCTGCATCAACACGTAACCCAACCAAGAGTTTGATGCATCAATATAAATTGAAAAACCTTTACCTACTACAGGTAATGCCAAAACTGGTGCCGAACTTAACTTCATATTCAGCTCTCAAAAAGCATCCTCGCTTTTATGAACATTCAAATCTAACATTCTTCTTGGTCAACCTC
Organism: Stephania yunnanensis; assembly: GCA_039657365.1. NCBI lineage: Eukaryota > Viridiplantae > Streptophyta > Magnoliopsida > Ranunculales > Menispermaceae > Stephania > Stephania yunnanensis. Next base: position 55,739,572 of record CM077584.1, read on the forward strand.
GTCGTCAGCACTGAAATCATCGAGAAATTGAGAATTCAAAGCTGGCTAACTTTACTGACTCTGCAACACAGCCCGAATCGCTAATCGACTAGCCTTTTGAATAAGGCAAGTCTCATCTACGAGGGACATGTCGTAAATCTCTGCCAATGTATGAGCTCCATTAGATACATCCATGCTCGTAATCCTCTCATCTAGACCTTGGATAAAATAGTATATCTGTGGTCGATCTGTACCTGACATGTCCATGAAGTACGACAATAGATATCGGTACCTCTCCATGTATATTGTGACACACATATAACCCTGAACCAATGACAAAAACTCCTCCCTCAATCGGACCCTGACCTCCGTAGGTATATACTTGTCCGTAAATAGCACCGGGGACTTTGTCCAAGTAGTCACGGTAGGATGAATCGTGATGTAGGTAGTCCACCAAACCGCTACATAAGCTCTTAAGCGAAAACTCGATAGTCTCGGCCGATCAATTTCCTCAACCCGAAGCAAGTCATGTACCCTCTCATAAGATAACAGCCACCTCCTAGCAATCTCTTGGTCCCCGGCTCCATAAAAGTACCCTGGCGAGAACTTAATAAGGTCCCTCATCTTTTTAGCCTCAACTGTCATCAGGCTCCCAAAAGTAGACGCCACTACTAGCTATTCAGTAGTCGTAGGTGTAAGAACCACTGCAGTATCTACTGGTACTGCTACTGACGCAGCCCTCTCGACCAATGTCTTAGAATCTCAACTGTAGTAGGAGCTACATCTGCTTGAGTCGTAGTCATCGGTGCAACCATAACAGTAGTAGGAGTTATAGTAGTCTCTCGAGCTCTCATCATGTCTATCAATAACGTGAATCTATCATCCATAATCCGCGCCAATGACTCCAATGTCAAAGTCGGCCTAGTCGGATCACTAGTATCCCTGACCTCAAGCTGAGTAGAATTTGAAGGTTGTCCGTCCATCGGTATTTATATCGAAGAACGTGCATCCAATCAGCCTCAGTACCAATATACGTGTATCGTATGTAATATAAAACCAAAATATCACACTTATATCCCTGATTTCTACCCATCTCACCTCACTTGCCAAGTAAGACTCTAGGCAATTCCTTTGGATTTCTACATCTAAAGTTTATTCATCATATTTATCCTCAAATTATACCACTAATGTAATCGTATCAGACTTAACTTTCAATTTCCCGAAGTTCACCAACCTTGCTCTAATACCAAAATGTAACGACCCATTTTTTGAATAGACCGCCATGGGGGCTAATGCGGGCCCACAACCTGGCCTTTCAGCGCTAGTTGTGTCCTACATTTTATCTCATCCACTATTTAAATCATAGCGGAAGTCTTTTTTATCATGATAATTAAAAGTATTAAACATTATATTCATGCATCTAACTCTGATACCTAGTGTGGAAAACCCATATATCACCATAGACCGAAAAACACACATCAATGTATTAAAATATTAAAAATATAAAGTCCTAAGGTATCTTACAATCCCAAATCCCCAAAATAAAAGCAAAGTATATATAATACAAACATATAAGTTCGGCTCAATATCTCTGAATCATAGGTATTCTTGTAACTTGCTCTTGCCACAACTCGTACTAGAATCTGCACTCAATCCATTACAAAAAGGCAGATGACGAATCCAGAGTGAGTATTCCCAAAAAAATTAAGTGAGCAATACTGAAAGTAAATACTAAAATTTAAACAAAACTATTAAATAAACATCCAGAAATAAATACAGGCAATTCTGATCATCACATGCCTAAGTAATATTGCAAGCTCAAAGTGTGATCCTATAGCTTAGGGTTAGACTAGCCCCATACTTCGCGCTCTCCACAAACTAATGTCGGCGAGTAGCTCTCCAGCAAGGATAGAATCAAGATCCGCTAGGTGGTCAACATGGAACCTACGACTCACCCACACGTGTCCCAACATGACTCTCGATTCAAGCTATTCACCGAGATCCCTGGCATACGTGTTTTGGCCTCATACACATAGGAATGACAAGGCGTGAGAGCCTCGACGTCTGTCTATATAAACCAAAACCAAGAATAGAGTATTGAAAGACAGAATAAGAATTCAAAAGAAAAAAATAAGGTATTGCTCAAGAAATTACAGTTGGGATACTATAGACCTTAAACCACACTCCGTTTCTCGGTAAATAACCCCCGGTTCGGCTCCGCCGAATCCCCGATATCCAAATTACCGCCTGAAATGACCTATTCCCATTTATAATTAATTTTTAGTCAATTGGATGTATTTTATGTTACTTAGCAAAAATAGTCTGAAATCTACAATATCTAGTGCGCTAGATCTGGGGATTACCGTGCTAGATTCCTAGGGAGCTAAACATTCTTCGTCAGGAAGAACATTTGCACACTAATCGCATTCTAGACAGCGATTTGGTTGAAAACTTTGGTTTCCAAACATCACCACCAACAACAACCACTACAACAACATATACCACATAACTTCATAGCACTTAAAACCTACCAAAACAACTATTTAACAACCACTTAACAATCCATATAGGATTCACACAAACACCTCAAAAATTTATACCAAAAGATGAAGAAAGTTGAGGTGATTGTGAATCTCACCTTACTTTGATGAATCAACCACTCCAAGCTCCTCAAATGATCAAATTTGAAACTCCAAAACCTTTGTTTCTTCTTCTCTATTTTTGGATTTTGAGATAAGGAGAGAGAAAAGGTGGTGGAAACTAAAGTCAATTGACTTTTTATAGTCCAACTAGCATCTCTCCTCACTTGTGCATCTCAATGCAATCCAATGAGCACTATTTGCTCCATTACTCAACCTCTAATGACTTCAAATGTGACACTAATGGCACACTTTCCTTTGTTTTTAACCTAAAAGCTGTATGTCGGGTGTTCCGATACCTGATTTCATGTCCTAAACTGCAACATACACGTACTACCATGTCCCTAACCATCATATATACATACATATTATTATTTAACCCATTTTATTCATTTTATGTGTGTATTATTTCCCCCGACCTAGTAATAAATCTTTTAGCCTACCCGGTACCTACGTCGACACTCATATCGAGGCAACTACTTAACACACAGTCTTGCACTTCAGAATTAATTTAAATACCCACATTAAGATGCCATTTAAACTATTTCAACGTAAACATCATAAATTAAACAAATCAGCACATAAAATCACTATTTACCTAGCTCCAGGCGCGCACTAGCCTAACTACGGGTCCCGCAAGTGTTTAAGCTGCCAGCCACGTCTGCAATCACGTCATTAATAAGGGTGAATTAAATTTAGGTCGTTACACACCCATACCTTACTTTCTCTCTCCTCACTCATTTAGATAAAAAATCTCTCATTACTCCCTCTATCTACCCGAGCTCCATCTTCCCTCAATTTTCTTCTTCTCTTCCAATTCCCCATCACCAAGCTCCTCATCACTCCCTCAAGTTGGCCCCACATCTCTTGCAGTGCTCGCACCTCTCGGTAATGTTCCCGATGATCTTTCAATGAGGTGAGTGTGTTGATTTTTAAAGTTTTGGTGGAGAGATTTATGCTTTAATGGTGATTAGGCAGTTGTATTGTTGTTTTTGATGTGGTGATTATTGTTATTGTTGTTGTTGTGTTAAAAAAAAGGAGATCCTAATTCGTCTTTGATTGAATTCCAGAGGAAAAAAGGGGGGTGGGCAGCCAGGCGGGCGGGCATCCCAAGCCTAGGGACGAGTCCAACCGGGCCAACCCGGACCCAGGTGGCCCGAAATGGCCGAACTAGGCCCAGTTCGAGACTAACCCACCCCTAAATAAAATTAAATTAAATAAAAATAATTAAAAATGAATTAAAGTACAGTTTTAAATATAATAAATTTGATAAATTTAGTTTTCAATTTACTTAGTTTCTTCGTAAATTTATTTATTTCACATCTTTTTTTGCTAGTTTGGCTTAGATGTTTACTCTATTCCCACATGTGTTTGTGTATGGTCGAACGCACGGTATGACCTATGTCCGACTCTCTCGTCGATGAAGATCTGATTGTCGCTACGGTGTTGGTCATACTTTAAACTACACGAGAGATTCCTCTCTGCGAGTCGATGATCTCTAGAATGAGTTGGCGTGAGGCTTGCCTCTGTCACAAAGTTCCTCTCATTTGAGGCGTTGGGCAGAAGTCTACCTTCCGACCAACGTAGTTCCTCATTTCGACCGTGAAGAGGGGTGTAGATTTCCTTGCCTCAAGGGCCTTCTCGGTTTAGTATTTGTGTCCCACGGCTCGATAGCTGTACACTACACTCCCGTTCCATATTCTTGATTATCTCACGACTTATATTCATGCTTTACATTCCCATTCATTTACTTTATATACATGACCGGTAGCCATTTTCATGGATTTCTTGCAAATACTAACTGAATTTCTCTAGGATTTACTCACTGGAACTTGTCATTGTTTTTTGTAATAAGTTGCACATCTTAGGATGAGCCGAGGGAAGGCGGTGCTTGGTGACTACCTCTGACCCGGAGTGCCTCCACTAGCTTACTCATAGGTGTTTATATCTATATATACTATTTTCATATAATTTTGGGAAGCTTATTACCTTATACATGTATATTGACACTTATTATACCTTTTGTCGCCTTCATTGATATACATGGTATCTTTTTGCAGAGTTTCCACCCCATAGGTTGTTAATTATTGCAAAACTCATTTACAATAATTATTGCATATTATTATGACTTCTGCTATTAAAAATAACCTAAAAAGAATCAAAATAAATAAATTAAGTTGTAAAACTTCTTTACTTAGTATATTTCGACGAAATAATCTTTTCGACAACGAAATTGACTAAGTCAGATTACATGATGGTAAGTTCGCAGACCTTCATGGATAGGTGCGAAAGTGGCATGGCATGACTTGGTGAAGTGTCCGGCTATGTGGCGATGCCCGATTTTCCTCGAAATTTAGGGTCGTCACAATGTATTATGGGTGTAAATAATTTTTTGAAATACCAATACACATATACATATGTATGTGTCTTTGACACCTTACTTTATATAATTTTCTTTAAAAAAAGTAAGTGGGGAAAAATATATTTCCGTAGTGATTTTTTGTGAGAATCCCCATGGGAATCTCCAGTGGGAAATTAAATGGAGAAAAAAAGATTCTCCACCAGAATTCCCATCTCTATGGGAGTTAGACAGGGACGAAAATGTGGATGAAAATTTATCTCTACATGGGACGACTATGAGGATGAAGGGATGAATTCTTAGACAAGGAGAGGGAGCAAGATCGTCCCAACCACTACCCTTCACATTTACTTTCTTAATGTCATAGTGTCGATTGAAGACAAGATGGAGATATCTTAAGAGGGGTCCTATAAAAAAGTCTCAGGCTATTCTGACCCTACTTTTTGCTCATTTTACCCTATTTTTGAATTTTTTTAGCCCATAATAAAATGACCCAACTAAGAGTTTTAACTCACCTATACCCCACTCACCGTACTCACGCATGCCCCTATCACCCCTCTCTCAAAATCGCATTTTTACAACCAACCCAAATCCTACGAAATCAAAACCACATCGATTCGATGCCATGGGTGCATTCATCATCTCTTTTAGTGTTGATTTCGAGGCTTTTTAGAGTTTTTTTTATTTTTTAAGTTGGTATTATTTGTGATTTTGTTGTTGAGTTTAGGGCTTCAACTTTAGGGTTAAATCTTCTATTTCAGGTACAAAGTCTCGATGAAATCGTTAATATCAAGCGATTCCGAGCAAAATTCAATATTTTTTGTCGTTATCATGTATTTTTTAAGATTATTAAAAAAAAATTTATTCTTTCTTGTTACCCACGGTTGTCAGCCACACAGGGCTGATACCTCTAGGTGTCGAACATACAAGGTCGACACCTCAAAAGAGGTGTTGGGCACACGTGACAGACATTTCTTTAGAGGTCTCGGCTAGACACTCCTTGACCAATTAAAACTGAGTTCACTTCGAATTATCAGTCATAGCCCGTTGATACCTCTAAAGAGGTGTCGAAGTCGGTCGTGACCTCTTTAAAGGTATCAGTCGGAGTCAGCTGAATCCCGCAAGCGACACTTCTTCACTTCTTGGACACGACGCGACCACATCCAACCTTGTTCAACAAAAAAACACTGCTACAACACTTGGTGACCTAGTATAAGGCTATACATTAACTAAAACAGAAAAATAGAGAGGATTGAGGGGTGTTGGGATATAGATATGGGATAAGGTAAATATTTGTTGAGGATGAGAGCAGTTTTGATCTTATACGAATTGTACTAGATGACGAGTGATTGACCTCATCTTTTTCTTCTAGAGTTGGGAGTGACTCCTCTGCATTGCCTACAAATAATAATAACACTAATTATATGACAAGGATAATTTCATCTAAAAATGCACAATTTGTTTATTTACTACAAAAAATAATAACACTAATTATAAGACATAGATTATTTCTACTAGAATTTCACAAATTGGGCCCGATAGTAACCAAAATTCCAAAGAAAAATAGTTGAGTTTCTTAAATTGCATTTCTTTCAAATTGGACCTAATTGTTTACATCAAACTCTACAAAAAAATTAATCATTCAAAGCCAATAATAAAGATGTACAATGAAAAAGAATGTACAATAAAAAAATGTAATATCAAATAATTAATTACTTATTCTACAAAATTTACTCACTCATTTCTTTTAAAGAAGGCAATTCTATGCATGCCTCGTTACCAGTCATTGCATTCCCTCCAGTAGCTTGATCATCTCCAAATATAACTGACAGCTCATCATAGTACAGCACACACTACCTACGATATGATTCCTTTTCTGGATGTTTTTGTTACATACAAACATACACACCAACACAAAAAAGATACAATTAGTTAATATACATTACTAATACAATTGTATATTCCAACAAAACCTAAAATGTACCAGAAGATATTCTTTCAATGTCAAAACATCTGTCGTGGCAAGCTGTGTATCAGCATCCCATCCGAACCCACTTTGAGATATTACCTCCCTTGTAGAATAGTAATTAGCTTTCAATGTTTTTATTATAGCCTTCACATTAGCTGGGTGTACTTGTTGTTTTAATTTCTTTAGCAACTCTAGGCAAACTCGAGTATACACCTCAGGTTTCAATGAATTACCTGAAGCGTTGCCAAATCCATACTCTTCTAAAATAATTTCAAGCATGATCTTATTCATGGGTCATTCCATCTCACTTGCCCCTTTGACACTAATTTCACGCTCCTAATTGATTCTTCCATCTCTGTTTTTATATGATACTAAAGTTGTATATATTTTTAACGAATAAATGGCAAATTATATATTATGATACAACATAAGACTACATATGACAATGCACTAATTATAAAAAGTCTCAAAGAAATCAGATTTAAAGTGATAAGAAATTCATACAAACTATGTACCAACTCATATGCTCAACATTATATAGCATTTCATCTAAAACTAGTCAGTAAGCTTGTCTAGGCTAGTGGTACTCATTCCACATTAACTCGGCCAATGCATCTCGTTTAGCTTTCCAAATTGGAGATTGATGTATGAAATATTATCTTCTTGTGGGCTATCATCATCTTCTTCATCTTCATAAATATCTTCATCATCTTCCCATAGATCTTTAGGTTCTTCTTCTCTCAAAAAATTATGTATCACATGACATGCTAAAATGACATTTGATTGAGTTTTAACATCATAAAACGGTTCGTGCCGTAAAAATGCAAATCGTTTCTTTAGAAGCCATATTGTTATTTCTACTACATTACTCAAAGACGAATATCGAAAGTTGAGCAACTCTCTTCCATTTCGAGGTGTACGACCAACTTGATCTCTTAAATGATACTTTGTACTGCGATAAAATGCTAAAAATCTAGGAACATTAGGGAACCCAACATCAACCAAATAATATTTTCCTACATTAAAATGATATCACAGTAATTGTAATTAGTTGAAATAATCAGGAAGACAAAAAATAACAATAATACTTATACAAATGTTATACAAAATGTATTTAATCTGGTGGTATAGTTAGTCTATCCACTTGAGTTGGCCTAACATCATCTCTTAATATACGACCATTGTGAGCCAACCCCTCCCAACCGACATGTATGTATATGAATCTCATATCAAACACACATGCCACTAAGTCATTTTGGGAAGTAAAACCTTTTCTATTGCGGTACTTGCGTTGTTCTTCAATCGATACCGTGCATAAGAAATGAGTTCCATCTAAGTCTCCTACCTCATCCTAATATTTAATATTTATTTAGTTTATATCAATAAATTATTATAATTTATTATTATGCTACTTATAGGACAAACTTAAAAAAATATCTTAAACAAATTTATTAGCTCAAAATAGTGATACCAAACACTTGGGTTCGATTCTTTATCTTGTGAAAAATTATTTATATTTGCAGGCTTGACTACGCCTTTATACATACTAATGAGAGCTCTTGTAACAACGTAGAAGTAGCGACTAACTATCTCACCAGAACAAATAAATTCAAAATTTGTTCGTCTATTTCGATTATCGTGTCCGACTATCAACAAAAACATAACTACTTGTGGCATTGATTTGTATCTGGGTATGTTCACAAAAAATATTCCTTTGTATTTCAAGAATTTCTTGGAAAGTTCAATGGAGTAGGCTACAAACACCAAGCAGACAAGGCACCTTTCGCTATAAAAAAACTGGGACTACCCATCTCTAACTCGATCAATACTAGGTGAATTTACCTATTTAGTTGTAATTCCACTACTCATTTTCCAAAAATTTCTCAGAATCTCATCCTCTCTTGTGCTCTTTTATATCAAGTATCGAATAACGAAACCCCCCAAAAATTTACAAGTAATGATACATAAGAATTCAATTCTTATGAACTAGTTTTTATTTTTCTTCGAAATTCTAGTTTGAGAATGGCGTCGAATATTTCACTTTGTGAGATGACTTTTGTATAGACAACATTGTTAAAGAAGCATATAATCAAACACATTATGTGCAAGACTTTACAACATCATACTCTGAAAGGACACTAAGAGGTATTCATTTTCATTTGTTAGTTATATGTTGAAAATGAAAATGGAAAACTTTCTTAAAACCCAGAATGGTTCAACTTTTCATGATACTTTCTTTTCTATTCAAAGCACTAATATTTACTCAAAATCAAAACAACCTCCCGAAACCAACATCAAGCTCAATCTTTGTGAACTTTTTATAGTCATAATTGTTTTCCGGATTTCTTAATGATAGACAGTTCTAGTCCACCTCTAATCGGGACCTTATAGGTGCCAGTTTAGAGTTCAGAAAGGTGGCCCTTACTTTACATGCTTAGTGCCAACCTCAATGTGGCCACATATAACTTCAAGAGAAAGATACTTGAAAATAAAAGATAAAAAAAAATGTGACATAACAAGTCTCCTTCAAATTCTACAATAGTAAAGGATGAATTGATACCTAACAAAGTATGCAAGGACATAGGTTTCAAAGACACCAAAACAATTAGTAAGAGGTTGCACTTGCACCCCTACCAAAAACTCATGAAAAAAAAATGTACAGTATCATCTCATAAACTAAAAGGAAGAACCATATGTTGTTTGCAAAACCACAATAAATAGAAGAATGTTACCTCTGCACACGTTCAAAGTATTCCAAGAATTTTGAACTCCAATAAGTTGGTTCAGCAATAACACCAGCTGCAACACTAGACTGAAAGTGATGAGAATAAAAGTGTTGCGAATCTCAAGTTCTTGAGTTTGGATGAGATCTTTAAGAAGGAAGTGAACAATAAAAAAAACACACACATACAATCAAATAAATAAATAATCCCCCAAACCCCAAAACCCCAGATTTTAGCAAGAGATACATAATTCAATTATGAACTCCATTAACCTAGAAAAGGGTTTTCCAACAACATGAATGAGGAAATAGAGATTCATACCCGAGCCCTAATTCTTATGGCTTGAGGAATAGCTAGATTGAGAGGCAAATACTTCAAAATTAATCTCAGATTGCAGCAAACATTGAGACTTTAAAAAGCAGAAGCGCTAGCGTGAATGGGAGGTCAAGGTTGGAAGATGAGATTGAGAAAGGAACAGTTTGGAGAATAGGAGATCTACAGAGGAAAAAGTAAGAATTTGAAAGGAGATCGTTGGTGTTTATAAAAGTAGAGATTTGAGAGGAGATTACAGTTAAGGTAGTAGAGTTCTTGTAAAAAAGATGTCCGAGTTGTGGTCAAAAATCAATTCGTTATGCACAAAAATCTTGAATTTCTACCCTGAAATAAGATAAAAGAAATGAGGAGAAATAGGATGGTGGGTTTTTTTCTATACGGTTATAAAGTTATCAAATACCCAATAAAAATGGTTTATTAAAAAATACATAATTTTCCACAATTTTTTTTAATTTTCTTTGCTATCAAACACACCCTAAGTTACAAACAGATTTTTTTTTAAAAAAAAAAGAACGTCACGTACGTATATGACAACATTGACATGACAATGTCCCGTATGAGGTAGCCTATGATCACTTTTGCCCTATAAAAACTTTCAAAGGCATGGATTATATTCAGCCATTTTAATATTGATCAATTTGGATTCGGTTGTTCCAATTCTATACGCCCTCATTTTCCTATTGACCATCATCTACATCAACCTTTCCTGATGCTCCCGACACAAAACCTCCCACCAGGCCCTCCCTCATGGCCCCTACTTGGCAACCTCCCTACCATCTTCAATTCCAATACCCCGCCCCACATAACATACACCAACCTCGCCTGCACCCATGGTGGCCTAATGCTTCTCTAGTTTGGCCACACTCCAATAGTTGTCATCTCTAAAATGGCCACCGTCGAGGAAGTCCTAAAGACCCATGGGAAATCCCTCTTTGACCACTACATCCCTTCAAGCTTAAACTTCTCCAAGGAGGCCATGAAGACCTCCTTGGTGTGGTCCGACTGAAACAATTACTAGAAACAAGTCTGGAGGCAGCCCATAATTAAGGTGTTTTCGTCGAAGATGTTTCGAATACAAGAGGATGTAAGGGAGCAAAAGGTGAGACAACTTATGGAGTTAATGAAGATCAAACAAGGGGAGTCTATCAACGTAAGGCCTGCAATTTTTTAGGTTGTTTTAAACCTGTTGGGGAACACTATGTTCTCTAAGGACTTGTATGATGTGGTGGGCGAGAAAGGCGACGTTGTGGGATTGGCGTTTTTGATTCGTGAGTTGTTGGTGATTGCTTCCACTCCCAATCTCGCTTATTACTACCAATTTCTCGATATATTCAACCCCCAAGGATTGAGGAAGGAGGCATTTGCGAGGTTGAAGAAAATTGATAAAATTTGGGAGCCCATCGTCGATGAGAAGAAGAGAGAGCAAAAAATGAAAATGAGAGAGGAATGCAAGGGAATGTTGGACATTCTTCTTGCAAACAACTACAATGACGTTGAGATCAACAATATCTTCTTGGTATGTTCTTGAGCTCAAACTCGAAACCTCTGATTATGTATACTTATATACAAATTAGCATTAGTATGTATTAATTATTTGGAGATTATTAACTAGAATGAAAAATCTATATTTGTCATACTACATGATTCATTGGGTCACAAAAGTCGTTCATACGGCCTTCATCTGCTTGTTATGCGCTGAGATTTGTTACACATGGATGGCTCCTATAAGTCAATGTGTTGTCTGGCAGAGTGACATACCCATTGTCATTAATTTTAGCGTTTCTCTAATTATTTCTTGGACATATACGGGAGACATTTGGTCCTGGCTTTGGAAGCAGAAGCACGACGATGGAGTCAGTGATGTTGGAGCTTATAAGAAACTCACTGGTACTAGCCAGACTACACCGTGAACTAGACAACGAATTCAGCGACTCAAAGGTAACAAGTTCTCGCCTAACAAATCTTCCCTATCTCATATACGATGCATTTTTACAAAAAAGTGTTGACGAAAAATTTAAAAAGGGAGGGACATATGAAATGGCAACGAAGTTTTCGATTAACATTCATTCTATTCAACATATTCGGAAACAAGCAAGAGGCACTTCAAATTATTATTGGTCTCATAGAAGGACAAAAAATTGTGGCTGTAAAAGAATAGTGATTGACTTCGCTTAATTCCGTATGATTCCTTTATGTGAAAGAACAACTCTTGCATCTTTGTCTCATTACCTAAAGGTTAGTAAAAGCACATCATTCAATCTTCTAAAGTCTGGAATTATAAGGAGACACTCAAATGCTATTAAGCCTTTCTTGAGAGAAGAAAAAAAAATCTCTCGGCTGGAATCTTGCCTATAAATGCTTGAAGAAATTACAATATCACATTATCCAATCTTTAAGAATATTTATAGCGTTATACATAATGACGAGAAGTGGTTTCTTATGACTAAAAAGTCTAGAACTCACTACCTGTTTCCCGATGAAGATGAATCAATAAGCAATTGTAAAAGTACAAATTTCATTGGAAAAGTGATGTTTTTAGTTGTTGTAGCTCGTCCAAGGTTCGATGAACTAGGAAATGAAATCTTCTCTAGAAAAATTGGTGTGTTTCCTTTTATAACACGGGAAGCGGCTAGATGGTCTAGTGTGAACAGACTAGCAGGCACAATGGAGACAAAACCAATTACTACGGTTAAACGAGAAACAATCAAATCATACATGATTGAGAAATTAATACTAGCCATCAAGGAGAATTAGCCCGTGGAGGATATTGATTCTCCAATACTTATTTAACAAGACAATGCAAATACGCACATTTATGTCAATGAAGATGAATTTCACCAAGTAGCTCAACAAAGTGGTTTTAATATACATTTGATGTGTCAACCTCCTAATTCTCCTTATTTGAGTGTTTTAGATCATGGGTTTTTTTAGTGCAATTCAATCATTGCAATATAAGGAGTCTCCTTAAAGTGTTGAAGAGCTTGTTAATGTTGTGATGAAGTCATTCAAGGAATATCCGACTTTGCAATCCAATCGTATTTTCTGAACACAACAATTGTGTATGATAGAAATTATGAAAGTATGAGGAGGCCATAATTACAAAATTCCTCGTGTTAATAAAAAAGGCTTGAGAGGGAACAAAACCTTCCTATTCAATTCAAATGTGACCTTACCTTGGTAAATGATGTTATGGAGTTTGTTCAGGTAAACATTTTTTATAGCTACTTATTATTCTTATTTTATTTTTGTTTCTCATTGTTGAATTTCTCCCCCTATACTACAGTCTACGGGGCATATGAAATAGGAGCAACACTTTTTTGTTCAATTATGCGTTTGAGGACTTATTGGTATGCAATTACTACAAAACAATATTATCTTTGAATTCCCTTTCTACCATGTCCTTACGTACATGTTCTCGTCTTATGCTAATGTATTTTTTATTAATTTGTAAATACATGGAATATGTAAAAGAAATCCAATTAGAGGCATAGCAAGTGGAGGACATACAATTTTCTAAAACTTTGTGCCATTAAACAATCTTTTTTTATACAATAAGATTTCTATTGTTATGTTCATAACATGTGATATTTTTGATGGGATGATGTAGCCCATGGGCACCATATAGGTCACATTTATGTGAAGGTCGAGACAGTTTAAAGGCATTTTTAGTTCAATTTGATGTTTATCGAATTTGTGTAGAGTAGTTTTGACAAGTTCTATTAAAGTGTAAACCAGTGAACTTGATGCAAATTGGATATTCCAAATTCATTTGGATATTATATTATGAACTTAGGGAGATGTGAGTACTTTTAGGCATTCTCCCACTGATGATTATTAGGTATTGAATTTGTCGACAGTCCATTATTAGGGGAGGTCTTTCCGAAATTTTTATAAAATTTGAAAATCAACCTATATGATTTCCCAATGTGTTCTCCCTAAAGAAATTAGAATAAGGATATGCATTTTTTGAGTATGTACAAATAATAATCATACCAATCTCTACACACTACTGGTCACCCAAACTACATAAAGCTCTATTTTTCACATCTATAACATGGTACAAGGGACCTATTTAAAAGGAAAAGGAAAAACATGAAATATGACACTAAGAACTCTATGAGCAAAACTCTTTCTTAACCAAGTTGTTGTTTGTAAATGTAAAAATGAAATCATGAAGAAGTTTATGAACCCAAAGCACGTTCTTCACATGCTTTCCTATAAAAAAAGAGAAGGAAAAAAAAAGAATCACTAAAAAAAAGATGACTCCACACTTAAAGCATAAGTGCTTAAAAGCACAAATGAAGTAAAGAAAGAAAAAAAATTAACATTTTCAAGGGAGCCCCTCTAATGTGGAGGTCTCCTGTGTACTGATTTTGTATCGCAATGAAGAACTTGAAGTTCATGTATTAACGAACAATCGCCCTTTTTTTAATGTTCTTCAACAAGGAAAAATGTGTAATTCACATTGGTATAGTTATGTTTATGTTCCTCCCTCTTTTATTTCTTGAAAACAATAATCTCTCACTTAAGAAAAACCTCTTCATTGCTATTGGATTCATGACATTATAGAAGGCTCTAAAGTTATCAACTCTGCTGTTATTCCCCAATTGTAGCTTGGATGAAGATTAAACTCCTACATGATACTGCCGAGTCTCTAATTGATAATCATCATTTTTGTTTTCTCTTAAGCTTAATATATCGGCAACTGAAACATGGGCTTGGTAAGAAGCATCCATTAAAAGTAATATGGGCGCACCTCATCACTTGTTTAATCAACTTAAACTAATCTATTTTTTAGGGTGAAGTTAACCCTGCTTAATATCGAGACTCTACCTCCCTCTACTAGTTCAAAGTTCAAACCAACTTGGCTTCAAACTTGAGACATTTGGCTAAGAGTTATTAAAAAGTCTTTTGAACTTAAGGCTTCTAATTAGGCAATACTAATCATATCGACTTAACACCATTTCCAACTCTATCAAGTGTTCTAAGGTTTCACTACACAACTTTTATACATAAGCATGCAATAAAGAAAGTAACAAAGTCTATTAAATATGGTTAAATTGAGGTTAACGTACGTAGAAGTTTCAAAGAATGGATGCTAGTCAGGTGGGTGATAATTAAAACAAGCTTTGGACCAAATGAGTGCAACTGTTTTTAGTTTACAAGTTGGCCCTCTTGAGAGATCATCGGTGTCTCTCACTATTCTCTAAAGCAAGAATGAAGAGAACTCTTGAGACTTTAAGGAAAGTATATACTTTAGCTTAAAGAAAATCTAGAGATTTAATGTAAAATAATCGAGAAAGGATGCAATGTACTGAATATATAAAGAGAGGCTTACCTATCAACTCCCAAATTAATTGGAGTATATAAATAGAGGCTTCACTATTACAAACGAAATTAAAAAAAAAAAACAATTTGAAACTTCGTCATCTTAATTTTCTTCCTAGCTACTGCAAATTCTGCTCAATGATCATTTACATTTGAAAACTAAGCATCACCAAATAAGTAAAGTAAAAACAACTGTCCAACAATGTGCAGGCCATATAAGAAATTGAAGAAATGATCATAGACTTGGTGCTCAATAAGCATTTTCATGAGTAGATGTTCAATAAAGATGATGAAGCTTTAATAAGCATTTTCATAAGTAGATGTTTTGAATTAGTGTAAAAATTTGATCTAAACCTGGATAATGGAACATTGCACAACTTTGACAATTTTATAGTAAAGATTGTTCAAATATCAAAAGAAATAACAGGTCATCGTGTCAAGAACATATCGCTGATAATGGAAGGATTCGATTTCAAATCAGAAACATAATTAATTAACTAATCTCAATTATAATGTCCTCATGACAACCATCCCTTGTGGGGATCTTTGCATCAGCATCACTTACCTCACTTATCTCTTCGTAACTTCTTTCGAGTTCATTCACTATTGATTTTCTTGTGAAGGCATAGTAGTATTCGAAGCATTTTCTTCAATTGGAAGCACGACTTGCACCGGTAAAGTAGTAGCAGAGAAGACGATGTTTGTTCTACATAATGGGCAGTTCGAGTGAGACTTAAGCCATGTATTAATGCAAGGAAGGTAGAAAGCATGACAGCACTAGGGCAACAGCCTCAAATTCTCTTATTCCTAAAGTAGGTTAAGCTGCTTAGATGGAAAACATAGCAAAAGAAGGGAGTGGATGGGACATATTGCTTTTGTATCTCTTCTTTATCACTCACCCTTTGATCTTTCCTTTTTTTATCTTTGTTTCAGTGTTTTATCTCTTTTTTATTTAGAGACGATGGGTTGTTGACTGAAGTGGATGTGTTAGTTGAGCTTTCACATGTGTTGTGTGTGTTAACAAAATAGCTTAACTGTTTGAAAGTATCAAAATTATCCAACCCAAACACAACCACAAAGAATAATAATGTAGGATGTTTTTTTAGGGAAGTAAGAGACTAGCTCCTGAAAATTGTATTAACAATAGGGAGCTATACATTGGTGGTGGGAATGTATACTGACCTTCATCTCTCTACGAAAAACACCAAGTAACATAATATAATGAAGAATGTAGGATGTTTGCCTGCAGGCCCTGCACCACGAAACTCCCATCCTCTTCATTGTCACTATTATGTCCTAATTCCATTTCCCTCCCAAACTCATCTTCCACGTAATACCCACCTTTAATTAAGTTTCCATAAAAAAGGGAATCAATAGAATAAGATAATTCAAATAGTTTCCATCAAACGTGGAATCAATAGAAGAGGAAAATAAATCCAACATTGCAACCTATAATTAAGTTTCAAAAGAAAATAGAAAAATAAAAGAAACACAAAATAAAACAAAACAAAAGAGCAGTTCAAAGAAACAATTACACACTATTGCATCAAAAGAATTTGGGAAGCCATCCCTTGTTTTCGTATACTTGACATTCCTCTTTTGAAGACTTGTTTAAGTTGAACCCAAGATCGACCCTTTCATTCAAATCAAAACTCAAAACCCTCTTCAATATTTGGCCTCCCTTTTTTTCTCCTCTATGGTCTGTTTGGCCTCATTCTTCTTCTACTTTGTGATATATTTAGCATCCTCCTTTATAGTATGTTTGACCTTCTTCCTCTCCTTTATGTTGAACTTCTTCTTCTCTTTTATGCAGTGAAAATATGCCATCCGTCTTTCTCAAAAAAGAATACAAAATGTTCAAAACCAAACCTATCTTCAAATACTCCAGGCAGCAGCTCTTCCAAGTTCATCTTTGTTGTGTTTCGAGAGAGAGGGAGAGAGAAATTGCTTGGTTTCTAGGTCATTGTATTAATTAGAATTTGGCTTCAACAAAGGGTAAAATAGGTACAATAAGTGAAAAATGTTAAAAATGACTAACATAATTGCACGGGCTAGATTGGCTAAAACGACCTATAAAAAAACGGAGAGAGTATTAGTGTGTTAAAAAAGCATTTAATTGATCTTTAACCAACTATGCCATGAGGCCATGAAAGTAATCGAATAATAGTTAATTTTGAATTTTGAATCGTTGAATAATGTGATTGTTGTTTAAATTGTCCAGATTTGCAAGGAGGTTCACATCGAGCCTTGTGCGTGCGAGGGCGAGTCGAGGTAAGTGGGGAGCTCTGCTCATTTATTAAATATGGCATGCTACTAGTACATTTAGAATCATGATTTAAACTACAGGACTTAGTATGGGGTACCTTGTTTGATTTCATGTAATGCTTCTTAAGGAGCATAGTCATATGGTGGAACTAACTCACGTTACATGTTTATTATTAGCGTGTTAAAAGAGTAATTAATTGATTTTTAACCAACTATGCCATTAGGCCATGACATGATATATATATATATATATATATCGATAGCCTCACTACTTTAGTGTATCCTTTGTAACTACCAATATACACATGATGTAACTGTAGCATCCCCTAACCTGATTAAGGCAATACCTGGCCTAAAACATTAATTAAGCACAGATTACCCTCACCAAACTTAACTAAAGCCAGTAGCTTTACCACCTACACCTAATAAGCACTATTGTATATCGATTATTGAAATAAAACAAATCATATACGCAGCGAATATTTTAAATCTTTTTCAATAACCAAAATAAGATATACAGTATTAAAAACAAATAGTAATAAACCACCCATCCCATGTGATATTACAAAATTGTAATTCAATATAAATATATAAGACCAGAGGAAGTCATTACATCAAAGAGAAGTTCAAGACTCCTATAACTTCTCCATCCTATAGTCGTAGCACTCGTCAGATCTACCTTTAATGTTAATTGGGGTGAGCGCTCCAACTTGCTCAGTAAGTATGGATTCACATAACCATCAACATTCCATTTAATAGTCAAAGATATCATGTAATAACAACATGCACCAATGATATCTAATAAGAACATGGAAAGCATATAAATTCAATACATAAACGAATGCAAAGCAAATGTCTTTGGACTATTACACTTAGACCCCCATTTTATTTTTAAAACTAGGGTCGATTACCCATCAACATTTCATTTAATAGTCAAGGATATCATGCAATAACAACATACACCAATGATATCTAACAAGAATATGGAAAGCATATAAATTCAATACATAAACGAATGCAAAGCATATGTCATTGGACTATTACACTGTGACCCTCATTTTATTTATAAAACTAGGGCCGATTACCCATCGGCGCCATTGATACAAGTGTTAAACCAACACACCGCGCATCTGTAATGTTTAGCCAATCGATTAATGCCCAATAGTTCTATCCTAAACCCTCTAGTGAATATGTAACCCACGCAACCTATAAACTGAGTAGGATTTACGTATAGACCGAGAAATCAAGCCCAAGTATCATACAACCTGGTCTCAACCCTGAGGAGTTACTCTCGTGGATCACATTAGACACCGTTTTCTAGTCATTAGAAAAACCATCACAGTTTACATAATCCCCTATTTCAATCCAACAACTACATGAGCTATATATACTAAATAGCCAGGAAATATTGATAAGTAAGCGAAGTCATACTTACCTCGGCTTTAAGTCTCCATCTAAATTTCCTAACTTTTCGATCATCTCACTCTTCCTCGTTGTTCCTCAAACTATCACCCTCTTTTGAGATCAATATAGGTTTAATAGGCTATGTTTAGATCCCCTAGACCAATCCCTGAGTCCCCCGAAAATCATTCATAAAATACAACACAATTGGTGGTTTCAGGGATCTAAAAGTGTGCTACATGACATGGATAGCGCGCTATCCATAAGTCAGTCATCTTCCCTAGTGCGCGTAGCGCACTATGGCCAATGCCTAGCGCGCTCAGCGCACCATATTTGCAATAGCAGCACACTTCGACTACTCCAAACTTGACCCAAATCACATCCAAACTCAACAATTACATTCCCAAATAATCCGAGAGGACCTCTAATGAGGTTATAAACCAATTCTACTCATCAAACAGCATAATTAACTAAAATTCTAGCATCACCATCGAATTGAGCCTTGATAAACACAAGATCAATTCATACTTATATGATGCTCACGAACTGTGTGATTGATTAAGCTCCTCAACTTGATCGAATTCGGCTCCCAGAATTATCTCCCTTTGATCCGGAATCAGTCGAACCCTCATCCTCTTCTCGATTGTTCAAATGAGTTGTGAGGAGATAACAATCAACTTTTGTTTATATATATGGGTTTTTCTTGAGATACGCGTCGTGCTATCTCGAGACTGATCACGTGGTTGATGCGTTAAAATAACACAACTTAAAGTGACACAAGATTTGACACATCAAGCACTTACGTTTCATTCAAGACGATCGGATAATCCATATAGTCGTGATATTATTTTATTTTCCAATATATATTTATATATTTAAAAATATATAAATATATAAATGACGTATTATTCACCAATAAACTTATCGGACATGCTTACAAGTGTCCTTAAGCGTACACACTCTTGCCACGACTCCCTTGTCACAATTGGTGTCCTGGTAAACCATTGTTTATTAGGTATTTTCTTTTTATAGGCTTGTGTACAATTTTTGTATTATATAACAACCTATAAATAAATTGATTTAACAATCCAAACAAACACCATACATCATGCAAACGCATGCACACACTATTCGAGGTATGTCAAACTTAATCACAAGCCTAACTCGGATTCATTAATTTTGGATTAGTACTAATCACCAGCTTAAGGTAACGGGTCGTTAAAGTATCCCCAATTTAAAACAATTTCATCCTCAAAATTAAAGTAATTTGAATTTACCTACATTTTTAAAGAGAATTAGAAATTGTTTCTCATTCTTCCATTCTCAGGTTAGTTCTCATTTTTGTGAAATTCCCATTTCACTTTAACCAAAGAAGTTTCTTTAGTTTTTAGCTTTTTCATCGTACGATCAAGTAATACACTTGACTAATTTTCGTAAGATAAGTCTTCCCCGAAGATCATATTCATTCCGGTCAATCCTTGGAGTGAAATGAGTCTCTGTTTTATGAAACGTTGACACGTGGAATACATTTTAAATATTTGACTAGCTGAGGAGGCGATTTTAACCTATAAGTACCAGGATTAATCCATTCCTATACTTTGAACATCTCAATACACCTTGAAGCTAGCTCACCTCACAATCTAAACTTAAACAACTCCTCTTATAAGTAAGACTTTCAACAAAACATTTTTGTCATTTGGAAGCTCTAACCACCTATAATATTTTTCAGCGTATCTCTTTTGTTCTAGTTGTATTATAGTCAAATACTAGCTAATCACTACCTTTTCTCTATGTAGTTCTCGCCTCCAATAAACTTGCATCTCAACCCCTGTCCAGACACCCCGATGAATGACATGTTTGACCATACAAATGTCAAATAAGCATTCCATTCTAGCTTGACAGTTGTTTTTACAAATGAACTCACACAGAGAAATGTATCTATTCTAGTTATTATTAAACTTTAAGACGCAAGCTTAAAGTACATCCTTTAGCACCCGAATTAAATACTCTGGTTACCCATCGGTCTACCGATAGTATACTATACCGAGGTTAAGATCAGTTCCACAGCTGTTGCATCAATTCATTCCATCCTCTAAATGTGAATCTCGAATCTCTATCTGAAATAGTCGACACTGAAGATTTCACGTAGAAACCGGCAAGAAATGCGCAGACTTCATCAACCTGTTTACTACAATCCATACCATATTGTGCTACCGTGAACTCAGAGATAAACTAGAAACAAATCCACCGATCTATGTTCTCATTTCCATTCAGGAGTAGGCAGCGAATGCAGTAAACCCTCATGATTTCCTGTGCTCAACACTCACTTGCCAACATATCTCACATCTCCTTATTATCCTCACAACATCATTTTTCTCATCATAGATTAACAATAAATAAAGGCACCTCATTTCATGACATTCCTTACTACTATCTGAATGAATGCAGTAAAGAGATCTATGAGATTCCCATAGCACTTCTTGCCTTACCCGACCCTAAATTGGAACCTATAATCTATCCCTGAACCGTAACGGACCATTATTAGAAACCGACTAATCAGGATAATTTACACTAGTTTTTAACCTCTAGCGCTCTATATAATCCTAATTAGCTTTCTGATAACCAATCACCACTGAATCTTCTCCAATTCAGTTTGAATCTCAACTCAAAAGATCAAATTAATAGCTCCAAAATTAGCTCTCTTAGTCGATGATGTGTCAACTAAACTTTCATAGACCATCATCACTGTCATTTCCTCATGAAGTCTAAACTGAGAAGCTCTATTAATAGCTACATTTTCTCCATATACCTGAGTTGCAATTGTATATTGACAGTCAGATAATACTTTTTGTGTAGTTCTAAATTACTCAGACTTTAACAAATTTGTATCATTACTTCTCATCCTACAGCGTTTAACGACTAAGTAAAGCATATAAAATTTTAAGATAAATACCTCAATTCTATATATAGCCTGTTAAAATTAACATCAAAGAACTCACAGTAAATACTTCTTCCAGTAATTCATACTTTCCAAGTCATAAACTCAAAAATTATATTCTCTGAAAACCATAGTAAACTTCAGATATATTGTGTTAAGATTGAGAAAGGTCCCTCCAAGCTATTATACATCTCTTCCCGTTTGAGAAGCAGATTTTCGGTTCCTTACCAAAATAATAATACTGGTTCTCCACAACTCTTAACTCTTTCACACACTTACATCTCGCTTATTTTTCCATAAGGATTTAAACAACAGTAGTTGTAAGAAATTTTCAAACTCTATCATTTTTACAATTATATCAATAAACTTCAGTTATCACTACAATTTAGGTTAATTCATCAAAGATTTCTGAGCATGAAATATCATACACATAAGCAAGAACAATATAGCCCTCCAAGTTAAAATTATTCAGCTTCTACCTGCTTATATATCTCATATTTCTTTATAAAATTGACACTGTCAATTTTCATTCCAAGTCACCAACAATTCATTCCTATAATGGTGACTTTGGATTTCACCTGAATGAATATTTTAAATAAATCATGAAACTTTCACAGCATTTTTGCCTCACTTTTTGTTTGAAGTTCTAAGAATTTTTCTTACATGCTCAATGTTTTGATCTGAGATCATCTTTCTAACATCAATAATTAGTAGTCATCATTGACCTACTTAATAATCTCAATCAATTCCTTCATTAATTCTTCACTCATTTAATCATTATTAGCTCAACTCCAATTTGAGCTTTAAAGAACGAACTTATAGTTATCAATTTAGCTAACTCACTTGATGATATGCCTGCGCAGGAATTCCACTTGGTCATCAGTAAATATTTCGCCTGAGAGATATTACTGAGCAGCTTTTATCATAACTATAGCCTTTGTCCCTTTCTTTTCAAAGCATTGTCAACAAAATCACCCTGATGAGTGATGTTTCAGAGTGAATTCCTAATACTTAAGAAAAATTGTAGTAACTTTCGTTCCTTTTATTTCTATCACTCTGACCATATACATTTTTCAAACTTCCACAGTTTGAAATTCATTACTTACTCTTACACCAGTCCACTGGTGTCATATTCTCAGGTTTTCTTTCAATGATTCCTCTAAGATTTTTACTAATCTCAAAGAATAATTAAAAGATCCTCAATAACCTTTCTTCTTAATTTACGAGTGATGTCTTTCTATATTTAGTACAACTACCAAATTAGTTATCCCTAGATTATCAGTCTATAATAGTTCTTCTCCCAAATTTGGAACTATATATGTAGAAGTAATAGCTACAATTTTGCTTTCTTTTGTCATCACAAACTCCTACCTAAATCATAAATCTTAGGTTAGACCTCTAGTTTCTTCCATAATTTAGGATTGTCAAGCAAACATTTGTAGTCCAACTATACTTCCATTTTTTTCAAGGCATCCTTGTATTCGATTTCAACTTATAACCATCACATACTTGGGTTAACTGAATAAATCACACAACGATATCACAGATCATCGGATCAATCATTTTCAATATTTAATTATTTCAAGTTTACTTTCCTTTTTATCATTGTGTTGAATATAGGACAACCTCATATTGTCTCAATCACAGTTAAGTCCTTTGATTTACTATTAATATTCTACACTCTTACCATTTATTATCCCTTGAAACTTAGCACTAGCATTTGCAAAAATCTGATCTAAAACAACTTACCATTACCAATTCAAACTATGTATGGTAATTGTTCGTGCCTTTTTTAAGTCTTCAAATATTTCATGTTATTATTAATAACACAATAACAACTTCATTACAATAGGGTTTTTCCTTCACTTGACGCCCTTAATTTATGAAAATAGTATGAGTTCTAGTAAGTTCTAGTGGTTTCCACCATTCACTTAAAATGATCCAGCACCCGCCTGCGATCATCTTATAAAGATATATATCTTTAGCTATGATCATTTCACTGTGAAAATCAAATCTCAACAATTTTTGAGAATGGTTGATTTCACTTATTTTCAGAAGGAGGTATCAATTCTGAGTAATGAATACTTATTTCGACCACTACACATTAATCCTTGGATTTCCCTAAATGCTCAAATTCACTGACCATTCATTATCCCCAATTTAGACTATACTAGTCTAATATATCATACTAGGATATCTTACCAACTCACTGCTATATTTAGGATTAAAATTTCTTTTATTAGCTAATAAACCACTTGTTATTCCAATATGGATTCACACCATATTTGGAATATCAACTTCATAATAACTTATGAAGTGTAACTGCATTAGTGATTCTTAACCTCCATTAGACTTTTATCATTAACCATTAATTGTTTACTGAATAAATTTCATTATTTTCATACCAGTCTCAATACTATTATTAAATCACCTCTCAAAGTGGTCTGCCACCTTTAAGTTTCATCGAAAGTTATTATGTATTTCATTATTTTTTTAATTTCCATTCTCATAATACATACCTCAAGGTCTTGGTCCAATCGATACTTATTCACCGACTATTATTTATCGAATAATATCAGTAAGAACAAAAAACATTGAAAATGTTACTAGGAGAAGAATTATATTTCATCTTTATATCTTTTCTTATGTCTTTCCTTTTTGTCTCCCAGAGGTTAAGACTCTCTGGAGCTCTTACCTCCAACACTTTCTCATATCATGAGAAATAGATGGACTTCAACCATCTTATTACCATTTAAGAAAAACATACATTCATGTTTACCACGTAGATATAGTATACATAACAAATAACATATCTCAGTCTTTTATCTTTTAGTCTAAAATCACGATAAAAACCATTTATCAAACCCTAAGCTTATTCATAACTCGTAACCACTTTTCAAGTCGATAAACTTAGGTTCCATTATTAAGGTAATCAGAGTACCTTAAACATTAAAGTAGGCTTTCATTCACTTTTGATGTATGGTCAGAGCCTTGTCCATGATACCCAACTGTATCATTGTTGCCAATTTATCCCTAAAAGTGATAAACCATAAACTCTTGCACCATACTGTATCAGAGTCATTCAATGTAACAAAGTTCTTAAACCTTGTACTCTAAGCCTTTTCCAAGATACAGAAAGGTTCAAAATAATTAAACCAAGCTTTAAAATAGAGTAAAACCAAATTATACCCACATACAACATAGTAAACAATCATATACATCGAACCAATAGCAGCTAATGAGTTTAACACAAATTTTATGCAACCAAACAAGTTCAACAAATGAGTTTAACGCATTAGCTAATGAGTTTAACACAAGTTTTGAGTTTAACCCACATTTTGAGTTCATAGAACTAAATTCTCGTTTTTCTTCCCCTTTCGGGACTGGTATGTGTTCATGTGCATGCGTTTGATCTTTGGCGACTGTGATACACTCGGATTAGATGTAGTAGGGGACGTTATGGTGGTGTTTGTGGTGGCATGCGCTTGGTCAAAAACTCTACCACTTCATTCGCCATTCTCCGTGCAGCCTCCATTTTGGTCGTCCCCTCCAGTAAGTCAATCCACGCCAACACGGTGTCGAATGCTCGCTTGTTACGCTGTTGCGATAAACACAAACACAAAAAATATATTAGAACACGAAATCAATTCAATTTTCAAAACCTGAAACCGAAACATAAGCTTAATAATTACCTCTTTAAGTTCATAATCCGTAACAGTGTTAGCCGCACATTCGGTGTAGGTTGGGTTCTCGATGGCAGGATGTGAAACTCGTATAAACTAGGGTAGGTAATTTGGGGTAGCCATGAACTTGAACCACGTCTTCTTGTCACGGCTTTCAGGGGGAGAGTAAGTGGTTCCGCCACCTTTCCCAATTTTTCGGTTGGAAGCCGTACTTAACCGAATACTTTTGTGCGGAAGGTCCCAGGACAGCTTCGAGAGGACGGTAAGGAGGCTTCGGTATGCTTTGTACATGGCCAAGTTATGTTAGGAACCGCTCTGGATGGTACAGCTCCACAATGTCCATGTACTTAATTGTGCCGAAATAGAAGGCTACAGACTGAACGATGCCATCAGGTCTGACCTCCGCGTACGGATCCCAAGTCACCTGCACTAATCAATCCACGCATTATAATGAGTTCCTTCAAATGTAAAATTGAATAAGCACCAAAGAACCACACACCTCACTAGGTCGCAACATATCTAGTGTCTTGGATAGAAGCCAACTTATCCATGTTCGCAACAGTCTCGTGTTTTTATATCCACTTATAAACGCGAGGTTAGATGTTGTCAATGAGTTTCGCGTTTGGCGCGACAAACTGGAATTTAAAGTGCTCGTATACTCATCCCTACGGAGCAAAAACAACAATCACAACAAGAATTTTTCGTCCATAATTCAACTACATTCGAAAATAGTAAACAAATGCGAATTGAGATCGTACCTCGAGCAATGTCAAATACCCTGCGATCTGTGAAACCTCCACCCTGGTTGCCGACCAAAGGTGTCAGTAAAGGAACGCCAAGGTGGCTGCACCCCATCCATAGCTTCCAACCTCTTCCAAATTCTCTAAAAGCTTGAGCAAGGCAATCGAGACACATGATCCACTCTTATCGGCAAAAAAGGTGCACGATAAGAGATACAACAAATATGCACGTGCAGTGCAATTCACATTCGGGTAAGTGCTCGGCTTCGCTTTGGGTCACCATATACTCTTTAACCATCACTTCATAACCGTGAGCCCTTTTGTGATGTTCACCTCTCCTCTGCATCTTCAACAGTAATCCTGAGGAGTTGGGAAACTAAAATGATCACCTCTATGCGAGACTCTTTGATGTACCTCCCAAAGTTGTCCACCGCTACCACCTTGCCAGCCACCGGGACATGCAAAAAGAGGCTCACATCCTCCAAGGTGATGGACATTTCACCAAACGGCAGATGAAATGTATTCGTCTCCGGCTGCCACTTCTCAACGAATGCCGAAATTAGGTCCTTATTGCCTTTCCTATAAGAGCAATCTATGAGTAGCATCAACCTAGACCTCTTAATGAGCCTCTGCAGGTGTCAAGGTGGCAAGTCTGCAAGTCCCACTTCAGTAATTAAGCCCTGTAGTTAATGCACTTAAGCAATGAGTGATGCTGCAAAAATCAAATTAACGGCATAATAAATTATCAAAACTCAGAAATATGTATGGCATGCATAATTCTTCTGTAGGAAATAAAACTTGGAAGAATAAATATACCTCAATGTTCCAAACTGACGCCACAATATGATTTTTTAAGCTTTTCGGTAATGCCCGGTCGATGGGACCACCGGGTAAATGAGCGAATGGGTCATCTTCCCTTTCCTCTACATTCCCACCAGTTGCGTAACGGCTTGAATTTAATTCACCTTTATTAATGACATGGTTGCAGATGTGGCTGACAGCTCAGATGCTTGTAAAACCCGCAGCTAGAATAATGCGCGCCTAGGGCTAGTTAAATAATTATTTTTGTATGCTGATTTGTCTAATTTGCGATATTTATGTTGAAATAAATGAAACGACATTGTAATGTATGTAATTATATTCCATTTAACGTGAGACTGTGTGCTAAGTATTCGCCTCGATATGTGTGTCAATGCAGGTACTGGGTAGTCTAAAAGACTAAATACTTGGTCGAGGAAAATAATACACATAATAAATGAATAAAATGAGTTAGATATTAAAATGTAATGTATATTTCGTGGTTAGAGTCATAGTAATACTCCTATGTCGCGTTTAGGGACACAAAATCGGGCGTTGGAACACCCAAAATACCACTTTTTGGGTTAAGAACAAGGACAAGTCTACCATTGGTGTCATAATTGGAGTCATTAGAGGTTGGAAATGGAGCAAATAATGCTCATTGGATTGCCTTGAGATGTACAATTTAGGAGATATGCTATTTGACTATAAAAAGTCAATTGACTTTCATTTTCCACCACCTTTTCTCTCTCCTTATCTCCAATCCAAAAATAGAGCAAAAGAAACAAAGGTTTTGGAGTTGGAAAATTGATCATTGAAGGAGCTAGAGGTGATTAAATCATCAAAACAAGGTAAGATTCACAATTACCTCAACTTTCTTCATCTTTTGGTATCGATTTTTGAGGTGTTTGTATGAATCCAATATAAATTGTTAAGTGGTTGTTAAGTAGTTTTGTTTTGATGGCTTTTAAGTGCATGAAGTTCAGTGATTGGTGTTGTTGTAGTAGTTATTGTTGGTGGGGGTGGTCTTTAGAACCCATAATTCTTATAAAAACTGTTGACCAAAACGCGATTAGCGTGCTAATGTGGTCATCTAGCGCGCTAGATGATAGGTAAAAATAATAGTGCTATAATGTTTTTCCGGACAAAGAGCTGTTAGTTGCTCAGAAATCTAGCGCGCTAATCCCCAAACTTAGCGCGCTAGATCTTGCAGGTTTTATGCTATTTTTGCTACGTAACATAAAATACATCCAATTGACTAAAAATCACTTATAAATGGAAATAGGTTATTTCATACGATAATTTGGATATCAGAGATTCGGAGGAGCCGGACCTGGGGTTAGTTACCAGGACACAGAGTGCGGTTTAAGGTGTGTAGTATCCCAACTAAAATTACTTGAGTAGTATTTCTTTTTCATTTTGAATTCATATTCTATCTTTCAATATTATGTTCTTGGTTTAGTTTAACCTCCATGCCATTCATGTGCGTATGTCCACTAGGTCATAGCACGTGCGTCAGGAATCTTGGTGAATAGGTCGACCCGAGAGTCGCGTTGGGACAAGTGTGGGTGTGTCGTAGGTTCCATGCCGACGACCTAGCAAATCCAGATATTGGCCTTGCTTCGGTGCTACTGGCTAGTAGTAGTCTGTGGAAGAGGCCAAAGTATGGCGCTAGTCTAACATTAGGCTCTAGTAACACACTTTGAACTTGCACTATTACTTATCCATGTGATTAGCATAGTTGCCTATATTTATTTCTGCATGTTTATTTAATAGTTTTATTTAAATTTTAGTATTTACTTTCAGTATTGCTCACTTAATTTCCTTGGGAATACTCACTCTAGACACGTCATCTGTCTTTTTGTGATGACTTAAGTGTAGATCCTAATACGAGTCATGGTAAGGGCAAGCTATCGAAACACTTGTGATTCAGAAATATTGAGCCAGGCTTGTACGTTTATATTATACATATTTTGTTTTATTTTGGGGATTTGGGAATTGTGAGACACATCAGGACTCTATACATTGATATTTTGAGATTTTTGAGCTTTATATCTGATATATGTTGTCATCTGGGTTTTCCACGCTAGGTATCAGAGTTAAATGCATGACATAGTGTTTCATATTTTAGATTGCCATGATAAAAGACTTTCGCTGTGATTTATTAAGGTATTTAATGATATTATAAGCAGATGATTTGAGTTCATTAACAATTTAAACAGTAAATTGTTGTTCATTGAGATTAATAATGAGAAAAGGGTGGATGAAATGGCATGTGAGACACAGTCGGTGCTGGTAGCTCAGGTTGTAGGCCCGCATTGGCCCTCATGTGGTCCATTTGGAAAACGGGTCGTTACAAGTTGCACCATTAGTACTCTCGGGAACAGGCCATTCAGTTGTGGTACTCCTATTTTCTTCATCAGTTTGGCCCTTCTCCCTAGACTCAGATGACTCAGATGTGGCCCTCTCACTCTCCTCATCACTAATACGTAGGTTTCGCTCGTGGTCCTGTGATGCCTCGTCATATACAGCTTCTCCCCTAATATGACCTACACATGAAACCTCCTTCTTTGTAGCCTGCAATTTCTCTCTCCTATACTAGGTTGTTTGTGGCTTTCTCCCACTACGAGTATCCAAAGTACCCACCGCTTGTTCCGTTCTCTTAGACTTCCCGTAAACTCGTTCCTTAGAAACACTAGTCTTACTTCGGGCCATATATGTGAACCAATGAAATAAATAGTATATTAGAATCATGTCTAAAACACAATAAAAATGACCTTAAACATTGTTTCAATCCAACATGACCGAAACCTCACCCAACATCTCGGTGTCTTGCAACCGTAACCATGTGACTTGTCTCGGTTATTGCCCATCAAGATGCTTCGACATGTCTCGATCTCTAATAATGGAGACAAGCCATACAAACTAAACCCAACTACGCTTGGTGGGATAATAACGAAACACCATGTACTATTGTAGTTCCCTAGTCTGATACTAAATGTCTTATCTCAGTTGTACCATACCGATTGAATTTGGGGTCCTTAACTTCACAGTATCATTTGGGTTTCAACGAGACATTCACTACTGTCTCAACATGGATTGACCGAGACCATATAATAGGTCACTAACATGTGTGACCTACACTTACGTGTTTCTAAAAGAAATCCTACATTTATACAACAAAGTGAATGTCTATACAAAATAACCAAATGGAGTCCAAATTAATGGAAAATACGCATTCACCTTCTTTTGATCCTCAAAACGGCGACACCACCTATTGTGGCTTCTTCCACAACCTTCGATCACACAACGAACCTTCATCCTCGGCTAGAAATGTACTCCACCAACGCGAGGAACCCACCATACAACAGCTTCGACCTTCAAATCACAGGGAATGCGTGGATCGTTGCCTATGTAGAACAAACAAGTGCTCGAGGGCAACAAGATTGAATTTGGAATTTGATTTTTGGAGTGGGTGTTTGTTTCTCAACCTAGGGGCAATTTGGTAATGTCATGGGGTGCCCTGTGATATTGTTTGGGTGCCTTGATAATAGGGGTGCCCTGAGAAATTGTCGGGGTGCACATAGTCGCACTCTTCTTAAAACAATTCCTCTCATTGTCTTCTTTGCCGATGTACAACCCCCAAGCGCCGCCTGAAAAATCATATCCATAATTGAGTCTTCTTCAGCCTGCTGCATGGTGTTCGTCCTCCCTTCCGTAGTTTCCGGTGGAGTAACCAGGGATTCTAACTTTTCAAGGGACACCCACCTCGTAACACGAAGAGCAGGGCTTTCATCCCAACATAGGAACTCAATCAAAGCTAGGAAGAATGTCGTTTTAGATCCTCGCACTTTGAGGAGAGCCTTATCTCCTCTCTTCTTGCTGATTGTTTTTTCATCCATTTCCAACAGTCTACCATATCGATCCCCAATCAGGTGGAGCATTCGGTCATTCCATAAGTTAAAAGGCAATCTAAAAATTAAAACCCTAATTTATGGATTTTCCCCATGTAGATCTAAGCTCTATTTAACCACATCTTTAATCATTCCGTCCATAATCTTTTTGAGTTTTATCGCAAGTCTTTCTTTGTCCGTGAAATCAATAGAGAATTGGAGGGCACGATCATCCCCGAAGACATTAAGCCGAATTGGTATATGTAGGAGCTCTTCGATGTGTTGTGAAATGGTAGACCACTACCACACCAGAGAGGATCGACACACCACCAGTGCGACGTCCCAATCTAGCAATTGTCTGATAGTTTGCCGCATCATTTCCTCCTCCGACAGCAGTGGGTTTCGTTGTGTCTATGGTTGGGATGCCATCGTTATCACTTGGGATGTTTGTAAGATGTGACTGGTTTGTTGATTAAGCCAAGGTTTGCTGGATTAGCCCATCAGACGCACAAATGTGTTAAGATCCACGCAAATACAATGTAACGTATTGAGCCAATACCCCCACTGCCTTCCGGAAAGATGAATGCATGTCCCTACTTCCGATCAGATTTCCAGACTTTCAATTCCCTAACTATCTCATTAGTGATCAAGTCTACTATTAGAGAGAGGCCACATTCCTTCTTGTGACCTTCCTCTGTGCAATTCCCTCCTCTTCAACGACCCTAGCTAACCAAAACGTTTCCTCATTAGAAAACCACTCGAAATTCCCTTTGTGCAGTGATTTCAGACATACACACACCCTCCTTGCTGCCTCTTCAACATTTAGAAGAACTTCCTCTCGACATGGAACGAGAAGGAAGCTCCATAGTTCGGATGCTGGAGAAGTTGATGCTGCTACTTGCTGAGGTTTCATCGGCGAGAGAATGTCGGAGACAATGCTAATAAGATCACCAGTTGTAGGGGTTCACTTTTGATATGCTGATATTTAGAGCACGAGCTTGAATCAAATTTTCATGAAATTCTTGTTGGACCAGGGAATTTAAATAAACATAAATCTGAACATGGCACTGTTATCACAAGCAACTAATCATGCTGATTTTAACAACTAAGAAGATTAATAAACAAAGTGTACCAGAGGTTTGCAGTGCAATGACCTAAGACAAAAACACAAATCAAAGAACCTTCAAAACTGGTATGCTCTTTGATTAAAGCACCAATCAAAGAACCTTCAAAACTACAAAATCGAATCTCTCTCAAAACATAAATCGCATAAAATTTTAATTTCGAAAAAATCGTATATTCTTATGTCAATAGACTTTGCTCATATAGAGAATTATCTAACTGTCTAAATTGTGGACAGTTTTTCATTAACTGTCTAATTAGTGATTTTAATTAGTGCGCCACTAATTGATAGTTTATTAACTCCTTAATTCGAAATTAGCAACTGTCGGTGCTTTTTAATTTATTCAAAAACGAAAATAAAAAAATCCATGTTTAGGAAAGGCTAAGTTTTGAACTAACCAAAGCCCCAAGGCTCATGGCCGTTGTTAAAGATTATTTGAATAGAGTGTTTATCTAGTGAAACCCCATAGGCCACTCACTCCAACCCACTTCTCGATTAAGCAATATTGAAGTGTGCTGGATCATATTTTAAGTGAGAAACCAAACATTTCTCTCATATGTGGAACTAAAGGTTTAGTTACTTTGCAATACAAGATTTGAACTCCGAAGTTCAACAATTCTAACTCAAAAAGCACTTCGATTAGGGTGTTGCTGCTACAGACAATTTGAAAAAAGTTTTAAGTATTAGGTTTCATGGGGATGTCATTTTTAGCTGCGATAGCAGCACTAAGTTAGATCTGGGCATAGATAGAAGTGATAAGGGGGGGGGGGGTTGTTTGATTAACACATATGGGGAGAATATTTATCAAGCTAAGACACCCACATAAATATTTCTCGATCTAACTCAGTCAATGCCACATCACCCGCCATATCACTCAACCCGCCACATTAGAAATAACCTGGAACCAAAACGTAATCACGGGTTACGACTTGCTTATTTAGATTTTAACCCTCTCGATTCACTGTTGCTCCATTTCCTTCAATTTCACCATCGATGCAAGGTCAGCCTCCGCCTCCGCGTCCGGCGCCACCAGGCTTCGCCATCCGCCTTCATTGTCCGCAACGGGCACGCCCCTGCATCAACTTTGACGCAGGAACACCTCTCGGTAGTGGCTGGTTTCACTTACGACAGTCACCGCTTGCCTCCTACCGGTCGTTGGTCGGTCCTCGCCTCCAACCGGCCGGTGCTCACCTCCTGTTGGTCAGTCCTCGCCTCCCGCCAATTGCTGCTCGCCTCCCGCTTGTCGGTCCTCGCCTCCCGCCACTCACATTGCTCGCCTCCCGGTAGCCACTGCTCGGTCGTTGCTCGGTCGTATGCTTGACATCCAGCATTATGCTTAATTGATTAATAAAAGTATGCATTGGTATTGTGTTAATCTTTAATTACCCTAGTTTTTTTCTGTCTCAAAGTGAATAAAGTGTATAAATTTAGAAAATGTAGTAATACATGACACATGTCAATGACTTAAAATCATGCACTAATATATAAGAGCACTAATATATAAGAGCATTATATCCTCCACCGTAGTCAACTTAACTGTCAATGCATGATGAATTAATTGGAAGTTTTGTGGTCTCGGGTTCGTTGGTGCAATATTTTTTTAATGCTTTGATTAATTAATTGAGACTTTTGCGGTCTCGAGTTCGTTGGTGCAATATTTATATAATGCCTTAATGAATTAATTGAGAGTTTTGCGGTCACGGGTTCTTTGGTGCAATATTTGTATAATGCCTTGAACCACTTGAAACAAACTACTTAAAAAGAATATTATATTGTATAATTAAAGTGACAAGATATAGAAAAAGAAAAAAAAAATAAAATAAACTATGATCAATGCTCCATAGTCTTTAAATTATAAAGAAAGTCATTGAATGGTTATCATGGTTTTGGCTCGTTTTGAGAGCCATTGTAGTTTGATTGACAAATATTGAATGGCTCATTG
The DNA here is from genome assembly GCA_039657365.1 of Stephania yunnanensis. Taxonomy (NCBI): domain Eukaryota; kingdom Viridiplantae; phylum Streptophyta; class Magnoliopsida; order Ranunculales; family Menispermaceae; genus Stephania; species Stephania yunnanensis. The sequence continues at coordinate 55,773,685 of CM077584.1, forward strand.
TTCTATTGTTTGCATCAATTGTGTAATTTCTTATTTACTACAAAATGATTGATAGTTGCTTCCTTATTTGAATAAAATAAAGAACTTAGATAAAATAAAGTTTTAATACACGTTGGAGCTTATTAAGTTTATTTGTGCTAAGTGAGTCTATTGATTATTATCACTTCTATTGATTAACAATTATATTCTACATGTATAGATTCCGTAATGGTTAATCGAAGAGTAACTTTGGTGTGCTGTATGAATGATGCCATGGTTGATGGACCATCCGGGATTTCGTACACGAAACTACCTATTCGACATCTCTGATCGGAGTTGAGTTTAGGGTACGAGGAACTTGTGAGTTTTATTTGTAATTCCTTGGAGATAGACAATGCAAAAATGATATTAAACATGATATATCGATATCATGTGTATATTGGAACTGGAACATACAACTATGTCCCTTTGCGAATAGTTAATGAATCAACTCTGAAAGATGCTTGGGAGATTGTGGTAGAATTTCCACCACCAAATTATATGGAGTTGTTTTTAGATTTAGTTCCGAGGCAATCATATACTAGTTCCAATTATAACATAGTGGTAAGTGCGGAAGGGCCTAGTACTCAACCAATATTTAAACATAATCATTGTGCATCGTCTTTGATGACTTCAGATCCCGATGTAGATGAGGATGCTCGTTTCTGTGATGGTGTGAATACTAAGGAAGATGATGACTATTGTGGTAGTGATGGGCATACTAATGAAGAGAGTAGCAATGATGATGTCGATGGTGTAAGGGTTGATGCTCATCATGTTGACGATAGCATAATTCGATATACATTAAATCGAGTAATAGCCGAGGATGGCTCATTATCTTATCCTCCAATATCAAACGAAGTTGGAAACGATGATTTTTCAATCAAGCGGCTGCTGGAATTGATGATGCGCATGTGGGTGTAGGTGAATTTGTCGTACCTTCATATGTATTTATGGAATTGGCAATGCAACCTATCCATGAGAATGCAATGGTCCCTTCTAGGTCTTTATGGAATTAGGCATCAGAATTTCATGTAGGCATGCGGTTCTTTTCTAAAGTAGATATCCAACATGTCGGGAAATTTTACAGCATTAAAGGACACATGTAATTTGTGGTAACTCATTCAACACCCATTGTGTGGATTGTCCGTTGTAAGAAACATTTAGATGGATGTGATTGGAGGTCGCGGTGTTAAAAAAGAAAAGCACATGGAATGTTTGAGATAAGTAAATATGCAGGACCGCATGCATGTATCTATGCAAAACTGTCCAAGGATCATGCTCATTTGGACTGCACCGTTATATGCCATGAAATCAAAAATGTGTGAGAAGAGATCCGTCCATCTCAGTTCCAATTCTTCATCAAATTGTAAAGGACAAATTCAATTATGATGTCCATTACAAGAAAGTTTGGTTGGGGAAGAAAAAATAATTGCTAAAATCTTTTGAGATTGGGAAGAATCATATAAAATGTTGCCGCGGTGGATGGCCGCTCTTCAAGAAAGCAATCCAGGGACATGTATCGATTGGAGGCAAGGAAAGCCTAACGCCAACAATGAGGTTGTATTCAAATGAGTTTTTTGGGCATGTGCACCTTTTGTTGCAGGTTTTAGACATTGTTGACCAATTATACAAATTGATGGCACATTTTTGTATGGAAAATACAAACAAAAATTCTTAATAGCCACAGTTGTTGATAGTAATAGTCATATATTTCCCTTAGCATTTGCCATTGTCGATTAGGAAAGTCAAGACAGCTGAGGATGGTTTATGGCTTGTTCACGACATCATGTGACTGATCGAGATGGTATATGTGTCATTTCTGATCGACACCCTAGTATATTGTTGGCAATGAATAATCCTCAAAATGGATGGACCCATGAAAAAGCTCAACACATATTTTGCCTTCGTCACATATGCAGCAATTTCAACATGAGATTTTGGACCAAATAATTGAAGGATATAGTATACTTAGTCGGTGCACAACATCAACCTCGAGAATTTAAGGCATACATGAAAGAACTTCAACAAATTAATGCGGAAAGTATTGCGTGGTTTAATGATCTTGATCGAACACAATAGACCAACGCATACGACAAAGGATTTCGATACGGATTGATGACTACAAATCTAGCAGGTATTAATTATGTCTATATGATTATACTATTATTTTTTTAATGTTCTTGATTTATATTACATTTACAAGCAAATACTTATATGGTTTTTTTTTTCACAAATGTAGAATGCTTTAACGGTGTCCTTAAAGGCGCATGATTTTACCCTGTCACCGCACTAGTGCAACTAAACTTTTATCGTGTCATGGCTTACTTTAACAAAAGACGTGACAAAATAGGTGCAGCCCTAGGAAACGGTGAAAGGTACACAAAGTACGCACTTGATAAGTTGTCACATTGGGGAAAGGCGGCAGGAGGGCACAACGTTACATTAGTGAATCGTGAAAATATCACATTTGAAATCATCACTGCAACACGTGGGTATCATTTGAGAAAAGGGTATAACAAGCAAGCGGTGAAATTGGAGGCTCGTAGATGCACTCGTATGAAGTGGCAATGTTTTGGCATTCCATGTTCTCACGTCCAAGCCGTTTGGGCTAGTGTTTCCATAGATCACTGTAAGTACTTTGTGTCATATTAAAGATTGTCTGTCTACAGTCAATGTTATGCTATGAATTTCCAACCCATTCCTCACAAAGATTATTGGCCTAAAGCTAGAGTTCCACACACCTTGCTACCTGATGATGGGGCATGTGCCCTAGGTTAATCCATTAACTGTCTTTATGAATACTTTTAGTTAATAAAATAGAGGATTTCATTTGCTGTTTATTATAATTAATTTGCATGTTTACATTATAATAAGATCCATGGGTATTTACATAAATATAATAAATGTCCCTAGTCGATCATTATACTGGGAACTATAATGAATTAAGACTAGTGTGAGTCTTGATTGATGATCATATGATGATTATACGTATAGGGATACGAATCAAGATCACGAGTACTTGTTAGGGAACAAAGTATTGGACCGACCCGCTATGAGAACATCACATGGATTAAGTCATAGTTGTTTCTCATGATAGGTATATTTTCCAGTCCTTTGACTTGAGATTGCCAGAGACTTCAACATTAGGAACACAATAATTTGACACAATCAAACGTTGTCTTTAACAGGACGATTATAAAGGTCGTGATTAGTTACTGTGCGAGCAATGTGATGAAGTTGTGTAATCGAGATAGAATTTGTCCCTCTCATATAAAGAGAGATATCTAGTGGATCCTCGATGTGTTAGACTGTTAAAAGGCCTAGTCTAAGTGAATTGATATTGATCAATGTCACTTGGATGTTTTCAGTCTACCTAGAGATCGAGACTAATACGATTGAACATGTTGGATGACAATTACATGCCTTATGTTTGATCAAAAGGATATCGTGTGACAAAAGGATGTTATATACACTATTGATTAGGTTGTATCGATTTGATATTCGTACAACTTGGGTAGTCATAATGTCTTCCTAGAGACTGCTAATGACTTGTATACCAAAATGTGTTTTGGTACACTGCCAACGTTGTATGAGCCTATTAGGTCGCACACTAAGAATGGTTTTGCGAGATTTTAAGATGATTCAGAAAAATGAATTTTATGTGATAAAATTCATGACAGAAACGTCCTTGTTGTGTATTACACTTATACTTCTTTAAGTAAGGGTATATGTGTAATTTACTTAACCGTATATATACAAGGGTTGTATAAATAGACGCTTTAAGTTAGAACAAACACACAAAAGATTAATAGGCCGAAACTCTATTTTCGTTTTAGAAACGACTTAGGCTTTTTGGTAAGCTCTGGATCGTTTTGGAGAGAAACAAAAGGATTTGGTATTCTCTCGAAGCTAGCACTTCGAATCTCGGCCGCCGTTCGTGTGTGGACTACTGGTAGAGGGCGTTCGTCATTGGCAGCGCCTTAGAGATCGATCAACCTTCAGAAAGGTATATTGCGACTAAGGTGTGATTAAGTTTTTCATGGTTTAAACGTTTTTAATGGAATTAGATTCGGATCCTGTCGGGGTTTTTTGTCAAAATCATTTTGTAATTTCCACTGCGTATGAACCCCAAAACCCAACAGTGGTATCAGAGCCTTCGAGTTTGATTCCATTAAATTCATTGCATGTTTTCTTCTGATATATACATGATATATGATTGAAAGCATGTTAATAGTTGATGTATATGTGATATACATAAGTTTCCTGTGAGATTTATTATCGTGTTTTGTGTATATGATACATATATTCGTGATTTAATTAAAATCAGTTTCTTACATGCTAGTAACCATGTTAGGTTAATTCAAATAATTTCAATGAATTGAATTTCGTGTTCTGTGATCCATGACACCATTAGGTATAATCTTTATTTTTCGTGTATTAATGCATGGATGAAATCCTCTGTAATTCAGTATGCATATTTAGGTTACATTGTCTTACGTTTCTTGAATTGTATAAAATTTGAATATTAATTCGAAACTAATATGATTAGGTTCGATTGGGATAGTAGTTCATGATTCAATGACATATTTGTGATTATCTGGATGAGGACCGAAATTGCAAATAATTAATTTTTGAAATTGTTTATTTATCTCGTTATATTTTTTTGTTATGAACTTTCTATTTGATAAAGATAGATAACAAATTAGATTAGGATATATAATCAAAATCGGTTTCGTTATCCCTATTGGATAGGAGATAAATATCAAGAATTTTGTTATCGGTGATATGCTAGGATTCAAATATCTAAAGTCCTAATTGGATTAGGATAAGATGATTAGTTAGATGTGGGCCCGGGTTAATTAAAAATGTTTTAATTGACTTAATTTTGGATAAATTAAGGGGTAAATTTAGTATAGTAAAATCAGCGAAAAATATGATTTTCTATAGCGAATTTCAATTTTCGAAATTGAGATTCGTCTTCTAAAAAAAAAAAAAAGGGCACTGCCCCCTGTACCCCCGTCTACTGATTTGTTTAGTGATTGAAAAAATCAGTAGAATATATGATATTTCATTGTTTACATAAAAATCACTAAAACTGAATAAAATCCCTCTATTAAATTTTAAGTCTCATGTCATCCATTTTAAACACTTGTCAAATGCCTCGATCACACTAATATAGTTTCAGCCATAGGCATTTGGGTGTATTGTGTTATCTTGGTGAGACAAGTTGGGTAAAAAGTTACCTAAATGTTTAAAATGGTCCGACTTAATAAAGCCATCAAAATAGTTTTGAGCTTTAGGCAAATGATGAGATAAAAACATGCTAAGACATAAGATGTCCCGTATCTCATAAAAGGATCTAAAAATTACATAAGATGTAATTGGTAACAGTTACCTACCTAAATAATCTAGTTCGTGTTTCATGCCATATTTGTCATAGAATTAGGTGAAATATGGATTTTAGTCCCCTAAATAAACAGTATGTTTTAGGAGGGTTGTTAATTTAGTGGGAGTCTATTTCTCTATACTAAAATAAACTTTGCATAATCTTTATTGTAGATCAATGGCCTCTTCAAGTAACAATAATCCCCTGTCACTGCGATCCATCCTTGAGAAGGATAAGCTATCTGGGACTAACTTTCTTGATCGGTTCGAAACTTGAGAATTGTTCTTAAGCATGAACGCAAGTTGTATGTCCTGGATGCTCCAATCCACGAGGACCCACCTGCCCAATGCTACGAAAGTGTGAAGGATGCGCATAGTAAGCATGTCAACGATTCTACTGATCTTGCATGTATTATGCTTTGGCAACTATGGTTCTTGAACTTCGGAAGGACATGGAACTAATGGAAGCCTACGACATGGCTATAACGCTGAAGGAAATGTTCCAACAAGATAAGCTAGGCAAGAAAGGTTCGAGACAGTCAAAAACCTACATTCTTGCAAGATGACCGAGGGTGCGTCGATTAGTCCTCATGTTCGAAGATGAAGGGCTATGTTGACCGACTTGATAGACTCGGATTCCCCATAAGCCAAGAGTTGGCTACGGATTTGATCTTGAATTCATTACTGAGAGAGTTATTCACAATTTGTGATGAACTACAATATGAATAATATGGAGAAATCAATTTCAGAGTTGCATTTGATGCTCAAAACTGCTGAACAAAATATCAAGAAACCCTCTAGTAATGTGTTGATGGTCCAAAAGGAAAGGGAATGAAGAAGAAAGGCAAAGGCAAGGCTAGAGTTGCCAAGCATTCGTTTTCGCACTGTCGCAAAGCCTGTGGAACAAGTCAAGCCCCAGCACTGTTCCTGCTTCAAAACACCCAAAAGAAAAAGAAGGAAATTGTCATTTATGTCATGCACCTGGACATTGGTTCAAAAATTGCAAACTCTATCTGGAAGATCTAAGGAAGAAAAAGGGTAGTGCGACTATCACTACAGGTATTTATGTTATTGAAATTAATTTATCTACTAGTGATTCCTGGGTATTAGATACCGGATGTGGATCTCACATTTGTATAAATGTGCAGGGACTCACCAGAAGTAGAAAGTTGAAGAAAGGAGAAGTCATCCTCCGCGTAAAGAATGGAGCAAGAGTTGCTGCCCTGGCTGTTGGATCATATGACTTAGTTTTATCAAGCGGACTTATTTTAACTTTAAATAATTGTTATTTTGTGCCTGCCTTGAGCAGAAACATCATTTATGTTTCACGTTTGGATATGGATGGTTTAGATTTTATTATCGCAAATAATAGATGTTCCATTTCTCGTAAAGGCGTATTTTATGCAAATGCTGATTTGTATGATGGTCTTTATATTCTAAGCATGAAAAGGTCCATTGATACTCCAGTCTTTAACATAAATACAAAGAGATTCAAGTCAAATGATTTGAATCAAAACTATCTTTGGCATTGTCGTCTCGGGCACATAAACGAGAAACGCATAACGAAGCTCCATAAAGATGGACTTCTAGATTCATTTGATTTAGAAAAGTATGAAACATGCGTATCTTGTTTATTGGGCAAGATGACTAAAAGTCCCTTTACTGGACACAGTGAAAGGGCAAGTGATTTATTGGGTCTAATACATATTGATGTATGCGGTCCTATAAACACAATGGCTAGAGGAGGTTATCAGTACTTCATTACATTTTCGATGATTTCAGAGATATGGGTATGTATATCTTATGAAACATAAAGTGAATCATTTGAGATGTTTCGAACGTTTCAAAATGAAGTGCAAAATCAACTTGGTAAAACTATCAAAACACTTCGATCAGATCGAGGTGGTGAGTATTTAAGCCAAGAATTTGATGATCATCTTAGAAATTGTGGGATTGTCTCCCAATTGACTCCACAAAGCAACTCCACAATGGAATGGAGTTTCGAAAGGAGAAATCGAACCTTATTAGAGATGGTTCGATCTATAATGAGTCTTGCAGATCTTCCATTATCCTTTTGGGGTTATGCATTACAAACTGCAGCTTTCACTCTAAATCGAGTTCCTTCTAAAGCGGTTGATAAAACACCATATGAGATATGGTATGGGAAGAGACCTAGTTTGTCTTTTCTTAAGATTTGGGGTTGTGAGGCTTACGTAAAGCGACAAGTCTCGAGAAAAACTAGCACCTAAATCGACAAGTGCTTATTTGTGGGGTATCCTAAGGAAACAAAATGATATTACTTTTATAATCCCATTGAGAACAAAGTATTTGTTGCTCGGTATGGTGCCTTTATGGAAAAATAGTTTATTTCAAAAGACACTAGTGGGAGAGAAATAAATCTTGAAGAAGTTCAAGAATCACGGGTAAACACGAACCGCTATGGAAGTTCAACAACGTTCGAACCAGTTGAACCTCCACAAGTGACACAAGGCCCACGTAAATCTAGTAGGGTAAGACATGAGCCGAGAGAGATTCGAATTTCTCATTACCGATAGGCGTGATGTGTTGCTTATAGACCAAAATGAGCCCACCACTTATCGGGAGGCTATGTCCGGACCGGACTCGGATAAATGGCTAAGTGCCATGAACTCGAGATGCAATCCAAGTATGATAACCAAGTTTGGAACTTGGTTGATTTACTGAAGGTGGTAAGACCATTGGATGTAAATGGGTTTTCAAGAAGAAAAGCGACATGGATGGCAAAGTGCATACTTTTAAAGCAAGACTTGTAGCAAAAGGTTTCAGCGGACTCAAGGTGTTGATTATGATGAAACTTTTTCGCCGATAGCCATGCTTAAATCCTTAAGAATTTTAATTGCCATTCTTTGCATATTATGACTATGAAATATGGCAAATGGATGTAAAAACAAAGCATTTCTTAATGGAAAGTTGCTTGAGGACGTGTATATGACACAACCTGAAGGTTTTGTACATCCTGAGAATTCTAGGAAGGTATGCAAGCTTCAAAGATCCATTTATGGATTAAAGCAAGCTTCTCGAAGTTGGAATCTTCGTTTTGATGAAGTAATCAAGGATTTTGGTTTTATTAAGAACGAAGATGAGCCTTGTGTATACAAGAAGGTCGGTGGGAGTGTAGTTATTTTTTAAGTATCTTGTATGTTGATGATATATTACTCATTGGAAATGACATCCCAACATTGCAGAATGTCAAGTCTTGGTTAGGGAAGTGTTTCTCAATGAAAGACTTAGGAGATGCAGCCTATATCTTAGGGATAAAGATCTATAGGGATAGATCTAAGAGGCTAATGGGTCTAAGTCAGAGTGCATACATAGACAAGGTGTTGAATAGGTTCAGTTTGCAAGACTCTAAAAGAGGATTGTTGCCAATGTCTCATGGCATAAGTCTCAACAAGACTCAATGTCCTAAGATAAATGATGAGCGATACCGTATGAATAAGATTCCATATGCATCAGCTATTGGATCTATCATGTATGCCATGTTATGCACTCGACCTGAAGTATCATATGCTTTGAGCACTACAAAAAGATATCAGTCAGATCCAGGTGAGAGTCACTAGATAGCAGTAAAGAACATCCTTAAGTACCTAAGAAGGACTAAAGAAGTGTTCTTGGTCTATGGAGGTTTTGAAAATGATCTAGTTGTAAATGGTTACACAGATGCAAGTTTTCAAACTAGTATAGACGATTTTAGATCGCAGTTTGGATATGTGTTTACTTTGAATGGGGGTGCGGTAAGCTGGAAAAGTTCGAAGCAAGAGAGCGTGGCAGATTCTACAATGAAGGAAGTGAGTATATTGCGGCGTCCGATGCAAACAAAAAAGGCAGTTTTGATCAAAAAGTTCATTTCTGAACTAGGTGTGGTTCCAAGTATTGCTAACCCTGTTTGTTTGTATTGCGACAATAACGAGGCAATAGCACAGGCCAAGGAACCTAAATCACACCACATATCCAAACATATACTCAGGCGTTTTCAACTCATCAGAGAAATTTTTGAGAGGGGAGACGTAAAGATTTGCAGAGTACCTACCGAAGACAACGTTGCGGATCCATTGACAAAAGCTCTTCCACAAGCAAAACATGATGGTCATGTTAGATCATTAGGCATTAGATGCATGTATGATTGGTCCTACTGCAAGTGGGAGATGATAGGGCATGTGCCCTAGGTCAATCCATTAACTGTATTTATGAATACTTTTAGTTAATAAAATAGAGGATTTCATTTGTTGTTTATTATAATTAATTTGCATGTTTACATTATAATAAGATCCATGGGTATTTACATAAATATCCTAAATGTCCCTAGTCGATCATTATACTGGGAACTATAATGAATTAAGACTAGTGTGAGTCTTGATTGATGATCATATGATGATTATATGTATAGGGATACGAATCAAGATCACGAGTACTTGTTAGGGAACAAAGTACTGGACCGACCCGCTATGAGAACATCACATGGATTAAGTCATAGTTGTTTCTCATGATAGGTATATTTTTCAGTCATCTTACTTGAGATTGCCAGAGACTTCAACATTAGGAACACAGTAATTTGACACAATCAAACGTCGTCTTTAACAGGACGATTATAAAGGTTGTGATTGGTTATTGTGTGAGCAATGCGATGAAGTTGTGTAATCGAGATAGAATTTGTCCCTCTCATATAAAGAGAGATATCTAGTGGATCCCTCGATGTGTTAGACTGTTAAAAGGCCTAGTCTAAGTGAATTGATATTGATCAATGTCACCCTGATGTTTTCAGTCTACCTAGAGATCGAGACTAGTACGATTGAACATGTTGGATGACAATTCCATGCCTTATGTTTGATCAAAATGATATCGTGTGACAAAAGGATGTTATATACACTATTGATTAGGTTGTATCGATTTGATATTCGTACGACTTGGGTAGTCATAATGTCTTGCTAGAGACTGCTTATGACTTGTATACCAAAATGTGTTTTGGTACACTGCCAATGTTGTATGAGCCTATTGGGTCGCATACTAAGAATGGTTTTGCGAGATTTTAAGATGATTCAGAAAAATGAATTTTATGTGATAAAATTCATGACAGAAACGTCCTTGTGGTGTATTACACTTATACTTCTTTAAGTAAGGGTATATGTGTAATTTACTTAACAGTCTATATACAAGGGTTGTATAAATAGACGCTTTAAGTTAGTACACACACACAAAAGATTAATAGGCTGAAACTCTATTTTCGTTTTAGAAACGACTTAGGGTTTTTGGTATGCTCTGGATCGTTTTTGAGAGAAACAAAAGGATTTGGTATTCTCTCGCAGCTAGCACTTCGAATCTCGTCCGCCATTCGTGTGTGGACTACCGGTAGAGGGCATTCATCGTTGGCAGCGCCTTAGAGATCGTTCAACCTTCAGAAAGGTATATTGCGACTGAGGTATGATTAAGTTTTTCATGGTTTAAACGTTTTTAATGGAATTAGATTCGGATCCTGTTGGGGTTTTTTGTCAAAATCGTTTTGTAATTTCCACTGCGTATGAACCCCAAAACCCAACACCTGATCCATCTCGAAAGCGAGTCAAAAGAGGTCGTCCTCAAACATGACGTTTGCAAACTGAGATGGATTTAAGAGGTAATCAGAAACAACCACGTCATATGCAGCGAGAGAGGGAATGAAGAGAAACACCAACAACGTTGTGATGTAGTAAGTGCAAGCAGGATGGACACAATAGGCGCACTTGCTCTCGTTATCAGCAAGAACAACCACCTAATGGTTCATAGTGAAATGCATGTCAAGTCTTATCTTTCGCATTCACTCATATTTTTCTTAGATTAGTTCACTTTCTTATGACAATGTGGTGCATGTACTTTGTCTCAATTCAACCATGTTTTTGTATTAATCACTTACTTTTGTTTTAATTTTATTGTTTCTTAAATGAACTGTATCAGTAATTTTATTGTGTCATCATTTGTTTTTTGTATGAATGATAACATTGTTAATGATTTGGGGTTCAAGCGCGATATGGATCCTGGACCTATAGATGATTCAGTGTTGACTATCCATGCTCTGCATAGATCTACACGCGTTTGGAATGGACCGGCAATACTTCTTCTTGCCTGTTTGCATATTTTTAAAGCTTTGTAGCTAAATTTGAACTAACGTAACTTATATGTTATTTGCATATGATCCTGGTATATTGACTATCAGGCGTAATTCAACAACATTACATCGATTAGTCCCACTTGATGAACGAATAGTTGGGTATATTGAGGAAACATGGTTTTATGGAACGGCGCGAATAGATTTCATAGGAATTGATTGGCATCTCATTACTGCACTTGTTGAGAGGTGGAGGCCAGAAACTCACACGTTTCATTTTCCAGTTGGTGAGATGACTATTACCCTGCAAGATGTACAAATGATTTTAGGGTTACCTGTCGATGGATTACCAATCACTGGTCGTGTAAAACAAGATTATGATGCCTTATGTTTGACACAACTAGGCTTCCTATTCCCTAAAAATAACAAAACTGGAGGTCGAATCCAAATTCGCCAACTTTCTAGATGGTTTCCAAATCTTCCAAATAATGTTGGTTATGTGGAAGTGCAACGTTATGCAAGAGCATACATTTTATAACTTCTTGGAGGAACTTTATTTGCAGACAAGTCTAACAATCTTGTTCACATCACGTATTTACAATTTCCGGAGGATCTTGAGGCGGCAGGAAATTATAGTTGGGGTAGTGCAACTTTGGCTCACCTATACAGACAATTGTGTATTGCCATAGACATTGATGGACCAGAGATGGCAGGCCCGGTAATATTATTGCAACTATTGGCATGGGACGGGTTGCCTTTTCTCGTACCAATAATGGGAAATGTTCTTCGAAACAACATCATACCAAATGAAGATTTATTTCCACCTCCTCCATTTGGTCATAGGTAATTAGAGTTTTATAACATAGTAAAAAAACTTGAGTTTATTTATCTACATGTAAATTCATGCATGCATTGTGTTGCTTTTTTATATTTTTATAGGTGGAGACATTCCTTAGAGACCACAGGAACACCAATGCACGTGCTAACAAAATACAGAGAAATGATTGACATGCAAACACCCGATGAAGTAAGAAATACACTTAATCAATTTTTTAAATACCCTTTTGTACAATGGTGAAATGTGAATTTTATTCATTTCAAGTTGTTTTTCATGACTTTAGGTAATTTGGGAATCGTATCCTAAAACAGTGATAAGGGACTTTTCTGCGTATTGTAGCAGTGGTCGTGCTATTTGGCGAACGAGAGCACCTTTACTTTTCTTCTGTGTTGTTGAAATGTATAATCCTGATAGAGACATGCGACAATTTGGTTTGAAACAAAAGATACCACCTTTGAATAACACAAGCATATAGGTATATAAGACTGCCTTGAGAGGGAAAACAGATAAAGATTGGAGTGCAGAACATAGTGCTTATGTCTGCATGTGGAGCGAATGTGCTTCTAATATTGCGAATGATGAATTATTGGAGGAGTCATTAGAATTTTATGACCCGTATATGCAATGGTATCGTCGCATTACACAACGATTCATGTCTCATTGTGGAGCTACTGTTGAGACATTGGTAAGTACAAATTTTTATTATTCGATCACGAAGTCTTTTAAATAGTTGTTTTGATTTTATTTTCGCATACAACTTCATAAATATTTTATATGTAGGCACATGGAACGACATCAATTCATCAGTTGACATTGGGTGATGATTTGTCTATTCTACGTATTAGAGATGTAGGTGCATTGACTTTGACTGCAATACATGCACATTATCGCATCCATAATATGTCCAATTCTTTTGAAGCATCTCATCAATCTTCTCATGAAGATACATGTTCGAGGCATGACACTCCAGTGTATACTCCATCCATACCTCTCAACGAGTTCGACACTCTATATACTCCATCAGTACCTCTCAACGAGTTAGAGACTCCACATACTCCATCAGTTCCTCCCAACATGGCATTCGAGACTAGGAAGCCTTTCAATTTGATAGGTCACCTACATTTTCACGTCATTTTAATGCAAGTCCAATAATGATGAGTTCATCTGGGACTACAAGTACTCATGATGGTGGAATGTATGATATAGATGAAATTCAACGAGAAGATGCTCAAAATCCTACTGATATGAGTCATTCGAATGTGCCATTAGCTTAAATCGTAATGTGTCAGTCATAAAGAGAACACGTTGTGGGATGCTTTAACAAGACATTTTTTTGGTTTATATTAATGCTTTGTAGTTCATCGACTTGCAAGTTCTTCATTTATAGCAAATGAAAGTTTTGGCTTGACTAACATTAATTTTATGAATTTTGCAAATTACTCGAGTTTGAAAGCTTTTGTTGTAAAAGACAAGGTCATAAACCTATTGTAACTTCAAATTTTATACTAGTTTGTTTTGACAAAAAAATCAAAAAGACGAATATACTAGTTGACTTGAAAGCTTTAGTTTTATTGCAAATAATATAAAAACATGTAGATGCTAGAGATTATACTTGTTTGATCGATGAGGTATAGATAAATTATACTTTGTGAAGATCATTTTTATTCTCTTTCATAAAAATAAATCAGCCTGAAGACATTGTCTTATAGTTAACCACCAAAATCATAAAGAAAAAAAAAAACACCGAAAAAAACCCACCAAATGGAAGTCATGATTGTCACGTCTTCCTTCAAAAGCAAGTCGTGACTTGCAATCACGGCTTACTTTATTTTGGTTTAAAAGCTAAAACGTGATCTTAAGTCACGTTTTCAGTTTGACAAAAAAATATTGTGACGTGGCGGTAAATGTGTTACATTGGTTAGTATTTCTGTGGGTGTGTTAAAGGGACACATTTTTTCTTCAAATGTGTTAATCAAGCAAAAACTCCAGGGATGGGGGAAGGCAGTGGCGGGGTGTCAGTGGCGCATACAATGTTGATGGGGCGATGGTGGTGGGACAACAACCGCAGAGGGGGCGGTTTATGATGATGGCAGTTAGTGTGTAGGAGGTGGTACGTGGGGGAAGTGAGGGTAATTTAGTCAAAAATTTAAAAATACGGTATGCAAGTGCAAATGGTGTGCGCTCATAGCAAGCCTCTTTTGTTTTCGTCAATATTATTAGGCTATTTTTTAACTTTTGTTAGGCTATTTGTCGACTAGCTTGAGAGCTGGTAAACATGGCATTGTAGGTGTGGATTGTTGTCATATCAACAACGTGGAGAATATGCCCATCGTAATTAAGAACATCTCCAATTGTAAGTGTGGATTTATTCCACGTCAGCAACGTGGAGAGGATGTGGCTTAAATAGACATTGAAGTTCAAAATAATGTGCTCTCTAATGGTGAATGTTAGGGGTATGCATCGGTTTGTGCAAAACTGCCCAAACTGCATAAATCACATGGTTTTGTCTGGTTTTTAAAACTCGCAGTTTGGAGGTGGTTTGAAAAACTTAAAAACCGCGGAACCGCGGTTTGGTGGCGGTTTTCAATTTAAAAAAACCACGATTTACCAAACCGATGGTCGTTTAGTAAAATCCTTCAATATATATATATGGTTAAAACCCTAACTTTCTTCTTCTCTAGTCGTTGCTTCCACTATCTCTCTCTCACAACCTCGCTCCTTCTCCTCTCTCTCTCTTTCTCAACATTCCTCTCTCTCTCTCTCTACATCTCAAACGAGTCACGTCCTCCCACCTCCGCCCCCCCCCCCGCAGCGGCACCTCCCATCGCCACACATCCCCCCCGCAGCGGCACCTCCCATCGCCACACATCCCACTACCGCCCTCATAGCTGCCTCCCACCAGTTCGCCTCTCACAGTCGTGCCTCCAAACCGCCAGTCGAGCCTCCAATCAATCCTGCCTTCCACTATTTTTTTTAAATAAATAGAGAAACCAAACCGACCAAAACGCTTAAACCGTGGTCGATTTAGATGCAGTTTTGAGGGTTTGCGGTTTGGTGATGGTTTGTAAAACTGTCAAACCGTAAACCTTCGATTCGAGAGTGGTTTGATGGTTTTCACCACCAAACCGCGGTTTGCCCACCCCAATGTGGATTGCACTTTGTATTTTAAAAGTTTATTGTTTTTTGTTATTTTGGAGAGAATTGTTAACGTGGCTATAGATTGCACGGTCTAAAAATAGTAGACATTCAAAATAGACAATATATATTCACATCATCAGCTCAATATTCAAAATGCACATTTCATTGGAGATATTTTTTTCACTCCATTATATATTTAGTTCTAAGTGGCACACAATATTGATATCCAATTCACATTCCATTGAATATGCCTAGGGCTACAGCCCCAAGAGCCTAACACGTTGATCCGCCGATACTGGCCTTTATAATTTTGGTGCTTTGCTTCACCCAAATCTCTACATACATAGAAAGGTGGGAGCATGCCTTTTCAACAGTGCTATAGACACGATTGGCTTGCTTGGTTAAATTTTAAATTTTTTTTTCTCTTGAGAATGGCTTAATCGATTTTTTTTTTTAATACCGGTTTTTTGGTACTTGGGTATCCGAGGCTTTACTTTGTGACTAGTCCAAGACTCAAGGTTGGTAGGATCACACAGTAGCAGTGCGCCAGGCCCAAAATTTTAAAGGGACTCTATTTGGAGGACTCAAACTCCATGTTTTCCTATAGCTCTGTTTGAGAATCCTTCCGTAGTGATCAAACAAATACTTAAATCAATTTTTGCTCAAAATAGCGCCTGTTATTTCTCAGTAAAGCACATTCAATTCAACTACATATTATTTTGCAATAAAAGTCTACCGATACAAGTGGAGTCCTTGACAAACAATTACTCAAGTTGTCAAAAGCTTGAAATTTCCATCTGATCAAAGTAGAACCCAGATGGACCATTATCAGGCAATAGAGCCAGCATTACAGGACGTTTGGCGCCTTCTTCGGGGGTCAACAACCCTCTATTACATGTAATATCTGTTATTACATAACCAGGATGGTTGGAGTTTATGCGAAAATTCGGGAACTTTTTCGCTAGGATTCTAGTGTAGGCATTAATGGCGGCTTTCGAGACTTTGTAAGCGGACACTGTGAGAGGCCACCCGTTCGGCAGCAACTTGTCGTCCTTGAAATCCTTAAGAAATTGTTGGACCAACTCATCCAACCTCTCTTCCTTAAGGCACTCCACATTGTTCAGCTCTTCTCTGATCTTCTCATTGGGGATAAACTGATGATAACAAGATACATATATAGAACATACCATTATTATTCAAATGAATAGTTAATAAATCACACAACAACAAAAGAATGCACCATTTATCAGTTTATAAGGCTGAGTTTCTGGTGATTACCTTTAGCTGACTGTATATGGAGGATAGATTTACCACTCTTGGCGAGTCGGAGAGTTGAAGGAGCGGAAGAAGAGCTTCGGTTACTCGTTTGGTTCCAAAATAGTTTGTTCCAATGCACTCTTCTGCCTTCTCATATGTCTGCTCTACTATTCCCTTTAACGAGTCTACCATATCATCAGTTACCTTTAGCAATGGAAATGGAAATTGTCGGTAAGGCTTTTTCGGTTAATAGCATATATATAGATCAAAACACATTAGCAAAAAAATCATTCACGGAAAACCAGTTATGTAACTAACGAGCAAAATTCACTGTTCTATTGCTTAATGTATATACGACATGAGCATTGAAAACTTACATGGTTTCCAGCATCGATGAAGGCTGTATATGCTTCGGTATACATCATAAGCCCATTGCATCCCGCATTGTTCACCTGTTCAAATAGCAAATCAAAGACAGCATTCATAAATTCATAGAGTACTTTATCTAAGAAATTGAAACCATGTGTTGATCGTCCGCCATAAGTACTTCAAGTATATGCAGCCCTGCATACATTTCGCTATCGATAAAGAGTGATTTTAACATCCAATATTTCATTACACTTCAGGATAGAAAATATAAGAATTCATTCATAGATATTCCTACTGATTTTTACTCTTTAATTACCACTAAGAGGTACAAGAAAAATTCTAACTTCAAATGGGTGAACACCAAAAGTGAGCGACTTTACCAAGATGTCGAGTTTGCGAAAATTGGTTTCGACAAAATTAGCCAACGAAGCAACACTGGCAGGATCCTTAGTATCAAGTTGGTGGAAAACCACATTAGAGACTCCAAGTGATTTCAGGTTGTCAACAGCTTCAACGCCTCTCTTCTCATCTCTAGCTGCTAATACGACCACGATCCCCTTTGAAGCGAGCTGACGGCATATCTCAAACCCGATTCCTTTATTTCCTCCAGTAACAACTGCGTACCTGAAAATTAATTGAATCAACACATGAGATCCCGATGCATGATTTTAAGATCAATCCATAAGTTAATCAACTAATTAGATCAATCAGAAGAAGTAGAAGGAGAAAGAAGAATGGACCTGTTTTGCACTAGATTTGAAGCAGTCTCCGCCATCTTGTAAAGAATTTCGGTGAGCAGGGTAACTTGCGGATCAATATGGACGCAATGTAAGAAATGTAAAGGAAGAAAAAATGACAGTTATAAGTTATAACTCTTCTGTTTTCTGCATCAAAGATTTATAGTGATTCAAAAGGTTGATAGGTTGGTTTGTTCTTCACTTCTGCGGACAAGATCAGCCTTATCTTTGTTGGTTTTTGTGTGGGGCCCACACACAAAAAATGGAAACTCCAACACATAAAGCAACTAATTGGTTGTGGAATAGGAATCTTGGAGAGAGAAAATAGGAAAAAAGATTGGAGTGAATTAACGAATTGGAATATATTTCTAATTAGCCAGCTTTTTTGTTTCTTGGCAATTCTTTTTTCTCTCTTCTACGTTGTGCGTTCAAGGCGGTGAATGCAACAACAATTTTCTCTACATTGAAGATACATCAAGATCTTGAATCTGAAGACTCGCGGCGAAGTCTTTGGTGGTTTCTTGGTGATCAAGAAATGGTACAATTTGAGGGTGGAGTTCTTCAAGATCTTGGTGTGACCATTCAAGTTCTTTGAAGGAGTTATATTCTATTTTCCTCAATTGAGATTCTTGTACTCTTTATTCATATAGTGGATTTATTCGGAGTTTGCCCCGTGGTTTTTTTCCCTCTGATTTGAGAGGGTTTTCCACGTTAAATCTTTGTGTTCTTTGTGGTGTGATTGATTTGGTGCATTGTTCGTGGCTTAGTGGATTTTATTCATCTGTTTCTCAAGTTGAAGGGGTTACTTTCTTGTTGAGTAACCCCAACAAGTGGTATCAGAGCCGCGGTTAGTTCGTGTTCAGGGAATCTTTGTGGGAATCAAGATGGTGGATGATGATGATAAATCAAGCAATATGGTCAAGTTGACGGCTATGAATTATTCAATTTGGCTTAGATGATGGAAGATCATCTTTATTGCAAGGATTTATTTGATCCAATTGAATTTGGATAAAACAAGCCGAGAGAAAATATCGATGTTAATTGGAGGAAGTTGCAGAAAAACTCTACGGGACTATTCGAAAGTGGATCGATCTCGGTATTTATCACCATGTCAGCAAAGAGGTTGATGCACGGGAGTTATGGAGAAAATTGCGAGAATATGTGTGAGAGGAAGGGGCTCGGAGAACAAGGCTTCTCTAATTAGAAGGCTTGTTAATATGAAGTACAAAGATGGGCGGTCGATGATAGAGCACTTGAATGATTTCGAAGCATTGATCAATCAATTAAGTGCTATGAAGATTGTGTTTGAGGATGAGTTACAAGCACTTTTACTCTTGAGCTCGTTGCCAGAAAGCTGGGAAACCTTGGTGGTGTCTCTAAGTAATTCTGCTCCAGGCGGTGTCTTGTCTTCATCCATAGTGTGGGATAATCTCTTTGACTAGGTGACTAGGAGAAATGATAAAGGCATTGAAACTTCACAAGCTCTTGTTACTACTGCAGAACATAGAGGCGGAGAAGTCGGTCAGAGGTCGAGGGGGCGGAGTAAATCTAGAGGCAAGTCTCGAGGAAAAGGGAAATTCTCTTGTTATTATTGTGGCAAGGAAGGACACATAAAGAAAAATTGTAGAGTGTGGAAAAGAGAACAGAATGATGAGAAAAATCAAAATAAAGCGAATGATCGAATACTACTACGGTGCTATATCGGATGCAATTGAAGACTTGGTTGTGCTTTCTTTAGTTGAGGATCAAGGTCATGTCACTAATACGAGATAGTGAATGGGTTGTTGATTCGCGACATCTTCCATGCTACTCCGATGAAGGATTTCTTCTCTGTTTATCGAGTAGGGAATTTTGGCAAGGCAAAGATGGGGAACAACAGTTTTGCAAATATAGTTGGCATTGGAGATGTCTTTGTGCAGACAAATATGGGTTGCACGATAATTCTGAAAGATGTGCGACATGTTCGGATCGCGTCGAATTTGTTTTCTACTCATGCTTTGGACCTAGATGGTTACTACAACATCTTTGGGGGCAAGAAGTGGAAACTCACCAAAGGCTCAATTGTTGTTGCTAGAGGAAAATTGAGCTATACACTTTACAAGACTCAATTGAAGACCATCAGAGGTGACCTGAACGCAATTGAAGATGATTCTTCACTAGATCTGTGGCATAGGCGGCTAAGTCACTTGAGTGAGAAAGGGTTGCGGGTGTTGGCAAAGAAGTCTCACATTCCCTTTGCCAAAGGTAAATATTTGAACCCTTGTGATGATTGCTTATTCGGTAAGCAACATAGAGTTTCTTTTCTTCATCATCGAAAGAAAAAGAAATTTACTTGAGTTAGTATACTACGATGTTTGTGGTCCCATTGATGTGGAAACTATGGGAGGTGGCGATACTTTGTTACTTTTATTGATGATGCTTCACGGAAGGTTTGAGTGTTTGTGTTGAGAACAAAATGTCGGGTTCTTGAGTACTCGATAAGTTTCATATGTTGGTGGAACGAGAAAAAGGCGTATCTTTGAAGTGCCTTCGTAGTGATAACGGGGAGAATACACTTCAAAGGAGCTCGAGAATTATTGCTCGAGAACATGGAATCGAGACATGAGAAGAGCTCCATTCGGAGTACTCTTCAACATAATGGTGTTCTTTGAAAGAACAAACGAACCATCCTTGATAAAGTCGGATGTATGTTAAAAATGGCTAAGTTGCCCAAGTCGTTTTGGGGTGAGGCTCTCGATCTTGCTTGCTACTTGATGAATCGCTCTCCTTCAAGACCATTGGAGTTTGATGTTCCGAGAGAGAGTTTGGTGCTGGGAAAGATGTTACTTACTCTCACTTGAAGGTGTTTGGATGCAAGGCATTTATGCATGTGCCTAAGGAGCAGAGATTTAAACTTGATGATAGAAGCTGTTCGTGTATCCTCTTGGGATTTGGAGATGCGAGTTTAGTTATAGGTTATGGGATCCAGAGAAGAAAAAGATTGTCGGGTCCGGGGATGTGGCCTTTCATGAATATGAGACCATAGCAGATTTGAAGACATCAAAGAAAATCATAGTTGATGATGATGATGTTTCGGATTGGAGTCTTCTTCCATTGCGATGCCACACATGAGGGAGACTCATTTGAAGAACATGGGGTTGATGTGCAGAACCAATTGATGATCTTTGAGCGGGGGGAGCAAACTCCTCCACCAACGGCTTTAGTTGAACCTTCACTTAGAAGGTCGAGAGAGGTTGATTCCTTCTACTAGGTACCCGGTTCTAATTATGTTACAATTACGAGAAGAGGGGAGGAGAGAGCTTCCAGGAGTTCAGATTCACAAAGACAAAGCTCAATGGATGAAAGCAATGCGGGAGGAGATGAGTTCTTTGAAGAAGAACAATACTTATGAGTGGTGGAACTTCCAAAAGGTAGAAAACCTTTGAAGAATAAATGGGTGTACAAGTTGAAGACAGAGATGGAGACAAGCTAGTAAAACATAAAGCTCGTTTGGTAGTGAAGGGGTTCAATCGAAGAAAGGAATTGACTTTGATGAGATTTTTCCCCTGTTGTGAAGATGAGTTCTATTCGAGTGATTTTGGGTCCATTGCTAGCTTGGATCTTGAGCTTGAGCAATTAGATGTGAAGATTGCATTCCTCCATGGTGATTTGGAGGAAGAGATTTATATGGATCAACTTTGAAGGATTTGAAGTAACGGGGAAAAACACATTTGGTTTGCAAGTTGAAGAAGAGCTTTTATGGTGAAACAAGCTCCAAGGCGAGTGGTATAAGAAATTTGACTCTTTCATGATGGGTCAAGAGTACGCTAGAAGCAGATGCGAGATCATTGTGTCTACTTCAAGAAATTTTCGGATGGGAAGCTTGTGATCTTGTTGCTCTATGTTGATGATATGTTGATAGTGGGGCATGATGTTTCCTGATTGGAAACTTGAAGAAAGAATTATCTAGTTCTTTTGATATGAAAGACACTGGGGAGATCCAAAAAGATTCTTGGGATTATTCGTGACGGAGATCCAAAAATTTATGGGTATCACAGGAAAAGTATGTTGAGCAGGTCTTGAGCAGATTCAATATGAACAAAACTAAGCCGGTTAGCACACCTCTTGCTAATCACTTCACACTTAGCAAGAAATCATGTCCCTCTACTTCTATAGATATAGCGGAGATGTCAGATATTCCTTACTCCTCTGTAGTTGGGAGTTTGATGTATGCGATGGTTTGCACCCGACCAGATATTACTCACGCAGTTGGTGTGGTCAGCAGATTTCTCTCAAATCCTAGAAAAGTTCATTGGGAAGCAGTGAAATGGATTTTGAGATATTCGAGAGGTACTTCGAAGATGGCTTTATGTTTTGGGGGCTCGAAACCTACTTTGGAGGGATATACAGATTCGGATATGGCGGGTGACCTTGATGGCAGAAAATCTACTTCGGGGTATGTGTTCACTTTTGCGGGGGGGGCTGTATCTTGGCAGTCAAAATTGCAAAAGTGTGTTGCTTTGTCACGACAGAGGCGAGAATATATTGCTATAACTGAAGCAAGCAAAGAAATGTTTTGGTTGAAGAGATTCCTTCAAGAGTTGGGGTTGAAGCAAGAAGATGGGTATGCAGTGAACTGTGATAGTCAGAGTGCTCTAGATTTGAGCAAGAATGCTACTTATCATTGCCGCACTAAGCACATTGATATCCGATACCATTGGATTCGAGAAGTTGTGAATGATCATGAGATGAGTCTGAAGAAGATTCACGCGATAAGAATCCATTTGATATGTTGACGAAGGTGGTGACTCGTGAGAAGCATCGGTCCTGCACCAAGTTGGTGGGGCCGAGTTGTTATTGAGCATCAAATATGATTGAGATCTCCCCATGTGTTGGAGGGGATATTGTTGGTTTTTGTGTGGGCCCCACACGCAAAAAATGGAAAGTCCAACACATAAAGCAACTAATTGGTTGTGGAATAGGAATCTTGGAGAGAGAAAATAGGAAAGAAGATTGGAGTGAATTAACGAATTGGAATATATTTCTAATTAGCCAGCTTTTGTGTTTCTTGGCAATTCTTTTTTCTCTCTTCTACGTTGTGCGTTCAAGGCGGTGAATGCAACAACAATTTTCTCTACATTGAAGATACATCAAGATCTTGAATCTGAAGACTCGCGGCGAAGTCTTTGGTGGTTTCTTGGTGATCAAGAAAGGGTACAATTTGAGGGTGGAGTTCTTCAAGATCTTGGTGTGACCATTCAAGTTCTTTGAATGAGTTATATTCTATTTTCCTCAATTGAGATTCTTGTACTCTTTATTCATATAGTGGATTTATTCGGAGTTTGCCCCGTGGTTTTTTTTCCCTCTGATTTGAGAGGGTTTTCCACGTTAAATCTTGTGTTCTTTGTGGTGTGATTGATTTGGTGCATTGTTCGTGGCTTAGTGGATTTTATTCATCTGTTTCTCAAGTTGAAGGGGTTACTTTCTTGTTGAGTAACCCCAACAAGTGGTATCAGAGCCGCGGTTAGTTCGTGTTCAGGGAATCTTTGTGGGAATCAAGATGGTGGATGATGATGATAAATCAAGCAATATGGTCAAGTTGACGGCTATGAATTATTCAATTTGGCAACCGATGATGGAAGATCATCTTTATTGCAAGGATTTATTTGATCCATTGAATTTGGACAAAACAAGCCGAGAGAAAATATCGATGTTAATTGGAGGAAGTTGCACCAGAAAAACTCTTTGGGACTATTCGAAAGTGGATCGATCTCGGTATTTATCACCATGTCGCAAAGAGGTTGATGCACGGGAGTTATGGAGAAAATTCGCAGAATATGTGTGAGAGGAAGGGGCTGAGAACAAGGCTTCTCTAATTAGAAGGCTTGTTAATATGAAGTATAAAGATGGGCGGTCGATGATTGAGCACTTGAATGATTTCGAAGCATTGATCAATCAATTAAGTGCTATGAAGATTGTGTTTGAGGATGAGTTACAAGCACTTTTACTCTTGAGCTCGTTGCCAGAAAGCTGGGAAACCTTGGTGGTGTCTCTAAGTAATTCTGCTCCAGGCGGTGTCTTGTCTTCATCCATAGTGCGGGATAATCTCTTTGACTATGTGACTAGGAGAAATGATAAAGGCATTGAAACTTCACAAGCTCTTGTTACTACTTTGCAGAACATAGAGGCGAAGTCGATGTCAGAGAGGTCCGAGGGGGCGGAGTAAATCTAGAGGCAAGTCTCAAGGAAAAGGAAAATTCTCTTGTTATTATTGTGGCAAGGAAGGACACATAAAGAAAAATTGTAGAGTGTGGAAAAGAGAACAGAATGATGAGAAAAATCAAAATAAAGCGAATGATCGGAATACTACTAAGTACTGCTATATCGGATGCAATTGAAGACTTGGTTGTGCTTTCTTTAGTTGAGGATCAAGGTCATGTCACTAATACGAGATAGATGAATGGGTTGTTGATTCCGACATCCTTCCATGCTACTCAGATGAAGGATTTCTTCTCTGTTTATCGAGTAGGGAATTTTGGCAAGGCAAAGATGGGGAACAACATTTTTGCAGATATAGTTGGCATTGGAGATGTCTTTGTGCGAGACAAATATGGGTTGCACGATAATTACGAAAGATGTGCGACATGTTCGGATCGCGTACGAATTTGTTTTCTACTCATGCTTTGGACCTAGATGGTTACTACATCTTTGGGCGCAAAGAGTGGAAACTCACCAAAGGCTCAATTGTTGTTGCTAGAGGAAAATTGAGCTATACACTTTACAAGACTCAATTGAAGACCATCAGAGGTGACCTGAACGCAATTGAAGATGATTCTTCACTAGATACGTGGCATAGGCGGCTAGGTCACTTGAGTGAGAAAGGGTTGCAGGTGTTGGCAAAGAAGTCTCACATTCCCTTTGCCAAAGGTAAATATTTGAACCCTTGTGATGATTGCTTATTCGGTAAGCAACATAGAGTTTCTTTTTCTTCATCATCTGAAAGAAAAAGAAATTTACTTGAGTTAGTATACTCTGATGTTTGTGGTCCCATTGATGTGGAAACTATGGGAGGTGGCAGATACTTTGTTACTTTTATTGATGATGCTTCACGGAAGGTTTGAGTGTTTGTGTTGAGAACAAAATGTCAGGTTCTTGAGTACTTCGATAAGTTTCATATGTTGGTGGAACGAGAAAAAGGCGTATCTTTGAAGTGCCTTCGTAGTGATAACGGGGGAGAATACACTTCAAAGGAGCTCGAGAATTATTGCTCAGAACATGGAATCAGACATGAGAAGACTGTTCAGGGTACTCTTCAACATAATGGTGTTGCTGAAAGAACAAACGTAACCATCCTTGATAAAGTCAGATGTATGTTAAAAATGGCTAAGTTGCCCAAGTCGTTTTGGGGTGAGGCTCTCAGTATTGCTTGCTACTTGATGAATCGCTCTCCTTCAGCACCATTGGAGTTTGATGTTCCAGAGAGAGTTTGGTGTAGGAAAGATGTTACTTACTCTCACTTGAAGGTGTTTGGATGCAAGGCATTTATGCATGTGCCTAAGGAGCAGAGACAGAAACTTGATGATAGAAACTGTTCCGTGTATCCTCTTGGGATTTGGAGATGCAGAGTTTAGTTATAGGTTATGGGATCCAGAGAAGAAAAAGATTGTCGAGGTCCCGGGGATGTGGCCTTTCATGAATATGAGACCATAGCAGATTTGAAGACATCAAAGAAAATCATAGTTGATGATGATGATGTTTCGGATTGGAGTCTTCTTCCATTATCGATGCCACACATGAGGGAGACTCATTTGAAGAACATGGGGTTGATGTGCAGAACCAGTTGATGATTTGAGCAGGGGGAGCAAACTCCTCCACCAACGAGCTTTAGTTGAACCTTCACTTAGAAGGTCGAGAGAGGTTGATTCCTTCTACTAGGTACCCCGGTTCTAATTATGTTACAATTACGAGAAGAGGGGAGCGAGAGAGAGCTTCCGGGGAGTTGATTCACAAAGACAAAGCTCAATGGATGAAAGCAATGCAGGAGGAGATGAAGTTCTTTGAAGAAGAACAATACTTATGAGTGGTGGAACTTCCAAAAGGTAGAAAACCTTTGAAGAATAAATGGGTGTACAAGTTGAAGACAGATGGAGACAAGCTAGTAAAACATAAAGCTCGTTTGGTAGTGAAGGGGTTCAATCAGAAGAAAGGAATTGACTTTGATGAGATTTTTTCCCCTGTTGTGAAGATGAGTTCTATTCGAGTGATTTTGGGTCTGACTGCTAGCTTGGATCTTGAGCTTGAGCAATTAGATGTGAAGATTGCATTCCTCCATGGTGATTTGGAGGAAGAGATTTATATGGATCAACCTGAAGGATTTGAAGTAACAGGAAAAACACATTTGGTTTGCAAGTTGAAGAAGAGCTTGTATGGACTGAAACAAGCTCCAAGGCAGTGGTATAAGAAATTTGACTCTTTCATGATGGGTCAAGAGTACGCTAGAAAAAAATGAGATCATTGTGTCTACTTCAAGAAATTTTCAGATGGGAAGCTTGTGATCTTGTTGCTCTATGTTGATGATATGTTGATAGTGGGGCATGATGTTTCCTTGATTGGAAACTTGAAGAAAGAATTATCTAGTTCTTTTGATATTATTCTGGCAGTTATTTTCGTGACGGGGAGATCCAAAAAGTTATGGGTATCACGGGAAAAGTATGTTGAGCGAGTGTCTTGAGAGATTCAATATGAACAATGTTAAGCGGTTAGCACACCTCTTGCTAATCACTTCACACTTAGCAAGTCTACTTCTATAGATATAGCGGAGATGTCAGATATTCCTTACTCTGTAGTTGGGAGTTTGATGTATGCGATGGTTTGCACCCGACCAGATATTGCTCACGCAGTTGGTGTGGTCAGCAGATTTCTCTCAAATCCTGGAAAAGTTCATTGGGAAGCAGTGAAATGGATTTTGAGATATTCGAGAGGTACTTCGAAGATGGCTTTATGTTTTGGGGGCTCGAAACCTACTTTGGAGGGATATACAGATTCGGATATGGCAAGTGACCTTGATGGCAGAAAATCTACTTCGGGGTATGTGTTCACTTTTGCGGGGGGGGCTGTATCTTGGCAGTCAAAATTGCAAAAGTGTGTTGCTTTGTCCACGACAGAGGCAGAATATATTGCTATAATAATCGAAGCAAGCAAAGAAATGCTTTGGTTGAAGAGATTCCTTCAAGAGTTGGGGTTGAAGCAAGAAGATGGGTATGCAGTGAGTTGTGATAGTCAGAGTGCTCTAGATTTGAGCAAGAATGCTACTTATCATTGCCGCACTAAGCACATTGATATCCGATACCATTGGATTCGAGAAGTTGTGAATGATCATGAGATGAGTCTGAAGAAGATTCACACTGATAAGAATCCAGCTGATATGTTGACGAAGGTGGTGACTCGTGAGAAGCATCAGTCCTGCACCAAGTTGGTGGGGCTGAGTTGTTATTGAGCATCAAATATGATTGAGATCTCCCCATGTGTTGGAGGGGGAGATTGTTGGTTTTTGTGTGGGCCCCACACGCAAAAAATGGAAAGTCCAACACATAAAGCAACTAATTGGTTGTGGAATAGGAATCTTGGAGAGAGAAAATAGGAAAGAAGATTGGAGTGAATTAACGAATTGGAATATATTTCTAATTAGCCAGCTTTTGTGTTTCTTGGCAATTCTTTTTTCTCTCTTCTACGTTGTGCGTTCAAGGCGGTGAATGCAACAACAATTTTCTCTACATTGAAGATACATCAAGATCTTGAATCTGAAGACTCGCGGCGAAGTCTTTGGTGGTTTCTTGGTGATCAAGAAAGGGTACAATTTGAGGGTGGAGTTCTTCAAGATCTTGGTGTGACCATTCAAGTTCTTTGAATGAGTTATATTCTATTTTCCTCAATTGAGATTCTTGTACTCTTTATTCATATAGTGGATTTATTCGGAGTTTGGCCTGTGGTTTTTTTTCCCTCTGATTTGAGAGGGTTTTCCACGTTAAATCTTGTGTTCTTTGTGGTGTGATTGATTTGGTGCATTGTTCGTGGCTTAGTGGATTTTATTCATCTGTTTCTCAAGTTGAAGGGGTTACTTTCTTGTTGAGTAACCCCAACAATCTTTACAAACCAACTTTTGCCGTCCCTATAAATCCATCGTCCTTCTGTATAAATTCATCGTCCTTCACAAGAACCAGCACTGAAGTATGGAGTAAAAACGAACAAGTCATATAATAGAAGTTACAATAAATAAGCCTGTCGATGGGTCATTTTCCTCTCTACTGCTTTGCCATAATTAAGATTCATTTAAAACAGATAAACACACCATTGTGTGGTTTAGGAAGCTTTGGAGAGTGGAGGTTATCTCTCTTGGGAAAAGTCAGGATATTGAGGGAAGCTTTAGGAACCATTCAAGTTATTGATCTGGTCTTCTAAGTAGTTTTAAATTTTTAATACACATCCATACAAGTATTTATGAGAGGGGCATAAAGCTCTACCTTATTAATGTCTTATTGGACTACCTTTTATGTATCTTCACAGGGAAAATCCTTAAAAGGCAATCTTATAATCAATAACTTGAGGGAAAAAAATGCCATAATGCGACAATGACAACGCCAGAGAGATCATGATCAGGCGAGGCATCTTCTTCTGTTAGGCAATTGGCATTGTTCAGCTATGCTCTAATCTTCGCATTGAGGAATATTCAAAAAGGTATATAATAACCCAAAATTTGACTGATGAGATTTTTTTTTGTTATTCAGTATAGGACAATGGGACAATGACAGAGCACACGAGTCTTTTCTAAGCATTCATGACGTCTACCTGTGCAAACATGAGTCCCTTATTTGCATTCATGGTGTATGTATGGAGATGCTACAGGACTCTTAGTTTCTGCTACCTAACTAAGGGGAGAAACATTGAAACCAAATGATCATATTAATTTGGTGAACAGATTAGCTATTGTTGATGTATTAGAGCGTGGTGCCTAATTAGATGCTTTTTTTTTTTTTTTTTTAATTTGGTCCATCATAGTTAGAAAACTGAATAAATGCACTGTGAGTTTGGAAACACTAGACATCGAGATGACGGAGTGGTAAAATTAGGGGAAGTAGAAGTTCTTAGGGTAAACCACTTTAGATACCTTGAATCAATTATACAAAATGATGGAAACATTGAAAATGATGTCATACATAGAATTCAAGCTGGATGGAAGAAATGGCGGAGTGCAACGGGGGTGATTTGTGATCGACATGTTCCTACTAAGTTAAAAGGAAAATTTTATAGGACCGCAATTAGGTCAGCTATGCTCTATGGAAGTGAATGTTGGGCGGTAAAACAACGACAATTACATAAAGCGAATGTAGCAGAAATGAGGATGCTTAGGTGGATGTGTGGTAAAACTCGTAAAAATAGATTAAGAAATATAGAAATTCAAAAGACAAGTAGGAGTAGCACCAATTGATACAAAGATTAGGGAAGGGCGGTTGCGATGGTTTGGTCACCTGCAAAGACGGCCTACAAATGCCCAACTAGAAAACTTGACTCAATAGAAACTGTAGAAATTTGACGGGGTATGGGCAGACCAAAGTTAACATGGGATGCATTAATTAAGAGAGATTTGAATGATTTGCGAAGCTCACCATCAATTGCACTTAATCGAGCACAATGGAAAAGTTTGATCCATGTAGCCGACCCTAGTTAATTTGGGACTGAGGCTATGTTGTTGTTGTTGTTGTTGTTGTTGTTGTTGTCCATCATAGTTAGTTTTTAAGCATTATTATGCCTTCTCATTGACCTCCTCCATTATTCCCTTAAACAAGCCCACCTTCTCATCAATAATCCGCATTACTAAAAACAAAATCAGCTAGCAAAGGATGTTTTTTAGTTAATGACTTTATGTTCAAATAAATTAGCAAACAAAAACAATTATAAACAGAAAGCCTACAAGAAAGATAGAGAATGGATATTCAAATTTTACGGTTTTGTCTTTCCCTGTATGCCATAAGCTTTTGTTATACTTAACCTACGGCCGAATAATCTAACTAAAAGCTTTAGGATTAACAAATGAATTACTGTAACTGAGATCAAAAGCACTATTAATTCATTCAAATAGAAGAAATGAAAAAGGTATATTGCCTGTTTTGCTAGACTTGAGTAAGTTAATTTCTCCATCTACTAAGGGACCTACATATCAACGCAACAAGAACACCGTGGAAGGAAGTAAACCCAGTTTTATTAAGGGGGTAGGTAGGGATGATCTTATGAACTTTTATTATAATAGCAATTATAGCATCAGAATCAAGTCGAGTTGGCATTATATTAAAAGTTCTGATTCAGGGACCATCAAATGCACTGTACAATGGCTGTGCAGTCGTCAACCATTCATTCGATCATGCACGCTTGTCTCAAAAGAATCATCAATCATTTGAAGTTTATGGCATAATATCTCAGTACTGATAAGGATCAAAAGTATTCCACTTGCCTTCATAATCTGAAAGAATTGGTATTCTGAGGACAATTTCATTACTAAGTCTATTTCTTCTATCTTTTACATACATGTAAGAAGCAAAGCATTTGTAAGGCTTTGCGACTCAAAAGCGAAGGCATGGTAATCAAACATATAGGAAGAAAGCAAATCAAGAAACATGTGAGACCTTTACACAATGCCATGTCAATTTGTAAGCCATTTAAACAAATATGTTACAAATCAAATCCTCAATCGATCATCCTAGATTATATGATGGGGATTTTTCGGCAGCTGCCATCCATAAAACTGGATCATAGTCACAAATTTCCGGGGCACAAGAATTCCCATACCATTCACTAAGTGGACTATTGTTTTCTAGGAATACATAATGTAGGCTAGATTATGTAAGATTGGAAAAAAGGGGAACTCCTCTGGTTTAATTACGTTGGCCAACCACCAATTAAGTCGGTCGAGAAAATTACGATCTCATTTATTGCCCCAACAACCTTCTAGTTATCGGTCCATTTCCACATCACTGTCTGCATTTAAATATTGTGTGTGGTGTAGGATCCTTTGGTAACTGAGGATTTTCGCTGTGAACAAAATTTAGTTTTAACAGTCCAGTTAACTTTTTTTTTTTTTAACTTTAGTTCTAACAGTCCACAAAAAGTTGATCAAGGTTATGTATATATCAATTGATGCAGTTATGTAACATGTTTCAGGAATATTTTTATCACTGTGGTAGCTAGTTTTAGGTTACATAGACTCTCATTAACACCATGTAATTCATTAGTTACCATTAATTACTAATCACACAAACCGGCCCTAAACCCTTAATCTGCATACAAATCTATGTATAGATCAGCACCCAGGGTTACCAACTTACTGAACACACAAACCCTAAACCCTTAATCTACAAACAAAGGCAGAACTCAAAATGAAGTTTACCTTGTCAAATGTGCGCTCCAAATAAAGTTCTTCAACTTAATGATTCCTTTCGTTTCTTCAGCAAATTTGCCATCCTAAAATCTAGGTTGGCTTTTTATGGGCCTCTTTTTATTCTTTTGTTTAAATTACAAATTATTATTTTTTTTGGTAAATACAAATTTTTGCACCCATTACTCCATGTTTGAATACTATCATGCTTCATACAAGGGCAACCCTCCCCACTTAATTATTTTCTTTCTATTTATGTAACTAAAACTCGAGACCTTACTTAAAAAAAAATTGAGTCATTTGTCATTCAAATTAACTAGTTAGTAGTCGGACTTCATAATCGTATTTAAAAAAAAAATGTTCAACTTAAAATCTATATTTTTGATCAACCGGGTCGTGCTCCCACTTACGTGAGGATGGGTAATCACTTGACACAACAAAAAAAGGGTAATTATTCCTTCACCAAAAAAAAATATATTTTAAAAAATAGAGAACGGATTTTTTAAAAAGATTTTAGAATCAAATATTAACAACAAATAGGTTAGCTGAATAGAAAAATGTTTTGCTAAACCACTTTGACACTAGTAAATTGATGTTGGAGATGTGTGTACCAAAAGTTATATCCTCGTAGAATAATTGCGACTTCATGATGAAAAATATGAGTGTGGATCTCTCCTAGGGATGCAAGTGGGGCGATGAATCCTTATGGGGAACGGGGAATCCCCGCAACGGGGACGAAGATGGAGAATTAAAACGAGGATGGAAGTGGAGATGGGGATAAAATCTCATACCCACTCATGTATGGGTACCGGAATGGGAAAAAAATATATTCACGGAAATCTCCGCGAGAAATCTCCATTGGTAATATCCGTGGGAATCTTTGTGGGTATCCTTATTCGAGATCCTCGTGGGGATTACCCATGGGGATCACTACGGAGATCCTCGTATATATCAAATACATCTATATACATTGTATATATCAATTTTATATAATATTACAAGGCTTTCACCCAAAACACTAATGATAAACAAACTCTAATGTGATTTATAATTTTAACTTATTTGGTTAATTATATGTTTTGTTTTGAATTGTTTGCAACTATATTTATATGTTATACTTTATTTGGTTTGAATTTTTAATAATTATGATCCTATGTATGTATACCATACTTTTTATAAATTTTTTGAAAAAAATTAAGTAGGAAAAAATATTTTCCCACAGTGATTCTTCGCAAATTCTCCTCAAGAATCTCCGTGGGGATCTTCGATGGGAAATGAAATGGAGAAATATTTTCCCCATGTGGACTCCCCATTACCACGGGGATTAGATAGGGATGAGGATGGGATGAAAGTTTATCCCCGCGTGGGGACGAGTATGGAGATGAGGGGAGGAGGATGAATTCTTAAGCGGGGAGGGTAGGGGATGAGGATCCCATCTCCATCCTTATCCCCTACCCTTCCCCATTTGCATCCTTAATCTCTCCCTCAATTAGTAGCCTTTTGGATTAAAAAACCTGCGCCTATGAATTAAAGGTGATTAAGCCGATAACAATATACGAAGATCCACACGTTCACATGGAGGTGCGAAAGTCTAGACTTTAGTAATATCCGTAGGCCACCTACAATAGGCGTCGATCCTTAGCACGTCCATTAATCGTAATGGATTGCTCGCTTAATCGCAAAAGTCATTGCGATTGAGCGAGCAATTGGCAGGCCCCAACGCGCATTAATGCACTAGGGGGTGCCAAAGTAGGGCTGGCAATTTAAGTCATGAAACGATTAACACGACATGACACGATACGTAATAAACATGTCGTGGGTTTGGCTTAAGTGGGTCTGGGTCATAAACATGTTAACACGTTTATACACGGTTAATAAACGAGTCATTAACGTGTCAACCTGCTTAACTCGTTTATGACTCGCTTAACACGATTAAAGAATAATGTATAAATAATAAATATGGTATAATAAATAGATTGGTACAAAAGTCATCCATTTGAATGCATGTTAATAGCATGATTTATTTATAGACATCTTTTATCATATTTTATTTTATATTTGAGAAGAAATGTTCATTTTACTTTTAATATGTTATTTATGTTTTAGATTTTATTAATAATTATTTATTAAGAAAAAATAAAACTTTTCACCAAAGTAAGACTTAGATTTTTTTTAGATGATTTTTATAATTTTGTTTATGTTATTGTTACGAGTCATTTTTACTTTATTATTAAGAGTAATAAAAACTTAAATGAAAAAGTAAAGTAAAACTAACAACTATATATAACCACATTATATTTTATTGGCTATTTTAGTATGTTTGTTCGAGTTTAATCATTTAGATATATTTTAAAAAATAGTAACCAAATTATAAAAGTTTAAATAAAATAAAAATTTTAAATACAATATTTAATAAATGGGTGACACGAATACACGACATGTTAATTAACACGACCCACTTAGACACGAAAACGATTAACACGATTAATAAACATGTCATGTAATGGGTTTGCATTATATGGGTCATGACTTGTT
Source organism: Stephania yunnanensis (assembly GCA_039657365.1). Taxonomy (NCBI): domain Eukaryota; kingdom Viridiplantae; phylum Streptophyta; class Magnoliopsida; order Ranunculales; family Menispermaceae; genus Stephania; species Stephania yunnanensis. The sequence continues at coordinate 55,807,488 of CM077584.1, forward strand.
TATGACACGACACGTTTACGACTCACCAACACGAATTGTCACCCCTATGCCAAAGTCATTTTTTTTTATTTTTTAATTACCTTTTTTTGTTTTTTATGAACAAAAAAAAAGTTTGTTACCCTTTTTTTTAAGTAAAAAAAAAAAATCTGTTGAGATTAGATGTTTTCTATCCGTTTCAAATTTTGTGTTGTTCTACTTTTGATTTCTTTATTCCATTTATTTTTATCTAAAAATTTAATTAAGTAGTTATTTTATTTTTATAATTTCAGAAATACATATTTAGATATGTAAAAATAATAATTATTTTATTTATTGGTTAATTGTAGAATATGTGATTTTTTTTAAATGCGTTGATTTAAAAAAAAAAAGTGTGCGATGTGATTGTGGGCCACATAAAATATGTAGTGAATGGTTTAATCATTGTGGGAATGAAAATAGACTAGTTGGTTGTTGTTGGACTTTAGGGAGTGAGTTGGTTGTTGTTAGAGTAGAGGGATTAATTTGATCGTATTGCTAATGAAATGATGATGTGGCACTCCACTATAATTTTCCTTGTCCACGTAGGATAATCATAGAATAAGTTAATCCCACCAGTTCCATAGTGAGGCTATCGGACAAATCGAAATTAAATTCGATTATTACTGGTCTTTTTTTTTATAACCGTGTGGCGAGATTATATTCACTAATTACTGGGCTAATTATTAACCACGCAGCAACACTCCTTTAAGATCTTTGTAAGCGTATTTCTTTTTCTTAGGTCTTATTACAGACCAAAAATGCATTCCCAAATCCAAATTGTAAATGCATACATTATGCATACAGAATATTTTGTGTAGTTCCGGCATAATTCCTTGGCAAATGTAGTATTTAAGGATCCTAGGGAGTATTCACTTTATATATAGTATAGTGATTTTTTTTTACCAATATATAGTATTGATTTTTTTACTGATATGTTTTTGGGTTCTCTGGCTCTAAACTCCTAGCTAGTTTCTATTTTAGTGTGTTAGATAATTAGAAAGTTTAGTATGTAGTTAAGTTTTTAATTATTTATTGGGTTTAGGAAGTTTCTATTTTGTTTTGTGCTTATTTTTTGGACAATGCCTATTTATGTGTTTAAGTTAAAATTGTAAATTTGGTGTATATATAAAGACCCATAAATTAATTTATACATATGCAAGTTTTGAGAAGTTTTGATGAATGAAAATAAACTTTTGTGAGATTGTTTGCTTCTGTTGTGCGTGAAGTTTTTTCCAAAAAGTGGTATCAGAGACAGGTTCAATTTTTTGGGTTTGAAGGTTAATTGTTCAAGATGAGGAACAAGAAAAAAAAAAAAAAAAGTGAGAGGTTGTGTGGTGTTGAAAAAAAAATTGCGACTAAAGTGGATTTTGGGGTGTGTTTGATAGCAAAGAAAATGAAAAAAATCATAGAAAATGTCTACTTTTTTGGTGTAACCATTTTTTCTATTGTTTGATAACTTTGTAACTGCACTGAGAAAAAAAACCACATTACCCTATTTTCCTCATTTATTTTCTCATCTTTTAGTGTGGATAATTGAAAATCTCTCCATCTCTCTCACGAACTGGTCATTTCTTCCACCCAAACAAACTTGGCATCTGCTACTATTTCGTGGATATACATTCTTTCTTTCTCTCTTCGTATCCGGCTCCGTCACCAACATCATCGTCGAGCCGCCCGACATCGACGATGATTTAGATGAGCACCCGCATTGAACCATAAAAGAAATTTTTTTTCTCGTGCAATCAAACAAGTATGAGAAAATTTTCTTTATAAAATTCTCTCAAGAAGATTTGCTAAAAAAAAATTTCTCATTGAAGATTCTTTTTACTATTAAACATACCCTTGGTGTGTGAGTGAGTTATTCCATCGTTGAAGTTCTTCTAGAACAACAATGAGTTGGGGAGGTTCTTGGAGCGTGTACATGTTTTATTGAGATCACATTGGACAAAGAGTTGTATAGATTGATGATTGATTGGGAATGTCTTGGTTCAATTTTTGAAGTTGTGTGGATTGTGCTTGCTAAGATCTTAAATTTGTGGAGGTTGGTATGTTAATTGGTTGCTTGAAGGACATGTTTGTTCAAGATGGAGCTTTATCCGAGATTGAGTGTTGAGTGAAGAGTTTCAACCATTGTATTAGATTGAATGATTGAATGTTCTTGCTGCAATGTGATTGTTTGATTGTTTACTGTTGCTGAGTGGATGTGTGACGACCCAAACCCCGGTAGGCCTAAACCGCCCGGCCTAGACCATCGTCAAACCCTTTGAGATGACCCAATGAGTCAGGCGACGATCTAATAAGCCTTAACATGCGGAACAACATCAATAACTATCTACAAATAGACAACTAGGGTATAAAAACGTGGAAATAAAAACCTTCTATGTCTATAAGGTGTGGAATAATAGGTAGATAGTCATTACAACTTGAACAACTAAATACAAGTTCTACGGGCTTCAAGGTCTATCCATTTAAATCCCTGCTTTATTACATGTTCAAGTAAAACATAATAGATTACTTAATACATCCAACTCGCATAAGAAAATGAAATTTTCTATGCCCTTTCCTTTCTTTAATGCAGCTGACGAGGTACCTGGAGGGGAAAGTAGAAAGGTGAGCAAAAGATCCAACGAGCTCAGTAAAGTGAGGACCCGCTTTACCGTTAATCCTCCAAATAATACCGAATGCAATATAATTAACGTGCATTAATAAGTAAAAAGATACATAAATAATAATCTTAACTCAGGGATATCAAGAAATAATCATTTAAATAAGCAAGAATAATAGATATAAATGCAAGTCATGGTTTTTTATTATGCCCAAATACCATTGACATCATTACAGGTGACTGATTTCCCGCTCCTGGTGAAGATAGACCCAGTAACCGATACATTGACCTTTGTGTCGTTTAGTTGAGCTTTTCAACATAAGTAGTGTTTGTCCAAGCCATCACCTTTAGATATACCCTTAATCGTCCCATGCTTCCTTGAGAATGGCATTAACCAATAGTCTCCCCAAGTCTTTCATGTTAATATCTACTAACACGGTCATGTAAGCCACTACGAACATGAAGAATAATAATTAGAGGGAATCAAGATGCTCGCAGCTGTAGCTCATGTATCCATGAGTTAGCAACAACCAAAACATTTGAGTAACAAGTGTGATTCTCGCAATTACGAGTTATCATATAAGTATATGCATGCAACAATAGCTTATAGCAAGAAATTATGTCAATAGCTGTGAAGGCCCAAGGCCATACCCCTGTCGGTCTAAGCCAGCGGGGTGGGCTCCTCCGAGACAAGTTGGGCTCCTCCGAGACCCCCAAGGCAGTGTGGGTGCACCTATGCGACCTCCCACACCATCTTCATCCCCCCATTTATTTCATAAATGGGTGCAGTCTTTCATTTCCTACGATTCGAAACCGAGACCTGGAGGCTTAAGTATTTGATTTTCCCAAACCGTGTACCAATTGAGTTGCTAGCTACGAGAAAGCTTCACAGAATTTAGTTTTTTTTGTATATATTTTACGAGTGCTGATTGTTTTATTTTGATGTTTTATTCAATTGAAAACTACATTGTGTTATCATGGTTTATTGTTGTTTGTTCATGTTGAATAATCGTGATTTATGCGTGCATTTTGAGATTATTTGAAAACCCGTTGAGTTGGTTCACTTGGGTTTTTCTATGAAGACCGATTTAGTTGGTTCATAGGGGTTTTGCTATGATGAATGGTTGAGTTGGTTCACCGGGGTTTAGGGTTGCAAGTGGGCAGGGAATCCTCGTTCCCCGCGGTGCACCACCTCGGTAAGGCAAGGAATCCCCACCTTTTGCTCCCTAATGGGTGGGGCACGGGGCAAAATCTTACCCCGCCAGGTGGGGACAATAATTGTTCTCGCCCCGTGAGGATTCCCCGCCTCATATCCTTTGCATAGAATTCTCCATTTTTAATGTTCTTACAAAAAAAAAATTATAAAATTTTTTTACTTAAAACCTATGTAATATATGGAATGAAACTCAAGATCTCCAACAATAAAATTTATTTTTACCATTAAATTAATTCTATAATATATATATGTTATATCATAAAGATATATAAAATTATATTTAGAACATCATTCAAATATATTTGTCATACTAGATTTGGAAATCTTATATATCGAATTAAGTATGATAACTTATAACTCAATCAACAAAATAAATCCGCATTAATCCTTCAATTTGAGAAAAATAGTTTCTTAAAAAAATTGAGAAAGTAGTACTTAAGTGCCAAAATAACCAAGGAATGAAGATCAAAATAAGTATTTTTTACAAAATCGATAGGGCATCGCTGGGATTCACCTGGGGGGGCGTGTGGGGGCAAAGTTCGCACCGTGGGGAATTTGCGAGAATAAATCTCTGGCTCGCACCCCGCGGGGACGGGGACAGTAATTAGATCCCCGCTCCGCCCTGCCCCATTTGCAACCCTAACCGGGGCTATCTGTGTTTACATTTCTACTTACGTACATAATTGTTGATGTTTTTCAATTATTTACCTTCTGCTTTGGGTTTTGTATTGTTTACATTTCTACTTTCTACGATAGCATAATGCATGTCTTGATGTTTTTCGATTTATTTCTCTTGGATTACTCGCTAGATTCGTTTGAGGTTTTGTATTTCTTTACCTTCATATTCGTAGGATTTATATGATATTTTCTATGGGTATCGAGAGGATAGAAACATTATACATGTATAAACTTTTGCATGTCTCATAGTTTTATTTAATGTTTTTATTTAAGACCGAATATTGTATAGATTTTATCAAAAACACAAGCCATCTTCCCAACTGGATTACTAAAAGACATTAGATTTAGGGTTTACGATTTGGTGATTTTCCAAACCACCACCAAACCGCGAACCACCAAAACTGCAACCAAATCGAACCACGGTTTGCGCGGTTTGATCGGTTTGGTTTCGCGGTTTTGGTGCGAAGTAGCGGTGCGAGGCGGTAGTGCGGCGCAGCGATGAGACGGGCGGAGCGCCAAGAAGCGGCGCGAAGGGGCTCGCAGAGGCGCTCCAAAGAGCAGCCGGACGAACGGCGCGACACCGGCGAAGGCCGTGGACGCACGGCATCAGCGATGGCGACGTCTCAGCATCAGTGGCACTGCAGCGATAGAGCAGATGCGGCTGGGCCAGAAGCGATGGCGGATTGGCGACGCGACGAGCGCGGCGACGGCGACGCGGAGGTTGCGTGGGGTAGTGCGGCTGTAGATTGGTCGGCGCGGGAACAACACCAGCGACTCCGGCGGCGGCTGAGAGGAGAGAGGAGCCGGCGGGGAGATGAGAGAGGAGCCGGGAGTGACGGGAATGAGGAGCGGGAGAGGAGAGAGGTGAGGGAGTGGATTTTTTTTTGTTAGCTTTTTAGGGTTTTTGGTTTATATTTACCAAAATGCCATCGGTTTGGTTAAACCGCGGTTTTTTCAAAATGAAAACCGCGACCAAACCGCGATTCTGCGGTTTTTACGTTTTCCAAACCGCGACCAAACCGCGAGTTTTAAAAACCAAACCAAACCGTGCGGTTTGGTCGGTTGGGCGATTTGGGCGGTTTTTCGAAAACCGCTGCCCACCCCTAGTCGCAGGGCATCATAGATAAGCATTTTATGATGTGGTAGGACTTGATGATGTGTGATGTAACATGGTGGTGTCCAGGGTTGTTTAAGGATTTGCCACTCGATTACTTTATAATATGAAAGATACACTAACTTAGACTACTATCTCCCAAAAATGTTAGTAAATATAAATATATTCAACTTTAAACACAAGTAAAGAAGCTTTATTTCATTCCAAACAATGAACACATAAATAAGAACATCCTTATATATTTTCAAAAGTATAAACCATGTGGCATATATATACAAAACCCAAAAGTATAAACTATGTGACATATAGATACAAAATAACAAACTATGCTAACTAGCCAACATATTTTCATCTATATCTATAGGAAAATGATTGGTTGACATTTGTGGGAACACAAATGGGGCGCATAGCCTACGTGACGCACATGTGGCGCCTCCTTTACGTACTTTATGGTGGGTCCCACATCAAAAAAAAGACGCCATATGTGCGACACTAGGTTGTATGCCCCATTTGTATCAACCAATCATTTTCCATATCTATATATAACTACATGTATTATATTATATTAATGAATCATGATAAATAAAAAACAAACTACATAATTATATAATTTATGACTTCTAAATGTAATCATGATAATTAATCAAAACTATTTTAATTATAATGATTTGCAAATATATTAAATATTCAATTTTTATGACTATATTATGTATTATGCATTAAATAATTAGGTATTGCATTAGATTAAAATTTATAGTTTATTATAATAAACTATTTAGTAAGGTAGATTTAGTTATAATTACATATTTTGTAGTGGTGTACGTCATCTACTATGTTAATTGCAAATATAAAATATGTATCTATCATATTACATTATTTATAAAGCATAAATGGTAATTTAGTCTTAATAAAAGTCTTAGGTAGATAGAATTAAATTTTATTTTGAAATATTACCTTCATTTAGTTACAAATTATTAGATAGTATATGGAATGCATAAGATTTTTTAAAACTTAATACATCCCCACCCAAAAAAAAACTTAATGCAAATACAAATCTAGTAAAGAATAAATATGATTCAGCACATGTTCATGACAATTAAGCATGACTAGTGCAGTGGTTCACCTACTGAAGGGTTGAGTTGATTGTGAGGGGTTCGGGGCAAGGGTAATCCCTGTCCCCGTCCCGCTGGGCAACTTTCTCTCCTCGCCTCACCTCGTTCCACCCCAATTGCAACCATATTTTGGTCTATATATAAAGGCTCATATATTAGTTTGTATATATACAAGTTTTGAGAAGTTTTGATTAATGGAATAAACTTTTGCGAGATATGTAACGACCCTAAAATCTAATTTTTTTATGTGTCATGTCAGGGTCGTATGTAGGATCCACTCGTCGTGATCCGTATATCCAAATCTCAGGTATAGACACTGAGGTATGCTATTTTTGTGTGATGTTTGTATTATTTATTATTCAAAAGATTGAACAATTTAAAATAGTTAATTTCAGAAATGTGTAGGTAAGATCTTACCTCGAGTTTCGTGTCAGTTGGCGGTAGTCAAGGTTGAGATTGGGTTTAATTTTGTGTAAGTTTGGTTAGATATGGCAAGAGAATTGGTTTGCGAGAGTTGGGTATGTCATGGATGAAGTCAAGATTTTTAGGGTTTTGGTGTAACCAAAATCCAGTATTTTGGACATTTTATGAAAATTGATTATTTTGTCGAGAGTTTGGTTCAATTTGGTGAAAACGGGATAAAAAACGAGCATCGAAAGTCAAAACATGTCAAAATAAGACTTTCAAGAATCAATAAATAAAAAAAATTAAGGGTTTATATATAAATATATAAAACATGAAATGAAAAATAAAAAAATAAAAATAAAAAACTCATTTGGTTTCCATTCACCAGAACGTTCATTTTATTCGTCCCTAAACCCCTCCATTTGGATTTTTGCTCGTGGAGCTTCCAACATCCGATTTTCACTTGGTTTTTTTTTTTGCAAAATCGTAGATATCATAAGACGGTCAATTCAAGCTAAGTTTCCGCGGCAAAAACGAGGTATTCAGCCCACAATATGGTAAATTCTCAATGTCGAGCATTTTTCCTCAATTCAATTTGAATTCTCACGATTTCTCAATTTCTTTCGCGGGGTTTCGATAGAAATTGGTATGAATTGTCGTTAATTGGTTTATTGGATTGATTTGCCTCAATTTGGGATAAATTTCACCAACATGGGCTAAGGTTTTGGTGATTTGAATTAATGCAATTAAGTTGATAACTGTTTTGGAGATGTTTTTATAGTTGATATTGATTTATATTGGTTTCCGAATGAATTAATTATACAATTAGACTCCATGAGCGATGGAGATATTTTGGTGTTGGTATCGAGTGGTTTCATGGCATTTATTATTGAGTTTTGAGGATTTGGAGACATTTTCTAGTTGAAAATAAATAAAGTTTGTCAAGTTGACATGTTATATTAGGAAATTCGTAACTTCTCCATTTGTGATCTATTTGAGTATTCTTGGAGTATATGGAAAGTACGTCATGAGTACTACAAGTTCCTTTTTGGTTGTCATGACAAATCATGAGGTTTTTAGAGTTAAAACCATAACTCTATTGGGCTAGTTGATAATACTTTGAAATTATTATAAAATATTATTTTTAGAAATAGCTCTAGAGCGTACTTTGGTCGCAGTATTTGTATGGTTTAAGAGTTCTAAACCAAGGATATTGGACTTGAATTGATACTAAATGATATTAGAAAATCTAAGGAAGAAATACGGAGGTTCGAGAACGCATTTTAGAGTGTTGGGAGGTCGGATAGGTTAGGAATAAGCGTGTGGATCGAGGTAAGTAAACCAACTAGGAAATGCACGGTTATTTCATTTTAAGCTATTGAATATTGTTGTTCCTTGCTTTGTTATCCATCCTTAGAAATTCCATTCTAATTGAGTTGTCCAAGGGCAAGTGAGTCAACGGTGATCCTTGGAAGGAGTGGCTGACTGAGGTAACATACTAGAGTCATGACCTCGGGATGCACTGCACTGCACTGGATACTGATTTTGATGGGGTGTGAGTTCTTAGCGTGGTTGTTTCAGGAAGTCTCATTATCTCGTAGGTTTAGGACTTGTGAGTGTACCGAGTCCTAGAACCCGAGTCTTAATATTTTGCCAAGACTCAATGACTTATTAGTCGGGACTACTTGCGCCTCTCTGTTTACATTTTTGGACACTCATGTATTGATTGCGTTAACTTTATTTAGAGTCTTTTTTTTATTCATGTGTCCTTATATATTTTCTTGTTATCTGCATGAATATGGACTAATTTATGTATTTCGAAATGTTGTTTAGTATCCTATTGGTGTTACTTACCCGCGCTCGTCATTCTCGTGTTTGATTGAGTGCGGATCTACAATCGAGTAAAGGAAAGGGTCCAGCATTAGGAGATCTACTTTAAGGACTTTGGAGTAGCCTTTCCCCTCGTATTTTTGTAGCTTTTGTATTACTTACGTATGTTGATTTTTATCACATGGGTATATGGGTTTTGTGAGATGTTTTATGACATGGAGTATATGCAGGGTTTCCACACTCTAGGTTGTCCTGACTGATTTGTGTAGAGTTGTTTAGATTTGTTTAAGTTGAAATCGTTTCTGCATAAACTTTGATAAATTACAAATTTGAGTAACTCACTATGAATAATGAAATATGGTTAGGAAGGCTGACTAGGCTTGCATTGACGTCGCGAGGATTGACTCGGGGTCCACGTAAGTTTAGGCCGAGCAGGGCCCAGTTTGGGTTCTGGAACTAGGCCGTCAAAGTTGGTATCAGAGCCTAGGTTTAGAGACCTAGATCGTTTAAGGCAATATGATACCAACACAGTTGGTATCAGAGTTGAAGTTTTAAATACTCGACTCTTGATTTAAATCACAATCCATTAAGACACAAACCAGCGGAAGTTATGAATTGTTGAAACTTAGAATGGAACCTTATGATCTTGACTTATGCCTTAGTTGGGATGTGATGAGAGCTTGGGATGTAAAATTTGAATATATTAGCTATTTGATGTATTGTATATTGCTATTATCGATAGCTATGTCCTGATCGAGAAATCGCATTCTTTGTAGATTGCGATGGCCGATCAGCCTGAGATCAGTAATATCGGTCCGAGTGACGTTCATGAGAGGTTGGATGAGATGCCCCAGCTGGTCACCTTACATGGCTAGCAACTTCAGGAGATTCTCCGACTTTTGAGAACAAAAGCTACAACATCGTTTTCTACATCCGCAGCCGCAGCACTAGTACTCAGGTCGGGAATGTGCCGACATTACAGCCGCCATACGCTATTTGATCAAGCATAAAGACCGACCAGACTTGAGGGAGTACAAGTTCAAGCTGAGAGAGTACCATCTATTCCTGATACACCGACGGATGATACACCGAGCATGCCCACTGATGGGAAAGGCAGTCTCGCGAGCTTGAGCGACATCACTCGGAAACGTTTCACGATGGTACGGATCTTGGAGCAGCATAGAAGTTTATGAGGAGTCACGAGAAGATTCATGACGTCTTGCCACACCAGAGCATATGAGGTCAAGCATCTCATCAGCTTCGTTGTTCGGAGAGGCTGACGTGTGGTGGCGTAGCATGGTGGCTATGAAGGGAAGCCCAAGGACTAGGCTGAATTCAAGGAGAAGTTCAATCAGAAGTATTTCCCTCCCTCGGTCAGGAATATGAAGATGACCAAGTTTCGGAACATCCGATAGGCAGCTGACGAGATAGTGATGCAGTATATAGGCCGATATTTGCGGTTGATGGACTATGTTGGAGGTATCGCTGATACGGACGCTGACCGAGCCTACTACTTCATGAATGGCCTGTTGAGTGAGATCAGGTTTATGGTGGTGACCACAGCTTCAGGAACCTTATAGGAGGCATATGAGAGGAGTTTGGCCAGTGAGACTTTTCTGAGCACGCGCAGTGGTATAGTAGTCGCAACTCCACCGCCAACACGGCCATATGTCAGACTAGGTGGTGATGGGAGGAGGACAAGACCTAGATAGTGCAGGTCGAGAGATCGAGCTCAGAGTGTAAGGTTTGTTGCATCTCCACCACCTGCAGCGCGTACTGCGCCAATACCATTTGCTCCAGTATAAAGTTATATCATCACACCACAACTATCGACACCGTCAGGTTCTCAACGACAGTTGTATCAGAGGACTAAGAGTAGTGGCAACGCAATGGCAGAGGCAGAGGAAGTGGTCAGGGGCAGAGGTATGGACGGGGACAGAGTGTTCCATCTTAATCGGGATCTCAGCGTACTTGTTGGCAGTGTGGACAGCCAGGTCACTTCGCCATTACGTATTTCAAATAGGGGTGGCAAAAAACCGGGTATGGACGGGTACGGGACCGGACACTTTTAATAATGACTAAAAATAGTGTCCGGACCCGTACCTGTTTTCGAAATGGATATTTTTTTTTTGTCCGGACCCGTATGTTTTTAAAATATACAAGTCCTGTTTTTTGTCCGGTCCCCTTTTTTAATAAAATAAATAAATTATTTCACTTAATTATTAACAAAAATACATAATTTTTATGTTGTCATGTCCAAATCCGGGTACCCGTTTTTAAAAACTTTTGTTTGGACCCGGACCCATTTTTTAAAATGAACAAAAAAAACATTTCCGAACCCGTATTAATTTTCAAAAAATTATGTCCAAACCCATTTTAAACGGATACGGACAAATACGGACAAACGGAACCGGGACAAACGGAACCGGGCACATTTTGCCACCCCTAATTTCAAAGTATTATCAACTAGCCCGATAGAGTTACGGTTTTAAGAAAACCTCATGATTTGTCATGACAACCAAAAAGGAACTTGTAGTATTCATGACTTACTTTCTATAGACTCCAAGAATACTCAAATCCGATCACAAACGGAGAAATTACATATTTTTTAATATAGCATGTCAACTTGACAAACTTTATTTATTTTCAACTAAAAATGTCTCCAAATCCTCAAAAATGAATAATAAATGCCACGAAACCACTAGATATCAACATCAAAATATTTCCACAACTCGTGAAGTCAAATTGTATAATTAACTCATCCGAAAACCTAATATAAATCAATATCAACTATAAAACATCTCTGAAGCAGTTATCAACTGAATTACATTAATTCAAATCATCAAAACTCTAGCCCACGTCGGTGAAATTTATCCCAAATTGACGCAAATCAATCCAATACATCAATTAACGACAATTCATACCAATTTCTATCTAAACCCCGCGAAAGAAATTGAAAAATTGCGAGAATTCAAATTGAATTGAGGAAAAATGTCCGACATTGAGAATTTTCCAAATTGCGGGCTAAATACCTCGTTTCTGCCGCCAAAACTGTCACGGCCTAAATCTATAACCCCGTTTTAATTCCTTAATCAGGATCATCAACCCTTGACGTGGGACCTACATTGTGATACGTACGCCGACCGAAGCACGTGGCCGAGGTATATGATATTTTTGTATTGATATATGCCTAGTGTTATGTATCGTGTAGACTTACTAAGTCGATTTGTACAGTTGTAGGCGTCGAGACGAGAAGTGGGACATGCCTCGATATACGCGTCGACTCGGGTATCGAGTAGTTGACGGGACCGAATATTAGGTCAGGGAAACGAAAACACACAAAGTGAATAAAAATTTGTCAAGTAACTCATATGGAATAGATATTAGGTGACTAACGACGCGATGGTACGCAGATATCACGGTTCGGATACGAAATCGGGCGTCGAAACGCCGAAAACACAGACAAGTGTCTTAGTGGTGTCACAATTAGGTGTCAACACACACTTGTCACAATTTCATCTAACACTTGTTCATCTTTCCACTACGTGCCACCACCCCACCTACCCACTTACAACACACACGCACACACACACACACACACACACACACACACACACACACACACACACACACACACACACACACACACACACACACACACACACACACACACACACACACACACACACACACACACACACACGACGAGGAAGAATACGAGGAAAGGAACAGGAGAGAGAGAGAAAAACCGGGAGAGAGTGAGAGAGACAGAGACAGAGCTCGACTTGAACACAAGGTGAGTGGATTTTCCATTGATGTTGTGATTCTTCGTGTTGTTGGTGTCGGGTGGCGAACTCGGACGAACTGCCATGGCAGTTCGTCCGAGCTCGAGGAAGGCAGGGGAGTAGTCACCCCTACATAAGCGACCCAACCTGGGGTTGGGGATGGACGCCAACCCCAGCGACGAATGGAAAAAAAAATTGTTGCTCTCGATCGAACCAGTAGATCGGGAGGAAGAAAATGCACACACGCGAGCGCGCACGAGCGTGCGGGCGGTGTGCACTCTCCCTAATCGCTGGGCCGGCCCCCGGGCCGACGGACTGTTTCAGTAGGCCGGGTCGGGTCGACCCGTTTGGATCGACTCGACCCAAACAGAAATAAAAAAAAAAAAAAAGAGAAAAAAGGAAAAAAATGGAAAAAAAAATTAGGAAAATTCCAGAAAATAGGAAAAATATATTTGTGACACAAATCAATAGAAATTCAAGATTTTTCATAAAAAGTGAAGAATTCGAAAGTCGGTCGAGACGTTATACGGGGGTTTTACCTCGAAAAACGCGAAACGGGCCGAATGACCGAAAATAAATAAGAAAAGCGTTTCAAAATTTTCTCGACTTCGATTTGGCCTAAGTGAGACATTATTGAATGTTATGGAGTCATGGGAGAGCGAATACAAGATTCGGAGTTACGGGAGGCCAGTAAAGCTAGGACTTTACTTTGGTTGTGTGAGTATACCCAATGATAATTTTACTTGGCATTTCATTCCTATTAATTGTTGTTCTTGTATAGTCCTTTTGACTAATTCGCCTTTGTACTCTTATATCATGTGTTCTTTGTGTCTATGCTCACTTGATGAGTCTAGTTTGCATGATATCCATTCATTTGATTTCGTTCATTGATTCTATCCCATGATATGTCTATTCTCGTTGTTTCAAATGTGAATTGAATGATAAATAGCATGCTATTAAGCTAGTAAATATCTTATAAATGTTTAAGAGGACTTGTATTCTTTATTTGTTTAGGTGTGTAATTGTGCCTATGCCTTGACAATCCATACCTAGTATTTCTTGAAATTTAAAAAGTAGTTTTTGCATTTAGGTCCCATACTCGATCGATGTGTGCGTGACTCACGGGGTTAGAGTCCCTGGGGATGTCGGCACCTGTTACTTGACATTGTATGACACTCAGGGTTAGAGTCCCTGAGGTGGTCTACACACCGGGTTAGAGTCCCTGGTAATACTTGGGTTAGAGTCCCTTGTGCTCTATGATGATGGAGTCGGAGTGACACGTTTCACTGCCGACTGGACCTAAATCACTACTATTTAGCCTAGTGTCAGTATCACTTGTTTAACTCTGGTATTTACTCACATATGGTTTATTTTCCAGTTTTCTCATTTATATGCTTTTAAATACCATTTGAATATTTGGAAATGCAAATTAAACTTGTAGTCGGGGGATTATTGTTTTATTCTTGTACTCACCGTCCTTTTTATGATGGTGGGTGCTGAGCCGTTTACCAGCAAGCTGGGCAAAGAGAAGATCGGCGATTATCCCTGAGCCCCGGCGCGCACTGCATCGATTGTAGATCTTTTTTTGATATTTTGATTGTATATGTTATATACATCTTTCAGATACTATTTGGGGTGCTATATTGGGTTGAGCGTTAGTTCCCCCACTTGACTTAGACTATTTTGTTGTTTCATTACATTTTGAGGACTTTATATATGTGATGTCATTTCCTGGTTTTCCACACTTAGGGTTTTATAAATGGCTTCCGCATAAGTTACCCTTTGCTTCTGCATAATCAATAAGAATTTCGCTAATTAATTAATTAACTTTAAATTTTAATTTACTTATCATGAACACGAGAAAAGAGACGTTTAGGTTGTAAAGGCTGACTAATACATAGTTAAGTCCTACGTGGATATGATTAGGGCTAATTACGGGATTAGGCCGAGCGATGCCCAAGATTAGGAGATGGGCCGTCACAGTTGGTATCAGAGCTTAGGTTCAAACGAACCTAGGGGAAAGTTTAATGGCTTAAGACATTGTGATACCAACGTCACAGTTGGCATCAGAGCCTAAAAGTTTTTGAGAATCTCATAGCTTAAGACATTGTGATACCAACGTCACAATTGGTATCAGAGCGCCTAGTTACTAGAACCTTAAGGATAAATAAGAAAAACACGAACTCGTATAAAGCACAAACCTTAGAAGTGGAAACCAGATGATCCTTGCCTAGGAACTATTTTGTTGGGAATTGAGTGAAGGTGAGCCAGGGTGTTTTCTTTATATACATGTTAATTGTTATATGTACAGGAATAGAAGGTACGTCCCATAGTAGCTGATTCACGTACAATTATCTACTTGAAGACACCAATGGGGGATTCGCGCAAGACCGGAGACACCAGAGCTAGCGACAGTCAGCCTCCCACCGTATCAATTGACAATTTTTCAGAGGTTGTCTGACCGGATGACCACTCAGGAGAGACATATCGCCGAGATCATCGCGTACATATCAGCACAGATGACTTACTGGTTTCGACCACCCCCGTCACTGCAGCTACTACTATAGCACCCCCGACCACAGAGACTCCTACTACACCAGCCACTACTACTACTGTAGAGGCACGAGCACCAGTACCACCTGTAGAGCTAGCGACACCACGTCCACCAGCACTACCGGTCATCACGGTACCAGCAACAGAAGCAGTAGTAGACACGCCCATTCCCGCCATATCTGATATCACTAGCTTGTCAAAGGACGCCAAGCTAGTGAAGGAGTTCATTAGACTCAGGCTAGTGTACTTTTCGGGAGAGAGGGACCACGACAAGATCGAGAAGTGGATCCTATCGCAGGAGAAGCTGCATCTACTACTGGGTATTGAGGACAGACTCCAGCCAGTTCTTTCATACTACACACTAGATAAGGGTGATGATGTTTGATAGCGCACTATAGTGGCTAGTCGAGGCAGTTTCACATCATGGGCAGACTTCAAAGTAGAGTTTTACAAGCAGTATTTTTCCGCTTCGATGTTGCAGAGGTTGAAGAAGAAGTTTATGAGCTTGAGACAGGCCGAGGGGGAAACAGTGATGATGTATCGCGACCGATATGGTTACATGAGGCAATTCGAGGGAGACTTGGTGAAGAAATACGCAGATGACGCCTTTTACTTTGGAGATGGACTAAGGCCAAATATAGCTAGACACATCATTGGCACTGGGGCTTGCACTCTGCAGGAGATCTATGAAAGAGCATTCGCCCAAGAGACTTATGAGCTGGGCAGAGAGGAGGTGAGAGTAGCAGAGGGTTACGATCAGAGTTCAGACTACGACAGGAGGCAGAGGGGTAAGGGACAGAGGGTAGGGGATAGGGGTACACAAAGGGGTGGGGCACCCATTGTCCATATTTCAGAAGTGCCCTACACACCTCACCCTGCACCTACATAGACATATGGCGGAGCTCCCTTACCACCTTCCACCAGACAGACATTGCCAGTTCCACCAGCACCGCGACAGCAGCAACAGGTAGAGCAGCGTCATCAAATCACTTGTTGTAGATGTGGTTAGGTGGGACACATATCTAGGGAGTGCACACAGCCGACAACACATCCCCCACAGCAGGGCAAAGAGAGAGTTCACATGGTCGCACAGCCAGATGCTGGAGTGACACACAGCCTAATCGAGGGTACAGTATTCGTTTATGGTAGAGACTTATATGCATTGTTTGACTATGGATCCACCGTTTCTTTTATTTCTGGTCGCATGTTAGGCATATTAGGATTGACACCTGTTAGGATTAGCGTACACCTGATTTTGAACATCGCAAACCTGGGGGATTACTACAGCCGCTTCCCATTCCTCAATGGACATTGGAAGACATCTCTATGGATTTTGTCAGAGGACTGTCGAGGAACACTAGGAGACATGATTCAATCTAGGTTATAGTTAACAAACTGACGAAGTTTACTCATTTCCTACCAGTGGCATCGCATTACACATTCAATCAGCTGAGCGTACTATTCGAGAAAGATATTATCAGGCTGCACGTGGTACCATTAACGATCAAGTCAGATCGAGATGCTACGTATACGTCCAGGATGTGGCAGAGTATGCAAGAGCAGTACGGTACGCGCCTACAGTTCAGTACGGCTTTCCATCCTCAGACCGACGGGCAGACTGAGTGATTGATTCAGGTCCTCGAGGACATGTTGCGGGCATGCATGTTGGAGTTTGACAGATTTTGGGCGGAGTACCTACCGTTGTGTGAGTTCGCTTATAACAACAGTTATCAGGCTAGCATTGAGATGGCGCCATTCGAGGCTTTGTATGGCAGACCGTGTCGCTCGCCATCGTGTTGGGCTGACCCAGAGGACCGGGAGATAGTGGGGCCTGAAATTGTTGTTGACTATACGGAAAAGGTCAAATTGATCCGTCAGAGACTCAAAGGAGCACATGAGAGACATAAGAGATATGCAGATAAGTATCGCGGTGATCTCACGTATTTCGATGGAGCTTTTGTCTATTTAAAGGTTTCCTATCAGAAGGGCCTTCAGAGATTTGGGGTGAAAGGCAAGCTTGCACTAAGGTACATCAGGCCTTTCATGATTAAGAAACGGGTCGGGAAAGTGGCATACGAGCTTGAATTGCCTCCACAGATGTCAGGGGTCCATCCAGTGTTCCGCATTTCGATGCTTCGACTAGCCGAGTCGAAGGCAGGCGTGCGACCGACAGTTGACTTGAGTCAGATCGACCTAAGCGAAGACATCTCTTACGAGGAACAGCTCATTCAGAACCGTAACTTAAACTTAATTTCGAGGAAGAAATTTTCATTTTGTTGGGAATATTTGTCATGGCCTAAATCTCTAACCCCGTTTTAATTCCTTAATCAGGATCATCGACCCTTGACGTGGGACCTACACTGTGATACGTACGCCGACCGAGGCACGTGGCCAAGGTATATGATATTTTTATATTGATGTATGCCTAATGTTATGTATTGTGTAGACTTACTAAGTCGATTTGTACAATTGTAGGCGTCGAGACGAGAGTCGGAACACACCTCGATATGCGTGTCGACTCGGGTACCGGGTAGTTGACGGGACCGAATATTAGGTCAGGGAAACGAAAACATACAAAGCGAATAAAAATTTGTCAAGTAACTCATATGGAATAGATATTGGGTGACTAACGACGCGATAGTACGTGGATATCACGGTTCGGACGCGAAATCGGGCGTCGAAACGCCCGAAAACACAAACAAGTGTCTTAGTGGTGTCACAATTAGGTGTCAACTCGTACTTGTCACAATTTCATCTAACACTTGTCCATCTTTCCACCACGTGCAACCACCCCCCACCACCACATACACACACACACACACACACACACACACACACACACATACACACACACACAACACACACACACAACCGAGAGCGATGAAGAATAAGAAAAGGAAAGGAACGAAAAGAGAGAGAGAATCGGGAGAGAGAGAGAGAGAGAGAGAGAGAGAGAGAGAGACGAGCTCGACGTGAACACAAGGTGAGTGGATTTTCCATTGATGTTGTGATTGTTCGTGTTGTTGGTGTCGGGTGGCGAACTCGAATGACGCCATGGCGGTTTGTCCGAGCTCAGAAAGCGCGGGGAGTAGTCACCCCTACATAAGCGACTCCAACTCGGGGTTGGAGATGGACGCCAACCCCGGCGACGAGTGGAAAAAAAAATTGTCGCTCTCGATCGAACCAGTAGATCGGGAGGAAGAAGATGCACACGTGCGCGAGCGTGCGCGCGTGTGCACCCCTTACTGGGCCGGGCCCAAAACGGGTCAGGCTCGGTCCACGCGCGCACCCCTTACTGGGCCGAGCCTGGACTCGTTACAGTGTCCAGGCCGAGTCGGGTCCGACCCGTTTGGATCGACTCGACCCAAAAAAAAATAAAAAAAAAAAAAAAAAGAGAAAAAGGGAAGAAATATGGAAAAAAAATTTAGGAAAATTCCAAAAAAATAGGAAAAATATATTTGTGACCCAAATCAATAGAAATTTGAGATTTTCATAAAAAGTGAAGAATTCGGAAGTCGGTCGAGGCGTTATACGGGGGTTTTACCTCGAAAAATGTGAAACGGACCGAATGACCAAAAATAAATAAGAAAAGTGTTTCAAATTTTCTCGACTTCGATTTGGCCTAGGTGAGACATTATTGAATGTTAGGGAATCCCGGGAGAGCGAATACAAGATTTGGAGTTACGGGAGGCCAGTAAAGCTAGGACTTTACTTTGGTTGTGTGAGTATACCCAATAACAATTTTACTTGGCATTTCATTCCTATTAATTGTTGTTCTTGTATAGTCCTTTTGACTAATTTGCCTTTGTACTCTTATATCATGTGTTCTTTGTGTCTATGCTCACTTGATGAGTCTAGTTTGCATGATATCCATTCATTTGATTTCATTCATTGATTCTATCCCATAATATGTATATTCTTGTTGTTTTAAATGTGAATTGAATGATAAATAGCATGCTATTAGGCTAGTGAATATCTTATAAATGTTTAAGAGGACTTGTATTCATTATTTGTTTAGGTGTGTAGTTGTGCCTATGCCTTGACAATCCATACCTAGTATTTCTTGAAATTTAAAAAGTAGTTTTTGCATTTAGGTCCCGTACTCGATCGATGTGTGCGCGACTCACGGGGTTAGAGTCCCTGGGGATGTCGGCACATGTTACTTGACACTGTATGACACTCGGGGTTAGAGTCCCCGAGGTGGTCTACACACCGGGGTTAGAGTCCCTAGTAACACTTGGGTTGGAGTCCCTTGTGCTCTATGATGATGGAGTCGGAGTGACACGTTTCACTGCCGACCGGATCTAAATCACCACTACTTAGCCTAACGTCAGTTTCACTTTTTTAGCTCTGGTATTTACTCGCATATGGTTTATTTTTCAGTTTTCCCATTTATATGCTTTTAAATATCATTTGAATATTTGGAAATGCAAATTAAACTTGTCATCGTGGATTATTGTTTTACTCTTGTACTCACCGTCCTTTTTATGACGGTGGGTGCAGAGTCGTTTACCAGTAAGTCGGGCAAAGAAAAGATCGGCGATTATCCCTAAGCCGTGGCGCGTCACTGCATCGATTGTAGGTCATTTTTTTGATATTTTGATTGTATATGTTATATAAGTCTTTCATATACTATTTGGGGTACTATATTGGGTTGAGCGTTAGTTCCCCCACTTGACTTAGATTATTTTGTTGTTTCACTACATTTTGAGGACTTTATATATGTGATGTCATTTCCTGGTTTTTCACACTTAGGATTTTATAAATGGCTTTCGCATAAGTTACTCATTGTTTCCGCATAATCAATAAGACTTCCGCTAATTAATTAATTAACTTTAGATTTTAATTTACTTATCATGAACACAAGAAAAGAGGCTTTTAGGTTGTAAAGGCTGACTAATACGTAGTTAAGTCCTACGTGGATATGATTAGGGCTTAATTACGGGATTAGGCCGGGTGGTGCCCTAGATTAGAGAGGGGCTGTCACAAAAACTTGGCTCGAATTGACCGTCGTACGATCCTTTATGATTTTGCGGAATGAAAATGGGCGAAAATCGGATGTTGGAAGCTCCACGAGCGAAAACCCAAATCAAAAGGTTTAGGGACGAACGAAATGAATGTTTTGTTGAATGGAAGCCAAATAAGTTTTTTTTTATTTCTCATTTCATGTTTTATATATTTCATGTTTACGCGGAAGCGATTCCAACTTAAACAAATCTAAACGACTTTACACAAATCTGTCAGGACAACCTAGAGTGTGGAAACCCCGCATATACTCCATGTCCTAAAACATCTCACAAAACCCATATACCCCATGTGATAAAAATCAAAATACGTAAGTAATACAAAACCTACAAAAAATTCGAGGGGAAAGGCCGCTCCAAAGTCCTTAACGTAGATCTCCCAATGTTGGCCCCTTTCCCTTACTCGATTGCGGATCTGCACTCGGTCAAACACGAGAATGACGAGCCCAGATAAGTAACGCCAATAGGATAATAAACAACATTTCGAAATACATAAATCAGTCCATATTCATGCAGATAACAAGAAAGATATATGGACGCATGAATAAATAAAAGACCGTAAATAAAGTTAAAGCAATCGATACATGAATGTCCAAAGATGCAAACAGAGAGACGCAAGTAGTCCCGACTAATAAGTCGTTGAGTCTTGGCAAAACATCAAGACTCGAGTTCTAGGACTCGGTACACTCACAAGTCCTAAACCTACGAGATAGTGAGACTTCTTGAAACAACCATGCTAAGAACTCACGCCTCATCAAAATCAGTATCCAGTGCAGTGCATCCCGAGGTCATGACTCTAGTATGTTACCTCAACCATGCCACTCCTTCCAATGATCACCGTTAACTCACTTGCCCTCAGACAACTCAATTAGAATGGAATTCCAATGATGAATAACAAAGCAATAACAAAGCAAGGAACAACAATATTCAATAGCTTAAAATGAAATAACTATGCATTTCCTAGTTGGTTTACTTACCTCGATTTCCAAGCTTATTCCTAACCTATTCGGCCTCCCAACACTCCAAAATGCGTTCAAGAACCTCCGTATATCTTCTTTAGATTTCCTTATATCATTTAGTATCAATTCAAGTCTAATATCCTTGGTTTAGAACTCTTACTAATTTGAATAACTCACTATGAATAATGAAATATGGTTAGGAAGGCTGATTGGGCTTGCGTTGACGTCGTGAGAATTGACTCGAGGTCCACGTAAGTCTAGGCTGGGCGGGGCCCAATTTGGGTTGTGAAACTAGGGTCGTCACAAGATAGTTTGCTTCTATTGTGCGTGAGGGTTTTTCCAAAAAGTGGTATCAGAGACGGGTTCAATTTTTTGGTTTGAAGGTTAGTTGTTTAAGATGAAGATGAAGAAAAAGAAAAAGAAACAGTGAGAAGTTGTGCGTGCATTGAAAAAAAAAATTGCAACTAGTATGAGTTTGTGTGTATGTGAGTGAGTTGTTCCATCGTTAAAGTTCTTCTACAACTGCAATGAATTGGAGAGGTTCTTGGAGCATGTGCATGCCTCATTAGGATCATATTGGACAAACAGTTGTATAAATCAATGGTTGATTGGGAATGTCTTGGTTCAATTTGTGAAGTTGTGGAAGAAGATAATTGGATTGTGTTTGAAGGTGTGGACAGTTTATGTCTTCGAATTGGGATCGAGATTGGAATGAGTGGAGTTGTTGTAGAGAAGATTGAAGTGTTTGCTCTTATTGACGAAAAGGAGAGGCATTCATGTGAATCGGTTACTACATACATGTGTGTGATAAAAAATTACACAATTGCGGTGATGTATAGACTGCATGTTTTAGAGGTGGTGGTTGGAGTTCGTAGGGCCCATAGTTGGGATTCTTTAAGAGATTAAGTTGAGTTGCTAAGATCTTAAATTTGTGGAGGTTGGTATGTTAATTGGTTGCTTGAAGAAGATGTTTGTTCAAGGTGGAGCTTTATCCGAGATTGAGTGTTTGAGTGAAGAGTTGTCAACCATAGTGTTAAATTGAGTGATTGAATGTTCTTGTTGTGATGTGATTGTTTGATGGTTGACTGTTGCTGAGTGGATGTTTGTTTGAAGGATCAAGATTGATTGGGTGTGTGTGTATGTGTGTGACCGCAATAATCAGTTCATTGATTGAGTGTGTGACTAGAAGAACTAGTTGATTGAATGAGTGTGTGTGTGTGTGTGTGTGTGCGCGCGCGCTTGCGTGTGTGTGTGTGACCAAAAGAATTGGTTGATTGAGTGAGTGTGTGATGTGGAGCGACATTGGATAGAAGTATAACATAAGACTTCTTGGATTTGTCATCTTCACTTGTGGTTGTTGAACCATGAAACGAATGAGTGAGTGAGTGGTTCGTTGCTATTCACGGTGGCTACGATAATTCAATGGGTGATTAGTGGAGTTGGTCAAGTTTTTTTGCCAAGTTAGAGATTGTTGGGTTTTTTTGGCTCAAAACTCCTAGTGTCTATTTTAATGTGTTAGTTAATTAGAAAGTTTAGTATGTAGTTAAGTTTCTAATTATTTATTGGGTTTAGGAAGTTTCTATTTTGTTTTGTGTTTGTTTTCGGGACAATTCCTATTTATGTGTTTCAGTTAAATAAGTAAGTTCGGTGTGTATATAAAGACTCATAGATTAATTTCTATATATACAAATTTTGAGAAGTTTTGATAAATGGAATAAACTTTTGTGAGATTTTTTGCTTATGTTGTGCGTGAGGTTTTTTCCAACGTATATAGTGAGGTTTTTTCCAACGTATATAGTATTGATTTAGATGTTATTTAAAAAGTTTAGTATGTAGTTAAGTTTCTAATTATTAATTGGGTTTATGAAGTTTCTATTTTGTTTTGTGTTTGTTTTTTGGACAATGTCTATTCATGTGTTTCAGTTAAATTAGTAAGTTTGGTGGGTATATAAGGACTCATAGATTAGTTTCTATATATACAAATTTTGAGAAGTTTTGATGAATGGAATAAACACTTGTGAGGTTTTTTTCCAACATATATAGTATTGATTTAGGTTTTAATTTGACATGTATTGTTTAAATGCAATTTCAGACAAAATGAGTGCATTAGTGAAACCATCTTCATTTTCACCAAAAAACACAAAAAAAAAAAAAAAAAAGACCACCTTTATATGTAAAAGGCCAATTAGACCATCTTCAAATCCCCAACAGAATCACATAGAGAAACATTAAATTAATCAAAATGTTGAGAGTTCCTTCTGATCAAAGAAGCAGCCAGAAAGGCCATCTAACAAGGCCAACATTACAGGACCTCTTGCACCTTCTTCAGCAGTTAGGATTCCCATATGGTCTGTCATGTCTGTCTGCACCCAACCAGGATTAACACAATTTATGCTCCAACTCGGGTACTTCTGGGCTAGAATCCGAGTATAGGCGTTTAACGCAACTTTCGACATTTTGTAACCAGACACACTAAGTGGCTAGCCATTTTCTTTCAACTTATTCTCCTTGTAATCCTTCACAAACTGTACCAACATCTCGCCAATTCGCTCTTCGGTTAAGCTTTCGATGTTGTTAAGTTCTTCCTTGACCTTCTCATTGGAGATCACCTGAGGCATGACTAGCTTGCACCGAATTACAACAACAACAACAACAACAACATAGTCTCAGTCCCAAATTAACTGGGCTCGGCTACATGGATCAAACTTTTCCATTGTGCTCGATTAAGTGCCGCTTGCACCGAATTAATTCATATTATATATAAGGACTAAAGTTTCAATCAATTAAACTTGAATGAATTTCAAATATGCAAAGCACATTCGATAGGTCGGAATTACATGGTCTAATCAATGCTTTGTTATATTACCAAATCGTAATTATGTGCGGTAGCGCTACTAGATAAATCGAAATGAGAACAGGGCCCTTACACTGAGCTGTCCAAAAAAGGAGGAAACATTCACTATTTTTGCAGAATTGGAAAGGTGAAGGAGGGGAAGAAGGGCTTCAGTCACTGCTTTGGTTCCATAGTAGTTGGTTTTCAGACATTCTTCTGTCCTCTCATTAGATTGGAAGAAGAATCCATTCAACAATTCAGCATTCTCATCTGTCGTCTGAAAAGAATTAAAGCATGTCAAACTTTATGTCAGGTATTAGCTTAATAGTTTTAGATGAACCAATTGATAAAACAAACTTACAGAAAAAGAATACAACAAGTGTTAAGATGCATAGTTTAGACTTACATTAGGCACGCCACTTGATAAGAACTCCCTATATGCCTCTCTTTCGATCTCAACTCCACCATCGGCGCATTGTTTACCTGCAAAAATCTGTCACACATGTTTTCAAAAGATTGCATTTTCAGAGTTGTTCCTAGGCCAAAGGATCTAGTTAAATATTAGCAATCACTAATGTATAGGCTAACTAGGCACTTTTCTCACCAAGATATCAAGTTTCTTGAACTGAGCTGATATAAATTTCGCCAAAGAAGCGATACTAGTTTGATCCTTTATATCAAGCTGATGGAAAACCACATCAGATAGGCCTTGTTCTTTGAGATTTTCCATAGCTGCAGTGCCTCTCTTCACATCTCTTTGTTAATATGACCTCGATGCCGTTCGATGCCAGCCGATGACATATTTCGAATCCGATTCCTTTATTTCCCCCTGTGACTACTGCACATCTGAAAGATCATTCAATACTAAAAGGGTATATTAATTAAGAGATCGAGAAAAAAAATTGTGATATTAGTAAAAGAGAATGTGAATAACTTTGAAATGTAATAGATGCAGTAAGAAAAGCAAAAGGAGAAAAAAAGAACTACAGTGAAGGAAAATTGCCTCTTCCAAGTTGAAGTGTAGTTAGCTTCTGCCATTAGAAAGCAAAACAAATGGTTCTCGAATTCGATAATAATGGAGAACAATATAGACTTAGTGTGTACAAGATTTATGCACTACTTTCGCCGGTTCATATAATTATTAGTGCGTGTTATATGAGGTGGCTTTTGTTTCAGCATATGGTGTCGATGATAATATTGATGATTCTTCAAACACTTTTGTTTTATGCATTTGTTTTTATACACACAACACATTAACAACCAATGCCTAATATTGGTATCAAAGGAATTCATCAACAATGTGAAAACCAAGCAGAAAAAACAATGGGAATCACCAGATTGTGACAACCAAGATACTTGTAGTTGTTCATTCCAAGACGAAGCTTTCGAGCAGTTTTTATTGCTATTTTGTGGTTTTATTGGTCACAACGTTTTTAGCTAATTGGGACTGATGATGGAAAAGCTCGATCTTTGATTATGTATCTTAATAAGAAAGTGTTAATTTAATTTTTTTTGAGAATTATTATAATTGTGCATTTACAGTGAGCTTGTTTGTCATGTTTTTGTTATTAGTGAAGATGAATCAAAGAGGAAATGTCTCTGGTAAGCGAGAATAAGAACCTCAGATATCACTCATCGATCAAAGAAATGAATATTCAACCAGGCTTAGGCTTAACAAATCATCAACTATATATGCATCAAAGCTTTCATACAATGTTGATTGAATATGTTGAATTATGCATCAAAATCCATAGGTGCAGAGCTCAATGTATTTCCAGATAAAATGCATCGCATATATGTCGTAATACCTCGGTAAAATTCAAAATTCTCTCAGCGCGCCCACATTTAGATTTGTATTTATTATTTTCTTATGTTGAAATGTCATTAAACATACATTTCCAATGCCAAAATGTAGAGTAGACAAATACATATTAAATCAAAATGTAGAGTAGACAGATGCATAATTTATATATTTAAAACATATACCAAATCAAATTAAAATGTTGAAAAAGTTTTATTTTCCAATTAAACCATCTTCATTTATTAATACTAATTAATCCCCAACACTAACAGGATCATATGGAAGTAATAAAAACACTAAGATCAAAATGTTGAGACTTCCTTCTGATCAAAGTAGCACCCAGAAGGGCCATCTAACAAGGCCAACATTACCGGGCCTCTAGCACCTTCTTCAGCGGTTAAGTTTCCTGTGTTACCAGATATGTCAGTCTGTACCCAACCAGGATGAACACTATTTATGCTCAAACTGGGGAACTTCCTGGCTAGAATCCTAGTATAGGCATTTAAAGCAATTTTCGACATTTTATAAGCAGACACACTAAGAGGCCAGCCATTATCTTTCAAGTTATTCTCCTTGAAATCATTCACAAATTTTACCAACAGCTCATCGATTCGCTCTTCGGTTAAGCTTTCAATGTTGTTCAATTCCTCCTTGACCTTCTCATCGGAAATCATCTGAGGAAAAAAGAAAAGGAAAACATTATCTTTACTGAAGTCCAGGCTTAGCTTACACCAAATCCACATTATTAAGGACTAGGCCTGATGTCTAGACTACGTTGAACGCAAGTAGGAAAATTGAAATGAGATCAGTCCTTACACTGAGCTTCCCAAATATGGAGGAAACATTCACTATTTTTGCGGAATCAGAGAGTTGAAGGAGGGGTAGAAGCGCTTCAGTCACTGCTTTGGTTCCATAATAGTTGGTTTTCAGACATTCTTCTGTCCTCTCATTAGATTGCAAGAAGAATCCATTCAACAATTCAGCATTCTCATCTGTCATCTGAAAAGAATTAGCAATTAGCTTAATAGTTGCAGATAAATTAATTGACAAAACAAACTATTAGAAAAAGAACAGCGAGTGTTAAGATTCATAATTCAGACTTACATTAGGCGTGCCACTTGATAAGTAGGCCCTAAAAGAATCCCCTTCGATCGCAACTCCAAGATCGGCCGCATTGTTTACCTGCGAAATATTGTTATATATGTTTTCCAACAATGAAATACTTAAAGTCTGGTTCCTAGGTTCTAAAACATTTAGGCACTGCCGCACTATATAGCTGGTATAGAACTTGAACACTGTTTTCTCTATTCTCCATAAATTTCGCCAGAAAATCATGATGTAATTCGGAAACATTTCAGAGAATCTTTATGACTAAATGTGCATCCCAGTTTTATTGGCTTCTTTAAGAGATCCAAAGAAGATAACATGCCTTAAATCCCAAAACCAAACACACCTATCCGAATGAAGATGTAGCTTTCTGCATATTCCTCCATTTCTGTCTAATTATCTCTTAAACAAAATGGGATGACTGATATCTTCTTTTTTAAGTGAGGAAGTGTGTGGATTATGTACTTATAATCTAAAATCCCAAGGAAATGTCTGAGTATTTAAGCTTAAGAAGATGGACGCATAGTACCCGTATAGCACAACTAGTGCGCATAGTTTATTCAATGCCTTTGGGATCACAACTAGTGCATAGAGTTCATTCAAAGTCTTTGGGCACTCGACTGTATCTCGTGGGATTAGTCGAGCCACAGTAGAAAGGGGCCAGAAAGAAAAGGCTCGGATATCTAAGATTGTCAACAAAAATTGGTAATAGGATTTTGTTCTTACCTGCTCTAAGATTTAATCAAATATTTGTATTCACTAATCCATAAGTTTGAGTAGGCACTTCTCTCACCAAGATATTGAGTTTCTTGAATTGAACTGATACAAATTTCACCAAAGAAGTAATACTAGCAGGATCCTTTATATCAAGCTGATGAAAAACCACATCAGACAGGCCTTGTTCTTTAAGATTTTCCACAGCAGCATTGCCTCTCGTCTCATCTCTTGCAGTTAATATGACCCTGATGCCATGCGATGCCAGCTGACGACATATTTCGAATCCAATTCCTTTATTTCCCCCAGTGACAACTGCACACCTGAAAGATTATTCAACACTAAGAAGGTATTAATTAGGAGACTTATTTTTCATAAAGATATTAAAACAGTAGATGTAAGAAAAGCAAGAGGAGTAAACAAGAACAATGGAGGGAATTTACCTCTTCTCAGATTGAGAGAAGGTACCATCTGCCATTAGAATGAGAATTAAGCAAGTGTTTATTAACTTCAATGGTAGTGCAAAAATATAGAGTAGCCTTTAGTGTATGCTCAAGATTTATGTTCCAGATTGGATTATGATCAAGGTTTTGGCATATAATCTCAATAATAAATTTAGTTATTTTTTAAACACTTAATTTGTCTTGGGCATTTGTTTTATCCAAACAGGCTAGCAAGCAATGCCTTAAAGACATCAAAGGGAATCAGTATCATCGTCGAAACCAAGAGGGAAGAAATCAAAGATTAGTTTAGAAAGCCTTGGAGGTTTCACCCATATTGATAAAAAAAAATTCAAAATTTAATCCAGCTTAAGCGTAAAAAATCAATAACCTACAAAATACATGTGTGAACCAATAGCCTGTTTTGCTTGAATCTTACTATTGCAATCCAAGAAATAACAACCATCAGACTACAAGGGGGGAACAAAGATGATCTGTTTTGTCTTGAATGAAATACGTGATTACAAAAAAAAAAAAAAAAAAAAAAAAAAAAAAAAAAAAAAAGAAACATAAATACTTATGTATTCCTCCCTTCAGAAAATTTGAACAAAAACAAGAAACAACGATGAATTACATTTCTTTAAAGTAAATTTAAACATAGTCGCCTTTTATATTGGCTATAAACGTCCTAAGCTCTCTCATCTTTCTTGCATGTTCAGGTGAAGCTTCAGTTTCAGATTCGCATAGATCAACTACCTCAATCCTTTTACCTATTGTTTTTTCCAGGTCAAAAACTTTACATGAGCGGATTGATGGTGAAGGGCTTAAGAGATCGATCACCTCTAGGTCATTGCTGCATCGAACCGGTTCATGAAAGATGGCAGTGCTAGGAGTTGCACTGGTCTCTAACTCAATGTCAAGCAACAAATTTTGGAGCCTTCTCTCAACTTCTCTTGTGGCACCTCCATTATCCGACTTCTTGGCCTTCGGCTTACGGTTGCATTTCTTTTCTTGAGCCTTTTTCTCTTCAAACTCTGCAATCATCTCTGGGCAAGCACTGGAAATTGAAATATCGACTTAATAACAATGTTATAAATAGTTAACAAGCAATTATGCCTGGCATTTAAAGCTAGACCACTAAAGTTTCGATGGTTATCAGACAGTGTCTAGAGCCACGAAGCGCACGAGTTATAGTCAAAAGTAGAATAAGCCTAGTAATCAAGTCTTACTGTCAAGACCTCACATAAAAAGTACCTGTGAGGTTCACTATGACTAACGTATAATGATCAAAGAAAAGTTATATATGGTCATAGCAAACTGTTATTACCTCTCGATGAGATCGGCTGGCACTATAGAGCTTTTAAGACCATCCACATTTTTCCAGGAGACCTCAAAACATTCTCTTCCCTGTACTTTCCTTGGCTTGACAATTGCTGATACAGGGCATGTCACTGGTATCTGTAAATTATACAGATGTCTCAGTATGTAACAGTACTGTACAAGTTGTTACTTCTCAACAACCAAAACTAAACCACATGAACTCAGACTTCTCTAACCACAGACGAATCCATCCAAAACCCATCTTACTACTGCATTGTGCGTCTATGAAAGTCTGAAATGCAACTCTAGACATCCATAAAACTACATAGATCTTTAAATAAATTTCTAAACCATTGTACCTCAAGCAATGGAACCTGAAGTCCTAGCTTCGATGAAGAGGAACGTAGATTGGCAAATCGCCTTAGATCTCTTTCAGCAATCTTAGGAAGGATATACTCATCTAAGCCATAAGTCCAAATCAGATAAGTTATAGGAGGTAAAACAAAAACATGTATTTATTGAATCTTGGAACAAAGCTATCAAAGAAAAGGGTTATGTAATGCTCGTAATCAAAGATAAGTTATAGCAGGCTCATAGGGTATTGTCCAGACCCAGCCTAGTTTTTAATTTGGACATGAGGTCTCCATCCGAACCTGGCCCAGATTTATTAGAACTTTGCCCGAATCCTTTTTATTCCTGGCCGAACAAAACCGGGCCGGTAGGTCAGGACACCATATTGCCACCCCCAAAGCCAAACGTACATCAATAGTGTTGAATGACCGAAAAAGAAAAGGCAAACCTGTTTTTTCAGCAGTCCAACCAAAATATTGGGCACATATTTCTTGAAGCTTGGTCCTTTGAAATGGATAATTAGCAAGTACCCTACAAGAATCAATTATCAATTTGTCATATCCAGGTCTTAATGTAGTTTAATCAAACTTTTATATCATGAACTTAATAATAGTGAAGTACTAAAAGACTGTTTAAGAGCCTGTTCATGAGGTTTAAAATACAACAGAAACCCAGGAAACAAATTCTTGATGAGCACAATGAAAAAAGAGTAAGTTTAACCAAGTTTTTGTTGAGATCACCCTTCCTTTCCAATTTTCTTAGCCACTCATCAACAACATATAGTCAAGGTTTCGAAACTTCGACTTTGCCCATGACTTCGCTCACTTAAAATTCGGAATTAATTCGGGGAAGTGTAATTCGATGTGGGGAATTTTGGTAAAACTTCAACATTATAGAGAAGTCTAAATAATTTCATTAAAGTGCTAGAGAACATCCAAGTTTCATCAAAAGACATTAAAAAGTCCGTCTTCCACAATATTTCATATTTTTTCTCATTCTATACTTGATCTTAAGTTTTCAAAACTTCAATTTTGACGGGATTGATCAATTTTTTACATTATTTTTTTCTTCACTAGGCAATATATTAGAATCCATTTCTAATAAGTGAAGTAAAATTGTAGTTTTGTTATCTCATAACATGTTGTCATTCTTTAGATTATATTCTAACAAAAGTTGACCCTAACTGCATTTCCCTTTTCTTACAAGTGCGCATGAAAACTTGAAATGTTATCATTTTTTCTGACTTTGATGGAAGTTTTCTAAAACTTCCTTTACACCTAATTCTTAATTCGGTGCTTCAAAAAATCTAATTAATTCAGAGAAGTTGTTCGGAGAACTTTGGAGGATTTTCAAACCATGCATATAGTGATATACAAGTTTCGGCAAGGAAACTTGGGAAACAAAGACAAAAGAACTTCATATCTTCTATCAGTTTTCATACTTAAAAGAGAAAAAGAATAAAGAGAAATGATTTCAACGATTGCCAACAATGCACTAAACATTAATCAATAAATAGTACCTATGCACGGATTCTGAATCTGCAGAGTGACATTTTGGTTTCAAATATGCATTAATTACTTCCAAGAATTTGTCACCCTTTAGTTGGTCCTGCACATTAGCTGCTTCAAATGCCAAACGAGAGTGAGTCAGCAGTGTGATTACTGAAAACTTAATGAGAATCAGAACAGGAAGAATTGCTAGATACTTTATGACTAGGATCGATGATATGATCTAGGTCCCATCTCTTTCTGCAAGCCAATGCTAGTTTCATTTTATCTTTCGATGCTTAATAAAGATATTAATGTCCAAAATGTTTGAAAATTCTCAATCCAAGTTCTAAAAAAATCTAAATAACAAATATTATTACCAAATAGATAGATGCAAAAGGCCAAGATGTTTCAAAAAGATCTCAATTATCAACAAAAACAAACAAAAACTATTGATTTCCTCACTACGAGAGACGAAATGATGAAATTTCTCTTTGCCAAGGGGATGATGTGGGTTATTCAATTCCAACCACTAATCCTCACTGAAATGGGATATTATGCCAATCCAGCCAACCAGGAAATGAAAATCCCAAAAACTAGTTCAAATACGTGTCTGTGCCTGCACGTAAGTGTAGCATGCAGATGAAGTTAAGAAATATGTCATTAGCACAGCCTCAAATGGATTAACTTAGTTGTGCAGAATGAGTTTTCCCTCCATTTTCTATCAAACTAAACAACCTTTTTCCCTACCATATTTTATCTAAAATAATCATCAATATAGTAGTAATTCTTTTGCTTATAAGATCACTATACCAATTTAGAATATCAAGTCTAACATAACAAAAACTACTATTCGCTACCAAAAATGATTTGTGCAACTTACCATTAATATTTCGTTTCTGAACCAAAATGTTCTCTTTATTTGCGTCACACACAAGAACTTCTCCTTGTTTTTGAGAACCTTTTGACTTCCTTGCAAATGCCAATCCCTCTGAAGCAATCCGCTGAAGGACGGTGGCATCCCCAATAGATTTAACAATCTGGCATGCAGCCTCCTATAGGCAGAGAAAAGCAATGCAATTAAAAATACGTTTTTAAAACACAGACAATATTCTAAATGTAGCATTAGAATGAAATCTCTTAGATCTGTAGGTGAGTGGCAATATCATCCGTTGTATCTGGATAACAGCCTTAAAAAGGGCACTAGATACACAGTATATAAGTCTCCCATCATTATTACATATATATATATATATATATATCATAAAATTATATTAGCAATTAGGAGTTCTTACTCACCCGACCAAGTCCATGAACACCCTGAGAGTAGTCACTGCCAAGAATAAGGGCTAAGGTGATCTGGTGAATACAATTCGTAAAATTTATTCCATGTGAGATAAGTGAAAGACACAAGTCCCTAAAGAATATCAAACTATCCAAGCTTACTCTTCAATTCAATTTAAAAGAAAGAATGAATTGAACAATTAGATTCAAAAAGGCTTCAAAAAGTTAAACATGAAGAAAAAATAGAACACAATTCTCTCCACATTCTTTTGGACCAAAAATAACCAATCATGCCACTCCCAATCAAGCCCTCCTTTCAAAGTTTCAGACCTTAGTCATCATATTCGTACTTTGGTCATCTACATACACAAATGGCAAGAGAAACGTGGAGGAAAATGAAAGAAAGAAAATGAGAAATGTGAGGTAAATTTATAGATTCAAACAATAAGAAAAAGGTTCTCACTAACCAACACAGAGACATTCCTAACAAAAGAAAATAACACATAGACATGGAGAATCTTACGAGCGAGTTCCTTCCAAATCCAAGTTTGCTCTCAATGTCCACCATTTCATAGCAAATAACATAACCACCATCCCCTATTTCATTATTAACAAGACCTTCATTAGTATGATTGATTCATCATATGTTGTACAGAGATCGTCTAAATCTACCAATAGAATTTGTAACAATTAAGCAAATGAAAGACCACTGCAAAGTTCATAAATGGATTACTCACCGAGGTGAATATCTCTGTACACTGTCCTGCCACCAAAAAGAAAGATATCTGAATCTGAAGTAAAACATCCATCCTGGAGAAGATTGGCACCATTGATGAATTTATGGTCGATGTTTGATGCATGAGTGAACATAACATGGAAAGAGCTCTTTAAACTTACGCATAAAGATTCTGAGTTCAATAATGCACACTGAGCTTCAGCTTCCTCAATCCTAATGAAACACACATCACTTTGTCAAAGACACGCCATATAAAACCCAACTATCGATTGAGATGTCAAGACACTGTAGCAAGAGCTTCAACAATAAAGCGGGACTTACAGATTGTGTGCAACAAAAATCAAGTGTTTAGAATGAAATAAAAATAAAACAGTTGTAACCATATCAACTCAAGAATCAAATCCCTTTCTCCTTGTATGTTACATAAAGGCAGAGAAATGCCTTCTTGCCTAAAAGCAGGCCTGGAATGGGACAATTAAAAAAACAATGGAAATTCATTCGAGTTTATTCTTCCATTCAAACCACAAAAGCAGTCCAATGAAATATTATGCTAGCATTTTTTATGAACTGTTAGGCCTCGTTTGGTTCATTTTTGCCAACTTATGAGTAAGTTTTCTCACATGGGAGTCAACTCACAGAGGAGTTCAAAATTTCATCGTTGGTTCAATTTTGAACTTACAGGGAAGTTGCAAATTTAAAAATAATAAATAATGGGAATTGACATAAATACCCTTCAAATAAGAAAGAGATGGGGGTAATAGAGAAGTGATTAATGAGGGGTAACTGTGTCCGTGAGCCCAAGGAGGGTGAGGGAGTTATCTCATCCCAAGAGTGTGAGTTGGGAGATAACTTTGTGGGAAGTTGAGCTTATAAAACCAACCAAACAAGGCTTAGTGGTAGGATTACTTGTTTGAAATCAGTTTTTATAATCTCAAAACACAAAAAATAGATGTGAAGCACTAGATAAATCAGGGTTACCCATCTAGGCATGGAATCCCAAGTGCAGCACCCAGAGCTTTGGCCTCTTTAATCATACAAGAAAATTCAGAACCCATGTTCCTGCGGAGGGGCAGCACCGTTTTCAAGTTTGTCTCATCTCCAACAACCTGCCTTGATATTGCCCAAAGTTATAGTAAAAGCCTCCTACTCACCCACAACTACAAAAGCCAAAGATGGAACACAAAGAGAAGAAAGATAAATAAAGTGCAAGAAGACTAAGGGTACCTGATCACCACCCAGCCCCAACCGCCGTCTATAAGCAGAGAATTTAATAGCAGGAATCGATCCATCTGAATATGGAGTAAAATTAACGAATTTTAAGCCAACAATTGCGCCAGCATCAATAAAGAACTTGACAAACATTTTATGAACAAAGAACTTTTTTGTTGAGTAACCATCGGTACCCAGACACTTTTGTACGGGCTTGGGCTTAGGATTGCAGAAAGAGATCACCAGTGGCCCGATATTTGGCTGACATGAATAGAGAACTTGACGATACTAATCCTCAAAATCATAAAGTGAAAACAAGAAAGAAATGCAAAGAAGATCACCAGTGACCAAAATGAGAGTGCAATTGAGGGCAAGGAGTGCCCTAAGGCGGTGAAAGAATCCCCTCAAGTGAAGGTTGATGGAGGAGTGAGGCTTGGTTGCGTTTTGAAGTTGGACAATCCAGCATGAGAGATCTATGCAGACTCGCTTGTTCCTTCAATTTTTAAAAACAAACAATATATTGGATCATTAATTGTTGAAAGTCTGTCTGTATGGAAGGGAATTGAGAGAGGCTTACTGGAGATGGTGAAGAGGTAGGGTTTTCTTGCAGGATTCAAGGATGTCCCACAGGTTTTTTACTCCCATTTTCCCCCAGATTTGAGGGCTGAGGACTCATCATTCCGACTCTCTCACAACACATTTATTTGTGCGCCTTGCGCTCGCGACAGGGAATTCTTCACTTTCAAATGCAACTTAAAAATAGAAATAAAAATAAAAAAATTCCTGGCATACACTGCAATGACAACGATATGTCGCAATAAAATAAAATGTATAACAGTGGCGTGTGAGCCCACATCAATATAAGGTGTTGGGAGTGTCTTTTTATAAGATTTTACATGGGACATATATGTCACATCATTTGTTGTACATTTTATTATATTGTGATATGTCTTGTCATTCTAGCATTTCCTATCCAAAAGTAATAGACTAGCTATTCAAGAGTCAAAATACATTAAAATTGTTTAGTTGGTAATATCTTAATTTTTTGAGGCGTACCAATTCTCTACAAACTAAACTTTGCTAAAGGTTATCAATAGAGTAAAAACCAAGAGACTTGTGCACATCCCTTCGCTATGCCTTGGGATGCGTGCATGTACTCCTGTTGGCGAAAATTAAAGGACTTGTGCACATCCCTTTGGTGTGCTTCGTGATGCGTGCACGCATAGCAAAAATCAAAGGACGTCTAAAAGTTTGTCGTGCCCGGATGTCTTGTCTGGTAGCATTTTCCTATTTGAATAGAATTCTAAAACTTTTTTTTACAGATTTTGTTGAAAAGAACTTGTAAACTGTTGTAAATTGAGTTGGAACTTGCTAAGAACTAAAGAAAAAATAAGAAGACTAAGAACTTATACTACTACAAACTACTGTTACAAATGAGAAGAGAAGAAATGAGATAGTTGGAATGAAAAGTTTTTCATTCAACTTGGTGTGATTTTACAATGAGGTTGACACCCTTTATATAAGCCTTTGGTGATGATGATAAATGTACTTAGACAATGTTTACAAGTAACACATACATCGCATGTCATACAATTCTTCACAAGCAACATTAACAATATATGGAATAGTGAGTACATTGGATATGAATACAAGTAAGAGCAATTCTTGACATTACAACTCAATGACAAAGTCATGCTTGACAATGTAGTTATCCAAAATCTTAGATGACAATTGCTAAGAGAATGTGCCTCGTCGAGACTTCCACTATAAAAACTCTGTGAGAAAAATATAGTAAAAAAAAAGAGTACATTGTTCTCATAAATTTTAATATGAGTATAATGTTGTTAGGATTGTCTCATTAAAAACTTTGCTGGGAAAACTCGATGAGATAAAACCATAGCTAAAGGAAAAAGAGTGCAATACACTAATCAATAACTTCCCCTCATATGAACATGGGTGAAACTTGTTCTGTTTCTCTACTTGCAATGTCCTTAAGTTTGCGCAAGCCAATACTATATGTAAGCCTCTTAAATGTCGTAGTTGGAAAGGCTTTTGTGAATAAATTAGCAAGATTATCACTCGATCGGATTTACTTGACATCAATTTCACCATTCTTCTTAAGCTCATGTGCATAAAAGAACTTTGGTGAAATATGTTTTGTTATGTCCCATTTTATTTATCATTCACTTAATTGTGTGATACATGCTGCATTATCTTCATATAATATGGTTGAAGTATCTTTTACTGAAGGTAATCCACATGATTCTTGAATATGTTCAATCATATTTCTCAACCATACACCTTCACGACTTGTTTTATGAATTGCAAGTACTTCAGAATGATTGGAAGAAGTAGCAACCATATTTTGCTTTATCGACTTCCATGTACAACAATATTACCACAGTTGAATACATATTCAGTTTGAGAACGAGCCTTGTGGGGATCAGATAAAAATACAACATTAACATAACTTTGGAGATTCGATTTTACTCCCCTTGAGTAAAATAAACACATGTCACTTGTTCCTCGAAGATATTGAAAAAAATGTTTGACACCATTCCAATGTCTTCGAGTTTGTGAAGAGTTGTATCTTGCAAGTAGGTTGACAGCAAAAACAATGTCAGGTCTTGTACAATTTGCAAGATACATAAGTGCATCAATTACATTTAAATATAGTACCTCCGAACCAAGTAGATCATCACTTTCATGAGGTCAAAATGGATCTTTATCAACTTCAAGTGATCTAACAACCATTAGAGAGCTCAATGGATGTACATTGTCCATATAAATTTTTTTAAATATTTTTTCAATATAATTTGATTGATGGACAAGTACTCCACTTGGAAAATGTTCAATTTGCAAACCAAAATAGGGTCTTGTTTTTTCAAGTTCTTTTATCTCGAATTTATTTTCAAGTATTTGGATGTTCTAACGATATCGTCGTGGTTTCCCACTATATTTAAATCATCAACATATACAACAATAATCATGAATCATGTTGATGATTTTTTAATAAAGACACATGGACAAAGTGGATTATTTGCATATCCTTCTTTAAGTAAATAATAACTAAGGCGTTTGTAACACATTCTTCAGGATTGCTTTAATCCGTACAAAGACATTTGTAATTTTATAAAATGCATTTTATGAGGTTTTGATTTTATTTCTTCGGATATTTCAAATCCTTCGGGGATTCTATATATATCTCATTATCTAAGGATCTGTACATATACGTTGTAACAACATCCATTAGATGTATATCAAGCCTTTAAGAAACTGCAAGACTTATCAAGAATCGAAATGTGATTGCATCTATAACAGGAGAATATGTTTCCTCATAATCAATGTCAGGTCTTTGTGAGAAACCTTGAGCTACAAGTCTTGCTTTGTACCTTGTAATCTCATTTTTTCCGTTTCTCTTTCATACAAATACTCATTTATATCCAACAGGTTTTACGTCATCTGGCGTTTGAACAACCGATCCAAAAACCTCTCATTTCTTCAACGAATCTAGCTTTGCTTGGATAGTCTCTTGCCATTTTTGCTAATCAAGTCTTTTTCGACATTCATCCATTGATCGTGGTTCTGGATCATCATCATTTTCACATACTTCAAAGGACACATTGAAAGCAAATATATCATCAAGAACAATATTATTTCTATCTCAAACCTTACCAGAGTTTAAGTAATTTATAGAGATATCATTATTTTCATTTTTTCCCTCTTTTTCTAGAGGCACTTATTCCTCGTCAGGAATCGACTTGTTTTGACAAATCCTTATCAAATGATTCTTATGCTTTCTCATGAGTATTTTGATTTGTATTTATTTTTACTCACATTTTCCTCTTTCGAGGAACTGTATCCTCTGAACCAACTGGTCTTCCACGCTTTAAGCGTTTCGTTGGTTCTTGTGCATTTTGTTGCACAGAGACATCAATTCTTGCATGAGCATTTAAAACTGGAATATGTGATTTTGTCACTTGATTTGTGTCAGTAAATGCATCGGGTAATTGATTTGCAATTTGTTGCACATGAATGATCTTTTGAACTTCAAGTTCACACTGATTTGTTCGTGGATCATAATGTGATAAAGTTGATGTATTCCAAAAATTTCGTGTCATTCCTTTTGAATTGGCTTCTTGTCTCCCCCTAATGGTGGGAAACTTGCTTCATCAAAGTGACAATCAGCAAAACGTGCAGTAAGTAAATCCTCTGTTAGGGGCTCAAGGTAACTTATAATAGACGATAAGTTAAATTTCAACATAAATCCTAAGTTTTCATTATGGATCCATCTTAGTTCTATTGGGAGGTGGTATAGGAACATACACTGCACAACAAAAATTTTCAAATGTGAAATATTTGGTTGTTAACCTAAAATAAGTTGCATGGGGAATGTTCATGGTATGCAGTAGGCATATAACGAATGATAGATGCTGCATGAAGGACTTCATGTCCCCAAACTGAAGTTGGTAACTTAGTTCTCATGATTAAAGGCCTAGCAATTAATTGAATGCGTTTAATCAAAGATTCTGCCAAACCATTCTGAGTATGCACAAATGGAACAGAATGTTCAAGGGTAATTCATATAGACATGCAATAATCTTTAAATGCTTGAGATTGAAACTCTCAAGCGTTATCAAGACGGATGGTCTTGATTGGGTTGTCAGAGAATTGTGCTCTTAACTTAATGATTTGTGTTAAAAGTCTAGCAAATGCAACATTACGAGTCGAAAGCAAACAAACGTATGCAACCTAGTTAACGAATCTATCAAAATCATGAAATATTTAAATGATCCACAGTGATGATGAATAGGTCCACATATGTCTCCCTGAATGCGTTTTAAGAAAACTGGAGATTCTATAACAATTTTACTTAAAGATGGTTTAACTATCAATTTACCTTGAAAACAATTAGCACAATTATAATCGCCAGCTGAAAATGTTTTGTAACTCCTTAAAGGATGTCCATATGAATTATCAATTATTCATCGCATCATTGATGATCCTGGATGACCACGTCGGTCATGCCATAAAATGAATATATTTGGATTATTAATTTTCTTATTTAAGACGACATTCGTTTCGATATGCCTTATATGAGTAAAATATAATCCAGAGGATAAAGTCGAAATTTTTCTAATACTTCTTTTTTCCCATTTGAAACCAACGTGACATAGATAAATTCTCTATTATTTTTGTTCACTTTTTCAATGTGATATCCATTTTGTCAAATATTTTTAAAGCTAAGTAAATTCCTTCTGGATTTTTTAGAGTATAAGGCATTTTCAACATGAATTGTTGTTCCCCCAAACAACACAATATTTGCTCTTCCTGAGCCATTAATTAAATTGGAAATGACATATATTGTTTGAAAATTAGCTCAGCTAATTTCAAATTGGAGAAATATTCTCTCTTTTTAATGATTGTGTGCGTTGTAGCACAATCAACAAGACATATATCGCTCTTATTTGATTCATGATTTGATGATCCATCTATAAAAATAATGTTTGACAAATTAGAAAAAGAGTCATATTTTATTCATAATAAGAAATTGGTACATATAAACTAAAAAACATAACAAAAACTAAGTGCATAGAATTATTGAAAAACATTACATATGATCATTAAAGATATCAAAATTAGTGTTTGGATCATCGTAAAAATTTGGGACATCCATATAATTAATGTCTGACGAGTCATCTCCGAAAATGAAGTTCATCTTAAATGTTTTGCCTTTCTCCTTTAAGGAGGCTTGATAAAGATCAATAAAATGCTTTGGCGTGCGGCATACATGAGCCCAATGGCCTTTCACACCACACTTGTGGCATGGTTGGTCACGATTACGAGCATGCTCATTTTTAGCAACATTCTTTCATTTATTCTGAGTGACGTCATTTCTATTCCATTTATTTTGGAACTTATTGCCATGAAATTTAAAATAGGGCATGCCACGATCTTTGCTGATTGATCATTTCCCCTTTCCATATCGCGGTTTTCTTTCCTTACCCTTTTTATAGTCATTATAAGATGCAACATTTACTTCATTAATTGAAGCGGAACCAGTTGGACGGGAGTTATGGTTCTTCAATAGAAGCTCATTATTTTGTTCAGCCACCATGAGACAAGAAATTAATTTCGAATACTTTTTAAATTAACGCGTTCGATATTGTTGTTGCAACTACATATTCGAGGCATGAAAAATACTGAATGTTTTTTCATCATTGCTTCATCGGATATATTTTCTCCACATAACCTCAAAAGAGATGTAATATTAAACATGGTGGAGTTATACACACCGACTGTTTTGAAATCTTGAAGTCTAAGATTCAGCCAGTCATTTTGAGCTTTTAGAAATATTACAATCTTTTGGTGATCATATCGCTCTTTCAAGCTTAACCACAATGTGAAAGGATCTTTTATAGTGAGATATTCACTTTTCAAACTTTCATGGAGATGATGACGAAGGAATATCAGTGTTTTCGCACAGTCTTGCATTAATGTTTTATTTCCTTCTATAATAGTTTCTCCTAAGTCTTTAGCTTGGAGAAGTATCTCGACATCCAGTTGTCATGACAAATAATTATTGCCAGTGATATCGGGCAACAAATTCAAGTTTTTAAGGTTTGTCATAGTCTGAAAATATGTCAAGAAATTGGGTAAATAGTTTTTCTCTTTTATATAAAATAAATAATATACAATTAAATATATGTTCACAACTTGATTATGAATATACAAATTGTACTACTTGTATGAGTTGGCGGGACAACCTCTAGGTTAGGTGGCGAGACGAAGTCTACTTAAAACCATGCCTCCTCGAATGAGATAACCCGTCTCCCTTTTAATGTTTAGCTTTACCGGGAACAAACCTTACCCACTATCAACCCAAACTCATAACACTATTTGCAATATAAAAATCAAGAATAGAGCATAACTAATCGTTTGTAGTATAGCGAGAAAACTAGTAATGTCACATATTGACTTTTGATTTATGATGTAGAAGATCATACAAGACGCAACTAAAGAGCATACTTTCGCGGTTGGTGACGTTATAATGCATAATGTATAAATAAAGTATGCATATGTAAGTGATGCATGTAATAAAGAAAGCAACCATGATAACATAGAATAAATTGAACTTATTTAAATTAGCAAAAGTTATACCTTCCTAACTTTGTTTCCTTAACAAGCCTTCTTGAACTTCAAGATCTCCCATTGTGCAAGAGCAAGCTCGTGCACAATAACTTGTTGTAAATTGAGTTGGAAGTTGCTAAGAACTAGAGAAGGAAATAGAAGACTAAGAACTTCTACTACTACAAAAGAGAAGTGAAGAAATGAGATAGTTGGAATGAGAAGTTTTTTACTCAACTTGGTGTGATTTTACAATGAGGTTGACACCCTTTATATAGGTCATTTGGTGATGATGATAAATGTACTTAGACAATGTTTACAAGTAACACATACATCACATGTCATACAATTCTTCACAAGCAACATTGACAATACATAGAAGAGTGAGTACATTAGATATGAATACAAGTAAGAGCAATGCTTGACATTACAACTCAATAACAAAGTCATGCTTAACAATATAGTTATCCAAAATCTTAGTCAAGTGTTTATCCATATCATAACATAAACCAACTTTTTCCTCTTCCTTTTTACAATGAGGGCCGCTAAGGGCACCCCACCATTTAATGAAGGCACCCGGTTAATGTGGGCACAAACCGATTTACCTAGGGCACCCAAAAATTAGACCCTCAATACCTAAACTACCCCTCGTGGAAATCCATCTGCACCCCACCACCCCCAGCACCGTCTTCACCGCTTGGACTCCAAGAACCCGTTTTGTGTGAACCGTCCAGTGGGAGGAATCTCCGAAATCGTGTCTCCCGTGTCTCGCCTTGTGTTTCTCCTCCGTTTGACGGTTTTTTTGCAGTTCGTAGGGTCGCGGTGTGAGCCGATTTCGTCTCGAAGTTAGGGTTCCGCTGAACATCTTCGAACACACAGTATTTGCTCGAAATCGGTCGTTTGAAGGTACGTTTTTAGTGTAATTAAGTTACATTTGGTAGAGTAGTTGTGATTTACAGTGGTGGTTTGTTCATTAGTGTAAGAACTGGGAATTCGTGGTTCTCGGCTACACAG
The DNA here is from genome assembly GCA_039657365.1 of Stephania yunnanensis. Taxonomy (NCBI): domain Eukaryota; kingdom Viridiplantae; phylum Streptophyta; class Magnoliopsida; order Ranunculales; family Menispermaceae; genus Stephania; species Stephania yunnanensis. Next base: position 55,850,211 of record CM077584.1, read on the forward strand.
GCAAGAGAATGTGCTTACTCTCTCGGACAAGCATGACCGAGAGAGAAGCTACATTTTGGGGAATTCGAACTCTCGGCTACAAAGGCCGAAAAATATCACAGAGTCTCGGCTACGCAAGGCCGAGAGGACTCTAGGTCTCTCGGCCGAGACGTGATGAGAGATAGAATTACTGCTAGGTAATGTGGTGGCGGTGGTGTGCAACCGAGAATTTGGTCATACTCTAGGTTATACCATGGCGTGAGTGTTAGAGTAGGCTCGGTCGTGATTGGCCGAGAGCAAGTCGAATTGAAATGGTCAACACATCTCGGTTGCACACAACCGAGACCGTTTCATTGGACTCGGTTGTACACTGTCGATATATTGGAGGAATCGTCGGTCATTGGTGACCGACAATATGTGTTGTTTCACAAACCTGCTTGACCGAGACATAAGAAATGGATGATTTGGACATTTTTGTTTTGTAAATTTAATTTGGGATTTGTTCCATGCGCTTATATGTTGTAATTTATTCAGGTATGGCTCGTCCGAAGCTACCGGTGACTAGGGAAGAGGCTGGCGCTGAGGTCCCGAGGCCTAACCGGGGGCGAGGGGTGAGACCCGAACGACAAGATCGTACCGAAAAAGAGAAAGAGAAGGAGAATGAGGATGGTAAGGGCAAGGCGAAGGTAGATGGCACTCGTGGAAGGTTACATTTGCACGATGAGGGTTCGACCCTCAATGCCGGGCGACCTGAGGATCTTGTTGTTGCCGGAGGAGAAGAGGAGGGGCATGCATCGGAGTCTAGTAGCAGTGACTCTTCAGATGCGGGGAACATGATAGAAACAGATCGTAATGTGGGGGGAGCAGTAGAGGTGGAGCTGGCCATGATGAAGGAGAGCCAAAAGTGGCTGTTGAAGCGCGTGCTCCATTCCCCGGTGGTCCTATAGACGGGGCGTTGCTGAAGAGGTTCAAGGATCATGTGGCTTTATCGATATAGAGGAATGAGGTAATTTCAATTTCATTGAAATGATTAACTTAACACTCATGGTCTTCACATAATGACGAGATGTTTTTACATTTGCAGGAGCGACCCGTTCTTAAGTGTATCAATCACGGAGCTCAAATAGCGGAATGGGATTTACAGTCGTGTCACCCGGACACGGCGGGACTTCAGAGGATTATTCAGCGTTCGGGTTGAATACGCTGATAGACTGCTCATACCGCAAGGCCAACAAGGAGGTAATCTCTGCATTTGTGGAGCGGTGGCAGCCGGAGACGAACACATTTCACCTACCTTTTGGTGAAATGTCTATCTCATTAGAGGATGTCAGCTTCCTCCTGAAGATCCATGTGACGGGCAAAGTTGTTGAAGTGGAGAACTTTGCTAGGTACACGGAGGAATCTCGCTCGGACGCTATCAAGATGGTTTCCAACCTACTTGGGGTTAGCGCCGAGGAGGCCGAGGAGGAGGTGAATATCAGCAAGAGGCTCACAGTGCGCAAACATTGGTTGAAGAGTCGATGGTGCCCCAAAGCTGGTTCAAGACCCACAAATTATCCTCCTGTGGAATGCACCGCCCTAGCGTACCTATTGTACTTGTTGTCGTGCACTCTTTTTGCCGATAAGAGTGGGTCTCGGGTGTCGATCGCGCTACTGAAGCTACTTGAGGACTTGGACGACGTAGGGAACTACGCATGGAGAGTGGCTACGTTGGCCTACTTGTATCGACACTTGGGGTCCGCCACGAGAGTGCTAGTGTCTCGGATTGCTGGCTATCTCACATTGCTTGAGGTTTGTTATAAAATAGACTTAATTATCATTCTGTTTTTCAATGAGGCCAACTTGCAATTGTGGACTAACTAACATTGTACGTATTTGCAGGGATGGGTGTACGACCATTTCAAACTTGGTCTCGCCACGCCCAATGCGAAGTACTTGGACTACGTGCACCCTTGTGTCTCCAGATGGATTCAAAAGCACGAGACGGTTGCGAATGTTGACAAGCTCGGGGCCATTAGGAGAACCTTGGATAGGTTGCGACCAAGTGAGGTGAGCTGCCTATCCATGTCCTCTGATGAATGATTTTTTTTGGTAATTTATTTTACACACACTTGTTGTTGAATTATTTCTAGGTCACTTAGGACCCATATGTGAATTTAAGGGAAAATGGCGTTGTGCAAGCGATGGCCTTTTACAGTGGGAAGATCAAGTACATGGATGTGGTGGAGCCCTACCACCCGGAGAGGATTCTGAGACAGTTTGGCCATGTGCAATCTATACCAGATCCTCCGTACCGTCCATTAGAAGCACACAGAGGCACATTTGCGAACAAGTACTCCATCAAGTATGGGTTCGAACAAGACAATTGGGAGCGATGGAGGAACCATAAGTTGGCTCCTGAAGTTCGGGGCGAGAAGGCAGTATTTGAGTTTTTGGCTACACCAGACTACCTCCCTTGGTTCGTCAAAGTGTCTCATCTTGTTATCACGAATCCGAGCTTTGAGGACCTTGTAATGGTCGCCTCAACCATCGCAGACAACGAGATACTTGAGGTATTGGAATGGTTATACGTATTATGCATTTATAAGTAATTCCGAAATGTTGAGTATTTGACAGTAACCCGATATTTTTCATCAGCGTAATAGGCGAGCGTTGGACGCGGCGTTGCAATGGATGGACCTCCCCCCAGAGATGTCTACGTTTGACTCGGCGAGGACCACTCTGACTGACATGGTCAACCTCCTTTCGGGAAGGAGTTTAAGTACCGCCCCCGCAAGTACATTTCCCGCGACCGCAACCGACACAACCGCGACAACCGGCCCTACCGAACCAGGCCCGAGACACTCCCAACATGGTAGCACTTCCACACCCTCAACCCAGGCCACAGCTCAACCTGCTGAGGTCGATGCTGGGCCTCAGAAGAGAATGCATGGGAAGGAGTATCGAAGGAAGAATATGAAAAAACCCAAGCAATGATCAGCCGATAATGGAGGGATAGACATTTGTACTACATTTTTATTACATTTTTAAATGGTTTATGTGTTCCCGTTGCCTGTTAAGTACATTATCATGACAGTTTATAATGTTTCATTGCCCATTTTTTATGGTTGGAATATGTGTTTGGATCCTTCTGTTATCTCGGTCAAGCAGGACCGACGCCCATGTGCAACTTTCGGTACTGATCAACCGAGACAATAAGCGGCGTTTTCGGTATTGCACGACGGAGCTTTGGCGTTAAGTCACGGAGGCGTACGGCCGACACTTGACCATACGTCTCGGTCATGCATGACCGAAACGAATGTTCCAGTAACCAGTTCCAACTACAAATACAAATAACTTTCATGCATGACCAAAATGAATGAAACTGCACAACAATACCCGAAAGATAGGGTAAATTCATTCATTCTATATCCACACAAGTTGAAAGCTAACTTTCAAAATTACTAAATGTACAACCAAACAAATTTAGAGGTACCAATTGTAACACTACGGTGTACCTAAATCTACAACGGATATGGTGGCATCAAGTAGAGTTGCAATGGGCGCGATGTCTCGGAATACGAATCTATCTCGCCAACCTTTCGCACTATCCTGAACATACCGTACCCACGACGGGTATAAGGATGACAATGGTGCATTCGTGCTCAGCAACACCTGTCAATTTCAACAGTATAACATGACCATATTGTCAGGAAACAACAAAACAATTCAACCAAATTCGCATCACTTACCCTAAGCCAATGTATATTCCTGTCATTAATCATGGCAATGACATGTCTGTTGTGCCCGGTGGATGGTGGAGCACTACGTAGAGGTAGAAATGTGGAGGCACTCCCACGCGATAGGTTGACGAGAACCACATTGACTGCAGTGGCTACCAACAATCCCATGTCTGGAAGTGTCAACCATTCTTGGAAAGTCGCACCAACTTGATTCTCTCGGCAATGCACAACAATCTTGACACTCTCGTAACCCGAGCCTAGCACTTCGCGCCAAAGGTTTTCATGTCCGATAATCTCATCGTACATCCTTCTACGGACGATCCTCCACCCGTCGACATCGGCTAGTCCAAGCCCAGACGCAACACACCTATGTCCACAATTCCCATCGGCAAGCACATCGATGATGCCCTCAACATGTAGCAACTAATCCGGTTCTACGCAATGACCGTAAGCAATGTTAGTTGCACTTTGCTTGCGTCGACTACCACGACGCAGTTTAGGAACAACTTTACTTTTCTTCTGCCTAGAACTTGAGGCCTCCTGAGTCGATAGCACGTACTCAAACTCACTCGGCAACCGTCACGTAGAAGAATCGTCACAGTCGTGTTTTCTCTTCGAAGACCCCGGTGTCCTCCCTTTTGTCTTAATTTTTGCCGGCGGCACAACACCTGGTGTAGACGAAGGTCGACTAATCTCCCTGAGCTGCTGAATAATCTTGAGTCGATCGTCCTCATTACTGCAAGCATGAAACCTTTCCAACACCCTTTCAATCTCATCGTGCACGTTGTACCCAGACGAGTCAACCGGACTCTCAGGTATCATACTCAACTTTCGCCAGTAAACATGAATGTCCTCGAGAGGGATGGACGACCCAGCAAATATATGATGGTTCAGCTCATGTGCACAAGGAAGGCCATGTGTGGTGCGTATCGCGCAACCACAACGAGTGGAATCGTGACCAACATCCTCTCCACGTGTCAATTCATCTCTAATTAGCCTAAGCGCCCGTTGAGAGACATAACCGCGCAATCGTCGATACAACTCAGCAACGTACTCATGTTGGACGACATTCAAACTTAGCTCAAACGATGCCTTGATATTGTTGTGTTGGATTCTAAGGAATCCATCAACCACATGTCATAGAGTCTCAAAATTGGCCTGACTGTTCCCAAGGTGTACCTTTAGAGTAGAATGCGCAGACTCCACCCTCTGTGTTGTCGTTTCCCCAAAGTGCATAAGTCTATTTGTCTAAGCCGAGACAAATTTCTCCTTGTAGTTCTTTAACCATGTGTTGTCCAAGTACTCCGTAAGACCCTTTACATGCCCAAACTCACAACACAGGTCATTCACCCTAACTTCGAATAAGGCCTCCGAGTTGGCATACATCACGCTCGTCCAACTATCCATAAAACGCGCAAAACCATCGTTCTCCCCAAACATCTTCTTAGTCTTGGACAATACTACTTTGTTGATGTGCCAAGAGCAAAGGAGATGAGACGAGGCCGGAAAAACTTCTTCTATGGCACTAATAAGGGCTAAGTCCCTATCGGTAACAAGCACGTCAGGCTTAGGCCACCCATCCAATATGGATCTCAACTTCTCAAGTGTCCAAACATAATGCCCATGAGTCTCTGATGATAAGAATGCGAACCCAACGGAGAACGTCAAGTGCGTAGAAGTGATGCCAACAATCTCCAACAAAGGCATTCGGTACCTATTTGTCTTGTACGTGCAATCCATCAAAATAACCGATGGAAAACACCTTACCAACTTTATTGAGTCGGGATGTGACCAATATAACTCGGTGACAACATTCGTAACGGGATGCTTCCTATGCCATGACAGCCACTTATTCTTCTCCAATATGTGCAACAGTTGTTGCATTTGAGTCCTCCCACCCGCATCCTCATTTCGGGTTTTTTGTCTTGCATTATATATAGTCCTCATTGTCGATACGTTACTAACGTCTCTTTGCTTCAACGTATTTAGGATGTCTCTTGGCTTCACATTCCCCTTTGTCATTTGCGCTACAACTTCCTGCTCCACCTTATCCAATCTCCCGGCAAAAGAATGGCCGTCCAAGTTTTTTTGCGGGCTCGTGATTGTGCCTCCCACATATAACTGTGATATACCACAATGAGTCGGCATTTTCCTTTACGTTGATAAGGAAAGGGCATCCACATTTCTTGGTACCAGTTTGAGTCCTCGCCGTTTCGTCTTCTTCTTCATTTCTTGGTTTCGAAGCAATTTTTGCCGCTTTACCCTTACCAACTCTTTGTGACATTCCCCTATAAGTCCTTGACCTCTCACAGGCAAGTTTTACCCTTCCCCTGCGCTTAATGCCCCCGGCGTCAGAGTGCTTCGTCACTAGCACGAACATGTTCTCACGGCCTATCATTTGAAGCCATGAAACTGCCGCTTCTCTAGTTGGGAATGGCCTACAAGGTGTAAACGTGTCCGTGTAGTCTGGAAATAGGGCAGAAACCGGCATTACCCGCAATACAAACAGTGTAACATTATAATCAACCGAAATGTACAACACAATCACAATAACATCCAAAAAATAGGTTATCGGTAGTACAGGTCAGCAACTTGCTTCATAGTCTCGCTCACGAACGACCGAGAGTTAATGAATACTCTCGATTTTACCGTTCCGTGAGAGACGTATACCAATCGGTCCTCTACGACCGAGACATTACACACTACAAAAATACAGCAAATCAGAAACGGAATTAGAAACGGAAATAAGTTCCGTTTCTAAATAAAAAAGTTAGCAACGGAATTGAGACGGAAACGTTCAGAGATGGATTTGAGACGGATCAGAGACGGAATTAGAGACGGAATTAAATTCCGTCTCTAAAAAATGGCGCCAACATTCCCACCAAAACTTTCTTTTTTTTTCAACCGTTCATTATGTCTCGAGATTCGTGCATGCTTGATCTACATACCCACAACTGTCCGTCTCTCCCTAAAATCACTCAGCTCTCTCTCTGTCTCTCAAAACCTCTCTCTGTCTCTCTGTCTCTCAAAACCTCTCAAAACCTGTGTCTCAACAAACCTCTCCGTCACCGCTCTCTCTCTCTCAATAAACCTCTCTCCGTCACCGCTCTCTCCTCTCTCTCTCTCACCGTCACCGCTCTCTCCTCTCTCTCTCTCACAGTCACCGCACTCTCTCTCTCTGCCGCTCTCTGCTCTCTCTCTCTCGCACCTCTCTACTCTCACTCTCACCAATAGCCATGTTGTTCGTCTGAATCGATTTCGCGTACCAAACCCTAGATTTAGTCCCTCCGATTCCGTCTTGGTTTCTAGGGTTCGTTCTAGGGTTTCTTTGATAAGGCGTGGAGTCTAAAATCGAGTTCGTGATCGATAGGGTTTTGAAGGGTCTGCGGAGATTCGGAGAAATGACGGACCGAGCGGAGCTCGAGCTCAACGGCCGGACGCGCCTCGGCGACCCCCCCCGGCTCGGTCGACGACTTGCTTTGGGGATTCTCGATGTGAGTTATGTTTTTGGTTTCTAGGGTTTCGATTTTAGATTTTTTTTTATTGTTTGGTTTCTCGAAGATTGCATGTGAGTTTCTTGGGGTTTTGTGGTGTCTAGGGTTTGTTTTTGTGTTTTCGGTAATGGGGTTTTGGTAGAGTTTTGTTTGGTCTTGAAAGCTTCGATCTTTCGTGTTTGGTTTTGTGTTTTTCAGTTTTTGTTTCAATTTGTTCAATTTTCTTCCCTCCCATTTTTTTTTGTTAAACAATTTTCTTGTAGGTACTTGAATGTTTGTAGAAGACATTGCATTTAGGTATGTTTTGAGTGGACACATAATGTTAGTTCGTATGTTCTTTTTCGACAATTTTATTTCTACCATTGCTTATGTTGCCTTGCTAGTTAGCAAATCGTGCTCTCAACATGGCTTGTGAAATTTTGCAATTGGAACTTGGAAATATGAACTTGCGCTTATCGGATCGCCGGAAAGTTTTATGGACAAGCGCAGCGCATGTAAGTATGACATACATATTTATATATTAGAGGTAGAGAGATTTTGGAGAATTTTTAAGGAGATGATCAAGCTAGGGGTGGTGTACAAGTTGGTAAGTAGATCTACACAATTAGTTTGCAAAGTATTGTTTAAAATTAGAGGTTCGCTTTTTGTTTTTCTTTGACTTATAGGGTAAATGAAGTTATTTTCAAAATTGCTTTACATATTTGAGTCACTTAATGCTTCATATAAAAATTCGCAAGATTACAACACGGTTTACAACAATACAATAGCAAACTTCATCGAGATAGCGATTCATACAAGCAAGCCTTGAACATCTTGAACAAGAAAAGTCTGTAATGATAGAGAGCCTCGCAATGTTGCAGGGAAAATATGGCATGTTGCAGGATGAATTATCTTCATTCCAAGTAAGTATGGTAATACTTGGAAGCGTTACTTCTTTCCATGCAGTAGAACTTGTCGAATTCTCCTTCCTCTCCGTTTTCTTGTTTGAATCATCATGCTTGAATCGATGTAACCTTTTGTAACTTAGTTGAATTTATAACTTCTCGCTTAATTATTTATTTTTAGGTGGTCGTTTATGAAGGGAAAATCGAGAAAAACCTTCCAAAGAAAGAGGAAGCACGCCAATTCATCAAAGGTTTGTGTCATGTGTGTTTCTTCCCATATTATAGATAATACATTGATGTTTATTTCTTCTCATGATTGTGCATGTTTGTGTTTAAGTTTCCTTTAGTTTAATACATTCTTTGTTTATTTCTTCTTAGATTGAGGAGGGACATGTGTTGTATGTTCTTTGGTGGCCTAATAATTGAACATGAATGTTAAAAACAAAGGAAATGATATAGTATAGGACTAAACTAATTGTGCATGATTAGCTATAGAGATTTGTCGACCTTCCTTCCTTTTCCTTGCTATGTCATATATTTGACTATTAGTTAGCTAAATCCTCCGTACATTACTTCCCCATCTAAGCACACCTCATTGTTTCCTTTTCGATGATTTAAAAAGTCCTGCTGAAGGTTCGTTGTACAGCTATTTTTTAAATAGTCCTGCTATTTCCATGTCTAATCATTGTAGTGTACTAATTTGGACTATGCTTTAGAGATGTGGAGGCTTCTTGACCGGAGGCACACTTGATAAGCTTCAAGCAACTCATGGATCGGGTTATATGTGTCAAATCAGGCAAGAATACATTTTTTTTTCCTTTCCTCTTTTATTTCTTTTTCACATGTACCTTGAAAGTGTTTGAAATTTGCATCTGAAAGCTATTTGTTTCGATGTCTTATTCTTATTCTCAATAAGAAAAAGTCCACATCACTATGTATATTAATAGGGACCCTTGATTTGGACTAGTATATTTTTTAGAGAAAGAGACTATATATATATTAATAGGAATTTAGTTACAAAAAGATAGGCTATTGTGGACAAGGTGTTCACACTCTCATGGCTACACAAAACAACCCTGAAAAATACAATGCGAGTTGATATTTCTTTGCGTCTCCTTTCTCATAATACTTTACGTACGTTTGTGTTTCATGCTTGATAATGCTTTGGATAGTTTGTCATCTTAATAGGGTAGCACCACTGGTACCCCTGCAAAAGAAGGTTTATTTATCAATCTTGAAGAGGGAGCTCCCTATGCTACTTGCATTATCAATCCTTGCAAAACATTGTAATGTCATTGCTTTACTTTTTCATTTTAAGCTTAAATGTCATCATCTCTCTCTATGACTAAGATATTGTTTTTTCATTTTAAATTGTTGTAACACATGAATCTTTACCACTCTTGATTTCTAGATGATATTTTTTTTTCTCTACAAAGTTTTATCATTTGACTTTTGCATCTTGATGGTTGGCATTGCTATCATGGCATATGATGAGTTACATTCATAAACTAGTTCAAAGTGAACTCTGTTATATTTTAATAACTGTTAATTATATTAATTCTATTAGAAATTTCCAAAAGCAAAATCTGCGTTCCTTTTCATTTTTGTAAAAAACGTGATGCTTATGCCTTGTATTGCTTTTACATGGTTGATTGACACAAAATGGCACGAGCATGTTGGCCCACATGCATGAAACATTCCTATTCTCTTAAATATTCATCATTATTATGTCTAATTTCCCATTTTAGAAACTTATGCACTTGAAGTCTTTGCTTTGTGGACATTTTTATTTTAGCATGACCTTGAATCCTTTGCTTTGTGGACATTTCATGATTATATTTGTAACGGCCCAAATTTTAATTTCGCCGTTATTATGGATTATTTTCAGACTTGGACGACAGCTCAGAGCCACGTGGATACCGCAAATAGGGCAGGGCGTGCCGACTAGGTAAATAGTAATTTTGTATGATTGTTTGTATATTTGCGATGTTATATATCGAGTTATTCGCTTAACATCGCATGTGTGTATTTAGATCGTCGAATCGAGCGAGATAGTGTAACGGGTGTTCGCCTCGAAAAACGTGTCGAGACGAGTACTGAAGAGCGAACTATGGGTACACTAGGTCGGAGAAACTAAAACACATAAATTAAATAAATAAATAAATAAATAATGGTCACATTCGCCTATGTTTTCGAGCGTTTCGACGCCCGAATTTCGCATCTGAGTTGCGATATACGCGTACCGTCGCATCACTAACCACCCAAATATCTATTCCATAGTAATAATTTGACCATTATTTATTTATTTATTTAATTTGTGTGTTTTAGTTTCTCCGACCTAGTGTACCCATAGTTCGCTTCTTGATCTGTCTCGACACGTTTTTGAGGCGAACACCCGTTACACTATCTCGCTCGATTCGACGATCTAAATACACACATGCGATGTTAAGCGAATAACTCGATATATAACATCGCAAATATACAAACAATCATACAAAATTACTATTTACCTAGTCAAGCACGCCCCCTTCTATTTGCGGTATCCACGTGGCTCGATTTGTCGTCCAAGTCAAGTCGAAAATAATCCATAATAACGGCGAAATTAAAATTTGGGGTCGTTACAACTCTTCCCAACTAGAAAAGAAATTTCGTCCCAAAATTTTAAATAACTTGAAGTTTCGTACCATGAAATAGATGTGGGTAACGACGCCGCATAGTAGACTCGAGCTCCCAAGTGAGTCCTTACGTACCATGATGTTGCCAACGAACCAACACCTTAGGGATCTCCCTGTTCCTAAGCGTACGAGTAGCGCGATCCACAATTTCTATCGGTCGCTCCTCATATGTTACATCAGCCGAACCTCGATCGTCCCAAGTCAACCATCGGTCTCGGCCCCGACTCGACCGGTCTCAACATCGAGATATGAAATGTAGGATGAACCCTGACCAATTCATTTGGTAAGTCCAATCTGTAAGCCACACCGCCAACTCGTCTTTGCGACTCGAAAGGTCCTATGTATCTCGGCGCCAATTTTCCTTTAATCCCAAATCTCTCTGGTGGCCCTTCCATGGAGAAACCTTTAGATAAACCATGTCGCCCTCTTGATAGCTCGGACCCTCGTGATACCTATCCGCATATTTCTTTCGGTCTTGTCTTTGCCGTCGAAGTCTCTGTCGAATCTGTCTAATCTTCTCTGTGTGATCAACAACTATCTCTGGCCCGATCTGCTCTGTATCCTCAGGCGCTGCCCAACACGCAGGTGATCTGCAGGGCCTGCCATACAACGCCTCAAATGGAGGCATCCCGATACTACTCGATAGCTGTTATTGTAAGCAAACTCACACAACGGTAAATAATCCTCCCACGAACCTCCAAACTGCAAAATACAAGCCCTGAGCATATCTTTCAGAATCCGTATCAGTCTCTCAGACTGTCCGTCTGTCTGAGGATGGTAAGCTGTACTAAATTGCAACCTGGTGCCAAACTGCTCCTGCATCGCCTCCCAGAATTTCGAAGTCAACCTAGGATCTCGGTCAGATACAATAGAGACTGGCACCCCGTGCAATCTAACGATCTCTCTCTCGAAGACAATGCTCAGTTGTGGGAACGAATATCTCATAGAAATAGGAATGAAATGCGCCGATTTCGTGAGTCTGTCGATCACAACCCAAACCGCATCGTGTCTCCTCGTAGTCTGCGGTAACCCACTGACAAAATCCATAGTGACGTGTTCTCATTTCCACTGTGGAATTGGTAGTGGCTGTAGTAAACCGCCTGGTCTCCTTTGCTCAGCCTTAACTTGCTGGCAAATATGACAACTCCTTACGTACTCGCCAACGTCAGCCTTCATCCCTGGCCACCAGAACAATCGCCTCAAGTCATGATACATCTTGGTTCGACCAGGATGAACCGTGTAGCGAGACCTGTGTGCGTCCTCCAAAATTCCGTCCCGTATCTCCGGAACTGCAGGTATCCACAACCTCCCCCGGTGTCTCAAACACTGATCTGCCGACTCTGCCCAATCCGTACACTCCGGATCTCGAGCCATACCACTGAACCGCTCATAGAGCCCATCAATCCTCTGACACTCGGCCACTCGTTCAATAGATACAGTCGGAATTCTCATCTGACAACAAATATATGGCTCGATCGTAGTAAAAACATCGGTCATGCACATAACTGACGCCGCCTCTAATAAGCCATGCTCGTGTGTCATATGTCGTACTACCGTCTGACTGTCAATACCACTCCTGCTCAATGCGTCCGCTACGACGTTCGCTTTCCCTGGGTGATACTCAATAGTGAAGTCGTAGTCCTTAAGTAACTCAAGCCATCTTCTCTAACGCATGTTTAGATCTCTCTGAGTGAAAATATATCTCAGACTCTGATGATCAGTGTAGAGTACGAACCGCTCTCCGTAGAGATAATGTCTCCAAGCCTTCAGTGCAAAAACGACTGCGGCAAGCTCCAAGTCATGCACTGGATAGTTAACCTCGTGGGGTTTCAATCGTCGGGACAAGTAAGCTAATCGGTCTACCCTCCCGCATCAAAACGCATCCAAGTCCAATGCACGATGCATCCGTATACACCGATAAACTCTTGCCCGCCGGCAATGTCAACACTGGCGCTTGAGAAGTCAATCTTCTCTTCAACTCCCAGAAAGCTTGCTCACACTCCTCGGACCAATTAAATTTGACATCCTTCTTAGTCAGTCTAGTCATTGGTGCTGAAATTTTGGAGAAGTCATGTACAACAACAACAACAACAACAACATAGCCTCAGTCCCAAATTAACTGGGGTCGGTTACATGGATCAAACTTTTCCATTGTGCTCGATTAAGTGCAATTGATGGTGAGCTTTGCAAACCATTCAAATCTCTCTTAATTAATGCATCGGAGAAGTCATGTACAAGCGTCGATAATATCCTGCCAATCCTAACAGCTCTTGATGTTCGTTATGCACTCTGGTGTAGGTCAGTCGATGACAACGTAAATCTTACTCGGGTCCTTTGATTACCTTTGTCGTTGATCACGTGTCCTGAAGCTTCACCTTCGAACGCCAAAACTCGCACTTGCTGAACTTGGCGTAAAATCCGCACTCCCTAAATCTTTGGTCGAAATCCTCGAATAAAGCAATGGACTTGAAGTCGCTCAATTCCAGTTACCTCCATCGCAAGTGTACGAATCTCTTCATGTTTTGCGCCACCGTTCGGCCACCATGCCTCAGTGTCAAAAACTCATCTCTCCGTCTCAGTTGAATCTCGATCGGGGTATACTTCCTTGAATCTTGCCCAAGTACTCGGCTCTCGTGGCGGTGACGGCGGTCCACCATCGCACCGCACTTCTAGCCCCATTATCTGACTGAAGAACTGATCGTTCATCCATGTCGAATCTTCAAATCGCGAACAAGCCGCAAATCAGCATCGTAATACGTATACATAAATATTAAAATTAACATATACGCATAGAAGTCCGTACTACCCTCTAACTTTACTTCCCAACTAAAGTTCTAAGGCAAGTACATCGGGTTTCCACATCTAAAATTTTAAATTTTTAAGTCTTATGCTCTTTAAATTTATTTCCGGAGGTTCCTCGAAACTCTGGTACTGATACAGTCACATTTTGGAGTCAAAGACAAAGGGGTCAACTAGCTTACCCACATGTACACTCCACCTCACTCCCTCATCATTTTGACCTCTCTCTCACGTCACTCCCTCACCTCACCTTCTCCCTCACGTCACTCTCTCCTACACTCACACTCACCTACACCTCTCTTTCACGCACACACAATCGGTAGAGAGGGAGGAGAAGAAACGGAGGAGGAGGAGGAGAGCAGGAGAGGAGGAGAAGAAGAGAGCGGGAGCGCGGGAAAACCGGGGTGGAGGTAAGCCATTTACATTGTTGATTGTTGGGTGGTCGAAATGGTGGCCATGGTGGCCATGAAGGGGTTCGGCCATGGAGGCCGAACCAGTCGAGGTGGAGATGGCAGGGATGTCTCCACTTGCCATCGACTCCACCGGGGTTGGGGTGGAGAGCAACCCCAACCCAAACCACAATGGGAAGAAAAAAAAAAAAAAAAAGAAGAAAACCAGAGACGTCTCTGGAGGAAGAAGAAGAAGAGGAAGTGGGGGAGGGGATCGGCTGGGCCGGTCCAGGCCCAACTGGGTTGGGCCGGACCGGGCCCAATTCGGTTGGGCCGGTCCGAGCCCAACTGGGTTGGGCCGGACCGGGCCCAATTCGGTTGGGCCGGTCCGAGCCCAACTGGGTTGGGCCGGTCCAGGCCCAACCCGGCCCAACCCGGGTGGGTCCGAACCGGGTCGGGCCGACCCGGTTGGACCGGGTCAGACCGACCCGGGTGGACCGGGTTTGACCCGGTCCAGGGACCCACCCATATATTAAAATAATATAATATAAAATTTTAATTTAAAAAATAGTTTTAAATTAAAATAAATTACAGAAAAATATGAAAAATATGTGGAAAATTATGGGAAAATCTAGAAAAATCAGGAAAAATATGAGAAAATGAGAAAAAGATAGAAAAATGGTATTTGAGAATTTTTGGGCCGTTGACACCCCGGTATAATTCGAAAAGGGTGTCAAACCAAAACTTTTTGAAATGAAAATCTTTATAATTGGGCCACACATTATAAATTCATTGAATTTAACTCTAAACTAGTTAAAATGGTTTAATTGGACACCAGGAACTTAGGAGACCAAAATCGGAAGTCGGGCACGTATCTCGAGACGTGAGTGAAACCTTGGAGTGCGTTTTGAGGTACGTAAGATTTCATCTAAAAGTCGCTGAGGGTTTATGTTTCTATCATTGATATCCTATTCGTGATTGTTGGATTTTATTTGCCTATTCCTTGTTATTGTTGAATGCTATTCCCCATGTTCTTTGTTATTGATTTTCGTGACGCATTTGGGTTGGGGAAAGAGACTTTTCGAGATTCTTGTAGTACTGGTGGCACACTAGGCTGTACGCTGGTCATCAGGTGAAAGGAAGTGGGTGTTTCAACTGAAGGGATCCTGTGCGCCCCAGGTAGGCACTCAGTGGGCTCGAGGGCGGGCTGGGTGTAGGCGTGGGTCGTACCATGTGGAAAGAAGTGGGACACTCACTGAAAGGATCCTGAGGGTTTGTCGTACAGTTTAGTGTGACCAGGAGGAGTACACGGTTTGTTTCTCATGTTATTTATTAATGTGATGATCTTAGCACAGTTGGCTGTTTAGTTTCCGCATGATTACTTGACATGATTCTTGGTATCTGTTTATTCTCTTATAAATGCTCGGTGTACTTTGTTGGAATCTTACTAACTGTACTCCCCATTTTCCTTTTTGTGATGGGCGAGTGCAGACCCTGCTAGTATGGGCAATGACATTTTGGACGACTTTATCTGACTGTCTGCGGTCGAGGACCTACTAGTACGTGCTATTTTGATATTTTGCTTGCTTTGGGAAATGTGAGACTGAATAGATATTGTACTCGTATATATTATTGTTTAATATTGTCGCATATATATATACGGAGTACTTTCCCCGGGTTTTCCACAATAGGAATTGCTCTATTAAATGATGTTTATACGATGATAAATTTAATTGTTTTATTTGGTTTTAAATTAAGACTTCCGCTGTTGAAAGTTTAATGAACACGCATATCGAGGAGTCGTGTTAACACGCATATCGAGGAGTCGTGTTGTGGAAAATGGCGTCAGTGGCGCGTGCGACTTGATGGGTCAAGGATCGGACGGGACCATTTGGGGGCGCGCTTCTCCCACGTGGCGACCTCGGGTTTTGGGGCCGTTACAATATTGTTGGTTGATTTATTAGGTAAACAGTAATTTGATCTTTACAGTCGACATAAACTAATTGAAAGAAAAGTTATTGGATTTCATGTGTTCTGTTTGTTAAATTATGTTCTTCTTGGATATGGTGTTATTAGACTTATTTGTATAATAGAATGGTGTGTTCAATTATAGTAAAATATATTGTTTTCTTTTTACTTGTAAATGGAGATAGTTTTTTTGCAGTTTCGTATTTTTTATCATGAGTTTGATCTATTTTGCAATATTTGCAGAGCGTGACCCTATCAGTAGGTGATTGGTTCTTCGATCGAGTGGGAGTTAGTGCCATTGATTGCCCATATCCCCGTGACAATACCGCCATAATCTTTTTTTCAAGTGAGAGATGAGGAAATTAAAGCATATCATGTAACTTTTATAGTTGTTTATATGACTTTTAGATTGATAATTCTTTTTGTGCATATTTAGAGGATTGTAAGTTTTTTTTTTGTGGTTGTTGAACAATATGATTGGTGGTTTTTGTGAATACTTAGAAATTTGGAGCATTTGTTATACTAGACAATTTTTCATGGATATATAAATCTTTTTTAAATTTTGAATTTTACATTTTTTTTTCTCTCATTTGAATATTTGTTGATATATTTTGTCGATGTATGAATGTCAAGTTTTGCTTTTTTGGGGGATGTTAGCACCCCAGGAGTTGTTGGAGGGGTGCAAAGGCGATGAAGTAGGTCCTATGGTTGTAATTACAAGTTATAGGTTGGAGAACCAATTGGATTATGTTTATGTTTGAAATTTAAACAAAAAGGAAAATTAGAGACGGATTAGCAACGGAATTCAGACATTCCGTTGCTATTCCGTCTCTAATTTTTCGGGAATATATCATGAATCAGCAACAGAATCAGAGACGGAATTCGAAAATTCCGTCTTTGATTCCGTCTCTGATTCCGTTTCTGATTAGCAACGGAATCAGAGACGGAATTCATGAATTTATTATTTCCGTCTCTCGATTTCGTTTCGATTAGAAACGGAATCGAGATTTAATGCAATTAAAAATGTACCATTTTGAAAAAAATCCCATTTCTGTTCCGTCTCTGTTCCGTTTCTAATTTCCGTCTCTAAATCCGTCTATAATCAGAAACAGAATTAATCCCGTCTCTATTCCGTCTCTAAATCAGAAACGGAATTTATTTCCGTTTCTGATTGAATCAGCGACGACGATTTTAGAGACGGAATTGATTCCGTTTCTGTTCTGTTTCTGATTTCAATTAGAGACGGAATTTATGCAAATCAGAGACGGAAAATTCCGTTTCTGATTTGCTATTTTTTTGTAGTGACATTACATCTCGGTCCTGCGAGGCCGAAACAATCGCGCACCCAGACAGAAGCTTCTGATAATCGCAACGAATACACAATAAATTTTCAAAATTACCTCAAGGACGACCTCCTCTGCCACCGAAGCAGTACAATCCTCCATTATATAGTGGAGGCAAGTTCGGATTTGAATAAATTACCAAACCCTACGTTGACAAACAAATCATCATTTTCACAGCTTATACACAACTCTAAAAAACACGAATATGGTTGTCAAACATTGTTACCTCGCTGTCGAATGATGACAATCCGCAATAATCGATCAACGCTCGCCAAATGCAATGTGGCTTTGGGGTTCAACCTTGTGGTGGGGTGCCTTTTTTCTTTGTCAAAATGATTTGTGAGGTTTGAATCACTATATATACAAGGGCAAAATAGTCTTTTCCACTTTTGCAGAATTTTTTACAAAAACTTTGGGTGCCTTCATTAAATGGTGGGGCACCCTTAGCGGCCCTCTTTACAATTTACAAGTACAAGAAGACATAACAACCACGACTACTTCCAAATATTAACTTATTTTTTTATTTTTTTATTTTTTTTTATTTTTTTATAAGTAATTTCAACACGAATCAAACCTAGAACCTCCCCAATTTTTTTTTTGCAAGCGATGCCTCCTAATGCTTTGGCGTAAGCATGAACAGATTTCAATGACGAAGATAATTCATGCATCAAAGCTGCTGCTTAAGTTACATACGTTCATGTAGGAAACACTGATAACATTTGATATACGAAAAGAAATCTTGAAAACTTGATCACAGATCAATTGTCTTAATAATTATACTTTCAGAAGGTACACAACGAGGCTATGGTTCCACATATAAGTACATCTTAAGAATATTCTAGTTCTAATAGACTAGAAATTTGAGTAATTGAGGTTAACATGCCAGATTCATATAATGTTGGCATGTGAGAAGTGATATAAAGCTTCATAATTCAAAAAGAAGCTCAATGAAAGATTTATTTTTCATGAACAAGAGGACTGTAAACAGGGAACCACATGTGGCGTCCGACGTACTCCAAAATTTCATCCTGCATAACATGAAAAGCGCCAACAAACAATTAGCAAATAAGTGAACGAACTAGTTTATCGCAAGGGTAATATGCTTCTCCACAAATCGATCACCACTTAGATTCCGCCTGCTAAGGCTTAAATTCAAATTTATCATGTTTCACAATCCATTACACCAAAGAGACGAGTCGATTGGACGGAGGACAAAGATAGTTCTTTTTCTGTATAGAAAGTTCTTTGCAAAAATTCGAGATGAAAAGCAGCATTCATCAAATTATAGTTAAGCAATTTTTTTTTTTTAACTATAAGCTTATCTACATATTCATCCAAGATACGGGACCTTATTCGGCCAAATGCAGTCTATATACCACAATCTATCTAACTCGCAGAGAAAATTCATGAAACATTATGTTAGAGAATATGATGTACCTTTGACATGTGGATAAGCTCTTTGGATCCCACGTCTCCATGCCCTTCAGCAAGTTCTTCATCAATAGCTTCCTGTACCACAGCTGCTCCAACCGCCTTTGTAATGTCCCTTATACTGCATTATGCAACAGAAAATTAATTAAGATTAAGCATTATGAGTTTTACTTTATTGCATAAAAGAATAAGACGCTGCCTACTCATTCCATTCGAGAACATCGAATTGAGGATTTATGAATGTGCAAACAACCATTTTTAACATGAAAGCTTTAGCAGTTAACAATCTAATATTACATGATAGGTGGCCTTAAAACTCGAAAGGGTTCGCAATACAATAGTAACTGCTTTTTTGTTAATTGAATTAGACTGAAATGAATAGCAAATTTCCCAAAGGTCCTGATCTCATTTCATGGAGGTTTCTTTATATTACCTCGAAATTGAGGGATAAAGGATGCCATCCTGAATTTCTTTCTCTGTAATGTATGAAGCAAGGCTGCAAAAACATCGAGAGAGAATGTTTCATTAATCCAACAACTAGTCATACTAAGGCTGAACGGAAATATGCATATAAGTTAGGATACTGATAGGGCGACATACTTTTGATGAACACATTTGCTGAAATCCTTCGGATGGACATTGACATATCATGATGCAAAACCTAAAGGACTCTGATGATAACAGTGTAGCAAATGTATGCAGCAAAAGTATGTCACATTTTCCTCTAATTAACATGCAGATGCATCAGGTATCAGCAGATTGTTGAGTTTATTAGATGTGCTTTTTCACAGAGTCTTCTAAACAACATAAAAATATTTATTCTTCAAGTCACCAATGTAACTACTATGCCTTCCATCAATTGCACGAGCAGCAAATCAAGGACGTAACAAATAAGAATAACTGCTAGGTGCTACTAGCCATCTGGAGGTTTTCTCTGGTTGAATTAACTCTAAGAAAAACTGAAGAAGAAAACTACTTTGTTTTTGCATCAACCTCAAAATCACCCCAAATTAACCAATTGATGCATATTCTTTTCACTAATTTGGTTGATGAAACGTTATTGAATTATTGACCAATGAACATGTTAGACACCACCAAACTAAAGAACGAATTTCTTTTTCTGAATCACGAAATAAATGTCAAATAGTGGGAAAGTAGGAAGCGTCAAAAGCAGTATGATTTTCACCATTCAGAAGCAGCTTGCAGCATCCCATCTGAAATAACACGAGCACCCGAGAGAAGAGCTCCCAAGCCAATCCTGTAGCAAATGTATCATCTCACTGATGACTACAGAAGACAGTAGTGATAATCTAGCATGGAATCATCAATTAGCAAAAACAACATGAAAACTCAGCACATACCCAGGAAACAAATACATGTTATTCGCTTGATTGACGTGACCAGCTTTTCCATTTCCTGCACGGTCAACATAACAGTTAAGGTACTCATAAAATTTGGGAATATCAAATAGCGCTTCGTTGGAACTAAAATTGAAATCATAATGCTGTTGCAATGCAATCATAACGGATTAAAGCTGCAAGCATATCACAAATAGTTAATTGAATGCTAACCAAGATGGATGTCTTCAAAAGGGCTTCCGCTAGCAAAAACTATGTGGTCACCAGCATACTTGAACGCATCAGCTGGCGTGCATTCAGCTATTCCATGTTTGAAGAAACAAAAAGAAAATCAATGGAGGCAGGTTAGAATAATTGAAATGTCGTCATTGGAAAAAAAAAAATTGAAGAAAGAAGAATGACTCTCCCATACAAACACAAACCATTTGCTGTAGGATTTGACATGGCAAATATTGCAGGCCTCGAGGATGTTGACTCTCTCATAGCTGCAAGCACCTGGTTTATACTTTGTACATTAGGAACATCGTCAAGTAATAGTTGCTTGGCATGCTAGCAAGAAAATATACAGCCCTGAATAGCCATTCATTGCACAAAACTTGCAAGATAAACAAATGGCAGGTTTCAAACAAAATAAAACACTACTAAAAAAATCCTTTGTAGTTTTTAGTATTCATAGATAGGTATATCAATGTCAACTGGGCCAGTTCTCAAAATGATGAAGGCAACTTCAAACTTCCTATCTCTAAACAAAACTCAAGAGAACAATCAAAAGAACACTGAAATCCATATATTGCAGTTCTACCACATAAGGAACCACATAAAATCTCTTGAGCATCCTTCATGCATTTCACTCACAATTAAGTCCATCTGGAAGAAATATGCATTTTCCATTTGGGAGGAATATGCATTCCCCATTAGGAAATAGTGCTAAACTTGGCTGCTTTAAGGAGAGGTCAGATATTTTAGGCTAACAAATTCAGAATACCTGAACCATTGGACTTGATTGAAGACGAAGTCCTCTTTCCAAAGGAGAACATAAGACATTCAAAACTTCTCTTCACACAGAAAGTATTATAAATCAGAAGTTAAAGCAAAAATAACTAGGAACTGCAAGAGTTGCATGATTTCTGATGGCTTTCACCTACCTACGCAAGTATTCCAACAACAGATGCCAATAAGTCTAAAGAACATAACAAAATAGAGATTGACAAATACAAATACAACAACAACAACAACATAGCCTCAGTCCCAAATTAATTGGGGTCGGGTACATGGATCAAACTTTTCCATTGTGTTCGATTAAGTGCATTTGATGGTGAGCTTTCCAAACCATTCAAATCTCTCCTAATTAATGCATCCCATGTTAACTTTGGTCTACCCCTACCTCGTCGAATTTCTACAATTTCTATTGAGTCAAGTTTTCTAGTGGGGGCATTTTTATAGGCCGTCTTTGCAAGTGACCAATAATAAAAGAAAATGATAATTTCTTAACGGAAAATGATTCAAACCTTTGCAACAGCCGTGAACAGCACTAATGTAAGTTCCAATAAAGAAGAACTGAAACCAACATTTAAAGTTCATTCAATTTTCTCAGATAATCCAACATGATAAGCAATTGCGCTTACCTCTTTATTGAAGACGCCACCAACTCCAGATAGGCCCAGAAGCACATCAGGCCTTACATTTTTAACCTGAAAAAAAAATGACATTTTTAGAATTCATGTGTTGATTTTAAAATTATCTTGTTGCTGTTACAAAAATAAGAAGAAAAGAAGATAAACAAGCAAAAGGAAAGAACATAAGTGGAGGAATACTTACCACTTCAACTAAACTAGCTCCCTCCATAAGTCCCTCTGCTTCAGGATTACCCCTTGCAAAAGGTGCAGCAGCAGGATCAAGATTCTTTCTATTCCTAGTGACAAGTCCCTGCAGAAAAGAGAATATGCATAAGACAAAAGTTAACTCAACAAGTATGTCCTTACTTTGACACAAAATATATATAAAAAAATGAAGTAAGCCTTGCTTTGTGTAAAATCAGCTTTTGACAGAGTTTGTAGTATAAAAATTTATGGCTAAATCATAAATATGAATTACATAAATATGTATGTTTAACTAATATGACAGGAAGAGATATCAAACACAAGGAAAAAAGGAAAAAAATAAAATAATATATATATATATATATATATATATATATATATATATTCAACATACAGCTTCCAGAAGACCCCATCCTTTATGATGAGCTAATTAGCTCATCTTACAAACCAACACATAACAAGTTACCAACATCAAATGCAATGTTTTCCTTTCTTTTCCTTTTTACAATCTCATAAAATCTACATCATTACTCATTAGATTATAGTGTCCACTTTGGATTTCCATGAGCAAAAAGTATTTATGACACTAACAAGAAAGCATGCCAAGTTAGTCAGCCAGCATAAGTTGATGCCAGCTAGAGAACTCATTCAGAACCAACCTACACAGACTAGAAGCCAAGCATAGCAAAATAAGAGAATTCTAGTAGACAAGTAAAGGACTTCTCACAGAGACAAACAATTTTCCCACTTAAACACCAAGGAAAGAGAGACCAAGTTATGGTAGATAATGTACAAGACGTGGCTAAATGCTTAATCACCAGACAATGATCAGTAAGAACAGAACCACACATCTTTATCAAGAAGCCAGAATGGATTGCTCGCGTGAATTTCGTCATTCCCTGTCATCCTAGTGACGGACCTGTTTGGCCATGTTAAGGACACCTATCCCTGCACTGAACCCAAATGGAGAAGTTAGGAGTTGTGGTGAACCAACAAGGGGCAATATGGTCTTACCAACAACAGAACCATGCATAGCCAGAAGAAAGTCACGAAGAGTTTGAACATGCAATAAATCATTTATGTCTACCCTTTACTACCTTCCTGCTCCGACCACAACTATCTTTTGTTTAGCAAAGTCACTCAATGGCCGACCCTGTGCTCTAACAGCTCCCAGCAACCCCGCTATTGCGACACCAGCAGTTCCCTATTACGAGAATAGGGTATCAATGATTAACTAGGTCCTGAACTATTTGTGCTAGTCCAACATCAATTAATACATCAGTGCAACTGTGCAAGGGTAACAAAACTGTAACATAATCCCACCTGGACGTCATCATTGAACATGCAAAACCTTTTACGATACCGCTGTAGGGTCTCAAAAGCCCACTTCATTTGAAAATCCTCAAACTGAAAAGAGAAAGAAAGAAAAGAACAAGGAAAAAAAAAGGCTCAAGATCCTCCACTTCAATTGTAGTGGTCTGTCAAATTATGTTCAACTGCAATTTTTCGTTGGAAAATACCTGTATGACTGCCTTGGGCCAGCGAGTATAAACAGCTTCCATAAACTCATCAATAATATTTAAATATTCTTCTCCTTCTAACCTAGGCTGTCGTAAACCTAAATCTGCAAAAGTAATGTTAAGTGAAAAAGATATCCTTACCAACACAACAAAAGGGAGAAAAAGAAAGGCCAGATAGCCACTGATGCATGAAAAGAACACATCTGATCTGGACATAGAGAAGTAAAGCTGGCATAAGCAAATCCATGCCATTGCTACGAAACACGTAGTCACCATAGGCTGTTAGACATGGTCTATAATTTGGTTCTTAAAAGAGTTTATATTGGTCGTAACTTTGTAAGCCATAAGGGTTAAGTTAATATTAGTAAAGCTTCAGAACTTTCTATTTTACATTTAGATCAAAGTCTACACAAAGACCACTAGTACTTGAATGTAATGCAACAAAGAGAGAGATAAAAAGGCTTAGGTACACCCAGAAAAAATTTATACACCAAAATTAAAAATATAACCCACAAAGTGGTTTCAAAGTACGAACACATCATAGCAGATCTAGTTGATTCTAGGGCAAGGAGGGTAACAAAGTAGAAAAATTAACAAGGGTAGAAACATGTAAAAGAAACAAAGCCTAAGCAATGATCAAGAGATGAAGCCTATCCTCAGTGAGGACCAAGAAGTGAGACTAATTAAAGAGGAAAAAAAAAATCAAAGAAATAAAGATAGAAGCGCCAAGTTCAAAGAACATATTAATATTGAAACTCAAATGAGAAGTCCACATTGGGGTAAAATCTGACTTGCATCGTGAGCTTTTCAAGAATGCAATATCTGTTCCAGCAAGGAGTCTATAGACTTGTATGACAGGTAAAAGAATGCCATCAATGATGACCCAAAAGATCAAGAAATATTGCGCAAAAAGTGAGCTACACAACTTATTGAAGCTGCATGAGATCATAGATTAGGCAAAAATTATTTAGACACAAACTATTGAGGCCACACAAAATCAGATTTTGGGTGTCCCAAGTCCAGGAAGTATGATGTAGACGAAGAATTTTATTTTATTTTTATGATACGAAACCAGCACAACTTGACTCAATATGAGCTGAACCCATGATCTCTCCCAACCTTGCTTTTTAGCAAGAAATTTATGAAGCACTATATTGGTACAAGTAAGCCACGCACAAGACTGAAGCAAGGAACATGTTTCAATTTAAATTTATGAGGGGAGGATGTTGGAGATAATCAAGGTTTGAAAAATCGACAAACTTCGGCGAACTTCGGTGGAAGTGTGTCAATAATGAAAATGGGGAAGCGAAACAAAACACATCATAGGTAATTATCAGAGTAAGAAAATGTATGTAATCCACAGAGTAAGCAAATGTATGTAATCCACAACTTGGTATCAGAGTAAAACACATCATAGGCAATTATCACATCAAATTGCCAACTTTTTCTACATACATTTATCAAAACACAAAGAAATTGTGTCTTAAGAGAAAGAGAGGCTTCAGAATGGTACCAATAATGAAGAATTTTACTCACAGAGTGGATCTTGAAGGAGCCTCTCGTTGTTTGTCCCAACATCAAGCATAACTGGAAGAACCTGTTTGATACAAATCGCGAAGACAAACATTTTTATGAGAAAAAAAAAGAAGAAGAAGAATAGAACTGATGAGGAAGAGAATTAGAGTGACTGATTGGAAGGGAAACTGCCACCAAAAAACAAAGGAAGACCTCCAGGATTCTAAGATGACTGTTTATGTCATCTAACTTAAAGTTTCTAATCAAACAATGTGAGCTTTATTAAAAAAAAGTTTGATTGTATGCAAAATTATGAGTGTCTCAACAAGCACAAAACAAAACTTTTAAGCATACCCTTTGTGGATTTATTCCAGCTGCAGCAACGTACATATCAAGTTTACCAATTGGGATACCAATTCCTTGAACTCCGAGGTCACCAAGTCCTAGAATGCGGCTCCCATCTGTCAAAACTATCATGTCTACCTGTTCCATACGGAACCCCATGATATAAAAACAGAATTACAGGCCTGTAGATTTAATAATCCACTTTCATTTTTGCCCACTATTATTCCTACAGTTGTATACATAGAGATGATAAGAATAAATAAATGATAAAATTAACATATGATATGAACACCACATGCAGAAATTTATGTCCCTTGTACAGGCGAGCTGCGCTCTCGCAACAGATTGTAATAATGATGCATAGTGGCAGGAAAATAATATAATTATGAACTTTAACACAACATGATCAAGAATCTCACTATCTTCTTGTAAAATACAAAACTTTCCACGTACCACGATTTTCTAAAATAAAAGAAACCTTAAGCATTAAATCGTGTTTGGTGTAGAATCAGTTTGAAACAATGAATACCATGGAAACCTGTTTGGTTAGGCTCTGTTTATAAATTTGGAAATAGTATCTGAAAACACCAGCAGATGTTTTAAAGGAAACAATAGAACTTTCACTAATCTACAGCTGAGCACTGGAATTACTATTAACCCACATGTTTTGCGATGCAAACACATATGAGCCCGCAGATGACAAGACCATTGAGAGGAATCAAGTATGAGTTGAATAGTCTTTTTTTAAGGAAAAAATCTGATAAAGAAAATGGAAGGTAGGCCATCTTCAAAATCCAAAATAATAGAAGATATACATCAAGGACAAAATCAGTAGTTAAAGAATCAAAGATCTCATAACAAGAAAAATATTCTTACGAATGGTGGGTTTCAATTAATCAAATAATGAATGGAGCCACAGCTTGGAAAAAAAAAAAAAAAACGAAACAACAACCAAAAACAATAAAGCATCCATTATCAAGACGTACATGGGATCATTGAACCAATAAAATTCATGTTGAAATCATCTAAAACGTGAACCGCAAGCCACACTGCAAGCAAAGAAAGAGAGAGGGAGGGGGACATACAACAAACATGATTTTTTGCGCTAGAAATTGCAAGAGATTTATTGGATACCTGTTGAGAAGGCCAATTATAGATCATTGACATCATTTCTCCTTTATCCTTTGCACTGAAATACATCCCCCGAGGTCTCCTAAACAATCCAGAGTAATTCTGACAAACCAGTCCCACAGTTGGAGTGTAAATTATAGGTGCAAAGTCCTTAATGTTATCTATAAGGACCTGAAATAACCAGCTTCAGCATTAATAACGAATGAAAACTTCCACAAACACCAATAAAACTAAAATACGCATTTACCTATGAGCTTACCCTGTAATATAAAGTCTCATTTCTATCATGCAATCTGTTCAAGATCCTCCATTTCGCTAAAGATACCACTTTGGTTGATTGGCCTTGAGTGTTTTTCTCAAGTGATCGAAATGATTCCACTAGAAATTCAGACAACAAAAAAATTTGAATTAAATCTTTGAACTCAAAATAAAACTTTCCAGAAAAAAAAAAAAATAAATAATAGTAAGATGAATAACAAACTGACAATGCATAAGGCTATAATAATGTTACTCAACTTCAGCTCACAATTAAAGAAATTTTTAATAATTTAATAACCAATAAAGCTTACATGCCCCCTTGTGTCCTCTTGACGCGACTTTATTCTTTGATTACAAAAGCATGACTCAAAATACCCCTATCGTACTACCAATACTGACCCACACACACACGGTACTCCCACCCACTGTGTTGTTAAACATCTCAACTAATTATGACCCTTAGCTGTAACCCCACTGTCACGCTTCTAACTGATCAAGTAAACCGCGAGAGCGCCTCTTATAAAACTTCCTAATGGGTTTTCCATGGATCGTAACAGTACTCCCCCCAAGAGAACCACCTTGTCTTCAAGGTGGAAAGCCGGAAACGACTTTTTAATGTGCTTGACTAACTCCCATCTTGCTTCAAATTCGTGTAGGTTAGCCCATTTGATCAGAACCGACGGTCCCCCACTGTCTTCTTTGTAAGCCAGGAAATTTCTCGGATCAGCAGGCAAAGAAAAGGACTCGGGAGGAAAGTCAGGGAGAGTAGGCAAGGCCTAGTGTGCTCCTAGAACCTTACGAAGTTGGGACACATGGAATACCGGGTGGATTGAAGATGTAGCTGGCAGCTTCAACTTATATGCCACGAGACCTATACGGGCCAGCACCTCAAAAGGACCAAAAAACTTAGGACTTAGTTTGGCGTTGGTTCGACGTGCAACTGATTGTTGTCGATACGGACGCAATTTCACATACACCATATTGCCTGTATTAAAACCGATCTCGCGGCGATAATGGTCCGCCTGCTGCTTCATGCGATTCTGAGCAAGGAGGAGCTGCTCCCGTAGCTCGGTGAGGGCGAGATCTCGAGCGATGAGCATGGTGTCAAGGTCGACTGTGGTAGTCCGAGCAGCTGTGCCATAATGGAGGAAAGGGGAGGTTCTCTACCATAGACTACCTTGAAGGGAGGGCACTTTAAGGAAGAATGAAACTAAGTGTTATACCAATATTCTACCCACGCCAGCCACTTTGACCACTCCTTCGGCTTTTGATTAATGAAGCATTGCAAATAGGTCTCAAGACATTGGTTCACGACCTCACTCTGTCCATCGGACTGAGGGTGATATGCGGAGCTACGGTTAAGCTGAGTTCCTTGCAAATGAAACAATTCGCACCAAAAGTTGCTAAGGAAAACCTTATCTCAATCCGATACAATGCTAAGAGGGAAGTCGTGCGGCCGTACGACGCCTTTCATAAACTCATCAGCGACTGCCTTGGCTGAATACGGATGCTTAAGAGCCAAGAAGTGGTTGTATTTACTGAAGCGATCCACCACTACGAGAATGGAACTCCAACCCGAAGAAGTAGGAAGGCCTTCAATGAAATCCATGGAGACATGTTCCCATATAGTGGTTGGAATCGAAAGAGATTGGAGCAGCCCACCCGGAGACGAAGTCACGTACTTATTACGCTGGCAGACGTCACAAGACGCAACAAAGTCTTTGATGTCGCCTTTCATACCCACCCAAAATAATTCAGCCATCAACTGCTTATACGTCTTGAGAAAGCCACCATGACCTTCGATAGGACTAGAATGAAATTCGTTCAACACGACTTGAGGGAGGAGGACGAGGGCAATACAACTCGGTCCTGATACCAGAGTCTGCCATTAAATAAGGTCCACCCTGGCTGGCCAGTGTTGCCCTGTGACAATAAATCAAAAATAGGGCCGAGGTAGGGATCGACCCGAACTTCAGCATGGATAAGATCATCGTCGAGGAAGGAGAGTAGAGATACAACATTAAGCTCGGACTGAAAGGGGAACCACGGGAGAGCATCAGCCGCCACGTTAGACACGCCCGGTTTGTACTAAATTTCAAATTGAAATCCCATCAATTTGAGAAGCCAACGTTGATATTCAGGAGCCACAACCTGTTGCACAAGCAAAAACTTCAAGCGACGCTGGTCGCTTCGAACCACAAATTTGCGACCCAGTAAGTAGTGAAGCCACTTTTGGACAACAAAGACGATGGCCATCAATTCCCGTTCATAGGCGAAGCGGCACTGTGCTCGGGCAGACAAGGCCTGGCTAAATATCGTTATAGGGCGATCGTGCTAGAGAGAGTACAGCACCCACGCCGAACCCTGAAGCGTCTGTCGATAAGGCGAAAGGAGTTTCAAATTCAGGAAGTGCTGAGATGGGACCTTCACCATTGCTTGTTTCAACTGTTGGCCAGCTAGTGTGGCCGCATCCGACCAAGTGAAAGCGTCTTTCCGAAGTAATTGAGTTCAAAGGTGCTCCAATCTTCCCATAGTTGCGGACAAAGCGGCGATAATACCCCATCAATCCCAAGAATCCCCGCAGCTCTTTTGGATTTGTTGGAAGTGGCCACTCCACCATAGCTCTAACTCTCCCTGGATCAGCCATCACTCCATTGTCGGAGATGATATGGCCCAAATAATCAAGTTGAGATTTAGTGAAGCAACACTTTTTGAGATTAACAAATAAAGTATGATGAAGTAAAATCGAAAGGACCTCGGTGAGATGCGTAATGTGGTCAGCATGATATTGCCTGTATACGAGGATATCATCGAAAAAGACCAAGACACATTTACGGATCAACCTACGAAAGATAGAGTTCATGAGAGCCAAGAAAGTAGCTGGTGCATTAGTTAAGCCAAACGGCATAACCAAGAACTCATAATTGTCGTCGTGCGTATGGAAAGACGTCTTATGCACATCTTGAGGACGAACACAAATTTGATGATATCCGGAACGCAAATCTAGCTTGGAAACACAATGGCCCCGTGAAGCTCGTCGAGCAGCTAATCTATGTTAGGGATTGGAAATTTGTCTGGAACAATTGCTTTATTCAGTGCTCGATAATCGATGCAGAAGCGCCAACTTCCGTCCTTTTTTACCAAGAGAACCGTGCTGGAGAACGGACTGCTACTAGGTTGGATTATCCTCACCGTCAACATCTCAGAAACCATCTTCTCGATTTTCGATTTCTGTATGTGGGGGTACCGGTAAGGGACCGGATCAGATTGGTGCCTTCTGTAAGTGTGATGGCGTGGTCGAAGTCCCAAGAGGGGGGAAGGCCTGCGGGGACCTGAAACAGTGCTTGGAAGGAGTCCAAAAGGACTTTGATAGCAGGGTCCAACGCCTGCTCGTCACCGCAGTGTTGGAGCCTTCCACATTGCACAATTCGATAAGGAAACAACCCACATCATTTTCCCAATTACGTTGAACCGATTTACACGAAACTTGCTCGACCAATCTGTTGTTGTCACCCCCAACGAGAATAGCCACTACATTCCCAAGACCACATCTGAACTTGTTACCGTCATGGGAAAGAAGTCATGTACCACTGTAATTCCCTAAAATTGAACTTGCATTGCCTTACAGATGCCCAAACGACAAGCATTATATCCGTCAAGGTTTGAAACTTCGACTTTGCCTATAACTTCACTTGCTTAAAATTTAGAATTAATTCGAGTAAGTTAACTTCGACGATGGAAGTTTGACAAGTTGGTGTACAGAAGTTCATGAAATTTCACTTTAAATGCTAGACAACTCAAGTTTCTTCGTAGAGATGCTAGAACTATGTTTTATTTAAATTTAGCCATAAGTTTAAGTATATTTCTAGCATAGTCGAAGTTTCAATCGAAGTTTCAATCGAAGTTTGCTCAACTTCCACGAAAAATGACAATTTTACTTCATGTTTTATTAACTTTAATCGATGTTTTCGAAGTTCGGTCAAAGTTAGCCGAAGTTGAGTCGAAGTTTTGCAATTTTTTTACAAACTTCGTCCGAACTTCGCCGAAGTTTGTCGATTTTTTAAACCTTGATATCCGTCCCCCACCATCACACCGTAAGAAGAAGTGGGCCGAACTGGAAGTTGGAGGCGATGAACCAGGGCTTCCTAGATAAAATGTGTGAGGCTCCACAGTCGATCAGTATTACCACATCCACACCTCCCACCGAGCCCTTCACCTTGATTGTCCGAGGCCCCGGGTAACCTTTAACAACTTGGGCGGATAGTTCTATGATGGCGAGATCCAGTTGCTCCTCTTCTTCATTCACGGCGACGAGGCTCTGTCCTTCAACAACATCATCATCGACCAACAACAATTTGAACTCCTTGCGTTTGCAATAGTGGTCGTTGAACCACTTCTCGTCACACCGATAGCACAGACCCTTGTTCTGACGGGCTTGTGCTTCCGATTCGATCAGTCACTTAAATCTCGGAGGAGAGGTCACCGGAGTAACGCCTATTGAAGAGGATGGGCTCGTGGAAGAAGATGACGAGGCTGTGGTCCCCTTAACCACTGAAGTAGCCCCAGTGGATTGAGCTTTGGATTGGGCAGGTGTTGATTCTCTTGTTAGTCTGTATAGAGTATGGGTCACCCATGCTCTTGATTTGGGCTCCACCAATATATTCAGGCCCAAATTTGTGGGATGCAATTTTGGGCCCATTTTGGGCAACAAGCCCAAAGATTCTAAGCCCACAAACTTAGCCTCTATCCACTCTGCTCTGTCGTAGGTGGCGCGGAGCGACTCCGGTGGATCCGCCAAGAGCTCGAGCTTAATACGCTCTTGCAGGCCGTTGATGAAGACGACCATTTTGTGCCTTTCTGACAAAGTGTCCACAGATGTAGAGAGAGTAATTCGAATCGCTTCCTATACACCGCCACTGTTGTCTCTTGGCGAACGGCAAAGAATTGTTGGCATAACTCCAAAGGGTGAGCTCCCTTAAACCTCCTGGACAACTCTGACTTCATCTATGCCCAACTCGTGAAAAGTCGTTGTTACTCCTCCACTTTAAGCCATATCTGTGTCGTCCCCACTAAACAAATCCTCGTCGCCCTGAGTTTAGAGGACTTTGGCATCTCATGCAGAGTAAAATAATGCTCTGCTCGGCTGAGCCACACGATTAGGTCATCACCATCACAGGTAGGCATTTTGATCTTGCGTACCTCTGGGCCTCCTCGGTAAGAGGGTAGATTAGTCTGTACTCTCCGCTCGGGGCATGATGCGCCCCCCAGATCTGTTGGAATTGGAGCTCGGTGCCTACTTGCCGATCCTGGATCTGGCAGATCTAGCGTTCTGGAGTCTCGAGTATCTCCCCTCAGATGGATCGATCCTCTCTCGCCTAGATCGGTTGCAGCAGAAGGAAAAACCACTCGAGCTTGTGACAAAAACGCCTCCAGCTTTTGCGTCAGCCCCTGGATCTCCAATTTGACCTCCAAGATCTCAGATCGGACCTCCGATCTAAAACTATCCACTTTTTCGTCACCTGTCACAAATAACTCTTGATCAGGAATCTTGCTTAGCTGATCTAGAAGCTTCTGCAATTACGCCTCCAAGGACTCAACTCGTGCATCGATCTTCGGAGCATGGTAGCACTTGCTGTGATACCACTGATGGGAATTTGGATGGGGAAGGGAAAGAAAGGGTCGCCTCTAGTGGGGTTTTTATTAATCAACCAAAAAGAAAACTGAAGATACAACAAAGAGAAGAGGGACTGCCCTTCTCGTTCGCTCCAGAGAGTCAATCCTCTCATAGACCTGAGTTCACCACAGGAGAAAAGCTTACATGCCCCCCTTGTGTCCTCTTGACACAACTTTATACTTTGATTACAAAAGCATGACTCAAAAGACCCCTATCGTACTACCAATACTGACCCACACACACACAGAGTACTCCCACCCACTGTGTTGTTAAACATCTCAACTAATTTTGACCCTTACTTGACCCTTAATTTGGGACTGAGGCTATGATGTTGTTGTTGATGTTGTTGAGTTGTAACCCCACTGTCACGCTTCTAACTGATCAAGTACTCCCGCAAGAGCACCTCTTATAAAACTTCCTAATGGGTTTCCCATGGATCATAACACTTTGCCACCCTTACCTTATTTTTTTTCTTTTGAAAAATAAACTTCCAAAAGAGTTCAAAATGATTACAAAAATCCCGAAATATGTGACGTCAATTGCCTAAATATTCATGACAATTCCAAGTAGAGATACATAATTCCTCACAGAGAAACAAATTTGGTTTAAACCTAATGATGAAACTTAAAAAGAAAAGACAGAGCTCATGAATATAATGTCAACATTAGATAAGAGCATGAGCAAGCAAAAATCATGTTCGCTATGCATGAGAGATATTGAATGACCAAATCACCTCTGGTGAAGCTGACAATGTATTTAGAGATACTCATTACTTGTTCTATAAAATATCACTTTTTTTCTAATCCAAATCAAAGCATGTTATCTTGGGCTGCAAAAAAAAAAATCGAAGCATGTTATTTGCATTAGTAGATCAACTACAAGAGAACATGTAAAGGAGTAGCTTCCAAGTCCATGGTTCCCAAAGAAAAGCAGTGATGATAATGCGGCTAGATTATCTTATCTTAAAGAAAATAAGAACAAAAACAAAACCTTCGTCCCACAAATTTATCAGATTATAGTTATACACACGGAAAGAGCAATCCACTCATTTTGCACCATCAAAGAATGGTACCAAGCCCACGCCTTTGTGATTACAAGTTGGAAGGTGTTCTATTCCAACCCAACTTTCATTTAAGTGTGAGAGGCGAGATTGGAGGCCCTCAATAGTTTGATCTGACTTAAGCTCTCATCCCTTTTTCTCAACAACAGCTAACTTACAGTAGACATCGATTGACCAAATAGGGAACTACAATGGGACCAAAACTGAAAAAGTGCAATATAAATGTCATGGAAGCATTAGTACTGTTACATGAGTAGAAGTAGAGCATGACTAGCTCTTAACAGAATTCTGAAAAAAATAAATAAATAAATAAAGATGATTGGTAAACGAGACTCACTAAAACGGTCATATTGCTGCTCAAAAGATATAATGCGCGGAGGTAGGAGACCACGAAGCCCAAGCCGATCTCTTTCTGTCAAAGGGAAGCCAGTATCCTACTTTCAACCAAATTCAACAAGCTTTCAGTAATCGTCAAGAAGGTAGGCAATTGAAAAAAAGGTTTAGCTTTAAACCTAAAGTGACATACACATCAAATCAAATGTCTCACAAAATTTCATGAAAATGAACTTAAATGTGTCATGCTTCCCGAACACTTTCTAATATCTCGTGATATAGGAGTAACCAACTAATAGGAAAAATATTGAGAAAAATATGTTAAACATTAAACAAAAGATTTATTATGGAAAACATGAAAAAAAATAATAATAATAAGTGTTCAGATTGTACTGACGATTTACAAAAAAAAAAAAAAAAAAAAAAAAAAAAAAAAAAAAAAACTAGAGAAAGCCAGTTGAAATGTAAAAGTAAATGAATACCAATTGCAATATATATTCACGTCATTTGAACTCTCTCTTGTATAAGTTATTCTGGCTATATATATTCAAAGCCTCAATCCCAAATAAGTCGGGGTTGGCTTCACGGATCAAACTCTTCAATTGCACTCGATTTAGATTTAGTGCAATTGATGGTATGCTTTCCAAAATCCTTTAAATCCCTCCTAACCAATGTTTCCCAAGTTAGCTTTGGTCTACCCCTATATCATCAAGTTTCTCCGGTTTCTAGCATTAGAATCGCATCGTTACAAGAAAATCGCTTATTAAGATTGGTCCTTTCTTGAAGTAACCACTCTCACTGAACCTCTCAATCTTTCGCCCTACCATTTCAGTCTCTCTTTCAATGAGGAAATTCTCATGATATCGATAAGTTTTCGAAGATCACTCGCCGCGAAATCCCCCAAAATCTACTCAATTCAGCGCACTTTCGCCAAAAAGGATCATCGCATAACATATTCCATCGAATTCAAAACTTGTTCCATACTTACAATCTCAAGCTTCAATACCAACACAAAAACCCTAACCTTATTGAACCACGGATCGTGCAGAATATCTGCACCTCGCTTGTGCACAATACAAGGACCTGGAATCGCCGCCGAGAACCACCGCGCGCCACGCACACTCACCGCCGCTTCCGCCGCCGCCGCGAATCGAGCGATCCTCCACATTTCCTTCCCAGAAATGCAAATCGGACACCAAAACTCGATCCAATTGACAAGTCAATGCAAGAATCAAAGACTTCGCGATCAGCGCAATCTCTCTCTCTCTCTCTCTCTCTCTCTCTCTCTCTCTCTCTCAACAACAACAACAACAACAACAACGTCACAACATTTGTGCCGAAAAATCAGACAAAATCACTCTATTTTATACTGCAACAGAGATGCTGATATGCTTTTCTTTCGATCTTTCACGCCTTTAGTCGTAGTGGCAGCTCAAGCGCTCGTTTGGGTTTTGTTTATGCTGCCCGGAGTATTCGGGGCAGCTCGCGAGTGGTGATTTGATGGGAGCAGAGGCTGCCCCTGGAAAGACGGGCAGGGAGTATATATGCTGAGAAAATACGTTGAATGTGTACGAATGTGAGTGAGTGTTTACGAGTTGGTAGGTCAGCACGTGGGACCGCGTTGGAAATGCCACGTCGGATGGCTCGCTTGCTGCTCACTTGTTTCTTGGCTGGATTCTCTTTGTTAGTCAGGTTTTTGTTAATAATCGCGAAACAGTCGCTATTGCTGACGCTTCAAGTTTCACAGCGTGGGATGATCGTTGTTTACGTATCTCGATGTGTAACGAATGGTCTTCCAACAAAACTACGAAAATGATGTGTTGACTTTTTTTTTTTTTAAAACAAACTTTTGATACGGACATTTGTTGACCAACACCAATCGCACATATCAATCGTTTCTCGAGCACTATCATGTATTATACGGAAGCTGCCCTTTCAACTCAATTTTTTCATTTATAAGCCTCAAACTCAAAATCTTTGCTCGAGAAGAAATTGAATTTTTACTACTTATTAAAATACCTAAATTGTAATTATAGTAAGAAAATACTAGGGTGACCCAAAGTAGGCATGTGAAATAGCCATGCATAGACTTTTGATCGATGCATAAATCAATGAACACTTATAAGTGCATATCCAAACTGCTTGCCCACTTTGGACCAACTTAGTATTTTCCATTAGAGTATTTATATATGGATGAACAAGTTTTTTTTTTCTTTTTTTATTTGATATCCGTGGAAGTCCAAGTGAGTCTGAATATTCCCACGAGACCTTGACATAATCGACCTGGGCATATCTTGATGGCCCGAGTAAACTTATCACACCAAATAATCGAAATTGAAGTCGTGCGCTTAACTCATACAACCCCACATTCGCCCTTACCATTACGGCAACCCGACTGGGTTAACAAGTTTTTTTTCTTTGAGGTGTTGTGGTGACCTTGTTTTGCTACAAATTTTGCTACAAGGTTGCCGAGGTCCCATAAACAAACAAGATCAAAAACGTGCATTTAGATGCAAGATTTAAAAAACCTAAACAATTAACTTTGTGGCAAAAAGAATGCCACTAAAACATTTTCCATTTCTTTATGCTCTCTATATTAAAAACATCTTTACTTGTTAAAATTAATAAAAAAACACAAAAAATAAACCTTTAATTGGAAATTCTCGATTGATATGGATGGTGGACCAAGCTCGATTTTGCATGGGGCTGGGTGGGTGACTGCCCCAGGCCCCCAAATAGAGCAAAGCCCCCATTTGGCAATAAAGTATGGGTATTTTTGTAATTTCATATGTTTAGTTTTTTATTTATTTAATTATAGATTATTAAAGATACAATGTGCACATGAAAGTTGAAACTTCCGAAAAAAAAATGCGATTTCAGCAACTCGACAACTTCTCAACTTCCCTTCCTTTCGACACGTAACCTATTGTCTCTCATCTATGTTAGATCTCTCATCTATGTTAGATCTCCCTTTGCAGCAAACTTGAAAAAAAAAATCTCTCACACAAGATCTCTCCTCATCATCCTCAAACTGAGGACAGAGTTCAAAGAGTCTATAGAATATCTTTCAGTAACATCTCTTACAGTCTCATATCTTCATTGGTTGTTGAATCTTCAATTAAGCTAGACTTCATTGGTTGTTGAATCTTCAATTGAGCACTCCTCTGCAGCATTATCTCTCACTCTTTGGTATATTTTCTTTTTGTGGGTTAGAAACTCTTTTGGTATAATTTTAAGTTACTGCTATTTTTTTTTAGTATAATTTCAGTTCTTGTTATTACTTGTTAGCCCTTTTTTACCCGGAAAAAATTGATTTTTTGTGGCGGTGAAGTACTCAATAGACCTTCTAGTTTTCTAGATCAATTTTTTTTTAAGGTTTAGATTTCTTAGCACTTAGAAAAAAAATTTATTAGTGCAACAGACGCGATGCCTAGAAAATATGCTTCCGGTTTTGATAAACTTAAGACAAAAGGAAACATGATGAGTTAGCCAAATCTTTAAAATGAAGCTTAAATAAATTCTTTTTCAGTAAAAAAGATGAATTAGTTGATGTAACAACATCAATAACAATAAAGCCTTAATCCCACAATGATATTCTTGTTAATGAAGATGTAGATCTTGAATATGAAAACCATGATATAGTTGATAACTCAAATAAAATTGGTAGTGAGCTTGTTGATAAAAATACAGATGGTAGATGTGAAATAGATGATATAGTCAATAACTCATACTGATTGCAACCTTTTAATGAAATTAGTGATGTTGGATGTGATTTGAATAATAGTAGTGATAATAACAATTAAGACAATAGTAATACAAATTATTATTATATAGATAGTGATTTTAATAATAAAGATGACCAAGTTATCATTGAAAATCCTAATACATCAAATTCTTTTAATATCCATGATCCAAGGGTATGGGATAGTTTAGATTGAAGTTCTAGAGATTTATTAATTAAAAGTGAACCTATAAGAGATATTAGCATAAAATTCCCTTGTGATCAATATGGTAAACATTTTTCTTTAGTTCATTACAAACAAGTTTTACCAAATGGAGAAGAACGAAATAGAAAATAGCTAATATATTCAAAAGAATTAGACAAAGTATTTTGCTTTTGTTGTAAATTATTTTAAAAAATGATAGTAATAGTAAAACTCAATTAGCAAAGACGGCTTGAGAGATTGGAAAAATATTAGTGATAGACTTAAGACTCATGAAACTAGTAATGAGCATATTTGTTAATATGACTTCTTGGATTGACTTACAAAATAGATTCAAGAAAATCAAACAATAGATAAACATATTCAAGAACAAATAAAGAAAGAGAAAGAACATTGGAAGAAGGTAATGTTAAGAATAATTGCAGCCGTTAAATTCCTTGCCCAAAATTCTCTAGCTTTTTCGTGGAACAAATGAGAGGATTTATCAATATAGTAATTGAGTTTTTTTTTAAATTGATTGAAATGATTGCCCTTTTGATCCAATAATGCAAGAATATCTTAGACGTATTCAAAATAATGAAATTTAATATCATTATCTAAGTCATGGTATTCAAAATGAATTAATAATTGCATTATTATCTGAAGTAGAAAATATAATTGTTCAGACCATTAAACAAGCAAAATATTATTCAATAATACTAGATTGCAATCCGAATGTAAGCCATCAAGAAAAAATGTCTCTAGTTATAAGGTGTGTTAATTCTTTTAAAAGTTCGATAGCAATAGAAGAATATTTTATAGAATTTATAGAAATAATGATACAACTGGTTTAGGCATTTTCAATAAGTTGTTATTTATTTTGAACGCACATGATTTAGATGTAGATAATATAAGAGGACAAGGATATGATAGTGGGTTTAATATGAAAGGAAAAAATCAAGAAGTGCAAAAAAGATTGTTAGAAATAAATATGATAATTTCTGAATAGAATAAATTTATTGTGTACATGATAACCTATATATACACAGGTCTAGAATATAAAAGAAAGTATAATCACAAAAGGAACTTACTAAATACACGAGATAATAATTTCCTTAACTGTTAAATACAATATTGTGTTTCTTTAATTGTTAAATACAATATTTAGTTTCTTTAACACCCTCCCTCATACTCAAGATGGGTTCATAGAAATCAACTTGAGTTTGTCAACCAAAGCATGAAAGCGATCCGGAAGATAAGCTTTAGTGAAGATATCAACCGTTTGATTTGAGGATGAAACAGAGAAAGTTGAAGAGTACTCCGAACCAGGTGTTGACGGATGAAGTGCAATTTGGATCACACTTTGATTGTCGCAATACAAAACGGTATCAGAAGCATGTGTAACCCCCATATCTCAAGTAACCAATGAATCCAAAATAGTTCAGAGGTAGCATCAGCAAGAGCTTGATACTCGGATTCCGTGCTAAAGCGAGATGTGACTGTTTGTTTCTTGCTTCGCTAGGATATTAATAAGTTACCCGAGAAAAAACAATAACCAGTAGTAGAACGTTGGTCGGTAGGATCACCAGCCTAATCTACATCTGAGTACCCGGATAATACCAATGGAGGGTTGATAGAGAAGTGGAGACCATGAAACATGGTGCCTTTCACATATCGAAAGACGCAGAGAACAACTGTGAAGTGAGCAATACGAGGAGCTGACATGAACTGACCGACTACATGAACAGCGTAAACAATGTTTGGACGACTAACAGTGAGATAAACCAAACTACCCACAAGCTGGCGATATAGGGTAGGATCTGAAAGAAGTGTACTATCTTATGGAGTCAGCTTGACATTTGTGTCTAATGGAGTGGATGCAACACCAGTATCAGTAATCACAGAGTGAGAGATCAAATCAGAGGCATATTTTGCTTGTGAAATATAGTATCCATCAGGAGTAGAAGTAACTTCAAGACAAGAAAGTAGCTTAAGTTACCCAAGTCTTTCATTTCAAAGTGATTTTTGAGATATTGCCGTAAAGTCAAAAATCTCAGTGGAATTGTAACGGCCTCAACTTCTAAACAAGGCACCACCTGGACTAATCCCGTAATCAAGTCTTAATTTTAACTACATAAGACTTAATTACGTATTAGTCAGCCTTTGGCACCTATATTCATCCGAATCCATGTACTGATATATTATTCAATTTAAAGTTAGTTTAAACTCCATTATCATTTTCATGTATTTTAAAGATCATGCGGAAGCTGTTATGATTCAAAATTCCTAAGTGTGGAAAACCAGAAAAATAGAACATCATATGCATGCATATATATGAAACTAGTCACTCAACCCAAAAGGTACAGTGAAAGACAAACAATATAATACAATAAAAGTCGAGTCGTACTTTGGAGGTCCCAAGCCCTTAGATATACCTAATACGTTTAATCTCACTCTCTTTATGCAACTACTCATTTTTAGCCTCATTGTATTAACATCTAAGTCAAGATTCCAAACATTTTCCTTTAGTAGTTTTTCTCTAAACTCCACATGTTTACTATGTTTTAGGTTCCACCACTTTATTCTAGGGTCGATAACTATTTTATTCATATTATATCGTCGTGTTAGCTTAATATCGAGTACTACTAACTTATGTTGAGTAGTAAGTACTTCACCATGTATTACTTTGCAGTCTCTACATATTTTTCTATTTATTTTTCTTGTTAAAAGAAAATCGGTTCGACTCTTGTTATGACCACTACTAAAATAATTATATGCGACTCCCTCTTCCTAAAACTAGTATTTGCTAAGACAAGATCATATGCTGAAGCAAATTCTAAGATTGATTCTCTTTCTTCATTTCTATTATCGTAACCAAAACCTCTATGAATTCTCTCGAACCTATCATTACTTGCCTCGACATGCCCATTTAAATCTCCTCCAATAAAAACCTTTTCATCTAATGGTATACTTTGCATAAATCTATCCATATCGTTCCAAAACTTGCGTTTGATGCTCTCGCTTAATCCTACTATTGTGGTGCATAGGCGCTAAGTATGTTAGTTTTTTCGTCTCCAATAATTAATTTAACTAGAATCAATTTATCCCTCATTCTTTTAACCTCTACGACCTTATCCTTATAATCATTATCCACCACAATTCCTACTCCATTGCATTTTCTATCTATACTAGTATACCACAATTTAAAATATGTGCTTCCTATTTCTCTACTATTTTCTCCTACCTATTTTGTCTCTTGGAGGCAAGCAATATTGACTCTCCTTCTAATCATGGTATCTACTAGTTCTATTGACTTCCCGTAAGT
Source organism: Stephania yunnanensis (assembly GCA_039657365.1). Lineage (NCBI taxonomy): Eukaryota > Viridiplantae > Streptophyta > Magnoliopsida > Ranunculales > Menispermaceae > Stephania > Stephania yunnanensis. Next base: position 55,891,157 of record CM077584.1, read on the forward strand.
GTTCATATGTTACATGTTCCTAAATGAATTTTTTCCCCCATTTGTATTTGTTTTCCTTTTCTATTTCTATTTTGTCTAAAAGATCTAGTGTCCGTATCTATGATTTCGTTTTTGTTTTCATGTTTGTTTTGAACTAGCTTTTTACCCACACCTGTCTTTTGTGTGGGAACCTTTGCTAATTTTTCTTCACATCCGGGTGACGATGTGAAGAGACTAGCTTTTTGACCCACACACGTCCTATGTGTGGGAACCCATGCTCATTTTTCTTCACACCCAGGCGGCGATGTGAAACAAACCCTTGCTCATTTCTCACTACACTCGGGCTCCGATGCAGCGCGTCGCTAGGTGGGAACGCCCCAACGTTTATATATGTTTGATCCATTTCATGAAAAGTGACAAAAGTTTTATGGTGGTCGTCAACCTATCGCAACCCTCCTCCATTTTTCAAGAAAGGAAAATGAGCTTGGGGCCTCCCTCCCCCACTTTTCGAGTATGAAAAGTGAGTTTGGGACCTCCCTTACCTATTTTGGTATGAGAAAAATGGGCTTCAGAGTCCTTTTCCTTTATCCAGACTTGGGACCGGCTACGTAGCGCACATAGTGTACAACATAGGTGGAGTTTTGAAAGAGAAGAAGAAGAAAAAGAAAGAAATAAGGGAAAGAAGTAAAGGAAAGAAAAAAAAATGATTTAGGAAAAATAAGAAAAGTGAGAAATTTTTTAGAAAGTAGGTTTGTTGGTTTTGTGGGGATTTTTACACCGAGATTCTCCTCGAAAAGCATGTTAACACTATAACTTCCCTATTTTGAATTATTTTAGAATTTAAAAATCTAAATCATATCAAATAAGCTCAATCACACCTAATTTATTTTAAATTGATATCAGGAGCCTATGAGACTAGTGTCGGGTATCGAGTGCGTATTTTGAGACGTGTGGGACCCACGATTTTATTGGTATTTTACGTATTGAGGTAAAGAAACTAGTAAGAAAATTAATTTTAATTCTTTATATTTCCTTGCTATATTTGATGAAACGATTGTTATTATTGGACTCTACTTCCCTACCGAGTGACCTAGGGTCTAAGTGGTCGGGTCTAACTGTGTCCGCGGTTTGAGCAGCCAACTAGCTCCCGTGCTTCCCGATGAATCTGAATCCTTTGAGTGAGTATCGGTCATGTGTTGTGGCTTATCTCAGGTATTAGAGTTCCACTTCGGTTGAGCATCCGGTTGAGTCTGTGGCTCCCTTTAGAATTTCGCTCGGGCTACGGCTCAAGCGAGTCGATGATGTCGAACGGATTAGGCGCGGTCGAAGTAGCTTGACCTGCTGCACCAATGTTAGACACGTACACGTTTTAAGCGGCTTTGAGCCCACATGTAAAGTGTCAGGACCACTTACTCCATATCCTTTGCTTACGGGTCACTTGGTCCCTATCATTAATCATTATAGTATGTATGTCATGCGTTTACTATTCTTTCTTAGCATTTTATTTCCTTCCGACATGATTTATGGGATCGTTTATTGTTTACTCTGAATTACTGTTGAACCTCTTCTGGATTTACTCACCAAGATTGTCTCCGCTTTTGGTGACAATTGCAAGTCCCTCTAGTAGCAGGGGCAAGGAGCCTATGATCGGTGACTTCCTCTGAGCTTTCCTCAGAGTCAGCTCCTCTCTATTACTACAATAGATTTGTTTTTGATATTTTGGACTATACTTAGGATATATACACTTATGATTTTGTTTAAGTTTTGGGTTTTGAGACATTTGATACATGTATATGACTCTTTTTCACACTATTTGTCACTAGATATATACATGAGATCTACCTTTGCAGGATTTCCATATCTATGCAAGTCTCGACTACCGTTTACTTATTTAAGTTGCTTTAAATATTTTTAAATTTCGTTGCGTAAACATTAAGACTTCTTAAACCAAATATCAAGCATAATAAGCAAATAATGATTGAATAACTTGGATAAGAGGTTGACTATGACTTTTTTACTATGCAGATTTGACCGAGGGTCCACGTAGGTTTAGGCTAGGCAGGACCTATTTTGTGGGGTATGGAGCTATCACATGAGGATGCTAACATAAACAATGCTTGTAGATTGACCTAAGGCACATGCCCCAACATATAAATCTCAGGTAATAGCTCGATTAGTTGTGCACATAGGAACTATCCTTATTGGTTGCGAAACACGACATATTAACCTCATGTAATAGGTCAACATACATAGCACTTCAGTATTACCCTACTTGATCGTTATTTCTTCTCATCAACCTCATATAGTAGGTTAGTTTCACTAACTAGTTGGAGTACCAACATCCCCAGGTCCCATTTCCCCTTGGGCGATGCACATCCTAACTCGAGTCATGAAACCTATGTGTTATAACTACTTTGATAATAACAAAAAATGACTAAAGCTCAAATTTCAAGGAATGACATTTGCTTTGATAAGCACGAGTGATAAGAATACAAAACCACGCACTCGATCATTATCACATATACACTAATACACTAATAGCATTCTATTTCGAAACTTAATGTCACTTATAACAACAAATGAAACACATTACACAAGATTTGAATCAACGAGTAAATGAACGGTAATATACCACGATAAAATAACTGATCAAGTGAGTGAGATACACATAAGTTATGGCATCGAGAATATAAACAGATAATCAATCTAAATGACTATAATATAGAAGACAATTTGGAATGAAATAGAGAGACATATCTCAATCAGTTTATTCACCAAGCGCGCAAAATCCTAGGTTATCTGGCCTCCCGACACCCCATAACTCGCCAATGACCTCCCGAGACTCTTCTCTAAGTTCTTAAGGTTAATCGGGATGTTTTAGGACTCGTTCGATTGTTAGGGAATGTGCATCTACAAATATTTTTAATCTACAAATATTTTTTATCTTATGATTTTAGTTAATAAAATAGAGGTTTATGGTATTTTATTATAAGTGATTGTATGTTTACTTTATAATAAGATCAATGGGTATTTGTAAAAATATCCTAAATGTACATAGTCATTCATTATACTGGGAACTATAATGAATTAAGATTAATATGAATCTTGATTGATAGTCATGTGTTGATCATGCGTATAAGGATATGAATAGAGATCATGAGTACTTGTTAGTGAACTAGGTACTGGACTGACCCGCTATGAGAACATCATATGAATTAAGTCATAGGTGTTACTCATGATAACTATATCATTTAATCCTTCAACTTGAGATTACCATAGACTTTGATATTAGGAGCATGGTAATTTGACACAATTAAACGTTGTCTTTAACCGAACGATTATAAAGATTGTAATTGGTTACCATGTGAATAATATGTGAAGGTGTGTAATCAAAATAAAATTTGTCACTTTCGTATAGAGAGGTATCAGTAGATCCCTCGATATGTTAGATTGTTAAATGGCCAAGTCCAAGTAAATTTATATGATTAATGTCACTTAGATGTTTTTGGTCTACTTAAAGATCAAGGCTAGTACGATTGAACATTATGGGTGACTTTCCATGTCTTATGTTTAATCAAAGGATATCGCACGACAAAAAGATATAATATTTGTTATTCATTAGGTTGTATCGATTTTGATATTCATGCTACTTAGGTAATCATAATGTCTTGCTAGAGACCGCTTATGACTTATGTATCAAAATGATTTTGTATCACTGCCAACGTCGCATGAACCTATTGGGTCGCACACAAAGAATGGTTTTGTGTAATTTCAATTGGTTCAAAGGAATAAATTTTATATGATAAAGTTCATGACATAAAGCCATTATAACTTACATGAATTCCCGAGTGCCTCTCAAGCTCTCCGCCCCCTGGTTTTATAGCACAACCAAAAGGTGGCGGTTACAAAACGAACTAAGACTATGTCTAAGTAAACACCACTCCCTTAGTGGCAAGCGCGGTTACCTAACCGCCTTGCTCTTCCATGCCGCCACTAGGTTTCAACCGCCCACAATCTCGGGACGTACCTTGATCATGCCCATGACCAAGGTAGTTAATGAGCTATTCGTAACCGCTACCACATTAACTGCTCGTAACCGCTTGCACTTTGTCTCCCCACGCCTCAAGGGACGTGGTGCATGTTTCTCGAAGGGACAGGGATTGCTTAACCGTGCCTTGGTCCGCCCAGACGCATCGGTGCTAGCCGGGGCTCGGTCGAGTCCCACCGGCTCGGGGTGGTCGGAGCATGGGCTCGAGGGACTTGCCTTGGCATGGTGCCCAAGGCATGCTCGAGGGACCACCTTGCTACCGTGCACACACCACCCCTAGGAGAGACCATCTCCCCTTATAGTAGATGTTAAGTCGTTTCCTCCGCTCAAATAAAAAACATCCCAAAATGAGACCAAGCGTACTTTGACCAGGGTCAACGCCCAGGTCAAGATTTGTCAACTCTAGCTAAGGCATGCTTGCCGTGCCCGTGCCATGCCTAAGGTCGTGCCAAGGAATCCGCCAAGGAACTTGCCGTGCCAAGGAACTTGCCTAAGTCGCCGAGCCTCGCGCCTAGATGTGCCAAGGTGTGCCAAGGCGTCGTGCCAAGGAAAAACACGCTCACGCTCGTCCATGTGTGCGCTCTCGATCGCGCGCGCGCCCTGCGTATATGCGCGCTCGTCCGCGCACGCCCATCGCGTCTCGTGCCTCGCGTCCATCGCGCGCTGCATGCGCGCTCGCTAAGGCGCGACCGCGCTCCGCGCTGACCGCATGCGCGCGTGCCCGCATCCCGTGCTCGTGTTCGCGCTCCGCACTAATGCGCGCTCACGCTAAGGCACTTCCCGCTCGTGTGCGCCGCGCTAATGCGCCTCGCGCTAAGGCACGACCGCGTTGCGCGCTCGCAGTTGCCTGGGCGTGCGCCAGGCGCACCACACGCACTACGCCTTACTCACACCCATCACGCTGCCGCATGTAATTTCCCAACTGCACACGCGCATCACCGCATGCCATGCTGCCACCCTCGAGATCCCAAGATCTAACCTCCATGGAACCACCCGAGTCCTCCGAAACTCGGTCATTTGCTAGTTTACCAGCTGCCCAGCCCAGCCTATACGGGTCTCGTTATTGGGGGTGTGACAAACATCCCCCCGCCGAATTGTTCGATGCCCTCATCGAACGCTCCAACTTTATCCGCTCAACATGCTGTTGCCCACCGAAGTAACACTCCTCTGTCTGTCCACCAGACTTCTGCCCACTAGAGCAACATACCTCCATCTGATCACGTACTTGCAATGCCACCAGCCTTGGTGCACGCTTTTGCCTTTCCCCCTCTCGCATCGTCGGAACAAAGCACGGCTCCTTCTCATCCATGATCAACAAGCCATGAAGTGATGGAATCACGTCGACTCTCCCGGCCACCAAGAAATCATTTCCTGCAATGATCTCAAAATCGTCCAACGGAACAGCAATCAAGTTTACCTTGCCATTCCAAGCATCAATCCGAATAACCACGTCCAAGGTTATGCCCGCAACCTTCTTTGGTTCGGAGTTGATTGCCTTCACCATGCTTGCACTCTCCGCAAGCTTCAAACCAAGCTTCCGAGCCAGGTTCACTGCTATCATCGAGTGTGTGGCCCCCGTATCGATCAACACCTTCACCGTCCGGTGGTTGACTTGAGCCTCACGAACATCAGCCCTGCTGATCCCACGGCCTTTTGCACCTGGACCGTGTTGAGCAATTGCAAGGGATTCATTCGAACCTCTTGTTCGTCCGCTACAATCGCATTTAGCTTCTCTCTTTTTGGGCAATCCTTTGCCAAATGGGGACCGTCACATATGAAACAGCCCCGTTTCCCCTTTGATGCTTTGGCACTAGCATCAACTTTTGAAGAAGACTCCTCCTCCTTCTTGGATCTACCCGCTCGATCCTTCTCCTTGTACTTCTTTTCTTTCGATTCAAAAGAAGTTTCGCTGGTTTTGTAATCAACCAGACCATCCGCCACCGCAATTGCATTCTGCAAGTCCTTCACGCCTTGCCTTCGCAGCTCCGACTGCGCCCATCCTTGCAAACCCGCAGTGAAATTGAACAATTTGTCCTCCTCGGACATGTTCTTAATGCCAAGCAGTAAGGAAGAGAATTCCTTCACATATTCTCTGACCGTCCCTTTCTGCTTCAACTGGCGTAACGCCTCCCGCGCTTGCCATGCCGCATTCGTGGGTAGGAATTGGTCCTTCAATTCCCGTTTCAACACCTCCCACTCCGCAATCTTTGGTCGACCAGCACCTACATCGTTGTCAACTCTGGTTCACCACCAAAGCTTTGCATCTCCCTCGAGATACATGGAGGTCAGGGTGACCATTTTGCACTCCTCCTTGCCAGCAGTAGCAAAATACTGCTCCATGTCCCAAAGAAAATTCTCAAGCTCCTTAGCGCTCCGCTTACCTGAGAATTTCTTTGGCTCCGGTACCTTGGTTCGAGATTTCACCGCAATGGCAACCTCCGAGGATCCTCCCACAGCCTCTCTTTAAAAGCTTCACCTGCATCGCCATCTCGTTTCGGTGGTGTGTTCTCCCATAGAACGCACATCTGCTTCAAGCTCATCAAATCTCATGTCCCACTCCCCAATTGCGGCTTCTTGTGACTCCACTCTATTCATCAATGAAGTCACCAACATTTCCAGAGCTTCAATACGTTGAGACGTAGTTGAAGATTCCGCCGGTTCTGCCTGAGTAGACATTATCGCCACCATTTGTTCCAAGTGGGCTACCCTCTCACTTAGATCGCTTGCTGCTCTTTTCGCCATCGTCTCCGAACGTGGCTCTGATACTAATTGTCACGGGGCCAATTGAAGAGGGGTTTTTCGCTAGGAAAATTTTCTCACTCAATCGAACTTGTGGTGCCTAAGGACCACCTTAGTTCAACACAACCAATAAACAAAATGAAGGAACAACAAGCAATGGCAGCAAGGAAATGTTTTACTTGCTCAATGGGGTTTACAACTCTTGGTACTCTATTCATGCAACTCTTACATGAATTCCCGAGTGCCTCTCAAGCTCTCCTCCCCCTGATTTTATAGCACAACCAGTAGGCAGTTACAAAACTGAACTAGGACACAATTAAGACTAACATTAAACGCCACTCCCTTAGTGGCGATTACATAACCGTCTTGCTTCCATGCCGCCACTAGGTTTCAACCGCCCACAATCTCGGGACGTACCTTGATCATGCGCATGACCAAGGTAGTTAATGAGCTATTCGTAACCGCTAGCACTTAACTGTTTGTAATCGCTTGCACTTTGTCTCCCCACGCCTCAAGGGACGTGGCGCATGTTTCTCGAAGGGACGGGGACCGCTTAACCGTGCCTAGGTCCGCCCAGGCGCGACGGTGCTAGCCGGGGCTCGGTCGAGTCCCACCGGCTCGGGGTGGTCGGAGCATGGGCTCGAGGGACTTGCCTTGGCATGGTGCCCAAGGCATGCTCGAGGGACCACCTTGCTACCGTGCACACACCACCCCTAGGAGAGACCATCTCCCCTTATAGTAGATGTTAAGCCGTTTCCTCCGCTCCAATAGGAAACATCCCAAAATGAGACCAAGCGTACTTTGACCAGGGTCAACGCCCAGGTCAAGATTTGTCAACTCTGGCTAAGGCATGCACTTGCTCGTGCCCGTGCCAAGGTTCGTGCCAAGGAATCCGCCAAGGTAACTTGTCGTGCCAAGGAACTTGCCTAAGTCTGCCCGAGCCTCGTGCTAAGATGTGCCAAGGCGTCGTGCCAAGGAAAAACACGCTCACGCTCGTCCATGTGTGCGCGCCCATGCACGCTCGGTCGCGCGCGCTCCTTGCGCGTATATGCATGCGTCCGTCTCGCGCGCGTCCATGCACGCTCGTCCGCGTCTCGCGCTCGTGCCCGCGCGCTAATGCGCCTCGCGCTAAGGCATGACCGCATCTCGCACCAGTGCTCGCCGCATCACACGCCCTGCGTGCTCGCGCCCGCGTGCGTGCTCGCATCCCGCGCTCGTGTCCGCGCTCGCGCTAATGCGCCTCGCGCTAAGGCACGACCACGTCGCGCCTCTGCATCGCTTGGGCGTGCGCTAGGCCCGCGCCTAGGCGCGCACCACACGCCGCCTTACTTCACGCCCATCACGCCGCCGCATGCAATTTCCCAACTGCACACGCGCATCACCGCATGCCATGCTGCAACCCTCCGAGATCCAGCATCTAACCTCCATGGAATCACCCGAGTCCTCCGGAACTCGGTCATTTGCTAGGTTACCAGCTGCCCAGCCCAACCTATACGGGTCTCGTTATTGGGGGTGTGACACTAGGCATCTATCACACCAAAAATAATATATTACTCAGTCTTCGTGCCGAGTGTTAAGACTGTGTACCTACTCTCGGGCCATTTCACGAGTCGATGACTCTTAATTACGGACAAATCCACTATTAGCATTTTGGCTCGTTACATGAATGAAGTTCTTTTACTAATTGAACTGTATTTAATTATAAAAATCTCAATCCGCATAGATCGAATCGACTTATGGATTTTACACGTAAAATTCGTGGGTCCAATCTAGTTTGGTCCGCAACATCAAATACATACAGTCTTATATGCACTTCTAGTTTTTATATCTTGAGCTCTGTTGTTTTTTCTACCAATATTTGATCTCTTACTTTGTTGTATTACTTAATTTCTGAAGTCCGACTTTTGGTTTTTTAGTTCAAATTTTAGTTTGATCATAATTTTTTAATCAAGTTTAATTTACCATGCACTTTGTTTGTGTTTTTAATCAAGGTTCATTATGACATATTTTGAATGTTATGTTTATTCGAGATTATAGAATTGTTCTTAATCAAAGTGGATATTCTTAATTATGAAAGAATTATATGATGACAATCCACGAACTTGATTTGATACAATATGCATTTTATTAATTGGATCGAACTGGTTTGACAAATTAAATGAACTGGATCAAATTAAAATTTCTCAATCCGCAATAATTTGAATCAAGTTACAATTTTACCTTAAATGGGTCATATCCAATCTGTATGTGAACACCCTTAAGTACTATATGTTATTAAGTTTGGAAGTTTGGAACACGTAAAGGTGTCCAATATGTATATGTCCCAATGGTTATCAACATTTTAAGAGTTTTTAAGGTTTATGAAAGAGGATTAGTCGATTCTAATCAAATTGGGAAATAACTCAATCAAGGGAAACATCTATATAACGTGTCCAATACTTTGAAAATAAGAACCTACTATGGTCACCTACACACCGTCACAAACTAGACGGTGAGCAACCGAGAGAATTTGAAAGTAAAGCGAGAAGAATATAACAAGTAATTCATGAAACGACAAACAAGACAGTCTAAATATCATGCAGATGTACCGAAATGCGGGAATATAAATAAGCAAGAATGCATGATAGACAAACTGGAAATGATAGCAATCGAAACATGCGTGTTCTACGAGTCAAGAGAGACAACAAGTAGTCCATATTCCACAACAATACCACAACAATCCACAACCATCCACAACAATCCAGTACATGGTATCACACAATCACTAGGGGTGGTCAAACACTCGTGCGCTCGAGTGCCGCGTTTTATCCCTTCTAGTGCAGGCCGCATGTACCTTCGAGACGTACTTATGCCAAGAACACACATACAAGAACATAGAATGGAATGCCAATGATGGGATAATAACGAACACAAGAAAAGTGAAAATGAATCACATGATATCTTCTTAGCTGGCTTACTAACGTACAAATGCTTTTTAAGGCAAGTGTACTTACCTGAGATTATCGTAATCCACGTAAAACTCCCGCGACTCCTAACGCGTATCCTCAAGTTTCCCGTTACCTGACAAGGTCGGAAACTCGTGTTATTAGGTCGAGTCATTCACTAACACTTAGGTTTAAACATATCATTATTCCCAACGTACACGACATTAGCGCGCTAATAATGTTTGTTAGCGCGCTAATTCCTCTCTGGAATTTTTGGTCGCAGGGCTGTTAGCGCGCTAATTCTCGCTATTAGCGCGCTAATTCCTCTCTGGAATTTCGATTCCTTTGCACCTATAAAACTGTTTTTGGCCACTTTTAGGGTTGTGGGACCCACATACGAGTTTTGGTGGGGTCCCCGACACGTTCCGGTCCTGGTGGTCCGGCGGTGGCGCCGCCAGTGAGGGCCTTCTCCGGCAAGAGGACCAACACTTAGCAAAAAAAACGAGTTTGTTGTATGTATACAACAAGTACTTTGCATGGGCCATGCGGGGGGGGTGGTTCCGGGACGTCTTGGACTCCGGTGGGTCTCCGGAGGTCGCCCACGGCCGGTCCTCGTCACGGTAACCACACGCACACGTAACAAGTGTGACGAACAACCACAAAAACAAAGAGAAATGAAGAGAAACGTGAGCCGAGAGGGAGAGCAAACCGTGAGGAGAGGGAGAGTGGCCGAGTGCTCACGGGAGAGAGAGAGTGTGTGAGACCTCCGGCGACCTTCCTCGCCACCACGGGACCTCCGACGACGGCTTGGTCTCGGCCAACCGAATGGTGAGCAAACCTAGAGAGAGAGAGCCCGTGAGAGAAGTGAAACGCGAGAGAGAGAGAGAAAACCGAGGTGAGAGTGTTACCTCCGGTTGGCGGCTTCCTCCGGCGTCCCTGGTCCGGTCACCGGCGAGAGCAGAGGCGGCGGTGAGCTGAGGGAGAGAGAGGCCGTGAGTGAGAGGTTTGAAACCGAGAGAGGAGTGGGAGAGAGTTGACCGAGAGGGATGGGAGAGAAGATAAATCGGGAGGAGAGAGAGAGAGTGATGGGGGGTTGATGTGAGTGATGGGAGTGTGAGGTGTGAGTGATGGGAGTGGGTGGGGTGGTTGGTTTCTTTTTGAATGAAATTTCAAATCAATGTGGTGGGGTGTGTCCTAGGTGTGCCTTGCCCACCCACAAGTCCCCAACCTTAACCCCTGGGTTCCCGGACTCACCTTACCTCATCGACCCGTATTTTCCTCCGTCACGTGCACACTTTCACTGTATTTCCTCCCCCGGCTACCTAGGCGAGAACTCACGTATAAACAAAAAGGAAATCGCTCGAGTGGCTCGTGACACGCATTTAATCCATAATGCTATTACACATATCAAAAATCGTAAAATTACCTCGGTGTCGACTCCCAAGGTTCGAAGTATGCGTCCAAAGTGTCGCGTGGTCGGTCACGATCCCGACACGTGTCACATAAGTCGTGTTAGAAATCGAGGGATGTTACAGTCTCCCCACTTATTAGAATTTTGACCCCGAAATTTACTAATAAGTAAACTAAACTTCGACTCACCTGGAATCAAATAGATAGGAAAGTGCTCTCGCATGTATGACTCTAGTTCCCAAGTTAACTCCTCGTCCCGTGGAATTGCCATTTCACGAGAACGGAAAGGATTTCCTTGTTCCTCAATACCTTGACTTTACGGTCGACAATTTGAATTGGCTATTCCTCGTACGTGGCATCGTCTTGCAATTCGATCTGACTCAGGTCCACGGTAGGTCGTCGCCCTCCGCCTGACTTATCTAGTCGAAGCATTGAAATGTGAAATACTGGGTGAACACCGACGAGCGCTGGCGGTAACTCTAACCGGTAAGCAACCTTACCGACCCTCTTCACAACTTTGAAGGGACCGATAAATCTAGGAGCAAGCTTCCCTTTGATTCCGAATCGTTTGTGACCCTTCAGAGGCGAGACTTTCAGGTATACATAGTCTCCCACTTCGTATTGAAGCTCATCGTGATACTGATCATAGTACTTCTTTTGCGCTCTTGAGCACTCTTAAGCCTCGACGGATCTGCCGTACTTTCTCGGTGTGATCAACAACGGTCTCGGGACCAACGGTCACAACATCCTCTGGCTCAGCCCAGCAAGAAGGTGATCTACAAGGCCTGCCATAGAGCGCCTCAAACGGTGCCATACCGATACTTGCCTGATAACTATTGTTGTAAGCAAACTCGCACAAATGAAGATACTCTTCCCACGACCCGCCGTATTCCAAAACACACATCCTGAGCATGTCTTCCAATACCTGTATCAACCTCTCGGACTGTCCGTCTGTCTGTGGATGGAACGCCGTACTCAACTCTAGTCTGGTGCCGAACTGAGCCTGCATGCTCTGCCACAATAACGAAGTAAACTGCGCTCCCCGATCTGACACGATCGACAACGGAACTCCGTGTAGTCTGACAATCTCACGCTCGTAAAGAATGCTCAGTCTGTCAACTCGGTGTGTAGTGGATACGGGTATGAAATGAGCAGATTTCGTCAATCGATCCACAATTACCCAGATGCTATCATGGCCACGAGGAGATCGGGGCAAGCCACTGACAAAATCCATAGCAATGTGCTCCCACTTCCATTGAGGAATAGGTAGGGCCGCAAACAATCCTCCAGCCGTCGATGCTCGCTTTCACACGCCGGCATATCTCGCACGCTCTAATGAATTCGACACATCGATTTCATCCCCGGCCACCAAAAGAGACGTCGCATGTCGCATACATCTTGGTTCGACCGGATGCACGTAAAATCTAGAACGGTGAGCCTCCCCTGGAGTATCTCGGTGCGTAAGTCGGCCGCCAATGGAATCCACGATCGCCCACGATACCTCAAACAAGAGTCTCGTCGACCGACTCCAATCCTGGATGTTCGAATCGTCACCCAACTTGTCGAATTGTTGGTACGACTCATCGCCTTCTTGTCCTCTAGAACAATCAGTAGTGAAACGGTTCGCAACCTCATCGACCACAAATCTGCACCCCTGGTAGTCCCGCACGTCCGCCGAACTCCTCAACTCTACGCCTTAACATCTCGTGCCGCCATAAAACTTCATGGGATCATGTCTCTTAAATTCCCTCCATCGCTTCGCCTCTGGCAGATGGCTCCTGACTCTTCGATGGAGTCGTAATCGGAGTGACCTCGCATTAGTTACTTGGCGCAGTGGTGCCTCTGTCGCTCGAGCTATCACCTGTCACTAAAGGGTGTGCCTCGCCTCGTTCTCGCGTGTTCGGCGCAACAACAGCTCTCCTCAGTACTGCGCTCTAACGGAGTCGGAGCCGTGGATGCCGCAGCAATCGGGGTCTCTCGCCTCGAGTAGTAGTATGTGGCAATGGTGTAGTCGGAGTCGATGGTGTAGCGGTAGGAATGCATGTACGAGTGTCTTCAGTCGTAACATTTCCCGTAATGCGAATCCGCGTCGCAACTCTCGAGTCAAGGCATGCACATCGTCCGCACTGGCATATCGTGCGCTGAGATGTCTTTGCTATCGTCGCCCGACCGGTCGATCCGTCATCGTCGTCTCGAATCAAGAAAACGAACTTCTCGAATCGGTCTATAGCTACCGTATACTACAATAATATACATATCAATCATAATATGTATTAAAATAATTTGACTCGCCCAATTACTTCCCGACTAAGTTTCTACGGGATCCTAGGGTTTCCACTTTTTCGGTTTGACCGTTCCTAACTTCCATTTGGTTTCCATGGCTTGTGTTTTATGAATTTACAACATGAGTCGGTCTATATAACCAAACCCGTAGGCTCGATACCAAGCGTGACGGCCCCAAATTCCCAATGCATTTGGGTACGCCCGCCTAGACCGTGCGAGTCCCGAGTCGGTTTCTCAATGAACCGGACGAGCCTAGTCAGCCTCAACTTATCAACATTTTAAGGTTTTTAAGGTTTATGAAAGAGTTATTGCAGTTATAATACAGCGGAAGCAAAAATCATATTCTAATCAAATAATGGGAAATAACTCAATCAAGGGAAATTAGGAATCTATATAAATGTGGAAACCCCCAAGACAGTCATATCCAAGTCAACAAAATGAAATTATGGAAATCACCTCAAACCTAGTTCCCGGTTCCAAAACAACCATATATGTATATACAAAAAAAACGTCATACAAAAAGGATAGGTACGAGCCTACATCTCGGTACCTCACGTTCAGCTGCTCACAAAAAGTCTCCTAGACACGGTCCCTTGCCCCTACTGCTCTCGTCTTATCTCGCACCCACCGTCACAAACTAGACGGTGAGCAACCGAGAGAATTTGAAAGTAAAGCCGTAAGAAATATAACAATAATTCATGAAACGACAAACAAGACAGCCTAAATATCATGCGGGTACTGAAATGCAGGAATATAAATAAGCAAGAATGCATGATAGACAAACTGGAAATGATAGCAATCGAAACATGCGTGTTCTACGAGTCAAGAGAGACAACAAGTAGTCCATATTCCACAACAATACCACAACAATCCACAACCATCCACAACAATCCAAGACATGGTATCACACAATCACTAGGGGTGGTCAAACACTCGTGCGCTCGAGTGCCGCGTTTTATCCCTTCTAGTGCGGGCCGCATGTACCTTCGAGACGTACTTATGCCAAGAACACACATACAAGAACATAGAATGGAATGCCAATGATGGGATAATAACGAACACAAGAAAAGTGAAAATGAATCACATGATATCTTCTTAGTGGCTTACTAACGTACAAATGCTTTTTAAGGCAAGTGTACTTACCTGAGATTATCGTAATCCACGTAAAACTCCCGCGACTCCTAACGCGTATCCTCAAGTTTCCCGTTACCTGACAAGGTCGGAAACTCGTGTTATTAGGTCGAGTCATTCACTAACACTTAGGTTTAAACATATCATTATTCCCAACGTACACGACATTAGCGCGCTAATAATGTTTGTTAGCGCGCTAATTCCTCTCTGGAATTTTTGGTCGCAGGGCTGTTAGCGCGCTAATTCTCGCTATTAGCGCGCTAATTCTCTCTCGGAATTTCGATTCCTTTGCACCTATAAAACTGTTTTTGGCCACTTTTAGGGTTGTGGGACCCACATACGAGTTTTGGTGGGGTCCCCGACACGTTCGGTCTGGTGGTCCGGCGGTGGCGCCGCCGATGAGGGCCTTCTCCTAGCAAGAGGACCAACACTTAGCAAAAAAAAAACGAGTTTGTTGTATGTATACAACAAGTACTTTGCATGGGCCATGCGGGGGTGGTTCCGGACGTCTTGGACTCCGGTGGGTCTCGGAGGTCGCCCACGGCCGGTCCTCGTCACGGTAACCACACGCACACGTAACAAGTGTGACGAACAACCACAAAAACAAAGAGAAATGAAGAGAAACGTGAGCCGAGAGGAGAGCAAACCGTGAGGAGAGGGAGAGTGGCCGAGTGCTCACGGGAGAGAGAGAGAGTGTGAGACCTCCGGCGACCTTCCTCGCCACCACGGGACCTCCGACGACGGCTTGGTCTCGGGTTACACCTACACATGCTTTATATATGAGTTTGGTGTGATCCACTCTGGTTTTATAAGTTTACTATAACTAAATAGGTCTAGTCACTGAACTTCAGTAGAAATACCGGGATTGTTCCTCATGAGCTTATAATAATTGGGACAAAAGATGCATCTTAAGGGGTGGAGGTTGCCCCTCGTGAGCTTGTACAACAACTTCAATCCCAAATTAATTGGAGTTTGCTACATAGATCAAACTCTTTCACAAAACTCGATTTAGTGACAGGGTACCATACATCAAGAGGCTAGCATGGTTGGTATGGGAATCGACGTCCGATTCTTGCCTCTTACATATATTAGAGGGGTTTTTGTTCAAAGTAGCCAAATTTTGATGGCTAATTAAAGCTCCCAAAGCAATACTCCCTCTGATAAATATATATAAAGTCTTTCTAGCAAAAAATTTAGTCAAAATTATAAGTCATTTTCAGAATTCAAGAGTGTATTTATTATTTTTTTTAACAATTATACCTTTATACAATTCAAATATTTATGATTATTCAATTCTTCAATTTACTTAACGTCAAAGGGTGTATATGTAAATTATACTTGGCTGTCTTAATTCTTGTGCCCTTACCTTAAACGACTAATATTTGTAATGAGATGAAGTAATTTGTTACGCTATATGTTTGTATGGATATCAAACTTATTGACAATGAATTGATTAGTTCCACGAGCTAAGTAATTAAACAATCATGTAATGAATTGGAACTAAATATAAAGATTTATATATATATATATATATATATATATATATATATATTTATGCTAGGCACACTTGAACCCGCTCGCTACGCTTTCGGGAATTTAATAAATTTAATAAATTTAATAAATTATTTTTATATTTCAAAAAGTATACAACTTCATTTTTATTCTAACTTTTTTGACTACTAATTATAATTATTGATTTAATAGTGGGAACGCCCTTAATTAAGGGTAGAATAATAAATTTAAATGAAGGTTAGAAGACTTAATCAAAGGTAAAATAGTAAATTCAAGTAACGGTTAGAAGATTGATTATGCCCTTAATTAAGGGTATGACAGTAAATTTAAGTGACGGTCAAAAGACTTAATTAATAGTATAATAGTGAGTTCAAGTGACGGTATATATATAATGTGCATAGCTTCTAATCCACTCGTTGCACTCACGAAAATTCAATTAATCCAACGTCTTATTTCTCTTCTCTTGACAAAAAAATACTCCACTTATATGTTGGTTTAATAGGCTTTATTCAATTATATTCTCAAGATAATTACTCTATATTATAAATAGATATAGTGGATTCGCTACTTTTAGATAAAAATATACATAATCAAAGAGATCGATAAAGAACGTAATGCAGTAATTAATATAGATTATTAATTGAAGGATAAAAATGATCATTCAAGTGACGAAGGAATCTTAAAACTGATATTAATGCGTCTATTATAGTATATACTAATAGAATATAAATAGATATAGTGGATCCGCTACTTTTAAATAATAAATATACATAATCAAAGAGAAAATCAATAAAAAAATCAATTCACTAATTAATTAAAGGATAAAAAGGACCATTCAAGTGACGGATGAATTTTTAGTTGTTGGTGCTTAATATATATATATATATATTACTTAGATTAGATATATTAAAAAAAGGGCAGAGTAATGCTATCACGAAAAAAAGGTCGTGCTACACATACATCGCCCATCGCGCATCATAATGTAGATCGCGTTTTGAAGGTTGTGCAATGCACCTCGGGATTTGTGTGCATTGCATCACAAGTTGCATCGCACGATTGTCAGAACTCGATTTGCGTTCTAATGTACGCCAAACATTAATTTTCCCAAAAAAAAAAAAAGTGTTAGGGTGGCATGCGTTTGTCACAGTGTCTTTTTTCTTAAAACATTTGTCACAGAGTTGATAAATATCAAAATTTTCACAGCCGCGCTGCACACGCGTGTGCGACCTCGTGAATCTCCTCTGCTAGCGTCGAACCACCTTTCAACTCTTATAAGTGTGGGGTTTTATCTTAAAAGGCATATCGGTGCTAGTTAATTGGGAGGAGTTAATAACTTATATACTTCATTTCAAAGTTTCATTTAATCGATGTGGGATTAACTTTCGGTCCACATATCTTCAACAATACACGTAAGAACTTGTGGTACATCTAGTTATCAAAGTGACTACCATGACTTTAATTACGTAGCAAATATATCTATATTGATATCTATATACATTTTGAAAAAAAAAAAAAAAAAAATGTATGTCAAGCGATCACTTTGCTTAAAAACATTTGAACATTCATTATGAAATTTCTCTAAAAAGAATCAAATGTTTTAAGAAATTGAAATTCGAAAAATAAAACGCAATGAAAAGTAAAAAAAAAAAAAAAAAAAAAAAAACTATGCTTGCTTTACGTTGCATGCATATATAACTTGCTTGACTTGCATGCATATATAACTTGGCTAAAAAAACGGACCCTTTTTTTTTTGAAAAAAAAAGTAATTTGATAAGGCGTTGCATCATATATGTGATATACATGATGAATTTGGTTTCAAAGCATGTATCATCAACAATGGTAATATAGATTTAGACCATAGATTGGTGTCACATCATGGATGTGGAGAGGATGACTATCTTATAAGGCACTAGATAGACATTCACCTCCTAAAATGATCTCCAATGATAATGTGAATTTAGACCATGGATTGATGAGTTGACACTTTTATTTTCAATTTTCACAATATTAATAAAGGCTATAGAAAAATAAAAACTTTAATAGAATTAAGAATGCTAACATGTCAGTCTACTACAATATTTATGTGATGGCCCTAACATTACAAATTGGGCATCGCTTGGCACTAGGCCTCCATTAACCCCCGGTAAACCAGTTCGGAGTTAATAAAGGCATTGTCAGCCTCACAAACCGGTCTTCAGTACCTGATAGTCCACACAACAAAGTATCTATATAAAATCATATGCAACGGAATTTAAATGCGGTGAAAACACGATAACAAATAAATTAAACACACAACGAGTTCTAGGTGTGGAAGCTAGTATGCGAAAACCCCGTACAACATATACAATGTACAAATCATAGTGACGAGGGGAAATACATGTATCTCTCAACCCAAAAACTCATTTATAAAATAGTATACATGTGATATAGATACATCAAATAACTTATGTATGCCGCACATCGATGTTCTCGAGCTTGGAGATTATGCCTACAATTGTCACCAAAAGCAAAGACAATTTCAGTGAGTAAATCCAGAAGAAGATCAACAATAATTCAGATTAAACAATAAATAAGTCTATAAATCATGCCGGAGAGGAAATGAAGCTGAAAAGACAATAAAGCACATGATAAACATATTACAATGGTCAACGATAGAGACCAAGTGACCCAAAAGCGAAGGATAGCCGCCTAAGTGGTCGTGACACTATACGTGGGCTTAAAGCCGCTTAAAACATATAAGTGTCAAATACTAGTACGGGGGGAGCAAGTCTGCTTCAACCGCACCAAATTCGTTCGGCACAGCCGGCTCACTTGAGTCGTAGTTCGAGAAAACATTTCAAATTGAGCAACAGTCACAACCGGATGCTCAATCCCGATGAAATCCTTGAAGTCCTATGATGAGCCACTAGGGCTGGCAAAAATACGGGAACGGACGAAAACGGGAATGGACACCCATTTTGAAAATGTTTAAATTTGGTGTCCGGTCCCGGTCCCGTTTTTAAACGGCACAGACATTTTTTTTCCAAATTCCGTATGTTTGTAAAACATACGGGACCGGTTTTGCCCGTTTTTTTTTTTTTTTTTAAATATGATTAAATATTTTATTTATCAATTATCTAAAAAAAACCCCTCAACTACAACTACAAGTCTACAACTACAAGTCACCAATTACCAAACAATAAATACATAATATCACATTTTTTTAATTTCTAATATAAACATCACAAAAGTTTTTTTAAAAAAAGATACCACATCAAATTCTCAATAGTCCAATAAATCCCAATTTAGGGCAACACAAACATACAAACCACCAAATCAACTAAAATCATCATCAACAACAACAACAACAAAGCAACCCCCTTTTAAGATAACTACCCTAATTGAAACTACGTGAAGATCAACCAAAAAACAAACACTCACCGAGAGGAAGAACAGGAGCGTAAATGAGAGGGACCAAGAACTTCAAAGGCGCTCCTTTGTTGTGTCTCCTCAAGCATAGCTTCACTTCAATCAACGAGATAGAGACAAGTAAAAACAAAATTCGGATAGCCGGGCGAGATCCGAGAGGCGAGCAGAGCGGAGCAACGGGCGAGAGCCGAGAGGCGAGCAAAGCCGTGAGGCGAGAGGCGGAGCGAGCACCAGTGCGAGATCCGAGAGAAGGCGAGCGAAGGCGAAGCCGGGCCGTGACCCGTGAGGCGAGAGAGGGGAGGCGAGAGAGGCACGAGCGCGAGAGAGGGAGGCAGAGAGGCGCGAGAGGGGAGGAGAGAGAGCGAGAGGCGCGAAAGGGGAGGCAGAGAAGCGCGATAGGGGGAGGCGAGAGAGGGGGAGGCAGAGAGAGTGTGAGGCGCGAGAGGGGGAGGCAGAGAGTGAGACGCGGAGAGGCAAAAAAACCTAAAATACATTGTGAAATTACCTATATGCCCTTCAAATTAATCAAAAAACGGGTACCCGTTTTTTAAGAATTTTTGTCAAGTCCCGGTCCCGTATGTTTAAACGGACAAAAAACATTGTCCGGTCCCGTATGTTTTTCACAAAAATACTTCCCGGTCCCGTTTTAAACGGGACCGGACAAAGTGGGCAAAACGGGACTGGGCAAAATTTGCCAGCCCTATGAGCCACGACACCTGGCGGATGCTCACTCAGAGGATTCAGTATCATCTAGGAGCCACGAGGGCAACTCGGATGCTCAACTCACGAGTAAACAACGACTCGAACTCAACCACTTAAACCTTAGGTCACTCAGTAGGGAAGTAAAGTCCAAAAATAGATATCATTTTCATCAAAATATGCAAAGAAAGGAAAAGAGTTAATATTGAGTTTCTTACTGGTTTACTTACAATACAATCGCATAAATCGTCACGTCTAATCGATGATTCGAATAGCCTATTTGAGTCATTCTTGCATATCTACAAACATACATAGTATAACAAGGTTGTTTTAGGGACCATTTGCTAAGTAGAGACCTTGTGTAGCTGAGATGAACTAATTCATCAATTAGTTCTATTAAAGACTCAAGTCATTACATAAATGGCTTAACATATTAAGACAATCTTATATTAGTTTCAATTTTATCGGATGTCTCGTTACATTCTTCCCAACTAAAATGAAAATTTCATCCTCGAAATTAAAAGAGAGTTACAACTATGACTAGATTAAATAGAAAAAAAATTTAAGTGCAGATTTCTATTTACCTTGAATCTACAATTTCCTTATATCTTAACATATGTGCCCTTCTATGGTAGTTGCATGGCCAATCAGTTTATGTAGTGCTGATCCAACTATTGTCTAATTTGTTTAGTTTCATTTGTGTGATTCTCGAATAATCACTAATTCTAATGTCTCAATATCATTACTTGTTATGATTATAAGGCCTCTCTCGTAGAGTCTCAAATAGAGGCACACCAATTTAGCTCAATCGCTAAAGTCATACACACATAACGCACAACAAAAAAAGGGTTTTGTTCTCATCACCAATGCACACAACACACACAACGCACAAGGAGGAGGGAGATGGCCATGGAGATCGCGGACAGATGGCGCTGTTGGTGTAGACAGTCAGCGACGACGACGCTCCAGCAGGCGGACAATTCAGGTTGTGTGGACGGACCGGCGGGACAGCGAACCAATCTTGAATTAAAAATATAGTTTGTTACAGTCTAGAAGTAGACATTGTAGTAGACGCCCTCCACTTTGATTCCATGCCACATAGGATGGACATTATGAATCCATGGTCTCATTAGAGAGTATTTTTTGGATTGGATGTGGATTGTCTCAGAGGTGGATCCATTTATACCCCAATCTATGGTCTCATAGGAGATGTTCTAAGCATTCAATTGACTTTGTACTTAACAAATTTATGAATAATAAATAAGTCACATGCATCCAAATATGTATCATAGTTAGCAAGCCAATTCGGTGACTTAATGGTTTGGTATAAAACTTGGAAGTAAAAGGTAGTGGGTTCGAACTACAGTGAGAGCAAATTGTTTCTTTCTTATCAAAAATATATGTGTATCATAGTGTCAACAACAATACAACCAACAACAACATAGCCTCAGTCCCAATTATGTATCATAGTGTCAAATCCCGAAATTTTTAAATCGATAAATTACGGCTAATCAAGGATTAGCAAAGCCTAATTATGGTTTTGGCCGCAATTCAGAAGTTAAAGATAAGTAAAATTGAGATTTTTAATTAATTTTATTTTTCTGTGATGTGTGTCTATTGTTGTGTCCTATATATTATTTTATTTTGTGAAATTCAAGTTGATCGAGTAAATTCGAGATTTCGAAAGGTATTATTTCAAAATACGTATTGAAATAAGTGTCGAGATAATAAAAATGCTGACTTAAACTATCGTTTCGAATTTTACGAAAAATAATTGTGTTTAAGTTTAAAATTTAAATTTTTATATTTAAATCGGACTTAACGAGCCTACGTGGGTCTACGTGGGTCTCACACTTCGATTATCATGTGAAGACGGGTTGTCCGGGAGTTTTGGAATGCAATAGAAAATTCTCCAATTTTTGACGGGATAGAGGTATTTTTTGAGGTATAATTTGAATTCAAAATCGAAGAGATAACCATGAAAAAAAGAGTGGCAAGTTACCATCAGAGGTCTTGATTTTTTATACTTAAGTATTAAATGCAAAGCGCATATTGGTCATTTGGGCTTGTTCTACTTTAAATGAAATCGAACAGGGGTATCGATTTGGGTGTTCACATAATCTTCAATTTGGTCATTCATCTCCATAGTCTCCACTGTTCTTCGTCTTCCCTCGTCACGCACGCACTCTCTCTCTCTCTCTCTCTCTCTCTATAGAAGAGCTGTGGCAGTTGGTGGCTGTTGGTGTCGTTAGTGACGATTTAAGGTGGGTTAATGGTGGAAAATAGAAATTTCAATTTTTAATCTCAATTGGTTTGGACTTTAGGACTGGTTTTAGTCGAGTTGAGAGAGAGATGGTGATGAGGGTCTTGTTGTTGTTGGCAGTGAAGAGTAGAGGAGGGTTGATATATATTCGAAAAAAAATGTTTTAAAAAAAGTTTTAAAGTTCGAAAAAAATGAATAAAAATCCCTAGAAATTAGGGAAATTCAAAAAATGGGAGTTTTGGAAAAATTGATGGAAATTGGGAATTTCTATGAAAAATGAGGATTTTGAAATTTTCTCAAAGATTTATACCGGGGGTTTATCCCGTAATGCGTGCTACGATACTCAAAAATGTCCAAAATTGTGAAAATTATTTTAAAGTCTAGTCTAAGTTAATTTTTGATTTCGAATCACAATTTGAAGTTAAAATTGGGATCTGGATATCCAAGGAGTTGAATTAGAGGGATTCCAGGGTTTTCGGGTCGATGCAGGACCGATAAATATATAATAAATTAGAAAAATTATATTTAAACTTAGACAACGTAATTTTCGATGGTGAACAATGATTTTTTAGTCAAAAATGAAAATTGGGCATCGAATAATTTATTTCGGAAATATTTTAGGGGTTTCGGGACGCGATTGGGTCAATTAAACTGTAACTAATTG
Source organism: Stephania yunnanensis (assembly GCA_039657365.1). NCBI lineage: Eukaryota > Viridiplantae > Streptophyta > Magnoliopsida > Ranunculales > Menispermaceae > Stephania > Stephania yunnanensis. The sequence continues at coordinate 55,914,217 of CM077584.1, forward strand.
GAAAACTTGTGGAATGATTTTGAAATCTTACCGGACTTGTAAATAAATTGTAAGACCGTAATTGGAACCCTGTGTGGACTAGCTTACTGACTCGGAGAACAAGGGAGCCTCGATATTATGTTTGTAAGGTTAAGTAAATCTCACAGTAACCGTTACATCGTATGATTATATTTTCGTATAAATTGCATTGATCCTTGATATTGTATTATTTGTTGTACATGCATACACGACTAGGGATGAGGATAAGGGCGATCTGAGTCTCCTTATAGTGTTTACTATACAGTGGTTATAATACACTATATTATGCTTGAGGGGTTTGAGTCATTGATATTTTGCATCATTTGGTTATCATAAGATCACGTTGAACCAAATCGTACTAGCACTCAGAGTCTAGAGGAACGAGACTCATTTGGTTATTCTCTTTGGGCATGAGTCCTTATTACCGTTTACTTACCACTTTTAGAGGACGTCATTTGATTATGGTCAAATAATAGAAATGGGATGATTTCACGGTTGTATTTAAATTCCTTAGATTATATTGTACGTTTAATCTATTAGATTATTATGCATTTGATTATTATATGTGTACTGGATAGTATGAGATTTACTTATCTGACATTATCGAATTCTTTTAATTGGGTAATGACAGGTTATTGCGGCGACAAGAGAAAGGGAAAGCTTTTCGACTATTTGTGACTTACTCAATTTCTTTCTCTCTATGTATGTATTATTTTTGAATATAATATATTATATAAATGGTTTTTGGATTCGAGAGTGTGATTAAGATCTTCTTTGGAATGGCTAGAACGGTTTTAAAACGAATTGAGATTAATTTTGAAGCTAAGGTAATGTTGGTTTAAGGATTTTGATATTTTAAATCAGGTTAAAATGAATATATATTAAATTGATTCAATAAATATTGTTATGGTGGATTGTGAGTCCTTCGGCATTTCCATCAAGTTGAGCAAGTTTTGTTGAAGATTTTTAAAGGTCGAGTTTTTCGATGTAGGTTAATAAAGGAGGTGCTGTCGAAATTTTTTTACGTAATTTGAAGATTATTTAATCAATTAATTTTACAAAAATTCGAGGTTTGAGATTTACTTTTAAAATCATTTGTAGTTGATAAAGTATTATAATTGATGATTACTTTGAATTGATTATTTTAATTATTTATTGATGATGAGATTAATGTTGTTAAATTATCAAAGGATTAAGATAATTTAAGCTGATCAAATGCCGTACTTCCGTGGGATCTGACACATAGTGCTACCTATTCCTTTTATGGTGGAACTGAACTGTCACGTAAAGAGAGGTTGTACTTTAATTTTTTTTTTATTTCATGTGATCTTGTGCATGCACGACGTTTTGTCGGACTTTTTTCTTCTTTTTTTTTGGTTTTTTTTTTTGGCACGTTGAAATGGAATACAAGGGAAGAGAGGAAGAGAGTATATTTGGTCATGTGATCTTGGTTCTGTTGAATTTATTCTCTAAATGGATAACTCGTCAAGTTTCATGCAATGAATCAATTCTTTCTTTACATCCAAGTCTGTAATAGCCGCAATCACTAAAGTGCATTGCAGTCTAGATGCCAAAAACATTTAATCTGTGGAAAATGATTTTTTAACATTTTTGGTATATATATATTTACTACACAATTGTATAAATTCCTTTGAAATTTATACGTCATACATCTAAATCAAATCTACATAATTGTGTAACAAATGTATGTCTTCTAGAATATTAATTAATTCATTGCAATAGTATCTTCACAGCCAACCACTACAAACCATGAAATTCGTAAGTAAAAAAGAATTTTTAATTTATTACTATTAAAAATTTCGTAAGTAAAATCTCAAATTCTTACAGTGAAACATTAATTTATAGCTTTCGTGTGATAATAAAAACACTTGATAGCTTTTGAAGTTTTTTGAACTTTTATTTGGCGTGTTTGGTATACTCGCTCGCTAGGTCATTACGGTCAGTAATTATATAAGAAAACTTGGGACTATGCATTAAGGTTTGCGCTTGCACATTTACTACATATATATACATAAGGGTAATGATTTTTTGAGATTCTTTTGGTACATACATTTAACATATAATGGGGTAGATTTTTTAGGAATTCATGCTACACATCCCAATAAAATTTAGTCCATTGCGTAGCAAATGTTGGTCTCCTCTAGAATGTTAGCAGATTATCATCTTCCCACATACATACACTACACCTAACGAACGACTTTACATGTAAAGTGCAAGTCTAGAGGTGCGTTAGCAAATATCTTTCGTTGAGTATGCACTCTATAAAAATGCCATAACTTTACTTTATTTATTAGTTGAATATATGGAGGTGGAGCAATATATATATATATATATATTGAGTAATAGGAGGCGATCCCCAGTTAATTTGGGACTGAGGCTATGTTGTTGTTGTTATTGTTGTTGAATAGGAGGCGATACTCCTTGTATTTGTGTATATATATATATATATATATATATATATATGAAAATGTAAAAATGTACAAGTGCTACAAAAAGGGTGACCTACACTACACAAAAAACAGCCAAAATTATACAAAACAACCTGGAGCAAAACATCAGACCTAAGACCACCAATTGTTCACGCACGGAACCTGAGATGCACCAATTGTTCACGCACGGAACCTGAGATGCAACTGTACTCCATCATCCTTGTTCACACACAAGGCAACCATACTTTACGCATATTGACCCAATCATCAAGACAAATAAAAACCCTGTCGCATAAAGACCTATTCCAAAGCATCATGTAACTTTTGACATAAAATCGTGTTCCACCGCCTTTTGGTCCTCCAAATCGGTACGCCATCAAAACCATACACCACCCACTTTGACCACATAAGAGTTCCAAATCTCACACAGGACCGAGGTTCATCACCGACCAGGAAACGCGCTCATCAGACACCACGAGTGTGTACATAGAGAGGGCAGCGACCGTAATGGACAAAAGGTCGGGCGCACTACCTTGTTGGTACTTCAAACAAAAGTAATGCCCAGTTGGCCCCCCAGACCTTTTTGCCTCCACAAAACAAACATAAGCCTGCAAAAACCAATCCAGCAAATCATCAACAAAAATCAGACCAGTTTCCTTGCCGCTGTTGCCATGACCTTCCTGCGAATTCTTTATGTCCATGCAAGGCCAAGCCTACATTCCTTTTCGTAGATTCCCATATCTCTTGCCAAGTGTCGTCAATCTCTTTAAAAACTCGTTGGTTTCTCTCCCTCCACAGTGCCCAAAGGAGTGCCAAAAGTCCAGCTTTGAACAACAAATTCCTTTTATTGCCGCATGAAATAGCCGCCGTTTGTTCCATCCATGTTCTTAAAGATTGGGGATTTTGCCACTCGATGCCTATCTCCCTCGACAACTCCTCCCATAACCTACATGAAAATGAACATGCCAAAAAAAGGTGATCAATGGATTCCATATGAGGAAAACATAAACAACATCTTGACGGCAATAGGGTGATATGAGGGAGTCGTCTTAGGAGCACATCTGTCGTATTAATCTTTCCAAGCCACGCCATCAAAGTAAAAACCCTAACCTTCATAGAAGTAACTGATTTCCATTTTAGATTATAAACTGGAAAAGATGCCAACGAATTTTCAAGACAAAGACCATAGAAAAAAGATTTAACAGAGAAGAGCTGGGAGGGGTCCCACCCCCATCCACGTTTATCCTCCGTGTGTGGGGTGAGGGAAACTTCCTGGAGACGATGTGTGAGTGCCGCGAATTCTATAGCTTCCGTTTCTCCTAACCTCCGCGGAAAATCATAATGCCAAGAGTGATCCCACTTGCTCCCCCTGACGAAAGAGGCCACCTCCGCCACACTTGCTTCGGGATTTCGCGAGAGAGAAAATAAACTAGGAAAGTCCTCAGCAAAAGATCTAGGTGGAGCAATATATTAGTTGTATAAATACTGATGTCCACCATAGGGATGACCCTGTCATTTTGGAAGCATGGAGTGAGCCTTAAAAATGGGGCCTTCTATATAAAAATAAATATATTTTTTTTAAAACAAAATTAAATTAAAGATTAAGTGAGTTATATATGAATAGAATGCAGTGAACTTAAAATCGACAATTTTAAACTTAGCCTTTTCCCTCATCTTCTCTTCGGACTTGGGACCGACAATGAAAAGTAAAACACTTATCATTGGTGGAGTTAAAAAGGGGTTTTGTAACAAGTCAAAATTAGTTAAAAGTATCCTAACCTTTCACAACTTTTTTTTTTATTCTAACTTTTTGAAATTCGTTATTGCATTATAACTTTTCTACATTAATTGATTTGTATCCTCATCACTCTTAAACTATAAATTTGATGATGCATGTCACCTAAAAGTTGTGAAAGATAATGATACTTTTAACCAATTTAGTCTAGTCACAAAAAGATGACATGAAGTGACAAAAATGAAACAATAATATATAAATAAAAATGATGCTTATACTTGGATAAAAAAAGATGTACAAAAAAACAATCAATCAATAGCATCAAAATAAAAATCGAACGAGTTCAAGACTAATTACTCTTACTCTTTACTGTAAAATTGCCCTTCGTGCATTTTGTCAAGCAAAATTTTTTATAATCTCTTTATAATCGATATTCGACAATAAATCTTCCCCAATCGATAGCATAGCTAATCCATTTAGACTCTCTTGTAACATTGTTGACTTCAAATATGATTTTATTAATTTTAATTTTGAAAAACTTCTTTCTGCAGAAGCAACAATTATAGGTATAGTTTATAACACTCTAAGTGTAATTAGTGCATTGGGATAACAATTCATTCTACTAATGGAATTAAGTATATCAAGGACAATATTTCTTTCTTTTAGCATAGTCGATGACAAGACTCTTAATTCTAAAAATAAATCGTTTCCATCAAAATAAGAATTACTGCCATAGATTAGGATATTTTGAAGATTAATACTAAGATTGTCTTAAACTTTCTTCATATAATGAATTTAACTTCTTGAAATCAAATAAAAAATGAAAGTTACTTTCATACAATTGAAATTGTTCAAATCTATTTTTTAGAGAAGATAAAGCTTGATCTACTAAATATAAAAAGTAATTAATCCTAAATGATTCTTCTGGTAATTCCTCAATATCAACATCATCGTTTTCGTCAAAATGTTTTTTTCTTTTAATTTGACATTTTATGCGAAATATTGGTCCAATCTTCATCTCACTCGCAAGTGTTTTAGCAAAAGCCATAGCTGATATAAACCCAGTTTCTCTATATCCTTCAAAAAATGAAATTAATCATTTTAATTGCTCAATTGCAACATTTATATGCATATCTCTAGATTGTAAAAGTTTGCTAACTAAAATAATTTCATGTAATATATCATACCAAATAACCATTCCTAAGAAGAATTCAAAATCTTTAAGCTCACGTTTTAAACTTTTTGCTTCACTTTTCGTTATTGGATTATTACAAGTATTTGCTAATTCTTTTAAAGTTTTTTTTTAATTGTGGAGCTTGGAATAATTGCTCTAACACTTTCAATTCGACTTTCCCATCATGTTTGTGACAATGGTTTCAATGTTAAATGAGACATATGATTAAGTAAGATGCTCCATTTTTTTTGTAGAACTACCAAATATATTATATATTCGTTGCACCACCCTAAAAAATGTTGTAGCTTTACTGCAAGATAAAGCAATGTCACTAATTGTCAAATACCATGTTCTCTACACTATCCAAGTTCGACAATTCCTTATCATGTACTCAACCATTTTTCACTCACTCGTTTATCGAGCTTTTCCCATATCTTGTTGCAGGTACTTTAGATGAACTCAATGATTGTGATCCCATTCCAGCACCCATCTTCGACGAATCTGGCCCCTCTAATACTCATGTTCCTACTCCTGTTCCCCTTTGTCGTTCTTAACGGGTAACTGAACCCCCGTCTTACCTCAAAGATTATCATTATTTCTCGCTATTTCTTCTTTACACGAGTCTTCCTCCTATCGAGAAGCTAGTTCTGAGCAAGTAATGTCAGAAGAAGTGTGTGCATTAGAGAAGACTCATACTTGGAACTTAGTGGATCTGCCCTCTGGCAAGACTTCGATTGGATGCAAATGGATTTACAAGATAAAAACTCACTTTAATGGCTTTATTGAGCGGTATAAGGCTGTCTGGTCGCTAAAGGCTACACGCAGGAATACGACATTGACGAAGAGACGTTTGCTCCTGTAGCTCGCCTAACCTCTGTTCTAAGTTTGCTTATTGTAGCAGCTGTCCGACATTAGCCTTTGTTCCAAATGGATGTTGAAAATGCTTTTCTAAATGGTGATCTTGCCGAAGAAGTTTATATGTGCCCACCCCTGGATACTCTCATTCTTCAAAACAAGTTTGCCTCCTCTGTCGTGCATTATATGGCCTTAAACAAGCTCCCCGTGCCTGGTTTGCCAAGTTCAGTTCCATTATTACACAGTTTGGATTTCAGTCAAGTCCTCATGATTCTGCCTTGTTTACTCGACGAACTAACAAGGGCATGGTTATTCTCCTGCTTTATGTTGATGACGCGATCATCACCAGGGATGACTCCAGTAACGACCCAAAATCTCTAATCATGTTTACGTCTTTAAATAGGCTTAACGATCCGTACTGTGGGACCCACACCGTGATATATCCATTTACTGAGGCAAGGCCCAAGGTACATTTTATATTTTTTGTGATGTATGTCTAGTGTATTGTATATGTGTAGACTATTAAGTTAATTTTATACGGGTGTGTAGGTATCGAGACGAGCGGTGATGCACCTCGAGTTGCGTGTCGACATGCAGACCGAGGTAGTGGCATATTGGAGTAAGTTTAATTTATTTGAATTAAATGCGAAATTATGTTGGATTAATAAGTGGCTTTAATGTGGCCACATTTAGCTAAGTATTTAATGACCTATAGTTAGTGAAATAAAACCATATGCGCTAGATGTGCATCGAGACACGTGTTAACCCATCATGAGGCAAGGTGTCCAAATGTTGAGTTACTCAAAAATGACTTGAGGGACAAGTGGGACAAGGTAATCCATGAGATGAGCCTCGAGACACGTGTGCACATAATGATCTATGGCTATGGTTTAAACTTAGCACTATATATGGTCCAATTGAATATTAGTCAACAAATCTCATTTTCTTATCTCATCAAAATCATTGCTAAGAGGAGAAGAGAGAATAGATAGTTGATGGTGTAGAGAGAGGAAAATAAGAGAAACTAGAGAAGATCAAGGTGAGTGTGGTGTTGTTAAGTTGATGTTGTTTGTGGTTTGTTGTTGGCGAATGAAGGAGCTCGGACAAACTGCAAACGCAGTTCGTCCGAGGAATCCCCTTCCCAAACGAGCTGGGGTTGGATCCCCAGCTCGTGAAGAAAAAACTAATTTTTTTTTTCAACGAACTAGACCAGGGAAGTCCCTAGTTCGTTGAGGAAGAAAGGGGGCACCCACATGAGTCGTGCGTGTGCACCCCTTTCCTTTGTTTCGGCCAGGCCTAGGCCAAGCTCGGCCCATGGGGCGAGCCAGGTCCAACACCCTGTCCAGGTCGGGTTCGACCTGTTTGGGTCCACCTGACCCAAATAAATAAATAAATAAAAGAAGAGAAGAGAAAAAAGACAAAAAATCGGAAAAAACTCTAAAAATTATATTTCGACAGAATAAATAAAAACTAATGAACTTCTATGAAAAATAAAATATGTGGAGTTTCATATGAGATTTTTATGAAGGTTTTAGCTCGAAAAGCGTGAAATGGGCGGATTGGCCTAAAACTTTAGAAATTGGTCTTGAATTCGATTTGACCTAAATTGATAACTTATTGATTGTTAGGGAACTGAAAGGAGAACTCATGAATTTGGGCACACATTTCGAAGTGTCAAGGGATCAAATAGACTAGGACAAGCGTGTGAATTGTAAGTACAACTGTGAGAATTTTATATTTCATTTCATTCACCTTTAATGATTTACTGGTCTATTGGTAGACATTGCTACTTGAAATCTCACATCATGTTGTTATTGTATCTCTGCATGAGTGAATATTGTGACATGATGCCTTGTGAATTGTTTCATTGACTCTGATTCCTACTCTTGATGTCATTTTTGAAAAGAATTGATGAAAAACATGCGAATGAGATAATTTGGATTTACTTGGACTTGTATTTGATTTCTTTTGGGCTTTGTAACCTAACTTGTTTTTGGTTCTTAGAACATTGACATTATTTGTCTTTGAAATTAAAGTAGGGATTATCTAGTGTCCATTGCACGAGAGATGCGTGGTTCACGGGGACATGGGTCTATCGGGTTCCGGCACTCACCACTACACTTGCACGACACACGAGTTATGGAACGAGGATGTCCAACGAGCAATTAAGACTAAAACAGAGATGTATAAGAAAATACCTAAGTGTTAAGATGAAGATGTGTACAACCAATATAGAGAATCTAAGAAACAAGCTAAAAAAGTAGTTAGTCAAGCTAAACAAATTTCATGGAAGATCTATATACAAGGTTAGGTAATAGAGATGGCGAAAAACATATATATATATATATATGCTAGCCAAGTTAAGAGATAAAAAGGAACAAGACCTAAGTCATGTAAGATGTATTAATGATGAAAATCAAAATGTTTTAACGCGCGAGAGGATATTAAGGAGAGATGGAGAAGTTACTTCGATAGTTTTTTAATGATGGCCAAGTTGATACTATAATAGATGAAAACCCCTACCAAGAAAGAAATGTAAACTATACACACAATATTAGAATTGCAGAAGTTAAAGAGGCATTGAAAATAATGAAAATAGAGAAAGCATGTGGCCCAGATGAAATACCCATAAGGTTTGGAAATGCTTAGGAGAAATTGGATTGACTTGGTTAATAAAACTTTTTAATAAAATTTTAAAATCAAAACGGATGCCAATGGATTGAAGAAGAAGCATGCTTGTGCCAATTTTCAAAAACGAAGGAGACATTCAAAGTTGCTCGAACTACCTGAGAATTAAACTTACGAGTCACACTATGAAACTTTGGGAGAGGATAATCGACAATAGGCTAAGGAAAGAAATAAAAATATCAGAGAACCAATTTGGTTTCATGCCTAGGAGGTCAACTATGGAGGCGATTTTTCTTGTAAGACGATTGTTAGAAAAATATAGAGAAAAAAAAAATCTTCATATGGTATTCGTAGATTTAGAAAAAACTTATGATAGGGTCCCTAGAGATGTTCTTTGGTGGGTTCTACAAAGAAAAAGAGTGCATGCTAGATACATAGACACTATTAAGGATATGTATGATGGAGTAGTAACGAGTATAAAGACATTTGGAGGAGCTACCAAAGAATTTTCCATTACGATAGGACTACATCAAGGATCAGCTTTAAGCCCATATCTATTTACTTTAGTTATGGATGAACTAACTAAACATATTCAAGAGGATATACCATGGTTTATGCTATTTGCAGATGATATTGTCTTAGTGGATGAAACTAAAGATGGAGTGAATAAGAAATTAGAACTCTGGAGGAATACATTAGAATCTAAAGGCTTTAAGTTGAGTAGGACAAAAACCGAATACATGCATTGTGAGTTTAGAAACACTAGACATTGAGATGACGGAGTGGTAAAATTAGGGAAATAGAAGTTCCTAAGGTAAACCACTTTAGACGCTTATGATCAATCATACAAAATGATGGTAACATTGAGATGATGTCACACATAATTCAAGCTGGATGGAAGAAATGACTGATTATGCCAACAACTATATGGAAGTGAATGTTGGGGGTGATTTGTGATCGAAATGTTTCTACTAAGTTAAAATGAATACTTTTTTTTATAGGACTTGTTTATTATAATTAATTTGCAATTATGATCCATGGGTATTTACATAAATATCCTATGCTATATGGAAGTGAATGTTGATTGATGATCATATGATGTAAAGCAACAACAATTACATAAAATGAACGTGAGAACATCACATGGATTAAGGATGTTATCAACCCCAAAACCCAACATAAGTGGATGTGTGGTAAAACTCGTAAAGATAGAATAAGAAATATAGAAATTCAAAGACAAGTAGGAGTAACACCAATTGATACAAAGATTAGGGAAAGGCGGTTGCGATGGTTTTGTCACCTGCAAAGACGGCCTACAAATGCTCCAACTAGAAAACTTGACTCAATAGAAACTGTAGAAATTCGATGAGGTAGGGGCGGACCAAAGTTAACATGGGATGCATTAATTAGGAGGGATTTGAATGGTTTGCAAAGCTCACCATCAATCGCACTTAATCAAGCACAATGGAAAAGTTTGATCCATGTAGCCGACCCCAGTTAATTTGGGACTGAGGCTATGTTGTTGTTGTTGTTGTTGTTGTTCTTCTTCTTCTTCTTCTTTTTCTTCTTCTTCTCTTTCAAAAATCAACAACCATACTTTTTTTTTCCTTTTAAATCAAACCAACTAAGATCAACTCCACTAAAATCAAATTACTAATAATGAATTAATCAAATATACTATGTATTAAACTCGTAAGAATTAAAATTAAAATAAAATTAGATGTTAACTTACTTGGCTTAATCAAAATGATCTCTACATAGCAAATGATTTTTCGTTTTCTTCCTCACCACCACCTTTACACCACCTTTAACTTAGATAAAGATTTAATCTCCATCTCTCTCTCTTTTTTATACTCTTTCAGTATTATGAGGGTGAACCACCACCAAACAAACTTTTTATTTATTTTTTATTAAATTTGTCATTATCTCTCCATAAACCACCAAAAGTTGACACATCATCATTCTAATTTCTTTTTTAAAAAGTCTAATTTGTGAAATGACTAAACTGTCCCTCATGACTCGACTTAAGCATTTCAATTAAATAAGTTTTATTAGATCAAACTTAAATCGATATCGTCGACCTACCCAACCCCGTGTGCGTACAAGTATTGAGGTTTACACTCACTCGTTAATTCGACAACAACATTAATAAAGTTGTCTATGCATACATAGATAAATATAAAATATATAATGCATCACACACAAGTAAAATTATTGAATTATTTTCTTGGTGTCAACGCTCGAGTCTTGACCGAGTCGTCACATAGGATTAGCCGCCGCGTCATGATCCCATTAGGCAGATTACTCATATTAGATTTATTAAGTTCACTATAGTCTCCTTAACTAATAAAAATTTCGTCCTCGAAATTAAAATATCTAAAACAAAATTAATCACCAAAATCAAAAGAGAAAGGGGAAACTCTCACGAATATTAGACTCCTACTCTCACGTCGATTCTTCGTCTGCATGATAATGCCACTTCATGAGGACTAACAAGATGTCTTTCTTCCTCAAACTCTGTACCTTGTGGTCTAAAATATGCACAGGCTGCTGCTCCTTGTAAGTAATATCCTCGGCTAGATCAATCTGAGTCAGGTCCACTATTGGTCTGTCTCCCTATCTAGACCTCTTCAAACTTAACATCGATATATGGAACACTGGATGAACGTCTGCCAACTGCGGTGGTAACTCAATCTTATATGCAACTTTGCCAACTCTGTTTGTGATTCCGAAAGGACCTATAAAGCTTGATGCGAGCTTGCCTTTGACTCCGAACCGTTTGTGACCCTTCGGTAGTGAGACTTTTAAATAAATAAGGTTTCCTATTTTGTGGCGGCCCCAAATTTCAGGCTACCTTGCTACCCGCCATGTCGCATCCCACGTCACCAAGCCTTGCCGCGTCATGACTTGCTTATCTTTGACGTTCCGCGACCTACCTAGTTACTTATACTTTTCCATTTGTTCCTAACTTAGCTAATTAATTCTCCATATAATTATTAATGATTTCATTATCCAGTTAATCAATTTATCAAGTGATAATGAGATTTTACAGCGAAAGTCTTAATTTAAGTTATAAAATATTCAACAATCTTAATTAGTGGAAAACCTGGCAAAAGATACCATGTATATATCAAGGCCGGTTAAGTATAACAAAAGTTTCATATACATGTAATCAGTGTTATCTGGTCCCAAAACCCAACAAAAGTAAAATAAATACATACCGATATCACACACGAGCTAGCTTCACAATCTAGAGGTAGTCGTCCAGTACCTCCATTCCCTTGCCTTTGCTCTTCGAAGGATTTGCACTCAGTCACCCAACAAATACAGTTATGAGTCTAACGAATAAAATCCCAAGAGAAGTTCACATGATGTTCATGAAATAAAACCAATAAACTATAAGACATGCGAATATAACACCTGACAACAGTATGTCATATTCCCATGAATGTAACCAGCACACGACAAGCAAAAATAATAGAGTGAAATAAATAAATAACATATACCAATTAAACCAGTTCATAAATAAAGCATTAATCAGTAAACATCTGTATAATCACGAGAAAACCCTGACCTACACCAACTAGTAATCGTTAAATTAAATAGGAATCATATATATACTTACAGGCTTAAAGTGGCTAAACCCCAACTTCAATAAACGACATGCTCCCTTCCCGACGGTGTTACACATAAGGACCACCCTAATCCCTATCGATAGTTGTAGATATATTCTACTGCCATCGACACGAGCACTATCACAAGTAACCCGTGCATGTGATTTAGCCACAACCAATAGATACGCACACCGAAGTAGGAGTGAAAACCCTAAATGTGCTCACTAGCAGTCACACATGGAAAGTGAAATCGACAAACCATATCATGTATTATGTGAGGCATTCCAATGGGTTTACATAACTCAATACGCGCTCCGACTCCCTTGGACACCCGAATCTGACTCGACAAGCTCCCGATACCCGAACTACGATCCCCTAAGTCCCTAAAGTATTATGTGAGGCATTCCAATTGTATTTATTATATATTAAAATTGGTTGAATATGTTTCTAATTGATCTTCCCAAATCAGCCCTAAAGACTAAATTAAGTCTCAATTTCAGTCTTATCTTAGAACCCATTTTTAGGCATGAAATGGTCCAAATCTCGAAATCCTCCGCCAATGCAAAGATCGTCGGTACCTATCTTAGCTTTCTGAAATGGTTTAGTTTGCATAATTCTAATTTAACATGAATGAGATATCATGATTCTACTAAACATAACTCTAATTGGAACCTAATCCGACCAGCGAATTTAGAAAATCTATTCCTCCTAATCTATATCTCCAAAAATGGTGATTTTTTGTTAAAAGGCAAAAAACATATCCAAATACAACATAGTAAAAGATCAGCTCATTTGGATAAGTATTTAAGAAGTTATACCTTTAACAATTTTAGTTTCAAACATTTTCTTCTGGATTCTAGCACCTACTTGTAAAACACTTTTAGACATGAAAATAATTGAATTACAACATCTCTAGTTAAGAAACATTGTTACCTTTTGAGTAAGCTTTCAAATGCTACCCGTTTAGGTCGATTCGAATCTAAAATAAGCAAGTTATGACTAAATTACATAGGCTAGTTCCTAATATAATAAGCAGAACTCTAGTTTTGGTTTTGCAAATTCAAAAATTCATATCTTTATGATTTCAAATCCAAATTATGAACTTCAATATAGCTGGATTATCAAACTTAAATGAAGAATCTAAATATATAAACCAATTGCAAATATTCAATAATCTACTCTTTGGAATCAGCCAAAAATCGGAAATAATTCCAATCTGACATAAATAGATGTGTATCTAGTTGATATACCACATAGCTTGAGAGATTCTCACCAATCTTTCATGGACTCATTCTCTCCATCAACCTACTTCTTCTCCAGCAAGTTCTCTTGATTCATAAGTTGAAAATGAAAATGGTTTCCTTGAATGTTTTGATTTTATATATTAAGGTAATATTGATTCCTAGCCATTGATCTCCAAGTATTTACGTATCTTGAAACTCATCTAATGATCCACGCCTTGACATGTATACCCCTAACTCCTACTAAACAATCAAAGTGACACTAATTCGCTACTCACATGGTTCTTAGATGTGTCAACATGTATCTCAAGGACAATCTCATGGTTTCTAATTTAAATAACCAAACTATAGGCATTGATTTATTTAATTCGGTTACATTAGATTATGCCCATTATAATATATATGGTTAGTGTTTTTATTCAACGAATTGACAAATTTTGTGATCTCATTAATCCTCGACTACCCGGCACTCGATGCTCTGCGTCTCGGCACTCTATTAAAGGTACTCTATAGCACATTATTTTAATTGAAGTTTACTTGGCCTATCGTCACATTATCCATTTTAATTGATTAACTAGTCATCCTGACTTGGATTATTCTAGTTTCATAGTGTACCCGTAGTTCGCCTATCCGACACCAGCGTTGACATGCCTTTCGAGGCAAACACCCGTCACACAAACTCGCTTGATAGCAACATACACACATGATAATAATTTTTTAAACACCACATATACATAGCCACCATCCATAAATAACATATTTACTCTGTAACTCCTGACGTAATCCCTTACGTCTGCCTTCATCCTTGGCTACCAAAACAGACGTTTCATATCTTGACACATCTTGATCCTGCCCGAATGAACAGTATAACATGAATGACGAGCCTCCCGAAGTATATTTGTATGTAACTCAGCAACTGATAGAATCTAGAGTCGTCTCCTATATCTCAAGTATGAGTCCGTCGACTGACTCTACTCTGGATGATCTGAACTCTTTGTCAACTTATAAAATTTATGGAACTACTTATCAGCCTGTGACCCTCTAAAACCCTCTGAATAGAGACAAGTTGAGTCCTCATCTATCCACAAATGTGCCTTTGTAGTAGTCGAAATATCAACTGAACCCATTGTATATGTCGCCTCAAGGAGTGCAAACTCATATGTCATCTAATAAATTGTTACCTATGCATCTAATCTCTTATGACTTAATGCGACCCGCAACTACATTCACCTCCCCCAGATGGTAATCTAATGATAAGTTGTAATCCTTAAGGAACTCTAGCTGTGGCGGCCCTGACGCTCCGGAGTAACGTGTCTCCATGCACTCCTCGCCCGATGGGCTCAGCTACACTTGTTCGGCACCTGCCCGTCCTTCTCATATCTCAAAATTCATGTCCACGCGTATTTTATTGAATTAGTTAGTGGATTTTCATATTTTCTTGACCTATTCTCTTTAAGTAGTTAAATTTTTAATAGGTTCACTAATTTGTAGTTTATTATAATCCTAACCATACTAGTGGGTTGTATCTTACAAGTTAACTTAAATCAGCGGAAGCTTTAATTGATACAATTAGGTAAAGTAATTTAACATGATAAACATTATCTATATAAGCATGTCCCATTATGAAAAACCCGAAAAAAGTACTATGTATATAAGCGACGGTACCATAACATATGGTATATATATATGTACAAGATCATCTCAAGTCCCCCAATAACCAAAATAAAAACAAAAATATCAAGATATATAAACACCTACTAGTATGTCCAAGACCGTCAGCATAGTGAGATAGTCGCCCAAGATTTTCTTTTGCCGCTGCTTGTAGAAATATCTGCACTCAGTCACCCAACAAATACAGTGACGAGTCCAGTAAGTAAATTCCCAAGAGAAGTCCACACAATATTCAGCAAGAAATCAAATAAAAGTATAAATCATGCATGTATGCTATTTAGCGTCAGAAATACATACTTACATAAATATAAGGCAATACAAAAGATTCAGGCAGCATACCATGATAGTTAACACATCGCAACAGATAATAATCAAATAAGCAGTGATTAACAACTAGTACATACCAACCAAACATGCTCGAAAATAACGCATAACAACAATTAATGATATAAACGAGAATGTAAACACCACAATTAAGTCAATATATACAAATATCCTTGATGAAAACCCGAGGATGTGTCGCGTGTAGCAGACGATACCATACCTCGGAGTTAAGGATCTTTCCAGGGGCTTCTCCCATCACCTCCACTGTCCCGTCCTTAGTCCTCGTGATTGGCCAAATCCGCCGAGACACCGACACGTGTGCATTGGTTCAGCTCAGGTCGCAATTCACCGATGACATGATCAACGTGTTAGGGTATGGTGTACCTAAGTCTGTCCATACATCCAGATGTAAAAACCCTAATAAATTGATCAATCAGTTAGACAAACTAGTAAAGGAAAATAGTTCATCACCCATTAAACGCATAATAAAAAGGAACTGAATTTTGTAAAGCATTCTCAAGGGGTTTTACGCACCTCAATCTACACTCCGACTTCCTCAGACTCCCAAATCCGACTTGACTAGCTCCCGATAGCCGATATCCCTGAGTTCGGTGTCTTCTCAGTTCAAATATAGTGCGTTTAAGATTAATTTAATGTTTATTAACTCTTAAAACCAATATTTATTTCAAAACCTAAAAATTATTAAATAGTCTTTTATTAATTTATTCCTTCAAAATAAGTTATAAAATAGTAAATCTAAGAATCGGTGCATGAAAAGTGGGTTTCAACTAGCTACGTTATTAAAACACAATTTTACCGAATTTTTGGTGTCGAGTTAACGCGCTAATAGGGCTTATTAGCGCACTAATCGCGAAACTAAATTCGAGTTTCTGCCTAGAATCATTAGCGCTCTAATTTTCTTCATTAGCACGCTAATTTCCCTCTATGACAAAACTTTCAACTCGAAAATCATGTCCCAAAGTCCCCAATTTTCTAACTAAACCCCATTTAACACCCTCCCCATATCATATTGACCCAAAATAATAATTAGAACAACCTTAAAACAACAATTTGATCAATTTCCTCAAATCTCATGAATTCACTAATTTTCTCCATTTCATCAAAATAACAATTCAATCAAAACCATTATAATTCTTCATTGGAAACGATCATATAACACATAATTCATCAACACATCGCCAAAAACCAGGGATTTAACCCTTAAATCCGGTTTTCCATCAAAACTCCCAAAATGGGTTCATTAGATAAAGGAGATGATGAAGAAGATGATTACCTAAGTTTAATTCCTCTAATTTGATGTTGTCCACCTCTAATTCCAGCAACAAATCCTTCTCCCTCTGATTTCCCAGCAATTCAACTGGTTTTTGCTTAAATTTGTATGGTTTGATCAACTTGTTGTATATATATATATATATTAAGTGAGAGTGTTTCTTAGCCTTGATCTTCATGGATTTACGTATCCCTAGAACTAGCTAATGGTCTACCTCTTGCCATGTATCTCACTAACCCACACTAACTCAACTTCAAGTGACACCATTTTAGTACTCACATGGCTCTTAGATATGCTATTATATATCTCAAGAATAATCCTAGGCTTTCCATTTAATTTACTCAAACTATAGGCCTTGATTCATTGAATTTATTCACCTTAGCTTAGGCTCACGTAATATCAATGGTTAATGTTTTTAGTAACCAAAAATCATCAACTTCTGGTTCCACTAACCCTCGACTACCCGGCACTCAGTGCCTCGCATGTCGGCACGAAATCCAAGGGACACCATAACCTATTACTTTAATTGAATTAACTTAGCCAATGGTCACATTCCCTATTTTAATTCATCAACTAATCCTCTTAATGTGAATAGTGGAGTTCCCTAGTGTACCCGTAGTTTGCCTACTCGACACCCGCGTCGACACGCTTTTCGATGCGAACACCCGTCACACAACCTCGCTCGATATCAACATACACGCATGCAGTGCAATATAATAATAATAAGTTTAAACACCACATTTATACAACCACCATTCTATAGATACCATATTTCCTCGGTTCTCGTGTTCGAGCCAATCGAGTGGTTCATGTAATGCCTGAATTTCGACCTTTAATTCCCGATATTAACGCTCATCCTAGTTTAATTAATTTGGGTCGTTACACTAGCCACCTGCAATGCCTCATATTCAGGTCTTTCTACGTAAATAGATATTTTAAAGTTGTAATCCTTACAGCTCGCTGTCTCTTATTGAGTGTCCTCTAACTCATTTAGTGCATTATGTATGGAGGTATCAAAATCAATTTTGTCCAAGGGACTAATTCAATAATAAAGTCGATCTCTCGTAGTGGTGATAATCTGGGTAAATACTCGGTAAACACATCAAGAAACTCACACACCATGGGCTCCTCCTAAATAGTCACCATTGATTTTTCTACTGTACTCAAAATACTGGCCAACATCTCTATCTCCTGGTTCGTAGCCACTCTACTCTGGTACTCTGAAGCTGTGTCGAATTTCCACAAAAAATGAACTCTGACTGCTCAAGAATATGAAATGTGACTGTCTTATTGAAGCAACCCAATTGAGCATGATGCGCCACCAGCCAATCCATTCCTAATAAAGCGTCAAACTCTAAAAACTCTAGTACTATGAGGTCTACAGATATCTCGTGTCCCTCTATCTCGATGGTACACACACATACCATATTAGGGCAAATCTTGTCTCCATCAGCAGTGTCGAGGATCAAATGGGTGCTAAGCCTAATGGGTAGCAACCATAACTCATATACCATTCTTTTAGAAATAACAGACACGGTCATAATCAATCAAAGTATGCATTATGCGATGATAAATAAAAATTACACCCTCTATGAGCTATCGTGCCGCGTGTGGGTCCGCCTGAGCTACTACGTGTGCTCTCTCTCTCTCTCTCTCTCTCTCTCTCTCTCTCTCTCTCTCTCTCTCTCTCTCTCTCTCTCTCTCTCTCTCTCTCTCTCTCTCTCTCTCTCGATCGAGGTTGATATTGTTACTGCGAGCTTTACTGCACGCCAACGAGCTGTAGACACTTGGTTTTGATCTTCTCATTCTGTTCGCACTCGAAACACAACCTCGATCCCTACCGCACAAATTGTTTGCTTTGCCATTGGCTTGACCTCTGGCCCTACTGTTCGGACCTCTGGCCCTGCTGGCCACCACTTATGCCCCTAGTCATACTATCGGTACCCCTGAACTGCTACCCTGATTTATAAGGTTATGGTGTCTATAGAGGTATGTCTGTGAAACTCTGTGTTGGAGTGGGCTCAGTTACGTAAACTAGATGTGGTGCTGTAGACCCTACACTCTGCTCCCAGCCGAACCTCTGATGGTTCCTCTTCCTATCTCTGCCATGAGCATGCTCAGATTTGCGCTCTAAACTCTGATTAATTGGTGTTTCTGCTTTTCGTAGATCGTCATCCTCAAGGTGCGTAAACAATAAGATAAGCCTTTCTAGTCAAGCTGAGCTCGTAAGCCCTATCCAAGTTACTCGGATTTGTCTTAACAACTATGCCCCCGATGGTAAGAAAAAACCCCTCACAAAAGATATGGACCTGGTCTTTGACAGTGTCAGCCACTCTATCTGCAAACATTAGCAACCGCTAGAATCTCCCCATATACTGAATCTCGAACTCTCCCAACTTCTGTCGAATATGCATGAATTTTGACCTCTTTGCAATCATCACAAATGAGGGAAGAACTTTTGGTTGAACAATCTATGGAAATCCTTCCATGTCTATGGCTCTCCTTAGATGGCTACCAGGTTAGTCAACCAGGTGTCTACGCCTCCTGAGAAGGAATGTCAAATCCTAAAATCTTAAAACCAGTAATAATGACTAATTCGGGATTAGCAAAGACTAATTATGATTTAGGCCGCGTATCGGAAGTTAAGGACTGGTGAAAAAAGATTTATGAATAATTTTATTATTGTATGATGTGTGCCTATTGTTGTGTACTATTTTATTATTTTATCATGAAAAACTCAAGTTAAATGAGTAAATTTGAGATTTTATAGGATTTTGCTTGAGATACGTATCGAAATGAGTTTCAAATTTCATAAAAGATATTTGTATTTAAGTTTTAGAATTCGAGTTTTGAACTTTAAATGGATTTAACGAGTCGACATGGGTCCCACATGCGAGATGGGTTGTTTGGGAGTTTTGAAGCATTTTGGTAAATTCTTCAATTTTGATGGAATTGAGGTATTTTTTCAGGTTTTAATTCGGACTCAAAAATTGAGGATATAATTATGAAAAATAATAAAAAATGGCCAATTACCTATAAGGGAACTGGATTTATTAAGTTAAGGATAAAAACTTAATGGTATTTTGGTCATTTCAATACCCTTCTTATCAAATACGAAATCGAAAAGGGTATTTTTCGTTGTTCATACTTTATACCCTTCATTGTTTATTCTTCTTCATCGTTTCTTCCTTACCGACTCAACGACCTCACTGGTTTCTCTCTCACTTCTCTCAGTCTCCCTTTCTCTCTCAGTCTTCACAGTTTTGAATTTGTTGAGAAGTGATAGATTTCAATGAAGAATTTAAGAATATTGCATTAATATGGGCAAATTGAGTACAATATGATGCTCATATTTATAGAGCTGAACAAAGCATAAAATAAGGAGAGTTACCTAAACTACTGAAATACCAAAATATAGAAACTTCCTAAATACTTAAACTATGAAAATATAACAATTACTATAGTTTCCTTAACAAGGAGTGTTTACGTGACTGTAGTAGTGGATGTTGGTGGTGTTGAAGGTAAGTAATAGATTCAAATCAAAATTTATAATTTACCAGATTAAGGGGACTATTTTATTGTGAATTCGAATTTGAACTCGTTGTTGATCGATTGTTTAAGTTAGAGAAAAGGAGAAGACTGGAACAGTTGAGGAAAGAAAGAAAAAATGCAACAAAGGCGTTGACGGAGGGAGGTGACTAGGGAAGGGAGATGACCAAGAGGGTGGGAAGACGATGGTGGGGAGAGGGGGAAGCTTGAGCTCAACCCCAAGTAATCGATTGATGATAGAAAAAACAAATGTTTCATCTCACGAGGGAGGAAGGGGATGGCCCCGAACCGGGCCGAACCGAGTTCGACTCACTCGAGCCGAACATAATAGAACTCGGTTCAGGGATCAAACCCCTTCCCTTAATTTAAAAAAAAATGTTTTTTTAAATAAATAAAATCCCTAGAAATTAGAGAAAGTCATAAATGGGATTTTTGGAAAAATTAATGAAAATTGAGAATTTTGGAATTTTCTCGAGGATTTATACAGGGTTTGCCTCGTAGTACGTGCTATGATACTAAAAAATGCTTAAAATTGTTTAAATTATTTTAAGGCCTAATCTAGGTTAGTTTTTGATTTCGAAACACAATTTGGTATCAAAATTGGGATCCGAATATCTTAGGTTTTCAAGTTATGGCAAGACCGATAAATATATAATAAATTGAAAAATTTATATTTAAGGCTAAACAACGTAATTTATGATGTCGAACAATAATTTTGAATCAAAAATAAAATTCGCTCATCGAAGAAGTTATTTTGAAGTGTTTTAGGGTTTTTAGGATGCGATTGGGTCAATTAAACTGCAACTAATAGGAAAACGATTGGGGAATTGTTAATGGAATCTTAATAAACTTATAAATGAATTGTAGAACCGCAATTGGAGCCCCATGTGGATTAATTTATCGACTTGGAGCGCAAGGGAGTTGCGATATGACATTTTCAAGATTAAGTAAATCCCATAGTAACTTTTATATTGTATGATTATAATTTTGTATAAATTACATTGATCTTTGATATTGTATTATTTGTTGTATGATTGAGCAAATAATTCTTTTTCATTTTCTTCTTCCTCACCACCACCTCTAACTTAGATAAAATTTGTTATCTCCATTTCTATTTCTTTTACACTCTCTCACTATTATGAGGGTGAACTACCACCACACAATTTTTCTTTATTTAATTTTTATTAAATTTGTCATTATCTCTCCATAAAACACCGAAAGTTGACATTTTATAATTCTAATTTATTTTAAAAAAGTTCTAATTTGTGAAATGACTAAAATGCCCCTAATGACTCAACTTAGGCATTTCAATTAAATTAGTTCTATTGGACCAAATTTAATTCAAAATCGTCGACCTACCCAACCCCGTGTGCATAAAAGTCTCAAAGTTTACACTCACTCGTTCATTTGACAACAATGTCAATAAAGTTGTTCGTGCACACATAGATAAATATAAAATATTCAAAGCATCACAAACAAGTATTATTGAATTATTTCCTCGGTGTCTATGACCGAGTCACCACATAAGATTAGCCATCGTGTCACGATCCTGTTAGGCAAATGACTATGATTAGATTTATTAGGGTCATTAGACCGGCCTAGATTACCTTAATCCCCTGATAATCCAGTTAGCCTAATCCATTCTTTTAACTTTGACCTTAAAATACTTTTCATTCAGATCCTTAATAATCCTCCAAAACTAATTTTATATCCTTAATGAAACTCAATTCATGATTTGTTCAATTGGAGCAAATTAGCTAATCATATAAATACTCTCCGTATTTTGTAAAAATCTCGGCAGCACCTTTACTAAAAATAGCATACTGAAAAACTTCCACCTAATAACAACAGAATTGGGGAGAGGCCTAGAAGGACTCACAACTCCCCGTAGTTCATAATATATATCAAATTCAAATTATCTAAACTAACTTAGAGTCTCTGATAGCTTAATTAGAAACTTACAATTCCAAAATAACCAAAATTGAAATAAAAACCTTCTCAACTTATTTTAGCTAAATTTGGAGACTCTCACAACCCTTCAATGAAACTTCACGTCCTAAACTTACCCCAAAAGTTCCAAAATAATATATATAAACAATTTAAACTAATCACCATAATCTTTTAATCTTGTACATTCGTCCATTGCCTTCATATAGAATTTGATACCATGAAAAATAACTCGAAGATGTTAGGCAAGTAAATTCCCATATTGATCTATACTCTTGCAATTGTTAGTCTGATACATGGAGGCATGTAATTGCATTTCCAAATAAACAATAAGATATTGTGTCACATGGCATACAATCCATTTTGTCACTGTCTCTTAACTATAATCAAATGTCAACTTTTAAAAATAGTACAGAGAGAGTATTAAATGATCATGAAATGCATCGATAACGTTTCGGTGTTAGACTCCGTTAGTTTTACTAGACGACACAGAGGCATGATTGAAACCAAGTTTCAAGAAAAACAGACTCCGAAATAATTTCAAGTTATTTTGATATTCTCAAGTCCTAAAAACTTGAAATCACTCTAAAATCGACTCCTCGGATGTCTGGATCCCAATTTTGACTGTAAATTGTTGTTCAGAATCGAAAATTAACCTTGACTAAGCTTTTAAATAATTCTCTTAATTTCATGCATTTTTGGGTATCGTAGCATGTATTACGAGAAAAACCTAGGTATAAATCTTTAAGAAAACTTTGAAATCCCCATTTTTCATAAAAATCCATAATTTCAATTTATTTGTCTCAAATAATTTTTTTCTGATTTTTTCTATTTTTTTGAAATTTGTTTCCATTTTCCAGCTTTTCTTTTCTTTTTTTAATAAAATGGGGTTGGACCCCTGAAGTCCGGTCTGGTGTTTAGATCAAACCCCTCTTCTTCCTCCTACGCGTTTAGTTTTCAAGAGCAACCTCTGTTTTTTTTAATTATCTTTTCGTTGGGGTTGGGCTCTCAACCCCAACCCAGGTTGGGTCTGGGCAGGGGAGACCATTCCCCTGTCATTGTCTCCCTCAGACGTTCATATGAGCCTCCCCTCCATCTTCTCCAATATCCATTAATGGCCAGCACAACAAACAACACAACAACAACTTAACAACCATAATAACAACCCACAATGATAACAACAAAGCATAACAACTTACCTTGATCTCGATCTATCTCCTCACTTACTGGTTCAATCTTTCAAATTCACTCTCTCCCATTCTCCGACTCGAAATATAGAGTAGGCGGTGGTGTGGTGTTTGAATATATATATATTAGATTTTTTTAAGATTTGCGTTGTATGAATCTTGAGGGAGATCTAATGATTTGTTTTCATTAATTTGATCTTTTTCGAGATACGTGTTGGTATCTTGAAGTTAATCTTATGGCTATTAACAAGATCAACACCACTTAACTGACTTAGATGAAATCAATTATATTGATCCCTTTGAGATACGTATCGCGTATTTTGAGGTACATTATATGATTTTTTAAATTAACTAATCGTCGAAACTATTCCCTTTCTCGATGCTCACATTACGCGTATCTCGAGGAGACTCTAATGTATACTTTTCATTTGAATTAAGCAATATGATTCATATATATATAAACTATATGGATACACATATGTATTTTTATGGCTATAAATTCACCATGCGCGCTAACAACCATCCTCGGGTGTGCACACTATTGTGCATCCTACGCGTGTCACCCTCGACCCCGCGTGTCACTAGGCGCCCACCAATTCATTAATTATTCTATTTAACTTCATCATTATCTCTACAATTTATGTCCAAATTAATTTTTCAAAAAATACCCCAATTTTACCAAAAATTGAAAAATATTCCCAACCCGCTTCGAAACTTATGGACACCGCGTAAACATTTCAACTTGACCCTATTTCATGTCGAATAGAGTATAATACACCAATTAGTCACGAGACGCACTAAAATAATATTTTAGACTTATGATCCCTAGTCCGTAATAAGTGGGTTCCACCTAAAATACTTAAATCCCAATTTAAATATGAAAATACTTAATAAGTTGTCTAATCAAGTTTATAAGATTCTTGGACGTCATAATTTATCTTATAATTTTAGTTAATAAAATAGAGCTTTTCATTTACTGTTTATTATAAGTGATTACATGTTTACCTTATGATAAGATCTATGGGTATTTGTTAAAATATCTTAAATGTTCCTAATCGGTCATTATATTAGGAACTATAATGAATTAAGACTAGTGTAAATCTTCGATTGACGATCATGTGATGATCATACGTATAAGGATATGAATTGAGATCATTAATACTTGTTAAGGAACAAGGTACTGGACCGACCACTGCTCTTCACCATTAGTCTTAAAGTTCTTCTGAGCCCTCTTGTTAGGCTCCGCTTCATCTCGCTTCATCAAGTTTTCAACTCTCTTGCTGGACTTCTCTGGATCTTCCTTCATTAAGTCTTCCCAACGAGGCACTTTGCGTAGGCGCTTAATCCGCAGATTGTAAGGACCATGCCTCGACTACACTTAATGAGACTTAGGGCAAGTGTAGTACTCCTCCTTGAGATTTTGTACTATCACGGCTTGTAGTGAGAGGCCCACTCTTTTCTCAAGAGTCCCATTTGAAACCAGAATGGCTTTTTCTCGATATCTGACATAATGCATGAAAGGCTTCCTGAACAACCTCAGGATAAATTCAAATCATTTTGAAAAATTACTACAAGATGCTCCATTTTTGGTGCCACAATATGTTCTAAGGACAACAATATGTTGAACTACTTCAAAAAGTCTACGCGTAAGGTACCCAACATCTGATTTTCAGAAAATCCATGGACCGACCCATCGTCTCCACCCTTAGGAACTACGAGATCACCTCAAGGATGACTTTAGCATCCAGGCATCACGGACTGACCATAAAACCATGTTCAATAAGTGGAATGCATTAACTGTCCGCTTTCTGGTCGGAGAATGACAATCACTTAAGCTTTCTCAAAGTCTCTATTTCGATATGGTGGATCAGGCTAATCAGACTTGAGCTCTCTCGTCTGGAATGGAAGGATGCTTAAGAATTCCTTTTGTAGTAGGTATAAGGCACGCTTCTTTCAGGAGACAACTGAGGCAAGTAGCTAGTTGACTGTAGTGAATTAGTCAAAATATGGAGAACTTCTGACTTTTTGTGGAGGATTAGATCTAATATCAAGGGGTCTATGGCTGACCGATATTGCACACTATCATTTAGCTATTGCAATTTTATTCTTGTTAGCTGGTCATATGTATAGGACTAACTGAGGCATTGGTCATGATGTGAAAGACTAGATCGACCCGTTCTGTTATAAGTACCCTCGATGCCGATGAGTAGGATTCTACAATAAGTTTGAGTCAGTGATTCAAAAACTTCCTTTCCTAGATCTTGATTCACGTGAAAATTTAGGAATTATGATACTAGTTGAGACAAAGATACGAATTTCGATGGGTATTGGTATTATAGAATTACTTAGCTTTGGTATCGCATGAGCAAGCTTGGTAAAACCTTTGTACGACTTCTTCTATTTCTCGATTACTCCACATTAATTTCGATTCAAGCGAAAAAAACTTATGAAGCTGAAATAACTTACTCAAAATACTTTTTAAAAAATTACGTGGTACGATTGAATCGAATAAGCCTTCATGGAATAAATCCTCAGCTACTTGTGAACCCTCAGGTACTGAAAGTCAGCTCATTTGTCTTTATGTTGATCGTCATGGGCCCCTTGAATCTTCTCTGCCCCTATTTTTATTGTATTAATAGGACTTCTCTTGTTTGAGATTCATACTAAAACAACAATGATTGAATAAAGCCTTCAACCAAGCTAAGTCAAAAGGTTCTTTGAGTAAGAACTACTTGATCATCGCTTATTCAATGAATAGATGAAGTCATTAATAAAAATCCAGAGAAACCCACATCGTAATTGACACTAACCTCAGCCTACCATTGGAGATACTTTAGCCACATCTTAACCCATGGTTAAAGAACGAAGTTGAAATCCAGGAACTTATTTGGAAATACCGTAATGAAAGGAAAATAGGAGTTTGTCGCTAGGTATTTAACTAAATATGATCGTCCAGCTCCTATAGAACCTATTACTAAAATACGTTTAGAGGGGGATAGGGATAAGCGGAGTGAAAAGGGTTTTCCATGATATGGAAAATGAAAACTATTAGCTCCGCACGAAGTTTACGGTATTAAACCCAAAACTCCCAGCGGATGGCCAATGACCCAAGGAAACGAAAGAATTGTTTGAGTTTTTCATATGATATCCTTTTATAGCTTATAGGTAGAACTAACAGAACTGGACAGCGTGTGGCCGCGCAGTGGGTTTTGGTCCCGTGGCTCAGAGGTTCGAATCCTTTTGTCCCAGAACAATTTTATTCTATCAATAATAATGGGCACGGTCCCAACAATCTATGGCTTGAGCGCTAGCCGTTGCTTGCTCTTTCGTAGTGTAGTCAGCTGCTTGTTGCTTACTTCGGATTGATCGGTGCCTTGATCTCCGGCCATGAATAAAATATTCCTTCTGGCAAGTAGACCTTTCATGCTTTGGTAGGTCGTCCAAGATCCTTTCGATGACCTCTGTTGTGTTGAAGGGATATCTATATGATCTGATCAATTGCGTAAGGCTCGTGGTAGCAACAAAATTGAGGAAACTATACAGAAAAGATAGCTTTTCAATTATATTAATATTAGTTAGTAATCCCAGCTCGATGAGCCCTTTCATCTGCGATGAATTGATGGCATCGCTTGTATCTTCCCTTTCATTTCCTTCGATCCCAAAAGAAGGTCATTAATTACTAGTTAACAAAGGTAGACTGCCAATTTTTTGTTAAAAAATTTATTATGGAGACGGGATTTGAACCCGTGAACTCAAGGTTATGAGCCTTGTGAGCTACCAAGCTGCTCTACCCCGCACTGGAGAGAAGAAATGGGAACTAATAGACAAACAAGGACCCATGCCATAACACCTATGTCAATTTCTTTTTCTATTTGAATACATTCACGAACAACAAAAAACGCGTTTTCTAAGTAATCCTTCTAGTAAAGAATAGTGGGTTCTAAAGAAATTTCTAGTTACTTTGTTCTCTATTTCTATTTTCTCGAATCCGGAGGAAACAAATTGTGTTTCCACCGAGTTAAAACAATATGTCCTCTATATTGTTTCCTGATTGTTATGTCTTTTCTATCTTTATCTTATTTATAACGATTAGGGCAAATTTGGAATACATTTACTTTTTTGGTACCCATTCGGATCGTAATACCAAAATAATAGGTAGAAATTAGATTAGGTTTGATATTATATTCTATACAACTGAACAGTCAAACTAAGAGGAAATGCCTCGATCAGGTGATATTTCTGATGTCACCCTTTTTCCTCCTCTCAAAATCTATCTTGACTAGACTGGCTAGGAGCTTCGAGATTCAATCCTAGCCCTAAATTTCCTAGCCTCTTAATGGAGAACCTCTTCCATCTTTTAATGGATCGATAGAAGGAGCTAGAAACCTTACCTACCAGCCTCGTAAATTCTTTGATTTTTTTATCAAGGTAGGGCGATTTAAGGTCTTTGCACTTCTTTGTAATCTAGAAATGAAGCAGGAAGATCTCTAGATGGCCGAAATGAATTTCATGCGCCTCGGCTGAGAGAGAATAATAGAGGCTAGAAGGGTGCACCAGCTATGTGCCATTATCAAAATAGTTGTCTATCACCCGCAGCTGCTCCACTCCGCTGCGGTCTCATGAACTGAACTTCGTTGCCTTACCACAAACGAAACGAATGGGCTTTGTGCCGTAAGTAAGTTTCGGGGCTAGAGGCACTAATCGATAGTATTAGAAAGAGTATGAGATGATTGATTGATATGTGGATTTCACTCTTTGGTGATGGATTAGGACTTAGGTAGGCGGCTTACCTTATGGATCCCTGTAAAAAGGAACAATTTGGGTGGGAAGGTCCAAATCTTTTTTTATACGACCCTTTTCATTTTTATGTGATTTCGTACTGTCAACTTCTTTATTCTTTATTTGATTCATGGGAATATTCTCCACTGCCCCGGAATGCTAAAAAGGTGGGGGAACAAGAGTGGTCACGATAGGAAAAAGAAAAGACTATAAGGAACCAACAATTCTTTCTTCTTAAACAACCTATATCCTCCGCAATGAATTAGCATTTGATAGATTATTCAACTACAAGCAGTCTTTGTTATTGGTGGGGGTTCGATCCTATCACACCCAGACCTCAAGATACGTATAAGGTCCATTCGGACTGCCCACAGGGCCAATACCAAGTTTAACTGAATATTGGGAAATACACATTAAAACTCATTTATTTATTTATACCGAGTTTACACTTTAATATTACATAACAAGCCATGTTCTCCACTTTATTACTTGGTATTTTACAAGAACCACTACACATTATTTATCTAACATGATTTGCCCAAACCACTGTACATTATTTATCTCACAAGATCAGCTACTGACTTGATCATGATTCATTCTTCCTTACTTGCTTGGATGGTACCTGAAATTGTTAGGTTTAATTAGCAAAGCCCAGTAATTTTCTACCTACACCCCGTTAATGCGAAATATATAGTAAACAATAACAACATTATATATCACCAACTACGATATTATTAGTTAGTAAACACACCGGTGAACCTCATAATTTTGCCTCAAGGCCAAAACTACACCATGGTCATTAGTATTATATAAAGTGTCCATCGACACATGACCAAATTTGGTGAACCACAACAACCACACCGGTTGACCATCGTAGCCCGTCGGCTTCAATATCATATGTGGATAGTTAAGACAATAGCAAGGGAATAAGAGCGTCAGTGTTGAGACATATATAAAGAATTGACAACATATAATAAGAAAATCACCTTATTAGATCTCTAAACAAGAGTTCTACAGAGTTTCTTCTTTACTTAATAATGAAAGAAACAAAGATTATAAAGTTGCCTTAATGTTTAATCGATCGTTCTATTTATCGTACTGAAAATAATTAAAATAATCTTAAGGTCGTTTTCTATCATAATGATAGGATAAAATAATAATAAATTTGTTAAATGTTGTTGTCGATCATAATAATCGGATAAAGATGAATGATTTGTTTTGTTAGAACGAATTCGTTTATATTGAAGAGTCATCGATCATGATAACAAGGAAGTTCTTACTTATTTAAAGATTGAAACGCCGTTTTCACTCATAATTTCTAAGATAAAGATAAATGAACATTCTATTCTCTTTTTATCAAAGAAGTTAAGATGTTACGAATCGTTATCTGTCGTAATGTCAATGAAGTATCTCGTCCCTATTTATCTAATATTTTATCAAGCTTACGAAGGTTTTATTTATGTTTTTTGAGGTGTATAATATTTGGGGTGTCACGCTTTCCCCTATAAAATAAGATTCTGTCCTCGAAATTTAATTAAGTAAAGGTACCTATAACAGTTGGCTAGTTGCTAACAGTATTAGAGTCTTCATTACTTGATTTACTTTTTTCACGAACCTCATCATCTGCTTCGTAAGATGCAAAGATTGTCTCATCAGTAGGACTATCCACGATATAGTCTTCAAAGTTTTCTATATCCTTTGCAAGACTTCTGGTTTGAGTATTGGGAGAAATAGTACCGTCATTGGATCCTTATGCGGGTATAATAAGTTAGTGTATTCTTATTCTAAACCTCCTATGAAAAATATGATGTCATTGGATTGTTGATGTATTTCATAACTATTGGGGTTGTAGGCTCCATAATCGATCTAAGAGCCGAGGTCATATGCTGATATGTTTTCCTGATCATAAAGATTTTGGGGTGGTGTCATCGACTCATCGGACCCGACTATGTTGGGTGTTCCATGATTTAGGTATGTGGCAAGATCATATGGTGGTGTTGGTTCATGATTTCCTAGATACTGTGGGTCAGTGACAAATATTCCAGAATCAGTGTCGTGATATGCTGGTGGAATTTCTTCTTTGTTGCCTTGACTTCCTTTATTTTTACTTATATATATTAGTGATGCGGAGCTTTGCGAGCTTTAAGGGGATGTATTACTGGGCCCTCCAATGTAGTAATTTATATTACTTAGAGAGAGTTTTGCATTTTTTTTCTTTCCCATTGGTATGTACCATACATATACTTTATTTAATAATATCTTCAAATGCATGAGACGATGCAGATGCCTAAATGAATAGAGGTGGGTAGGACTTTTGCATTTCAGACATTAATTCCCAGGTAGCCTCTTTTGTAGAATGATATTACTAATTCTTTTCAGCGATTACGTAATTGTTGAACCTTGTCTCTAGTATACGAATTGGTTGTTTTTGATAAGAGGAGTCTGATTCAATATATAGATCTTTCCATTGAACAATGTGCAAGGAACCGGGCTTATATTTTCTAAATATTGACACATAGAAGACGTCATGTATTTTACCTAGTGCTAGAGGTAGATCAATTTTGTAGGTTGTTTCTCTGATTCATTCAACAATAGGGAAAGGACCAATAAAATGAGGAGCTAACTTTCCTTTTTTTCCAAAACGTTGAATTCCTTTCATTGGACTTACTTCAGAAGGATGATTTCATTAACTTGGAATTTTTGTTGATTTTCACCTTGAATTTGCGTAGTCTTTTGACGACTTTGAGTTGTTTTTAGTTGATTCTATATGATTTGGATTTTCTGATTGGTCTCAAGTATTATCTCGGTTCCTAACAATATTTTATCTTCTTTATCTAACCAACATGCTGGAGATCGACATGGTCTACCACATAATGTTTCATATGGAGCCATTCCAATACTTGTTTGGTAACTATTATTATAAGCAAACTCCTCTAAGTGAAGGTATTTGCTCCATCCATCTCGGAAATCGATTATACAAGCTCGGAGCATATCTTCCATAATTCGAATAGTTCGTTCACTTTGTCCATCTGTTTGTGGATGATAAGCAGAGCTCATAGCAAGTTTTGTTCCAATATGTTTTTGAAAGGATTTCCATATTTTTTATGTAAATCTAAGGTCTCGGTCAGAGACGATGGTTAGTGGAATAACATGGAGTCACATGATTTCTCTTTCATATAAATTCGCTAGACTAGCTGGAGTGTCAAAAGATTTTATGGGTAAGAATTTAGCTGTTTTCATAAGTCGATCAACGATTAACCATACAGTGTCTTGTCCTTTGTAATTTCTTGGAAGTGTGGTGACGAAGTCCATTGTTATATTATTCCATTTCCATTTCCATTTTCCTATTGATAAAGGTTGTAACAATCCGACTGGTCGACTATGTTCGGTTTTAACTTGTTGACAATCAAAACACCTCGAGACATACTCGGCTATTTCTCGATTCATACCCTTAAACCAATATTGTCGTTTAAGATCATGATACATTTTTATCGCATCCTAAATGTATTGAAAACTTTAATCGATGTGTTTCTCCTAGTAATATAGTCTTATAACGGGGTCTTCTGGTATTACCATTCTATTTTTGAAGAGCAAAGTATTATCGAAAAACATATACCATTCAGGTAAAGCTTTTCTAGTTTGTAATTGATTCTTAATTTGTATCAGTTTTGGGTCATTTAGTTGAGCTAGTTTTATTTGTAGTCGAGTGGTAGAATCTAATGCTATAATTTCGATATTATTTTCCTTAATGATTAAGTCATTATGCTTAATGGTGCGATGCATATTCAATTTATGGAGCTTGATCTGATTTATCTGAGGATTTGATTTACTTAGAACTTCTGCTACTATGTTAGGTTTTCCTATGTTATATTGGAAAGCAAAGTCGTAATCTTTTAGGAGTTCTAACCATCTTCTTTGCATAAGATTTAAATCCCGTTGAGTATAGATGTATTGAAATTTTTTGATCTGAGTAGATAGCGAATTTTTCTCCATAAAGATAATGACTCCAAATTTTTAGGGCAAAGATTACAGCTGCTAATTC
Organism: Stephania yunnanensis; assembly: GCA_039657365.1. Classification (NCBI taxonomy): domain Eukaryota; kingdom Viridiplantae; phylum Streptophyta; class Magnoliopsida; order Ranunculales; family Menispermaceae; genus Stephania; species Stephania yunnanensis. Next base: position 55,946,722 of record CM077584.1, read on the forward strand.
TAAGTCACGGGTTGGATGATTCTTTTTGTGGACTTTTAATTATCTAGACACATATGCAACTACTTTTCCAGATTGCATTAAAACAACTCCTAACCTATTATGGGATGCGTTTGTATAAATAACAAACTCAATACCACTAACAGGGGTGATCATTACGAGTGCGATTATTATTCGTTTCTTAAGTTCTCTAAAAGCGTTCTCACAATTTTCATCCCATAAAAATGTGATATCTTTTCTGGTCAATCTAGTGATGGGTTCTGCCAGTTTGGGAAAATCCTAAATGAATCTTTGGTAATATCCTACTAGCCTTAATAAACTTCTAATTTCTATAATATAGGTAGGTGATTTCCATTGGAGAATTGATTTTACTTTTTTTGTCTACCTCTATCCATTTTTTCCAAATCACATGACCTAAAAACTTGACCTTTTTCATCCAAAACTCACGTTTACTCAATTTTGCATACAATTGATGATTGATAAGAGTTTGGAGAGTGATTCGAAGATGTCTCTCATGGTCTTCATAAGTGGATGAATAAATTAGGATATCATCTACAAATATGATAATGAATTTACCAAGATAATCTTAAAAAATACGGGTCATTATATCCATGAATGTTGCTGGGGTATTGGTTAATCCAAAAGGCATTACTAAAAATTCATAGTGTCCGTAACTTGTTCGAAAAGCAGTTTTAGGTATGTCTGAAAATTTTACTCTCAATTGATGATATCCTGATCTAATATCAGTTTTTGAAAAATATTTGGCTCCTTTTAATTGGTCAAAGAGATCATCAATTCTTGGGAGTAGGTATCGATTCTTTATGGTCAAAGCATTCAATTTCCTATAGTCAACACAAAATCTTAAGGTTCCATCTTTCTTTTTGACAAATAAGACAGGAGCGCCCCAAGGAGATGTACTTTTTTAATAAACCCTTTTGCTTCTAATTCTCGAAGTTGTTTATCTAATTCCTGTAGTTCCTTGAATGACATTCTATATGGTCTGATGGTGATGGGATTCACTCCATGTATAAGATCAATTTGAAAGTCAAATTCTCTAACAGGAGGAAGTCCTGGTAACTCATCTAGAAAAACTTTTACAAATTCTCTTACTACATGAACATTTGTCGTGTTAGTGTTTTCAACTGCAGAATTGAGAAATATTTTTGGATTTTTCTTATCCTCGGGGAAGTCTTTAAGAGCAGCCGTTATAGTTCTATGGATCTTTTGGGTTTGACCATTTATTATAAGATTTTGTCCGATTTGAAGGGTTAGATATACCTTTTTCTTTTCACAATCGATTTGAGCATGATATTAAGTTAACCAATTCATTCCTAACATTAAGTCATATCTATATTCATAACTATAGGGTCAACTAAAAATATTTTATCATGTACTCTAAGTTCACACAAATTACATAATTATTCTATCGTGGTAGTACTTCCCAGTGGTGTTTGAATTCTAAGAATATTTTCTAAATTCCCTATTGGTAATTCTAAGTTTTTTGCTATTTCTTTAGAGATAATAGAGTGAGTAGCACCAGAGTCAAACAATACTTTAATTTGCGTATTAAAAAGAGGAAATGTATTTTCAACTACTGCATTAGGTGGTAATACTTCTACAGAGGTAACATTGACCCGCCCAAAGTTCCTAGCTGGTTAGCGATTTCGTGGTTGCCCTAGGAGTTGACGAGGTTGAGGATGAATACTATTTGGATTTCAAGGATAGTGACGAGCTATATGTCTTGGCAGATGACACACAAAACATGTTTGTATTGGTGTTTGTGCCAGCTAACGTTGTTTGATCGCAAATAATGGGTGAGTTAATTCTTGGTTTCTCCCGCCATGAAAATTGTTAAAGTTAGTTTTTTCTTGCCTAGAAAACTTATTTTAAGTTTCATTTTTTTGTTCTACCCTAGGGTATGACTGTTCACTTAATGGATATTTTCTTTTGGGGTTTATTTGGTTCCAATTTCCTTCTCCATTTTTTCCTAGCTTTTTATTTCGAAACTTTTCATCTTGCTGGATTTCTGCTTGGGTTGCTAAAGCTCCCTTAATTAGTGTTCTATAATTTTTTTGCTGAAACGGTGCTAATGCACTCTGAATGTCATACCTTAGCCTAAAGAAGAGCTTTTCTGCCTTATCTTGCTCATTGGCAACCATAGCTAGCACATATCGAGCTAACTCGGTAAATTTGGCCTCATATTCTTGTACTGTCATTCCTTTTTAAGTTAATTGAGCAAACCCAGCTTTGAATTGTGCCCTCAAGGTTTTAGGAAAATATTATTGGATGAATAAAGCTTCAAAATCTTCCCACTTCATTATTTTTGTATCAATACTAGAGTTATTTTATATCATTTCCCACCATTGGCTGCCTGACTAATTATTTGATATGAGGCTGCTGAGACCCAAACTTCTTCTAGCATTCACATAACATTTAAGGCGTTTTTCGTTTCCTTTAACCAATTATCGTCTTCTTTGACATCGAGTGGCCCATCATAAATGTTTGGACTTAATCACTTAAAGTCATGGATTAAGGTCATTAGGTTTGTAGCTTCATTAGTAGCATTTTGACGAGACATTACTGGCTGGTCTTCAGGTAATTTGCTGGTTACATGTTGTTGACTTATATATTTTAGGAAACTTTGGAATAATAGGTTCATAGTTAATTCTCGCATTTATTCTACGGGTTCAGTTCCTGAATGTTGGTTATTTATATGGGTGTCCTCAATTGTATTTTCAATCATGGTAGGGTTTTCGCTCACAGCTTGATTTTCAGAAGGTATCATAGGTGGCGACCTCTGCATAAATAGAAGTTATTTTAGTGCATAAATATATTATTTTATTATATATATTATTTCGTAGGTATAGGTAGCTATGTTATCTAGGCTATTGGAGTTGATGTTTTATTAGTTTCCACTTTATTTCATTTCATGGTGGAAAAATTACAACAAGTACCTCCCTCATATCCATTGAGCTAATACGTCCCATAGCGTCTTAACTCAACGATAAAAGTTATGGTCAAGTTTGATTTTTCTACCTATACAATGTTGTCTACAGATTCTCTTCTTCCATATATAATCATAGCCTTTTGCAAATTTAGACACCTCATCTTGCCTTAACGTGCCAGTACTATTTTATATTTGGTTCAGATGATCTGTCACACCAAGGTCATAATAATTAGTATAATACAAATACTACTATTTTTACTAAGTTGCACTTAATTTTGAAGATCTTTATATATACATATATATTTATATATATTTTATATCCTTATCGAGTAATGTAATATCAAATAATAATTTAACTTAAAATAACTTAATTAGACTTTTTATGAAATCCACTTTACAACTTTTTTTCTTTTTATTATAAAATATGTCACTTATACATCTATTTTACTAATTACAGTTGTCACAGCTCAAGATATGGTTGGTCTAATTATACCTATTTGATCTTTTTTTAACAAAGCTAATTTACAGAAAAATATTTAAATGTTTATACTAATTTGATGTTGTCCCCCTAATTTGAGTTTTTTCCTATAATAATCTAATGACTATTGGATTCTAATTAATAAGATTGAATTAAGGACAAGAGAGTCAAAAACTAGTTAACTAAGAATCCAATGATTGGTTGAGTTTGACACTTAAATGTGTATATGATCTTGTCAAAAAATGGTCATGATGACTATTCTATATGATTTGGATTCAATACTACTTAAAATATTAATGACAAAAAAGTGCATGAAAATATCATGTAGAATTAAATATGTGGTGTAACAATAACTGGAGTGAAAATGACCCATCTAGTTGCTTTGCATGAACATGCAGTTATGAAAAGGTGATACGTCGGACTATAGAGAAAAGTAGCACTAAATAAAAATGTCATGACTTACTGATGCAATGCATTAATTGAAATAAGATATTGTAAATAAAATTTACCTTAGATATGCCTTGTCGTATCAAAAACTTGCTTGCAAAAGTGGGGTAGACTAGCTAGGTAAATCATGAAGTTGACGTGGGGTCGAGGCTCATGCAAATACTCATACTACAAGACGATTATAATAATTTGATAGCAAGATGTAAGATGAAAGGTTGTGAGACAGAGACAAAAATCTCAAGTTTAAAAGAGTTTCGATTTGTAACTTGTATGCAACTCTTGTTCTTTATTTATAGCAAGCAATGGTATTCTCATCCTGAATTGTAGAGAGCTAGCTACATCTAGCCCATCATGAATTTGTAGAGGTGTAGCTAGCTACATCTAGCTACTAGGTGGTATGAGTAATGATGGTTCCTTATGATTATCTCCTCTTTTTCTTTTTCTTTTTCTTTTTTTAACCAAAAATTTTCTAGATGTTTTATCCATGTACACCTTGCATTTTCTTCTCGAAGCTCTTTCCATTTAAGCTTAGTACGCTTACGCATGCCTAATCTGGTATGGACTAATTTTGCATGCAATTGACTAGTGGAGTGTTACCTTTTTACCCGCAAAACAAAATTTTTTTTAAAAAAAACATGGTTAAGATAAAGTTCACAATAATCATATTTTTTTTCTTCCAACATATGTCAAGGTAAACTTGTATTTATTTGTTAAACGAACTTTCCATGTTATTTATTTGTCATTGTAGCTTTACACATGTATTAAAAAAAATTCTAAACTGTAGATGTGGTCCTAAATTTGCCTCTATATAGTCTAAATACTCATATTGTCTTATCCTCGATCTTCTATTTATATAATAGGTATGGTTTTAAATCTATTCCTAGTGATGTTTCCTAGCAATTCTACCTCGGGTTGGTTTATATATATATATATATGTCTATTATTTGCCATTATTATGCATTTTCTCAAGTTATACAATGGCACTAATACTAAAATTGTCACACCACAATCTCGAGATACGCATAAAGTCTGGATAGACTACCCATAGGGCCAATACCGAGTATAACTGAATATTGGGAAATACATAATAAAACTCATTTATTTATTTTTTATGATGAGTTTACACTTTAATATTACATAACAAGCCACGTTCTCCACTTCATTACTTGGTGTTTTACAAGAACCACTACACATTATTTATCTAACATGGTCTACCCTAACCACTGTACATTATTTATCTCATAAGATCAGCTACTGACTTGATCAGGATTCATTCTTTTTTACTTGCTTGGGTGGTATCTAAAATTGTTAGGTTTAATGAGTCAAAGCCTAGTAATTCTTTAATTACACCATGTTAATGCAAAATATATAACAAACAATAACAACATATATGACCAACTGCAACATTATTAGATAGTAACAACACCGGTGGACTTCATGATTTTGCCTTAAGGCCAAAATCACGCCATGGTCATTAATATCATATAAAGCGTTCATTGACACATGACCAAATTTGGTGAATCACAACAACCACACCGATTGACCATCGTAGCCCGTCTGCTTCAATCTCATACGTGGATAGTTAAGACAATAGCAAGGTAATAAGAGCGTCAGTGTTAAGACATATATAAAGAATTGACAACATATAATAAGAAAATCACCTTATTAGATCTCTAAACAAGAATTCTACAAAGTTCCTTCTTTACTTAATAATGAAAGAAACAAAGATTAATGTAAAGTTGCCTTAATGTTGAATTGATCATTCTATTTATAGTACTAAAAAATGATTAAAATAATCTTAAGGTCGTTTTCTATCATAATGATAGGGTAACATAATAATAAATCTGTTAAATGTCGTTATCGATCATAATAATCAGATAAAGATGAATGATTCATGTTGTTATAATGAATTCGTTTATATTGAAAAGTCGTTATCGATCATAATAACAAGGAAGCTTTTTACTTATTTAAAGATTAAAATGTCGTTTTCACTCACAATTTCTAAGATAAGGATATAATTTCTAAGATTAGGATAATGAACATTCTATTATCTTCTTATCAAAGAAGTTAAGATGTTACGAGTTGTTTTCAGTCGTAATGTCAAGGAAGTTTCTCATCCCTATTTATCTAATATTTTATCAAGTTTAGGAAGGTTTTATTTATGTTTTTCAAGTTGTAGAGTATTTGGGGTGTCACATGTCCTTTAGCACGACTGCTCCAACTATGCGATATGCATGTTGTGCCGATGACTTGCTCATAGCCCTATGATTGGGGAGCGCAGGGGCGTTGACTATATCCTTCCTAAAGTAGTCGAGTTCGTGGGACGGTGACATGTCGACCCACGTTTCTTAGCTTTCGAGTGCTAGATAAAGGACCGCGAAACCATTCAATTTGAACAACAAATCTCTATTAATGAAGTCCGACAACATGTTTCCCAATAAGCTTTACAAGGAGCTCTAGAAACTCGGAATAGTTGTTTGAATAGCGAGTTACATTTACGCACCATCAGTAAAAATATTGGGATGTTAGGGGCAATGAAAGAAATAAATGATTAGTCTTTCTATCAAATATTTAATCTCGAAAGTCTGCTAGTTAGACTCTTGCTATGAAGCTGACTCTATAATATGATCTTGGCTAAAAGTATTACGGCTCTCGCGAACACTCTGCCTTAGTAGTTGTGGTCGCACAATGATCTTAGTTTGACTCACATTAGATTGACAATTCCAAAAAAAAAAATCTTCATACTATGCTCTGAGTATGATGACGATAAGGCGGGTATGCCTCAATCGTCTACTTGTTTAGGACATCACTCTTTTAAGGAGGCAACGGGGATTCGAATTCCCCTGGGGTAGGGTACTAGCAAAGGAAGTTGTTTATGTATGATCAACCAGCCTAAATTGGGTTCTTCTGGGTCGATGGCCGAGTGCCCACTTTTTCTTCCCCTTTCTATTAATGTTTCCAATTTCCAGAGAATGTACCCTCATGCATACATTTGCCCAACGACTTTCTTCCTCCAACTTCTTTAGCCACTTCCAACTTCCCCATTTTCACATCTGACGTATTCGGGAAACTATGAGAACACCACATGGATTAAATCATGTGTGTTACTCATAGTAGGCATATCATTTAGTCATTTAACTTAAGATTACTATAGACTTTAATATTAGGAGCATGTTAATTTGACACAATCAAATATTGTCTTTTACTGGACAATTATAAAGATTGTGATTGGTTATCATGTGAATAATATGTGAATGTGTGTAATCGAGACATAATTTGTCTCTCATATAGAGAGATATCAATGGATCCCTCGATATAATAGACTGATAATGGTCATGTCAATTTGAATTGATAGTGTCAATGTCACTTAGATGTTTTCGGTCTACCTAAAGATTGAGAGTAGTACAATTGAACATTAAGTGTAATGACCCATTACATTAAGCATGTGATTAGCGTTAATTCAAAAGTTAACTAATCCGAGTCAGGCTTGTGGTTAAGCCTGGCTTGTCTCGATTAGCGTAAGCATGGAATTGTGTGTTATTTTGTGAGTGTATGAGTTGATTACTAATTATGGAAATAATTGGATTTATTGGCCTATAATTGAATAGTTGATAAATAATGGGACGCCCAATACCGTGTGTGGGTCAAGGGTGATGCACATTGTAACGGCTCATTTCATAAATTTCTCTTCAATTTGCAGACGTGGATGCCAACTTAGATCTACAGGGACGTCGCGATAGGCTAGGACACACGGGGACTTAGGTATGCTAGGTATTTGTGTGTTGGATGCTTATTTGCGGTGAAATTTATGGAAATACATCGCATGTATGTATGTTGCATAAAAATACGTGCGAGATTGTGTGAACTATATTCGCCTCGATATGCATGTCGACGCGGGTACCGGGTAGTTGACGGGACCGAGTATTAGGTCGGGGAAACTAAAACACACAAATTAAATAAAAAATGGCCAAATAACTAATATGGAATGGGTATTAGGCGGCTAGTGACTCGGCGGTACGCGTATATCGCGGTTCAGACGCGAAATCGGGCGTCGAAACGCCCGAAAATGGGTTAAGTGTCCCACTGTGTCACACTTTGGTGTCAAGACACAAAGTCAACAAAATTTATCCTTATCTATACCTCACCATCACTTTTTCTCTCACCTCATCACATCTCTCTCGCTCAAACAAACACACACCGAAACTGATCGGGAGAAAGAAGAAGAGGAAACGGAGAAGAGGATAAGGAGAAGTCGGGAAGGGGAGAAGAGAGGTGGAGACGCCACGATCGAGGTGAGTCCTCGTTGTTATTGTGGGTTTTTGTGTGTGGCCATGGTGACCGAAAGTGGGGTTCAGCCATGGAGGTCGAACCAGGCCGAGGTGGAGATGGCAGGGGTGTCTCCCCTACCATCAATTCCACCGGGGTTGGGGTGGAGAGCAACCCCAACCCAACCCACCGAGAAACTGAAAAAAAATCTGATCGAACCAGCGAACTGGTTCGATCAGATGGGGAAAATGGTGCGCAAGCGCGCGTGTGCACCACCCTGCTGGGCTGGGCCCAAAACGGGCCAGGCTCGACCCATGGGCCGAGCCTGGACCTGTTCTGGTCCAGGGCCGGGTCGGGTCCCACCCGGTTGGGTCGACCCTGCCTAAACCAAAATATATAAAAAAAGAAAAATTTGGAAACAATTCCGAAAAAAAATTGGAAAAATTCCGAAAAAAAATATATTTCCATAAAATAAATAGAAATTTATGAATTTCTATGAAAAATAAAATATTTGGATATTTCAAACGTGACTTTTTGCTGGGTTTTGCCTCGAAAAGCGCGAAATATATAATTTGGCCTAAAATTTTTAGAAATTTGTTGAAAAATTGTCGTGCTAAATTACATTATTGATAAATGGATATAGGTTGACACGGGTGATCAATTGGCGACCAAGGACCCAGTGGACTTGGACCTGGGGATTAATTACAGGGTAGTAGAGCGCGTTGTGAGGTTTGTAAAATCCAATGGAAAAACTCTTGAGTATTTATTTTGCTTTGTAATTCCATTCCATTCCAGTATTTCCTTATGGTTTTTCCTATATCTTATCTTATCGTTATTTGCACGGTTGGTTAGTTACTCCAACCGGATTTTCCGTTGTGTGTCTATGCATTCTAGACCATAGCATGTGTATCATGAGTTCTTGGTTGATAATGACCCGAGCTATTGAACTGCTACATGTGTTTGTGCGTCGTAGGTCTACGCCAGCCACCGAGAGGGATCATGTGATAGCTAGTTGGGTGCGCCCACGAGTGGGATCCTGGAAGGGAACCCCGAAGTATGGTTTAGTCTGATTGGAACAGGCACACACATTTGCTCTTTATTGTTATTTACGCATGCGATGCCCTACTTACAGTTGTCAATTTACAATGCACATGTTTATTTAACGGTATTCATTGAATTCCATTTATTTATTTGAATGCTCGGAGGAGTTCCTTGGGATTTTACTGACTGGACTCGTCATCCAATTTCTTCTGTGATGATTGAGTGCAGATCCTAGTACAAGTAAGGGCAAGAGGATCTTACGTAACCACTGCCTACCGTTGAGAATTACTTGTACGTGTGTTTTTATTTTGATATTTTGATTCTTTTGGGAACTGGGGAGTGTGACATGACATTGTACATAGGTATTTTACATGGTACAGTCATCTACCTTTATACACGGTACTTTTCAGGGTTTTTTCCACAGTAGGATTTGATGAATTAATTAATATTTCTCGCATTTACGCACAACTTCTGCTACATTTTTCATTTATATGTTGTACACACAAGTGGATGCAAATCTCGAGACAGGAAAAGGATGGGTAGGTGTCGTATACGTGTAGTAGGGCCAGCTGGCAAGGAGTACACGGAGACACGTCACCCCGGGGTGGCGAGGGCCGCCACAGTTGGTATCAGAGCCCAGGTTGGCTTAAGAGATTGTGATACCAACGCCACAGTTGGTATCAGAGCAAAGAATAAGACTTAAGACAATAAAACTTAATCAACATACTTAGATGTGGAAAACCCGAAGTTAGTGCCTTAAAACTTTAGTTGAGAAGTGATGTGAGGCGGGTAGAGTTAGAACTTATATGCGTGTTATATTCTCATTTTAATATATGTTATACGTATATACCTCGAGACTAATCCGGAGCGCATTCTCGATGCAGATCATGGACGGACAGTCTGGTACGCCAGTGGAGACTGGACAAACTAGTGATGCGGCTAGGGATGTCCTAGTTACGGCGAGTGTAGAGGATATACTCTCAGCATAGGAGACACAGATGGCCGAGGTATTATGGTTATTACGAGAGCAGACCGCAGTACCGGTGGCACTCACTTCAGCTAGAGAGCCAGTAGCTGTGACCATACCAGCAGGGACAGCTTTTGTTTCGGTGGTACCCCAGTTGCTAGTTCAGGGGGTAGCGGTAGAGGCACCCATAGAGACAGCTACCGCGGTTGTTGTTCCTTTAGAGACGTCGACTCTTACGCCTCTACCCACGACGACGAACCAGGTTACTGTCACCCCCACTGCTGATATTCCTACTACATCGGCATTCGTATTGGCACCAAAGGCGAAGTTATTGAGGGACTTTTTAAAGTTTCGTCCTGGATTCTTTTATGGAGGCGGTTACCCCGAGGCTGCAGGGGGATGGATAGTGTCTCATCAGCGTTTCCATAAGCTGATAAGGAACAATGAGACAGTACAGGCACGACTTTCGGGAGCTTGTTTAAGAGGGCATGCAGCGGTCTGGTGGACGATATATACAAATACTCATTCGAAATCGATGACATGGGCTGAGTTTAGGGAGCTATTCTACGATCAGTACATACCTATAGAGGTTAGGTTGAGGCTGAGGGAGGTGTTCATAGCCTTGAGACAGGGTAGTCGGACCTTGATGCAGTATATGGAGAGGTTCCGACATCTGTTTCAGTTCTCTCTGGATGTCGTTGGGACAGAGCGCTTACAGATTTATTATTTCACTCGAGCGGGTTGATGACAGGATTGCATCAGCAGTTGTCTCGATCGGAGCCACGACACTGCAGGAGATCTTTGATAGGGCATTGGCTCGTGAGATATACCTACTGCAGAGGGTCGGCCGTCGTGTGACTGGTAGGGAGGGACAGTCAGGGCAGAGTTCTCGGTCTAATCAGAGGCAAAAGAGACCGATGGATCATTCGGATAGAGGCCGGAGAGATGATAGACGGGAGAGGGGTCAGTGGGATGATTTTTAAGGCGGTCAGTTTCGATATGAGGAACCATAGCTAGTTCATGTTATCACCTCAGTACCAGTGGATCGATAGAGGGTACAGCCACATGAGTACCGTCAGGGTCGAGATTAGGGGTGACATAACAAGGATCAGGTAGACCGGGGTCAGGGTCCGAGATCTGGAGACAGACAGACGGGTAGACTGGAGAGCCGTAGATGTCACCGGTGTGGGAAGAGGGAACACTTGAGGGCTGACTATCGGACACCATCATCACCACGGCTAGGGTCAAACTAGGCCAGAGATAGAGCGCATGCGTTAGCACAGCCAGATAGCGGGGCGACTAAGCAGCTTATGGAAAGTACATTACTTATATTTGGTCGCTACATGCATGTTATGTTTGATTCTGGTAGTACTTTATCGTTTCTTGCTAGGCGTATTATTGGATTGTTCGGGTTAGTTACGCAGACATTAGAGCCACATCTTGTCCTAAGTACGGCTGCTGGGGGTAAGATATACCCTAATCGAATATGTCGAGACGTGATGATAAAGGTGGAGGGACATCAGCTACCAGCCGATCTTCGAGTATTAGAGTACTTATGGTTTGACATACCGCTCGGGATGGATTGGTTAGCATCCTATCATGCACGGATAGATTGTTACGGCAAGATGATAGAGTTTCATATTCCTGGAATACCGGAGTTCGTATTATTTGGATCGGCTACCGATTAGCTACAGATGATTTACCGGGATTGTCATCGCCACGAGCTATTGAGTTCATAATCGAGTTGATACCAGGGACGCAGCCGATTGCCAATCGACCTTACCGGATGGCACCAGAGGAGCAAGATGAGGTTAGATGACAGTTGGATGAGCTGTTGCAGAAGGGTTTCATTCACCCTAGTATGTCACCTTGTGGAGCTCCAGTACTGTTTGTGAAGAAGAAGGATGGTACGATGAGGATGTGCATCGATTATATGAAGTTGAATCAGGTAACTATGAGGAGCCGTTACCAACTTCCTAAGATTGATGATATGTTTGATTAGCTGACGGGTGTCAGATTCTTCTCAAAGATTGACCTTCGCTCAGGTTATCACCAGTTGAAGATTGAGAAGAGGATATCCAGAAAACTGCTTTCGGCACAAGATACGGGTTATTTGAGTTTACAGTCACGCCATTTGGGCTGACGAACGCTCCAACAATTTTCATGGATCTGGTGCACGGGGTTATGAGGCCGTATTTGGACAGATTCGTCATCGTATTCATCGACGATATCTTGATCTATAGCAGGACTCGTGAGGATCATGAAGGACATCTCAGGGTCGTTTTGACGACACCAAGGGAGCACCGACTGTACGCCAAGTTTAGCAAGTGTGACTTTTGGCTAAGTGAGGTGAGATTCTTAGGCCATGTCATCAGTGAGCGGGGTATCTCGGTGGATTCAGAAAAGATTAAGGCAATCATTGATTGGAAGACGCCTGAGTCTGTGGCTGATATACGGAGTTTCCTTGGACTAGTCGGATACTACCGGCGATTTGTGTAGAATTTTCCTCGATTGCAGCGCCGATGACGAGACTGACTAAGAAAGACGTTAGATTTGAGTGGTCAGAAGAGTGCGAGCAAGCTTTTTGTGAATTAAAACAGAGGTTGGCATCCGCGCCTGTATTGACATTGCCGGAGCCGGGCAAGACCTTGACAGTCTATACAGATGCGTCGGGCATTGGTCTTGGATGTGTGTTGATGCAGGATGGTAGACCAGTTGCCTATCTTTCTAGACGGTTGAGACCCCACGAGGGAAATTATATAGTGCACGACCTGGAGCTTGCAGCGGTCGTCTTTGCATTGAAAGCTTGGAGGCACTATCTCTGTGGAGAGCGATTTGTGTTGTATACAGATCACCAAAATTTACATTACATCTTCACTCAAAGAGATCTGAATATGCGCCAGCGGATATGGTTGGAGTTGTTGAAGGACTATGACTTCACTTTTGAGTATCACCCTGGTAAGGCGAACGTCGTATCAGACGCATTGGGCAGGAGTGGACTCGACAATCAGACTGTTCTGCGGCAAATGACACATGAGCATGGTTTATTATAAGCAGCATCAGTTATGTGCATGGTCGAGTTGTCGATTATTGCGGAACAACACATTTGTTGCCAGTTGAGGATACCGACTGTATCGATTGAACGGGTTGCCGAGTGTCAGAGGGCTGATGGGCTCTATGAGCAGGTCAGTGGTCTGTCACGGAATCCGGAATGCACTGATTGGGCAAAAACCACAGATCGTTGTATGAGGTACCGAGGGAGATTGTGGATACCCGCGGATCAGGAGATATGGAACGGGATTCTAAAGGAGGCACACGGTCTCATTACACACTTCATCCTGATCGAACCAAGATGTACCATGATTTCAAGCGAGTATTCTGGTGGCCAGGGATGAAGGCTGACGTAGGTGGGTACGTTAGGAGTTGTCGCATTTGCCTGCAGGTGAAGGCTGAGCACAAGCGACTCGGTGGATTATTACAGTCGTCGCCCGTTCCACAGTGGAAATGGGAACATATCACTATGGATTTCGTTAGTGGGCTACAGCAGACATCGAGGCGTCATGATGCAGTTTGGGTAGTGATTGATAGACTGACGAAGTCGGCTCACTTCATTCCAATCTCGATGAAATACATGTTTCCCCAGCTAAGCATATTGTTTGAGCGAGAGATTATTAGACTTCACGGGGTGCCAGTTTCCATTGTGTCAGACAGAGATCCTAGATTGACCTCGAAACTATGGGAGGCAATGCAGGAACAATTTGGCACCAGGTTGCAGTTTAGTACGACTTATCATCCTTAGACCGACGGACAGTCAGAGCGACTAATCCAGATTTTGGAGGATATGCTCATGGCATGCATATTACAGTTTGGGGGTTCGTGGGAGGATTATTTGCCTTTGTGTGAGTTTGCGTACAATAACAGCTATCAGGCGAGTATTGGTATGTCACCATTTGAGGCACTGTATGGAAGGCCTTGTAGATCATCTGTTTGTTGGGCAGAGCCAGAATATACAGTGATAGGCTTTAGATAGTTGTTGATCACACAAAGAAAACTCGACAAATTCGTCAGAAACTACGAGCTGCACAAGATCGACAGAAGAAATACGCATATAGGTATCGCGAGGGTCTCAGCTATGACGAGGGCGATATGATGTATCTGAAGATTTCTCCTTGGAAAGGTCAACAAAGATTTGGCATTAAGGGGAAGTTAGCGCCGAGATACATTGGGCCATACCGGATTGCACAGAGAGTAGGTATTGTTGCATATCGGTTGGAGTTACCTGCCAAGTTAGCTAGGGTTCATTCGACATTTCACATTTCCATGTTGAGACTCGCTAGGTCAAGGCCGAGACCGATGATTGAGTTGGGACAGGTAGAGATACAGCCTAACGTGACCTATGAGGAGAGACCGATAGAGATCGTTGACCTCGAATACAGATTCTCCGGAACAGGGAACTTGCAAAGTTCTTGGTTCGTTGGCAGCATCATAGGACGGAGGAACTCACCTGGGAGCTCGAGTCGACGATGAGGACGCGATACCCTCAGCTATTCTCTGGTATGAGACTTTAGTTACAGTTAAATTTCGAGACGAGATTTTATTTAGTTGGGAAGAACTGTAACGACCCATTTTATAAATTTCTTTTCAATTTGCAGACTTGGACGCCAGCTCGGATCCACAGGGACGTCGCGATAGGCTAGGACACACGAGGACTTATGTATGCTAGGTATTTGTGTGTTGGATGCTTATTTGCGGTAAAATTTATTGAAATACATCGCATGTGTGTATGTTGCATAAAAATACGTGTGAGAATGTGTGAACTGTATTCGTCTCGATATGCATGTCGACGCGGGTACCAGGTAGTTGACGAGATCAAATATTACGTCGGGGAAACTAAAACACATAAATTAAATAAAAGAATAGCCAAATAACTAATATGGAATGGGTATTAGGCGGCTAGTGACTCGGCGGTACACGTATATCGCGGTTTGGACGCGAAATCGGGCGTCGAATTGTCCGAAAACCGGTGAGTGTCCCAGCTGTGTCACATTTTGGCGTTAAGACACAAAGTCAACAAAATGTATCCTTATCTATAGCTCACCATCACCTTTTCTCTCACCTCATCACATCTCTTTCACTTAAACAAACACACACCGAAATCGATCGGGAGGAAGAAGAAGAGGAAACGGAGATGAGGAGAAGGAGAAGCCGTGAAGGAGAGAAGAGAGGGTGGAGACGCCACGATCGAGGTGAGTCCACGTTGTTATTGTGAGTTTTTGTGTGTCGGCCATGGTGATCGAAAGTGGGGTTCGGCCATGGGGGCCAAACCAAGCCGAGGTGGAGATGGTAGGGGTGTCTCCCCTGCCATCGATTCCACCGGGGTTGGGGTGGAGAGCAACCCCAACCCAACCCACCGAGAAATTGAAAAAAAAAAATCTGATCGAACCAGCGAACCGGTTCGATCAGATGGTTCGATCAGAGCACCCCCTGCTGGGCGGGCCCAGAACGGGCCGAGCCAGGACCTGTTCTAGTCCGGGGCCGGGTCGGGTTCGACCCGGTTGGGTAGACCCGACCCAAACCAAAAAAAAAAAAATTGGAAACAATTTCGAGAAAAAATTGGAAAAATTTGAAAAAAAAATATATTTCCATAAATAAATAGGAATTTATGAATTTCTATGAAAAATAAAATATTTGGATATTTCATACGTGACTTTTTGCGAGGTTTTGCCTGGAAAAGCGCGAAATACACAATTTGGCCTAAAATTTTTAGAAATTTGATGAAAAATTGTCATGGTAAATTACATTATTGATAAATGGACATAGGTTGACACGGGTGATCAATTGGCGACCAAGGACCCAGTGGACTTGGACCCGGGGATTGATTACAGGGTAGTAGAGCGCGTTGTGAGGTTTGTAAAACCCAATGGAAAAACTCTTGAGTATTTATTTTGCTTTGTAATTCCATTCCATTCCAGTATTTCCTTGTGATTTTTCCTATATCTTATCTTATTGTTGTTTGCACGGTTGGTTAGTTACTCCCACCGGACTTTCCGTTGTGTTTCTATGCATTCTACACCATAGCATGTGTATCAGGAGTTCTCGGTGGATAACGACCCGAGCTATTGAACTGCTACATGCGTCGATGCGTCGTAGGTCTACGCCGGCCACCGAGAGGGATAATGTGATAGCTAGTTAGGTGCGCCCACTAGTGGGATCCTGAAAGGGAACCCCGAAGTATGGTTTAGTCTTACTAGAACAGACACACACATTTGCGTTTTATTAGTATTTACGCATGCGATGCCCTACTTACAGTTGTCTGTTTACATTCCGCATGTTTATTTAACAATATTCATTGAATTCCATTTATTTATTTGAATGCTCGAAGGAGTTCCTTGGGATTTTACTGACTGGACTCGTCATCCAATTTCTTCTGTGATGATTGAGTGCAGATCCTAGTACAAGTAAAGGCAAGGGGATCTTACGTAACCACTGCCTACCATTGAGAATTACTTGTACGTGTGTTTTTATTTTGATATTTTGATTCTTTTGGGAACTGGGGAGTGTGACATGACATTGTACATAGGTATTTTATAGGGGTGGGCAGCGGTTTGCGAAAAACACCCAAACCGCCCAAACCGACCAAACCGCACGGTTTGGTCAGGTTTTTAAACCTCGCGGTTTGGTCGCGATTTGGAAAACGACCAAACCGCAGAATCGCGGTTTGGTCGCGGTTTTCATTTTGGGAAAACCGCGGTTTAACCAAACCGATGGCATTTTGGTAAATAACCACCAAAAAAGCTCAGACAAAACCAAAAAAAAACAAAAAATCTCATTCACTCTCCTCCCTCTCCTCCCTCCCGCCGCTCACTCTCTTCGTCTCTCGTCAACTCTCTCTCCTCGCCTCCCGCCTCCCGCCTCCCGCCACTCACTCTCTCGTCACCTCTCCTCCTCCCGCCTCCGCCTCCCGCTGCTCACTCTCGTCACCTCTCTCTGGATCTCTCTCCTCCCTCCCGCCTCCCGCCGCTCACTCTCTCGTCACCTCTCTGGATCTCGGCCTCCCGCCTCCCGCCGCTCACTCTCTCGTCACCTCTTTGGATCTCTCAACTCCCTCCCGCCTCCCGCTGCTCACTCTCTCGTCACCTCTCTGGATCTCGGCCTCTTGCCTCCCACCGCTCACTCTCGTCACCTCTCACCACCTCGCTCCGCCCACTGCCTCGCTCCGCCCTCTCCAGCATTTTCCTACTTGTTGAAGCATTTTCCTACTTGTTGAAGCATTTTCCTACTTGTTGAAGCATTTATTTGTTTTAAACTTTTAATCTATTTGTTTTTGTTGTAACTTTTGATATGATCTTGAATTTTTAACTTTGATTGGGTTCATTTTGATGAATGATTGGTTAATGGTTATTGATTAAATGAGGATTATTGACAATGTTTGTTAATTCATCAAAGCTTGGAATTGATTTGAAGTGTTAATTGGGTTTTTTTTTTGTTCTTGCTGTTTTTTTTTTTAAAATAAAGTGCATGAAAACCGCGAAACCAAACCGACCAAACGGCGCAAACCGCGGTTCGGTTTGGTGCGGTTTTGGTGATATGCGGTTTGGTGGCGGTTTGGAAAATCACCAAACCGTAGACCTTCGGTTTGGTCGCGGTTTGGTGGTTTTCCAAACCAAACCGCGGTTTGCCCACCCCTAGTATTTTACATGGTACTGTCATCTACCTTTATACACAATACTTTTCAAGGTTTTTTCACAATAGTATTTGATGAATTAATTAATATTTCTTGCATTTACGTACAACTTCAGCTGTATTTGTCATTTATACGTTGTACACACAAGTGGATGCAAATCTCGAGACAAGAAAAGACGGGCAGGTGTCGTACACGTGTAGTAGGGCCAGCTGGCAAGGCGTACACGGAGACACGTCACCCATGGGCGGCGAGGGCCGCCACACACACAAGTTGTGGGGTAACGTGTATGCTTGAGTGAACTTGTTGGCGCGCACGACGAAGTTATAGGCGTATTACTATAGTCTTATATATATTTATATAAAAACTGTATATATATTGAAAATAAATAAATAATTAATAATTGATGGGCGCCTAGTGACATGTCGGGTCGTGGGTGAAATGCGTACGTAGGACGTACAATAGTGTTGACGTCCGAGGCCGATTGTTGGCGCGTGGCGAATTTATAAGCGTGAAATATAAGTTGTCTATATACTTATATATATTAGATATATATGTATATAAACGAGTCATATAGTTTAAATTAAGTAAAATTATACATTGGATTCACCTCGAGATACGTGTAATGTGAGCATCGAAAAAGTGAATAGTGGAAGGATGTTAGTTGTGGTGGGTTTATCATGTCTGACAATCAAGTGGTGCATTGAGGTAATTATGGTTAACCACATGTTCTACCTCGAGATACGCTATACGTATCTCGAGGAGATCAACATTTGATCAAAACATAAAATGGATATGCAACACGTATATCGAGAAAAAATTAAAACATAAACTGGATAGAATTAAATTAATAAATTTGCCTCGAGATTCGTACAATGCGAACCTCAAGAAAATCTAATATTTATCTTCAACAGAACAAAGTCTAATCAATTACGTACGATTTCTAAACAGAGAAATCGAAAGAGGATGAGAAACTGAGGGTATGGAGATTAAAGACCATGGAGAGATTGATGAAGGTGAGTTGTGTTGTTGATACTTTGGTGTTATTATTGTTGTTGTTGTCGTTGAGTTATTGGTTGTTGCGTTGTTGTGTGTTGTTGCTATTGATATTTGTTAATGGAGACGGTGAAGTTGATTGGGATGGAGGCCGTCCGAAAAGGGAGACAACCAAATGAGTCGTTTCCCCTTGCCAAATCGACACTTGGGTTGAGCAAGCTCAACCCAGAGGTAAAATAAAAAAAGAAGAAAAAAAATGATCTGTTGATTAGAACAGAGGAGGAAGAAGGAAGGGGATTGGTCCCTAAATCGGGCAGGTTTGGCTCGGTTAAGCCGAACTCGATTTAGCCCAGTTTAGCCCCAAACATTTTTCATATTTAAAAAAAGAAGAAAATTACTTGAAAAATAAGAAAAAATTCAGAAAAATAATATTTTGACCAAATAAATAAAAATTTATGAATTTCTATAAAAAAAACGAAAAATTCTAGATTCGTATGACTTTATATCGGGGATTTTACTTCGTAAAGCGTGAAATTGGTCAAAATAGATGAAAAACATGAAAATTGGCCTATGGGTTATGGATTCAAATGCGACCGGTTTATGAGTTGTAACAATTAAGTATTAGACTCAAATTAATGATGATCAATGTATTTTAGGTTCTTGATCTACGAGAAAGGTTTATGGATCTCAAAAATCATGTAAGTCAATCTAAAGTTAGGAAAGCTCGCCACAGGCAAGTAAGACTCGTATTCTTATCAATTATGCATCATAAATTAACATCTTTAGTTCATATAGCATTATGGACCGAGATTGGGGCAACATACTATGACTTGACTATTTTATAATTGGAAAATAATCAAAAATGTGTAATAAGGCTGATTAGGACTGTGGTTGGAAAGATAAGCCTAGAAACAGATTTTGCCCTTTATCCTAATAAAAAGAAAAAGGTATGCCTAAAAATGGGTTCCGTCCTTTCGTCCTTAGTAAGCCGGAGTTTTACCTTAGTTGTCGTTGCCTAGTTTGAGTTGGTAGCTCGATCAAGCTTGAATAAACCAATATAATCACACGTAGCGCAGCGTGTGGATTTTGTGGTTGTATTCTAGAGTGAGGAGAGTGTAGAATTGTGTCTTTAAACTTAGATTTACAAGTCACGAGTACGGTTGCAACTGACCTTTGAACTTGCATTTAATTATGTATTGTTATATCATTTTTCAATGCATGAATAGATATATTTTGGATTCATATTGTTATTCATTAATTCATTGATATTAGTTGATACATGATACGTTTATGAGCATCACTTACTGAGCAAGTTGGAGCGTTCATTCCTTAACTAACATTTCGGGTTAATGACGTGCGCTTCGATTTAGGAACGGAGAAGATTAGGAGTTTAGAGTCTTCTCTACAGTGAATTATTTTCCCTATTATTTATAAATTGTATTGAATTACTATTTTGTTATATACAGGGTTGGGATATTATTTTACAACTGAAGTTTATATTATATTATATTATATAAATGGGTTTATGGGATTCAAGTGTGATTAAGATCTCATTTGGAATGACGGGAATGATTTTAGGACTAATTGAGATAATTTTTGAGTTTATGTAATGTTAGCTTAAGGTTTTTAATAATTCAGATCAGGAATGAATATATAATTTCGTAAATGCAATTTATATTATTATGAGGTGGATTGTGAGACCTTTGACATTTCCACAAAAGCTGAACAGGTTTTATTGAAGATTATTGAAGGCCGAGATTTTCAGTGTAGGCTTAAAAATAGAGAAAGTGTTGTCAAAAAGATTTTACGAAAATCTTGAGGATAATTTAATTCATTTAAATGAACTTTGAGGTTTAAAAATTACATTAGAATCTTATATGGTTAATAAAGTTTTATAATTGATGATTACAAGATCTTAATCTTAATTGTTTATTGATGGAGAGGTTGAGGTTGCTAGATTATCAAGGGATTAAGGTAATTTGGGTCAGTCAGATGCCTTAATTAGGTTGTGCCTGATAATTTTCGAGTTCACTAGATTTTGGGAGAGAAAGAAAAACGATTTCAATCTCTCTTGGGCCTGGCACTCCAAATTGTGGTTGTCGTTTGTTTGTGGATTTTCGGTAGAGGACGTGTGCTTGAATGACTTGAAGATCGAACAATCAGATAAGGAAATCACGGATTAAGCTATGGTTTACTTTTGTAAATCAAGTTTAATGGAGCTTATTTTTTATCATGTTATTATTTTGAATTTTTCGCAACGTATGAACCCAAAAACCCATCACTATGTAATAAAAATGGTAATATCTAGGCATATGTGTTGGACACATGGCTGATCAGACCTAGTTCATTGCACACACTTATGTTAGTTTCATTTAGTTTAACTATGATGTCTTCTAGCATATTTCAATTTCAGCACTTCTTTGCTATTTATATCCTTTTGGATATTTTTCTATATTTTTTGGGAATGTGGATTAATGTTTCTCAATTTTACTTTCTATATTACTATACTCACCATCCTTTTTATGATGTTGGGTGCAGATCTATTGTGATGACCTAAAAACTCAAAAGACCTTCCTTATAAGCAATTAAGTAATTTCACGAACCCTACACAAAACAACCTCACTATATAAATCAAATTAGAAAACCTAGCCTCCTTTTTATTTAAAATTTTAACTACAAGAAGAAAAAATGAGATCGAGGTATTGGAGGTCTAACTCAAGAAGAACCCAAATCAAAGGCACAAACGTCTCTCTCACCCTTTTAATCTTGTTTTAAATGAAGATTAAACTTGAAATTTGACAAAAAGAAATGGTGAAAGTCACGTTATAGGTGGTTTGTGGTGCCGACAAGATGAACGACAACCGATGCGACCAGCGGCGGCCTCACTATTGCCTCTGCTGACAACTTCCCTGTCGCCATCACCAGTAGGGTGGGGGCACCACCAAGCTACCCCACCAACAAGGTGGAAGAGGAAAGGAATGGTGGTGAATGACCACCCTCACCCTTATTGACGTCCCAGCCGAAGGATAGCAAGGGGATGCGAGGGAGGCGCCAGCGCCAGTGGTTAGGGAGGAGGAATCCCCTCCCTGACCACCAACGAACCAAGGGTTGTTTGGCCCCTGGTTTCTTAATCAGGGGCTGACCGGTCAACCAAACAAATAATAAATAAATATAAATAATAAATAATATAATATATATATAACA
Source organism: Stephania yunnanensis (assembly GCA_039657365.1). Taxonomy (NCBI): domain Eukaryota; kingdom Viridiplantae; phylum Streptophyta; class Magnoliopsida; order Ranunculales; family Menispermaceae; genus Stephania; species Stephania yunnanensis. The sequence continues at coordinate 55,968,746 of CM077584.1, forward strand.
AAATAAAAGCAAAAATTTGTGTTCAAACGGGGTACTACCACATCTCCGATGGGGACCGACAGGGTCCCACCTTTGACCTTCATATCGGGCGATGGGAGACCTGCGAGACCCACACTAGTGGATCCCAAAGATCAATAAATGAAAATTTTAATTAATTTAAATTAAAGCATTTATTGATGGGATGTGTTATGATTGTATAGTGTCACATTGGGCCCCGAGCGTACCAGGAGTTGTTATAGCCGTCGTTGTGAGTCGAGGTAAGTGGGGAGCTTCGTTCATGCATTAAGTATGGCTTGCTATTAGATATTTAAGTATCATGCTTTGAATGAAAGACTTGGGTTAATGGTTGCATCGGGGTATTGGTTTGAATTTCCAAATCTATGGAATATGAATGCATTTGTTTCCCCATTTATGTCATTTATTACCCCAAGATATTTGTGGAGTTCCCACCGAGTAGCAAGTTATCATATTAAAATGCCCCAAGATGTTTGTGGTGCCACCGATGGCTTACTAGTTAATGCCCCAGGATGTTTGTTGAATTTGCCACCAATGGTTTTTACTTGTCTAATTGAATTCATAAATGTGTCACAAAAGCGTAAGAGTTGGAGTTCCTACTCGTGTAACTTGGTGATAGCGAGACATGTATCGGTGATGGCTTTGGATGAACTCACTTTGTTGTGATGCTACTAGTTGGAAGACGTAACGACCATTACATCTAATAATGGTTTGCATCAAATCAAATGTGAGGGATTCGATCACCGGATTCCTACTAATACCTAGCATGCATTGAATGAACCAATTAGTTATAATTATTATTATCTTTTATGGTATATCTCTTGTGGACCCCTTGCATGAATGATTTGAATTCCGTTATGCTTTAAATAATTCTTGAAACTTGTTTTAAAAGTTATGAATGCATGACCCTTTCCTTATTTATGAAGATGAACAATGCTCTCATGTTCCTACATGTCTTTATATCTTATCTACATGCTTGAATTCGAATTTGATCAATACCTATGTGCTTTCTACTTAATGTCTGAGATTTAGTTTTCAACTCCATGTTAAGTTTTGCATAATTAGTAGGTAATACTTGCGTATTTAATATTTGAGCAAGGTTTTCCTCTTATTGAGCTCTGTTGTCCATTTTAGCTCACCCTTCTTGCTCGTCGGGTGCGTCCACATTTGCTTTAGCTCGTGAGAAGGGAAAGACACCCACTTGACGTATTTCCTTATTTTGGAGAAGTTGCACATTCATATCATTTATTTATTTGATTTTGACAACAATAAACTTAGGTTGTAACTTAAAGTATATTATTTGGGTAGTTCGAAACTCTAATTATTTACTTAGCACTATTTAGAAGCTTATTGGTAGTATTATAAGTTATTTGAGATGATTGAACCTACTTAGATAGTTGAACTCTGATCATATTGATTTTATGATATATAGAATTCTGGTTTAGATAGTTGAACTCTGATCATATTGATTTTATGATATATAGAATTTTGGTTTTTTTACTTCTAAAATTAGTACTTCATATGGTTAGTATGTTATTTCGCAGATTAAAATAGGCGTGCCACACTGTTATTTGGGTCTGATTCAGGTATCTGGCTTGATTAATGATTTGGACCGGGTAACCCGACCCTAGTTCAGGTGAGGGTCGTTTCATCCATCGAGTAGCAGGCTGGGCAAGGAGAAGATCGACGATAGATTCTAAACCGTTTGCATGCTGCTACTTCGGATTTTATAGGTTTTTGGTATTTTGTTGTATGACTTACTTTATGTCTTTTTACATACTCTTGGATTGTGTATATGTGGTTTGAGTGATAGTTCCCCGACCAAACACATATTGCTACACTGTTATCGTCGTTCGGTTATTTGGGTTGGGTTGGGTTGTATACATGTGATTGTTGTTTCCTGATTTCCACATATTTAGGATTTACTTTATTTGTTTCCGCTACGTTACAACTTTTGTTGAATAACATATAAATTGTGAAAGTTTACCCTGAAATAATAACAATAATAAGCATTGTGTAATGCTTATTCTGAATACAATTCACGAGGAGAATAAGACAAAAGGCTGACTAATACATTGTTAAGTCCTACGTGGCTAAAATTAGGTCTTAATGACGGGATTAAATCGGGCGGTGCCCTAGATTAGGGAAGGGGCCATCATAATTCGACTTGCAATAATTGGGCCAAATTGAATTAGATCAAAGATTACTGGATCCGTGTACACCTCTAAAAGCATCTCTAATAGTAAATGTGGATTAAGACCATAAATTTGCGACACCTCATGGATATGGGGAGAATGCATTTATTATATGTGAAACCCATTTTCCCTAAATAGACATTTAACCTAGAAAATGGTCTCCAATAGACGATATGGATTGGGATATTTTTTTACTTTTTATTTTACTTTTATATGAAATGAGACATTTTTTTACTTAAAATGAAGCTTACCAGCTCAAATTACAATGAATACAATCTAAGGAGTAGAACCCCGAGCCTTATTAAATCAAGTCTAATGCGAATAGAAAACTCATATGCCTCCAGCAATCAAACTTCAATTGCTTGGACGTTGCAACATCAAGATTGTCCTCAATTTCCAATAGTTGTTAGACATTAATTAGTTCGGGATTTGACGGTGTTTTATTACTCTTTTTTCGTCATCTCCAAGCCGTTCTTTACCTTGAGATCACTTTTTAAGTTTAAATGCTTCGATTTATCTAGAGGTCAACTAGTATGGCTTGATCTTCCACAATGATGACAAAAAATAATGATGTGGCAGTGGAGAGAATATCTACCACAATATCTAGAAATAGACATTAGGGTAGATACCCTCCACTTTGATTCTCTACCACATTAACTAGAGATTCACAATCCCTAGTTGCATTGGAGAGCTCTTTTGGGTGGATCAATGGTTGCATTGGAGATGTTATACAAGTAGAGATGGACAAACTGAGGTTTTGTAGTGAGAACTATCAAACTGGGGGTTCACGGTTTGATCGTTTTGTAAACCACCACCAAATCATGAACCCTTAAAATCGCAATCAAATCGATCGCAGTTTGCGTGGTTTGGTCAATCTTGTTTTATGATTTTTTCGCGATCATTTTTAACAAAAGCAAAAACTATCATACTCATTCCATACAAGTCCATACATGTCCATCAACAAAAAAATACAATAAAACATATGTCCATGCATGACCATCCACCAAAAACATTATGAAACACACAAACTCAATCAAAATTATGAGTTCAAGTCCATTTCAAAAGTTAAAATAGCGTGAAAAGGCTTTAACTCCATTTCAAGTTTTGGGATTGTTTTACACGGTTTTCTATAAATGAAAACCTACACCAAACAGCGGAATAGCGATTTTCAAGTTTTTTAAACCACCCTCAAATCACTAATCTAAAATACCAAACCAGACTATGCAGTTTGGATAGTTTAGGACATTTTGCAGAGACCACTGCCCACCCCTAGCTTCGAGTGTAGTTGGCATTTAATACAAGGCTTACTCATTTGGATAGGGGCCTCAACTACAGCCTAACCTACAATCTCCTCGATCCACGGCCCAAGAAGATGACATGCATAGATATCATACCGATCAGTTTTAAATGAGAACACACCTCAAGAAATTGTTTATTCCAAACTCATAATCCTTACAATGTACAATGTGTGTATATATATGTTGGGTGTACACTATGCACCTATTTGTAACTAACCGTGCTTAACTAAAATACTCATGGGACACGATGCACTACAACACAATATGTACAAACATGTTCTAAATGTATATTACTAAGGTGTATACAAGTAACATAGTCTTCATCCCCTCCTCAAGATGGAAGTCTATACCAATCACATAGACCCATCATGGATAGGAGTGCAGAGAACAATGAAGTAGGCAAAGATTTGGTAAATAGATAAGCTAATTGTTGATGAGCAGAAATATACTGGAAAAGAACAAACCAAGCTTAAACTGATTGTGGACTAGATGAAAAATCTCCAAATGTTTAGTATGCTCATAGAAAACAGGATTAGCAAAAAGATGAAGTGTTGCCTAATTATCACACCATAAAGAAATGGGTAAAGGAACATCGATAAAAAGATCATTGAGAATATAAGAAAGCCACTACAACTCACAAACGGTAGAAGATATACAAAGATATTCAGCTTTTGTAGAAGACTTAGAAACAGTAGGCTATTTTTTGGTCTTCCAAGAAATCAAAGCTTTGTCCAAAAACACATAATAGCCAATGAGAGGTTTGCGAGAAAAAGGGCAGGCTGCCCAATCAGAGTCATAATAAGTAGTGAGGGTTAAATTAAATTGAATAGAAAGAATAATCCCTTAGAAAAAGTACCATTGAGATGGCGTAGAACATGTAAAGCACCAGACCAATGTTCGTCAGTGGGAGCTTGAACAAATTGGCTAAGTTGTTATGTGGCATAGGTAATGTCAAGACAAGGAAAACCTAAAAGTAAGCGACCATTTAATCTTCTATATCGATCAACATCAACTAACAAAGGTGAATCCTCATCTGCAAACTTACAATCCCGAGGTAGAGGAGTTGCAGCGGGCTTAGAAAAAGTAAGACCAGTATCGTGAAGGAGATCAAGAACATACTTGTGTTGATGAATACAGATTCCAGAGGCTGAACGAGCAATTCTAAACCCAAAAAGTATCGAGCTTGCCCCAGGTCTTTGATGGTGAACAAGTGATAAAGAAATTGTTTAACCTTGATTATCAAATCAAATGAAGTACCAATAAGAAGGACACCATCAACATAAACCAGCAAAGCCAAGAATATCCCATCAACAGTATAAGTAAACAAATAAGGATTATTTATAGATTGCATAAATCCAAATTTTTGAAGCTGGGAAATGAATTCATGATTCCATTGTCTGGAAGCCTATTTAAGGCCATAAAGAGACCTTTGAAGTTTACATACTTGATGAGGAGAATCAGTAACATAACCATCTGAAGGCTTCATGTAGACATCTTCATCAATAAAGCCATGTAAAAAAGTATTATTAACATCCAATTGATGTAACACCCAATTGCGAGCTGCAGCCAAAGCCAAAATAATCCTCACCGTCATAGTTTTAGCAACATGAGAAAAGGAATCAGTGTAATCAATACCTTCAATTTGATTAAAACCTTTTGCTACCGAACGAGCTATGCACTTATCTAATAAACCATCCAAATTGAGTTTCACTTTATAAACCCACTTGGAGCCTATCGCCTTCTTGTTTGGTAAAAGATCAGCTAGGATCCAAGTGCCATTCTCCTATAATGCGGTTAGTTCCTTTTGCACAACAATAATCCAAATAGGGTCATGTTGTACTTGAGCATAACAAGTGGGTTCATTAATATGAGAGACATCAGCTAAAAATGACTTGTATTCATCGGTCATGTGAAGAGAAATTACAAAAAGAAAAGTGAGATGATCACCAGAAGTAAGAACAGGCACAACAATAGTGCATAAGTCTGTATGAACATTATTAAGTACAAAATCATTCAACTAACCAGGTTTTTGTGAGCACGTTGACCTTTTTGTTGAGCAAGAGGCAGAGAGGAATTAACAATTGGAGGAAGCTTAGTGTCAGTAATGGGTACATTTACATCTTCAATAGGAAACATTGCAAGACCAGTTTCAGAAACAGTCTAAAGAATTTGATGCATCCACAAAAAGAACAAATAAAGGACAAGAAGATGCAAGAGAAGCAGAAACAGTCTTCATAGGAAATTGATTCTCACAGAACACAACATCTCTTGAAATAAAAAAATATGAGTGGCAAGATTGTATAACTTGTAAGCCTTTTATCCTGGGGAATAAATATGGACTTAACAACTTTTATGTCCAACTTATCTTTGTGTGGAGAAGTATTAGTGGCAAAACACAAATAACCAAATGTCTTAAGTGAAGCATAATCAAGATGATTACCAAACAGAAACTGATAAGGAGACTACCACTTAAGCAACTGAAATGGTAATCGATTAATAAGATATGTAGTAATAAGGACTGCATCCACCCAAGATTCCTTGGATAATCCAGACTAGAAAATAAGAGCCCTGGTGACTTATAACAAATGTCGATCTTTTCGTTCAACCACTCCATTCTACTGAGGTGAGTAAGGAGTAGATCTTTGATGCATAATGCCCAAATGAGGAAACAATGATTGGCACTTCTGATTTAAGAACTCAGTACCGTTATCAGATCTAATTATTTTAACATATACTTGAGAATAATTATGGAGAAAAGAGAGAAAATTCTCGATAACAGTCCAAGTTAAGGATTTACATTTCATTAGAAAAATCCACGTGAAATGACTATAGTAGTCCTCAATGGTTAAGAAAAAATGAGCTCCCTAAAATGAAGGTTGTCTATATGGGCCCCAAATGTCCATATGCAACAATTGAAAAGGGAAATTAGACTTAATGGAACTTAAAAGGAAAACAAGTCAACTTAATGGAAATCAAAGGGAAAACAAGTCTACATTGCTTAGGCATGTGACAAACATCACAGGGAATATCATGATTTACAATCAAGGACTCATCAATCAACAAATCAAGATGTTTTGTTATAACATCAGGAGGGTGACCTAATTGATGTTGCCACGAAAATGAAGTACTAGCATTATTACAGTAAGCTAGATGTGATACTGAAGAAGAAACATAAGAGTTGATGACCTCTTTATTGAAAGAATTGGAATCAAGTATGTAGAGACCCCCAACCATCCTTCCCATAGCTAGGACTTAAGAATGTTCAATGTTCTGCAGAGCACAAAAGGATGGATAAAACTCAATTGTTAGTTTAGTAGAAGAAATAAGTTTACTAACTGAAAAGAGATTGTACTTGAAGGAGTTAATATGAAGACAAGAAGAAAGGGTAATTTTTGGGTTGAGGTGAACATCCCATATACAAGTAACTTGTCTAGTATGACCATCAGGTAAGTAAACAAATGTAGGTTTGGCCAAGGAAGTGACATTGACAAGCAAAGCATGATTGATACACATATGATTAGTAGTCTACAATTCAAGCATCATTGCCAATAAAGGTATTAAAACTATAGATCTGATTGAGTGAACTACCTATGAAATCAGGAAGAGCACAGTTCACATAAGCAGAGATACCATCAGTCGAAACATATTTTCCTTTCATGAAGCTTTATATCCCTTGTCGTATCATGGCCGCAATGTTAGTCTGCAAATCCTCACATTGCAAAGCTCCCGCATATGTAATATCCAAAGGTGACTCGATAATATTTGCAAAAGACTTAGGACCACCGTTATTTTGTTTCTTCTCAAGATCTTTCTAGTACCAGTCTGGAATCCCATGGAGTTTGAAACATGTGTCTTTAGTGTGCCTTTTGGCCTTACAATGATCACATAACAGATCATCTTTATTGACAAATTTCTTAAAGCTTCCTTTGTCACTAGATTTGTTTCCTGCAGAGCGTCCACCAAAATGTGTAGTAGTTTTCATCATCATAATTGTTTCCAAGCTAAGAGAATAACTAACATATACCTCCTTTCGTTTTTCAACTCTAAGAACCATCAAATACGCCTTGTTGATGTTAAGTAAGGGATCCATAACTAGAATGTGATTGCGCACATGATTGTACACATCACCTAATCCCATAAAAAATTGCATCAACTTATCATTCGACTCTAGAACAGCTATCTTTGATGCAGCTCCACAATCACAAAAAGGAAATAGTGTCAAACAACCAAATTCATCTCATAACTTCTTAAGCTTTGTGTAGTACTGAGAAATGGAAAGATCTCCATCGCTAATTGAACAAATTCCTCGTTTGATTTGATAAAGAAATGGTCCATTGCATTCATCATGTCGTTCTTTCAATTCATTCTATAAGGCAAGAGATGAAGTAGTATAGAGAAAAGCTTCAACAATTTCTTTGGAAATAGAATTTAAGATCCAATAAGTTACCATATAATCCACATTGATCCAGCGATCAAAAGAAGAATCCGTTAATTTAGGCTTCAAACATCGACCATCAATGAATCCAAGCTTTGTTTTTGCTCCCAACGCAATCATCATAGCTCTACACCAAGAAAGATAGTTTGTACCAGTGAGAGAATTTGAGACCAAGATCATACCAGGATGATCAGAACTTTGAAGATAGTAAGGACTCTCCACTCCATATTCTCCAGAATTAGCTCTTTTCTAATTGAAACTTCATTTCGAACTGAAGAACTTGATGAATCATGAACACTTGCCATGATCAAAACAACAATTCACTCACAAATCTAAACCATTATCGATTGCTATCAATTGCATTCAAATCCTAAATCAATCGAATACGATCAATTGCAAATGATATCAGACTCACTCTCTTAATCTCTCAATCACAAAACATTCAGTTATTGAAATCTCGAAATTTAGGGTTTGGAATCGAACTGCTTTGATACCATGATCAATTCTAAATGAGAACACACCTCAAGAAATCGTTTATTCCAGACTCATAATCCTTACAATGTATAATGTGTGTGTGTGTGTGTGTGTGTGTGTGTGTGTGTGTGTGTGTGTGTGTGTGTGTGTGTGTGTGTGTGTGTAGGGTGTATACTACGCACCCATTTGTAACTAACTGTGCTTAACTAACATACACCCGGGACGCTTTATACTACAACACAATTTGTACAAACATGTTCTAAATGTACATTACTAAGGTGTATACAAGTGACATAGTCTTCACATACATCGGCATACTGTTCCTGTTCCAGGTCAACTCATCCGGGGACGTGATTCGCTGATTCTGATTCCGATTATCTCTCCCAGGTCAGCTACGTAACCTTAATTCAATTCAACGCTCCCAATCTCGAATTGCTCTCTCTGAAACTCTTCAAAACCCTAATTCCCAATTTCGATCTATCGTTGTTGATCAGAATCTTCAGTCGAAGAAGCCATTAATGGGGGGAGGAGGAGAGCACGGGCACGGAGAGGGAGCTCATGGGGACTTCAGAGCGAAGGTGTGGAGCATGACTGGAGGCCCGTACTGCAGGCCCAAGCACTGGAAGAGGAACACCGCGATCGCCATGGCTGGTGTCTTCCTCATCTGTATACCCATCGCCATGAAATCCGCCGAGCTTGAGGTACCTACGATTCAGTTTTTTACTTCAAAGCTTCAATTTTCGACATTTCTGTTGGTATTGATGAGAAACACTTAGAATTGCTTGGTAGCAACTTTTGGGGATTTGTAGTTTAGGGTTTCCAATCGCATTGAATGGAAAAGAAAGGATTTTTATTTTTTATTTTTTTTTTTTTTGTTATGCGCTCTGTGTGGTTTTTGAGAATGAATTCTGACTGCAAGTCATGGCGCCGCGGCGTTATAATTTATGTGTGAAATGTTTAGAGATTTTAGTGTTGGAATGGAAGTAAAGGGATTTGATTCGGCTAAATTCTCTGTGGTGAAAATATGAAGCTGGCATTTGGTCTTATGATGAGTATTAAAAATTTGGATGGTCGTCTGTCCATAGAATTGATTATTTATTTATTTAAGAGGCACACGATCGCGAGTTCATGCCCGTGAACACACAAATAGGGGCCTTTCTTTCCGGGTGAGAATTCTGTTCAAGAGCTTTGATAGATATGTGGACACTGACACTCTAAATCTGATCATGAGAATTGATGCTTGCAATGTTTTTGTGACATTGTTAGATTACACAATTGTTTGATATTTATGTTCTTCAGTCTTACTCGCACTTTTCCTTGACAATGCCATGGGTGAAAGAAAGCATAGTAGTAGAACTTGCCGTATCGAGGGAAAAGGATTGGCTGTAATAGTTGATGGAAGTTCTGTATTCCTTTTTTGTGATTTAATTTGTTCCTTCCGTTGGCAAAATTAGACCTTACCAACATTATTCTGAAACCAGGAAGGTACTATAGCTGTCTCACTGCCCCGGCTCTAAAATCTTTCAATTACAATTCCAATTGCGACGACACGATATATTTAAGGCCTAATGATAAAAAATATCCTAACCTTTACAAGTTGTATCAATTATATTCTAACCTTTGAAATTTATCAATTATATCATAACATTTCCAATATGGTATCAATATATCCTCAATTAGTTTGGGGCACTTTTTATTTGAAATCAACTTAAATCTTCTAAATTTTCTTTTAATAATCACCCATATTGATCAATTTACATCAAAATCTCTTAAGCCTCATGTTAAAATTAAGTTTATGAAGACTCACAAAAATAATAATTTATAAATCAATATATGATCATTAATACTCTAATTCAAATTTAGTTATTCATGGATCACCAATAGTAAGTTAAAAATTATGTGTAAATATTCATATGAAAATGACATAAATTAACTTATTAGATTAAGGTTACCTGTAGTTTTTTTAATTTGATAAAAGAACTAAGTACCTATTATGTATGTGATTGAGTAGGCATATGTACACACTACTATGTGTATTATATACATAAAGACACACACACCCACACACACAAATATATATATCATGAATATTGAATTCTAATGCATATGTATGAATAAATCTTTAAAGGGTGTTATTAATGGTGCAGACATATATTATGAAGGAAAAATTAGATCAAATTTGTTGAGGATAGAATTAATACTATATCGAAAAGGTTAGGATAGAATCGATACAACTTGTAATGGTTAGGATATTTTTGATCATTTGGCCTATATTTAAAGAAATACAGCACCTATATGATGACCACCTTTTAATTCTGTTTGGTTTTTCTACTTTAATAAGGCTCAAGCAGTCAATTCTGTTTGTTTTTTCTACATTAATAAGGTTCAAGCAGTCCAATCATCGAAATGCTAATTTGTGTTTGAAGATCATATTTCTTTATTTTCCAAGTTTTCTAAGATTTATTGGCCTTCTGTTCTTGTACTTTTATGTCTAATGATTCGCAAAAGGAAAGACTAAAAAGATACCTAGGAGGGCGTTCTTTAAAACACGTATGTTGGCCTCGAAAAAAAAAGGAATAAAAAAAACATATGTCCAATGTTCGGGAGGCTCGTAATGCATAGTTTTTTCTGTTTACCCACATGGCTAGAAGCTAGTCATCAGGGGACTAGGGGAGTGAGGGCTGGGGCCCACTAAGATGACAAGTAAGTTGTTGGCATTCCATTCTTTTGTCACCTCAATAGGAGGATTGAGTATCGGCATTTGAGATTGGTAGTCTGAAATCCAAGAAGTTTATTTACGGTTTATGCAAAGATAATGATAGTTGGGCAGGACTTAGTTTCCATTTAACATGGAACAGTGGTCTCTCATTGTTGATGGCATCCTCTTGGCAAGAAGCAAATGCGAGTTTTTTGTTCTTTTGTTCTCCATAAAAGAAAATAATGTGTCGGATACTGCGCACTAAACTATAGTATAGTTGTTAGAAACTTAGAATCAGAATTCAATGCCTTGCTCAATGATTTGGATCCGATGAATCCCACGGTTCATGATTGGAATTGCTACAAGATGCCACAATTCACAACGATCTGGATTTTTTTTTGTGCCTACTTGATACCTAAGACAATCCCACAAAAGTCGTAGCATTTAGACAATCAGATATTCCCCACTAGCCCTTAAGATGATTCCCCCTCCGAGATGATTGTTGTGGCCACTCTTTTCAGTCTTTTGTTTTGTTCACTAATTTCAGTTTTGCAATATTAATGGATTTTGTAGCATTTTCGGGCTGCTAATAAAGCCACATATTTCAATTATAATTGCTGTGAAGAACTTTCTCAGCACCTTATTTCTTTGTTTTTTCATCTTTATTCATCCATATACTTTCTGTTGGTGGTCAACCAACCACAGCTCCCTATAGTTCTTCACTAGGCATGCAGGCTTGATGGAATTCTTTCCATTAATCAGTAACCTGTCTTGTTAATAATAGTAGTTTATTGAGAAAAAAATTTTAATTCTATACGCTTCACTTGGTATTGAATCCTACAATTCAACAAATTATAAACTTGATTTGAGTTAGGTAGAGGTAGAGCCCTCAAATGTTCGCTTCTGATTCACAGCTCCTATAAGTATTACCAAACCAGAGCTAAAATTATTTCATCTTTTTATGGTTAGAGGACCATAGGAAGAACAAAATATGAAGATGATATTCTTGTTACAGCTCCGAAACCTGTCGCCTAAGAAGGCCTTATAACAGTTCAAAGGAGTTAATCTTCATATCCACTTGTCATTCATTCACTTGCACCATCAACATCATATGCAGATTGATCAATGACTGGAAACTGACCATGGTAAATTTTGCTGGTGACTATAGTTGACAGAGAGTATCTATTTAAAAGATTTCCTTGTAGCTTTCCTTTCCTGATGTAAATAGAACCTCATGCAGTGCTTGCTTTGTGTTAGACATGTGTCATTAGTCTCTATGCGCTTATGTGGTATTGGTACAATCAGATGGATGGTTGATTCATTGATTTGTGGCCACAAATATTTTTATTTGTAATATTCTTATGGAGATTATATTATTTGTCCTTGAAATTACATGCTCGACGAGGTAGGGGTGGACCAAAGTTAACTTGGGACGCATTAATTGGAAGGGGTTTGAATGGTTTGGAAAGCTCACCATCAATCGCACTAAATCAAGCACAATGGAAGAGTTTTTCCAAATTATTTTAGCATCTATTTGTAGTTTTGTTAATTATAAGAGTTTTTGTTGAATACAAGCTCCTAGGAAAAACTTCCTTTTTTTTTTCTGAGAACTATCTGAATGGCTGCTTTTACACACAGCAAATTTTGGTGGTAAACGTCGCTTAGAACTTAGAAGTATATTAATTACTTGAATTTTGTCTGGATGAAGTGACATAGTTCTTTGACCCCCCCAAAAAAAAATGACATGATGCACTACAACGAGAATTAGATGACTGGTAACCAATCTTTTTCCAAGTGATTTTCTTCCCTGCTGCATTGTGTGCACATTACAACTTGTTATATTGTTCGACACAACGTACTGATTATTATTATTATTGATGCTGTTTGCTTTCATTGTTATTATTAGGCTTAATGATCAAAAATAGCCTAACCTTTACATGTTGTATCAATTATATCCTAACCTTTCCAATTTAGTATCAATTCTATCCTCAATTAATTTGGGGCACTTTTTCTTTAAAATCAACTTAAATCTTCTAACTTTTCTTTTAATAATCATCCACATTGATCAATTTACATCAAAATCTTTCAAGCCTCATGTTTAAATTAAGTTTATGAAGACTCACAAAAATAATAACTTATGAATCAATGTATGATACATTAGTACTCTAATTCAAATTTAGTTATTCATAGATCACCAATAGTAAGTTAAGAATTATGTGTATACATTCATATGAAAATGATGTAAATTGACTTACTAGAAGGTTACCCTTAGTTGTTTAATTTGATAAAAGAATAACCAAGTACCTAAATTATGTATGTGATTGAGTTGTCATATGTACACACAACTATGTGTATTATATATATGAAGACATATATATTTATCATGAATATTGAACTCTAATGCATATATATGAATAAATCTTTGAAGGGTGTTACAAGAGAGTTGAATAGAATGATGTGGACACATATTATAATAAAAAATGGGGTCAAATTTGTTGAAGATATAATTGATACTAAATCGAAAAGGAAGGTTAGAATATAATTGATAAATTTTAAAGGTTAGGATATAATTGATACAACTTGTAAAGGTTAGGATATTTTTTATCATTTGGCCTTATTACTATGACAATGATGGTGATTTTCGACACAACACGCTGATTATTATTGTTGATGCTGTTTGCTGTCATTGTTATTATTATGATAATGATGGTGATTTTTTCCCTTTTTGTGTGTTTTTTCAGCAAAGGCCTCACCATCCTGTTCGACCCATTCCATCGCAGCTCTGGTGCAAAAATTTTGGAAAGAAGGAATATTGATTTGCTATGCTCTACTTAATATTCCAGTAACAAGTAATTCCTGGTCATTTTCTGTTCATCTCGTAACAGTTTTCGTTATTTCAGTTTCTATGCTTGAGGATTTGCTGTTGATGTTGTTTGTGTAATGACCCGATGAACATGCTGGGACATAGTACCCTTGTTGAACTCTAATAATCGAGAGGCATATATATGTTAGGTTTTGAATCTGCATCAACATCCTACATTTGTATATTACTTATTATTTATAATAGCGGAGGGACGCTAAGGTCACCGATGTCAGCTATATTTGATGCTTTATTTTTTGGGGTATTTTTTATTTAAATCTTTTATATACTTATAGATAAATTCGACCTTAAATTGAGTGTAGTGGAAGTGTTTGATCCAAGTAGTGTATCTCAACTAATTACCGAAATACTGTGTTTTAAGAAGCATCTGACAGTGCAAAAGTGCTTTTCTGTGTTCATGACCCGAGACATGTGATTTGGTATGGTTTTGACATGGACAACAATGAGTCAATCAGGCAAGCATGGTGAGGCTTAGGCCTCGGAGACGAGCATAGCCAAGGTAGCTTGGTCTTTACTCGTCAGGTTAGGAACCCATATGGATTCAAGTCTTGTTGCCAGTTTAGGTTGTGCGATTGTTGAGTGTAGGCCCATTGATATTAGGAAAATGCTTGGGGTACTCGCTTTAGACACCAACTTTGAGCATTTAGTGGTTGTACGCAGTTCGATACACTTTGAACGCTTATCTCGAGGTATATTGATGGCACATGAATATTGAGTGTCTAAAGTCGTTGTCTAAAGTGGTACTAGATTGAATACACTGATGTGTATGTGTGCGTACTTTCAATTGACTTAAAAAGGGTAATGTTAGAATAACATTTCTTGGTAGCATGTCGGAATACACATTATGTGAGCTTATGTATCTCGAGGTGCAAAACATGGTGATCGTGACTTGCGAGGGGTGTGCCTTATTAAAAGATCACTAAATATGGTCGTTTGGTTTGGTTGTGGGCTCCCTCCCAATGCTTTGCACTGGGAATGGGAAATGAGAAGCAAGTTGACGAGAGCTCCTGAAGCAAAGCAGTTCACATTTACATAGGAAGTTGAAATTGAATCCATTTAATACTTCAAGTGCAGACATGCCACGCGGTACTCCCATGCATTGCACGTGGTACCTTTTTTCCAATTATTTTTGGCCAATTGTATTGAACAGATGGGGGAGAGGTTTTGCGGGTTAATTTCATCAAATGTCATCAAACTTTACAGTATGTAACACTTTAGTCACTAAAGTTACGAGGTTTTTTCGAAAATTAAGGTGAAAATTTTTTTATTTCAAAAATAAGGTTGACTACTTTTAATTTACAAAACTCAGGTATGTCTCCTTTTGAAAAAGAGTCATTGATGATGATGTGGCTCCATGTGGCATGTGTGTTGATGGCTCCTTTTGAAAATGAGTCATCTATACAAAATAAATGACACATTTTGAAAATGAGTCATCTATACAAATTACACAACCTCTATTTTACTCAAAAGGAGTACTTTGTTCAACTCGAAGCGGTGAATTCACGTACGTATCGAGATGGACAAGTCATATCACGTACGTATCTCGAGATGGACAATCCGCATCACGCACGTATATCGAGGTATATAAATGAGGTAAAGGACACGCACGTATATGGACGTGGACTACTTATGCAAATGCCACGCATGTATCTCGCGACGGAGAAGTCATGCAAACGACGCGCGTATGTCGAGGTGGCATGCGACTTCGTGCAATTCATGCAAACGTTACATACGTATCTCGATGGGACAACTCATACAAATGACACACACGTATCCAGCAGTGGACAACCCTTGCCAACAACATGCACGTATGTCGAGGTTGACAATCCATGCAAACATTACGCACGTATCTCGATGGGACAACCCATGCAAATGACACGCACGTATCTGGTGGTGGGCAACCCATGCAAACAACACGAACGTATCTCAAGGTTGACAATCCATGCAAGCGTTACGCACGTATCTTCAGGGGGCAACCCATACATATCTACTACAAACCATGCAACACGATTGTGATCATAAGAAGAAATTTGTAGATGAAAAACTGTAAATGCCAAAACCACGTTATATATTTGTCTAGAATTTAAAATTAAAGCAATAAACAAGTTTTGAAAGCATAATTTCATTCCATAAAAAAAACTTATCATACAGGTCTATCGACGGTTATGTTGACGTTGTTGCTTCGTGATGCAAACCGGACGTACTCTATGTCGAGTTGAACGTTATGTTTGTACATCCGGTTCGGTTTGTCGAGGTTGCTGATCTTGCATTGAATGTCGTCGAGTCGATTGATGTTCTTCCTCTAGTGCTTCACTCGACTCACCTTTGGTACTAATGCTCCCAAAAATAAGAGGTTGAACCGTCCCAAAAAAATTGGCTTCTTGTATGCGGTTGGCCGAGAGGAACATGAGGCGGCGGCGGCATGCTTAACATGTTCATAAATGAGTCATCTCCACTATATGACATATTATAATTATAACATGGTGGAGTAAATGGGCTAGGCATGTGTTGAGGCAATGAATGATACATTGGATGTCTAGGCATTCTATAGTCCATATATGAAGACGACAGCCCGGGTGCATAAGGATTAAAATGGTAAGGAGGAAGATTCATGATCGGCGCACTAGGTACAAACATTTGAGGTTCTGATTGCATTGGGGACAATGTAGGAATGTACCCACGAGAAGAATGATGTGGTGGGGATGAGCATTGGCTACTGTCACCAACAATCTTTGTTGTTCTCGCTCTCGGACGAGATGAGAGTGGTGTAGGAGAACGTCTGCTGCTTTCAACAACAGTCTCTGTCCGACGAGAAGGACGTTGTGGACGAGGACGTCTAGTGCTCTCACCTACGGTCTGTGTTTGTGTTTTTCTTCTTCTCACCTCTCGATTCGATTCGCTCTGATCATCTTCTTCATCTTCATATTCATTCTCCTCATCTATGCCCCCTCCGACATCAATTCCACTATTCCATAGAGTAGCCTTTGCCTATGATCTTCATCTAAAATTTTGATGCCTTCATCAAGCGCAGCAAAACCTTGCTCGTACCCATCGTTAATGAAAACTCGCTGCAGTCGACGCACCAAGTTACACTGATATAAAAACAGGAGGTTAGTACACACAATTTATGATGTAAATCGTGAGGAAAGAAGAATAATAGTTTAAAGGTTACCAAATAGTCAAGTAAAGCCCCGTCATGTCCAATGAATCTTCTAGTGACTTATCGATATCACGTCATGTAGTCTCGTTGATCGTGGCCTTCTTCTTGTTCCGCTGTGACTATGCTGTCACCACGATTTTCCCACATCTGTATATAGTTTGCGTGAAAAGTCGCCCAATTTTCTTGAACGCGTCCTCACATCTCGATGCGGTGCAGTCGGGTGTCGTAATGACAGTTTAGTGGCACGGCCTGTATCATTCGAATTGTCTCAAAACTCTTTCAGGTCGATGTCACTCGACTATGTGGAAACAAATAAGGGGACACGTCGATAGCCAACTACCATGACCGTTGGTACAGTATTTAGGAAGAGACCCTATGACTTCGGCATAAGGTTGTCACACCACATCATCCCCATTCGTGAATCGAGTGCTGATAAAACGTGTGTTGCACTTTGAGTAACCGAGAATGCATCGATCCATATGTATAGAAAACTCTTAATTAGTAAAATGAAAATGTAGTTAATATTATAAAAATCACGATATAACATTTCTATTGCATGTGTCTAAAGGGACATCATTAAGCATATCTTCTCCATCCATTGTTCGAGATTGAACTCTAGGAACACCCAGCCGCCTTGGTGCTATGAATGGAAATCTATCTCATACCCACAATTTTACAAGAATTAAAGCCTCTGCAACCTCATGTGTACCCGCGCGAGATCTGCGGCACAACTCCCTGTACAAAAAAGTCAAACAGGCACTCCCCCACTATACTGTCCAGTTATGTCAAAATCCTCGAGTAACGGTAGAAACATCAAATGTACATATCGATTTGACTTATCGGCGAATAGACAACCACCGATTAGTTGGAGAATGTACGATCGAACATACCGCCGCACCGACTCATAATCGTCGTGTCATCGTCATGTATAGCTGGTACGTTTCGTTCAAGCCATTCGACTATTAGTTTATTTCCATAAAGGTCATCTCCAACAAGAATTCGACCAAGTAGCCTCTCACACACCTCAACATAGTCTGTATCGGTGGTTCCTGTCACATGCATACCTTCGATAGGTAAGCCGAGCTATACCTGTACGTCCTGGAGTGTAATAGTGTACTCGCCGCATTGCATGTGAAATGTATGTGTCTCTGGGCGCCATCTCTAAATGAATAAAGTAATCAAAGCTCAATCAAGACTGAAAAATGATACGCGCGAAATCCCATAAAAATCATTGGAACGTAGATATGGGATCATTCGAGAATGATACACCACCGTTCAATCAACAGCAGCCCGTCGTCGACGCACGCGCAATGTCTCGTACACCTTAGAATTGAAAATAAGTTGTCATATATATGTATATTATACGTTCATTCATGAACATCGGATGTATCCATCTTAAAAGGTTTACCTGACCCGTCCACGCTCGCGAGGATCTGTGTGTAGATTGGAGATGTAATAGTGAAGGATCTGACGGACCTGGATCCATTTGTGTACAAACTACAATTCAGGGAGTTTTAAAAGTTAATCGTGTTGTTCGAAAAGTCACCACAAATCATTATTAAATGTTCAAACAATAATGAATACCTAAATATTTCATGACGTAAACTATATGGATACTTCAAAAGGTTCAATATAATCTAATTACATACATATTTAAGCCATTAGTAAACAATATACAAATTGGACTATTGGTTTTGATTAGAAGATTCAGCTCTAGCTGGACAATTTTTTTTATGTCCCTTTGCTCGACAAATGTCGCATCGGTTCTTCTAGTAGGGACTCGATCACGATCTTTATTGGACATGTTGTTCTTTTATGTCCTTCTTGATGACATATGTCACATCGCAAGGCTCTTGAGACATTATGAAGATCTATCTCGTTTTGCCTTCACATTCCCTTTGGTCTCCCTCGGCCACGTCTGCACCTTGGGTCTGGTATGATCTTCGTCGCAAAAGTCAGTCGATATTTCTCATATGGAATGACTTTGAAATTAAAGGAGTAACATTGCGCATACACATCTATCCGGTAGTATGGTTCAATAAATGACAAGTACATCACTCGAATAAAGGAACATGCAGCTAACACGTGTGAGCAAGGGAAACCAAATGATTGTCATTTATTGCAACTGCACATGCGGTCTTTTAGGATAACGACTTGTGTATTATTGCATTTATGCATGCGATCTCCATGTCGTCCAGTAAGCACTTCAAACTCACCTATGTTACGATTTATCAAATTGACTTGATGCTTCCTTGTAGCTTGTTCATAATGTGTGAGTTTATTCGTGACATATTTCGTGTACGATTGCCCGTTTGAGATTGCTTCATTGATTTCATGTTCGCGTTAATCGTGGTATGTCACCAATCTATAGTAAATCATCTGAGTCATTGTTGTTATTGGCAAGAATCGAGCCCCATTTAATACACCGTTAAAACACTCTACAAGTGACGATAAAACTCGTGTAAGTAATATTACTTCAGCGATAACTATATAGTTGAGTGCAAAACATAACTTGCATTTCATACATACCAACACCATTAGAATTCATCCATCTGTACCGCATGCTTCCGTCGTGCGATTGAGTCCATAGTTCTTTGGGGATGGCATTGACATATTGCAAATATTGAAGGGTTCGAGATGATAAATATGCAAAACGCTTCATGCGCGCATTAGATTTTCGAACTTGATGTTGACCAACAGCTCGAGAAAGTAGGTTTCTCAATGGCTCATTTTTTAATTGAGTGTTGAAATTGCTGACCAAGTGTCGCAAACAATAACGGTGGTATTCTTTTGGAGGACAAAAATCATTGGTCGGTGTGTTGACCGCCTCCAAAATGTCAGGGTGACGATCAGAAATAATGTAAATATCATCTCTATCCGTCACGTGTTTGCGCAACA
Organism: Stephania yunnanensis; assembly: GCA_039657365.1. Lineage (NCBI taxonomy): Eukaryota > Viridiplantae > Streptophyta > Magnoliopsida > Ranunculales > Menispermaceae > Stephania > Stephania yunnanensis. The sequence goes on from CM077584.1 coordinate 55,988,800, forward strand.
TCCTCAAAAACCATCCCCACGAATCCGTAGACTCGATTTCTGCAACAGAAAATGCTACCGGTAGTATGTGTCCATTACCATCAACAAATATGGAAATCATTAGCTTACCTCTATATTTGTCATATAAGAAAGTCGCGTCAATTTGAAGCAGAGGCCTTCAAAACCTGAAAGCTTGTATTGATGCTTCAAATGCAAAAAAACACACGACGAAATTAAAGACACTCAGTCCTTATCTCATTAGAAGCCCATTGTCTATGTGACCACTCAATTGCGGTCCCCGGACTCTTAATCTTCACGGCCGCCAACTAGCTTGGCAATCTAGTGTATGACTCATCACAATCTCCAAATGCATTTGCAATTGCCTTCCTTTTAGCATCCTACATTCGCTTGTAGTTTACTTCATGTCCATATTTTCCCTTAATTATTTGTATTAATGTTTTGATAGTTATTGCTTGATCTATCTGAACAATGCTTTCGATCTCTCTCGCAAGCATATTGGCATCGAGTTGGGATGACCGCGTTCCACGTCGGGATTTATACAGTTGTGCGGCGCGTCTAATTGTGCGATCTCCCATAATTGTGTCATCTTTCGCAAACAAGCATGAAGATGCCACTTGCACCCGTCTTGCGCACTTCTGCACTTGATCGCCCAAAAAGTTGTAGTCGATTCCATCACATGATATTGACAATGTTTGTTAACATGCCACACTTTGACGGCATGTTGTAAGTCTTTTTTGTTGTCAAAGCACATCCCTAATTCCAAATCAAAATTAAAGAGGTCCATCCCAGTCTGTTGATGAGAATGTTGGGTCGCAGTGGAGTTAGCCACCTCCCAATCGATTTCGTTGTACACCGGCAATGGTTGGTGAACTTCAGCATCGATTGCTTCCTCCATGAAATTTTCTTCATCGATAGCAAATTGCTCATCATCTTGCATGTTTCCTGCCCCTAGAGGTTCATACCTTGGGTCATCCGTTACAACATTTAGGTTTTCCCGAATCGACAGCTTGTGCGGCATCCTCGGGGGGACACACATCCTCGTCCGCGTCATTAATGTCATCATCGTCGTCGGGTTCATCATCACCATGTAGGAATTGCATCTACTATCTTTCCATCATCGATCTAGTGTCTGACGTGTTGACATCTTCATCTACTAGTTGCGAATGAACTGTACGACTTTGAAAATAGTCGATTGGCTCAAATTTTAAATAAATATCTACCATTGAAGTTAATGGTAGATTGGTCATTGTCCCCCACATCAAGTCGAGGTGCGTCGCATCTTCCAGCAATACGGGGACAAAATACTGTGAACCATCGGGGAGGGTTATAGCATGACGATTAGTCATACTTACCATAGTTTTCGTAGATGAGATATTGAATGTGTTACACATGTGATCCATCAATTGTTGCCTACTCGTCCCAAACCTAAACGTCAACACTGCTGATGGGCGTGCGTTGTACCTAATGTCATTCCTACCATTTACAATTTCACCGTTCGCATAAAAGAGAAATGGGATGACCCTATTTTCCATGACCTACATAATTTATTGAACAATGATGATGTAAAAAATAGCATATATATCAAACGTCATTCATTCATCAAATTGAGGAATTAAATCGCAAGCAAACTTTCTGATGTAGAGGATTACTTTAATAGCACAACTACAGAGCATACTCATTCGTCTACACGAGATCAATTAATAAATCATATCCTCGCCACAAATCAAATTATGGCATTTTCGTCGTCGACATTGCAGGCCCAAATATTCGACTAGAAAGCTAATTGCAGCAACCTTACTTTGAAGGTATGTATATATCTAACCAAATTCTTATTTATGTATCGTGATGACCATCACAACATAAAAAGGATTTATTAGGGTTTCATAGTTAGGGTTTGTTTTTTATTGACATGTGTTATATATTAATCGAGCAAACTAATAAAGAAGAGAAGAAAAGCAATAGTAGTAGTACAAGTACTTTAAAAGGCCACGAATTGAGACACCAACTCCACTGCCAACTTTCAAGGTACAAATTATATATTGTGCTTATATTCCTAGCTAGTTATTGATTTAATGACATACATTCATATATTTTTAAGTTATTATACCCCTTAAGTAATCAATGTTTATTTTATTATAGGTTCGAAAAAGAAAAGTTAGGCAATCAAATCACCGATCTCCAGCAACTAGTGTCACCTTTTGGAAATGTGAAAAAAAAAGTTTTTTTATCATCTCCATTGCTTAATTTGAAAGACTATATATATCTTTCAATTCATTTATTTACTTTTTCTGGCTATCAAGAGTACTGATTGATTGAAATGTTGATCATGAATATATCTCTGCATATTTATGGGATGTTCTTATTTTTCATGACCTACATAATTTATTGATAATGATGATGTAAAAAAATTGCATATGTATCAAACGTCATTCATTCATCAAATTGAGGATTTAAATCGCAAGCAAACTTTCTAATGTAGAGGATCGCCTTCATAGCGCAACTACATAGCATACTCATTCGTCTACACGACATCAATTAAAAACTTATATTTATATCAGCTATGTCAAATTAGGGCATATTTTCAAAAAAAAACTAAACATAAAATTTTTTGGTTTCAACAAACAAACTCCACATTAATTTTTGTAAACAAACAAACTCCAAATAAATTTATTTAATTTTACTAAATTAGCAAGTCAAACTTACTCCAACTTAAATAAATAAATTTTTTAACTTACTAATTTCTCTTTTTTTCTTTTATCTTCAATTGGATTATCCCTGAAAAAACAAATAAAAAATTAGCTTTTACTTATATAAATATTACGAACTACAATGAAATGACGTAAAGATTAAATAAAAAAATTCGAACCTTTTCACAACCTTCAACCCGGATCAAACCCACTAGTGTTTATCTTCTATATGATATTCCCTGAAAAAACAAAAAAATTGACCCACCTCACAACCCAAACCCACAACTTACCCAACTCTATCACACCAACAAAATGACCCACCCTACAACCCAACCCGAGCTACCCCCCAACTCTCTCTCTCTCTCTCTCTCTCTCTCTCTCTCTCTCTCTCTCTCTCTCTCCTCTCTCCATCCGTTGTTCTCTCCTCCATCCGTTGGTTTGTCCAACTCTCTCTCGGTCGCTACTCTCTCATCTCTCCCTCTGCTAGTCTCTCCCGCACCGACTCCTCTCTCGTTCGCTCTCTCCCGCACCGGACTCTCTCCCGCGGCTCTCTTGGTTGCTCCCCCCACTAACACCCACCTTAAAAAACTCCCCAATGAACCCTAAACCCCTATCTCATAGCCCGTAAAACCTAGCCCGAGAACGCATGGAATATATTCCCTGCTTTCTCGGGGAATAGGATATTACGGGGGGTACAATACATGAATGGCGCATTCGGAGAATGCGCCATTCGTGTACTGTGGGAAAACCCGCGTGGCTCCCACGTGGAGCCCACGTGATTTTGAAAAGGAAAAATTCACTATTTAAAATAAAGAGTATTACCGATTATTAATCAGTAATAGAAGTAGCTATAAAATAGATGTAGAGGAAATAATAAAATAAAAAGTAATTACCCGAGATTTCTGATGCTTTCTATAATTTAATTGATTTTTTTTATTTCGATAAGAATAAGATAAACTCAATATTTATTTTCTATAAATCATCCAATTTAATGCTCTACATTAAGTTTTGATTCAAGGGAAAAAACTCGTGATGAAATAACTCACTCAAAATACCTTTTAAAAGATTACGTAGTACGATTGAATCGAATAAGCTCTTATGGAATAAATACTCACTACTTGTGAACCCTCAGTCCTGTTTTATTCAATGTTTGTTCAATGACTCTTTTACCCGCAAATGCAATGTAGGCATTCGATTTGGCAATAATGATATCTCCCAACATACCAAAACTGGTTGTCACTCCACCGGTTGTAGGAGATGTAAGGATTGATACATAGAATAACTTTTTATTTGATTGATAATTATATGAAGCGGAAGATATTTTCGCCATTTGCATCAAGCTCAAACTTCTTTCTCGCATGCGTGCTCCTCCGAAATCGCACATTATAATAAGAGGAATATATCTATTAGTAGCATACTCGACCAAACGGGTGAGTTTCTCGCCGACTGCGGATCCCATGCTACCTCCCATGAACTGAAAATCCATAACCCCAATTGCTATGGGAATACCATTTAGTTGACCTATGCATGTTTCAACAGCTTCAGTTAATCTCGTTTCTCTTTGATAAGAATCAATACGATCTTTGTAGGGTTCCTCCTCCGAATGAAATTCAATGGGGTCTATAGAAACCATGTCTTCATCCATATATGGGGGCCGGTCCACGTGGCGCACACGCGGACACCACGTGGATCGGCCATTACTTGCGCATTCGATACACGTGGCGCGCACGTTTAGCCCACGTGGATCAGTCCCTAAAACACGATTGGCGCATTCTCCGAATGCGCCATTCGTGTTTTTTCTCCCGAGAGGCATTGGACACGAATGGCGCATTCTCTGAATGCGCCATTAGTGTAAAAATTTTGCCCCACTAAAAACGCATTTGCAAAACCCGATTTACCTTACTTTTGTAATAAAAAGAAAACCTAACTTATTTTACTAATTTATTTTATTCTTAACAATACTTTTGTAATTTTCATACCAAATAAATCACTCAACTTTGTTAATTGTTTCAATAAAATCACTTTAGTTCTCAATTTGATAAATAATTTGATTATAGACTAATTTGCCCTTTAGGTTTTCAGAGAAACGAATTGAGTTTGATCGAACTGGTAAGAGTGGCGAAGTAGGAGGGGAGGAAAGAGAATAGGGGATGTTTGAAGGCCAGAGATGGTCGTGGGGGTAAAGGGGTAGTTATGTGGAGGGAGGAAATAGTGGTGACAACGATGAAATAAGGGTGAAGACATAGGCCGTGGAGGCGGAGAAGGAGCAGGACCATCTCCGCAGGCAACAGATGAAGACATGGGCGTCGGTGGGACCTAGCGTACCTGGTACGACTCAACATGGAGATCACCTTTTTGAACTTTAAAACTATAGAACCAATGATTTAATTCTTTAAATCCAACTGTACGTACAAATCTAGCTAGGATGATCTATGCTTCTCAATCCCTCCATTGCAACTTCTTGAATAATCAAATTGCCCTACCTCTGTCGTCACCACTTCGTCCATCCACACAACTGCCCTTTTACCCCCACTTCCATCTATGGCCTTGAACCATCGCCTCCTCTCATCCCTCCTTTTCAAATCTACCATAATCAAATTATTTATCAAACTAGGCACTAAAGTGATTTTATTAAAACAATTAACAAAGTCGAGTGATTTATTTGGTACAAACGTAACTTTAGTGTCCAAAGTGTTACAAACTGTAAAGTTTGATGATTTTGTATGAAATTAATCCAAGGTTTTTCTAATGTTTATAATGGTTTATAATGTTTACCAATAACAAAGTGTCAAGGTGTACAAAAGAGTAAAAGTAGGAGGGCAAAAATGTAAAATTACATCAAACATCATACATGTGAAAATTTGCTATTGATAGATATTACTAACATTACACTCTTAAACATTAGCAAATCTGCTCTTGAACGAATGACATACAATTTTTTTGTGTCCATTGGATATACAAAGATATGCTAATGATAATAAGTTGATGTATAATCTAAGGAGCTTAAACCTTAATGGGAGCTGCATTGGAAATTACTCCTTTCGTTTCATAATATGCATGACATTTTAACTAAAGACAACGACAAGTTATACTCGAAGTCACATCAAGCACAAGAGTCGTTCAATCCCATCATGAGATGCGGGTATACACAAATCCTGGTGCATAATACATGGGTCAAGGCGGCGTGGACGGCTCCTATATCTTGATGTGACTTGAAGGTGTGACTCAATGCAAAAGTAACCATATGCAAGCTTGATTTGGTGATGTAAATTGTAATTCAGTGGGTTTATGGTTTGATACTAGTTCATGTAAAAGATTTCCAAACCTACATATTGGATTAAAAATAACTTAGCCTCGGTACAAAAACCCTAGCACAGTGAGAGACCAAAATCAAATATGTTTTGGCGGCGGCGACGCCTCGACCTGCTCCGGCATGTCGCCTATGCGTCGATACCCGTCCGCCTATCAGTCATTTTTCTCATTTCTTCTTTTCTTTACTCATCGTGACCTCTCGCCTCCACTAACCTCCTCCCGCTCACCTCCTTTCTCTTTTTCCTCACCATCACCATCACCATCACCATCGTGAATCCTCACAAATGCCATTTATGCCACCTCCTTTAACCTTATGTTGCTCTTCACTTTCTCCACTACTTTTTTCTTTATTTCCCTTATTTTCCCCTTTTTTTGGAGAACACTCCAGCTTAGTGTTGGGCTTGGTGTAGGTCTTTGATGTGGTCGCCGTCGTCGACCTTTTTTTTGGCTGAGGGCTTGGTCTAAATGAAAGAGGCGACAAGTTAGAGTTTGGGTCCCTCGCATCCAGTGAAAAGAGTATCAAACAAAGGCAAATATCATATATGGCAAGTCGTTCGTGCCAGGGAGCAGTCAGTGGTGTCGACACTCAATAGTTGTAACTTTCTTGGAGCGACACATCCGATCAATTGTCCAATCTTCTTTCCTTTAAGTCATGACTCTAGTGGTTTTGTTATTTAGCTAGGTTTAATTCCAACCTATGTTTGGATGTTGTGGTTCCGATGATAATTTCTTTGTGAATGTTCTCTTTATGAGCAGTTTGTATCTTGTTGTTTTAAGTTGTTGTAGGTTGTTTTCGCTTTTGGAGGTCATTGTCCATTTTGTTAGGGTTGTCTTTTGGTGCTTAATTAACCGGTGTTTGTTTCCACCAATCGTACCCAATAGGCCTCTGATGGTGGTTTTGACGAAGCTTCACTTTACATATGTTGTTCTCGTAGAGACTGAGCTTCAATATCGTTTCAATGATGCAAGGGATCTCATAATTATATCAATGAACTTCATGAGCTTAATAAAAAAACTTACTTACTCTATCTAAAATTAGGGTAGTGATATTTGGACTTATAAGTTTAGACTCAAAAGTTATTTTTATTTCAAAGTCATCCTCAAGCGATTAATGAAGCAAACATAATCACTTGTAAAATTCTTTTGATACCCTTTAAATATTTATAAAAATTTAAAAATCCTCCTTATGAGTCTGAACTCATGAGTCCAATTAGATGTATTGTCAAAATTATAAGTCATCTTGGCTTTAGTACACTAATTAAGGTAGCTTTAATTATTTTCATGAGTTGAAGAAGAGAAAAGTTTTACTTACAATAATGTTTGAGTTGTTTGAGGGTGGAATGGGTAAAAAAAAAGCAATAAACTTTTTTTCAAATTTCTAAACAACAACAACAACAACAACAACAACATAGCCTCAGTCTCGAATTTCTAAAATGATTAATAAAAGGAATCTTTTTCCAAAACTACTTATAATAATGGATGGAGTACATAACACAACTTATAGAATATTACTCAAGAATCAAGTTGCATATTTTGTACAACTCCCCCAAAAACCCTAGCGTCTCTTGAAGAAGAAACTCTTAGATATGTTTGGGACTTGCAACCCTCGACTTGCTCCAGCTAGTTGCGTTGTAACGACCCTAAAACTTTAATTCGTGTCACGTGGCAACTCAGGATTGTGATCTGGACCTGTCGTGATGTGGCACACCCGGTCAACCCTCGGGAATTGATACCGACGTGGACATCACCGATAAGTTTAGGGCACGCCATCTAAGGTATAAATAGTTACTTTTTGGGTGATATGTGTTAAATTGTTGTATTATTAATTAATTTCATCGCGCCAGTTAATATTTTTATTGGTCGTGATGTGCGTGCGTAGTGACGAGAGTGTACAACGTCCGGGGTGCGCGTAATGCCGGTGTATGGGATAGTTAGGGGTTTAATTAGTCAAAATCACATCTCACATCACACCTACCAATCACATCATCTCATTCCCTACTTTCTCTCTCCTCCCCAACGAAACCAACAATCTTAATCATTAATTACTTTCGCTAACTTGTAAAACTTGCAAAATATTAATAACTCAACTTAAAATTTCAAATTAATGGATAATTATGAATTGGAAGGCTGACTAAGCTTGCGTTGACCTCACGGAGGTTGGCTCGGGGGCCCGTGTGGACTTAGGCCGGGCGGAGCCTAGTTTGTAGGAAACCGAGGTCGTTACAGTTGGTATCAGAGACAAGTTATTTTTACATCTAGCTCGTGATTAACCTACAACTAATATAATACATAAATTAAAAATAAAGTTAGGACACGGTTAGAACTTAGAGTGGAACCCTATGATCTTGACTTAGAGTCTTAGTTGGGAAGTGAGGAGAGTTGGAAAAATAAAAACTTAGATCATATATATAATAATTGTTGTATTGTACTATACTATACTGGTAACTATACGCTGATTAGAGACTCTTTTTATTGCAGATTGCGATGGCGGATCAACCTAGTTCGAGTGATGATAGTGGGGTCGCAGGTCTCAATTCGCGAGTATTAAGGAGGTACAGCCATTGACTAGAGAGTCACATCTCAAGATCAGCGATTGGATGAGATCTTAAGGATACTCAGGGTACAGATCACAACTATGCCATCACCATCTTCGTCGATAGTGCCCACTGTTCAGGAGGGTGCGCCTACCGTGCAGACCACTCCAGCGGCTCTCATCGTATCGACACCACCTATTATAGCTGAGATAGTACGGTTCAGACTGAGATGGTATCATCTGCATCACTTGCACTTGGCGGATAATACGCCAACTACGCCCACAGAGATGAGCACTAGGGCGATAGCCGAAGCGAGACAGTCGCGAGAGTTCCAGAGACATAGACCAGCTAAGTTCTATGGGGGCATGAATCTTGAGACGGCATAGAGATTTATGAAGCTACGAGAAAATACACAAAATCCTAGCCACACAAGAGCACATGAGACCGAGCATATCATCAGGGTTGATGTTTGGATATGTCGATGCGCGGTAGCGCAGTATGGTGGCTACCCAAGGAAAGCCCAAAGATTGGGCCAGAATTCAAGAGGCGATTCAATCAGAAGTTTTTCGCCTTCACTCTTGAAGATGAAGAGGGCCGAGTTTCTGAGCATCCGACAATATACTGGGGAGTCGGTGATGTAGTAGATGGGCAGGTATTTGTAATCGTGGATTATCTTTGGAGTCATGCATAGAGGCATAGCGTTGAAGGACATCGGAGGCACCGTGGTGACTACTTAGCCAGGGACTTTACAGGCGGCATATGAGAGGAGCTTGGCCAGAGAGACATATTTTCATGGAGCACACTCCGATTATAGATCAGGTGATGACGAGTGCATAGAGGACGCTAGTACCATCTATTTTGGGACGGATTTATGCCATTACACTACAGTATAGGTTATTTATATATTTATATATTTTTATTGTCAAGTCTCCAAAATATTAGCCTAATTGCGTTTATTTATTATTTTCAGGGTTATTGGAGTGCGCGGTTAAATCCGGGGCGAAAAACTATGCAAAATCAAGTATTCATATACCCGGACCCGTTCAACATCAAAAACCGTATTAGTGCGTATCTCGAGGAAAATTTGGTGGGCCCACATGTGTTATGGTGATTTATGAAGATCAAGTGGAACATTATATGGCGTTGATGCATTTAAGGAAAAGAAAGTTGAAGGGTTGTGTTGCTTGATTTGTTTGATTTTATGGTATATAATATATGAAAGAGAGAGCAAGAGATCCAAAAAGAAAGGGACGCACATAGAGATATTGGAAGAAATAGACAGAGAGAAAAGAAGGAAAGGAAGGATATTCTTTTGATCTACACACTCCTTCTCTCCCATTCTATATTTTTATTTGTTCTTTAATGGGATAAAAACCCTAACACGGCGAGGGAGCATTGCGCATATCAATGTATTTGTGAGATTTATATATTTTAACACTTTTCATTATATTTTATTTTCTTGGGTATTGTCGAGGTTAAAAACACGGTTTAAATTGAACGTGCCGATGAGGAAATACGCACCCGTACTTGTGCAATAAGACCACACTAGTGGCATTCGACCATCGATTGAGATGTCATAGGCATAGAGTATAGGTGTAGTGCCTTCACAAAGCACCAACTCATTAAACCTAATTCACAGAGAAATAATCACCGTCGTACCTTGGCTATCGAGATTAGGAAGTGCGAGGAACCGCGTGTGTCTATAGCTACCTAAGATATTTTGATTTGCATATTTTACATAAATCGACGACCAAATTTGGGATGTGTTTTTATTAATTATTTTATTTTCAATTTTATCTCCTTGCCATTAAATACACCGATTTCTTTTTTTGTTATTTTTGACCTTAGAAATATTACCAGTCCATGTGGGATCGACTCTTTGCCACTATTCTACAAAAATAGTTGGTTTAGGTTTTTAAATCTTATTAACGTGTTCGACGCGCGTCACATCTATTTTGGGACGGACTATTTTGGGACGGATTTATGCCATTACACCACAGTAGCCAACACAGTCAGGGTCGCTACAGCAGTATCAGCGAACTGAAGGTAGAGGCAGAGGCGATGGTCAGGGGAAGAGGTACGGACATGGTCAAGGACAGAGATATGACCAGGGAGAGGGACAGAGGTCCAATTAGACGCAGGGGCAGGGACTATGGATTCCACCAGGGCCGGGACCACATCGAGCATGTTTTGAGTGTGGACAGACAGGGCACTTCGTTAGTACATGTCCATGGCTAGGCAGGGCTCATCCATAGCAGCGCAAAAAGTAAGTTCATATCATCGTTGCTCGGATCAAACGCCACCCGTAACCTTATCGATGGTATGATTTACATTTGCAGTCGATTTATGCATACTATGACTGATTCGGGTTCTACATCATCTTTTATTTCGGGTCGTATGGTTGATGAGTTAGGATTGAGACCTATTAGGCTAGAGCGACCCTTGATCCTCAGCAGAGCTGCTGGGACAAGATACCTAAACCTATTATGTGTTGACTACCCAATTAAGATAGAGGGACAAGATATGCCAGCAACCTTGAGGGTATTGGAGTTATTAGAGTTTGATGCCTTATTAGGCATGGATTGATTAGTCGTGTACCATACACAGCTTGAGTGTTTTAGCAAGGTGGTTACGTTTTGGCTTTCGGACCGAGCGGAGTTTAGTTTTCAGAGGACTTCGACCATGTTACCGATCACCCGAGCCAGAGTGTTCACGAGTTCATATCTTGAGACATTTGCTAGTATTTTGAGTACGGCCTCGAGAGAATTGAAGCGAGGATGAATGAGGTGCCTGTTGTGTGCGAGTTTTTGGATATTTTTTCCGCGGAGCTACTAGGATTACCACCACCCAGAGAGATCGACTTCATCATAGATTTGGTCCTAGGGACCAAATCCATTTCGATTCCACCGTACAGGATGGCTCCTAAGGAGTTAGAGGAGCTGAGAACCCAGCTAGATGAGTTATTAGAGTTGGGACTCATATGTCTGAGCATGTCACCTTTGGCGTACCAGTACTGTTTGTCAAGAAGAAATACAGTAGTTTGAGACTTTGTATTGACTGCCGACAGCTCAACAGAGTCACAATGAAAACAAGTATCCACCCTCACATATTGATGACTTGTTCGATCAGCTACCATGGGCATAGTGGTTCTCGAAGATTGATTTGAGATCAGGATACCACCGGTTGAGGATTTGAGATGAGGATAAGAATAAGACATATGGGAAATACCAATTTACCGTCATGTCGTTTGGGCTGACGAATGCCCCAATGATGTTCATGGACCTTATGCACCGAGTATTGAGATAGTATATGGATAGATTCGTGATTATGTTTATCGATGGCATTCTCATCTATTCATGGACTCGTGAGGATCACGAGGGACTTCTACGAACAGTCTTATAGACTTTGAGGAAGTAGATATTGTATGTTAAGTTCAGTAAGTGCGAGTTTTGGCTCACTAAAGTCGAATTTCTTGGGCATATTGTCAAAGTCAGTGGGGTATCAGTGGACCTGCTAAGATTGGAGAAGTGATCGATTGGCCTACACCGACGTTAATGACAGACATTCGTAGTTTTTTAAGATTGGCGGGCTACTACAGACGATTTGTTCAAGATTTTTTGAAAATAGCTACGCCGATGACACATTTAATGAAGAAGAAAGTCAAATTTCGGTGGAATGACAGTTGTGAGCAGGCTTTCAAGATCTAAGGAGCGATTAACAATTGCGCCAGTATTGGTACAACTAGAGTCGGGAAGGGTTTTGAGGTGAATACCGATGCTTATAAAGTTGGTTTAAGTTGTGTTTTAATGCAAGGTGGTAGAGTGATTGACTGCGCGTCCCGATAGCTGAAGATTTACGAGAAGAACCACCCTACACATGATTTGGAGTTGGCAGCAGTGGTCTTTGGATTGAAGATTTGGCGTCATTATCTCTATCGAGAGAAGTTTATGTTGTTTATTAACTACAAGAGTTTGAAGTACCTTTTCACCTAGAAAAAGTTGAACATGCGACAGAGACGTTAGCTTGAGTTTCTTAAGGACTATGACTTCTCATTGGAGTACCACCCGGTGAAGGCCAATGTTGTTGCAAACTCATTGAGCCGTAGAAGGGCAAACTCTGAGATATTGTTACTTGCCGCATGATACATGAGTACTGGTTACTCGAGGCAGTCGAGTCAATGTATTCTGTTGATATCCCGACTAGTACAAAAGTGTTGATTTGTGGGCAGATGAGAACTTAGATAGTGTCTATACAGAGTGTACTTGAGGGTAGAAGGCAAATGAGCAGTACCAGAAGTTTAGCGAGTTTGCTCAAAGTTCGATCACCCGAATGGAATCAGTCGGCAGACTCATGCTTGAGATTTAAAGGGAAAATTTGGATTCCATCGGTGGCTGAGATTCATGACGAGATACTTCGGGAGGCTCAACGCTCACGATTTACGGTTCATCCGGATCGGACCAAGATATATGTGAATATGTGTCATATATTTTGGTGGTCGGGGATGAAGATCGATGTTAGTGATTACGTTCGAGCGTGTGAGATATGCCAGTGAGTTAAGGCTGAGCATCGAAAACCCAGTGGATTATTACAGTCACTTCCCATTCCTCAATGGAAGTGGGAGCATATTGCCATAGATTTTGTCAATGGATTACCTCGCTCTCGGCGCGGTCATGATAGCATCCGGGTGATTGTAAATCAGCCGACTAACCGAGCATTTCTTACCAGTATCGACAACTCACGAGGTGGATAAATTAGCTGCTTTGTGTGAGCGATAGATTGTCAAGTTACACTGAGTTCCATTATCCATCGTGTCGGATAGAGGATCACAGTTCACATCGCAGATTTGACAGAGCATGCAGGCACTATTTGGCACCAGATTAGATTTGAGTACGGCTTATCACCCATAGACAGATGGACAGTCGGAACGGTTTATTTAGGTGTTAGAGGATATGCTTCGCATGTGTGTGTTGGAGTATGGTGGATTCTTGGGATGAGTATCTTCATCTGTGTGAGTTTGCTTATAATAATAGTTATCAGGCCAGTATTGGGATGACACCGTTTGAGGCACTTTACGGTAGGCCATGCATATCTCCATCGTGTTGGGCAGAGCCCGAGGATGTGGCAGTTCTTGGGCCGGAGATTAGGATGGATCACACAGAGAAGATACGACAGATCAAATTACATCTGAAGGGTGTGCAAGAGAGACAAAAGAAATATTCTGACAAGTACCTAGGGCGAGTTAGAGTATGATGAGGGAGCAGGATCACAAGAGATTTGGAATGAAAAGAAAACTCACGTCGAGATTGATTGGTTCTTTCAAGGTCAAGAGGAGAGTCGGCAAAGTTGCATACGAGTTAGAATTACCGCCTCATTTAGTCGAGATCCACCCCGTATTTCATATTTCGATGCTTCAGTTGGATAGGTCTAGAGGGGGCTTACGACCAATGGTGGATCTGAGTCAGATAGATCTGAGGGATGACATCACATACGAGGAGCAACCTATTCAGATATTGGACCATCGGGTGAAAAGACCGAGGAATAAGGACATCCTGTCAGTCCTCGTTAAATGGCAACATCACGGGGACGAGGAGCTGACTTGGAAACTAGAGTCCTATATGTGCGAACACTTTACATATCTATTTTGATTATGGTAAATCTTACTCCAAGTTATTTTAATTTCAATGATGAAATTCTTATTAGTTGGGAAGACTGTAACGACCCTAAAATTTTAACCAGTGTCAGGTGGCATCTCAGGACTATGACCTGAACCTGTCGTTATATGGCACACTCGATCAACCCTCATGAGTTGATACCAAGATTATGACCTGTAGCTCGGACCCACATGGACACCGTCGATAAGTTTAGAGCACGCTAACCAAGGTATAAATTGTTATTTTTGGTGTGATATGTGTTAAATTGTTGTATTATTAATTAATTCGCATCGCATCAGTTAATATTTTTATTGGTCATGATGTGTGTGCGTAGTGACGAGAGTGTACGACGTCGTGGGGTGTGCGTAATGCCGGTGTATGGGATAGTTAGGGGTTTAATAAGTCAAAATCTCATCTCACATCACACCTACCAATCACATCATCTCATACCCTACTTTTTCTCTCAATCTCCTCCCCAAACGAAACAAAAATTTTTCTCTCCCTCTCTCCAATGATTTTCATATTCCTCCTCACACCCTCCCCCTTGTTTTTCTCCCTCACCAAGTCTCCACCACCAAGCTATCCTCATCCATCAACGATCTCGCCGCCTCTCTCTCGCAAAGTCTCTCCTTCGTGGCAACCTCCGCAGGGAACTCCCTAGATCGATGTGAGTGGTTATTTTGTTGTCGATTTGGTAGAGGAAATTGAGAGATATTAATGGTGTTGGGTTGCTCTTGTTGTTGATATTGTTTTAGTTGTTGTTATTGTTGTTAGTTGTTAAAAAAAAGGAAAAAAAAAATGATGAACGAACAGTGAGCAAAGCTCTCTGTTCGTTCAAACGGATGGGGGTAGCCAGGAGGCGGGCCAGGCCTGGCTACCCCCATGTGGGCTGGGTCGGGTCAACCCGAGCCCAACCCATAAAAAATAATAATTAATTTAAAAATTAAATAAAACTGATTTTTAAATAAAGTAAATCACAAAAAATAGATAAAAATTGTAACGGCCCGAATTTAATTCGTCGTTATTAATGACGTGACTGACAACTCAGACACTCGCGGGACCCGCAGTTAGGCTAGGGCGCACTTGGAGTTAGGTAAATAGTTATTTTATGTGTTGATTTATCTAATTTACGATGTTTATGTTGAAATAGAGTAAACGATATCGCAATGTATATATTTATATTATGTTTGACGTGCGAGATTGTGTGTTAAGTATTCGCCTCGATATGCGTGTCGACGCGGGTACCAAGTAGGCTACAAGACTAAATACTAGTTCGGAGAAATAATATACACATTAAATGAATAAAATGGGTTAAATAATTAATATGTAATGCTTATTTGATGGTTAGGGTCATGGTAGTACGCGTATGTCGCGATTCGGGAAGCAAAATAGGACATTGGAACACCGAAAGATGACTTTATGGATTAAAGACAAGGTTGAGTGTTCCATTGGAGTCAATTTAAGAGTCATTAGGGGTTGGAAAATGGAGAAAATGGTGCTCATTGGATGGCATTGAGATGCACGTGTGATGAGGGATCATGTGAGTGTATAAAAAGTCACTTTGACTTCAATTCCACCACATTTTCTCTTTCCTTATCAAGATATTCGAAAATTGAGAAGAAGCAAGGGTTTGGAGCACTCGATTTGTCATTTGAGGAGCTTGGAATGGTTGGTTCATCAAAGCAAGGTGAGATTCACTATGAAGTTAAGTAATATATGTTGTTGTTGTTGTTGGTGGTGGTGGTGGTGGTGGTGGTGGTGGTGGTGGTGGTGGTGGTTTGTAAAAAAAAAAATTTCAACCAAACTGTTGTTCTGAGCCTCGGTAGCGCGCTAAGGAGGTCACCTAGAGCGCTACATGACGATTAGCGTGCTAGGTGGAAACTTCTAGCGCGCTAGTGTTCTTCCTGTCGAAGAACGTTTAACTGCCCATAATACCTAGCGCGCTAACCAAAGGACCTAGCATGCTAGATATTGCAGATTTCAAAGTGTTTTTACTAAGTAACATAAAATACATTCAATTGACTAAAAATCAGTTATAAATGGAAATAGGGTATTTTGGACAGTAATTTGGATATCGGGGATTTGGCGGAGCCGAACCGGAGGTTATTTATCGAGACACGAAGTACGAGTTGAGGTGTGTAGTATCCCAACTGAAATTGCTTGAGCATTTACTTATTTTGGCTTTTGAATTCAAATTATATCCTTCAATACTCTATTCTTAGTTTTGTTTTAAATGGACGGACGTTAAGGCTCTCCCTCCGTACCATTCCTGTGCGTATGTCCACTAGGCCATATCACTGTGTCAGGGATTTCGATGAATAGTTTGACTCGAGAGTCGCATCGGGGCACGTGTAGCTGCGTCGTATGATCTACGCCGACCACCTAGCGGATGTAGATATTGTCCATGCTTGAGTGGTACTCGCTGGCAGTATCCTATGGAGAATCCGAAGTAAGGCACTAGTCTGACCTAGGAACACACTTTGAGCTTACACTATTACTTATCCATGCGATGATCACAATTGTCTGTATTTATTTCTGCATGTTTATTTAATAGTTTTGTTTAAATTTCAATATTTACTTTTAGTATTGATCATTTAATTTCCTTGGGAATACTCACTCTGGACTCGTCATCTGCCGTTTTTGTAATGGCTTGAGTACAGATCGAGTACGAGTCGTGTAAGGGCAAGCTTGCAGAGTACCTGTGATTCGGAAACTTTGAGTCGGACTTATACGTTTGTATTATATATATTTTGTTTTATTTTTGAGTTTTGGGATTGTGAGACACTTTAGGACCCTATATTTTTGATATTTTGAGACATTTGAGGTGTGTTTTTTTATCTATGATAACTTATAGGTTTTTCACACTAGGTATCCAAGTTAAAGGCATGACTTTGATGTTTCATATTTTAGTTTGTCACGTTTAAAGACTTCCACTGTAGTTTAATAAGGATTCAAACAACAATAAAATAGATGACTTGAGTTCATTAACAATTTAAACAGTGAATTGTTGTTCATTAAGGTTAATAATGATTAAATGGTGGATAAGCTTGCATGTGGGACATAGCTTGCGTTTGTAAGCTAGGTTGTAGGCCCACATTGGCCCTTTAACAGTTCATTTGAAAAATGGGCCGCTACATTTTGGTATCAGAGCAAGGTTAGTGAACTTCGAGAAATTGAAAGTTAACTCTGATACGGTTACATTTGTGGTGTAATTTGAGGATAAACTTGATGAATAAATGTTAGATGTGGAAAACCCAAAGGAATTGCCTAGAGTCCTAGTTGGGAAGTGTTGTGAGATGGGTAGAAATTAGGGATATACGTGTTATGTTTTTTGTTGTATATTACATACAATACACATATATACACTGAGGCTTACTAGATACACATTCTTTAATGCAGATATCGATGGACGGGCAAGCTACAGGTACTACTCATCCTAAGGTCGAGGATACCAATAATCCGACTAGGTAGGCTTTGATGTTTGAGTCATTGGCGCAGATTGTGGAAAACATATTCGCGTTACTAATAGACATGATGAGAGCTCGTGATGCTCGGGAGGTTATTACAGCTCCTACTACCGTTTTGGCTGTGCCGATGACTACTACTCAGGCAGTTGTAGCTCCTACGACAGTTGAGACTCAAGTGTAGGCAGCAGTATTTTAAACACTAGGCCGAGGGAGCCGCGCTAGTTGTAGTACCGGCGGATATTACAATGTCATTACACCTGCGACTGCTGATCAGCCAATAGTGGCGTCTACTTTTGTAAGCTTGGTGACAGTTGAGGCCAAGAAAGTGAAGGAATTTATTAGGTTCTTGTCAAGATACTTCTATGAAGCGGGGACCCTAGAGATAGCTAAGAGGTGGTAGTTATCTCATGAACGGCTACATGACTTGCTTCGGGTCGAGGAGATTGATCGGCCGAGACTATCGAGTTTTTGCTTGAGAGTTGATGTTGCGGTATGGTGGACTACCTATATCGCAACTCATCCTATTGTGGCTACCCGGGCAGTTCCGAGTGTTATTTACGGATGAGTATATACCCATGGAGGTTAAGGTCGGATTGAGGGTGGAGCTTTTATCATTGGTTCAGAGCGAGATGTATGTTACTTTATACATGGAGAGGTACATATATCTATTCTCATACTCCATGGACATAGCAGGTATCGATCGGTTATAGATATATTATTTTGTCCGAGGTTTGGATGAAAGGATTGCGAGCACGGTTGTATCTAGTGGAGCTTGTACATTGACAGAGATTTACAACAAGTCCCTCGCACATGAGACATATCTGGTTTAGAGGGCCAATCGATAGCGGTTCAGGTAGTACTGCAGAGTCAGCAGAGACAGCAGAGTCCGCCAACCTCAAGTTCTCGGTCTGATCAAAGACCGAAGAGACAGAGAAGAGATCTTGATTGATAGAGACAGGGCCAGAGACCTCGATGAGGTGATTGGCAGTCTGATTAGGGTCGTAGAGGCGACAAAGATCGTCGTGATGACCGATATAGACGTGATGATCGACAAGCGGCATATTCTACAGCTTTTGCACCAATTGATTTGCCTTAGACAGCAATATATGCAGGATAGAGGTCAGAGAGGCCATATTTGAGGCTGAGGTCTAGCACGGAGTCAGAGGAGTGGCAGGTCAGAGACTCGTATGTTTTACCGATGCAGTCAAGTTAGACATATTGTAGCAGATTGTACTAGACCAACACCACTACCACCACGGATGGACTAGGCGAGAGATAGGGCTCACTGACTGCATCTTTTGGTAGCACATTGTCTTTTATGATGGATTCTGGTAGCACACTGTCTTTTATTTTTGGATGCATGATAGGAGAGTTAGGGTTACCTGCACATACCTTATATGGACATTTTGTTCTTAGTACGGCAGCTGGGGATAAGGTTTACCCTAACCAAATTTGTCGAGATTGTGTTGTGGAGATTGAGGGACATCAGCTACCGGCTGTTTTGATAGTGTTAGTGTACCTGGAGTTTGATGAAGTTCGGTATGGATTGGTTATCATTATATCATGCACAGATCGATTGTTTCAACAAGACTGTGACGTTTGACATCGAGGGGATTCCAAAGTTTTCATTTGCCGAAGTTGCAACTGCATTACCTATCACTCGAGGTAGATTAGCTACGTCACAAAAGATGGAGGCGTACGCGGTTATGGTTGAGCCAGAGCTTAGGACGGCGATTAAGGTTAAGAATGTCCCTATTGTCTGCTAGTTTTCAAACATGTTTCCATGATTATTTGCCAGGATTGCCACCACCGAGAGCTGTTGAGTTTATCATTGAACAGATTCTGGAGACTCGGCTAATCTATAGCAGCAAGCCGTATAGAAGGTTAGCATCAGAGCACGAGAAGTTGAGGACTCAGTTAGAGGATTTATTGTAGATGGGTTTTATTCACCCTACCATATCACCTTTGGGAGCTCCTGTTCTTTTTGTGAAGAAGAATGATTGTTCAATGCGAATGTGTGTGGACTACTGGAAGCTGAATCAAGTGACGATTTGAAATTGTTACCCACTTATGAGGATTGACGACTTGTTCGATCAATTGGCTGGAGCTAAGTTCTTCTTAAAGATCGACTTACGATCAGGACATCATCAGTTGAGGATTCGAGAGAAGGATGTGGAGAAGACCGCTTTTAGTACACATTACGAACTATTCGAGATTACCGTCATACCGTTTGGACTGACTAACGCACTAACGATTTTCATAGATTTGATGCACAGGGTGTTGAAGCCATTTTTTGATCGATACGTCATAGTTTTTATCGATGACATCTTGATTTACAGTAGGACTCGTGTGGAGCACGAGAAGCATCTCAGATATGTGTTGGCTAAGCTAAGAGAGCACACACATTATGCCAAGTTTAGCATTGCACATTCTGGCTGAGTGAGGTGAAGTTCTTGGGGCATGTCATTAATGATCAAGGCATATCAGTTAATTGTGACAAGATTCGAACGATTATTGACTGGAGGACAACCGAGTATGTATCTAACATCCAGAGTTTCCTGGGTTTGGCAGGTTATTATAGGCGCTTCATGCAGGATTTCTCGATGATTGCAGCGCCGATGACGAGGTTGACCAAGAAGGATGTTAGATTTGATTGGTCATAAAAGTATGATGATGTTTTTTGGGAGTTGAATAGGAAGTTGACTTCAGCACCAGTTTTAGCATTACATGTAGCAGGTAGAGATTTTTTAGTGTATACCGATGCATTAGGCATTGGGTTAGGTTGCATGTTGATGCAGGACGGACACCCAGTGGCATATTTATCTCGATGGTTGAGACCTTACGAGGGGAACTATCCAGTGCACGACTCGGAACTTTGTGGCGGTCGTGTTTGCAATGAAGGCCTAGAGGCACTACTTGTACGGTGAGAGGTTCGTATTATTCACATATCACAAAGTTTGAGGTACATGTTCACTCGAATGGAGTTGAACATGCAACAGAGGAGATGGCTCGAGTTATTGAATGACTATGACTTCGCAATTGAGTATCATCTGGATAAAGCGAATGTCGTAGCTGATGCACTGAGCAATAGCGGCATCGTGAAGCCATACTGTACTGTAGCATATGATACACGAGCACAAGTTGTTTGAGGCAGAGTCGATGTTATGTGTGACATAGGCTATTGTAGAGCTACATATTTTCTATCTGATGCGAGTTCCCATAGTGTCTCTTCAGCGGCAGGTCGCTGAGTCGCAGAGAGCTAACGGTCGGTATTTGCGGATCAGTGGTCTCGCTTCGGATCGGGGTGCACTGAGTGGTATGAGGGTTTAGACGGGTGCTTGAGCCACAAAGGTCGTTTATGGATACCCCTCGTATCAGAGCTCAGTGATAGCATTCTCGAGGATGCACACCGATCGTGATATACAATTCATCCTGGTCGGACCAAGATGTTATCACGATTTGCAGAGATTGTTTTGGTGGCCAGGGATGAAGGCTGACGTGGGTAGATACGTCCGGAGTTGTTATATTTGCCAGCAGGTGAAGGCTAAGTACAGGAGACCAGTTGGGTTACTACAGTCGTGGCACATTCCTCAGTGGAAGTGGGAGGACGTGACCATGGACTCATCAGTGGCCTACCGCAGACTACGAGGAGACGGGACACAGTCTGGGTAGTTATTGACAAGTTGACAAAGTCGACACATTTCATACCGATCACCATGATATATTCATATACACAGCTGAGTACTATCTTCGAGAAAGAGATTATTAGATTACGCGGTGCATACTGGTCTCCATTGTTTCTATTAGAGATCTAAGATTTACTTCGAGGCTTTGGGAGAATATGCAAGAGCGGTTTTGCACTCGTTTACAGTTTAGCACCGCATATCATCCTCGGTCTGATGGGCAGTCAAAGAATTTGATTCAAAATCTCGAAGATATGCTCAGGGCGTATAAATTACGGTTTGGTGGATCGCGGGAGGATTACTTAACGTTATGTGAGTTTGCTTACAACAACAGCTATTAGGCGAGTATCGGGATGCCTCGCCGTTTGAGGCACTTTATGGTAGGCCATGCAGGTCACCAGCATGTTGGGCGGCATCGATGATACAACGGTTATAGGACCTGAGGTTGTTGTTGGTCACACAGAGAATGTGTGACAAATCAGGCAGAGGCTTCAGGCGGCACAGGATAGGAAAATAAATATACGGACAAGTACCTAGAGGGTCTAAGCTACGAGGTTGGGGACTTGGTGTATTTAAAGGTTTTGCCCTGGAAGGGTCATCAGAGGTTTGGCATTAAGGGGAAACTAGCACCAAGTTCATTGGACCATTCAGAGTTAAGGAACATGTCGGTAGAGTGGCATACCGTTTGGAGTTGTCACCCCAATTATGCAGGAGTACATCCAGTGTTTTACATTTCCATGTTGAGGCTAGCTAGGTCGGGACTGAGGCCTATGGCTGATATACGTCAAATTGAGGTGCGACCTGACGTGTCATATGAGGAGCGGCCTGTGGAGATCATGGATAGGAGGACTCAAATTTTGAGGAATAGAGAGATCTCGAAGGATTTGGTCCAATGGCAGCATCACGGGACCGAGAGACTCACCTAGGAGCTTGAGTCTACTATGCAACTACGGTATCCCCACTTATTTGTCGGTAAGTGTTTAAGTTTAATTCGAGTTTTGGGACAAAATTTCACCTAGTTGGGAAGAACTTTAACGGCACGAATTTAATTCGTCATTATTAATGACGTGGTTGCAGACATGGCTGACAGCTCAGACGCTCGTGGGACCCGCAACTAGGCTGGGGTGCATTTGGAGTTAGGTAAATAGTTGTTTTGTATGCTGATTTGTCTAATTTGCGATGTTTATGTTGAAATAGTGTAAACAATATCGCAATGTGTATATTTATATTATGTTTGACGTGCGAGACGGTGTGTTAAGTATTCACTTCGATATGCGTGTCGACGCGAGTACCGGGTATGCTAAAAGACTAAATATTAGGCTGAAGAAATAATATACACATGAAATGAATAAAATGGGTTAAATAATTAATATGTAATGCCTATTTGATGGTTAGGGTCATGGTAGTACGCGTATGTCGTGATTCGGGATGTGAAATCGAGCGTCGAAACACCCGAAAGACAACTTTATGGGTTAAGGACAAGGGCAAGTGTGCCATCAGAGTCAATTTAAGAGTCATTAGGGGTTGTAAAATGGAGCAAATAGTGCTCATTGGATGGCATTGAGATGCACATGTGAGGAGAGATCATGTGAGTGTATAAAAAGTCACTTTGACTTCATTTCCACCACCTTTTCTCTCTCCTTATCAAGAAATCCGAAAATTGAGAAGAAGAAGCAAGGGTTTAGAGCACTCAATTTGATCATTTGAGGAGCTTGGAGTGGTTGATTCATCAAAGCAAAGTGAGATTCATTATCACCTCAACTTTTTTCATTTTTGGTATGAATGTGAATTTGTAATGGATTGTTATGTGGTTGTTTTGGTGGGTTTCAAGTGCTATGAAGTTGAGTAATATATGTTGTTGGTGGTGGTGGTGGTCGTGGTGGTGGTGGTCGTGGTGGTGGTGCTTAAAAAAAATTTTAACCAAACTGTTGTTCGGAGCCTCGGTTGCGCGCTAAGGAGGTTACCTAGCGCGCTACATGACGATTAGCGCGCTAGGTGGAAACATATAGCGCGCTAGTGTTCTTCCTATCGAAGAACGTTTAACTGCCTAGAATATCTACCGCGCTAACCAAAGGACCTAGCGCGCTAGATATTGTAGATTTCAGAATATTTTTACTAAGTAACATAAAATACATCCAATTGACTAAAAATCAATTATAAATGGAAATAGGGTGTTTCGGGCGGTAATTTGGATATCAAGGATTCGGCGGAGCCGGACCGGAGGTTATTTATAGGGACACGAAGTACGGGTTGAAGTGTGTAGTATCCCAACTGAAATTGCTTGAGCATTTACTTATTTTGGCTTTTGAATTCAAATTATATCCTTCAATACTCTATTCTTAGTTTTGTTTTAAATGGACTGACGTTGAGGCTCTCCCTCCGTACCATTCCTATGTGTATGTCCACTAGGTCATAACACGTGTGTCAGGGATTTCGGTTAATAGTTCGACCCGAGAGTCGTGTTGGGGCACGTGTAGGTGCGTCATAGGTTCTACGCCGACCACCTAGTGGATCTAGATACTGGCCTTGCTTGAGTGGTACTCGCCGGCAGTATTCTATGGAGAGTCCGAAGAATGGCACTAGTCCGACCCTAGGCTCTAGGAACACACTTTGAGCTTGCACTATTACTTATCCATACGATGATCACAGTTGCTTGTATTTATTTTCGCATGTTTATTCAATAGTTTTGTTTAAAATCCAGTATTTACTTTTAGTATTGCTCATTTGATTTCCTTGGGAATACTCACTCTGGACTCATCATCTACCTTTTTGTGATGGTTTGAGTACAGATCCGAGTACGAGTCGTGGCAAGGGCGAGCTTGCAGAGTACCTGTGATTCAGAAACATTGAGCCGGACTTGTACGTTTGTATTATATATAGTTTGTTTTTATTTTGGGGATTTAGGATTGTGAGACACTTCAGGTGTATTTTTGATCTATGATAACTTATGGGTTTTCCACACTAGGTATCCGAGTTAAAGGTATGACTTTGATGTTTCATATTTTAGTTTGTTATGTTTAAAGACTTCCGCTGTGGTTTAATAAGAATTCAAACAATAATAAAACAAATGACTTGAGTTCATTAACAATTTAAACAATAAATTGTTCATCGAGGTTAATAATGATTAAATGGTTGATAAGCTTGCATATGGGGCACACAAGGCGCTTGTAGGCTAGGTTGTAGACCCGCAATGGCCCCCGTGGTGGTTCATTTAGAAAATTGACGTTACAAAAATTATGAAAAAATCCCAAAAATTCCAAAAAAAAATTAGAAAAATTAGAAAAAAAAAACTAGAAAAATGTGTTTCGAGGCTTTTTTGGGCATTTGGCACATTAATATAATTCAAAAAGTATGCCAAAAATCGAACTTTTTGGAATAAAATTATAAATTTGTTGTCTCATATTATAAATTCACTTAATGTGACTCTAAAATAATTAAATTGATATATTTGGGCACCATGGGACTTATGAGACCATAGTCGGGTGTCGGTGCGCATCTCGAGGTAGGAGCGGGACGTTTTGAATGCGATTTGCGATTGCTTGAGGTAAGTAAAACCAGCTAGAAAATGCACAGTTGTTCATTTGAGCTTATATTTTATTGTTATTGTACTGTGTCCCTTTATTGTAATTCCCACCCATCTATGGGTGTCCAAGGGTCAAGTGAGTCATGCAAGTGTCTCTGATTATAGTGGTTACCTGTTGGCAACCAGGGTCATGACACTACAAAAAAACAGCAAATCAGAAACGGAAATTTCTGGCTCTGATTTGCAAAAATTCCGTCTCTAATTGCGATCGAAGCGAACGAAACGGAATCAATTAAAGTCTCTAAAAACGTCGTTGCTAATTCAATCAGAAACGGAAATGCAATTCCGTTTCTGATTTAGAGACGGATCAGAAACGGAATAAATTTTGTTTCTGATCAGAGATGGAATTTATTCCGTCTCTAATTCCGTTTCTGATTAGAGACGGAATAAATTCCGTTTCTGATTATTTCCGTCTCTGATCTGTTGCTAATCAGAGACGGATCAGAGACGGAATTTGATCCGTTTCTGATTCATGTATGTATTCCTCGAAAATTAGAGACGGAAATAGCAACGGAATCCAGAGATTCCGTTGCTATTTCCGTCTCTAATTTTCATTTTTATTTAATTTTTAAAGTCTCTAATTAGCAACGGATCATATATATATATAGGTCTCAATCCAAGCACATTTAACCTGCCAATATATAATAAAAATCATAGCTAAAAAATATATTGATATTGCACAATTTATATAAACTTAACATATCCTTAACATTATCTTTTTTCAATGTACTGTACACGAAACAACAAATACAATCTAAAAAATTTCTATATCGTATCTTTCTACAAAAGTAAAAGCAAAAATTGTTCTAAATGAAAAAAAAAAATGAAGTGTTCAGAGGTTATATAAAGTTGATTGTGCTTCAAATAATACTTGACTTCGTACAAAACACGAAAAAATATCAAAAAGAAAAAATCACTAAATTATACAAACAATAATAGGAATATAAACAATATTATGGGAGAACTACGTATCATCGCAAGCACAAGTGTATGAGCCAAACATAGCATAAATAAAGTAATAAAGAAAAAGAAATTCATCATTATGGGAAAACTACGTATCACTTATTAGTGAAAACTCATTCCTTTTGGTTCTACGAACAAGATCTAAGAATATAGGTAGATAAACGCAATTCTTTGGTCCAAGTCAAAAAAGAGAATGAAGGAACTCAATACAAAGAAAAACTTTACCATGTAAAATTAGAAACAAAGTTGGTGGGTTTCCATTTGAGGGTCTTGAGGAACAAATTCTAACTAAAACAACAAAAATTGGTGTTTGATATCAAAAATTTGAGAACCTACAAAATAGGATTCACACCTTCCTTCCTTAAGGGGCATTAACTAGAACAAGTCCTAACACACCTTCCTTAGTTTGAAAAGTGCGGCTCGACATGAAATATTTCTTAATTCAAAGGTTTCCATACATAATCTGTGATTCGATTAGTAATATCTCGAAAAAAAATGGCTTAAATGAGTTAATTTTCGGTTCTCTATCATAGCACAAGTGGAATCGAAGTGAACAATTGCAAAAATTGAAATATTTCAAATTTTCTCATTCAAAAGATGATTTTATTAGGTTCCTAGTTTGTTAAGGACAACCCTCAGTTGCGCAAATCTTGGCTCCCCATATAGGATCAAAATAACTCATCGAGAGGATTTATGACTAAAATCTCATTTGTCAATAGCCATTGAGCCTTTGGCCTATGCCATATGGACAAAATATGAGAACATAATAGTGCAAAGCAAGGAAAAAAAATATCATGTAATAAAATATTGAACTTATGCAAATAAGTAAATAAGTTCTACCTCCCCAATTCCAAAGCTTTCCATCTTACGTGATTGCCATTGTGAAAAACCCACCACAAGAAATAGTGCAACGAGATGCGAGGCAATGCATTAACTTTGGAGTGAGGTTTCTAAGTCCACCACCCTCATTGGGGCCACGACCGACTCCAAGCCCCGGTCTACCATCCCCTTCATCTCGACCCCACATGTAAAGTTCACCTACATCACACGAATGAAGAAGATAATAACATAAAAAATATTAGGACGACAAATTTAATCAATACAATCAAATTCATTAAAGCATAAGCTACACTTGCAACTTTATCCACAACCTCTTAACTATAAATTCCATTGGAGATGCCAGTCTTCTTAAGATGTCATCTTAGTGCAAAACCAACATTATAGGAGGGTTTGTTTATGCCATTGGGAAACATGGATATCTATTGGAAGCACCACCACCAGTTTTCTTAGGCAGCAAGAGGTTGTGAATGTTGGGCATGACTCCACCGCTCGCAATCGTCACTGCTTCGAGCAACTAGCTCCTCGTCGTTCCTCACCGTCAACTGTATGTGGCGAGGGACTACCCGAGTTTTCTTGTTGTCCCTCGCTGCGTTCCCTGCCAACTCCAACACTGCATACGCATTCACCATTTCAAACGAACCCAAAATCACAAACACAAAGAGAGATTCTCGGACACTCAAAATCACAAAAACACTAGTGATTAGTGATTCAAATTCAAAGACACCCAAGTGGACCAAATAACAAAACATTAAGAGATTCAAATTTCAATGACACTCGAAATCACAAAAACACTAAGGAATCAAACTTCAAAGATTCCCAAAATCACAAAACGCTAAAAATTCAAATTCATAGACACTAATATTATAACAAAAACAACTATTTGGACTTTTAAAGTACAAACTCAAAAAGCTTTTACTAATATTTAAGATACTGCTTTGGAACCAGCTTACGGCGCATACTGAGCGAGCAGCGGCGATTCCACGCGAGTTCCCGAAAGAGAGTGCGGCGCATTGATTCTCTCTCTCTCGATTCCAAACTACGATCTTGCTGAATCGTTGATGTTTGTGTTGTTTGCATCATTTGTTGTTGATCTAGAAGTGTAGAATTGCGAAATTTGTGTTTATAGTGTTGCTTCTCTCTCTCTCTCTCGGCCAGATCTGGCCGAGAGAGACGACTGGAAGTAGGCGGGATCAAAGCCTCTCTCGACGCCGTCAATGTCCAGAGGTCACAGCAGCGGCAGGGGTCACGGCCGCAGGGGCGGTCGCAGCAGTAGATCGAAGCGGTAAGTGAAGGTAAGTGGTGGATTGATGAAAAAGGGTATTTAAGTCTTTTTATTAATTTGAGTCCGAACTCGTTGAATCTATTAAGTCCATCTATCACAATAATAAGTCCTAATTCAAAAAAAAAATTCTTTCAAAGTAATCCTCACGCAATTAATAACTAAACACAATGATTTGTAAAATCTTTTTAATACCTTTTAGATATTTGCTTAAATTTGAAAAACCCTCCTATAAATCTATCACAAAATAGTAGATATTTTATATATCAATAGATATCCATGTTTCCCAATGGCATAAACAAAACCTGACTAGCAAGGAATCAAACTTGAGACCATGTATTTAACCAACAAAATCCCAAACTTGCCCTAGACATTCAAATTTCCAAGAAAAATAGAATCACAAAAAAAAAATAGAAAAAAAAGAGCTAAAAAGGTAGAGATTGAAATTCAATAGACAGCCGAAAATCAGAAACACCTCGGCGGCCAAGTATTCAAGCACGGTGCAAGTAAACAGAGCGCCAAAGCATCGCCTCGCAGACGAAGAAACCCGTCGTCGTCGGACTTGGTGAAAGCGATGGTGGAATTTGTTTGCGGTGGTGGCGGTGGCGGCGGCGACGGGCTTGTCGGACGAAGCGCCCTTAGTTTTAGGGTTTTGGAGTGAGGTTTGAAGAGGGGGGAGGGTTTGAGAGGGAGAGAGAGCGGTCGACGGTCCGTGAGAGAGAGCGGTGACGAGAGAGAGCGGTGAGAGAGAGAGAGAGAGAGAGAGAGATCGAGTCGAGAGAGAGGGATTTTGGGGAGATAGGGGTTCGGAGAGACAGAGAATCGGGAGAGAGAGCGGTGAGAGAGAGAGAGAGAGAGATGCAGAGTCGAGAGAGAGGGTTTTTGGGGAGAGAGACAGAGAATCGGGGAGAGAGAGATCGATGGAGCGCTGGGAAGATAGGGTTTTGGGAGAGAGAGAATCGGAAGAGAGAGGGAGTGTTGGGGAGATGGAGTTTTCGGAGAGACGAATCGGAGAGAGAGAGGGAGTTTTATTTTTGAATCATCGAGATCGAAAGATGCACAAATCTCGAGATTTGATGAACGGGTATAACAAAATAAAGTTTTGGCGGGAATGGTGGCGCCATTTTTCAGAGACGGAATTTAATTCCGTCTCTAATTCCGTCTCAAATCCGTCTCTGAATGTTTCCGTCTCAATTCCGTCGCTAACTTTTTAATTTAGAAACGGAAATTATTCCGTTTCTAATTCCGTTTCTGATTTAGAAACGGAACTTATTTCCGTTTCTAATTCCGTTTCTGATTTGTTGTTTTTTTGTAGTGTGACATCGAGTCACTGGAGTATTTGTTCGGAATGAGATGTGTTTTATCTGGGGCACCGTTGATATCCTTCATTCGCGACGGTCTAGGTACAACAGGCGGCGTCGCGTCCTAGAACTCGAATTTGTTTGGCGTTGCTGCGACTCTATGACCCGACTCTGTGGCACCCGCACTCCGTGGTCTTGGACTACTTAGGCACATCTTTATTGTTTTCTTTGACATTCATTTCTCGTTGTGCTTTCATTTTTAGAGTCTTATTATCATGCATTTCATATAGCTTTCTTTCTATCCGCATGACTTTTAGACTACTTTATTTATTTTGAATTACTATTTAGATCTTATTGGCTTTTACTTACTGGACTCGGCATTCTCGTGTTTGACCGAGTCCAGATCCGCAACCAAGCAAGAGTAAGATGTCGACACTTGGCGATCTACTCTGAAGATATTGGAGCGAACCTCCTCTACATACTTTTGTAGGTTTTTGGTTTTTTGTATTACTTATATATGTTGTTATCACACTTGGGATACTTATTTGGGTTGAGAGATACATATGACTTGTATATCATTTTTACTTAGTTATAACATTTGACACAAGATATACAAGAATATACATGTTTACGGGGTTCCACATTTAGGTTGTCCGACTCCTTTACTTTATTGTTAAGTTATTTTAATTATTAATTACTTCCGCTAACTTGTAAAACTTGCAAAATATTAATAACTCGACTTAAGATTTTGAATTAACGGATAATTATGGATTGGAAGGCTGACTAAGCTTGCGTTGACCTCGCAGAGGTTGGCTCGGGGGCCCACGTGGGCTTAAGCGGGCAGAGCCCAGTTTGTGGGAAAAACTGGGGTTGTCACACGCGTAGTCGTCGATCCCCCTCTATCATTTCCTTCTTCTTTTTTATATTTTGTAATTGTTCATCTCCTCGCCACCTATTTCCTTTCTCCTATTCCTCTTATCTAACTTGTTGTGAGCCCAGTCTCACCTACCCTTCACCTCCACCACTGCGCCTCCCCTCGCTCCTCACCATTTTTAGCAGTGGCTACATGTTAGCTTCACTATCGGTTTCCACCGTAGTCGCTATCGACGACCGTTTTGCCTAGGGCTTGGTCTAGGCGAAGAAAACAACGAGATTGGGTATTGGGCTCCGCATCCAATGAAGAGTCACATGCAAGGAAAAATAACCAATGGCGGCAAGCCGTTTGTGGCAAGGGAGCGGTCGTTGGTGGCGGCAATCAACGACAATGACATTGAGCGGCTTGTCCACCAGATTTCCATTTTTCTTCTCCTTGGATCAAGATTTTAGTGTTTTTGTTATTTAAGTAGGTTTGTCCCCGTTGCCGGAGTGGTTGTTCCATTTGTTGGGGTGGTTATCTACCTTAAAGTTGGGGTTGGGGTCGCACTATTGTGTGCGCCGTTTTGAAAATTTGTTCCATGCTACATTATTGTAATATTTATTTGTAATAGATGCTTATTCGATTGTACTGGGAACACTTCAATACAAAAGCACTTTGGAGGAAAAAAAAAAAAACCCTTATAGCATACTACAAAACTTAGACTTGCCGACCCCAATTAAAAATACAATTGATTCCTCATAATAATAACAACATCCCACCTAAAAATCACACGGGCATTGAAGTAATTTCACTCAAAACAAGTTAAGATAACATGACAAAAAGAAATAAAAAATAAAAAATAAAAAATCTACTTTTTGATAAAATCATAGCTCAGCCTCCTCCTCAAACCCAAGTCCAAGGGGAGGAACAACAAAGAAAAAATAAATCTCCAAACAAAACTCAGAAACCACAAACAGAATCGCTTTAAAAGATTCATCTCATCTTTTCTGCTCCTCGATCTTCACAATCACACCAAAAATGGGGGTTTTGGATCTGTGGGAGACCCTTAAAGAGGCGATCACGGCCTACACAGGCCTCTCTCCAGTCACTTTCTTCACTGTCTTGGCCCTCGCCTTGACTTTCTACTATGTGGTTTCTGGGCTTTTCGCGCCTCCACCGCCGCCTCCCAGGACCAGAGACTACGAAGAAGAGACCGAGCCCTTGCCCCCACCTGTCCAGCTCGGTGAGATCACTGAAGAGGAGTTGAAGCTCTACGATGGGTCGGACCCTAAAAAGCCCTTGTTGATGGCGATCAAAGCACAGATCTATGATGTCTCCCATAGCAGGTATGGCTTTTTTGGGGGGTTTTGTTTTGTGGGTATGTGTTGGTTTGGGGTTTTTTGGTGTTAACTGAAATGGGTATCTGTTGGATTTCGATTTTGGGCACTGATGATAATGATGGATTTTTTTTTGTTGATCATGCTTTCGAGGGTTTTTTTTTTTTTTTTTTTTTTTTTTGCTGGGTGATTGCTGTGGTTTTTCAATTCATGTTGTTAGTGTTCGTATGCTTGATAGATTGCCAATTTTGAGTCATGATATGGGTTTTGATGAATGTTTTTTATATGCTTTAAATCTTTGTAGTTTGAGCTAGAAATCACTAATTGTAGCTTATTGTTCATTCATTTGCTATGGGTTTTTCACTTTCTTGTAGCTTCAAGTCTTTAACTTTATGTTCGATAGCTTTAATCCGGCATTAAATCAAGCGGAGTCGAAGATTTTGATCCACGTAGCCGACCCCGACTAATTTGCAGTTGATGCGTTGTTGTTCAATAGCTTTAATCCTATCTTGAACGAATTGTCCTTGTTTCAAGAGCTTTAATTCTATCTTGAACAAATTGTCACTTGATATTGTTGAAACTACACTTGCATTTGACATCTTCACGTTGCAGGATGTTCTATGGACCTGGGGGACCATATGCATTGTTCGCGGGTAAAGACGCAAGCAGAGCTCTTGCGAAGATGTCATTCGAAGAGAAAGATTTAACTGGAGACATCACAGGACTCGGGCCATTTGAGCTCGACGCCTTGCAGGACTGGGAGTACAAGTTTATGAGCAAATATGTTAAGGTTGGAACAGTTAAAAAAACTGTACCAGTCACTGATGGATCTGCCACCCCCGGAGAAATTTCCGAAGCCACAAATGGTGATGCTGCTAAACCTTCAGATGATGGACCGTCGGAAAAACCAGTTGCAGAAGATGAAAACAAAGCTAAAGACATCAGGGTTGTTGGCGAAGCGGTGAAAGAGTAGCTCCTATGTTGAAAATCTCATGATGTTGTTGTGCCTGCATTTTAGTTTTCTCTGTTGTAGACAAACTAGGCAGAATATGTTTTACTTAATAAGGGCATAAAGGCTTGTTGAACTGGGAGCTTCAATGCTGAAATTTGTATGTTTTATTGAAACAGGTATTGAGAGACAAACCAAATTGTTAGCTTTTAAGTTAATGTTCTCTACTAGCAAATTATAAATCTGAATTTCTTCTTGCACTACTCTCAAAATGAGTCTGAACATTCATGGCTATGTGAGCAATACACACACACGCAATTAACTGTGTGAACATGTTTCATACATTTAACTACTAAACCTTTTACAAACTTTCCCCTTCACAAACACCAGTTTTTTTTCTACATACATGGTGATTGGTGAGCACCATTATTCTACACCTAAGTCCCGGATTTGCGGATTTGCGGATTTGCCGCAAGCAGGTCACCTACACTGCTTTATAATCTTTATTTTGCAGGAAACATAATCTTCACTATCATCTAATCCATGCATATCATATAGGACCTTAAAGAGAATTACCCTTCACTTTTCAGTCTTCAACAAACCACTCCTTTGGTTGGACAGTCAGCCAGTCTAATCTTTCTTTCTCAATGTCCCAAGCATGAACCAACTAGAAATAGACAAATTTAGTTATCTGTCGGGAAATGCCTGCGGCTTCTTCTCAACGAGTGATTCAATTCGCTGGCACAAAGACGAAATGCAAGGTGAGATAATGAAGAAGTGACTGGAGGAAAACCAATTCACGCTTGGTGGCGCGACCAAGCAACACAAGTTGAATAGCA
Source organism: Stephania yunnanensis (assembly GCA_039657365.1). Classification (NCBI taxonomy): domain Eukaryota; kingdom Viridiplantae; phylum Streptophyta; class Magnoliopsida; order Ranunculales; family Menispermaceae; genus Stephania; species Stephania yunnanensis. Next base: position 56,022,081 of record CM077584.1, read on the forward strand.
AACAGAATGGATAAAGATTTCCACACCTCAACAGACAGCTTGACTTCCTCAAGCTTGTGCAGCACCAGATCACCAGGCACTGTGCCCTTGGCTTCTCGCAAAGCATGTCGCGGTGAACCAGATGCCTGCCAATATCAGCAAAAACAATGAGTCTGATGATATTATACACTAAAGAATCTGCTCAGCTGGTGAGAACAGTGAAAATCTCAGCAACAGACCACAAAATGTACTCATAAAACACACAATAATGACTATTCAAAAAAATGTAGCAAAATGCTCAAGTCGACCAGTAATTAATGACACTTTTAGTTGAGTCCAATAAATGGCTGGCAAATGAATATTATGAATCTATACAAATAATCCATGCGTAAAATATACATAATACTAGTAGACAGCAGTAAGAAAAGAGCAATCTCTTGCAGCGAAAATTCGATCTTTCAAATATAATGCAGAAGCTTCCCATGCAACAAAAACTAAAGAAGAGAGCTTTAACCTGAGCAACGGTATAAGGCTAAAAGCTAAAGGTTTTCAGATGTGACCAAAACATTAGAGCTCTTAAAGTTTGCAGAGAGGCTTTGTTATAAAGTATGGGTAATATAATCGAACAAGTACCAACATAGAAATTCAGCCCACTAAATGCAAGTATCGGCAGATTTCGTTAAATTTCATTCTCTTTTATAGTGATGGTTCAAACCAACACAACTGATTTTGAACAAGGCAGGAAATAGGTAGTGAAGTCTGTATAACAGCAACGTTACTACTGGGAATTATGAAGCATCTGACGTTGAAGAAAGAAAAGAAAAAGGATAAACAGTAGTAAGCTTTCCCTGGATTCAAAAAATTTGAAGGTGGCAGAAAAGTACTTTGTCTCAAAGCGATTTCTCAAAATATAATTACCTTCCACCCCATTGATGACGATCGACCAACTACTTGTCCTTCTGCCACAGAAATATTAGCAGCACCTCGTATACATTTCGAAGCTTCAGTGACAATGACCTGATTGATATAAATTATCTTTTCAGAATTAGATCACTCACTCATTTTCCGAAATATAATAGTCAGATAGTTATAATGAAAAAACTATGAAGAGGATAAGAAAAATATACTTTACCTTCCTGAGCATTCCTGGATCTGAGATGCCTTGTATTTGTAATTCATCCACAGGTGCAGCATTTCCGCGAGTTATGGTTTCAATTCTAAATGTGTGGATACCATAAATGTATTGCAAGCAACCTACAGGGACCTCGCAGCATAACATTTCTTCAATTATTAAAAAAAAATCTAGTTTTATTTTTATTTGGAAAGCAGAATAAATTAAGAGAGTCAGCAGACAAATCTTTGTTCACTTAAAAAAAAAAAAAATGTAAGTGCAAACACAGAAAATGGACGAGTGAGGTTGATAGGTAACTTGGTATCAACAAATTATAGGAACCTTTTAACACAATAGCCTTCTTGAATGATATGGGTGTCAATCAGGCAGTTTCAGTTGGTATCGCTCTATAAAGCACTGCGAACTTTTTACTTAATAGCCTTTTGTCGTAAGCTCAACCAAAAGACAGTTATCCTAATCCAAAGCCAGGAACTCAAATCCTGTTTTTTACGATTTATGATCCATGAGAACTAAAACCATAAGAAACTACTTTGTGCACATCAAGATTATAATTGAACAATAATGAGCTGAATCCATGCAAAATCATTTCTCAAGATTTAACCAGAACAAGATCTAAAAGTCTTAGTCTGATTACTGATTACACACTGTTACTGCCAACCAGAAGCAGCCAACGATGTTTCATTTCTATTTGATTGAAGCCCACATACGACACCATAGGTATTTGCTACAAAAAATACAAAATTTTCAGCAGAGGTACTTTTCAGGGTTGAACTGAAAAAAGTTGTGGTCTGACTCAAACCAACTTGTAAGCAGAGATTAAAATACAGTTCTTCCAAGTTAAGAATATATGGTTCGGCTGTACCTTCAAAATGCTACACATACAAACTAGTCACGCAAACGTCAAGATGTCAAAAAAAAAAAAAAAAAATCGGCACAAATCATTGAGGCAGGATTCATACTTAATGATTGATGATTTATGCAACTGAGTTTTGTTTCTTTAAAAAGAAAACACTGCTTGAAACACCAGAAGCAGTGAAATGCCAACTCAAACAACCAGATACAAGATGCAGACCCAGTATTTCAAACTCCTAATGCAAATATCATGAATAAATCAGCAACATATGTCTGCAATAACTTTGAAATTATAAAAGTTACCAAACATTTTATTTCTTAAAATTATAAATGTCGTGAATGATGTCACACATAGAATTCAAAGACAAATAGGAATAGCACTTATTGATACAAAGATTAGGGAAGGACGGTTGCGGTGGTTTGGTCACCTGCAAAGACGGCTTACAAACACCCCCATTAGAAAAATCGACTCAATAGAAACTGAAGAAATTTGACGAAGTAGGGGTAGACCGAAGTTAACTTGGGACGCATTAATTAAGAGGGATTTGAATGGTTTGGGAAGCTCACCATCAATTGCACTAAATCGAACACAATGAAAGAGTTTGATCTATGTAGCCGACCTCAATTCATTTGGGACTGAGGCTATGTTGTTGTTGATATTGTTGTTGTTGTTGTACAAATGTAGTGAAGATATACAAAGTGCCTTTTTGTACCATGCTGGTCACTTTACCAATGCATGTATGCCTAACAAAGAAAAACCTACTGTAGTATGGGGCCAGTAGAGCATCCAAGTCGTACAGAACAATGAGCCCTTTTTTCCCCTCCATTTAAACAAGACCAGACAGAACATTCAGTCAATGGAATGAAGAATGGATCCTTCAAAGCTCAAACTGACAATATAGAAAGAATACAATGTACAAGTTTTGAAAAAGTACCTTGTTCAATAATGATGTCTATAACCGAGGAAAGAGGTAGATGCTTCTCAATCTTTGTAACTCCCAAGAAGGGAAGGAAAAAGGGCCGCGTCACCTATAGAAATCCAATTGCCCAGTTCCAAATTTTTCAAAAAAAATGGTGATAAAACTAGGAAGGTTGCAAGAAAACTAATAAGTAGCTTTTACCTTGTAAACAATTTCATCTGATGTAACGTATAACCTGCGAGATGAAATATCCCGTTGTAAAATGTATCTTCTGACGGGAAGATACAGAAGCATGAGAACTCCAACACCCCATGTTAAGAACAGCAGTACAGATACAAAGATCCATATAATTGTGTCATACTGCACATGGCTTTTTGCGAGGTTTTCGAAGGATGCAGAGTACAGTATGTTTCCCAAGAACTCCTCCTCATCATCCCCTGGCTCAGAGACATGATCTCTCAGTAGGAGTTCATTTGCGTCATCTTGTTCCCGCAAAGCTATGCCTCCGGACAACATTCCTTAAATTAAAATCCAAAACAAAAAAATACAAACGCTTAAAAAACCTCGACAATGATATGGATATAGCACTATTACTATAACATTGAAAAAGTAGCATTTATATATTACAATACCAACAGAGATCTAACACTCTAAGCTAGTACTCCGACTTTTAACATGCAACAGAACCTAATACCTGAATTCTGAACACAAAATATGACTAGAATAGCATTAGAGAAGGAAATGAGACACTCCAAAAAGTCTGCGACTAGGAGAAATGGAGTAAAATATGCAAAATGTGCAAACAAGTTCAAACAGTGATCTCATTCAAACTGCAAAGCATAAATTAAAAATTATAACTGCATGTACAATATCGATTGTGGTGTAAACAAAGGAAAAAACATAGACTCATATGGAGGGCATACAAAGAGAGAATGGTAAAAGAGCAACCAACTAAGTTGGTAATGAAATGATATCAAATTAAATCAAATGGATGGCCATGCATACTGTTTTCGAACGCCCCCGCATACTTCCTATAGGTATTGGAGATTCATATTTACAAATCTGCCAAATTAAATGAATCCAGCAACAAAAATCACAAGCATCGCCTCATCTCGCACCATTGCAATTTGCAAGGAAAACTATGACCGAAATAACCAGGAATTGCACGCATCTAAAGCACCTTTTTTGATACACCGATCAAGCATTCCTTATCAAACTAACCAGCATGTGGGTTCAGAATTAGATGACAGGCAAGACCTAATTGAAGAGACGGTTGCCGTTTCAGAGGTGTCATATTGTCCTGGCCTTTGGAACCTGGCCAGAGCTCAAAAATGACAAGTTCAGCCTATGCAGATGTAAATATGAAAGTCCAAATCAATAGTAGTCATTTGGGAAGACCACGTGCATTGTGTAAACAGCAAGATCAAATCCTGGCAATTCACTAATCTAAACCAGGGCTTGAAGATGCATTTTCCTATACCAAAAATGTCTCATTTTGTGAAATATCATAAAGTATGTGGTAAGAGATTATTCTCAATCGCTCGTTGCACTTTCTCATATCAGCATTGTTATAAGACTGCAAAAACTCTACAATCTTCCTTGACCTTATCACCTGAAACGAATTAGCATCAACTTCGGCCTTCGTTTCATGATACAAAATGAATGGGAATATAATTTGCATCCACTATATCCTCATCAATCAAGTATAATGGTAATGAATGTAACATCATTCTAGCTGTAAAATAAAAAAACTACAAGTTGGAAAGCTAACAAAAATATTTATTCATTTCGCACCGGCAACAAGAAACTGCAAAACTATTACTCAACAATTGTGCCATCATCATGGAACAAACGTATATAATTATTTGCAGTTTTGTTGCCAAATCTGCAATACTGAAAGAAAGCTTAAATCACATGCAATACTGAAACAATCCCAAATTTCACTATCTCTATACCCACTGCCCTAAACATTAAAAGATAGTAATTTCCATGAAAAACCCTAATACATGGGTGCCCAAAATATGATAGCTAGAGTGATGAAATGTGGATTAAGCAGCTGTTGAAGCTAATCAAATATCAAGTGTTTCATAATCTGATAAGATCCCACATAGAGTACTCACATATAGTTAGTGAGAAGGAAACACTATAAATAGGGGTGAGATAGTTAGATGAGATAGCTGAGAATTTGAATGTAATTGGGCGCTCTTGGAGTGATTGGGTTGAGAGAGTTTTAAGACTCTTCTCTGGGGTTACTTTTAGGTTTGTAATTGCTGTTGTTGCTCTCTTTTGAATAGATCAAAATTGGAGTCCTATCATTGGTATCAGAGCATTTTCAAATATGGATGCTCGATTGAATCGAATCGATGTCGAGCTACAGAGATGTTCATCAATGGTGGAGGCGCTCGAGGAAGTGAAGAATCAAATACGTGATTTCAGTTCGGAAATGAAGATTGCGTTCAAAGCCTTGGCTCGGAGGTTCGATGAACTCTTCTTTCTTCATTATGGGATCGTGTTACCTAGCACAGAAGAGCAGCAAATTGAAGAATCAGGTGACATGAAATTGCCAGATCCACTTGTTTCGGTGGCGTTCGAGTTGATTTCAATCAGTGGCGAACCAGATCGAGTGAAAGTTCCGATCGAGGGGTCTCCGAATGTTGGTGTTGCAGATCTAATGTCATCTAAGGTGATTCGAGATGGTTGTTCATCCAGATCCGTGAGCAACAATCATTTAAGTTCGAGATCGAAGGAAATCGAGAGATTCAAGGGTCCGTTGCGAGATCGAAGAGCCTCTCGTTCAACTCTCATGTCCTTCGGATCAAAGAAGTGTGTGGAGTTGTCGTCATCCGATCCACTAAACCTGGATGCATTCACAAAAGATTCGACTAATGAGGCCTTAGATCTAGACCCATGGCCACCGCCGAGTTCTTCTCAAATGCTAGCAATACAACCTCCATTGGTGTTCTTGTCAAAGCTCAAACACGATTACTCTCTCTCGTTCTTTGTTCTGTTCAAATCAAAACCAGTTACGCACGATCCCTTGCGTTCACCACTGTGTGGGCATTTTCTTTTTGCGAATCTGTTCAATTGTGGGATGACTATGCAGTTGAAGGTTGAGGGCTTACATTTATGTCGACAAAGCAACTGTGGCACGGTTGTTCAACCACCTTCCTTGCCACTGCCATCGTCTCCTCTATCAGTGTTATCCATTTTTTATTTAGCATTCCTCCTTCATCGTTGTGGCATTTCTCCTAACGCTTCCACTGCAACTCGTCGTGCCCGTGTTTTCACTATATCGTTTATTTTGGGAAAGAGTCGAACAAAGTGGGTTTGCTGATGTTGCGCGTACATTGCGGAGTTTGGAAGGTGCGAACAACAACAACGCATATGCATAGGTGTGATATTTCTGATTATGCACGTGCGTTACAAATTGTGGTGGGTTATATTTTGGCCCTCGATGATTCTCGTTCCGCGCACTTTTTATCAAAGTTGAAGTGGATTGATCACTTGCTTCCCACATGGCTCGAGGATCATCACGGGACTCTTGCTATTTATTTTACCTTACTCAAGTTTGCCTTCCTTCTCTGCTCTATTATTCGAATGAATGCCTCATTGCCGTTATTCTACTTGGTTTCTTCCTTACTCTTTTGTGATTCCTTTCACAAGGATTTATGGGATACTCCAGATTGCATTAAGCATTCCTTCAGGTACTATGTCTTTAATGGTTACTCAACTTCAGGAGATGTGATGATGCGTTTCCATAATGTATGGGAAAGTACATCGGCAATCAGGTGGTTCACTTTTGAGGCCTCTCTTTTTGCAAGGTTTTGGCCCTTGGAATATCCATCGGGTTCTATTGTTGCAACTGTGGGGATGAGTGCGACATTTAGGTTCATCGAAACGGCAGTTGTGTTGCTTGATGACACATGGTTGCACAATGTGGCAGGTGGGGCTATTGGCTTTGTCTTCATTGACGATTCAAGTGAGCGAACTGTTCTTATTGATGTTGGTGTTGATGTCCCCATTTTCATTTTTCATTCCACTCATATGATCAATTGGCTAGCTGCATGGTGCGGTGCAACTGATGCTCCAGATTTAGTCACTAAAATTTCAAGTGTTATTGCGAATAACTCGTACTTCACACTGGCGATGATGGGGCATTCAGATGCTAAAGGAAATTTTGGGACAAAGCTCGCTGGTTGTTTGGCCCTCATGGACACAATGCAATTTGGGAGAACTTTTGGTAACACGGGATGGATGATGCACTTGGCGCTTTCTTGCACAATTGCCTCATTGAGCTCATCATTAGCTTTTGGCTCTTTAATATTGCTCACATGCGAGATTATGAGATGGATTTGAATTCTTACGTGGTCCCCTACTTTCGTCTTCTCTCACATATTTCTCATTGGCTTCATGACCGGCATCACATATTTTGTCTAAATTTCTATAGCCACCTTGAGGACAAGGTGGATGTTCAAGGGGGGAGTAATGATAAGATCCCACATAGAGTACTCACATATAGTTAGTGAGAAGGAAACACTATAAATAGGGGTGAGATAGTTAGATGAGATAGCTGAGAATTTGAATGTAATTGGGCGCTCTTGGAGTGATTGGGTTGAGAGAGTTTTAAGACTCTTCTCTGGGGTTACTTTTAGGTTTGTAATTGCTGTTGTTGCTCTCTTTTGAATAGATCAAAATTGGAGTCCTATCATAATCATAGACTCATCAAACCTCCAACAAGAATCTGAAAGTCAATTAAGATGAAGAGATTACAGAAATTGGGATTTTATATTTTTTTTGAAAAAATGCAATCTGTAAGAAGAAAGAAACAGAGTTTAAAGAGAATTACAAGTACTAGTGCGAAAATTTCCCTAGATCACGAATCAGTAAATGGCTGTCGTATTCAGTGCTCCAAAATTGAGTTAACAAGGGTGTGCTTCCAGACTTCCAGTTCTAATAACCTTTTCATTTTATTTTATTTTTTGGCTAATATGAAGTGCTATTTTGAACTAATTAATTTTCGTCGTCGTATTGTTGAGCTATCTTGAAAACACGTGAAATATATAGAAGATTGTTGAACGTTTTGAGAGACAACTACTATTGACTGTCATAGGCAAAGTATAAAACACATCATTTCTCACCTCGTACACATAATTTTAAGAAAACATATTATTTCTCACTCGTATACATCATTTTTTGGCTATAATAAAATAAAGACCCGTTCATTAAAGAAACACTAAGATAAGAGATAGCTATAAAAATATGTGGCACTTCCATGGTAGAAAAATAATTCTTTCTAAGAGCCAGACCTACAAAAATCAAGAAAATGAGCTACTCCATTGCCATCTCGAGGCACAAATTAAGTAGCACAGATCTCCGTTCGATCTAAAAAATGACTTTCTGCTCTCACCGACCTAGTCGTAATTTTTGTAACATTTACACAACTGTTAAACGTAACAGTACAACTACTAACTTACGGCATATTGGCCACGGCCTCTAATTAACCATTTTTGCCTTGACACATTGAGCCAATTGGATTAGTGGATTTTATTCTTAAACCTCCCATTGTTATCACAATATTAGTCATCTCTTACAGTGATGTATTCAATTGAGATTTTAATAGACTTTTGGTTACTTTTATTGACTAAAAAAGTTTAGGGTATTCAATTAAAACTTTTAGAGGGTTTCTAAAAGTAAGGTGTATTCAATGTGAACTTTTATAGATTTTTAAAAAGTCTCTAAAAGTTTTGATGTATTCAATTTAAACTTTTAGAGAGTTCATAAAAGTAAGGTGTATTTAATTTTTTAGTGACTTTTTGTAGATTGGTTACAAATCTTGACTTTTGTAGACTTTTTGTATAAAAATACACATAAAGAAGTTTTCAATTTCTATTCACCTCAACCCATAAACTTTTAGAGACTTTTAATTTTTGTTGGTTACATTTTTCAATAAGGACTTCATTGTTCACAAGAGGACTTTTTCTTATCAATGGTTTTTATCAACTTCTCCAATCACTCCACAACTCTTGGATTTCATTGCTTACCCATTATACTCTCATATCTATGTTGATGAAAATGGATTGATGTCATTATTAACAAAATCTCATTCTTGCATCACTATACATTTTTTATAGTTTTTTTTTTTTTTTTTTTTGACGAAGAAGTTTCGTTTATTTAGTGTATTATTATAATCTCAAAAAGTGTAGTATATATTATTATTTTGAAGAAAATAATTGTATAATTTTTTTAAAATGCAAGAAGTGCATTTTTTTATAATTTAAACTATCATTATTAAGGAAAAAATATACTTTTTTTTGCTTAAGTCAAACAAAGAAATAAAGTGCAAAATTTTTACACTAATATTTTCAATTATCTTTTCTCAAAAAAATATATTTCCAATGATCCTACCACTAAAGGATGATTTATTTACTTGTTTATTATGTTGATATTTATTTACTTATTTGTTATGCTACCACCTTGAGAGTAATTCATTAATATGTCTATATGTTTTTTTTACTAAAATACAACAATACTTTTTAAATATTAGTAATAGTTATTAAGAAAAAAAATATAATTATTTATTTTTTTATAATAAAGTGCAAAATATTTGTTTCATTTTAAAAATCACAATAATCTATTAGTATCATCAAAATCATGTTTAAAAAGTTCACAAAAGTCACTAAAAATCTTAAATGTTGATAAAAGTCATCATAACGAAATCTACATAAGAGTTTATCAAAGTCTTACAAAATCTACCAAAATCTATAAAACTTCATAAAAGTCATTCACTTATAAAAGTAATCAAAAATCTATTAAAATTTCAATTAAATACACCCCTGTTAAGCTATAAATAAGACATATTTCAACATCAATAGACAAGTACGTCTCAAAACAAAATCAGCATTTCTCAATTGAACCTTCTTTTTCATGTGCAGTTCAATGTAGAAGTAAGGTTAGAACAATGTGCAATTTGGACAGTGTTCATGTTCCAAAAGGGTTTTCACTTAGAAGACAAATGGATAACACTATTATCAGAACAATGCCTCTTTAGACAAATATTTTTTATAAAAAAAATATATATAAATTTTCCACATAAAACACACATTTTTTTTGTTTTTATTTAATTAAAAAACAAATATGTGTACTTCAAAAAAAAACATGTGGGCCATTTTTATTTTAAGATAAAAAAAAAAACACATAATTTAGTGACTTGACGCCAACTAATTGTTAAGCTGTGTTTGGTTTGTAGCTTATTTTAAAAATAATCTAGATGATAAGCTCCCAATTCAAACGCTACTCTTAGTAGCGTTTGAACCGAAAATCCGTTACGGTATTAATAAATTAATGCCCTTCCAAATTAGTAAAAATAAAATACGCAAATACTTAAACTAACCACGCGAATATTAATACATGCGATTATACCAAGATAGAGTTGGGTATTAATAAATTAATGCCCTTCCAAATTAGTAAAAATAAAATACGCAAATACTTAAACTAACCCTGCGAATATTAATACACCGATAGAGTTGGGTATTAATAAATTAATGTCCTTCCAAATTAGTAAAAACAAAATACGCAAATACTTAAACGAACCCGCAAATATTAATACCTGCGATTATACCCAGATAGAGTTGGCTAATGCGAAACCAGCATTTCAAACTCTTCTAGGCTAAACCAACAGTTATATAACACGTTATTAAAACTTGTTGAATTTAAAATTAAAATATAGTTTAGTATTGTTAATAAAAAATAGTGATTAATAATTAACTAAATATTATAAAACAAATAATTTCACTAAAATTAAAAATCATTACACATTAATTTCTTAATTATAGATAATCTTGTTAGATATTTATTACATATTAAATAAGTTTTAACAACGTCGAGTATAAAAAAAAATTTAGATGTTATAAAAATATTTTTTAAAGTGGTGGGCTATCCTACATATTTTTATTTTTATTTTTACTAATCTACTATTTTTTTAAGTTATAGAGATACTTCTATAGAAATGAAGAATATTCGCAATAATATTGTTTCTCAGTTATGGATGATGCGTTAGGTATATATATAGTTATCCAAGTCGTTTATGTTGGACTAAGTGGTTAGTCACTCACTTTCCGACCGAGATTTTGATGGAAACAAACAAGGTGAAAATGTACTAATAAACATCTAGTGTATTTCAGTTTGTGTTAAAGGATGCAAAACAACATATCAAGGGTTCTCAAGAAATACAAGTTCAAGACTCGGCATTAATGAAGAAATGAAGATGAAAGTTCAAGCCGCAATTTGTAATTTCAATGTAAGGTATACAAATTCTTTCACGCAAGCCAAATGCATTAGTCCATGCATACATCATGTTTCTTAAACCATTTTTCAAAGTTATAAAGTTTACTCCAAGTTTCAAAATGGAATTTAAAACACATAACTAGGTCTATGAGTTTAAACAATGTGAAAACTTTGTGTGAATAGTCATTTGCATATTAGAGTTCATTATAAATGTTTTCGAAAAAGAAAAACTCGTTTTTCAAAGGTATTTAAAAAGAAAACCGAAAATTTGCGAGAAAAGCCCCTAATAAGTTGTGAAACTTTGAATTTCCGTTTTCGGGGTTTGTAAAATTATCAGGACCACCCAATTAGGCTTAATGACTCATAATTAACGTGTATAACATGTTATATAAGGGTTGGTTAGGTCCCGGACGAGTTTAAGGGTCGCTAACACAAAGGGACAGAATAATTATTCGAAGTCCTTGCGAGTTAGCGCGCTAATAATATCATTAGCGCTTAAGACAGTTGTTAGCGCGCTAACTCACAAAGATATTAGCGCGCTAAGTTCGTCTCGACACCTTTTTAAAAAGCTGGAAAACACACTTTAATTTGAATTCTTGATCTATTTTGGACCCTTGGATCCCTAGAACGGTCATAAACTGTCATATTGGAATACCTAGCACTATAAAACCACCAAGAACATGGTTTTAATAAAAAGAAGAAGATACACACTCAAAAACCAAAAATCTACAAAGAAGAAATCTGATTTTTGTGTAGAAGAAAAAGGAGATCTTTGAGGTCGTTCTTTAGCTCACAAATCCAAAGACATTTGAGGCTTTCAAAGGAGTTCAAGAATCACTCCAGAGCTGATCTCTTTTGTCATTCTTTTGGTTGTAAGAAATTTCTAGATCTACAATCTTACTTGTGCTCAATCTACATATTTTTGTGTGTTTGATTTGAAAATCAGTTTGGTGTGTGTTTGAACATCTTCTCTGCGGGTTTTTGTCTTGAAATATATTTTATCAAACCCTAAGATTGATTTGAACAAAAGTGTTGCACTTAAACTTGATTCTTGCTAAACTTTTGTTCTTAGACTCGAAATCGGTTTCACACAAATATATTAAGTTTTTGAAACGATTTCAGATTTGGAATTTGCAACAACATCAGTGACATATTTGCATATTCCATTTATACTCACACTTGCATGCATAAGAGTTGTTAGGCTCTCAGGTGGCTTGCTAGTGTTTGAATTTGATACCACTTTGTATTGTAAAGTGTATCTCTGTTTTTCCAGCAAATTTATTGTATTTGAATGATTGTAAGACTTAGTGGAATCTAAGTCGAAAAGGGAAAATCCTAGTTGAGGCTAGGTGGGAAAAATCCTAGTTGAGGCTAGGTGGGAAAAATCCTAGTTGAGGCTAGGTGGGAAAAATCCTAGTTGCGGCTAGGTGGGAAAATCCTAGTTGAGGCTAGGTGGGAAGTCCTAATTGTAATTAGGCATTCTAGGCTTGTAGGCTTAGGTTGTAACACTTATTGATAATATAAGTGGGGTTTGAAATCCTAACCGGGGAGGTTAGGTAGTGGATGTAGATCGTTGGATCGAACCACTATAAATCGTGTGTCATTTTATATTTCCTCCATTTCATTTACTTGCATAGCTTATATATATACATCATAGTTGTAAATTGCGCATAAAGTTTTTAAAAGGGCAATAACTACTCGGTAACCCAATTCACCCCCCCTCTTGGGTGACCTTCAGTTTATTGTATTTTATTTACATGTGTTTATTTTTTACGAATTCTTATAAATTAATATAGAGTTATTTTCAAGTAAGCATTTATGGATACACATAGTTTAGTTTTCTAAATAATATAAATTATTTTATGATATTAATTTATATTTTGTAAATAAAATACATTAATTATATGATTATATAATTAATATATTTAATTGTGTTATATGTCCTTTATTGTCATTTTGCATTTATCGGCTAATCAATCAGTTATCATTCCAAACAGTTTTTACTTGATCACTAGAAACAGAGCCTAAGTAAGTAGCTCAATGATTTAGTATACAATATTTGTGTAAGAGGATGAGGTCCGAGTTAGGGATGCAAATGGATAGGGTAGGGGATGGGGACCTTATTTCCATACTTATACCCACTAAAAAATTATCTCGCATACACATCTGGGGATAGGGATGAATTCTCATATTCATCCTCATACCCATAGAATCCCCGTAGGTATGGAGAATCTCCTTGGGTAAAATATTTTACCCATTTTCATTCCTCATCGAGGATTTTGTGGCGATTTTTATGGAGATTTCCGCGGGGATGGGGAATCCAGTAGAAATTTTTTCCTCATTCCATTCCCCATTGGGGATTCTCAAAAAAAAAAAAAAAAAAATTGTAACAAATAAGGTGTTTAATATACATACACAACAACACAATTGTTGAAATTCCGACAAAAAAAAATCAATATATCATGCAATAAAACTCTAACTACTAAGTGCTAATACTTATAATTAAGTTTCAACAAAATCATTGGCATACGCAAAACAAAAAGTTCAAATTCAAAATATTCCATAAAGTCACTCTCTTCTAACTACCAAGTCATCAATTTTTTTTAGTACTTTTGATCCTAAAATTTTAAAATATAAATATAGTTGCAAATAATTCAAAACAAAACATATAGTTATTAATTAACAAAATAAATTAAAATTATAAATCTCATTAAGAGTTTTTTTATTATATGTATAAGTGTTTCTGAGTGAAAACTATGTAATATTATATATATTTATATATAAATATCATATGATATAGATATAAATAATAAATATCATAAAGTGTATAAATTGATATATAGAGATCCCATGGGTGAATGAGGATCCACATGGGGATTTTATGGGTATCCCCTTGGGGATATTTTATTACCCATACCAGTAGCCGTACCAGTGTGGGTGTGAGACTTTGTACCCATCCCCACACTTATCCCCATTTAAAATCCTCATACTCGTACCCATTAAAGTAATATTCCCCTACCCATTTACATTCCTAGTCCGAGTTCAGGGGTAAGTTGGTTTCTTATATAAAAGAAAAATAATAATTTAGCGACTTCACTTGTGTCTTGTCTACTTATAATAAATGAGTCCATATTGGAGATGTTGGGATAATTTTATATCGAATAAGTAAAATACAATAATAATAAGGCTTATAAGTGTAGAGCGAATGTTTCATCTGCCTTGATATTTTAGAGCCTTAATATTTTGGAGCGAGCCCTACTTTCATCTTAAAACCAATTCATAAAATAGTCACTACACTCTTATCATCATGGATTTGAGATTATATTACAAAAATTGAATGGTCGCTAAGGGCACCCCACCAATTTATGAAGGCACCCTCTTATTGAGAGCACAAATCAAATTACCAAGGGCATCCAAAAATTAGGCCCGAAATCCGAAAATACCCCTCGTGCCAAACAGAGGCACCCCACCACCCCACCACCGTCCTCTTGAGGCACCCCACCACCCCACCACCGTCTTCTTGCTTGACTTGCCCTACTTCTCGTCAACGAACCAGCTAGAAATTTTGAATCTCAGTTGTCTTCGTTCCTCTATGTCTCTCTCGTTGTGTAGGACATTTTTCGAGTTTGAAGGCTCCGAGTTTTGGTCGATTTCGTCTCCAAATTATGGCTCGATTTAAGTTTTTCGTTCACACACTCAAGTCTTGAAATCGATCGTTTGAAGGTACGTTGATAGTCTAATTAAGTTGCATTTTGTAGAGTAGTTGTTATGTTTGTGTGGCGGTGCATTTATTGGAAAGTCGTGGTTCTCGACCACACAGGCCAGAGATTTTGTTTACCATCTCGGTCAAGCATGGCCGAGACTGAGGGGAAACTTTTGGGAACTCGTGGTTCTCGACCAGACAGACCAGTATAGTTTACACAGTCTCGACAACGAATGGCCGAGAGTTATATTGTTATCTCGGTCACCACTTCACGAGAGCAACCATTAGTGTATAGTTTATGTTGTGTCGGTGTTGTACAACCGAGAGTGTAAGATAGATCTCGGTTGTACATGACCGAGACTTTTATTGTCGTCTCGGTCACCACATCACGAAAGTAAGTCGAAGTGTATAGTTTATGTCATGTCGGTCATGTACAACCGAGAACGTAGCATTTCTCTCGGTTGTCATTACCGAGACTTTTATTCCTTTCTCGGTGGATGTTGACCGAGACGTTTGCATAACTCTCGGTCCTGCGAGCCGAATCAATCGCGTCCTTAAGAAACCCTATGTTGACAAATAAAATCATCAATTTCACCATTTTTTATCCAAAAAATAGTTCCTTCAAAGCTTCATATGATTGTCAAACATTGTTACTTCGTTGTCGGATGATGTCAAGACGCAAGAATCGATACACGCTCGGCAAACATAATTGTGGCTTTAGGTTTCACTTGTGATCCAAGGTGGTGGGGTGCCCCGGTTTTGCATTGAAATGATTTGTGAGGTTTGAGTGAGTATATATGAAAGGGCAAAATAAACATTTACATTTAGATGGAAAAATGAGAAAAAATATGGGTGCCTTCATGAATTGGTGGGGTGCCCATAGCAGGCCTCAAATTGAACGGTCCACCTCTACTATTTTCGGCCTTCAGATCAGGGACACATTCCTCAAAGACAATCCTACGGTTTGAGTTCGTTATAGAAATACGAGAACTAGAGAAGTAACCAAGTCAACGTGCTGTAACGGAGCTTATATCTTTCCAGTTAAGCCCGGCAACATGCTCATTAATTACAAGCAAGTACGCCCCACAGCCGCATTAAATTAAAGGAGGAAATAAATGGAGCATCAATAATAGTAATATGATCAGGGGCACTTCCGACATTTCAAGCATAAATAATTTGTTCATTTTGTCTTAATTGGCAGATGCCACAGGTTACATATGGTCCCATAATAATCAACTCCCCCCCTGCCTAACTCTTTCATCAGCTCTCATTTCAATCTTCTATAAACTCACCAAATCTCTCTCTCTCTCTCTCTAAATTCTCTCTCTACAACTCCCTGCATTTTTCAATTTTTTTTAGTGACTTTGTGTTATGGGGGTTCAAAATTCAGTGGTGCCATTGATGTTGTTATTAGTGGTGATAGCTGTTGTGATGTTTCCAAGCGGGAACCAAAGCTGCAGAGTTTTGAGTGAGAGTCAGAGAAGTAGTCATGATGAAGAAATATCATTTTCATATCCAACAACAAGGGCTCCCTCAACATCGCCGTCAGATTCTGTAATGAACGGTGGGGATGATCCGGGGATTTTTAGAGATTCTGATCGAGGTGTTCCGGGGGGACCAAACCCACTTCACAATTGACTTTGACGTTCATCAGGTGATCAACATCAATGATCAAGTTTGAATTAATGCAGAATTGATTAATTTTAGTGTATGCATACTGTAAATGATTATTTATATAGGATGTGTACAGTTTGTGTAATCAAAGAGGAACATTATGATAGGTTTTATTGTGTTTTGTTCAGTTGTTCTCTAATTTTGATTCAATCTAGGATTATCATATACTATATGTTGATAATTTTAGGAAGTTTATATTGGTTCATGTAGATCTGAACTTGTTTACGTTGATGAATTCATTACAATATTAGGTATTTATGAACTTGGCCAATTATTAAGGCCCAAACTTGCTATGTGGATACCATGTGTCCATGTTTGGCAGCTTCGGCTAACTATCAAAATTGCAATTATTTGAAAAACTAGCTCATGAAAGAGTTTTTCTTTCTGGTGGTGTCCAAATTTTTTTCAGCGCCTCTCATATTCAAACCCTACTATGTATACAATGAGAGTTAGATAGTTGGATTTCGATTTGAGAGAAATCAACAGATTTAGTGTTAGATAGCAAAATTTCATTCATTAATAATCAGTAACTTTATCACAACGTCAGTCAGCATCAATTCTATTGTCAATAAATAAGCATTTTAAATGGTGCACAATGTATATACTACATGCATGACTATTTGATTTTGAGCTATCATAATTTAAGTCAAAGTATGATTATTTATTATAAAGATAGAAGGTGAGAGATGAGGTTAAGCAAGAGATTGGTTAAGTGTAAGTAGGACATTGACCAATGGGACAAGGACTACTGACCAACTCTAGTACTGGAGAACAGTTGAATTTGCTATGGCGCCATGAAAGGTTCATTAATAATTTAATACGGTGCATTTAGTATTCAACTCGTGACACATGGGTGTGGTTGGGCCCAGATTAGAAGTTTACCAAGATGTGTATGTATACAGTGATTCTGTCATCCTTCAAATCAGTCATGTTTTCGTGCGACTTCAGACTTGGGAAATTCTGGGTGGTTCACATAGATTTGAATACACAACGAGAAATAGTGACAATTATCATGCACAAAGTAAAAAATGCATACAGTCTCTACACTTGATAAGAAAGGCATCAGTAATAGAGTTCGTTAGTCGGGTTGTGCGATTGAGACTTGTCTAAGGTCATGTTTGGCCAGGGAGAAGTTCTCTTCTTCAAGGAGGTAGTGCATTTATTTAAGAAAGTTGCGCATTCTGAGCAAGCATGTCCTTTATATAAATTCACTTTAAATCTTCTATAAGGATTATCAATAGCTAATCAGGAAAAATTAATATTTTCAATAGCCAAACAGATCAATAAATAATTAAAAAAAAAAAACTCAACCAAACGCATATGTCTTTTTGAAAATATATTTCACAAACTTGATACAAAAAGGGCATCAAGTCCCAATCCCATTCTTTCTTTTTCTACTTTTTAAAAAAAAAAAAATAGGTTATGGATTTTGAATATTTGAGTTAGAGGGTTTTACACATAAGAACCTTTCATGCAACATTGTAAATTTGTGTTAAAAGAATTAGTATTGTACATACATATGTTTCAAGTAGATTTCACTTTATTATTTAAAAAAAATACAGTATATGAAAGAAAGACAGAAGGCAAACAAGAACATAGGTCACATAATCTCGGTGCCCACAGGATCAACTGAAAAGTGAACTGCCAATGCTTTGTGGGTAATTGGCTGGAACTTTGAGGCCCATATCTGGACATTGAAAAACAAGAAATCAGATTTAGTTAATATGGCAAACCCTAGATCATATTCGTCACAAAATAACACTGTAATACTTCAAGACAACTCTGAATCTCTGATCTTAGAACCCTAAAATTGATAAAATAAAACAAATAAACAAATAAACGTTGCCCAAAAAGTGAAAGATGAAAAAAAAAAAGAAGATATATTTCTTCATACTTGCAATATGAACTGAAACTTCCGCAAACTTCAATAACTCCAATTAACTATACACCAAGATCATGGACTATTTAATTGCTACATTCCTCATACCAAGCATGACTTGATAATGCACCATAGGAGGAGTTTGTTCAGAATATGCAGATTACTTGACAACAAGGTAAACAAACTCGACGTTATAAAGCTGTGATTGTTCGAAGGAATGTACATACATCTCTATATCTGGAATCACCGAGAAACATATTGAAAGCCTCAGCTGCAGGGTTTTATAAGAGATTAGCAACTGAAAAGTTGAATAAGTGAATTTAAGTGTATGTTATGCATAGCTAATAAAGCTTACCTGAACGGAACCGTACAACTGCAGCATGTGTGTATTCACTGTCACTAGTATTGAGATTTGAACCTGGAAATCAAATGAATTAATAAAATCAAATTCAAGAGTGGCCTCATTTAGAAAAAATAAAAAATAAAAATAAAATCAAAAAGCCCAATAGCTAGAGCAGGAGCACGCAAGGATATAAGGTATCGACTGAGTCAGATGGTAAAATTGAAGAAACATGCTACTATCACCACTTATATGAGATAATGAAGTCCTCTTATATAAACACTACATGCATAATCAGCAAAGACAAAAAAGACACAGGGCACTTACTGGTAAAGGAAATCAATATGAGGGTGATGGTTTTGCCCAACCAAAAAGATCTATAGTAAAGTGGTCTTTCCATGCAGATTAATTAGAAGGGACCATAGGCATGGACTGTACTTGGCAGTCCAATTCATTTCTTAATCAAAGGGACTAGAGGATACCTAGCTGAACTTTTCCTTTATTACTAGAACTGACCTTGAGTACACTGTACAATTAAGGAGGGAAGTTCCACTTCCAGCTTTTCAAGGTCACCCAGAGCATCGTCTATTTGTTCATGTGGTGCATTCTCAGCAATTGCAATTAAAATCATATACTCCACGCCATAGTTGAAATCCTGTATCAAAACACAATATAACCATTTTAACATCAAAAGGAAGTTAAGGAACCAATTTTTTTTTGTTTGTTTTTTTGTTAGAATAAACATCGCACGGCATACAAACACACAATCGACACAGGAATTATAGAGTTTGGCAATGTGCCTACGTCTAGGGATAACAAACATTATATTACTTCAGGAGATTACACTAAGCGAAGCCTCCAACTATCTCACTCTCAACTATCTGATCAAGACCGTACCAAATAAATGGTCTACCTTGCTTAAATAGACTAGGATATCATAGTTATACCAGGAGACTTACCATGTTGTATTAGGAGTCTACTTAATTTAATAACTGGGTTTGACTAACCCAATTAAACTAACCAAACCCATCTGAGTTAAGACCCGATCCACATCCAAGCCAACATCAACAAAATTCATGATTTGAGATAGTTAACATAATGTTTGATTAAAATAACCAATGAATAAGAGATAATGGGTTGGTATAATTTCATCCAAAAATAGGTTGGTATAATGAAATAATGCAAATGTTGAAAAGAGATTTTCTATGTACCGCAGGATTTCCATATCTATGCACAACATATAAATAAGAACTTGGCTGGATAACAACGAGCCAAGAGCATTGCTGAATATGTATATATTTTTTCATGTTAACTAGTGGACTTCTACTAGATCAGAAATTCAACCTCTCCTTTCCGAAATATTGGTAGAATATCATCTTTCACTTCAGATTCATAATCCACATTGGTTAACACCTATAAGAAAGCAGTCAACTACAAGTTTAATTAAGCTGCTGCATCCAAACCAAATTAGAAATAAAAGGCATTTGTATGCATAATTGTCAAGAAAAAAAGAAAGCAACAAAATGGAGTGTTGGTGTTTACATGTAAGGGCATACATGGCAGTACGGCATGACATGGTTCTTAAGAACTCCCAAATAGGAAGAGTTTTGGTAAAACCTTGCAACATCTTCTTTCATTTGGAATCGCATAAATACAGCGTGAGTGTACCCATCAGGATTCTGATTTTCAATTCGACCTACAGGAGTGCATTTTGCCTAAATATAAGATCCCATAAAAAACAATATACAAAGTCTTCATACAACAATAGGATTACTTTGCATCAAATTTATGAAGATCCCTCATCATGGTATCTATTCCTCTAGAGTAATTTTAAGAACCTCAAAGGTACATTTTTGAACCAAAGATTGCTGGTCCTAGTGGAAGGAACTTGGAGTCCCTCATAAATGGAGCAAAGAATGCCAGCAATGCTTCCCCTAAATGAGGTTCGATATGGCTCAACTCTGGATTAGTCAGGACTCTACTCGGTTTCCAAATATCGGTCCAAAAAAGAGAGATCTAGACGTGGGCACTTGCCACTCCACAAATATGGAATTAGGATATACAAAGGGTAATCCAAATTCTGTTGCATTTGTTCACGCCTCCTACTTCCACCCTTAAAACACCATTACAAAAAAAGTACTAGACTTGTTACAACGGAACACAAAGGGGAATGAATCATGCTGCATGGTAAACCCACGCCATTTCTCTTATTAAAATTTATCAACTACCACTAAGTACTAACCCATTACATCGCGCAAAAGTACAAACGCAATAATCTCACCTAATGTTGTTGCAATAATTCCTCTCATTTGATATTGGGAAGTATATAGATAATCAAGCATATCTTTCTCTTGTTCGTCGGACAAATCGTCCTTGCTTTCAACAAACATATGTGCTCCACTACTTTTCTGCAATGAAACAAAAACCCCACCTCACATTCACCATTTTGAAATAAAAAATATGAAACAAACAACAACAATGCCAGAATAGCATACATTTTCAGGGTCACAATTTCAAGAGACCGAAATGAACATTGAAAAAACAAAACCTTTTCCTCCTGAACTCATAGCTCTCTGAATCAATGCCAGACCCCCATCCATTAGAAACGGAACAACACAATCTCAGAGGATTCAATCGCCCAACTCGATTTCCCAAACCTTCATTCAATTCCAAGACACACAATCGAACCAAATCAAATCAAATCAACCAAACAAAACCACCAAAAATTGATCGAATCGAATGAAAGTAGAGATGAAGAAATGAATCAAACCATTGTTCAATGATCTCTCCGAAGAAGAGAAGAAGCTCGGACGCGTAGCGAAAGCTAATTGAGCAGGGGCTAGGGTTTGATGGGTGAAGAGTGCAGTGAGTGCGAGCTGCATTTTGTGCAGCGACAGAGTAATTTTTGGAAACTCTGCTTTTGAGGGATTGAATCCATCGAAGGAAGGTTGGTTTAGATCAGAGGAAGTAGGAACGGGTGGTGCCCAAAATTTGAAGCAAAACTAGATTTGAAATTACCAAAAAGGGATTCATAAGGAAAATAGTCGTCACATAGCGAGATAAATTGGCTTATAGGAGTAGTTCCCGAGTGTTACGTATGCATCGAGATTTGTATATGTCCGCATTTTAAATCATATATGCATAATTTGTATGAGCCAATCTGTGAAACACTCATTATCATTCTAGCATTTCTCTTTAAATAATTTGGCTTTATTTTAATTAAAATAAAGATTTATTAATCATGATGGAGGGGTGAGTGATTAATTGAGAAATCGCAAATTCGATTTTTCTTTTTGAAAAAAATATTGGTGGGTGAATTTATAATAGAGGATGTAATAACATAAATATGGTTTCATTTTACCGTACTAAATGAAATGCCAACTTGGCCTAGTCGTGTCGTCCACCCTTGATAAACCTCGGGATGCATGGGCACCTAAAAATTAAGGATGGCCGACTAAGCCTTATTTGGACCTTGTTCATTATGAGGTGGAGATATCTCTAACAAGATAACTTACGTGGAGTTGAGAACTAATCTTGTTTGGTTGCTCAACTTGTTTGCAAGCTATATCCCAACTTACATCTTAAAGTGAGAGATATCTCCCCACCGAGCTTGTTAGAATCGTGAATCATAAGTGAATCGTTAAAGGTTTGATTGAATCGAATTGGGATTTGGATCGACGAATCGTAAGATTCAAGATACATTACCTAATCATATAAATATTAAATTCTTTTATAATTTTTATACAGTTTAAGTTTTTTTGAAGTTATATGTTTTTAAGTTTTTAAAGAATAATGTCAGCAAATAGACTAATTTAATATCCATTACTTCTTTTACATATAGCCCCAACCTCACTACAAAATTATATTAACAAAATTTTAAATAAAACAAGTTAGCAATGAAGTAGCTAAGGACATGTCACGCATATCGATGTTTGAGAATTGTACATAACTACTAACATGTTATCAAATAAGTGAGTAGCCCAAATACCCTTACAAGTATGACCAAAAAAATGTATGGGCAGGAGATCTTATGCCACTTTTTTTTTTTAAGCATGAATCGTCTGAATTAGTGAATCGTGCAATTCACATTGCCATTTGTGATTCACATGATTCATCGTGATTCATGCAATTCATTAAGCGATTCAGGAGCATTCCGATTCGGGAGCATAGGAATCAAATCTTTTGCTAGCGATTCAAATCTGAATCGTAGGATTCAACGATCTAGATCGTGATTTTCACAACCATGCTCCCCATCACCCCCTAAGGAGTTATTTCTCATGAATTATGAACACAATTACCCATAATTAATGACCTTTTTATTACTCATCTCTCTATTATTTGAAGGTTATTTATGTTTATTTTAATTTTTTATTGTTTAAAAATTTAAAACTTTCATACAAGTTTAAAGTTGAACCAAACATGAAAATATTAACTCTAATGAAATAACTCTTAGCAAAAACGAACCAAACGAAGCTTCGGTTAGAGATGGAGTTAACTCTCGAGAGATAACTTGAAGGGGAATTGGAACTAATTTTGTTTGGTTTGCCTAACTTCCCTCCAAGTTATCTCCCAACTTACACTCAAATGTGAGAGATATCTCCTCCACCCCCTTAGAGGAGTTAACTCTCAAGAGTTTGTCAACACAATTGCCCCTCATTAATTTCATTATCTATTACCCACATGGGCAACATTCATCTTTCTTATTTGAAAAATATTTATATCAATTCTTATCTTTTTATCGTTTAAAAATTTGCAACTTCAATGTAAGTTTAAAGTTGAATCAAACATAAAAATATAATCTTTCACTGTAAGTTAACTCTAAGGAATTAACTTCGCTTATACTGTAAGTTGGTTAAAACGAAGCAAACGATGCCTTAGGTGTGTGCCCATCATCAATTCACTAATTTTAAATATTTGTTTTTAGAATTAAGTGTTAGACTTAAGTTGTTTTTATCAATACAAAATTTTGAAGTTTATAGAATTGCATGATCAAGATTTTAGTGATCTTCAATTAATTGAAATCGACTACAAACTTACATTGCCCTTGAATTTTCTAATCCATACCAATTGAAATCGACTCTTTTTTGGGTAGGAAGCCCCATCGGATTGTATCCCTTGCGACTGCGAGGGAGTACGTTTCGGAAGATTTGGATGCATATTATCATGGTGTTTGAGGACAGAGTAGTTGATGAGGGCTTATGGACATGGCTGGTGATGGGACTTTGTCAATTATGGAAGAGGAGAAATAAATTTGTGTTTCAGGGCATCCTAGATTCTGTGGAACATACAATCAATGTTACTGCAGAAAGATGTCTTGAATGGCAAAGATTGATACCAAACTCTCCTCCATATACTTTGAATTATGATCCTAAGAATGCAAGCATATTTCTTCGAGGTACTATTCTCTGTTCAGTTGCTGCGCGAGATCCCATTGGTGGTTTGCTAGGTCGCAACAGGGCTTGGTGTTTCTCGCTGGATTTCATTTTGTTGAGTATGCGCCGAACGTCGATTGGGCCAAATTACTATCTATAAAGCAAGCTCTCGCGACGATTGTGGAAGGTCATGAGAATTTGGCCATCCTCTCAAACTCTCTTCAGCCCTTGCAGCTAATTGATGAAGGTTCCCTTGTTTCTACTAGCGAAGGATATTCGATAGAGTGGTTGACGTTTAAGAAACCCAAGTTTCCATCATGTCCCCCGTGCTTATAACACTGTGGCTCACTTATTTAGCTAGAAAAGGTTTGAATTCTTGTAATTCAGTCTTGTGGACCGACTTGATGCCTAAAGAGATTGGCACTATTTTACAAAAGTGTATTCAATTGAGATTTTAACGAATTTTTAGTTACTTTTAATTATTAAAAAAATTTAGGTGTATTTAATTAAAATTTTTAGAGAGTTTATAAAAGTAAGGTGTATTTAATGTGAACTTTTATAGACTTTTTAAAAGTCTATAAAAGTTTTGAGGTATTCAATTTAAACTTTTAGAAAGTTTATAAAAGTAAGGTGTATTTAATTTTTTAGTGACTTTTGTGGTTTAGTTACAAATCTCGACTTTTATAGACTTTTTGTATAAAAATATACATAAAAAAATCTTCAACTTCTCCTCACCACAACCCAGAAATTTTTAGAGATTTGTAATTTTTGTTGGTTTTTTTATTCAATAAGGACTTCATTGTTCACAATGTATTTTCTTATTAATTGTTTTTATCAACTTCTCTAACCACTCCACAACTAATTGATTTCATTGCTCACTCATTATACTCTAATGTCTATGTTCATGAAAATGAAAATGATGTCGTTATTAACAAGATCTCATTCTTGCATCATTGTACATTTTTTATAAGATTTTTTTACGAAAAAGTTTCGTTTATTAATTGTATAATTATAATCTCAAAAAGTGTAATATTATTATTTTTGGAGAGATAATTGTATATATTTTTTTCAAATGCAAGAAGTGTTTTTTAAGAAATTTAAACTATCATTCTTAAGGAAAAATATAAGTTTTTTTATGTAAGTAAAAAAAAAGTGCAAAATTTTTACATAATGATCTTATTTGATCTTTTTTGCCACTAAAAGATGATTCATTTACTTATTTGTTTTGTTGATATTTATTTACTTATTTGTTATGTTACTATCTTGATAGTAATTCATTAATATGTATATATTATTTTTTTATTAAAATACAAAATATTTTTTTTAAAAATCGGTAATAGTTCTTAAGAAAAAGAAATATAAGTATTCATCTCTTTTTTTATAATCAAGTGCAAAATATTGTTTCAATATAAAAATCACAAAAAATTACTAGTATCAATCAAAATCATGTTTCAAAAGTTCAAAAAAGTCACTAAAAATCTTAAATGTTAATAAGTCATCAAAATGAAGTTTACAAAGAAGTTTATCAAAGTCATTAAAAGTTTACAAAAATCTACAAACTTCATAAAAGTCATCAACTTATAAAAGTAACAAAAAATCTATTAAAATTTCAATTGAATACACCTAGTTAATTGATTTTTTTTTTGGCTAATGCAAACCCTTGACAAAAAAAAAAAAAAAAAGAAAAGAAAGAGAGAACAAAACCTATTTCTCCTTTGTTTCAAGCTTCAATTCCCACAACCCTTCTACACGCTAAAACCATATGGTAAAGAGTAACATCAAATTCCAATTTGCAAACAACAACATTTGTAACTTCTAGTTGCTCGTCCCTTAGGAAAAAGCTTGGATAACCCACTTTAAGCACCGAGATTGGCAACCGATCTATTTGATTATCGAGCGATGAACATGCGCGTCCGTACATCTCGAGATGCATTGCAACAACCGAGTGGGTAACTCTAGCAGCTTCTCGTCTCTTAATATTCTACAAAGATTATGATAAACAAAAAAACTCTACAAACTTGTTGTAAACTAAGTTGAAACTTGCTAAGAACTAGAGAAGAAAAATAGAAGACTAAAAACTTTTACTACTACAAACTACTACTACAAAGGAGAATAGAAGAAATGAGATAGTTGGAATGAGAAGTTTTCATTCAACTTAGTGTGTTTTTACAATGAGGTTGACACCCTTTATATAGGTCATTTGGTGATGATGATAAATGTACTTTATACAATGTGTACAAGTAACACATACATCACATGTCATATAATACATTACAAGTAATTTGACAATACATGGAAGAGTTGATGTATATTAGAAAATAGTTACAAGTAACATGACAATACATAAATAAGTGGATGTACTATTAAGGGAGAAATATAAGTTACATGACTATACAATATGTTGGTGTACATGCATGATCATCCATATGGTCATCCATATTCCACAATTTTCCCCCTTGGATGACACTTGCTTAGATATTGTGCCTCGTTAAAACTTCTACTAAGAAAAACCTTGTTGGAAAAAATATAGTAAAAGAAAAAAAGTACACTATTCTCATAAATATTAAGATGGGTATAATATTGTTAAGATTGACTCATTAAAAACCTTGCTAGGAAAACTAATGGGATAAAACCATAGCTAAGAGAAAAATAATGCAATACACTAATCAATAACTCCCCCTCATGTGAACATGGGTGAAACTTGTTCAATTTCTTTACTAGTAATGTCTTTAAGTTTACCCAAGCCAATACCATATGTAAGTCTTTTGAATGTCGTAGTTGATAAGACTTTTGTGAATATATCAGCAAGATTATCACTATATCGGATTTGCTTGACATCAATTTCACCATTCTTCTGAAGCTCATGCGCATAAAAGAATTTTGGTGAAATATGTTTTGTTTTGTCCCCTTTTATGAATCATTCACTTAATTGTGCAATATATGTTGCATTATCTTCATATAATATGATTGGAGAATATTTTATTGAAGACAATCCACATGATTCTTGAATATGTTCAATCATGTTTCTCAACCATACACATTCACGACTTGCTTCATGAATTGCAAGTACTTCAAAATGATTGGAAGTAGTAGCAACCATAGTTTGCTTTACTAACTTCCATGATACAACAGTATTACCACGATAGGTGAATACATATCCCGTTTGAGAACGGGCCTTATGGGATCATATAAAAATTCAGCATCAACATAAGCTTGGAGATTCAATTTTACCCCTCTCGAGTAAAATAAACTCATGTCACTTATTCCTCGAAGATATCGAAAAACATGTTTAACATCATTCAATGTCTTCGAGTTGGTGAAGAGTTGTATCTTGCAAGTAGGTTGACAACAAAATCAATGTCAGATCTTATACAATTTGCAAGATACATAAGTGCACTAATTGCACTTAAATATGGTACCTCCGGATCAATTAGCTCTTCATCACTTTCATGAGGTCGAAATGGATCTTTATCCACTTCAAGTGATCTGACAACCATTAGAGAGCTAAATGGATGTGCCTTGTCCATATAAAATCTTTTTAATATTTTTCAATATAATTTGATTGATGACTCCACTTGAAAAATGTTCAATTTGCAAACCAAGACAAAGTCTTGTTTTTCCAAGTTCTTTCATCTCGAATTCCTTTTTCAAGTATTCAGATGTTCTAACGATGTCGTCGTGGTTTCCTACTATATTTAAATCATCAACATATACAACAATAATCACAAATCCTGTTTATGATCTTTTAATGAAGACACGTGGGCAAAGCGGATTATTTACATATCATTCTTTCAGTAAATAATCAATAAGACGTTTGTACCACATTCGTCCGAATTATTTCAATATGTACAAAAACCTTTGTAATTTTATAGAATGTATGTTATGAGATTTTGATTTTATTTATTTTATTTCTTATGGAATATATATAAATATATATATATATATATTATATATATATATATATATCTCATTATCTATGGATCCGTACAAATATGCTGTAACGACATCCATTAAATGCATATCAAGCCCTTCGGAAACTGCAAGACTTATCAAGAACCGAAATGTAATTGCATCTATAACATGAGAATATGTTTCTCATAATCGATGTCGGGTCTTTGTGAAAAACCTTAAGCTACAAGTCTTGCTTTGTACCTTGTAATTTCATTTTTTTTCGTTTATCTTTCGTACAAATATCCATTTATATCTAACAGGTTTTATGCCATCTGGCGTTTGAACAATCGATCCAAAAACCTCTCGTTTCCTTAACGAGTTTAGCTCTGCTTGGATAGCCTCTTGCCATTTTTGCCAATAAGATCTTTTTCGACATTCATCCACTGATCGTGGTTCTGGATCATCATCATTTTCACATATTTCAAAAGACATATTGAAAGCAAATATATCATCAGGAACAATTTTATCTCGATCTCAAATCTTATCAGAGTTTAAATAATTTATTGAGATCTCATTATTTTCATCTTTTTCCTTTTTTTTCTAGAGGCAGTTGTTCCTCTTCAAAATCAACTTGTTCTGACAAATCTTTATCAAAGGATTCTTGTGTTTTCTTATGAGTATTTTGATTTGTATTTATTTTTACTCTCATTTTCCTCTTTCGAGGAATTGTATCCTTTGAACCAACTGATCTTCCACGCTTTAAGCGTTACGTTGGTTCTTATGCATTTTGTTGCACAGAGACATCAATTCTCGCATGAGCATTTACAGTTGGAATATGTGATTTTGTCACTTGTTTTACATCATTAAATGCATCGGGTAATTGATTTGTGATTTGTTGCAAATGAATGAGCTTTTGAACTTCAAGTTCACATTGATTTGTGCGTGGATCATAATGTGATAAAGTTGATGCATTCCAAGCAATTTCGCGCCATTCTTTTTGAATTGATTTCTTATCTCCCCCTAATGGTGAGAAAATTGTTTCATAAAAGTGATAATCAACAAAACGTGTAGTAAACAAATCATCTGTTAAGGGCTCAATGTATTTTATAATGGACGATGAGTTAAATCTAACATAAATCCAAAGTTTTTGTTGTGGACCCATCTTAGTTCTATTGGGAGGTGGTATATGAACATACATTGCACAACAAAAAATTCTCAAGTGTGAAATATTTGGTTGTTGATCTAAAATGAGTTGTATGAGGGAATGTTCATGGCATGCAATAGGCATATAACGAATGATATATGCTGCATGAAGGATTGCATGTCCCCAAAGTGAAGTTGATAACTTGGTTCTCATGATTAAAGGTCTGCAATTAATTGAATGCGTTTGATCAGAGATTTTGCCAAACCATTTTGGGTATGCACGTGTGGAACAAGATGTTCAATGATAATTCTTATAGACATGCAATAATTTTTAAATGCTTGAGATTGAAATTCCCGGCATTATCAATACGGATTGTCTTGATTAGGTTGTCAGGGAATTATGCTCTTAACTTAATGATTTGTGCTAAAAGTCTAGCAAATACAATATTGCAGGTCGAAAATAAACAAACATGTGACCACCTAGTTGATGCATCTATCAAAACTATGAAATATCTAAATGGTCCACAGTGAGGATGAATAAGTCCACATATGTCTCCCTGAATGCGTTCTAAGAAAATTGGGGATTCCACAACAATTTTACTTGAGGATGGTTTAACTATCAATTTACCTTGAGAAAAACTAGCACAATTATAATCACCAGCTGAAAATATTTTGTGACTCCTTAAAGGATGTCCATGCGAATTATTAATTATTCTTCACATCATTGATGATCCTGGATGACCAAGCCGGTCATGCCATAAAATGAATGTCTTTGAATCATTAATTTTCTTATTTAAGACGACATTCGTTTCGACATGCCTTATATGAGTAAAATATAATCCAGAGGATAAAGCAGAGAATTTTTCTAACACTTCTTTTTTCCCATTTGAAACCAATGTGACATAGAGAAATTCTCTATTATTTTCATTTATTGTTTCAATGTGATATCCATTTTGTCGAATATCTTTAAAGCTGGCAAATTTCTTCTGAATTTTTCAATTGTCAACATGAATTGTTGTTCCCCCAAACAACATAATATTTGCTCTTCCAAAGCCATTAATCAAATTGGAGATGCCAGATATTGTTTGAACATTAGCCTCAGCTAAGTTCAAATTGGATAAATATTCTATGTTTTTAAGGATTGTGTGTGTTATAGCACAATCAACAAGACATATATCCCTCTTATTTGATTCATGATTTGAACACATGATTTGTTGATCCATCTAGACAAATAATGTTTGACAAATTAGAAAAAAGAGTCATATTTCATTCATAATAAGAAACTAGTATATATAACTGAGAAACATAACAAAAACTAGTACATAGAATTATTGAAAATCGTTACATATGTATGAAGGCCAGGACACCCCGAAGAACAACATATCGACCCAGCAGAGCCCCTGGCACCCAAGGCAGTGGGAACTTTCTAAGGCCTCCCACCATCCACGTCCCCCCCTCACGTGAGCTTTCTAAGGCCTCAAGCGAGGCGTGGTTTTTCCCCTCCCACGACTCGAACTTGGGTCCTGGAGGCTTAAGATCTCAAATTTCACGTGTCGTGTACCATTTGGCCATAATGGCCACGAGAGGGGGGACATGGATGGTGGGAGGCCTTAGAAAGCTCCCATTGCCTTGTGGGTGTCAGGGGCTCTGCTAGGTCGATACGTCATTCTCCGGGGTGCCCTGGGCCTTCACAATATGATCATTAGAAATATCGAGATTAGTGTTTGGATCATCATGAAAATTCGGGATATCCATATAATTGATGTCCGATGAGCCATGTCAGGGCCTGAAAAATTTGACCTGTGTCACGTGCTAGGTTAGGGTCGTATGTGGGATCCACTCGTCGAAATACGTATGTCCGAATATCCAATTTGAGATTATAATGCAAATTGTTGAATTGTTTTACGAGTTGGTACACGCGAGAAATTTGTTGAGCCGAAACACGAACGGGGACACGCCTCGAGTCGCGTGCTAATGTGAAACCGACGTAGCGGCTTAATGTGGCTATAGTGGCTTTATGTGATTTTAATGTGTACATTGAATACGTCTCGTGATGCGTGTAGCGCGAGTATTGAGATTGTGAAATGAGGCGGGTTGGTGCCTCGAGATGTGCGTTGCTCAATTTTTAAGGAAAGTAATTGACTAATATATTTTTGATGTGCCTCGAGTTCCGCTCCGCACGAATCTTGAGGACACAATTGGATAAGAGCAAAAGAGAGAAAGTGATCGAGAGAGTGAAAAGAGAGAGAGAGAGATAGAAAGAAAGAAAGAAAGAGAGAGATGGTGAGGTGAGAGAGAGAGAGATATGGAACCCAAAAGAGAGAGCAAAAGATTGGAGAAGAGAGGAGATCAGAGGTCGCGAATGGTGACCAGCAGGCGGACTGCGGAGAGGTACACCGTCGCGCTCCAGTGACGGCTAGCAGTGGCGACGCGTGAGGTGGTGCGGCTGTGGAGACGACACACCAGCAGGAGCGACTCTGACTGCGAGCGCGAGGACGATGACGAGTCGACAACGCAAAGGATCGGTAGCGGAGCGGCTCCGGCGAGCTGGACGCGGACCAGCAACATGGCTGCGGCTACTTGGAAGCTGCGGTGACGCAGAAATGGGTCGGCGGGGGATCGGCTGCAGCGGCTGCAGCGCAACGCCGGCAGCGAAGCGACTCTGACGGCGACGCGGTTCGACAGTGGCAGCGACGTCGGGCGGTGGCGCGACAGATACGCCGGCAACAGCGGTGGCGCGACAGCTACGCCGGCAGCAGCAAGGTGACGGCGGTGGCGTGGTTTCGACATCGGCGGGGTGAACGGCGCGGTGACGCGTTGTTGGATCGATCGCTCCTCGACGAGGGGTGCAATTCGACGAATTTTGACGACGCGATGGAGGTGAGGTGTACTTCACCTAATTTTAGTTGTGATTTGCATTATTTAAGTAACTTAAATGGTATAAATGGACACCAATGACTTATAATGATATAGTCAGGTGTCGGATGCGCATATCGAGACGCGAGCCAGACGTTTTGAGGACGATTCGCGATTTCTCGAGGTAAGTAAACCAGTAAGGAACTGTACAGTAATTTCATTGCCTTGATATTGTTGTTCATTGCTTTGATATTGTTATTCATTGCTAGGATATTATCCTTGAAAATGCTATTGCGTGGAGTGGTCCATTGGCTATTGTTCACTGTTTTATGATAGCTTCCTTTCACTCTTGTCGATTACTGTTTTGTGATAGCTATCTTTGAAATTGTTGTCGGTTGAGTGGTCCATTGACAAGTGAGTCATGATTACTGTTATCTGCGATATGAGAGGGTTAGGGCTGGGAGGCAGGGGTCTCGTCCTAAACCCGAGGTCTTTCCTGGTCGTCCGTTGATATCTCCCAATTGAGTGTACGTTGGAGGCTCTTATCCGGGTCCGTGGATGTTTCATAGTCGCACAGGCTAGTGTTGGGAGGCAGGTGTCTCGTCCTAGATCCGGGTCTGCGAATGCCTCATAGTCACAAGGGTTAGGGCTGGGAGGCTGGGGTCTCGTCCTAAACCCGAGTCTGCTGGGATTTTGCCGCGACTCAATGACCTTTGGTCGGGACTCCTTGTTATTTGGCCTCACTATTCGATTGATTTGTTTACGGCCTTTTATATTCATGCGTTACTTGTTCATTTCTTCCTACTTGCATGAATTCTACTGTTCTGGTTATTTTGAAATGATGTATATGTCATACTGACTTTACTTACCTGGGCTCGTCATTTTGGGTTTGACTGAGTGCAGATCTGCGGTCTAGCAAAAGGAAAAGCTCCATAGCTAGGTGTATTTTTGTGTATCTTGTATTTAATCTCCTCTGATGATAACATATTTATTGGGTTTCACAATTAGGTTGCCTAACTCTTTTCAATTACTGTTGAGTTATTGAACTAATTGATTCCTCTAAATTATAAAAACTTGAAAAATATTAATAACTCAACTTAGAGTTATGAATGTCCTTAAAATGATGGATCGGAAGGCCGACTAGGTCCGCGTTGGCCTCGCGAGACTGGGTCGGGGGTCCACGTGGGCTTAGGCCAGGCGGGGCGCAGTTTATGGAAAATTGGGGCCGTCACAGTTGGTATCAGAGCCGAAGTTTTAAATACTCGACTCTTGATTTAAATCATAAGCAATGGAAACGCAAACCAGCGAAAGTTAGAACTTAGAGTGGAACCCTATGATCCTGACTGAAGTCTTCATTGGGAAGTGAGGAGAGTTGGAGAAATTACAATTTGAACTATATGTGATATATGATGTGTTGTATTATATTATTATCGATAGATATACGATATTCACTCTTGTGTATCGCGTAAGACGCGATGAGTAAAAAATGAGCTTTTGGTATTCTTTAGTGGAAGGCTCATTCGGAGAGGTTTGGTAAGGGCAGTTGAACCACTTTGTTCTGTTTCAAATGGAATCAGTTAGTGATTGATGTTTCATTTGCCTGTTTGATTTCATTTTTAGTTAATCAACAGCTCATTGTGAAAAAAAAAGAATTTCGTTAGTTCAATTGATAAATTGAGATAAATAGCATTGCTGGTTTGGTGAAGCCAATGGAAAATGAAACAATCCAGTTTGAGTAAAATTAGATAATTAGGACTTTTAAGGTTTTTGATTTGAAACTTTGGTATTACAAATGGTATGGTTTCCAATTGAAACTTAAAATGCCATATAGGACTCAAACAAACTTGTGAATTGGTTTTCAAGCCATTTAGAGGAATTTTGATCTTATTTAGGACTCAAAAGAGTTCATTAAATTCATTTCAAGTTGTTTAGTTATTACTGAAATTGAGGATTTCTTATAGTATTAAGACTTGAAATGGAAGTTTGAGTCTCTAAATGATTTTAAATTGGTAATATGGAGACAATTGAATAACCTTGAGTCTACTTGGGACTTGAAATCAATGTTTAGGAACTTAGAGAGCTTTTGGAGTTTTAAAATGCTAGAACACCGATTGGATTTGTGAGAATGGGATCGGAAATGAAAAAGTAAAGTTTAAATAAATAAATAAATAAATAAAAGAAACAAAGATTTGTGAGACAAGCAGACTCTAAGGGAGCAGAGTGTTGAGATGACTTGAGAGCTAACGAGTACATCATGTACGGACTCCTTAGCTTTGACGAAAGCTTTGGAGCAGCAGTGTTGAAGCAGAAGCCCAAGTAACTCCACT
Organism: Stephania yunnanensis; assembly: GCA_039657365.1. Taxonomy (NCBI): domain Eukaryota; kingdom Viridiplantae; phylum Streptophyta; class Magnoliopsida; order Ranunculales; family Menispermaceae; genus Stephania; species Stephania yunnanensis. The sequence continues at coordinate 56,056,432 of CM077584.1, forward strand.
TTAGTGACACTATGCATTTATAGTTTCAGGGTTGGTGAAGTCGACCACCACCTTTAGGGACTTATAAACTAATTAAGTGTTACAAGCTGAGGTAGAGTCTGCGAATCGTTCTAAAAGTTAGTGGCCACCAAAGTATAAATCCTATGAGATTGTATATCATTCTACAATTTGATCAGATACATTATGTAACGGCCCGAAAATTTGACTTGTGCCACTAAACAATCCATCGATGAGTGATACCCAATAACAAGGAGTCCCTACCAAAAGTCGTTGAGTCGCGGTACAAGCCCAGCAAACTCGGGTTTAGGACGAGACCCCTGCCTCCCAGCCCTAACCCATGCGACTATGAGACATCCATAGACCCGGATAGTATCGACAGACTACTATGAACCATCCATGGACCCGGATAATATCGACGGACGACCATGAAAGACCTCGGGTTTAGGACGAGGCCCTTGCCTCTTGTCCTAACCCTCTCATATCGCAGATAAACAGTAACCATGACTCACTTGCCAATGGTCTCACTCAATCGACAACAATTCCACAGATAGTTATTATCACAAAATAGTGAACAACAATAAAGTGATCACATAACAGTAAACAACCACAACCAATGGAGAGAAACGAAATACTGTATAAATCCCTAACTGGTTTACTTACTTCGAGAAATCGCGAATCTCAAAATGTCTCGCTCGCGTCTCGATTTACGCACCCGACACCTGACTCGTAAGTCCCTGGTGTCCATTTAACCATTTGAAGGCTGACTAGACGCTCGTTGATCTTGCGAGACTGGCTCGGGGGTCCACGTGAGCTTAGGCCGGACGGGGCCCAATTTGTGGAAATTGGGGCCGTCACATGTTACTTAACATACTAAAAAGAATTTTCGTGCAAATTAGTGCATGTTGAAAAAAAAGTGCGTTTAAAGTTGCTAAGAAAAGAGTAATACTTGATCCTATATGGTATATTTGTGGTGTTGTAATATACTATATACGATATCGGTAACTATGCCCTGATTCGACGATTCGTGGCTATGGAAAATGCGATTATGTTTCGGACTGGGTCTAGAAATGATCGTGGGGCTACAGGTTTGCGTTTTACGAGTGTGGATGAGCTGCATACATCGCATTGCATGCATCGCACTACCAACAACTGCAGGAGATTTTTCGATTGTTAAGGGCACATGTTACACCGTCATCGTCTATGTCAGCAGCGCTAGTTATTCAGGCTGAGCGTGTTTTTACCGTTAACAACCCACCTGAAAAACTTCCAGTTCAGGCAAGACCTGCAGTGACCGAGGTGACACGTGTTCAGGTCGAGATAATACTTCTTATACCTGAGACGCCGGCTGAGGATACGCCGAGCACACCGATTGATACGGGTGTTAGGGCTACAGCGGAGGCGAGGCAGGCTCGTGAGTTTCGGAGGCATCATCCGGAGAAGTTCCACGGGGGTACTAACCTCAAGGCTGCGGAAGGGTATATGAGGAACCACGAGAAGATACATGATGTATTGGCCACACTAGCTCATATGTAGCCAAATATCTCATTAATTTCGTTGTTCGACGAGGTCGATGTATGGTGGGTACTACGGAGGTGTCGATGGGGAACAGTCTGTACCTGAATAGTAATGAGTTTCAGACCATTTGACAAAGGACCAGAGAGTCAGTTGCAGTACATGGATTGGTATATATGCGTGATGAAGTATGGTGGGGGTACGGTTGACACAGACCTGATCATGCTTACTACTTTGTACACGGTCTACAGGAGGCCTATGAGAAGGCTATGGCTAGTGAGAGCGTGCGAGCACGCGCACCGGAGTACCAATCGCATTCTCGACATCGTCACATTCAGTGCGAGGGTCTGAAGATGATAAGAGGAATACGAGAGTTAGACGGTCGTGGCAGAGAGAGATCAACCTCAGCGCGTATTGCGTTTCCATCATATGCGGCGTATATGAGGCCAGTGGTAGATGGTCCAGCGCAGAATTACGCTAGTGCATTACAGCAGCCAACACCGTCAGATCCTTAGCATAAGTACCATCAGAGGGTGGATGGTAGAAACAGTGGCCAGAGACAGGGTAAGAGATCCAGTCGAGTGCACAGACAGGGACAACGATCTAGTCATGCACAGGGACAAGGACATGGACATGTTCCAGTTGGATCGGGATTTCAACGTACCTGTATGGGCGTGTGGATAGCCAAGTACAGCAGAGCCATGAACATATTCATGTTATTGCCACGTCAGGTCCGACTTCTATCCATCGTAACCGATAAAAGGAACAAGTTGGGTTGAGACCCATTTGAACAGAGAGATTGACGCACAGTCAAAGAAATTTATTTACATTCTCACGGACAAACGACGGATATGAGTATGTTAGTGACGGTGGATCATGAGACTCATGTTCATTTATAGTCCAATATATATCGCGAGGATGTTGCCCTGACATATATTGATGGGAGGAGGCCTATGACGTGTTCTTTGCTTGGAGATCTCAGAGGAACCCAACTCGTCAAGGAGGAGCCCAGCTTGTCGCGGAGGAGCCCAGCCCTACAGAGTAAGATGGGGGTATGGCCTTAGGCGAGTATGGCCTTGGGCAGGTATGGCCTTGGGCGGGTATGACCATGGGTCTTCATTGAATTGCGTCATTTTTTAGGACGAAATTCTAATTCGTTGGGAAGACTGTAACGACCTGAAAAATTTGACCTGTGCCACGTGCCAGGTCAGGTTCGTATGTGGGATCCACTCGTCGAAATACGTATGTCCGAATATCCAATTTGAGATTATAATGCAAATTGTTGAACTGTTTTATGAGTTGGTACACGCGAGAAATTTGTTGAGCCGAAACACGAACGGGGACGTCCTCGAGTCGCGTGCTGATGTGAGACCGACGTAGCGGCTTAATGTGGCTATAATGGCTTTATGTGATTTTAATGTGTACATTAGATACGCCTTGTAATGCGTGTAGAGCGAGTATTAAGATTATGAAATGAGGTGGGTTGGTGCCTCGAGATGTGCACTGCTCAATTTTTAAGGGAATTAATTGACTAATATATTTTTGATGTGCCTCGAGTTCCGCTCCACACGAATCTCGAGGACACAATTGGATAAGAGCAAAAGAGAGAAAGTGATCGAGAGAGTGAAAGAAGAGAGAGAAAGATGGTGAGGTGAGAGAGATAGAGGGATATGGAACCCAAGAGAGAGAGAGCAAGAGATCGGAGAAGAGAGGAAATCGGAGGCCGCGAACGGTGACCAGCAGGCGGACGACGGAGAGGGACGCCGTCGCGCTCTAGTGACGGCCAGCAGTGGCGACGCGTGCGGTGGTGCGGCTGTGGAGACGACGCACCAGCAGGAACGATGCGACCTGCGAGCGCCGAGGATGAAGGCGAGTCGGCAACGCAGAGGATCGACAGCGGAGCGGCTCCGGCGAGCGAACGCGGACTAGCAGCACGGCCGCGACTACTTGGAAGCCGCGGCGATGCAGAAACGGGTCGGCCGTGCAGGCGCAGCGCAACGCAGGCAACGACGCGACTCCGACGCGCGCGAAGCAAGCGGTGGCGCGACAACTACGCCGGCAGTAGCGGTGGCGCGACAGCTACGCTGGCAGGGCGAGGTGACGACGGTGGCGCGGTTTTGACGGTGGCGGAGTGAACAGCGCGGTGGCGCGTTGTTGGATCGATCGCTCCTCGACGAGGGGTGCGATTTGATGAATTTTGACGACGCGATGGAGGTGAGGTGTACTTCACCTAATTTTAGTTGCTATTTGCATTATTTAAGTAACTGAAATGGTATAAATGGACACCGAAGACTTATAATGCTATAGTCAGGTGTCAGATGGGCATATCGAGACGCGAGCCAGACGTTTTGAGGACGATTCGCGATTTCTCGAGGTAAGTAAACCAGTGAGGAACTGTACAGTAATTTCATTGTCTTGATATTGTTGTTCATTGCTTTGATATTGTTATTCATTGCTTGGATATTATCCTTGAAAGTGCTATTGCGTGGAGTGGTCCATTGGCTATTGTTCACTATTTTGTGATAGCTTCCTTTCACTCTTGTCGATTACTGCTTTGTGATAGCTATCTTTGAAATTGTTGTCGGTTGAGTGGTCCATTGATAAATGAGTTATGATTACTGTTATCTGCGATATGAGAGGGTTAGGGCTGGGAGGCAGGGGTCTCGTCCTAAACCCGAGGTCTTTCCTGGTCGTCCGTTGATATCTCCCAATTGAGTGTACGTTGGGGGCTCTTATCCGGGTCCGTGGATGTTCCGTAGTCGCACGGGTTAGGGCTGGGAGGCAGGTGTCTCGTCCTAGATCCGAGTTTGTGAATGTCTCATAGTCGCAAGGGTTAGGGATGGGAGGCCGGGGTCTCGTCCTAAACCCGAGTCTGCTGGGCTTTTGCCGCGACTCAACGAACTTTGGTCGGGACTCCTTGTTATTTGGCCTCACTCATCGATTGATTTGTTTACGGTCTTTTATATTCACGCGTTACTTGTTCATTTCTTCCTACTTGCATGAATTCGACTGTTCTGGTTATTTTGAAATTCTGTATATGTCCTAATGGCTTTACTTACCTGTGCTCGTCATTTTGGGTTGACTGAGTGCAGATCTGCGGTCTAGCAAAAGGAAAGGCTCCATAGCTAGGTGAACTTTTGTATATCTTGTATTTAATCTCCTCTGATGATAACATATTTATTGGGTTCCACAATTAGGTTGCCTGACTCTTTTCAATTACTGTTGAGTTATTGAACTAATTGCTTCCGCTAAATTATAAAAACTTGAAAAATATTAATAACTCAACTTAAAGTTATGAATGTCCTTAAAATGATGGATCGGAAGGCTAACTAGGTCCACGTTGGCTTGCGAGACTAGGTCGGGGGTCCACGTGGGCTTAGGCCGGCCGAGACCCAGTTTGTGGAAAATTGGGACCGTCGCAAGCCATCTCCGATAATGAAGTTCATCTCAACTGTTTTGTCTTTCTCCTTTAAGGAGGCTTGATAAAGATCAATAAAATGCTTAGGCGTGTGACATACATGAACCTAGTGGCCTTTTAGACCACACCTATGACATGGTTGGTCATGATTACGAACATACCCATTTTTAGAAGTATTTTTCCCCTTATTTTGAACAACATCATTCTTATTCCATTTATTTTGGAACTTATTGCCACGAAATTTAGAATATGGCTTTACCACGATCTTTGCTGATTGATCCTTTCTCATTTTCACGTCCGTGGTTTTTCTTTCATTGACCATTTTTATGGTCATTATAGGATGATGCATTTGCCTCATTAATTGAGGCGGAACCAGTTGGACGGGAGTTGTGGTTCTTCAATAGAAGCTCATTATTTTGTTCAGCTACCATGATATAAGAAATTAATTATGAGTACTTTTTAAATTGACGCGCTCGATATTGTTGTTGCAACAACAGATTCGAGGCATGAAAAGTATTGAATGTTTTTTTTCATCATTGCCTCATCAGATATATTTTCTCCACAAAGCCTCAAATGAGAGGTAATATTAAACATGGTGGAGTTATACTCACTGATTGTTTTGAAATCTCGCAGCCTAAGATTCAGCTAGTCGTTTTGAACTTTTAGAAATATCACCATATTTTGGTGATCATATCGCTCTTTCAAGCTTAACCACAAGGTGAAAAGATTTTTTATAGTGAGATACTCACTTTTCAGGCCTTCATGGAGATGATGACGAATGAATATCAATGTTTTCGCACGGTCTTGGATTGATGTTTCATTTTCTTTTATAATAGTTTCTCTTAAGTATTTAGCTTGGATATGTATCTCGACATTCAATTGCTATGACAAATAATTATTTCCAATGATATCAAGAGCAACAAATTCAAGTTTTTGAAGGTTTGCCATAGTCTGAAAATATGTCAAGAAATTGAGTAAATAGTTTTTCTCTTTTATATAAAATATATAATATACGATTAAATATATGTTCACAACTTGATTATTAATATGCAAAATGTACTACTTGTATGAGTTGGTGAGACAACCTCCAGGTTGGGTGACGAAATGAAGTCTACTTAAAACCATGCATCCTTGAACGGGATAACCCGTCTCCCTTTAATGTTTAGCTTTACCGGGGACGAGGCTTACCCACTATCAATCAAAACTCATAACATTATTTGCAATATAAAAAATCAAGAATAAAACATAATTAATCGTTTGTAGTATAGCGAGAAAACTAGTTATGTCACATATTAACTTTTGTTTTCTGATGTAGAAGATCGTACAAGACGCAATTACAAAGCATACTTTCGTAATCGGTGACGTTATAATGCATAATATATGAATAAAATATGTATATAGAAGTAATGCATGTAATAAAATGAAGCAACCATGATAATATGAAAATAAATTGAACTTATTTAAATAACAAAAGTTATATCTTCCTAGCTTTGTCTCCTTAACAAGTCTTCTTGAACTTCAAGGTCTTTTTAATGTTAGAGCAAGCTCGTGCTGATAACGTGTTGTAAACTAAGTTGGAACTTGCTAAGAACAAGAGAAGGAAAATAGAAGACTAATAACTTCTACTACTACAAATGAGAAGAGAAGAAATGAGATAGTTGGAATGAGAAGTTTTCATTCAACTTGGTGTGTTTTTATAATGAGGTTGACACCCTTTATATATGCCATTTGGTGATAATGATAAATGTACTTTATACAATGTGTACAAGTAACACATACACTCTATGTCATACAACACATTACAAGTAATTTGACAATACATGAAAGAGTTGGTGTACATTGAAAATAATTACAAGTAACATGACAATACATAGACAAGTGAAGGTACTATTAAGTGAAAAATACAAGTTACATGACTACACAATATGTTGGTGTACATACATGGCATCCATATTCCATAACAAAATTAACTAATTTTCTAAAAAAATAGGATGCTACATTAACCCATTTGGCCACCGGGTTAGGGGTACCGATCGAGTAGAAACCACACAATGCATTTCGAGATACGAGTCGCGCTCACACTCTTAAGTGGTTGCACGTGCCTGTAACTAAACACTAAACGCTCAAAGTGGGTCAACCCCTAATTTTTCAAAAAAGAGCTAATTATGTTAAAAAAAAGGATAACGAAACCCCGCATTTAGAGCACGTGTATGGTGTCCGTATCTATTGTTCCGAATCGTGTCACGGAGCGAGGTGAACACTATGACCATCGGCCACACTTGTTTTTTAGTCGTCACTCTTCACATCACGCCCCCTTCTACTTCAACAACGTTCACCTGTTTTTCCTGACTTGCAATAGAGATTGCAGAGTTGATCTCAGAAACTCATCTTCATCTTCAACTCTTCTCCATTTCGATCACTAGTCCTCGCCTTCTTCAGCTGAAATAGCAATCGCAAACTCTCTCGGAAGATGTAATCTGCGACTTCTTCGGTTCGGTATCTCAGCATATTCTAGGCATTTAAGCCAGATTTGGTTCAGATTGAGTTGTTCATCGGATTTTGTTTCTCTCGAGAAGATCGTCTGTGGAGATAAGTTGATGGAGAGAGTCGGAGACTCGGATCGTTGAGGAGCGTAGTGGTTTCGCCGGCGATCGGTGCCGGAGAGCTTGAACTGCCGGAGTGGTTTCCCAACTGACGGCGGTGGGGGTGGCGGAGCGACGGAGAAAGTGAGGCGAAAGGTAGTTTTTGTGTTGAATTTGTTTCAGATCTTCGGATTTTAGGGTTTCGTATGTGGAAATGATTGATCGTTGTGTTAGGCCAACTAACTCTATCAATTGTTTCGTTCAAATTTTTTGTCGTTGTTGTTTTTAGAGTAATTGAGATGTCCGACAAGTGTTGAATGCTTATCTGTTGTTCATCCCTTGTTGCAATGCTTCTGTGTTTGTTTTCTTAGTGAAAGGAAAGCTTAGGTATCATGTTGGTTGAAGAAATGAAGTTGCTTTGCTTTTCTTTTTTTGTTTTGGATTTAAATTTGATCTTTTTCCTCGTATACGACACGATCTCGATTGCATATTGGCGACGAAACTGATCACCTTTGCGAAATATGGCTACAGTTTCTCTGCACAATTGTTGGTACTTTGTTCCTTGTTTTTTGGTGAACGGAAAAGTAAATAAGTAGTTATTGCTCCCTCGATATGGACTTGTTGAGATACTGTGCATGCCGGCGAGAGCCACCCCGAAAGTGGGAATCGCTAATGAATGACGAGATAATTCAGTGAAACAAATTATTATGTATTGCCTGGCATTTCGTTCTTGTAATGATTTTGACTCTCGAGTAATGGAGATTCGTCGTTAATGAAATACAAGACGCTATGTTATAGTAAATTATTCTGTTGCGTAGCATTTTGTTTTAGCAATGGATATATTTGTGTTGTACTTGGCGCTATTATTTATGCTTCCCTGCTTCCCCTGGCTGCAGTATTCCCTTGTTGTTTGGGCTTGATAAGCTTGTTGCTTGGTTGCTCGACTGGCCTATTATGCTTTTTGCTTGCAAACTTGCTCAGATGCCAATATGAAGCATTAGTGAAGAGCAACAAATGCATGTGAAGACAACAAGATTTGGTTTCCACATTAACGAGGAATCCCTTCAAGATTTTTCGAATCTTAGATTGTTTTTCATTTTCTTAAATTTGTTATCCTTTCCAAGGAGAAGAGGCAATTTCAGGAATTTTGACTTCAATAAATGATGCTACATATTTTCCTTTTGCACATGTAATAAGATATAAAATTTGCATGGACGTCAATTTCAAAATCAATCCACATTCCACCATGAATATATTTCTTCTTAAGTTGTTATCTTAGCAAGATACGCGACGATTGGTCTTCGACATTATTAATCAACTTAATGGTGCATCCTTGCTACTAAAAATCTTAAACTAGAACAAGCGGATGAGTGGTTTTTGTATGCAATAAAACACCTCCATGCAGTTGATAAAGAAGGATCTGAAGGGATTAATTGTATTTGAAGGGCTTATCAGTGGTCATCGTTGTCTTTTTCACAAAGATCGAAAATTCGACTTCGCCTATAACTCCGATCACTTAAAACTTTGAAGTAATTTGGAAATCTAATTCAATGCAAGGAACTTTCGCAATTTTTTTGAGGTCATTTTCGCAAAATTTTGATAAGAAATAAATCCATCTAAGTGCTAGCAATACTCTAGTTTTTTCAAGACACATTAAAGAAGCATGTTGTTATAATATTTCTTGTCCTTTCTCTCTCTCTCTCTCTCTAAACTTGATATAAAGTTTTTAAGTTCAACTTCAACAATTTTAATCCTTTTTTTATAATAATTCATTTTTGTTCTTTTGGGCAGTAAGTAGGATTATCTTTTGAAAAAAAAAACATCATTTGTAATTTTTTTCCACATGGAAGTTGGCTTTAAAAGTTCCGAATCATATCTTTCTTTCCTTATTCGGTATGAAGATTTGTGAAATTCCATTTGCATGTATTTTTGAAATTCGGTGTTTGAAAAAAATTTATTAGGGGAGGCTCGAAGAAGTTTGGGGAATTTTAGTATCATGTTTTTTTGTTTTTCTTTTCTTTAAAGCCTTTTGTCATCTCTTTTAAGATTGTACTAGTTTTAGAGTCACTTTTAAATTTTAATCACATACTAGTTTGAAATAGTTATTTAAAGATATATTCCCGTGCCCTGTTGGATCCATGAAACATCTTTATGACAAGTTATTATTCCAATATACTAATTTATATGTGTATTTAAAACTAAGATTGCCTATTTTTCTTTGAAAATTGGACCAAAAATTTGTTTTCTCTTTCCCATTTTGTTATCACGTTTATGAATTGGATCATTAGATTGACAGGCTACATCTTGCACCTTGCTACCTTCCTTGTGCCTATAGAAGATGGTAGAGTGCTTTATGGTGATTAACTTCAGTGTGATGAAATCTGAATGTTGTATGGGATTGATAAGGTTTAGTGAACTTTATGAAATATAAATGTGCTGATATAAATGTAGGGAACATTAATAACCATTTAGTAATAATTGCTCCCAGGGGGTTGGCGGCATGGTAAGAATTGGGTTCAACACTCCAAAGGTGTGGGGTTCGATTCCTTGCCTCCCCCTTGTTCCCTCTAATTTCTTCATTAGGTCCCCTGGGACGGGGGCAACTAAGGACCTTCGAGGGACTAGTCGAGTCCACCATCAGTCCGGTGTCAGCGGCGGTGGCTCGGATACCCTCGACTGCAAAAAAAATCTTTTAAGTAATAATTTGGTGCAACTATTGTACAAAGTCGTAAGATCGTAGCAAAATAGTAAAAAAAAAGGCCTTACTTTCTAGTTGTGAGCTCACTGAAAGGCTTATGTTTTGGACTTCTTCCGTACATTCGTTAGTTGTCGTGTCACTTGGTATGAGGCAAAACATTTAAAGATGTTACATATATGAAAAGATTCAGTTGGTTACTAGCTTCTTAAATTTTAAGCTAAGCTATGATGGAGAATCTTTGGTATTATAGATTAATACTTACAAAAGTAAACTTTGAAAAAAAAAGAGAAAGGAACATAAATAGAAGGGTTGTGGAATTGTGGAATTGTGAGGTTATCAAATATGTTATATTGAGGTTCTACTTTGTGATCAGAATCGGAATTGTAATGAGAATTTATAGAACAAGCAAGGAACCACAAAGAACAACTTGTTAGATCTCGAGAGGTCTATCCCCTCCTAAATATCAAAACAAAGGATTCCTAAAAAACAAATCAAATCATCACTACTTTCCTCCTGTTTAATATATACCTTACCTTATGGAGGCCTACTTATGCTATTTTTTCTTATCATTTTTTTTAAAGAGGCCAACTTATACTACTCAAGCTTGAACACGAGGAGACTTGAATCCTCACACACTACCAAAAAAAGATACCAGGATACCAGATAAGGCTACGATGACTTTCCTCTTTAATCTTGGAGGTTTTCACCATGTTCTTCACTTTTTTATTTTTATTTTTATTAAAAAGCTAAGCATAATTTATATTGAGATTGGGGAATAGTAGTGGAGTGCTAAAGTTTAAGATTGAATTAGGATTACAACAAACATTGCTTACCTTTATGGATGAGATTGGCATTCTGCTCGTTATTCTTACTCAGTGCTGTTGGTGTTAATTGGTCATCGCTGTGTGATTTTATTCTTGTTCACTTCACTAGGGCTTATGGCTTTCTATAATAGTTAAAAAAAGAAACTAATAAACACTTGGGTGTAAACTAATGCCTTTTTTGGTTATCATGATTTAATATTAGAAGATATGTAATCTTTTCCCACTTCTTTATGCTTGCCTTCAATGAATACGTGACTGTTTTTAAAATAATCTTTGACAGATTTAAGATTGATTCATTTTGACATATATACTACATTTATGCTGGTGTCGCAGTAATTGGGGGTTCAGGGAACAGCAAGTGTATTAATCCATTTTCTGTGCAATAGGATGGTAATAGATATTTAAAATATATTTGAAGATTCTGAACTAATGACAGACCATTATTCTATTTAGTATTTGCAAATTAAAAATAAAAAATATTGCTGGTTGTATTTGATTGAGATTTTTTATAAAAATTTAGTGTATGAGATATTATTTTGATTAATTTCAACGATGTGGCTTGTATGTGAGTTACCGGATTTGACAATTAATTGATGGGGAGTTGTTGCATGTTAATGATTTTAATAATGAATCACCATGTCAAATTTGTACGCCAAGGCATCAAAGGCGATGACTTGGAGATATCTAATTTTGAGTATATACATAGAGACACACACACACACACATGTTACCCGCCTTATTATAACTAGGCAATTCATGTGCAGATTATTTATGCCTTGATAATTGTGTAGATTGTGAAGAACATTTCTCTAATGGCTATTAGAAATAATGCCTTACCTTAAAGCAGCATAGTACTATTCTCTTGAAGTACAACCAACTGAAAGTATGTTTAATTTTTTTTTTTTGACTTAGAAAAGTATGCATAGTGTTTTGTTTTAGTTTAATTCTGTTTTCTGCTTTCTTGTCTGTATGACGCCATATCATCTGGTTACAGCCATTAATCTCGGTTCTCTTTGTTGTGGAGGTTTGTGGTATGATGTAGCATATGTATGTTGTAATTAAAAACCATTTCAAGAGAACCCAAAAAAAGGAAAGAAAACCATTTCAGTGTTAAGGAAATTGAGATAATGTCTTAAACATAAGAATGAATGTGTCTTAATAAGCATTTTGAGAATTATGTTTTGTATTGCTTGATTGTCGACCTACTCATGTCTATCTCTTGTGGATTGTAGTAGTAGAAAACGCTTTGTGTCTGATACGGTACATCAATTCCACTCCAAGGAAATCATCCTTGTCATAAGGAAATGAAGAGCAATCAAAAATCTCAAGTGGACAAGATCATTGGTCTTCACTCCAGGGACAATAATGAAGTAGTAAGTTTGAACCTGATCTCGTGACAATAAAAAAAAAGTTGTATCTGTTCACTTACTTGATGTGTCATTTTCTGTCCCTTTTATTGTATGTATGATTTTTTTTTTTGGCCATTCCTATTAACATATATGTTGGGTGTATGTAGGATTCTCCGGACTGCTTACCCGATGGATGGAAAGTGGAATTCAAATATCGAAAATCTGGTCCTAAAGAGGGTGGAAAGTACAAGGTATACTATATGCGATTTGACACTTTTGATTCCTAATGACCAGAGTTGATTAAGGACAAAAGTCTAAGAAAGATTATTTAGTGGTTGAGAAAGCTGATTAGTTTAACAAGTAAACGATTCACAATACAACAAAAACAACAACAAGCTTAGCTCTTGTGATAGTCTTAACAAGTAAATTAAACATGTCACAATGAATTATGGATATTTATGCCTTGTGATATCATCCGTATAGCCTATTTATCTCCAAGTTTTAGCTTTCATTTCTTTGTCAAAACTAGATAACTAATGAGGTCGTACAATTAAACTACAAAATAATGTATGCATTTATTCCTTTTGATTTTATTGATTTTGAACTAGAAAAAATAATAAGAGTTGCAGATAAACTCCATCGAAAATCTTGACAAGTTTATTTATTTTTTTTTTTTTTTTGGAGAAGGATACTATGTATTTTACTTATAAATAATAATAGTTACAATAAACAACAAAGGTATCTCTCCCAAAACCTTTTAACGCGGAAAATCTTGGCAAGTTATGCGTATCTTTATGAGTCACGATCTTTATGTAGCAACAAGTTTGGCTTGGAACGGCATCACATTCACATATGTCAATTGAACAACGCTATACTGAAAGAGGAAAATTGCAATATAGTGGAACAGAATTTTGACAAATGACGTTATGAGGGTTGTTTTGGAAGCTGTAGATTTCTTGAGTCGTGTTGGTGGGAGGATTCTTAATTTGGCCTTGCTTATAATGATTTCATTTTATTACATACTTTGCTGTGGCATGAGCGTTTTGGTTTTCATCCATTGTTTTTTATGCATCGTACAACTGCTTAAAATTTATGTGAAGAAGGGCCATCTAGAACAGCTTGATTCAATCAAGTTTTGATTATTTAGGATTCGACTTATGCCCTTTTGTAATACCATGAAGTGGAAATCTTCTCTTGTGATCCTGCTGATTGATGCAGTTAATTTCGGTGCTCGATGTGTGTACTGGCTAAAAATTGGTCTGAAGTGGTCAAACGGTGATCTGTTTCCAATGCCTTGGGTGGTGTAATCTGATCCCTGCTCAATGGTCTTCCAACTTTATAACCTACCTAGTTGCGAATCTTGCGATAGGACAATATTTAAGTATCGTTGTACATGCTTGTTAAGATGCTTATCTATCTGTAGAAATAATGCTTAGGATTTATTCTTGTCATCATTTGACACTGTTTACATGATTGATCTATTAATTGTATTCCTATCTTGGCTGGAAAATTGTGTACAATTTTTTGTGTATAAAAAAAGCTAAAAGTTAACATGCTACTTTGCCTTTAAAATGTATACCACAGGGTAGGCTAGTTACATCTTAACCAGTATTTTCTGCTTGAATTGTTGGTTTTTGTTGTAGTTCAGCTTTGTGATCAGATATCAGGAGTTCCATGTTGCTTTCTTTATTGTTATTAAGGTATTTGGAATGGTTGAACTATGGTCTACTACTTGGTTCGTGATGCATAAAAGGTTTATGGTATATTTTTTGTCGAAATGGAATTATATTCGAAACTCAGATTTGTGTAGATTTTCTCCCTGTTTTCATTTTATATTTTGAGAGATTATTGTTGATACTATTCTCTCTTTCACTGGTCGGTAGGCATGGGGTATAAACTCTTTTCTAACACGTACTCCAAATGCTTACTAGATATTTATATGTATGAACAAGGTAGAGTTACAGGGTATAGACTCTTTTCTAACACTTACTCCAAATGCTTACTAGATATTTATATGTATGAACAAGGTAGAGTTACGTATAAGAAAAAAAAGCTTTGGAAATAATGGAGAACCAAATGCTTTGATGCACAGAGTCTCTCAGATCTGCTAAGAAATTGGCAGAGCTTTTTGTGATGAATATGTTTGATTTCTGATGTAATTGTTTTGTGTTTTTTGCATCAACATACTAGTTGATGAATTGTGTAGAACCAGGTAGCTCAATGAGAGAAGCTTTTTGTGATGAATATGCATTGGAGATATCTAATTTTGAATATATATATATTGAAACTAAAGATGGAGTGAATAGGAAATTAGAACTCTAGAGAAATACATTAGAATCTAAAGGCTTTAAGTTGAGTAGGACGAAAACCGAATATATGCACTGTGAGTTTAGAAACACTAGACATCGAGATGACGGAGTGGTAAAATTAAGGGAAATAGAAGTTCTTAAGGTAAACCACTTTAGATACCTAGGATCAATCATACAAAATGATGGTAACATTGAGAACGATGTCACACATAGAATTCAAGTTGGATGGAAAAAATGGCGGAGTGCAACAGGGGTGATTTGTGATCGAAATGTTCCTACTAAGTTAAAAGAAAAATTTTATAGGACCGCAATTAGGTCAGCTATACTCTATGGAAGTGAATGTTGGGCGGTAAGGCAACAACAATTACATAAAATTAACGTAGCAGAAATGAGGATGCTTAAGTGGATGTGTGGTAAAACTCATAAAGATAGAATAAGAAATATAGAAATTCAAAGACAAGTAGGAGTAGCACCAATTGATACAAAGATTAGGGAAGGGCGGTTGCGATGGTTTGGTCACCTGCAAAGACGGCCTACAAATGCTCCAACTAGAAAACTTGACTCAATAGAAACTGTATAAATTCGACGAGGTAGGGGCATACCAAAATTAACATGGGATGCATTAATTAGGAGAGATTGGAATGGTTTGCAAAGCTCACCATCAATTGCACTTAATCGAGCACAATGAAAAAGTTTGATCCATGTAGCCGACCCCAGTTAATTTGGGACTGAGGCTATGTTGTTGTTGTTGTTGTTGTTGTGTGTATATATAGACACACACTAGTTGTTGACTGTGTATTGTTATTTGTATGCATGATATTTAATGAGAGAAGCTTCTAGATCAATTGATAAGACATTCAAAAGAATTAAAACTTGAGACAGTTCTTAAAGCTTTAATATTCCCCCAAACTAGTTTGTTAAAGATGCTAATCTCCCATTTGGATAGTGTTATGTTGACCCAGTAATGGGATGCAAGTTCTATTCCATGAAGGATGTGGTGCGTTACCTGAATACCAAAATAGTAAGCAATCATTCAGAGCTTTCGTCAGATTCCAAATTGCTAAACGACTGTCCTTCGGAGCATACATCAAGTTCCAAAATGCTAAGCAACTGTCCTTCAGAGCTTACGTCAAGTTCCACTGATGTAAATTCCAAGGACAATGTGAGCTTCACTCTATTTTCTTGTTGCAGTCTCTTTCTTTATTTGTTTACTAGTTCACTTTGGCTTTGTTCAGGTATATATTAGTGATGTCGTTTTAATATGGATTAATATGTAATATGTTATGGTTCAGGGGAAAGATTCTGTTGATGATTTACCACCTGGTTGGGTGAAGGAGGTGAAGGTTAGGAAGATTGGAGGTCGAAAAGATCCGGTAATTGCTCTTGTTTACTTCTCTAAATGATTTGTTGCTGCTGTGCTGAATTCATCTTCTTGGAATGCAAGAGTTTTGCCTTAGCAAACTATAATGTCAAATGCTCTCCTTTTTTTTATATATATTTTTATAAGGTTTATCCACTTGTTTTCATGGGCAACAGTCATCAGAATTTAACTTGTATAATCCTCCACAAGTATCCATTTTTAACTCAATAATTCATTCAGATGATTAATTTATTCAAGCTGTCATTGCTACAGTACTACAGTCATCCTGAATCTGAGTATATATTCCGCTCAAAGATGGATGTTCTCCGCTTTGTTGAATTTGGTACGATTGGAAGGCTTGCATTTAAGCGGAAGAAAGAAGACATTGACAATGTGAAAGTGGAGGAATGCACTTCTGTGAGTGAATTTCGTCTGCTTGTCAAATATGGTGTATTTTTCTTTTCTACATTCAAGTTTCCTGATTGAATGTTCCCACACAGCCATTATGCCTTTATTAGTTCAGCTTTCATTGCTTTTGCCAATTTAGCATACTTTGGTCTCAGTTTTTGGTTTTCTATTTGTTCTTGTTTTGATGATGAGTTTTTTTTATTCCTTTCTGTTAATGGCACAGCCACCAGGTGGAGCTAAAAGACAGAAACTGAGCGCCAGGGCAAGAGGCCGACGCCTTTTTACAGAGGATGGCTCAGGTGTTGGTGGTTCTGAGAATGCACAGGTTTTGGAACCCAATGTTCCCGAAGCAGACACACCTCCCTCTCACAATGCTTTAGATCTGGGCAAGAATGTACAAATCTCGGAACCAGTTGTGGCCAAAGGAGGCGTGCCTCCCTCTAATGATGCTTCTGAGCTGGGTAAAACTCTAAACTTGTTTAACTCATTTTAGCATTGGTTTCCTTTGCTGCTTGCAGTTTTATTTATTCATGTGCTTTGCCACAACGATCATGGAAACTTCTACAAATTTACTAGATCCTCTTTCGTATTGAACAATAGAAATTGTAGAGAACTGTTCACTTTCCGAACTTTAGGGAATGTTGAGAAGTAATTGTTTGGTGGAATTACTGAATTGCATCTTGGCAAATCTAAAAGCCGTTCTTCCATTCCATGCACATTCTACATTAACTTTCTCCTTTCATAAAGCCATCTTCTTCTTTTGAATAACACTGGGGAACAACTTGTAAAGGAAAATATTACGACGATTGTTCTAACCATATTTCGATTTAGTGCTCCTGACTTGAGCTTGGGCTGTATGGTACAGGTGGGGATTGTGCTAACTTGAATGGCTTTATCTCACTGGAGCATAAAGACCCTGAGGAAAAGCAAAGAAAGATTGATTGTGCTGAAAGCAAAGCTGAGTTGGATGGGTCACTGGATAATGGAGTTGAAAAGTGTTCGGGAAGAAAGACTCCGCATCTCAAACGTAAAAATAATGAGAAGGCCCTAACTACTCCTCGTCGGTCTTCAGAACGGCTAGCAGCCATTCGTGATAGGCAGCCACCAAACGAAGGGCAGTCACAAAAATTGGGAGCCAGTAACCAGGTTGGTCCAAGGGTAGCTGTTCAATCAGTATCCCGTAAAGCTGATCAAACCATTGGCTCCGCAAAAGGCCGCAAGGCTCGTCAATCAAAGGCTTCCTGTAAGCTAACATCAGCAACAAAAGCGGACGTGACGTCTGTGATGTCCAAAATTGTTAGTGACAGTGGAAACGTTCAGGAGCTGAACAATCCTCTTGGAGTGGAAGAACAATCAAATATTTGTGAAAATGGGCAGTTTCCAAGGCTAGTGCCAACAAATGAGTTTGGAAGACTAGATGGTATTCAGGTGGCTTGTGGGGTTGAAGGAGAAAGGGCCGACGGGAAGCCTGAATCCCCGCTCATCTCCCCCTTCGGGGATTCATGGCCAGATCCATGCCTTGAATTTGCATTCAAGACTCTTACTGGTGCAATCCCTGTGGAGGAAAGCTTGGTCATCGAAGATTACTTGAAAGTGCAGCTCAACTCTAATAATCAGAAGCCAGGAGAATTAAAACAGCCTGCCTTTTTTGCGGACAGGATTTGCGACAACCGGGTGAATCCTTCAGATGTACCAGACATGAACTGGAACCCTGCCTTTTCGACATCCAACAACGAACCCAAACTAAATTATGGTAACAACATATTTCAATGGGACGGCGAGAGGAAGAAATGATGCCGAAAAAGGTACATCAACTAAAGCATCTAATTGCTAATGTGGTCTCCTATACATAATGCTTGCTTTCAAGTTCATCAAACCCTAGGTCTTTTTGTCGTAATTAAGCTTCAATTTCATGTAGCATTTTGAGTTTCTTTTCCGTTTTAGTTCGTCGTCGGGCAGCACTTTCTGCTTTTGTAGTAGGGGTGAAGGTTGCTTGTTGATTGTTGAGGCTATGATGAGCAAATCCTCTTCACCCACAAAAGGGGCCTTGTATTTTCGCGAAAAGCGCCCTTTAATAGTCTGTTCTGTTCTTTCAGTTTCATAAACATGAAAAGTGTTAGTTGAGTTTGCTGCCTTAGGATCAGAACACAGGAATGTACTAGACATGTATCAGTAGTTTCATGGGTTAATGTCACATTTATAAGAAACAGGTAATCCCAGATCCATATTGAGCTTGAAAGTTGAAATATTTAGCGAGATGTTTTTGTAACAGACAAACACAAGAGATTACTTTCGCTCCCAGCTAGTCACACTGCTGGCGAACATCTCTAATAGGATGATTCCTTCCATCCGCCGTAGCTCACTTCTGGCTCTTGGAATTCACGGTCACAATCACTCTGCAATGCCGACGACAATGACATCAGCAAATACACTTGTTTAGTTATTTGGGTGAAGAACTAGTTATTGATTGTTTGCAAAAATTCCAGGTGAGCAACCTTTGAGAGCAAAACTTTGGAGGGTACTTACATCAGGAGTGAACTTCAGACCAATGCGTATTTCACCACAAAATTCCTGTTCCTTGACCACATTGTAAGAAGTTGGTGGCAGGTCTCCTGCCATAAACAGTGGTTCCAGAGGAATGCTACAACAATCATCCACCCAAATAGAAACATTAGTCTCCTCTGTGCGTTCAGTGACGACACAAATGTAAATGTGGAATGCGGGTGAGGGTGAGGGTTACCATATCACATGTTTTTACATTCGCAATAGTATAAGGTTAGTTATAAGACCAAGATCAATGATGCGTAGGATACAAAAAATTCAGGATGATGAACAAATACCTTGCTTCCCCCACAAAATCATCTGCAGTGCCGCTGTCGCTGTCCAGAATTTTGAGAGAGAGTTCAGAAATTCCTTCCGAGAGATTGAACAAGAAGGTCTCGTTCCACTCCGGTTCAGATCCTTTGCCTGCAGAAATCTCACATGCCTATCAATTTTGTGAAACTATCTAAAACCAGATAGTTTTCCTAAAATGAAGGAACAGTGAAACTGAGAATAGTTTCTGATGTGATTTCAGTTATTTAGAAAGAATAACCTACATGGGAGCTATTCATAGCTCTCATCAGAGATCATACTTACATCACTCTTGCACCTTGCACCCTTTGACACCCAACTAATCTCTAACAACCATCCTAACAAGAGTCAAGACCTAACAGTCCAACAAATCTGTAGGAACTATCTAACAGATCATAACTGTCAACTAATACAATAGAATTTGAATTGAATCTTAATTTCCAACTAACTGCTCTCCAACTCACTTCGCAACAAAGGCAAAATCCCAAATTAGTTGTTACATGGATCAAACCGTTCCATTGCGTTCGATTTAATGCTTTACTCACACCACATACATTCACAAAATTTATGAATTATGATAACTTTTGATGATGGTTAACGTTCTCAAATCCTAAGATTAACACTGGGTCCTGAAGCAAGACGGATTCTCATATGGTTTCGTTGATTTGGCTGCAATGGCTAGTCGAATATTATCCTATATAATGTTCTAAAAGAAAATTAAAATAGGTGCAAAGGATATTTATGTCTTCTGCTCATTTGTGGTAACATTCTTCTCTAATGTAAAAATAAAAAAAACTCACTGAAATATAAGTCTGAATTCTTTTCTTGTCTTTCCTCTAGTCCACGATAAGTTTCGTGCATGGCTGTGTATGCGTCTCAACTTTTACGCTAGTTCACTACTTGGAAGACCAGAAGTGATACCCCACAGCAGCTAATCCTAGATTTATATAGAGTCATTGTGGCAAAGATTTGGCAACGTCAAAGTCCTGAATTGACAAGCTCTCCCAGTGACATTCCCTTTATGGAGAGTAAACAATGGACCACATACACAGCGATTATAGTGACCAGTTGTGGGGGTTCCACTTCAATCATTTGGATGTGCGTGAATCACACATCCTGAGGTACATCGCACGCACATCAGAATGCGATGTGCGTTCTTATGTACGCTTAGCAGCGCCCAAAGATATAAAGTGCCTCAGGTGAGTATGGTCTTTATGTCTTGAACCAATAAATACATCTTAGGATGTAGACCTGGTTCAAGAGGAGTGGCCATGTTTCAATCTTCCTTGAGCTCGACTCATGACGAAGGAATTTGAAGATTTCTCCTTCATGAGCGGCGACGAAAATTAAAATGGAAGTATAAATTTGCCAAAACAATTACGCATTCTCGTCAAAAGACTAATTCTTTCAAAATCAATAGCTCAAGAAGTGCACCTGAGGCGACGCTGCTCTTCTGCTCTTGGGTCCTGCAAGTGAGTATAACATAAGGATCCATGTTACCTGCATCACAAACAGCCAAACAAATTGTATTTCAACATATATAGAGGAACGATCATAATAACATGCATGGATCCCAAATTAGTTGTTGTCGGCTACATGATCAAAACTCTACTATTGTACTTGATTGAGTGCAATTAAGCTTTTTTTTTTTTTTTGAAGAATTGGACACACTCTTCCTAGATGTTGTTAATTTTTCATGTTGAGCTCAACCGCACACGTGGTTGCGAGCCCATGGATCGATCTCCGACAGTATTGATAGTCCCAACTTAACCATCTTTGACTCATAAGTGCAGAATTTTAACTCAAAAGAACTCGGCTATGTTTGGGGAGGTGTCAGTAACTAATGATGTGAGACTATATTTCCGTCCACACATCTACGGGGATCTAAACAAGCTCACTAAAACATATACTATCCTCTCCTAAAATGAAAGGTTCAACATGAAAACAAGTGATTGAAAATCAGATTTTGAGAAGTTTGCAAACAAAAGTAGAGATCTGATCAATTGCATCAAACAAAACGTTAGATCCGTATTCCGAGATGTGTACCAAAACTCAGTGATCGCTTTGATCAATCAAACATCCACAAATTATGACGATCCGATGATTAAAAATCAAACAGATTGCGAGAAGGATTCATTTACTTACAAAGGAAATCCGTGTTCTCGAGGCCTTTGGCTCCGACGAGAAGCACTTCCAGGGTTCCTTGAGGCATCTTCCTTGCCAGAATCGAGCGAGCGAGCGAGCGAGCGACAAGAGGAATCCAAGATTTCGCACTTTTTGGCCTTTTCGCCCCTCTCTCTCTCTCTCTCTCTCTCTCTCTCTCGATTGACACTGCGATCTCGGAAAGACCTGTATATTTCTAGGCTTTAATGTGTCATAATTAGCTCACACGGTATTTTCCAAGAATCATAGATGCAATAGCGACATTCTCTCGATTAAATGATCCATTAATACATTGTTTGACAAAAAAAAAAAAAAGAAATAAAATAAAATGATCCATTAATACATTTATAAAAAAAAGTCAAATTGGTTAAAATATATTTACCTTTTCCAACTTTCATTATTGAATACTAACATTTTGAAATTTATTATTATATCTTCACTTTTGTAGATTGTTAAATTTGTATCCTAATTACATTTTAACTTCAAATTTGACTCTGTGACACTTAAATAATAAATTTAAATCTTAAAATTAATAATTATTTTGATAATTATAGGTGATGAGGTGATTTTTAAACTCATAATTAAGGTTTCATCTATTCAAATTTAAGTTAAAATGTAATTAGGATACAAATTTAACAATCTACAAAAGTGAGGATATAATAACAAATCTCAAAAGGTTAGTGATGATATAGTATAACACCGTTGTGCCTCAAGATACGCATTACTTAGATCAGAAAGAATAAACTTGTCATATTGATAAATATAACAACTCATCACTGGCAACCTAGATAATTTACAAAAGTTTTTGAGTTGAGATACATTTCTAAATCAATAAGGAAAGAGAAAGTCTTAGAAGAGTTGAAATTTGAGATATGCTGTCATCTCAAATTTGAGATACGTTCTTATCCCACATAAATAAATAGGGAAATCGGCTCAAGGTATGAGGTATGTACGAAATTATGAAAAAAAAGGTCTCCTTTCGAGATTTTACTGACTTTAGCGTTGGATTGTTTTTCCCAGAGGCCCCCACTTCGAGATTTGTTCTGTAGAATTCGATAAAAAGTGGTCCTATTACAAGGTCGTGATTCGTGTTTACGATATCAAGGTTCGAGGTTTTGTTTCTACAACGTTTTTGATGCTAGAAGAAGGGTTGCTTTAAAAAAAGTGAGTGTTCGACATAGAACAATCATTTTTTTTGAAGGCTGAGTGTGGGACTTAAAACACTCGTCCTTTTAAAAAAAGTCGAGTGTTCGACATAGAACATATATGCGTCTCCATATTCTATGATAGTCACTACTTGGAACACTCGTAATAATGAGGCGAGAAATCCATCCCATAGTTGGTCGGGACCAGCCACAGAAAATCAACAATCACACAACACACCTCCTACACAAAAATCACAGTCTAGAAAAGAAGCCTATAATACCTTTGACATGGGAGAGAATGATTTTAAGGAGGAGTTAGAGAGACGAATAATTGAAAGAGGTAAAGATAAGGTCCGAGACCAAGCAGGGGAGTTAGAAGAATTGACCAAGCTAAGGAAGCAAATAAGCAGGTTACAAGAGCAAGTAAAAATTTTGAGTGGAGCAGATCGCAACTTACCTCAGAGAGCAACTTCTGCTGGCTCTTCTAGATTTAGTCATAATATACATGATCATGGTGAAAGGATAAAGAGGCAAGTGGAGCGATAGGTGTTGGAATGACTTGACCCTCGTCCTTATGCTAATACAGATTTGGATATTTTAAAGTCGATCCGCCTCCATTTGTTCAAGACATTTTTCATGAACCATTACCGAAATGATTTAAGATGCCAACTATTGATAAATATGATGATATATGAGATCCTAGAGAACACATTTCGAATTTTAATGTTGTGTTGCTCTTACATGGAATATTTGATGCGGTAAAATGTAAAGCTTTTCCTCGAACCTTGAAAGGTCCAAAGCATAATTGGTGTAAATAACTTGTTCCTGCCTTTGTTCATTCGTTTGACCAATTAAATGAGATGTTTTTCAACCAATTCATAGGTGGCAAAACTCATGCTAGGACTTCTACTTCTCTAATGGCATCATACAAATATATGATGAAACATTTAGAGACTACTTGAAGAGATTCACAAAGGAGGCTATAAAAGTACATAATTAGGATCAGTCTATTGCCTAGGTGGCCCTTACTAATGAGACGACCAATGAACACCTCAAGGTTTCTTAAGCCAAGAACCTACTTACCACAATGGCCGAGCTACAAAGGAAGGTAGGAAAGTATATGGTGGTTGAAAAATCATACAACCAGAGAAAGATAAAAAAAGATGATATAAAGGACAACATGAATCGTGATTCCAATAAGAAACCAAGGTATCGAATCATGGAATTGCACCGAAATGCTAATAGGTTTTCAACTTTACCCCTTTGAACCAGTCAAGGGGACAAATCTTATTGGAGATTGAGACTAAGTGTGAAGTCCGAGAATTTTGTAAACTTAATTTGGTGACTAATTAAGTATTTTCAGACTTTATTTAGAGTTTAAGTATTTAAGGTGGGACCCACGCATTATGGACCAGAGATCATAAGATATATTTAATTTTTGTATCTTGTGTGCTTAGTTTGTGTATTATATAATATTTGTTGCGAAGTCGAGGTTTGTTGAGGTGTATCCTCCATTTTTCATACTCGGAGTTGTAAGCGCGTGTCTAAAGGGCATGAGTGAAAATAAAATGACTAGTTCCTTGAAAACTAGTAAATCAAGTGTCAAATATCACGTGAGATGTTTTCTCAATTTACGTGTAAGTTGGAATCGGTGGTAGTGTAAAATGAGAATGAAATTGGTGCAAGTCCTTGCCTCGAGTTTCATATCAGTTGGCGATGGTCAAGGTTGAGATTGAGTCTAAATTGGTGTATGTTTGGCTAAGTATGACAAGACAATTGGTTCGTATAATTTTGGCATATCGTGGACAAAGTAAAGATTTTGGGTGGCGTGACCAAAATCACTGTCATGGATGTTTTATGGAGTTGAACTAGTTTTTCAAGAGTTTGACTCAATTTGGTGAAAAATCGGATTGAAAACGAGTGCCGAAAGTTAAAGCATGTCAAAATATAAATTTTGAGAATTAATAAATAAAAAAAATTAAACTACTGACAAGCAGCTGAGGGTTTATATATATATAAGGAAAAAAAAAAAAATGAAATGAATAGTTTCATTTCATTTATCAAGAGAACGTTCTCCTCTAAACCCTCTCAATTTGAGTTTACGCTTTGCGACCTCTCGACGTATGATTTTCGCACATTTTCTTTCCGTAAAATGATAGAGCATCATGAGATGGTCAATTCGAGCTAAGTCTTCGCGGCGAAAGCAAAGGTATTCGACTCACAATTTGGTAAAATATTCAATTCAGAGCATTTTCCTCAATTCAATTTAAATTCTTGTGATTTCTCGATTTATTTTGTGGGGTTTTAATAGAAATTGGTATGGATTGTTGTAAATTGGTATATTGAATTGATTTGCGCTAATTCGGAATAAATCCCACAAATGTAGGTTAAAGTTTTGATGAATTGAACTAATGCGATTAAGTTGATAACCATTTTGGAGATGCTTTATAGTTGATATTGAATTACATTAGGTTTCGGATTGAATTGATTATTGGTTTTGATCTAATTTGACTCCACGAGGTGTGAAAATATTTTGATCTTGGTATTGAGTGATTTTGTGGTGTTTGTTGTCGAGTTTTGAGGATTTAATTGCGAAGATATTGATTTGGTCATTTTAAAATAAATAAAGTTTGCCTAGTTGAAAGCCATATTGAAAAACTCATAACTTATTCGTCGATGATCCGATTTAAGTAAAACCAGCTCGAAAATGCACAGTAGTTCATTTGAGCTTATATTTTATTGATATTGTATTGTGTCTTTTTAGAATTCCCACCCATCTATGAGTGTTCGAGGGCCAAGTCAGTCATAAGAGTGTCTCTGATTGGAGTGGCTACAAGCTTGCAACCGAGGTTATGACCTTGAGTCACTGGAGTATTTGGTTAGAATGATATGTGTTTTATCCGGGGCATTACTGATATCCCTCATTCGCAACGGTCTAGGTACAGCAGGCGATGCCGTGACTCTATGACCCCGACCCTGTGGCACCCGCACTCGGTGGTATTGGACTGCTTGGGCACCTCTTTATTGTTTCTTTTGACACTCATTTTTTGTTGTACTTTCGTTTTTACAGTCTTATTATCATGCATTCCATATAGCTTTATTTCTATCCGCATGAGTTTTAGACTTCTTTATTTATTTTGATTTACGGTTTAGATCCTACTGGCTTTTACTTACTGACTCGACATTCTTGTGTTTGACCGAGTGCAGATCCACAACCGAGCAAGGGCAAGACACAGATACGTGGCGATTTACTATGACGATATCGGAGCGACCCTCATATACACCCTTTTGTAGGTTTTCGACTTTTTTGTATTACTTATATATGTTGTTATCACACTTATGATACTTGTTTGGGTCGAGAGATACACATAACTTGTATATCATTTTTGCTTAGTTATAACACTTGACATAAGACATACATGAATATACATGTTTATAGGGTTCCTTATTAGGTTGTCCGACTCTTTTACTTTATTGTAAGTTATATAACGTATTAATTGCTTCCGCTAACTTATAAAACTTGAAAAACACAAATAACTAAACTTAAAAATTATGAATTTATTTATATGGATGGATCGAAAAGTGACTAGGCCTGCGTTGACCTTGCGAGACTAGCTCGGGGTCCACGTGTGCTTAGGCCGGGCGGGGCTTAGTTTGTGGGAAACTGGGGTCGTCACAATATATATATAGGGGTGGGCAAACCGCGGTTTGGTTTGGAAAACCACCAAACCGCGACCAAACCGAAGGTCTACGGTTTGGTGATTTTCCAAACTGCCACCAAATCGCATATCACCAAAACCGCACCAAACCGAACCTCGGTTTGCGCGGTTTGGTCGGTTTGGTTTCGCGGTTTTCATGCACTTTATTTAAAAAAAAAAAAACAGCAAAAAAAAAAAACAAAGCAAGCCAAAAAAAAAAAACAGCAAGCCAAAAAAAAAACAAGCAAGAACAAAAAAAAAAACCCAATTAACACTTCAAATCAATTCCAAGCTTTGATGAATTAACAAACATTGTCAATAATCCTCATTTAATCAATAACCATTAACCAATCATTCATCAAAATGAACCCAATCAAAGTTAAAAATTCAAGATCATATCAAAAGTTACAACAAAAACAAATAGATTAAAAGTTTAAAACAAATAAATGCTTCAACAAGTAGGAAAATGCTTCAACAAGTAGGAAAATCTTTGGAGAGGGCGGAAGCGAGGCGTGGGCGGAGCGAGGTGGTGAGAGGTGACGAGAGTGAGTGGCGGGAGGCGGGAGGCGGAGGCCGAGATCCGAGAGAGGTGACGAGAGAGTGAGCGATGGGAGGCGGGAGGAGGAGAGAGATCCGAGAGAGGTGACGAGAGAGTGAGCGGCGAGGCCGAGAGAGTGAGCGGCGGGAGGCGGGAGGCCGAGATCCGAGAGAGGTGACGAGAGAGTGAGCACGGGAGGCGGGAGGAGGAGAGAGATCCGAGAGAGGTGACGAGAGAGTGAGCGGCGGGAGGCGGGAGGGAGGAGAGAGATCCGAGAGGTGACGAGAGAGTGAGCGGCGGGAGGCGGGAGGCCGAGATAGAGGTGACGAGAGAGTGAGCGGCGGGAGGCGGGAGGCGGGAGAGAGATCCGAGAGAGAGGTGACGAGAGTGAGCGGCGGGAGGCGGGAGGCGGGAGGGAGGAGAGGTGACGAGAGAGTGAGTGGCGGGGCGGGAGGCGGGAGGCGGGAGGCGGAGGCGGGAGGGAGGAGAGAGGTGACGAGAGAAGAAGAGAGTGAGCGGCGGGAGGGAGGGAGAGGGAGGAGAGTGAATGAGATTTTTTGTTTTTTTTTGGTTTTGTTTGAGTTTTTTAGGGTTTTTGGTGGTTATTTACCAAAATGCCCTCGGTTTGGTTAAACCGCGGTTTTCCCAAAATGAAAACCGCGATCAAACCGCGATTCTGCGGTTTGGTCGTTTTCCAAACCGCGACCAAACCGCGAGCTTTAAAAACCAGACCAAACCGTGCGGTTTGGTCGGTTTGGGCGGTTTTTCGCAAACCGCTGCCCACCCCTAATATATATATAGGTGTAAATCTTATTTAAAAAGGCAACAAAAACCCTATCTACAAATAATGTATATTCTGTATGCTTTTATGCAAAGATTATACAAAGAATATTTTAACGGTTTACACATTTGAAGTGTGTACACCATCAAATCAAAGAAACATACATACATTATAAAAATTTCAACAAAAACCATATTAGTTTAAAAACCAAGGCTTTGATACCAAACATAAAACTTTCATAAAGCAAAACATTAATTAAAGATCTTCTACAAATATGATTTCACGTCAAGATAACGAATTAAAGTAAAATACTCACAAGGAGATGTCATTGCTATATCTTTAGACTACAACAATCTTTTCACTCTTCTTAATCTGAAGTTTTTTAGGATACACTATAATGGGGTAGCTTCCCCTTTTATACGCTGGAGAGAGAGTGGGAGGGGTTACACAATTAATTAAGAGCAATTGATAATGGAAGTTATTGCTAGAGCGGTTATGCATCCATCATACCCATTCTTTTTAACTCCTCTTTCCATCAAAAAAGAGGAGTCATCATTTTTAACCTTGATCAATCACCTAATGGTCATGTGACAAATAAATTATGAAACGTTAACAATGGCAACTAAACAATAACTCTGTTTGTTACAATATAAGGTAAATCTTATTATATATAATTTGCACCACCAAGGCACATTAAGAAGCTCAGCGCAGTCACCGGTCTCACAGCACCCGAATTGGCCATTGGCGCCGAATTGGCAGTTGGTTCGGCCCAGATGCAGGCAGGGCTCGTATTGTTGTCGACGTTGATGGTCTAGGTTTGGCCTTGGTTGAGTTGTTGGGCACCTGGTCATGGTAAGGCTGCTGCCATATTGTGTTTAGGGGCATTGGTTAAGAACTTGGAAAGTTGTACGTAGCACTTGTTAGTGTAAAATTAGCTGTTAAAGCCAAAGAGAGGAAGATGATGAGATTGGGAAAATTCAAACTCATTGTAGATTTGAGATTGATGTACGCAACAACGATGCACAGGGTAGTAGTTACAAAGAAAAGACATACGCTTAGCTTGGTGGAGCAAAAGTTGTACACGGTAGTAGTTACAAAGAAAAGACATACGCTTAGCTTGGTGGAGCAAAAGTTGTGCACGTATAAGATATATAATTATGAGGAAGTTGTTAGGGGTACTCAGTTTAGACACCAACTTTAGGCACTTATGACCTGTTTGGTTCGTGGGATTAGCCCGGATTAGCTACACTGGACTAGTTAATCCGCTGTTCCAGCGGACTAGTTAGGAGGCATGGTAGTGGATTAAATAATACCACTATTTTTGGTGGGATTAGCTAATCCATAGTGGGTGGTGGAGGAGATTACCACTTTACCCCTCCCATTAACACAAACACCAAACAACGATTCTCACAACTGAATCAATCGCCGACGGCACTGTTTTGCTCATCTTCTTCGCGTGTTGCTCTTCTTCTTCGTTCTCCAAGACTTGTATTTCTATTTTGGTTCGATTGATTTGTTCTCCTCGCTATCGTCTCCTTTGATTCAGGTTTGGTGCTTTTCCTTTGCGATTGATTGATTGATTTTAAGTTCCTCTACTTACGTAAAAGATTTTGAAGAGAAATTCGGACTCGATTGGTGTCGGAGATCGATTTCCTTTCAATTTCTTCCTTCTTTGATTGACGTCTTCTTCGTTCGTTAGGGTCCGATGAAATTGGATTTAGTTTTGGTTTTCTTGGTTTCCTCCTACTTCGTCGTCTCTTCGTTGGTGATGATGATGATGAGGAAATTGGAGTTCTGAGAAGTACAATTGTTACAATTGATCGTGTTGTTGTTGTTAGGGTTTTGTTTTCTTATTACATTATTTGAAATGGGGGTTTTGGTGTTTTTTACACTTTGGTCTCGAGATTTAATATTTCCCAACCAAACAAGGTGTAACATACTGCATCTAAAAGATCTCTAAAATGATTCTTAAAATCGATGCATTTTAAAGTGTACATGCATCCCTAAATGCTTAAAGTCGATGTTTAAAGTGTACATGCACCCCTGATGCATTATCCTTATAATGGTGATTTTGAGTACAGACATTGTTTCAATATTGATGACTATCTGGTCTAGCTCTTGACTTCTAGATGTTAACAAAATTAGATTGATGACTCACGATTGAATTAATGGACATAGTCACAAAATTAACTGGTTCAATGTTTTGAAAAGTCAAAAAATATACATTCCGGCCTATATATATATTGTCAAATATTACATACCGGTCTATATTGACTTCAAGAATTTATCATGATTAAGCAAAAACAATACCAACCAAACAGTTTTTAATTCATTTAGTATACGGTTTGTAGGAGGTCATGACTTGGAACTTAGTAGGTAATTAAGTTCATTTCTATCTTATCAAAAAAACGATTAGGCAAAAACAATTACGTACAAGGTCCCAAGCTAGACGAGGCCTTTTGGAACTGAATTTGTTAGAAGAGTCGGAAATTAAGGTTGATACGTTACTACAATATATTAAACTGGTGCATCCATGCATTGGCACATTTAATTCTTTGAATCGATTACTAGTTCAAATTTTTTTTTTTTTGATAAAAACTTGCAAAACGCCTCGTGATCGTGTCATCCCAATCAAGGGGCGAGCCAAAACGCATATGATGAAGATATTTTTTCTTTGTAGGTTACATGTCTATAACGACACGAGGTGGGAAAGAACTGGCGAAACCTAATTTTGGGGTTATGTATGCAGACTAGTAAAACCCGTACAAGTCGAAGCAATTGAAAAGGAAGGCAATTAAATTAAAGAGAAGTGCTACAATGACAACATAATGTCACATCATCGCAAAACATATTCGCTCACAAGAGCCATCCATATGCGCACCCTCAAAATACGAGCATACACATATCTTGATGTATAACACGTGGGTCGAGGTCGCATGGAAGGATTTTGTGAGCCAATATGTATTTTATGGTGTGACATTAAAATGCAAATGGGTAGGGTATGAGATGAAGATCTCATTTTCATACTCATATCCACTAAAAACTATCACCCATACTCATACCCAAACTCATATCCATTTGGGGATGAATTCTTACATCCATCCCCATACTCATCAAATTCTCGTGAGTATAGGGAATCTTCATGTGTAAAATATTTTATTCATTTCATTCCCCATGGAGGATCCTTGTGGGGATTTTCATGTGGATTTTGCAGAGATGGAGAATCTCCATGGAGAAATTTTTTTTCTATTTCATTTTCCATTGAGAATTCTCATAGATTTTCTCAAATAAAAAAAAAATTGTAACAAATAAAGTATTAAATATACATATATAACTAGTAGAACTATAGTAGCTTATCACTTGGCTAATCTTAGCACCACTAGAGTGCAACATCAGTTGCAAATTTTGAAATTCCGCGTGCATCAGTGGCCCCCTTCCTTGCTGTTGATCAGGCTGGGATAACTTTTGAACGTGGATAACCTTGCGTTATTCCTTTGTAAATAAAAAAAAACAAGTAAAACTATAGATATTTTTAAATGATACTTATATGTGTAATATAAATATGTTAGTATAAGCATATATTGTGATATGATATATAATTATATATAATATTTAGTTAAAAATTTATAATATAACTAAATATTAACAAATATTATGCTATAAGGAGTTTGATCATATAGTTTATTCACGTAATTTGAGATTAGAGGTTGAAGTTTTTTTTTTTTGAAAAGGGTTGAAGTTTTGGTGTGGTTGATGATCAATGTATATGTTTCTCTCTCAACATTTAAGAGTTAAGAAATAATAATGTCGTGATACAAAAAAAAATAATGTCAATAAGTTAAAAATTCATAACATGTATAAATAAATATAAATTATATATAAAGTCAATAACACTAATGCCTCCCCCCCCCCAAAAAAAAGAGAATTCTATAAAATAAGGTTTTGCAATTTTTCTCATTTTATTCTATTTTTTCAGTACTTTTAATCCTAAGATTTTAAAATATAAATATAAAACAAAGCATATAGTTTTTAATTAACCAATTAAATTAAAATTATAAATCTCATTAAAAAGTTTTTTTAATATATAAATGTTTCGGAGTGGAAACTATGTACACTACAAAAAGATACAGGATTAGCGACGGTTTCCCCGTTGCTAATTCGTTATTTCCAGTACCATGTTAGCGACGGGATTAGCGACAAGAAACCCCATCGCTAAATTTAGCCACGGTGTGTCAGGTTTGGCGACGAGAACCCGCTACTAATCCCGTCCACATCCCGTCGCAAATTTGCCACGTGGTTGTGGTCGAATCTCTTTTGACCATGCCACCTGGACATTTAACGACGGAGCATGTCGCTAAAAACCCGTCGACAATTGTCCACGTGGCTCGTCGGCCCCCGTCGCTAAATTGACGAATTTTTTTTAAAGTTTGATATTATATATAATATATAATATATATATATATAATATTTAAAAATATTTATATTTATAAAATGCAAAAACTATTATATATAATATAATATAATATATATAATAAAAAATTAAAATTAAATATTTGAATATAATTAATTTATAAAAACTAAATATTAAAACTTTATTAAAAATTATTAAATCTCAAATGAAATTAAATGTAAATATTTAAAATATTTAACTATTATGTATTTTTTATATAAATGCAAAAACTATTATATATAATATTTAATAATTTCATGAAGTTTTTAAAATTCAATTAAAATTAAATTTTAAATGAAATCTTTGAAAATAATATTATTTATAAATAATATTTAAATTTAAAAATTCTTTATAAAAATTATTTAAAATTATTATTAAAATAATATATTTTATTCTATGTTATATAATTTATTCAGAATAACTATACGGATAGGAAACTTAAAGGAAATTAAAGTTAATAACTAAAGTCCATCAATCAAAATGAATTAAATACAACATAAAAAGTTAATTACAAGTATGAAAATGTACAAAACAAGATATGAACAACCTAAGGCTAAATATACAACGAAGTCAACTCAATAATCGAGTTCGTCGTCGGTCTCTGAGTCATTAGCCGGAACATCTCCCGGAGGCGCTGGTGCAAGTGAAATCTCAAGTCTGTCCATTAAAGCCTGCTCCATGCGATTCAACTAGCCTTGGACCTCTCGCAACTGATCTTGGGTTAGAATGTGATCCTACATAACCTGAAGAATGTGTGTCTGCATCGTCTGGAAGTCCCTCTGCAAAAGCTCAACGGGTTCTTTAGGATAAGAAATAGGCCGAGAAAATCCAACTCCATCTCCACCTCCAGCTCCTCAGCCGTAGCATGTCTGTGTCGTGACCCTAACGGTGTCCATCCTAGTCCATATGTCTGTCCTTTGTCGTCGCGCTTAACGATGAATAAATATAGCTCGGTCTCATCTATCGGGGTGTCAGACTGCGACTGTGTCAGCTCAATCCGCCTATGATGAATTGCCGTCTAAATTAAGAATTTTAAACATTTACAAGTCATTAATGCCTATCATTAATTAACTAAACAAAATTTAAAAGCAAAACTATTTACTTACAACGATCTTCTCTACTCTCAAAACGAGGAAAGTTACGTCGTCATGATCTTTCGTATGGAAGTATAAGCATAACTCCAAAGCAGTCAGAGATCGACCCAACTTCTCCGTCTACAAAACATGTATTTAAAGATGATTAAGTTTGAGACTAAATCCATGTATATTATATATATAAACTTATTGTAACATAACTTACAAGCTTCTCTGTGTGCTGATAAATGGATATTAAGCCACCAATATGCACTGCGATCCCTGCATCGGGTCCCCTTGTCTCAGTTCTCCGATTTTTACTTGCTCGTTTAGACTTGTTCTTAAAATCAGGAGTGGACCGCATCTTCATATAGTAGTCGAAGATCTCAGTAGATACATGTGCATGCTTGTTATCTTTGGAGCACATCTTGCTAATAAAATCAGCGTACCGAGTGGCAATCTGCCTATTGTATGTCTCTCTAATAGCTGCGTCATCTGATGGATCCCAGTCGAATGACAACTATAGGCAAAAAATAATAAAAATTTAAATTTATTTATAAACATTTTTCAATTATATATTGTTTGTAAATCTTATGTAAATGAAACAACATTAACTTAAACAACTTTACATTCCATTGATTCAGGTAAATATCTCGCATGTGTTGCGAGACATGCTCCCAAGAATAACCATCCTTGTGTAGGGAGTGTTTGTATGCCCTAGTCATATCCCGGTGGCTCTGTCAGACGAGTGTAATTTTCATCCACTAAATTTAAAACGAGGCGTTAGACCAAGTTTATAAGAAATAAGTAAACGTAAAACTTCGTACGTATACTTACTATCTGTCATCTTTCACGACCAAGAATATCTGCCCCAAGGGTTTGCTAGTAGTACCGCTTCATCGTCGTCGTCTACGTTGGGTCATACCTATAGACGAGTCGCTCGAACGATGTGCCGAAGAACTCGGCGACTGCTCTACTGGCCGACCTCGAGAGGGCGAGGCATGCAAATCATGATGGAGTGGTGGTGGGACTGTATGGTGGTCCTGCGTACGATCACGAAGATGTGAGGGAGATGCTGACCCCCTAATGAAAAAGTAGGCTCGCACCTGGCATAAACGTACCACGACCATTAATGGGTGGAGTGGGTAGGGAGGAAAGTAAATTAGAATACATCTGCATAGAGGTTGGATTATCACAAAAAATAGATAGCAAATACATGAAAGATGTAGATGGATGTGCATAATGTGGGGGAGGCGTCTGATGGAGAAATGGGGTCTGCGGAGAAGGGTGGTATGGGCACGGATGAAATGGTGTCCGCTGAAAATGGTAGTATGAGCATGGATGCACCGGATCGTCCACTGGAGATGGAGAAATGGGGTCAGTCCCAAATTAATGACGACATAACTTTATAAAAAAAAAGACTAAGGGTGTGTTTGATAGCAAAGGTGAGAAAAAAGGTAGAAAATGGGCACGTGATGAAATGGTGCACCGAAATTGAATCTGCAACAACTATCTTCACAACCATTAATGAACTAAAAATATCATTCAATAATTAAGAGAATGGAATGGGATGATAAACGATGAATATGCTTTAAGTGTTTGGCCATTTGGTTGATGCTTAACATCCAAAATGCTCTCGACATTCTGTTTCAAGATCCAAATCGAGACTACATTATAAGCACAAAATATGAGGTACGTTAAGACAAGAAACAAGGAAATATGGCACCAACAATTAGGAAGGTCATCTCGGCAAAACGGAAACATTTTACGTAGTCAATGACTACGGAAGAACTAAAAAAGGCGCCGCTACATTTGCGACAAAACAATGGATAAGAAAAAAGTGAGAGAAGCACGTAATTCAATTATTCAATCCCACCTCTAGATGAAAAAAATATGTACAATAGGATGAGATTCTATAGAAGCGCTAGTATACTAAATTGACATCTTTTTTTAAGTCGCTTGCCATTGGCACATCTAAAGAACAACAAACAAAATGGCAATATCCCATATCACCTCACTAATTTAATTTTTTTGAACAACAAAACGTTAACGCGGATAAATAAGGTTAAGCTGGATCGTCTCACCAAACATCTGCTAATGGAAATGGAGCTTTCTACCAGTCAGAGACTCAAAAACTCCAAGATGAGTACATAGTGATATTCATTCTAATCATCCCACACATGAGACTTCAAAGCAAAATTAGAAGTTGTCCATATTCTAAGTTTCATTAGTGCAGATCATGAGCAAGTATACCATGAAGGTAGCCACCACTCATTACGAGTGAGACAAGAGATAACTGAACAACACAAATGTTGATACCCTTCACCAGCTCACCACACAAACTCAACCAATAAAGCTCCGAATTCCCACCTTTACAACACCTAAATCTCAAGGCATTAGACCATATGATTGAAGCTAACAACGCATACAACAAAATACAACAACAACGATACAACAACATAGTTTCATTTTTTTCTTCTTTAATAGGTGTAGAAACGAAAGTAATCCCAAATTAACAATCTAAGACGACATAACGTTTTCATTATCAACCAAAACACGCACAAAAAAAAAGACTAAATTAAAATTTTGAGTTGAACTTCCAACAAATATTACGTAACAAGAAACCGATGTTTCGATCTTTGAAAAAAATATAATTACATCATTTCGAACCAATATCCCTAAATTGAAAATCAAAATAGTATCATGATGAAGATCGTCGTCGAAAGGAGAGTCACCATCCTCATCATTCGATGAAAAGTCGTCCAAGTTATCGCTTTCAAAAAATCGAATTTCCACGCCGAAACATAAACGAGGAAAAAAAGGAGGGTGGATTTTTTTTTAGGCGTTACAAAGTCTATCAAACACCCTATAAAAACGGTTTCTTAAAAAAAAAAATTATTTTCCGCAATTTTTTTCAATTTTTTTGTTATCAAACACACCCTAAATTAAAATTTTGAGTTGAACTTCCAACAAATATTACGCCCTACTAGGATCATCATTCAATGAAAAGTCAAAGAAATGCAAAGAAATGCTTCACTTTAGGGTTGATTTGTCGCGTCAATCATTTCAAAGAAATGCTTCGCTTCAGGGTTCGGCTCCTCTTCATGATTCCAATCGAAACTGGGGCCCTCGATGTCGTGTATCATATGATGATATGATGTCGGATATTCATCCATTGGATCATCACCTTCATCATCCTCATCGCTTATTATTTTCTTCCTCCCCATGCACGGTCCAACAATAGTAATCGGGAACGAATCCGCCCATCACTAGATGAAGCTCTACGGTGTCTACATCGTAGTATTTGTCATTGCGACATTTTTGACAAGGACATCGAATTTTCGTGTCATTCAAGTAAGTGGTGCAGTGTTGCATGAAAATTTTTATAAATTCCTTCACGCCATCCACAAACTTTAATCTAATGTAACCGCCTTCAATACGGTTGTACATCAAATCTCGAGACACAAACATCTCGAAAGACCTAAACAACCCCAATTGAATACACGTACACATCAATCACTATATAAATTTTAGTCGAGTGTTAATCGTAATTAGTCGAATCGATTGAATTTGCACATCCTTTGCATAATATATTTTATACATTTTAGTCGATTGTTTACCGTAATTAGTCGCATTGGTTGCATGTATGCACATACTTTTGTGTAATTTTGTCCAATTTTTAATTTTTCCTTTGAAATTTTAAGTTTTACTTCAATATTTTCAGTTTATAATTTTATTTTGTCTCATTTATATAGATATATATATATATATATATATATATTTCAGCATTTTTATATAAATATTATTTGGTTCAACCAATTCTAATTTCATTATTATAGTTAAATTACTTTTAACTACTTTATATTTATTTATAGTATAATATATTTTTGTCCTAATCGAAATTTAATTTGTCCAATAAATTTACATAATTTTATTAAATTTTTATCAGTACAATTTATCGTATTAATATTTCATTTAACTTGTAACTTCATACTTATTATAATTTCAACTTAACATAATTTATATATATAGTTATATATATGAATACCAATCCTCCCTACCTATACTGTATATATCTATATATATCGTATGTAAGCGTTGTTATATAAATATTATTTTGTTCGACCAATTACAAATTTCTTTATTATAGTTAAATTACTTTTAACTACTCTATATTTATTTATAGTATAATATATTATACGTATTCTTTTATTTTTGGCCCTAATCGAAATTTAATTTCTCCAATGAATGGTATCATTTAATTAACTTTATACTTAAATATTTTTTCAACTTAACATAATTTCTTTATTATAGTTAAATAGATTTTAATTTTATTTTTTTAATTACTGTAAAAAACAATTAAATAATAGTTTAATAGACATATTTGAAATTCAAATAATTTAATACTAACACATTACAAAAAAAAAATCATGCAATAAACATCACAAATAATAAAAAAAAAATCATATTCAAATGACAAGCATACATTTTATTTGTCAAAAAAATAATGAAATAATAAATATCAACATACAAAATTTATTCCATCCTACTTTTTAATCCATTTAACAAATCTTATTCACCTAAAAATACATGAAAGACAAATTTAATTTCCAAAAAATTTATTCCAACATAAAATACAAAATTACAACTTTTTTAATCAAACTATTACATTTTTTTTAATTTAACATACATATATCTACAAAATTTATTCCAAATTTTCATTCTAATGTAAATTACAAAAAACCCAATTTTTCACATAAAATACAAATTCTCGAATACAATAAGAATTTTCAATAAAATAAAAATTTTCAATAAAATACAAATTTTCACAAAAATATTATAAATCAACTTAAATAAAAAACATAAATAAATAAAATAAATAAAAATTTATACATAAATCCCAAATCAAGAATGAGATGTGAGTGTCGTGGCTGTGACGAGGAGGCGGGCGACCGACAGAGGCAAAGCGGGCGCTCTATTGAGGGGAGGCGAGCGTGGGCGGGCGAGTCGGGCAAGGTGCCGGAGATGGATTCGGGGGTTTAGGGTTCGAGTGAGAGGGAGAAGCACAGAAAGGAAGAGGGAGATGAACCAACAATGAGGGTCGAGTAGTCGAGCAGTGAGGTAGATGATCGAAACGCGGTGAGGTAGATGAACCAGAGAGGGAGAGAATCGATTTTAGTTCCGAAAATCGACAAATAGCGACGGGGTTTCCCGTCGCTATTCCCCCACGTGGCCCTCTTACACGCGGTCACGTGGCTCTCTCGCCACGTGGCCGAGCAGAACTGGGCTTGGGCGGGAGTTTTCCGCCCAAAAATAGCGACAGGGAATTGTCGCTAACCCCGTCGCTATTTTGGTCAAAGGGTTAGTGTTTGGTATATATATAAATAATAAATATCATATGATGTATAAATTGATATTTGAGGATCCTTTTGGGTAGATGTGCATCCCCTTGGGGATTACCCGTGGTTATCCTCAATGGAGATTTTCCATGGGGATCCTCGTGAGTATATTTTATAACCCATACCTATACCCATATACATGTGGGTATGAGATTTTAATTTGTACACATCCCCACTCCCATTCCTATTTAAAATTTTCATACTGTATCCATTGGGGTAAATCCCTATTACCCATAGATATTTTCCTTAATATATAAGAGGTTGATGATTTAAAGTCCCTGCGAGATGCCAGATGTGAATATATAGTTATGCTCGTCTCTGTTCGCATGTCATGCTTCCTCAATGTTATGTTGATATTGAGGATTCACCGAAGGAGTTAAAAGGAAAATACTAGAATAACATAAGTATGTCATATTGACCCACCAAAACCTTTATACGATTTCAACCCGTATGTTATGCATTATAATTTATGTATATTAATATTTTGAGATGTGCATAAATAACTTTTATGAGCCAATATATTTTGCGACGTATCATGCTGTTGTCATTCTAGCACTTCTTTTATACTATTAATTAATTTACTTGGTTGGCCACCCACCAAATATAATCGCCACCAACTATGAGTATTTCTCAAGGTCATATGTGTCTTCCACATCCTCTTGTATATAATATATCTTAGTATAATATGCGTCACAACATCTGCATGAACTCTTGAAAATATATATGGGTACCTACCCCGATAAAACATCTTGCAGAGCTTCGAAATGTTTGTGGACTTTTGTGTCACGCGCATAAAGATGACCTTTGTGAACAAAACGCGCTTTATAACTCATAAAGATACGTATATAGGTGCCTGCCGTCAAAGAAATTAACCCAAGAATTGGTCTTTTTTTTTACTTTATTTATTAATAATATATATAAAAAAATTTTATTTTTTACAACAACACATGAATCCCCCAAACACGGATTCATATTCATTATTCATCATGAGCACTAATAATGCTAGTTTATAAGCCCATCACATAACAGCAAAGATCGATCACAAGAAATTAAAATATAACCCCAGCTAATTAAATGGATAGCAACCAATTAATACACATATAGGAGTATCTCTCTCAAGGGCAGAACACAACTCTGTAGTTACTGCCACCAGGACAAGTGGATGTGCAAGTAGGGTCATCTTTAGGATAACTGTACGCATCTGGACACCTATCCTTAAAAAACCTTGAAAAGGAAGTGGGGCCACAATTCCCTGCATTGTTGCAACAATATTGATCGGTCTTGAACACGGTGCATGGATTGTTGCAGCCACCAGGGGCCCTAAGCTCATTAGGGCACTGCCCATTAATATCACCAGTGCACCGAACGCCCCTACAACGCCCACTTGTGGGGCTGAACTCCATAGGAACGTTGAACCCGTCAACAAGAGAGATGTCAAAGAAATCCATGTTGCTAAATTGGTTGAGGGCGTATTCGGCCAGCGTGTTTGGTGGTTGGCCATAGCCTTGGCACTCGAGGAGGCCGCCGCAGTCCCCGGTTTGGCATTGACCGCGACCGTTACCGTCGAAGTTGCAGTTGGTTCGGGCCCAAATTCGAGCTTGTCTCGTGCTCGCGTTCACGTTCAATGTCCAGACTTGGCCTCCGTCTAGGCGGCGGCCACCACCGGGCACTGCGGCAGCCCACACTGTGTATGAGCAGTTGTTTCGGATCTCAAAGGTTGCTGCATTGGATGAGGCGAAGAGAAGGGAGAAGGCCAAGGACAGAGAGATGAAGACGGAAAGAGAACTCATTTTGGATTTGGTTAACTTGTACACGCATTCAAGTGTGCATATACGTTGAGGTGAAAGGTATATATATAGGTATTTATAACGTTGGGGGTAAGAAAAGTCAAAGATTATTGTGTTTATATTTGACCTTAGCAAGATAAGCGATAAAGAAATTAAAGAAGACAAGTTCATCTTTTGAATGAGAAAAAAAGAGAATAACTTAATTAATGGCCAAAGTCATTGAAAAATTTGGTGCAGTTGGAATTCAACATGTGGAGAGTTCTAGCTTGCGTGGTCAAACGTAAGTTCAGATTAGTTTAACTTCTACACATAATTAAGAATACGTATTTATAAGAAAAACAAGTACTATAAGATAAGAAAGTTCGGTAATGTTTACTCGTTATAGGATTGTTATTTATTTATTTATTTATTATTATTTTTTTAGAAGAGGTTTTAAGTCGAGGAAAAAATAGACTTGTCATTGATTACAAGCCTCTAAATTTATTCCTCACAGACAACATGTTCCCTTTGCCAAATATCGACACTCAAATAGCTCTCTTACCGGGAGCACATATTTACAACAAATTTGATCTTAAAGCACGATTGTGGCAGCTTGGGATTTGTCCTGAGGATCGGTCAAAGACACCATTCTGTATTCCCAATGCCCAATATCAGTGGATAGTCATGCCTTTCAGTCCAAAGATTGCTCCATCTATCTTTCAAAAGGCCATTACAAAGATCTACGAGCCCTTGCTTCACTCTATATTGATTTATATTGATGGCATTCTTTTTTCTTAGATGAGGAAGAACATAAAAAACTACTTCATTAATTTTTTAATATTACAGAACAATACATGATCATGTTGTTTAAAAAGAAAAGTATTCTGATGTAGCGAAAAATCGAGTTACTCGGACTTTAGTTTTATAATGGAAAAATGCCCTTGGATCACATATAACACGTACATGAACTATATAAGTTTCTTGAAGAAAGACTGTCACCCAACCAGATCCAGCAGTTCCCAGGGATAGTCAATTTCTTAAGGAAATTCATTCCCAAGATGGCGTAGTGGATGACCCCTATCTCAAATATGTTAAAGAAAGACTCTTTAGAATGGGGACCTTCATAGACTAGAGCAGTCATAAAATTGAAAGAAATTAATGACTAGGCAACCTCTTCCACTGAACATCCTTAAAACAGATTTTTTTTTTTTTTTTGCATACAGATGCTTCAAATTATTATTTGGGAGCTATTCTCCTTGAAGAAGATAAAGGAGAACTGTAATGCCCTTAATATCTAATTGGATAATTTGTCCCTTTATCTAAGCTAATTTGGTAGATATGCATGATATGTGTGAAATTATGTGAATAATGTATGTACTATATAATATTTATTTGACTTAGGTGAGAATATAAACACAAGTAAATGAAAATAATTAGTCTAATTAAAGGACTTGTAAAATAAATTAAATAAAAGGGTAATTTTGGTAAATACAAGAAATGATGGACTTAATGTGGACTCTAAGATTATCCTAGTACTTAAAGAGACTAAGATGAGATGTAGGGTTTTGATTTGGTCAATCAAACCCTAATCTCATTAATTAAATATTTAAAACACAATTAAGGCTACAAACTACTTTTGTTTGGAATAAACTACGGAGAGAAATTGTGGAGGAACCCTATAACACTTGTTTGGTGGATTTGGTGGAAGAAAGGGAACTGTCATCAAGATCTCACAAAACAAAGTAATAACTTATCTCATCTTCTCTAATTTTCTCTATTTGCTTCACATATTCAATTTTAGAATGAAACCATGATTTCACTACAAGAAAAAAATTAAACAGCAACAAACTAATCTGTTGCTGAATTGGTACGGATTTGTTGCTAAGCCACTTTGCAACAGATCAGCAACAGATTAGAGGTGTTGCTAAACTCCTTGTCGCAGATTGAAGTTAGCAACAGATTTAGGTTCATTGTTGTTCAAAGAACAGATTTGTGACGAAGTCTGTTCATTTGAACAACAACAGAACAAAATCTGTTGCAGTTTGAAAAAAGTGATTTTGTTGCAAAATTGCAAATCGACAACAGACAAAGTCTGTTATTCTTGATTTGCGATTAGCATAGCATAGCCGCTTTCTTGTTGATCAAATCAGCGACAGATGACAAAGTCTGCATTGTCGATTTGGAATGGTAATTTTTTAAAAATTACAAGATATCAAGTAAATAGTAAATGGAATTATCGCTAGATAAAAAGCGGGAAAAAAACAAATTTCTCACTTTGCAATTAAAATTTAAATTGAGAAATTGTTTGTAATAAGAAATTATCAAAAAAATATCTACAAAATGTGAAGAATAACATTTCATAATTAACTAGTAGTATAATATATACTACTAGATGAACATTATCCCAAAAATACAAAATACTACACAAATTAAATTACATATATATCTACAATGTCAATCTCACACTCTTACCCAAATGTGTCACCAATACAAGATAGACACTATACAATTTATGGGGCCAGGAGTGCGTGTGTCATCCAAATCCTGAAAATGAATAGGAATAACTTTAACAATATTGAAAATGCAATCGAAATATTGAAACACAAATGAGAAAATCATAAAATTAGGCCTTGGTCATTGACCTCATACATAAAAGATCGCACACAGTGACACACATAAAAATTTCCAACTCAAAAGGGAGTGAAAGAACTTTCATACATGACATTCCATGCATTTTTTCAATTTTTTTCCTCTTGTACATTCATTCATATATATAAGAAGTTAAAAACATAAAAGAAGAAACTATGCAACCCACAAATGAATCATTCTAAAAACTCAAAACAGTTAAAAATTGCAAAAATTCAATGACTTGAGAACAA
Organism: Stephania yunnanensis; assembly: GCA_039657365.1. NCBI lineage: Eukaryota > Viridiplantae > Streptophyta > Magnoliopsida > Ranunculales > Menispermaceae > Stephania > Stephania yunnanensis. The sequence goes on from CM077584.1 coordinate 56,099,637, forward strand.
ATCTAAGAAAAATTTGCAAATCTGAAAATATGTAACTATTAATTGCAAATCTGAAAATACGTAACTATTAATCTAAGAAAAATTTACAAGTGGACTTGTAATTAATTGGTGTATAATGGAGCAAGTGTGTAAAAATGTGCACACACTTGCTGTTGCTTTGTATCTGTTTGTGTGTATACATACTTGTGCGTTCTCTTCTTAATTATTAATTTTCAATATAATGGCCTTAGTATCATAGGTCAAGTCACAGCGAGCATATCCTCTTTTGAAAGTGTAGGCCGGTGGTGGACCTCCCTCATCCCATGGTAATAATAATATTCTCAAGCAAACTACACATGGCACTTCTACTCGAATTATTTTTATGTTTAGCTGCTATTTGCTCCTCTGCTAATAAAATAACGATCAATACTCCGTTATTCAGTACAATTAATAATAGATAAGTTCACCACATCAACAGAACACCTTCAACATCCATGATCACAACCACACCAAACATAATGAACTCAGTAGGTGCGCACCCTGACTAGCTAGTCGTCAGTGACAACGACTACCAAACGTAATTTATTGTCAATTACTATACACACACAACACAAGAAGTCAATGACATGAATAAAATTCATATTCTTCTTTGATAATACAAATCGAATTCATATTTTCTAATTCACCACTCTATTGCAATGGATATATACTCTGAAAGAAATTAATTAAGAGGACAACAATATATTATATATGGTTCCAATTTATGTTGTTCTTGTAGTGTTGCAAATATACTCGAATGAGATCGTTATACATTGGAAGACAAAGTTAATCTAATAAACATAAAAATATATATTTTTTAAGACCAAATTTCAACCATTCATTCAAAAATAATTGACTTCAATAATGTCTTCCACAAACTAACATGCATTTAGACACCTAATGGTTATATACAAACATTCTACCTCCCATTAAAGCAAATGAGTAGGGAAAAATTAGATCAATTTATAAACATAGACAACAACAATGACTCGATTCTAAATTAGTTGGGCTTGGGGACATGGATCAAACTCTTTTATTTTAAGGCCTCACATGTGGGTAAGATATTTTGTGAATAAAATAAATGGCAGGAGGTTACATACCAAAGGAATCTCTGAAACTTGCAACCCAATTGGTGAGGTAAGTTTGCCTCCTTATGTAACACCCATATCAAACGGCACCGGTGCACATACCTGCAAAATGAAGCAATCACATCGACTACATTAGAAGGGAAAAAATGTAAAGATATATATTACTCGAGAATAACAGTTTACCATTAAACAAGATAGGACATCTAATCACTCTTCCCGTGGCGGTGGTCGCGGAGGCGGCATAAGTTGCTCCATAAACTCATCATGATCATCCAAAAGATGACGTTGATCCTCAGACATCCTTCTATGTGGAGAGGTCCAATGCCCAGATCGGTGGTCATGCGGGTGCGCAGACTGAGAAGGTGTTATCTCAGTCGTCAAATGACCAGGGTGGTCGTCACTCTGAGGACCAGAACGCTCTGTTCCTGGTGATGGTGGAGTCCGCGGTGTCGGAGGCACGTGGGGCCTAATGTCAAGGTGCTGCATCATCAGTGCCTCCAACTATAAATACGTATCAACTAAATGACAATCACAATTAGTAAACATTATAACAATATATATAAGTTATAACTCAATAAGATCTCATTTTTAGTTGGAAATGCATGCACGGCCAAACAATAATTTATACGATGTACATATTTACGATTTTACTTTAGCAACAGATTGTTCAGTTGTTAATTTGTTGTTGTTTAGCGACAGATTGTTGTGACGTTGATTTGTTGCTGTTTAGCAACATATGGTTGAGTTGTTGATTTGTCGCGTTGTCGCTATCCTCAAAGTATAAGATCTTGAAATGTAAAATGAAAATCATAGATATCCAAATTTCGGTACGAATATGGAAACAAAAATCAACCAAAAGTTCAAAATAGATTTTTAAGAAAATGCAAACCGCAGATGATTCCCGAAAATCAGTCAAGGAGGAGTCGAGGCCGACCAGCCGATCATGGAGGAGTCAAGCCGAGAGGTGGCGGCGGCGCAGGCGTCAGCGAGCTGACCGAGCAGCGGCGGTGCTCGGGCGAGCGGCGCGGAGGCGAGCTCGGCTGCTAGCGGCGGCTGTGACCAGCCGGCCAGCAGCGGGCGGCCGACCGACCGACGACGAACCAGCAGAGGCCGACCGGCCGGCAGCTTGTGGCTGCAGCGGGCGGCTCGTTTCGCATGCAGCGAAAGCGTGCTTCTTCATGCGGAGGGCGCGGCGGCGATCAGCAGCGGCGCGAGGTCATCCAGCGCAGCGGATCTCGAGAAGGACGGTGCGACGGGGCGATTCGCGGACGGGAAGGGAAGCGGCGACGACGGTGGCGCGCGGCCGCGCGGTCGATGGGCAGCGATCTGCGCGCGGAGCTCGCGCGAGCGTCGGCGGCTCACGGACTGGCCGGCGGCGGTGGTGGCCGCGAAGAGACGGCGACAATGGCGGCAACGACGACGGTCGGCGGTGGAGAATTTCGCGTTTTTTGCGGGGACAAAAAGGGTTTGCGAGGATGAGAGGAGGAGGAGAGCAAATGGTTTTTAAAACCATTTAGAAGTTAGTGACAAATCAGCAACAGAATAATTTGTTGCTGATTTTTTTGTTCTTTGTTTTGTTGCTATTTTTTTGATCTTTGTTTTGTTGCTTGATTTTTTGTTGCTTTGTTTTGTTTATCTTGTTTTGTTGCTGATTTTTTTGTTCTTTGTTTTGTTGCTGATTTTTTGTTGTTGTTTTGTTGCTTGACTTTTTTTGTTTGATTTGTTGCTTGATTTTTTGATCTTTGTTTTGTTGTTGCGACTTTTTGTTTCTTTGTTTTGTTGCTTATTACCGACATTAGAGACAGATCAACAAATGACTAGTCTCATATCTTGACGATCTATTCTTGATTTGTTGCTAATCGCCTACAGATCGACAACAAACTATAAGTATATAATGTATTTGACTTGCATTATATTTCGTCACTACGACACGCCAAGATCTCCGCCGCCGCACCGTCGCCGCTACATGTCCGTTATCCGCGACCGCGAACACCGTCGACGCTCGGTCCATTGGGTGGGCTCATGCAGCGCATGGTCTATTTTTTAAATCCTTTTAATAGAGTAATCTTAGCTGTGAGACCTCGACAAAAAAAGAAATAATTCAAGACAAACTTGGAGATTCGGTCAGGTTAATTAGATTCAGACAACTTCGACAAAATAAAATTATTCAAGACAAACTTAATTAGAGGGAAACTACCTTCATTTAAAAAATAATTGATTGGAGAAGAAACAATTAGATATGCACATAATCCCTAGAAAATTCACAAATTAATGAAAATCATGATTTCTCAACTTTATTTTTGGGAAACACATTGTTTCCCACTTTGCACATATTACTTTTGCTGGCTATATAAAATAAAATCTCGTTCATATCATAACTAAATAAAAAAAAAATCTTCGAGTGCTCTTGGAATATCTACAAACGCGCAATATGATCAAGTCAATATATCAATTGAAATTAAGAGATATCTTCAATTTAATTCAAACTATAGACTATACATAATTTTTTTTATGAGAATTGAAACTGTTATACTAATTACCTCTAACCGTAACAAGAATACTAATGATCATGAAGAGATTTAAAAAATATTTCGAATATTAAATTTTTTGAATTCGAATTGAAATTGGACAATACTGTCATATATATTCAAATTGAAGTTCGAGCCGGATTTAAACAAGACCCTCTAAGCCTCATACCTTGCCCAGATTTCAAAACATTGTACATTGAAAATATGTCGTTATACATTGTGTAATTTATAAAAAAAAACAATAAAATTATTAAACTAGGTACGTAGCATACATATAGAAATTAATGTACTATATATGAGTTAATTATTTATTGCAAGTTAATTATTTCTTAGTCACTTTATACAATATATATATTATGCTTGTAAGCGTAAAAATAACTGAGACTTTCTTTAATGAATTTTTTAAATTTGTTGCTTCATTTTACCACCCCATTTCGGTGACAACCTCGTTTTTGTTCTCTCACATTTGCAAATAAACAACTCGGATAAAACAATGATTACATTCAGAGTACGTGCAAATTTTAAGGAAAAAATATTTTATTATGTTATGTCACAATTTTTTTTTAATTTTCACTATTTTTTTTTGAATTTGAAATATCATGACAATATTTTAATTTGAGGATGAGAGCCCCTGGTAAAAACCATTTAAAAATTAGTGACAGATCGCAACAAACTAGTCATTCTTTGATCTGTTTTGTTTAATTTGTCATTGATCTGCGATGACGTGTAATGGGTTTGTGAGTTTAGCGATTGATCAAGCAATGATTATTATTCTTTGATATTCTTGATTTATTCTTGATCAATGACAGATCGTGATAGATTTTGATCTGTCATTGACCGATCATGTAGATCCGTCATCCAGATTTAGCTACAGATCAGCGAAAAACTAGGTTTTGTAGCTGATCTGTGGTTGATCTGTCACAAAATGGGCGGAAAATTATTGGCGGGAGAAATCAGCGACAGATCAGTGACAAAATACAATTTGTCACAATTTTTGTCACAAATCTGTCACTGATTTGTTGCTTTTTGGTCAACCGAGTCAAACGCTCTATTTGATGCAAAATTGTTGCTGATTTGTTGTTGTTTAGCAACAGATTCAATCTGTTGCAATGTTTTGATGCAATTTCACATTTTTCTTGTAGTGTTTCTCTTGGAGTCTTAAGATGGAACATGAACCCTTATGCCTTGATTTATGATTTGGGTCATCTCTACCTCATCTTCTTTGGTTTATTCAAATGGATTTGCAAAATTTGTTTTTTGATGGTATATTTGTAGTTCAAATATGTTATTTGATTGAATGAGAATGGTTTTGTGGTTTCAAACGAGTAGTTTAATACTATTTTGATCGAATTTGGACTTCTAGGGTCGATGTGTGTTGTTGGGGAATCTGGAAATTGGATTTCAGATTTGAAATTTCGAATTTGTGCCCAACACCTCACTCACAAGCGGTACGGCGTTGGCCATAATGCTGTTTGGGCATTCAGAGAAGTCGATCCAACGATTCTCCAATGTCGTGGCATGTAATGCATGGCGAAGGCAAATCGTTAGGACAAATCTTGAGTTATCGATTTAAAGCCAACTATTTTTCCCCAACGCCTTCTGACATCCCTTATCCCGATTAGGGCGATACTCAGCCTGAAACCCTAATTAAGCTCGGTACACTAACTAGACTTAACTAGAGCCAGCAACCACTCTTTCCATACCTGATTAACACAACTTACATATCTATAGGGACATATTCCATCTTGATAACACAACATCCACACATTAGTCAAACAATGACCAATCATAATCTTTATAATCATTCGGTTAAAGACAACCTTTGATTGGATCAAATCATTGTGCTCCTAATGTTGGAGTCTCTGGTGATCTTAAGTCAAAGGACTAAATGATATAACTCTCATGAGAATAACTTATGATACCGACCATGTAGTGTTCTCATAGCTGGTCGGTCTAGCATCTGTTCCCAACAGATACCCATTATCTCGATCTATATTCGTATATGCATAATCATCACATGATTATCAATCAAGACTCATACTAGTTTTAATTTATTATTGTTTCCACAATAATAACTGACTAGGGAAATTTAGAATAATACAATAATTATCCATGGATACTATTATAAAAAAAATATACATATACTTATAATAGTTAAACAACGTTTACAAATTGGCCTAGGGCACATACCCCAACATAAGATTCACACTTATTATATAATTCCTCATGAGTCCGAACTCATAGGGGAATTTTTAAAATTTTTGTAAATATTCAAGGTATCAAAATTTTTTTACAAGTGAATATGGTTGCTTTATTAATTGTTCGAGCATGTATGTGAAATTAAAAAAAAATTTGAGTTCGGACTCACGAGTCCAAATAGCACTACTCTTATATAAAATATATTATATACAAGCGGATGTAGAAGACATATATGAGCAATTGGGAAATGATTATAGTTGGTGGCGATCATATCTATGTGTGGGTGCGTGACCAACTAAGTGAATTAATTATCTTTGAAAAAAACACGAAGTGAATTAATTATAATGTTATATGTAGCATCCATTATCCCAATTAGAGCGATACCCGACCTGAAACCCTAATTAAGCCTCGGTACGCCAGTCGGACTCAATTAAAGTAACAATATATCCGTCCTTCATACTTGATAATCACACAAAAAATATATCGTATATCGAATAAATAATTGAAAACGTAGCAAAATTAAAACTTTTCGATAAAACATACGATATACAAAAACCGACATAAACCTCGGTCGTAAAACCATATTCCCACTCTATTTATTACAAAATAGTAATTCAATACAATATATAAATAGGAGGGAAATCACTTCACCGTAGAGATGACTATAGACTCCTAATCTTCTCCGTTCCTGAGTCGGAGCGCACGTCGACAACCTAAAATATTAATTAGGGAATGAGTCCTCCAACTTGCTCAGTAAGTGATGCTTGCATACGTATCAATTATCAACTAATATCAATGAATAAATAAATAGCAATATGAATCTAAGACATCTATTCAGACATTAAAATGATGTAACAATTGATAAAAAATGCAAGTTTACAGGTCAATTGTAATTGTACATGTGACTTGTATTTTTATTTCAAAATCGAGCTGTAAACTCCCATTACCCTAAGTTACAGTCCAAAAAACCTCACACGTTAACCGACATGTGATTTTTGAGGTGTATCCAAGCGTAGCCCAACAACCAACTCAAATAGGAAAGCAACAACCGAGTACCTTAAGGTTGCCGAAGGGAAGGTATCGGTAGCTAATCAATCACCTTAATCGTCACTCCAGTTCGATTCGCCCGTCGTACCTCTTTTTAGATAATTTCTCATAAAAATAGTTCAAGTCATAATAGGTTGCCCCATTCCCAGTCCATAATGCTATATGAACTAATTATAATAATTACGTTGCATAGTTGATAATAATATGAGTCTCACTTACCTATGATGAGCTTTTCTAATTTTTTACCAATTTACATGACTCTCGAGATCCGTAAATCTTTCCTCGCAGACCAAGAACCTACAATAGATTTATTGTCATCAATTTAAGCCCAATGCTCATTAATTTAGGTCCAATATTGTTTAATTAGAACCCTTAAATTTATTCTAATTGAATCCGAAACTAATTTATCAAATTTTAAGCCAATGTGGTAATTTCACATTTTCAAGGTAAAAACCCCGATATAAAGTCTCGCAGGAATCTCGAATTCTTTATTTTTCATAGAAATTCATCAATTTCTATTTATTTTATCAAAATATTATTTTTCAGAATTTTTTCTTATTTTTCTGAAAGATTTCCTTTATTTTCTATCTTTTTTTCTATATATTTTTTGTTGGGTCGGGTCAGACCCGTTATTGCCCCATTAACCCTATGCACGCATCTCTCTATTTATGTTTGAAACCAGTTTTAATTTTTGGTCATTTTCAGAAGGTAGATGATTAAGTCTTTCAAATTAGTTAATATATTTGGCTTCCTCATTTCAAGCTGATAACCCAACTATTAAGAAGTTCTTAATTTGGTTTTGAAATAAAAAAAGATATGAATTTTTTAAGCCAAAAGACCAAAATGGAAACTCTACGTTGTATTATGAACCAACTTATGTAATTTTGTCATAAGTTGCTCATTTTAAATCGAAATGAACTCAATCTGGTGGCATTTGAAAGTTAACTTAATGAGGAACAACTTTGTCCTGTTGGAAATTTTGTAGCCCAAATGTTTTCATGTCCAAAAGTGCACTATAAATAGGTGATTGAATGCATTACAATATTATTGAAACTAAATTTGTAAAAGACATAACTCCTCAATTACTCATCCAAATGAGCTGATATTTTAGTATGTTCTTATTTGATATGTTAGCTACATTGTGACCAAAAATCACGAATTTTGAAACTATAGATTGGGAGAAATGAATTTTCTAAATCTGTTGGTCAGATTAGGTTCCAACGTGAGTTGTTTTTAGTAAAATTGCGTATCTCTTTCATTTAAAATTGGAATTACAAAAAACAAACCTTTTCGAAAAGCTAAGATAGAGACCAAAACATTTGTACTAATGGAGTAATTTAAGATTTGGACAATTTAAAACCTAAAATTGCATTGCAATACATGATTAAAATTTTATTGTTGTTTAGTCTTAAGGGATTGTTTTGGGTTAAAGTTCCTAAACTCATTTGACCTAACCTAAACCTAATTTGTTTGAATTACTTTGATATCAGGAACCTAAGGAAGATTCTTGGGAGTTCAAATACGTGATAGAAGGTATTGGGAGGCTGGATTAGCTTAGGAAATTGTGTGGATTGTAAGTAAACTAATTGAGATACTTATTTAAATTTCATTCTTGTTTATTTGTTCATTTTCAGTCTTTTGGACTGATTTGCCTATTGTACTTCATATACCATATGACTTGTTTCCTTTCTCATTTCATGACTCATTTCATGAGTTTGCTTTCATGGTATAAATTGTTGGTTAAATGATTTCATTGACTCAAAATCATGTGCTATGTCATTATTGATTGTTGATATATGTAGTCAAATGAAATAACATGCTATTAGGTAGGTGTTACGTAGTGTTGTGAATCTATTTTCATTGTGCATTAGATATGCAATTGCTTTGTTGGATTCTCAAACCATGTTATTTTTGATTGTCCAAATTAAAAAAAAAAACCGTCTCTCTCAAAATATGGAATATAGTTCTTCTTGTATCTAGGACCATAATATTATAGAGGTGTCGTCACCCGAACGGGGGCGCGGCGATGGGGACGAGGTTCGTCTTGGCCTTTCGAAAGCGAGGTAATCAATTTCAGTCTGTTTCGATCTCGATTTTGATTTATGGTAGTTATTGCTAAGGATGCAACGATCTGAATTGTGAGGGTCCGAGTTGATAAACTATTGATTTTGATGTTGTTCTTGTCTTGATTGGAGAAATTCATCGAGAATTAATTAGTGGTTTGATCTGGAGATGGACAATTTTGTTGTATTTTTTCTAATGTGGATTTGGATGTGGTTGTTGCATTGATCGTTTGATTTTTAGCTTGTTGATTGACCACTAAATGAAACTACAAATGGTCATTAAGTTTTTTTAGACTTTATTCTGTTATTTAATTCTATTTCTTTTGATTGGTTTGGCATGTATATATGACATTCCCATGGTAGTTGTTTGAAAGATTTAATGGTTGCTTGGCACATTAGAAGATCACGATTTTGGTATTAGTGCTTAGGTTTAGAGAATTCAAGTGGCAATGGTATGTTAGATGTTTCTCTTTGGTTGTTTTTTAGACTAACTATTGATGTGAATTTGAATCATTCTTTTTCCTTTTAGGGACTTGAAAATGGTTCTATTTTTGCACTTTTCTCATTGTTTTCCTTCTCATTCTTTTTGCGGTTGTTGGGATCCAGGTTCATGGCTTGTAGGTATGCGTTCATATCTAGAAGCAACCTCTCAACAACGGAATAAGACTCGATACATTGAACCATTCCCAAACATAGTAATGATTGGGTCTTGGTTTCATTTTCTTATCTGAAATAAACCGATCTCTTTTGTTAATTATATGCCCACTCGGAAATGGCATGCTAGTGAATATTACACACTTGATACTCTTTGTTTTAATCTGTTGAATCATCTTAGTTTCTCTATGTTTAGTCTTGTTTTTAACGTCTTAAATGTTTTAATCTGGAACTATTCTTATTTTTAGAGCGAAAAATAGGCTTTTAATATGAGAAACGGCTTTTTGTTGCTATGTTACCTTTTGAAGGTTGACTTGAAGTGTTCTATTCGATATTATGACCAACCAAATGAAGAATCAAAATTGTCAAGGTTTTGTGATGGCGGACTTCATAGATTTATGATTAGCTAATGAGTAGTAATTAGAAACTATTTATTGATTTTATCTTTTATAGTTTTAGCTCAATGTGCCAAACAATTTATTAGAATTTTATTAGAAATTTGCTACTTGCTTACAATGCATTCTTTTTTGGAACTTTGTAGGAAACTGATAGGCTTAGACAAGTGATTGAGAAGGAAATGCTAAAAGTCGAGGTAAGTTTGTTCTTCCCAAAATGGCTTGTAATTTTTCCACATGACCTTATTAAATGTGTAAATTCACAAATGTTTAGTTTAGTTAACAGTTCCATGCTTAATAGAGTTGTCTAATGACTCTCGCTCTTTGTATTGTTGAAATAGAGCATTTTGACTTAAAACATAAGCCATAAACCAAAGATAGAGATGGGCAAAACATTGGTTAAATATTTAAGAGAAAGAAGTAGTTAAGCAATTCTACCCATTAACCAAAGATTACTTTTAGTCTCTTAAAAAATTCATAAGATACTACTTTGAGAATCAATGAAAAATATTTAAAATTGGTCTTTGGTTTGTTCATCTACCCCCTTAACCAAAGATCAAATTTTAATATTTTTTAAATAAATTCAGTAAATACTACTTTAAGAATCCATGAAAAACATATTTAAAATTGGTTTTGGTTCATTCATTTTTTGATTGAAATATTCGATTAAGTGGTTTAATGCATAAATTTTACTTGAATATGATCTATAATTTGCATTGTTGTTTGAATAAGGATATGTCTTCTTTAAATTTAGGCAATAACAAGTCCATATCATTTTTTTTGGTGTGATCAATAGTTTGATACTCATTAAGTTCATACTTCACAACTTAAAAGGTATCCTAGTTCCTCATCAAGTTGATATTGTCAAACTCAACCTATGTAGAATATTGTGTGCTCTAGATAAAGGTAAAGGAGTCACCGTCACGCTTGGAAAATAAGGGGTGGGTTGCAATAGGTGAAAGCCAATGTAAATCGATCTTTATGAAATGGATTAAACAAGTTTATTGTTTGGTTCTTGAAAGTTAAAAAGCTCGGTTTGAAATGAGATGAGTGAGCTTATGATAAATTTTGTAGCTTGTGAAAGTGGATTGATTGAAAATAGTCTTATGAGTTTTTTGGTCTATCTATGAGGTAGCATATTTATGTTTTCTTATATGTTTTTAGAAAATGAAGATATAAGTGAAAATGACAAACATTGCTATCTTCCTCCTTGGATTGGTAAGAATTTAATTTACTTAAATCAAGATATAAGTGTTTATCATCGTTTGTGGATTCTTAAATCTCAAATGAATTAATGTTAATGTTTTTGCTTGTTTGTAGACTTTGATGGTCGAGTGGGGATCGTCACTATAAGTTCGATGTGAGTCATTGCTCTTCTACCTTAGCTCTATCTCCTATGATGCTTATGTCCCTGAAAAATTTAAGTTCAACTATTCAATTATTAAGTTGTTTCAAATGTCCCTTGGTGTGCAGGTGGTGTTGAAGAACATCTCAAGACTTTTCGATTGATAATTCTTTTTGTGCATATTTATAGGATTGTAAGTTTTTTTTTTTTGTGGTTGTTGAACAATAAGATTGGTGGTTTTGTGAATACTTAGAAATTTGGAGCATTTGTAATACTATACAATTTTTTTGGATATATATCTTTTTCAATTTTTGATTTTTACATTTTTGTTCTCTCAATTGAATATTTGTTGATATATATTGTCGATGTATGAATGTCAAATTTTGTTTTTTGGGGGATGTTAGCACCCCCAAGGAGTTGTTGGAGGGTGGTGCAGCGATGATTTTTATTATATATTGGCGAGTTAAATGTGCTTGGATTGAGACCTATATATGTAAGACTTTAAAAACTAAACAAAAATGAAAATTAGAGACGGAAATAGCAACGAAATCTTTGGATTAGTTGCTATTTGCTATTTCTATGTTAGATACATAAATCGAAACGGATCAAATTCGTCTCGATTCGTCTCTCGATTAGCAACGAGATGAATATCGAAACGGAATTTAGTCTCTAATCGAAACGGAAATTCGTTTGATCCGTCTCTAAATCGAAACGGAATACGTTTCGATTGAATTAGCAACGACGTTTTTAGAGACGGAATTGATTCCGTCTGTTCCATTTCGATCGCAATTAGAGACGGAATTTTAACAAATCGAGACGGAAATTTCATATAATTTGTAGTGGAACTGCTCAGACCTTTACAAAGATGTAGAGCTCAGCTCCATCCTCATATAATGGAAAATGCTGAAGTAATGAAGATCACGTCCGATCGACCCTATATCATTACTACTTAACCGAGTGTCAGTTTCATTTTGTTTAGCTAAAGTATCTCTTTGCATGATTTCCTTTCAACATAGTTGCTATTGTTATGCTTTTAGAAACTTGTTGCATATTTGGGAATGTGAACAAATGTCTCTCATTGTTACTTTCTACTTTTTTGTACTTACCGTCCTTTTTATGACAGTGGGTGCAGAACCATCGAGTAGCAGACCAAACAAAGAGAAGATCAGTGACTACCTCTGAGTGGAGTGTTGCTACACTGGATTTCGTAGGTTTTGACTTTGTTGTATAACTTTTATATTTTCTTTATATACTTTTGGGGTTGTATATATTATGGGTTGAGTGATAGCACTCTGACCAGATACATGATGACATATTATCGTAGTTTCATAATATATATGCATGTGATCTTTATTTCCTAGTTTTTCCACAATTGATAGGTATCATGTTAAAGCTTTATCTAATTTGTTAAAACTTATGTTGAATAAACTTTAAATTGTAAAAATTTTGTCAACTCTGATTTATGAATAAACATAAGATAAGAAAATACTTATTTAAGAAAAAATACTTCGTAAATAATAAGGTTTTGGAAATGCTGACTAATTTCTTGTTAAGTCCTACATGGTAAGATTAAGGCTTAATGACGGGATTAGACTAGGGAGTGCCTTAATTTGAGAATGGGTCATCACAAATGGTATAAGAGCATAAGTTTATAAAGCTTGGGAGAGCCTAAATTTATAGAGCTTAGATTGTGGGATATAGTTATTCTACAATGTGATACCAAAGCTACAGTTGGTGACCTAACTTAAGTAACAAATAAAATTTAAACCATAAAACACAAATTTTAGTTGTGGAAAACCAAATGAACATTGCCTAGAAATCATTAGTTGGGAAGTGAATGGAAGTGAGATGGGGTTTTCTTATATGTACATCTTAGTTTCCATATGTATATATGTGTTATCTACATAGCTTTTGGTGTTGCGAACGTCGTCAACTTGTAGAGCATGATGGCAGATTGAAGCAAGATTAGAGATTCCAGCAGCTCCAGTAGTAACAATACTGTGAGAGACAGCTGAGACCGTATCGTCCCCCACACCCACATCTTCCAACACATCAGTAGAGGTCCAGCTTCTAAAGGACTTCATCAGACCGCATTGTCAGCTCCTACTACTTTGCTAGCTCTTTCAGCACCATCAGCACCACATAAGCAACAGCAGGTGGTAGAGGTCGAGGCCGAAGTAGAGGTAGAGATGGTTCTCGATCGGGACAGGGACAGAGACATACACATGCCTATGATCAGGCTTAGGGTAAGGGTAAGCCGATAACTTATTATAGGTATGGTCAAGTTAGGCATATGATTCGAGATTGTCCACAGCTAGCAGCTATGATTCCATCACAGAGTTGCAAGGGAATACGCATGGTAGCTCAGCCAGATGTAGAGGCTACACGATGACTCATTGAGGGCATGGTTTCTGTTTGTGGTAGAAATTTATATGTTTTGTTTGATTTGGATTCTATATGATCTTTCATTTTTGGTCGCATGATAGAAATCTTAGGGTTTACACCTGTTAGAGTTAGTGTACATTTAATTTTGAGTACCACAGCCAGGGGTAGGGTGTACCCTAATTGTCTTGTTGAGGGATGTCCAGTAGAGATAAGCGTGGTAGAGTTACCTGCAAACTTTAGAGTGCTCGAGTTCTTAGATTTTAACGTGTTGTTAGGGATGGATTGGCTAGCAGCGTATCGCGCTCATATTAACTATTTCAGTAAGGTAGTAATATTGAGATCCCAGGGCGTCCAATGTTCACATATAGTAGTACATCGATAGCCGAGGGCACTAGAGGTCGACTTGTGACTAGTGGAGAGATGGAGACTCTGGTATCTTTATACACAGTAGCAGAGAGTCATGGACCCAGACTCGAGGAGACTTTGGTTGTATGTGAGTTTCCAGACATGTTTATAGAGGAACTATCCTTTGTCAGCTCAAAAAGATATAAGTAATACATACAAAAAATGACCACCTACAAAGTAGCGGGATTTATCATTTGTCAGCTCAAAAAGTCAATCGTCAATCATCTCCTTCCCTGGTCTGCTACTCGAAGTATTTGCACCTACCGTCATATAAAGGACGTTGAGTACAGTAATGTAGAAAATAATACTGAGAGACATTTATTAACATTTTCAAATATAAAACAAGTATTTGAAAGCGTAACAATAGTAGAGAAAGTTGAAACAAGAGTCATTCTATAAGATACTTTAGTAAAACACTATAAAAATGACACTTGGCTAGGTAGTAATGATATAGGACCGGTTGATTATGAAATTATATCACATCAACTCTGTTCTTCTATGTGGAGCATAAATATACTCATAATGCCCGTTTTTCATATATGTATATACTTGTTGACAACCATGGGTCTCATACCCCATGTGCCGCACAAGCTAGCGGTGCGATCCTGACAACCCTGAAAATCTAATGACCCCCGTGTATCGCAACTATCTCTATCATATCGTAGTCCTATATACAAGAACTACTTTCACATATCAAGAAACGACACAATTTAGGAACCCAATTATCCAACAATGAACTTGCAACAATGAACTTGCATAACTAATGCACGAAGGGAATTAGACAACACCATGACTCATTTAACAAATATCATGCTTTTCTATTAACACTCTTAATAACCAAAAATGACATAGCTCAGAATTAAGAGTTAGTGAATATCATTTAAAGATAAACCAATGTCGTGATAACAAATTCAAGAAATGAGAGAGGATAGCAAAGTCATGGCATGTAGAGTGCAATAGCACATTAGTCCAAATGACTATAAACAAGAAACATTATGGAAAGAAATGGAAAAAAATATCTCAATTAGTTTACTTAAAAACCAAGTGAAGTTCCTAAGCTAATCTGGCCTCATGAAACCTCTAGACGCATACCCGAACCATCGAGACTCTTCCCTAGGTTCTTGTTATGATTACATATGTTTTAGAGTATGTTTAGTCTCTCAGTTAGGGTGTTTAATTTTATTAAAATGTTTAAATTTAACTATAGAAATTGTAAGATTTCTGATGTCAAAGCACCTAGCACTCTAGGTAATAAGTTTAGCGTGCTAGTGTCTCCCTTAGCGCGCTACACGGAGGCAGCACGCTAACTAGCATGCCTAGCACGCTAAACGTTGGAAATCCCTGAAATTTTGCACTTAGAATTTCTGGGTTTTCTCCTCTAAATGACCATCTCCATCGCCTTAGATCAATGTTCCCCTCCACCAGAGACCCAATAGATCCTCTATAGCAACAACATCAGCATACACTTCATATATATGCTCATTAAAGCATCAATTTATGTATGCATTTTTAATAAAACTCAAGAAAACATTTAATACTTTGATTGATCAAAACTTAGTCAATTTAACTCCGAATTTCGAACTTCTTTATAGAAAACTTAATGATTTTTCACAAGGAATCCAAATATGCAATGCAATTTTTGAAATGATCTTATTTACCCTCTGAAATTCCATAAAAACTAAAACTAATTTTTCCCTTCAAACTTTATCAAAACTTTGTATAGATTAGCTTACCTAGTTGTAGACCACTCCCAACTTGATCAACTCCTTAAAAATTCTCTAAGATATCTCCACCTTTACTGATTTATCTTTGGTATTCTTTTTCTAGAGCTTTTTCTTCACTCCAGATTACTTAACTTCTAAAGTATGTAAAATGATTTGCATGCTTATCATTTCCATATATATAAGATGAATTCCTATCCATTGATCTTAATGTGCACATGCATCTCAAAACTAATATAATGGCTTATAGATTATAGCCACATCTAATTCAACTAATTAAGCTTCATTAACTTAAAATACATTTCACCACATCACTTTCTAACCCGATCCTACATCGGTACTCATCTTGAGGCGCGTCCCCGCTAATGTTTCAACATATATACAAGTAGAAGTGACTTAATAGTCTACATATATGCATTACACTAGACATTCATCACTCAAAAATACTATACTACTCAGTCCTCATGCTGGGTATTCGGACCGTGTACCCGATCTCAAGTCGTGTCTCCAATCAGTAACTCTGATTAGGTAATTAACTATTAGTAGATTCTGGGTCGTTACACTCAACATCTAATCCTATTAATGTATAGGAAATCAAATCATAATCACTAACTATAACACCAACAATAGACAAGCTATCTGATAAATCATTCATGTTATTAAGAAAGAAACTGGGAGAGAATAAAGAGGATCGAAACTGGGAGAGAGAGATAGAGAATTCGATAGATCGAGGGATAGGCGATTGCAAAGGTGAGTTGTTAGCATTGTTCGATTGTTGATGTTGTTGCGTTGTTGACACTCATGTGGCATTGTTGTTGAAAGTTGATGTTGTTGTTGTTGATTGTTTGTTAATGGAGGAAGGAGGGAGGGAGGTTCAATTTGTCCGGGGAGTGAGACAACTAGGAGGTCGTCTCCCCACAAATTGAACTGAGGTTGAATCCAAGTTCAATTGATTAAAAAAAATATGATGGAACGATATGATGAAACAAGGGTAGAGGAAGAAGATTGGCTTTCACCCAAGACTAGACCAAATCGAGTTCGGTTTAGGGTCAAACCCCGATTTTTAAAAAATAGAGAAAAAGTTGAAAAAATATGGAAGAATTCCAAAAAAGTAAAAGTGATAACAAGTAAATAGAAATTGATGAATTTCTACAAAAAATAAAGAATCGAGATTCGTATGGGACTTTATACCGGGGTTGTTACCTCGAAAAGCGTGAAATAGTCATAACAACTTAAAAATGATAAATTGGTTTCGGGTTCAGTTAGGAGCAATTACGAGGTTCTAATTAATGAGAATTGGACTCAAATTAATGAAAATGAGTGTAATTTAGGTTTTTGGTAGACGAAGAAAGGTGAACCTCAAGAATCATGTAAGTGAATATAACGTTAGGAAAGCTCAACACAGGTAACTGAGACTCGTATTCTTATAAATTATGCAACGTAATTAGTATAATTAGCTCATATATTATTATGGACTAGGAATGGGGCAATGTACCGTGACTTGAATTTTATGTTAAGCTCCCAAAAATAGGTACGACGAGCGAATCGGACTGGAGTGACGAAGGAAGTTTTAGATCATTACCAACATTTTCCCTTCAGAAAACCCTAAGGTACCCGATTGTTGTTTTTCTATTTGAGTTGGTAGCTATGCTACGCCTGGATACATCATAGAAATCACACGTCGGCTAATATTTGAGGTTCTCTAGACCATAATTCAGGGTAACAAAGAGTTTACAGCTCAGTTTTAAAATGAAGACACAAGTCACGTGTACAGTTGCAATTAACCTAGAAACTTGCATTTTGTTATCTATTCTTATGTCATTTTAATGTCGGAATAAATATGTTTTGGATTCATATTGCTAATCATTGATTCATTGATATTAGTTGATAATACATTTATAAACAACACTTACTAAGCAAGTTGGAGCACTCATTCCCCAATTAACATTTCAGGTTGTCAATGTGCGCTTCAACTTAGGAACATAAAAGATTAGGAGTTTATAGTCTTCTCTACGGCGAATTAGTTTCCTTATTGTTTATACATGGTACTAAATTAATATTTATTAATAAATGGGGTTGGGATATGTTTTTACAACCAAGGTTCTTGCCGGTTTTAGTTTGTCGTGTTTATCATTGAAGAAGTTTTAATTATGCTGCATTTTTAATAATTTATTCGATATACTATATGTTGTAATTATGATTATTAGGTATGAAGGACAAGTTGTACTATTACTTTAATTGAGTCCGTCGGGTGTAGCGAGGTTTAATTAGGGTTTAGGCTAGGTATCACCGTAATTGGGATAGGGGATGCTATAAAATTGGTCCCTGATTAATGGATATGGACCAAATTAGTCCTTGCAATGAGATTAAAGGCCAAATGAGACTTTGACCCTATTCATGACGCGCACTGGCACCCCGACGAGGGCATCGGATGACACCGAACATGCGAGACCCACATTAGTGGACCTCAAAGATCAATAAATGGAAGATTTACTTAAATTTAAATCAAAACATTTTATTTATGAGATGTGTTATGGATTGTATAGTGTCGCGCGAAGGTTCATGTCGATCCCCGGGCGTACCAGGAATTGTTATAGGCATTGCAGCTAGTTGAGGAATGTGGTAAGTTTCGCTCGTGCATTAAATATGGCTTGAATATTATATATATAGAAATATCATATTCATAATGAAAGACTTGGGATTGGGTTGCATTTAGTCAATGGTATGAATATGCTTTTCTATGGAATGTAAGTGATATGAACATTTGTGTTATTCGATCAAAAGCGGTGATATAGCAGTATGCTCATGAAAAGATAGTAGCCCATGCCACGAGTAGTGGTGGTGTAGCAGTGTGCCCACCAAAAAAAGTGGTCCGTGCCACGAATTGCAATGGTGTGGTAATGATCCACCAAAAAAGAGTGGTCTGCACCACAAAATATCAAGTTCATAGTGATCACAATCGGTGATGGCTTGGAAACACTTATTGTTGGTTTGATGAAACAAGATTGAGTTCACAACGACCATTGTGACCACCAATGGTTCATATCACCTAAAAAGTGAGTGTTTCGGTTACTGGTTCATACCATTATCTAAAATGCATTAAATGGAACAACGATCTATATTTATTACTAGGGGTGGGTAGCGGTTTTCGAAAAATCGCCCAAACCTCATGGTTTGGTCTGGTTTTTAAAACTCGCGGTTTGGGTGCGGTTTGAAAAATGTAAAAACCGCAGAATAGCGGTTTGGTCGCGGTTTTTAATTTGAGAAAACCGTGGTTTCACCAAACCGAGGGTATTTTAGTAAATAACCACCAAAAACCCTAAAAGCCTTAAATATAACCAAAAAATAATAATCATCTCCTTCACTCGCGTCACCTCTCTCCTCTCACTACCGCCGCTCCTCATTCCCGTCACTCTCTCCCCGCCGTCTCCTCTCTCCCTGCCGGCTCCTCTCTCGTCTCACCGCTCTCTCTCTCTCTCTCACTCATATCCCCTCTCATCTCACTCCCCTCTCTCTCTCACTCCCCGTCTCACCACCGCCGCCAAATCCATCGCCATCGTCGTCGCCTTCCACCACGCGAACGTCCATCACCGCCTTGCACCACTGCCTCGCACCAAAATTGCAACCAAACCGACCAAACCGCGCAAACGGCGGTTTGGTTTGGTTGCGGTTTTGGTGGTTCGCGGTTTGGTGGTGGTTTGAAAATCACTAAACCGTAGAACCTCGATTTGGTAACGGTTTGGTGGTTTTCACCACCAAACCGCGGTTTGCCCACCCCTATTTATTACTATTTCTTATGGTAAATCTCTTGTTGGACCTAGTTGCATGAATAAATGGGATTTATTTATGAATTGTGAATTCTCTTTCATCACGATGTGATTTCAAAAGAATGCTCACTTCATGCTTATTAAATTATGAATTCCACTTTTATGTTTCATTGGACGTAGGACTTGTTTACACCCTCTTTACGAACAAGAACCATGTCTCTATTACTTTTCATTAAATGCTTTACAATTCGGTTTACTACTTCATGTGTAAAATTGTTTTGCTTTATAGGTAATACTTGCATGTTTAGTGTTTTGAGTGAGTCTTCTCTTTATTGAGCTCTATTGGTTCTTTAGCTTACACCACTTACATTATAGTTCCATATTCAAGTACGATAGATCATGGCAAGAGGAATGTCGTAGCCTGAAGTCTCCTTGCCGTGTGAGCCTTAAGTGTTATTATTTACTACTTGTTTTTTAAAACTTATAAATTTGGGTTATAACTTAACACTTGTTGGGTAGTTTGGACCATTCCTTGTCTTAATTAGAACTTATGGATGTTTTTTAGGTTTTCATGAATTTAATAGATTATTGGAAAACTCATTTCATGGATTTTACTATAATAGCTTTATGGATATTTTATTACTTTAATTTTACATTTATTATCCATTTGTATAGCAATTGTCTTTCCTCAGGTTTTTTTAGGCATGTTAGATCGTTACTTGGGCCTAGTTCACGTATCGGGCCTGGGTGGTGGTATGGGTTGGGTGACCCAACCTTAGGTTAGGTGACCCAACCTTAGGTTAGGTTAGGGTTGTTTCACTCCCTTAAGCACGTTTTTCTTTCTTCAACAGTAACGACTCTCTCTCTATCACCATTAATGGTTACATTGGCTGTAGAGGGATGATGAAGAGTAGTGGGATTGAATCATTGATTAAGTTATGAGATCATTGTGGTGATAGTGAGAATTGAAGATGATGATGGTGAAGGTGAGCACCAGGGGTTCATATGTCGCAGTGATAGTGAAGAGCATTGGAGAAATCGTATTTGGTTCGATTAATTGATGTTTGTTCAATTACTCAATAAGAATTTATTATTGTTTAGATTTGCCCATGGGTATTAGGGTTTGGTTGAGGAGAGAGAAAAGGGAAGAAGATGATAATGAGGAAGGGGGAACACTACTATTGTTGTGGTGTCTCTATTATTCTTAAATCGATCAGTATTGTCATTGATTGTTGTTTGATGGATTGATTGGGTATTGATCGGTTAAGAGAGGTAAAGTAAAGGAAATTGTGGTTGTTGTAATTGTTGTTGTGTTTTGATGTCGTTGAATTGTTTTAGGGCTGCGGTTGGTGTTAGTATTAATGTTGTGGGTTGGCTTGAAGATGTGATGATGATATGATCTTATGTTACTTAACAAATCCTTTTTGAGGATTCAAAGAAATTATTCTGACATGAAAGATTAATGGGTTTAGGGGTATGTTCTCTGATTCCCCATCTCATTCATTTGTTTTAGTTGGCTAGGCAATTCGGAGGATCTCAAAGAAGAGAGAAATGGTGTCGTTGTGATTGTTGAATTTTATTGTTTTAATTATGTCCCACTTTAGGAATTTATAAGCAAGTCGTAGGATATTATGAAACTAAATAGGTAGTTAAGATATTATTTATAGTCTAATAAATGGTTTATGACCTAATGTAAAGTACATGGTGGTTTTTAATAGTTTACAAGTTAAACGTGTTAATTAGAACTTTAATTGAAGTTTAAAAGCCTTGAGAGATTTAACAAAGTTTGTCAAAATGCTCTGAACTCCGTTGAAGTTTGAGAATGGGTTTTAATCCCGTTATGAATTGAAAATGGAATGTAAAGTATTAAGATGGATTTGTAACTCTAAATACTGAATTTTGTGACTTAATAAGAGACGTGGAAATACATGAAAGTCGTGATTCAAATGTGAGGCTTCGTTACCAACTTTAAGCTAGTTTGGTTGTAAGTAAACCCTACAATGGTCTCTACTATTTAATGTATTGTCTTTGTACTTGCATTTGTGATTAGTCTGCATTGCATTTCACATTATTCTTGGTCATACATTTCGGGTCACATTGTCATGTTTGGTCTTGATCAGGTATCCTGCCTAGGTGAAAAACACTGGGTGTGAGTAAAAGTAGTCGAGACTAGGTATCTCGTCTAGATGAAAAAGAGTAGATGCGAGTAAATCTGTGAGCGGGCAGTGTTGATTTCGGAATCATGCATTGGATTTCCATTACCGTTTTAGGTTCATTTTTAGGTCGGCTAACCTGTTTGTGAACCTTAAATAGTAATGAAAGGATTTCACATTGTTATATAAATTTCTTGTCATTCAGAAATTCAATTACATGTCGCCATGTATTCAAACTAACATTTGAAATAGTTCAGAGCAGTGTAGAAGTTTACTTATGATGTCAAAATTCTTAGTGAAGACAATGAAAAATGGACAAGACTCAAAGATCTTAGTGAATTCATGTTTTTCAAGTTTAAAGTTTTAATTTCTATGTTGTAAATAATTTTTAAGTACTGCTTTGGGCTTTAGGATCAGTGTAGGGCGTAAAACACCATAATTAGGTGATAAGATCGTTATGAAATGGTTCAAAGTAGTTTTGAGACAATAGTGGTCCAGTTTTAGTTTATTTTGGGTTTGTAATGTTGTAAATAAGGTATCAGACACTTTAAGTTAGTTTAAATAATTTAAATTGATATATATATATATATATATATATATTATGAACTGTAGGGAGTTGTGAGTTCTTCTAGGCTTCTCCCCATTCTGTCATTTATTAGGTAGATTTTTCGGTATGCCACTCTTTTAGGGGAGGCACTGCCGAAATTTTTATAAAATATGGATGATAAATGAATATGATTTCCTAATTTGCTCCAATAAGAAAATTAAGAACTGGGGCCCGTGTAGGATATAAATTTAGTTTGAAGCATTCTAACGATTGGAATCAAAAGTGTTTTAAGGTACAAAGTTGATTGTATGGTTTAGGTGCTTAATTAGGGGAGTCAGGCTAAGTCGGGAATTAATGAGATTGATCCCGACATATACAATAGATAAAAATAAGTGCAGCAAATAACGTATAATAATGTTTTTATTTTTGTTTTCCCCCCAAAACCACAATAAAAATCGTCTATCATACCTTAAGCTTATTCATAACTCGAGACAACTCTCAAAGTTAATAAACTTAGGTTTGATATTAAGGTATATCAGATCCAATAACCTTAAACTTCCATACCAAACTATATCCAAGTTATTACTTGATTCCAAGTAATAAAGTTATGCTCTGAAGTAGGCTTTGATACCGAGTTGTGACATCTTCTATCTCAATTAGGGCGATACTCAGCCTGAAACTCTAATTAAGCCCCGGAACACCAGTCAGACTTAACTAGATCCAACATCCTCTCTTTCCATACGTAATAAACACAACCTGTATATTGATATCAGAATATAATATAAGTGTACGTAGCAAAAAATTAAAACTTTTTTCGATAATAATGACGATATACATAAATCTGGAGTTTATCAAAATCCATAACTCATTTACAAAACTTCTCAACCTTATTAGATTAAAACAATGTTATTCAAACAATATGTATATACACGAGGCTTATTACAACATAGAGAAGATAGTAAAACTCATAAATCTTTTCTATGCCCTTAGCTGAAGCGTCTGCATGTAAACCAGAAATGTTAATGGAAGTAAGCACTCCAACTTGCTCAGTAAGTGGAACTCGTACTCATATCAATTATGCATCGTAAATTAGTATATTTAGTTCATATAGTATTATGGACTTGGATTTAGGCAATGTACTGTGATTTGACTATTTTATGTGTGGTGAATCCCAAAAATGATCGATAAGGCGGACTAGGACTAAAGATTGAAAAGGTATGTCAGAGAAATGGATTCCACCCTTTCGTCATAATGAATGGAAATCTTTACCTGAAAATGGATTCCACCCTTTTATCCTCAATTAGCTGGGGTTTTACCTTAATCGTCATTATCCTGTTGGAGTTGGTAGCTTAGTCAAACTGAAATAAACAAGCAAAATCCCTTGTCGGCTAACATGTGGGATCTGTGGTTGTATTCTCTAGTGACTGGAGGGTACTACTCCGTAATAAGATTCAAATTACAATTCACGAGTACGGTTGCATGTTACCAATCAAAATTGCATTCAATTTTTTATTGTTTATATCAATTTCATTATCTAAATAGATATGTTTTAGACTCATATTGTTATTCATTGATTTGTTGATATTAGTTGATAATTGATATGTTTACGAGCATCACTTATTGAGCAAGTTGAAATGCTCTCTCCCCTTAACATTTCAGATTCGCATGCATGCACTTTAGGTAAGAGCAAGGAGAAGATTTATGAGTTTTACTATATTCTCTATGATGTAATGATCCTTTCTTTATATATTGTTTGAATTACATTATCGTAATATGACAGAGTTGGGAGGTTTTGTAAATGAGTTTTGAGTTTTGATAAACTTTGAATTTATGTATATTGTCATTATTATCGAAAAAGTTTTAATTTCTCGGTGCATATAATTGTTTATATAATATGCGTCACAACATCTACATGAACTCTTGAAAAAATATATGGGGCACCTACCCCGATAAAACAGCTTGCGATCCTTCGAAATGATTGTGGAATTTTGTGTGACACGCAGAGATGACCTTTGTGAATAAAATGTGCGTTATAACTCATAAAGATATATATATCTATTACTATATTAAAAGCACCCATGTGGATCGTGACGAAAGTACAATTTGAACCTTTGTTTTTTTATTGTTGGCTTGAATTTCGGTTTGTGGCTTCCGTTGGAGTTTAATTTCCAAAAAAGTCTCTAAGCAGCTAAGCTCCACTCATGCGCAAAATTTGTTTCTCGAAAAATGTTTGGCGTTTCTACCAAAAAAAAAAAAAAATGTTTGGCGTACGTTACTATCGCATGTCATGTTCTGACAGCTGTGTGATACATCTCGTGATACGATGCACCCGAATTCTGAGATGCATCACACGGCTGTTAGAACGTGATTGACAATAGGCGATGTACATATTTTTCTACAAGTCTTCCACGACTTTGGCTGTGCATGTAAATCTTCAATCAATTTAAAATTTAAATAGATGTACGTGTTTCTCAACAAGTCTTCCACGATTTTGTTTGTGCCAGTAAATCTTCAATCAATTTAATTGTTGACATTGTAATTAATTGGATAATGACAATGAGTTGAGCCCGTACATTCATATATTAAAAGCGTTCCACTTACACTTAAACACAACAACTATTAACTATAATTTAACAAAAAAACAACTAATAATATTGTATACATGTGTTAATTAAATGTCTTTATTTACAAAAAAAAGTCCCGCTATATATACCCATTAATCCTAATTGAAGCACCCAACTCCAAAACTTTGGTCGAGATATTTATTTTAGACTGAGCGACATGTGGCTGAAACTTATCTTATAAGTTTCGATGTTGTCCAACCAAACTTCTTCGGCATGGAATTCGATTGACATACAACTGAAGACATTAAGATTTGGTGATTGTACCAACCGACTCTCCAATTAATTGAAAGTTCGGTTGGCCTTATCCAACTCTCCAACTAGAGGTTTGATGGGCTCTGACCAACTCTTTAATTAGAGATATGGACGTGCGAGGCCAAACCACTTGATGATGCCTTTTGAATTACAAGAAGATAGTGTGTGGAGGGATGATGGTGGGATGCAAAAAACGAGAGGAAAATGGTGGCGAGGTGCACTTATCAAATGAAGGGCATAAGTGTCAATTTGCAGCAGAATAGACTTTTTTTAGTTTGATTTTTTTGTCGGGAAGCCCTAAGTAAAAGGTGTGGTGCGTATAGCCACAAAAAAAAGTAATTGTCTAATGTTGTAAAATAACTAGGACTAAATTAAGTAAAGTAAACAAGTAAATAAATAAGAGAATTGATGAGAAATATGACAACTTTTATTCTAACATGGTGTACCTTATTACATTGTTATGACACCTTTATATTTATATTTAATATGTTCATCGTCACTTCTAATTTATTTATCATTATATTTTTACATTTATAATATATTTATATTATATCGTATATTAATAAAATTGTTCTATTTAATATATATATATTATTATTTTAATTTAATGTATGTACATAAGGTGCGTAGCACGTGTGTCATGAAAACTAATATATATACACTAATACTTTTTTTGAGTAAACACGCGATACACTTTATTATTCCAAATCATGTGAAAGTACATCAATTAGAAACGAGGGCATACTAAACCATTCAAATCGACTAGACAAAGAACTAGTTTCTCAAGCTATCGTGTGGGTGCTACATTCGCTGATTTATGAACCTAACAAACTTTATAAGACCTCATTTCCTTTAACAAAACCTTACAATCTTCCACTAAATAACCAAAATATAACAAATCAGTGTGTGCGCTCTTCAGTGTTTGGACGAACACTTTTTGTGCGTCCACTTGCACTGTAACTCATTGGACATTCCTTCCTTTTAGCCAACTTAGTGCTTCTCTCACCCCCAACTGCCTCAGCCTCATTTGGGTCCAGAGTTCCCAAAAGACACCCTCGAATTGCCGCAACAAAAGATCCAAATTGATCTATTATGATTGACTCGAATGAGCTAATTAACACCTCTATTCTTAAAAACTAAAGCATCAACGTTGCAAGTAAATTCCCCATTCTCTGGTTTCACTAGAATAATTTTGGTATTTAATAGAGGTTTTAAAACTCCTAGTAAAGGGGGTGTTATTAAATAGCATCTAATTGATAGGAGTTTTAAAAAACCTCTATGTAATACATGTATTAAAAATTAAAATATAACATATTTTCGCTTGACATTTAATAACACTCAATGTAATAAAGGTTTTAAAATCTCGGCTAAAAATGTTCTAATTGTTGTGAAATGTGGATGACCATGCATGTACACCAACATATTGTGTAGTTATGTACTTCCCATAGTCTATGTATTGTCATGTTCTTTGTAACCATTTCAATGTACATGAGGTGTATGTTTTAGTCCCACATTGCTAAGGCACATTTGTTGTCATACCAAATGGCCTATATAAAGGAGACTAACTTCATTGTAAGAGCACACCAAGTTTGAATGAAAACTTCTCATTCCAACTATCTCATTTCTTCTCTTCTCCTTTGTAGTAGTAGTTTGTAATAGTAGAAGTTCTTAGTCTTCTATTTCTTTCTCTAGTTCTTAGCAAGTTTTCAATTTATTTTACAACACGTTATCAGCACGAGCTTGCTCTAGCATTAAGGAGATCTTGAAGTTCAAGAAGGCTTGTTAAGGAGAAAAGCTAAGAAGGTAACTTTTGTT
Source organism: Stephania yunnanensis (assembly GCA_039657365.1). NCBI lineage: Eukaryota > Viridiplantae > Streptophyta > Magnoliopsida > Ranunculales > Menispermaceae > Stephania > Stephania yunnanensis. The sequence continues at coordinate 56,126,643 of CM077584.1, forward strand.
ATTTAAATAAGTTCAATTTATTTCTAAATTACCATGGTTGTTTAATTTTATTACATGCATAACTTCTATATGCATACTTTATTCATATATCATTATAATGTCGCAGATTGCGAAAGTATGCTCTGTAGTTGCGTCTTGTACGATCTTCTACATCAGAAATCAAAAATCAATATGTGACATAACTAGTTTTCTCGCTATACTACAAACGATTAATTATGCTCTATTCTTGATTTTTTATATTGCAAATAGTGTTATGAGTTTGGGTTGATAGTGGGTAAGCCTTGTCCCCAGTAAAGCTAAACATTGAAAGGGAGACGGGTTATCCCGTTCGAGGTGGCATGGTTTTTAAGTAGACTTCGTCTCACCACCCAACCTGGAGGTTGTCCCACCAACTCATACAAGTAATACATTTTGCATACTAATAATCAAGTTGTGAACATATATTTATTCATATGTTTTTACATAAAAAAAAGGGGAAAACTATTTTATATTAAATTTATTTTCAAACGGACTCCCGTCCACTATGGTGATTTGGTTCAAGTCTGCTATGGTTATAGCTATCAATTATTCTCTTGCATGGGCTACATCATGCATACTTGTATCATATGAGTAAATTTGGATTGATTTGGAATTACTTTAATCATGTTGTTGCAAATGAGAAAAGTTTCTCCCAATTCATCATGTTATTGCCTTCATGGGCTACAATTTATAAGGTGCAAATGAGAAAATTATTTATATTAAATTTATTTTCAAAATACTTTTCAACCATAGTTTGCATTTGTTACCTTATTAGTATTCTTGTCATGATAATTCTATGCGAAATTTGTGTGTTATACATAATCATTCATCAATTTCTCTTTGGAGATTTGAAAAGTGAATATTTCACTTTATATATATTTTCACCTTATGGAGTTATACATACCAAAAGGGTAATGCTCCATAAAGCTCAAAATAAGTAATTTGGGTCTCATGCTACAAAATTTAATCGATCAAATATTAATTATAATTCCACAATTTTAATTACTCTCATGTTGAGGCTATGTGGAAATATAGTGATGAGACAATAAAAAGAAGGTCACGTGGCCCGCCTCGATTTATTGTTGCAACAAATATCGAGTGCGCACGTCAATCCAATAAATATTAAGGATTGATTTCTTGTCTCATGGTAGTGAGTAAAATGATGAGATATTATAAATATAATATCACTCCCAGTCAATTAGTTCGAACTTCAAATTAAGAAGCATATGTTGCATATAATGATCATGATCGCAATAAATTTATGGACGTGGAAAAGGTGAAAATATCAGGTAAAGGTCGTATTGACAATTCCACCAAAATTTGGAATAAAAGTGGTGCACCACTACAAAGGGCAAATAATTATTGACAATGAGCGCTCATAATTATGACATTTTTTTTAGTCATATATGAAAGGCTATTTTGCCTAAATATTGTCATATATATGCCCGAGTATTTTGGTGACCTTTACCATGCCTTTAAAATCAAAGGCAAAATATTATGAATATTATCATGACTCTTTTTCTGACTTGTCAAACATTATTTGTCCAGATGGATCAACAAATCATGTGTTCAAGTCATGAATCAAATAAGAGCGATGTATGCCTTCTTGATTGTGCTACAACGCACACAATTCTTAAAAGCGAGAGAATATTTCTCCAATTTGAACTTAGTGATGCTAATGTTCAAACAATATCTGGCATCTCCAATTTGATTAATGGCTCGGAAGAGCAAATATTATGTTGCCAAGGGGAACAACAATTCATGTTGACAATGCCTTATACTCACGAAAAATCGAGAAGAAATTTATTGAGCTTTAAAGATATTCGACAAAATGGATATCACATTGAAACCGTGAATGAAAATAATAGAGAATTTCTCTATGTCACATTGGTTTCAAATGGGAAAAAAGAAGTGTTAGAAAAAATCACAACTTTATCATCGGATTATATTTTACTCATATAAGGCATGTCGAAAGCGAATGTCGTCTTGAATAAGAAAATTAATGATCCAACGACATTCATTTTATGGCATGCCAAGCTTGGTCATCCAGGATCATCAATGATGCGAAGAATAATTAATAATTCGCATGGACATCCTTTAAGGAGTCACAAAATATTTTAATTTGGTGATTATAATTGTGCTAGTTGTTCTCAAGGTAAATTGATAGTTAAACCATCCCCAAGTAAAATTGTTGTGGAATCCCGAGTTTTCTTAGAACGCATTCGGGAGACATATGTGGACCTATTCATCCTCACTTTGTGGACCATTTAGATATTTCATGGTTTTGATAGATGCATCAACTAGGTGGTCACATGTTTGTTTGCTTTCGACCATGCAATGTTGCATTTGCTAGACTTTTAGCACAAATCATTAAGTTAAGAGCACAATTCCACGACAACCCAATCAAAACCATCCGTCTTGATAATGCGGGAATTTCAATCTCACGCATTTCAAAATTATTGCATGTCTATAGGAATCACCATTGAACATTTGTTCCACACGTGCATACCCGAGAATGGCTTGGCGAGAATCTCGATCAAACGCATTCACTTAATTGCCGAGACCTTTAATCATGAGAACTAAGTTATCAACTTCAGTTTGGGGACATGCGATCCTTCATGCGGCATCTATCATTCGTTATAGGCCTCGCATACCATGAACATTCCCCATGCAACTCATTTTAGGTCAACAACCAAATATTTCGCACTTGAGAATTTTTGGTTGTGCGTGTATGTTCCTATACCACCTCCCAATAGAACTAAGATGGGTCCACAACGAAAACTTGGGATTTATGTTGGATTTAACTCATCGTCCATTATAAGATACCTTTAGCCCTTAACGGGGATTTATTTCTTGCACGTTTTCTTGATTGTCACTTTGATGAAGCAATTTTCCCACCATTAGGGGAGATAAGAAGCCGATTCAAAAGGAATGGCGTGAAATTGCTTGGAATGCATCAACTTTATCACATTATGATCCACGCACAAATCGGTGTGAACTTGAAGTTCGACGGATCATTCATTTGCAACAAATCGCAAATCAATTACGATGCATTTTGATGTAAAACAAGTGACAAAATCACATATACCATTTGTAAATGCTCTGCAAGAATTGATGTCTCTGTGCAACAAAATGCACAAGAACCAACGAAACGCTTAAAGCGTGGAAGACCGATTGGTTCAAAGGATACGATTCCTCGAAAGAGGAAAACGGGAGTAAAAATAAATGCAAACCAAAATACTCTGAGAAAGCACAAGAATCCTTTGATAAGGTTTGTCGGAACAAGTTGATTCGATGAGGAACAACTTCCTCTAGAAAAAGAGGAAAAAGATGAAAATAATGAGATCTCAATAAATTATTTAAACTCGGTAAGATTTGGGATCGGAATGAAATTGTTCTGATGATATATTTGCTTTCAATGTGTCCTTTGAAATATGTGAAAATGATGATGATCCGAGAACCACGATCGGTGGACGAATGTCGAAAAAGACGTGATTGGCAAAAATGGCAAGAGGCTATCCAAGCGAGAGCTAAACTCGTTAAAGAAGCGAGAGGTTTTTGGACCAATTGTCCAAACGCCGGATGTCGTAAAACTGTTGGATATAAATGGGTATTTGTACGAAAGAGAAACGAAAAAATGAAGTTACAAGGTACAAAGCAAGACTTGTAGCTCAAGGTTTCTCACAAAGAGACGACATCGATTATGAGGAAACATATTCTCTGTTATAGATGCAATCACATTTCGGTTCTTGATAAGCCTGCGGTTCTCGAAGGGCTTGATATGCATTTAATGGATGTCGTTACGAGCATATCGTACGGATCCTAAACGAGTGAGATATATATGAAAATCCACGATGGATTTGTAATATCGATGAAATAAAATCAAAACCTCATAACATGCATTCTATAAAATTACAAAGGTCTTTGTACGGATTGAAACAATCCGGACGAATGTGGTACAAACGCCTTAGTGATTATTCTTGAAAGAAGGATATGTAAATAATCCGCTTTGCCCATGTGTCTTTATTAAAAGATCATCAACAGGATTTGTGATTATTGTTGTATATGTTGATGATTTAAATATAGTGGGAAACCACGGCGACATCGTTAGAACATCCGAATACTTGAAAAAGGAATTCGAGATGAAAGAACTTGGAAAAACAAGACTTTGTCTTGGTTTGCAAATTGAACATTTTTCAAGTGGAGTATTTGTCCATCAATCAAATTATATTGAAAAAATATTAAAAAGATTCTATATGGACAAGGCGCATCCATTGAGCTCTCCAATGGTTGTTAGATCACTTGAAGTGGATAAGGATCCATTTCGACCTCATGAAAGTGACGAAGAGCTACTTGGTGCGGAGGTACCATATTTAAGTGCAATTGGTGCACTTATGTATCTTGCAAATTGTACGAGACCAGACATTGCTTTTGCTTAGTCAACCTACTTGCAAGATACGGCTCATCACCAACTCGAAGACATTGGAATGGTGTTAAACATATTTTTCGATATCTTCGAGGAACAAGTGACATGGGTTTATTTTACTCGAGAGGGGTGAAACTGAATCTTCAAGGTTATGCCGATGCTGGATTTTTATCGATCCTCACAAGGCCCGTTCTCAAACGGGATATGTATTCACATGTGGCAATCTCCGCTGTATCATGGAAATCAGTAAAGCAAACTATGGTTGCTACTTCTTCCAATCATTCTGAAGTACTTGCAATTCATGAAGCAAGTCGTGAATGTGTATGGTTGAGAAATATGATTGAACATATTCAAGAATCATGTGGATTACCTTCAATAAAAGATTCTTCAACCATATTATATGAAGATAATGCAGCATGCATTGCACAATTAAGTGAAGGATTCATAAAAGGTGACAGAACAAAACATATTTCACCAAAATTCTTTTATGCGCATGAGCTTCAGAAGAATGGTGAAATTGATATCAAGCAAATCCGATCGAGTGATAATCTTGCTGATTTATTCACAAAAGCCTTACCAACTACGACATTTAAAAGGCTTACATATGGTATTGGCTTGCGTAAACTTAAAGACATTGCAAGTAAAGAAACTGAACAAGTTTCACCTATGTTCACATGAGGGGGAGTTATTGATTAATGTATTGCACTCTTTTTCCCTTAGCTATGGTTTTATCCCATTGGGTTTTCCATGCAAGGTTTTTAATGAGGCAATCTTAACAATATTATACTCGTCTTAATATTTATTAGAATAGTGTACTCTTTTTCTTTTACTATATTTTTTCCCACAGGGTTTTTCTTAGTAAAAGTTTTAACGAGGCACAATCTCTAAGCAAGCGTCATCGAGGGGAGTGTTGTGAAATGTGGATGACCATGCATGTACACCAACATATTGTGTAGTTATGTACTTCCCATAGTCTATGTATTGTCATGTTCTTTGTAACCATTTCAATGTACATGAGGTGTATGTTTTAGTCCCACATTGCTAAGGCACATTTGTTGTCATACCAAATGGCCTATATAAAGGAGACTAACTTCATTGTAAGAGCACACCAAGTTTGAATGAAAACTTCTCATTCCAACTATCTCATTTCTTCTCTTCTCCTTTGTAGTAGTAGTTTGTAATAGTAGAAGTTCTTAGTCTTCTATTTCTTTCTCTAGTTCTTAGCAAGTTTTCAATTTATTTTACAACACTAATATAATTTCCTCCATTTCTCCTTCTCAGGTTGTACTATTTATCCAACACTGCGACTCGGTACCTCTCCCTTTTCGACTCCCCTTTGAACACTCTACCAAGCCGTGAGATTTGACTTTGCCCCATCAAGCACTTACACAGGCGTTTGGTGGCATTGACTCCACACCACAACATTTCTATTATTCCATAAACTTGAAGCTATCATATATAGCTACCAACTCAACGACTTCTGCTGAGGATTTTTCAAACATCGTTGACAGCCATGGTAGGAAAGAGTGTTCCCCATTGTAGGTTCTAGTTGGGGAATCGTTCACCGGCTTCTCATAGCGAAGCCACATCCCACCAAAGCATGAAAGGTTTCTTCTCCACCAGCCTTACAAACCGGACATACAAGATCAACAGGGACTCGCTTCCCATGAAGATTCATTGTTGTTGGGAGGTAGTTGCAAGCGGCTCTCCATAAGAAACTTTTAACCTTCGGTGGAACTCTAATGTTCCAAATCTTCTTCCAGTAGCTGAATTGAGTTTGGATAAATGTTCGACTACAGCGCGATATATGCTCTTCACAGTATATATATGACCCTTTAGGATCCCATCTCCACATCCATGTGTCCTGCAATTAGGAAGAGCTTAATGGAATTGAGAAGATCATTGACTGATCTCGCACATCGAATATGTCCTACACTATATCCACCTCCCACCCTTTTTCCTCAATACTCATCAGGGCACATACCTTTGTCTCCCCCAGTTCATCAATTACATTAGTTTGAACTCTTTGATTTGCTAAATCAGGTAACCAAGGGCCTTTGAAGACATCAATCAGTTTCCCATCGCCTACCTTCCATCGACATCCCCCTCTTAGATTTGGCGTTGAAAATAGTATGCTCCTCCATATATAACTGAGGTTTCTTCCCACATTAGCATCCCATATATGCGAGTTGGGAAAATATCTAGCCTTTAGTAATCTAGCCGCCAACGAGTCCCCATTATTCACTAGGCGCCATATTTGTTTCATTAGCATCGTAGAATTAAACTCATACTCTTCGGAACCACATACATCCCATCTTTTTTAGTCGACAAAGCTTCTTCCACTCCCCCACCATATGCCTCTTTCTTTATCAACATCGAATAGCCACCAAAATATGTTAATTAAAGTTTCCAATTGATCACATAGCTTTTTAGGGAGTAAGAACACGTTCATCGATTTCAGTAATATTTCTTTTCCTGCTCATGATAGCATCTTACCCCTACTACTTAATAAACAAGAATACAACAAATTTCAACCATTACTTTGAATTACAAGTTTACCCTTCAATTTTTGTAAATATCTCACTAATATTTAAATTAGAAATTCTTTGGTATCTAAATCTATTGCTAATAGTATCTCAATTAGAGATTATTTATCTTCAGTCTCTGTTAAGATCAAAACTAATAAGGCTGATCAATCAATACAACTCAACTCAAAACTACAACACAAACATAGTTACACAACTTATATAGATCACCTAGACAACTGTTTACACAACCGTCTAACTAATTCTGTTACATAGTAGTTAAACTAACTATGGTAAGGCTAACCATAGTTACATCCTAACCATAGTCAGAGTGCATGCACACAGCATTGTTCAGCTGAGCTAAACTTCCTCTCTCAGTTCTATCTATAATATTCCCCCTCAAAGAAAACTGAGGAGAAAACACGAGGTTTACTTTGCCAAAAAGAAAAGAGAAATGAGGACCAAATAAAACTTTAGTGAACAAATCAGCAGTTTGATGAGAGAGGGAACATAACGAAGATCAAACACCCCAACAACTAGCTTTTTCGTACAAAATGAGCATCAACTTCAACATGTTTAGTGCGAGCATGAAAAAAAGATTGCAGGCAAGAGCTACAAATGCCAAGTTCAGACAGCAGAGAAGAAGTCAACAAAATATCAAAACACCATGAGCTAGGGCCTTGTATTCAGCTTCAATAGAAGATCTAGCTACAACAGTTTGCTTTTTGGAGGACCAGGAAATGAGATTACCACCCGGAAATAAACATGAACCACTAGTTTATCTCATGTCATCACAATCACCAGCCCAATCTACATCTGTGAAGGACTCAATATGAAAAGTAGAGGAAGGTTTGAAACACAAACCACTGTCCAAAGAACCCTTTAGATAACGAAGAACACCCTTGCAGGCCAGCCAATGTAAATCAATAGGACTCTTGAGAAATTGATTGAGTTTATTAACTATGAAACTGATGTCTGTCCTGGAGTATATAAGGTATTATAAGGCCACTACAGTACTCCTATACAATGTAGGATCAGTGAAAGGTTTAACCCATCAAAACAGGACAACTTCAGACCAGCTGAAAAGGGAGTGACAACAGGCTTGGAGTCCTGTAATCCAGTCTTATACAGTAGTTCCAAAAGATACTTTTGTTGAGTAAGATATATCCCAAAAGTATCTCTAAAAACTTCAAAGCCCAGAAAGTAATCCACTTGTCCAAGTTTTTTAAGAGAAAAACATGAGTCTAACCAAGTGATCAACTGATAGACTTGGTGAGAGTCAGAACCAGTGATAAGAATATCATCTGCATACACCAGTAACAGCAAAAGTGACCCAGAAGACTTCTTGTAGAACATGGACACATCAGAGGTAGAATTTACTAAACCCTAACCAAGCAAAGCATCTTTGAGCTTGGAAAACCAGGCCCTGGGAGCCTGTTGTCATATAAGGCTTTATTCAGCTTGCAAACATAATGAGGAAAAAAGTTGTTAACAAAACCTTCTAGTTGAACCATATAGACCTCTTTAGTAAGGTCACCATTGAGAAAGACATTATTGACATCAACTTAATGAACATACCAGTTGTAAGTAATAGCAAGAGTGAAAAGAATTCTTATGAAGAAGGCTTAACAACAAGAGAGTAAGTATCAAAGTAATCAAGACCAAGATTTTGATGAAACCTTAGCTACCAAACAAGCTTTGTAGTGTTGAATGGCACCAGTTGGAGTTATCTTAACTTTAAACACCCATTTACAACCAACAGGATTCATAGAAAAAAAGGAGGAACAAGTGTCCAAGTATTGTTTTTATCTAAAGCAGAGATTTCATCAACCATGGGAGCGTACCAATTCTGATCTTGGAGAGCCACTTTAACTAAAGAAGGTTCCAACTGAGTGACCAAGGCATATGGAGAAGTGTGAACTAAGGCCTTAGGTTTAAAAAACCTATTTTTGCTCCTAGTGATTACTGACACGAGGTGCAGGAGAAGTAAGCTCACCAGAGGGAACAACAGAAGCTTGTTGTAAGTTGGGAGAACGCTCAATTGACGAAGAGGGTAGTGAATCAGCCACTAAAGGTAGAGATGATGAAAAAAGAGATGAACTTGATGATGAATCAACTAGTAGCAGTGGTGTAGAAGACAATGAAGAAGACCTTAGAGGCAATGTAACATGAACCTCTGGTAAAACCAATTTAGTAGATGGTGTCTTTGAAATAGAGGATCATGAAAACAGTGATTGAAAAGGAAACTCTGTTTCATGAAAGACAACATCCATGGATACGTAAACTTTGCCAGAAGGATGAAGACATCTATAACCATGATGCCTTAGACTATAGCCAATGAAGACACACTTTGCAGATCGAAAGTTAAACTTGTGAGAGGAATAGGCAGTGAGACTAGGAAAACAAGAGCATCCAAACACCTTGAAATATTGGTAGGCTGGCTTTCTCTTGAAACATACAAAATAAGGAGCCTGAAAATCTAATACAGAAAAGGGTAAACTGTTGATGATGAATACTAAGGTACAAAAGGCTTCTTCCCAGTATCGAAGTGGCATGGAAGAATGAACTAGTAGTGTTAAACCCATCTCTATTATAGTTTTATGTTTCCTCTCTGGTACACCATTTTGTTGTGTGTAAGGACAAGAGTAACGATGAGTAATTCCAACTTTGAAACAATATGATTTAATAGGTTTAAACTCCAAACCCATGCCATACTGAAAACAACTCAGTTTAGTATTAAGTTGACGTTCAGCAGATTATAAGAAATGAAGAAAGGCTGCAAATGCATCAGATTTATGCTTTAATGGATAAAACCATGTGAATCTACTAAAAGCATCAACAAAAATGATAAAGTAGCGAGAACCACTGGTAAAAGACATTGGTGCAGGGCCCTATAAATCAGAGTAAACCAACTCCAAAGGCCTAGTTGCAGTAATGGCACAATTGTGATATAGAAGCTTATGTAATTTGCCAATTTTACAAGAGTCATAAAAAGGCAAAATAGCTTTATTGACATGAGTATTATAAGAATGTAAAACATGTTGAAGAATCTCATGAGAGGGATGATCAAGTCTGACATGCCAATTTAAAGAAACATCAGTAGTTACTGTCAAATTTGAAATGGTAGGTTTATTACACAATGAAGAAAGAGAACAATTAGCATATGTATTCATAGAACTAGCGGTATGTGATGAAGAACCAGCATAGGGTTGATGTAGCTTAGGAAGACAATACAGTCCTTCTCTAAGTTGTCATTATACTAAAACCTTTTTTGAAGCCTTGTCCTTGACAAAGAATAAGTCAGAAGTAAACTCAGTAATCACATCATTGTCTTGAGACAACTTTGAAACACTAATTAGGTTCTTTGCAAGATTAGGAACATGTAGAAAATGTTTTAAATCTAATTTTTGAGAAGAATGAGTACTGGTGGGAAGAACACTGTGACCAACAGAAGAAATGGAAAGCTGAGAACTATTACCGATAGTAACACATTGTGTACCTGTGTAATCAGTTCTGTGAGTCATAGAAGATGAATCTGAAGTCATGTAGCTAAATGCTCCTGAATTCATATACCAGTTTGTATCAGTGACAAGCTTTAGGAGAGGGAATCATCCCTTGAAACTGATGATAGTGAGAATGTTGAGAGTTTGGAGGTGCTGAAGGTTGTTGATTACCATAGAATGGTTGATTGAACTTCTTAAATAAGCCACCTGAACTGCCAGCTTGAGAATGATTTGGACCAAAATATGTTTGATCAAATCTACGATAACATTATAAGGCCATATGTGCTTTTCGGGAACAAATCTGGCAAAAAATCTTGTTTGCACCTCTATTAGCACCATTTCTTCCACTTCTATAACCTCCATGACCACCTCTGGTTGAGCCTCCTCGAAGACCATCATTTGTTCTTCCACCATTAAACTTGTTAAAAGAAGACTTCTTATCACCAGAATTAGAAGCAAAATGAGCTGTAACAGGTGAAAGATCAAGAGTTGCAACAGTATTAAATTGTGCAATCCTCTGCTCATGCATCATTAACAAATATTGAGCATCTTGAAGACTAATGGTCTTTTGTTGTGAAGAGATCACAAGAGCCATAGAGTCAAACTCTTGACCTACTCCATTTAACACTGATTGAATTAAATCAGATTCAGTTATTCCTTGACCTATGGATTTCAACTCAACTCCAATGTTCTTGATCTTAATAACAAATTCAAAAATAGAACTTGAACTTTTTTTTAAAGTATTCAATAGATTCTTAAATTGAAGTGCTCTAGCCATGGAGGATTGAGCAAAAGATCTCTCCAATACATTCCAGATCTTATAATATGATTCGCAATTAGTAACATGACCAATCACAGATTTATCAATGTGTGAAAATAACCAGACCATCAAGATTGAATCTAACTAACTTCATACCTCATCTTCTTGCACAGAAATGTCAGATGAAGAAGGAGATTTGTTTGAGTCCAACGAAGAGAGATTCTCAATGATCAAGAAATTGAGACTAAGACCTTTAATAGCTGCACGAATCTGAACTTTCCAGTGAATGTAATTTGTATCATCAAGCTTCATTGAAAGACTGAAATTCAAAGCTCTTCCAATGGCAGTGCATCTAGTAAGACGACCTTCTTGTTCCTCACTGAGACAACTGAATCTGAATCAGCTGAAGCCATGACTCCCTGCTCTGATACCATATTAAGATCAAACCTAACAAGGCTGATCAATCAACACAACTCAACACAAACAATGAAGAACAATTGTGTTCAAGAAATGCAGAACAATTACGCATACACACAACGTTGTTCAGCTGAATTGAACTTCCTCTCTCAGTTCTATCTCTAACAGTCTCAATTGACTATTAATATTGTTGATATCATTAAAATTTATTGCATAATATTTTTATCTAATCTCTTTGGCAACCTATTATGTTATTTTTCTTTTACTTCACTAAAATTAAATTTAAATTCCTATAATTAAATTCCGCGAACATAGCGAGCGGGCTAATTCGTGCATCGCTCATTATGAAACCAGTATACTTAATAAGTACGAATAATCAATCTTCCAATTGTCACTTGAAATTATTATTATATCCTTAATTGAGTCTTTCAACAGTCGCTTAAATTTACTATCTTACCCTTAGTTAAGGGCATATTCAATCTTTCAACCGTCACTTGAGTTTACTATTATACATATATATACATATAAAAATATATTATCAGAGTAGTTAAATTCTTCATGCTCCAGAAACCAATATATATATACTAGTTTCAAGTGTGTTCTAGGCACTATCGTGCCCGTTCGCTATGCTCGCGGAAATCAATTTCTAACAATTTACAAATAAAAGTTGAGGTTATTGCTACTTTGTTATCACACTAATCCTATCAACATTAGACAACGTCAGCAAGTACAAACAACATCGTGGTCTAATGGAAAAAAAACACATATATCAACAACCCGGATCACTAAAAAAAAAAAATGTTTCCAGATCAAACAAACCCATTTAGAAAAACCTTATTAAACTTAAATTCGTGACATTACCTAAAATGGAGATCGAGCACTAAAAGAATGCATGTGAATATGTGATTGTAATTGAGAAAAGAGAGTGTGATTGCAATGCAAACAAATCTCATAATTATTGGAGAAATAAATGTTGTTGGAGTTGTTGTCGAAGAATATCAATAGCCGCTCTTCGAAGTTGCTGTTGTCGTCGAAGTCAGAGTTAATCAAGTAGATAAGAGTTGGGGAAGACGAGAGTCAAAGTTGACGAGAGTTGGAATGAGAGCTAGAAATGCATAGAGTTGGGAACGTGTGAAGATGTTGCAAGTTGCGAGTTGGGATGAAATTGGTTGATGTGAAAGGACAAAACAGTAACTTCCCTTACCTCGATGAATTATTGATTCGTGTTTTTTTATATGGGTAGTACTAAATGGACTCAAAAAGTCCGGACTCAAACAACTAAAAAGACATAAAGATCCTTAATTCAAATTTATTATTAGTGTTTAGGGGTAGAAGGTAATTAGATATTTTACTTAGATAGATATCTTAAATTATTAATAAAAAAATCTTTAGGTCCGGACTCAAAGAGTCTGAATAGATTTTTTGTTTTTATATATATAGATATATAACTTAGTTTTTACAACAACTCATAAACCCCCCCAACACAGATTCAAATTCATTATTCATCGTGACCAGTGAACAGCAAAGATCTATTACAATAAATTAAAATATAACTCCAGCTAATTAAATGAATAGCAACCAATACACGTAGGAGTATCTCTCTCAAGGGCAGAACACAACTCTGTAGTTAGTACCGCCGGGACAAGTAAATGTGCTAGTAGGGTCATCTTTGGGATAACTGTACGCATCTCGACACCTATCCTTAAAAAATTTGAAAAGGAAGTGGGGCCACATTTCCCTGAAGAGTTACAACAATATTCATCGGTCTTGAACACAGTGCATGGGTTGTTGCAGCCACCAAGGGCCTTAAGCTCATTAGGGCACTGCCCATTAATATCACTGGTGCACCGAATGCCCCTACAACGCCCACTTGTGGGGCTGAACTCTATAGGAACGTTGAACCCGCCAAGAAGAGAGATGTCAAAGAAATCCTTGTTGTTGAATTGGTTGAAGGCGTATTCAGCCAGAGTGTTTGGTGGTTGGCCATAGCCTTGGCACTCGAGGAGGCCGCCGCAGTCCCCGGTTTGGCATTGACCGCGACCATTCCCGTCGAAGTTGCAGTTGGTTCGGGCCCAAATTCGAGCTTGTCTCGTGCTCGCGTTCACGTTCAAGGTCCAAACTTGGCCCTGGTCTAGGCGGTGGCCACCACCGGGCACCGCGGCGGCCCACACTGTGTATGGGCAGTTGTTTCGGATCTCAAAGGTTGATGCATTGGATGAGCTGAAGAGAAGAGAGAAGGCCAAGGAAAGAGAGATGAAGATGGAAAGGGAACTCATTTTGGATTTGGTTAACTTGTACATGCATGCATGTGTGCATATATGTTGAGGTGAAAGGGTATTTATAATGTTATTTTCATTGTGACCTTACCAAGATAAGGGGACGAAGAAATCAGGTGTATTCAATCAGATGCTTTCAAAGGATTTTATTAAAAGAGTTCTGAGGATTTTGAAAAGTGAGGTATTCAATTATTATTTTAATGGATTTTAATGGATTTCTAAAAAGTCTAAAGGGAGTGTATTAAATTGGATGATTTGAAATGATTTTAAATGAGTTTGGAGGATTTTGAAATCGATGTGTATTTAATTTGAATTTCTAAAGATTTTAATGGGTTTTTGAAAATTCAATAGGTATTCAGTTAGGATTTCGATGGATTTTAATGGATTTCTAAAAAGTATAGGTGTATTCAATTTTTAAACTACATTAAGATTTGAGTGGATTTTAATGAATTTTGGTGAATTTCTATTAAAATACACATAACCAAATCTTACCCCTACCCGTCTATGGATTTGAATCAAGTCATTCTAAATTCATCAAATTCTATGAAATCCATCATTTAAAAAAAATTCATGAACTTGTCACATTGTATACACCTCCTTAAATGTATATAATTTTTAAAACAATATTAGAATTTGGATGGATTTTAATGAGTTTTGATGGATTTATATTCAAAAAATACTAAATCTCACCCCTACCCATGAGATTTGGATGGATTTGGATCAAATCCTTTCAAATTCATCAAATTCCATAAAATCCATCATTTAAAAAAATTCATGGATTTGTAAAATTTATTGCATAAATATCCTAATCATCACTACTTCAGTTGTTCACATCTTAGCTATTTATTGGTTAGGATATGAATATATAGATATTTGTGGAATATGTTGTAATCTTATTTATTGTTATCTAGTCGATCTCTATGGGTTTGTAAAAGCTATGTCTGTGAACAACTAATCTAGTAATGACTAGGAGATTTGTCATAAAATTGAATACATTCCCTTAAAGGAGACAATTTCATCTTTTGAATGAGAAAAAAAGATAATAAAACTTAATGGCCAATGGGTCTATTTAAGATTTGGTGTAGTGGAGCATCTCCAATGGGAACCATAGATTAAGGTGGAAATAGATTCATCTAGGATGAAATTCACATCCAACTCAAAAAATGTTTTCTAATGAAACCATTGATTGATATAATGTTCATCCTATATGGCATAAAATCAAAGTGGAAGGTGTCTAACTAAACTACTATTGGAGATGCTCCAATCCATTAGACATTGTGGTAGACTGCCACGTCAGACAAATATATTTTTAAACGTTTTTTATTCTTTTCAAGTTTTTATTAATATAATAAAAATTGAAAATAAAAATGTTAATTCATCAATTTACGGTCGAAATCCATAGTCCATTAGAGACTATTTTGAAATGTATATGTCTATTTAATGCCACACAAAATAGACATTCTCTCCACATCTATAATGTAACACCAATCAATGATTGTTTAACTCCACGTTACTATGGAGATGCTCTGGGAATATCAACATGTGGAGAGTTCTAGCTTGCGTGGTGAAACATAAGTTCAAATTAGTTTAACTTCTGCACATAATAAAGAATATATATTTATAACAAAAACATCTACTATAAGAGAAGAAAATTTGGTAAATGTTTACTCGTTGTAGGATTGTTTTTTTTTTTTTTTTTTTTTTTTTTTTGAAAAAAAAAAAAAAAAACAAGAACTTGGAATCAGATAATATTTAGAAAATTCGTTTACTGAGTTTTTATATATTTTTTCTTTTTTTTGGAAAATACTAAAATGACAACAACGATGTCACCCGCTAGCATCGATATTATCCCTAACTTAACCACCTTTAACTTTTATAAGTGTGAGGTTTTAACTTAAAAGGCCGCAATACTAGTTGAGATGAGTTAATAACTTATATATTTCATTTTGAAGTTTCATTTAATCGATGCGGAACTAACTTTGTCCACTCATCTTCAATAAATGATTTAGCTCATATATTATTTAAGGAAAGTGCTAGGAGTACCCACTTTGTATACTAGGCAATACTAGGCTTGGGCACCAACGATCCACTCGGTAGCCGTCTGATAAACTTCGAAATACATGTGCATGTGTATCAGCTCCCGAATAAGTGCCCAATCTTGATAGCCAAAGTGGGTACCCAATCATTTGCCAGATGCTCTTAAACAATTGAGGCACTTGACTAAGTACGGTCCGTTAATCTATGAAGGCCTTTACTTGGTTATCTGAGCAAATTGATATGGACCCAAACAGAGGCCCAAGAGACCAAAGCAAGATCAAAATGGCAACTCGGAGGCCTTTTTGGCCTTCTTGGCTTAATTGGTGGCGCTATGTCACCTTGGGATTTTTACTCATAATTGATTCATGAGAGAAGTGTTGTGGAATATGGATGACCATACATGTACACTAACATATTGTGTAGTCATATAACTTGTATTTCTCACTTAATAGTACCTCCACTTGTCTATGTATTGTCATGTTACTTGTAACCATTTCCAATGTACACTAGCTCTTCCATGTATTGTCAAATTACTTGTAATGTGTTGTAAGACATGGGGTGTATGTGTTACTTGTACACATTGTATAAAGTACATTTATCATCATCACCAAATGGCCTATATAAAGGGTGCCAACCTCATTGTAAATACACACTAAGTTGAATGAAAACTTCTCATTCCAACTATCTCATTTCATCTCTTCTCCTTTGTAGTAGTAGTTTGTAGTAGTAGAAGTTCTTAGTCTTCTATTTCCTTATCTAGTTCTTAGCAACTTCCAACTCAATTTACAACACGTTATTGTGCACGAGCTTGCTCTTGCACGAATGAGAGATCTTGAAGTTCGAGAAGGCTTGTTAAGGAAACAAAGTTAGGAAGGAATAACTTTTGTTATTTAAATAAGTTCAATTTATTTATATATTATCATGGTTGCTTCATTTTATTACATGCATCACTTCTATATGCATACTTTATTCATATACTATACATTATAACGTCACCGATTGCGAAAGTATGCTCTGTAGTTGCGTCTTGTACGATCTTCTACATTAGAAATCAAAAGTCAATATGTGACATAACTAGTTTTCTCTTAAAACTACAAACAATTAATTATTGTTCTATTCTTGATTTTATAATACAAATAATGCTATAAGTTTGAGTTGATAGTGGGTAAGCCTTGTCCCCGGTAAAGCTAAACATTGAAAGAGAGACGGGTTATCCCGTTCGATGAGGCATGACATTAAGCAGACTTTGTCTCGCCACCCAACCTGGAGGTTGTCCCACCAACTCATACGAATAGTACATTTGATTATTAATGAATCAAGTTGTGAACATATACTTAATCATATGTTATGTTTTGTTTTTTTTTTTCCATAAAAGAAAAGAGAAAATTATTTTATATTATATTTACTTTCAAAATAGTAATCAGCCATAGTTGAATTTGTTACCTTATTATAATTTTTGTCATAATAATTAGATATTACAAATTATGAATAAAGCTTGCATCTATGCAAGGCTATATGTTGTACACAATCATTTGTCAATATCTCTTTAGAGATTTGAAAAGTAAATATTTCATATATATTTTCACCATATGGAGTTATAAATATATAAATACCAAAAAAGGTAATGCTCCAAAAGCTCAAAATGAGCGGTTGAGTCTCAAGCTACAAAATTTAATCAGTCAAATATTAATTATAATTCCGCAATTTTAATTACCTCTATGTTGAGGCTACGTAGAAATATGACTGATGAGACAATAAAAAGAAGGTCACGTGGCCTGCCTCGATTTATTGCTGCAACAAATATAGAGTGTGCACGTCAATCCAATAAATATTAATGATTGATTTCTTGTCTTATGGTAGCTGAGTAAAATAATGAGATATTATAAATATAATATCGATCCCGTCCAATTAGTTCAGCTTCAAATTAAGAAGCATATGTTGCATATAATGATCATGACGCAATAATAAGTTTATGGACGTGGAAAAGGTGAAAATATCAGGTAAATGTCGTATTGACAATTCCAACAAAATGTGGAACAAAAGTGGTGCACCACTAGAAAGGGTAAATAATTATTGACAATGAGCGCTCATAATTGTGACATTTTTTGGTCATATATGAAAGGCTATTTTGCCTAAATATTGTCATATATACCCGAAAATTTTTGTGACATTTACCATGCCTTCAAAATCAAAGGCAAAATATTATGAATTTTTATCAATGAAATATGACTCTTTTCTAATTTGCCAAACATTATTTGTCCACATGGATCAACAAATCATGTGTTCAAATCATGAATCAAATAAGAGCGATATATGTCTTGCTGATTGTGCTACAACGCACACAATCCTTAAAAACAGAGAATATTTCTCTAGTTTGAACTTAGCTGAGGCTAATGTTCAAACAATATCTGACATCTCCAATTTGATTAATGGCTCTGGAAGAGCAAATATTATGTTGCCTGGGTGAACAACAATTCATATTGACAATGCCTTATACTCTGAAAAATCCATAAGAAATTTACTGAGCTTTAAAGATATTCGACAAAATGGATATCACATTGAAACCGTGAACGAAAATAATAGAGAATTTCTCTATGTCACATTGGTTTCAAATGGGAAAAAAGAAGTGTTAGAAAAATTTTCAGCTTTATCCTCCGGATTATATTTTACTCATATAAGGCATGTCGAAACGAATGTCGTCTTGAATAAGAAAATTAATGATCCAAAGATATTCATTTTATGGCATGACCGGCTTGGTCATCCAGGATCATCAGAATAATTAATAATTCGCATGGACATCATTTAAGGAGTCACAAAATATTTTCAGCTGGTGATTATAATTTTGCTAGTTGTTCTCAATGTAAATTGATAGTTAAACCATCCCCAAGTAAAATTGTTGTGGAATCCTCAGTTTTCTTATAACGCATTCAGGGAGACATATGTGAACCTATTCATCCTCACTGTGGACCATTTAGATATTTCATGATTTTGATAGATGCATCAACTAGGTGGTCACATGTTTGTTTGCTTTCAACCCACAATATTACATTTGCTAGACTTTTAGCACAAATCATTAAGTTAAGAGCACAATTCCCTGACAACCCAATCAAGACCATCCTTCTTGATAATGCCGGAGAATTTCAATCTCAAGCATTTAAAAATTATTGCATGTCTATAGGAATTACCATTGAACATTCTGTTCCACACATGCATACCCAGAATGGTTTGGCAGAATCTATGATCAAACGCATTCAATTAATTGCCAGACCTTTAATCATGAGAACTAAGTTATCAACTTCAGTTTGGGGACATGGAGTCATTCATGCAGCATCTATCATTCGTTATAGGCCTACTGCATACCATGAACATTCCCCCATGCAACTCATTTTAGGTCAACAACCAAATATTTCACACTTGAGAATTTTTGTGTAGCGACCCGAAAATTTGACTTGTGCCACATGTCAAGTCAAGGTCGTTTGTGGGACCCACTCGTCGAAATACGTATGTCCGAATTCAAATTGAGATGAAAATGCTAATTATGCGAGGAAATTCGTTGAGTCGAAACACGAACAAGGACGCGCCCACGAACAAGGACGCGCCTCGAGTTGTGTGCCGACGTGGGACATAAATAGTGGCTTTATGTGGTGTTAAAATGTAAATTGGATATGCCTCATTATACGTGTAGCGCGATTTTTGAGATTTTGAAATGAAGCGAGTTGGTGCCTCGAGATGCGCACTGCATGGTTGTTGAGTTGTCTCGAAATTCGTGTTGTGCAAATCTCGATGACACTTTTGATTTGAAATTAAAAGTGAAAGAGAAATAAATATATATATATATAAAAGTGAAAAGGAGATAATGATTGAAAAAAAAAAGAAAAAAAAAAGATCAGAAGAATCGGGAAGTGAGAGGGAGAAAGAGAGAAAGAGGAAATGATAGGGGAAAGGGACGATCGGACCGAGTGTGAGCACACACTGGAGCTCCGTGAGCGAGAGAGGACAACAGTGGCCGGACAATGAGACAGCATGCGGAAGCTGCTGCCAAGAAGATCGGCAATGATGGCGAAAGCGAACGACATGCGCGCAAGCGGCTCCGCCTGGCAAGCAGCGCAAACCAGACAGTAAGCGTAAGCAGGCGCGAGGGCGCACGCAAGCAAGCGCGACCTATGGCGGCGGCGTAAGCCCGCGACTCCGACGCGGCATCGGGTCGGATCGGCTGCGATGGCGAACGAGTGCGACGACGCGACGCAACGCAATGAGACGGCTTGATGGTCGGCAGCGGCGCAGCGCGGAGGACGGCAGCTTGGTGACGCCGGCGAGGCAGCGACGTGGTAGCGGCGGCGACGCGGTGGCGCATTATCGATCGATCGGTTGCGCGATTTCGTCGAAATCGCGACGACGCGATGAAGGTGAGATTTATTCACCTTATTTGGTTGTGATTTGTATGATTTGAAGTAAATTAGCCCTCAAATGTTTAAATGGACACCAGGGACTTAGGAGTCGGGTGTCGGGTGCGCAAATCGAAACGCGAGCGAGACATTTTGAGATTCGCGATTTCTCGAGGTAAGTAAACCAGCTAGGGATCTATACAGTATTTCATATTTTCCATTGACTGTTGTTGCTTACTGTTTTGTGATAGTTTTATTGTTGTTCACTGCAAATCTATGCCCATATGTGTAGTTCGCCGAGCGTGCTCGCACGCACATATGGGGGGGGAACATAGAAGATGTATATGGATTCGCAGTCGCCGAGCTTGCTCTTTGGTGTCCATTTACATCTACTTTGGGGGTTCCAGGGTTGCTTGCCTTGCCAGTCGCAGTCGCAGAGCTTGCTCGCCTAGCTGGGAGGGGGGGCTTTGGGCCTTCACAAAAGAAAAAAAATATTGTTGGGCCTCACTCATCAATGAGTTGTTTACAGTTTTTTATATTCATGAGTTTCTTGATTCCTTTCGTTTTAATTGCATGAATTCGACTGCTTTGGATATTGTGAACTGTTATTTTGGATATTGTGAAATGTTGTGTATATGTCCTACTGGATTTACTTACCTGGGCTCGTCATCCTTATGTTTGACTGAGTGCAGCGCCGCGGACGAGTAGCGAAGGGAAAGCTTCATAGCTAGGTGAATTTTCGTATATTTTATAATTACTCTCCTCTGATGATATTTACTGGGTTCCACAATTAGGTTGTCTAACTTTCTATATTATGGTTGAGTTATTTAATGTATAGTTGCTTCCGCTAAATTGTAAAACTCGAAAAATACTAATAACTGAACTGTAAAATTGTGAATTTACGTATAATGATGGATTGGAAGGCTGACTAAGCTCTCGTTGACCTTGCGAGACCGGCTCGGGGGTCCACGTGAGCTTAGGCCGGGCGGAGCCCAATTTTATGAAAAATTGGGGCCGTCACAGTTGGTATCAGAGCCGACGTTTTAAAGAACTCGACTCTCGATTAGCACAATAAATTAAGACACAAAACAAGCGAAAGTTAGGAATGGTTGAACTTAGAGTGGAACCCTATGATCCTGACTTGAGTCTTCGTTGGGAAGTGATGAGAGTTTGGAAAAATAAAAATGTATTATATGTGGTATAGTATATATTATATACGATGTCGATAATTATACACTGACTCGAGAAATCGTGGCTGGGATAATGATTAATTGGATAGACATTAAATGGAATCAGTTAGTGATTGATGTTTCATTGGCATACTTGATTTCATTTTTGGTAAATCAACAGTTTTTACAGTTGTTTACAACATTGTGGACAAATGGGTTTGTTTTCATTTGAGCCGAGTTGGGGATCCATGACGAGCGACCAAATGATTTTTTCTAGTCAGAATTTTTGATGGAGTTCTTTGGTTATATGTTCAATTTGGTCCGTAATAATCAGCATGAGTTTTGGTGGGGTAAATTGAAGGTACAAACCCAAAGAAGGAAAAGGTTTAGGAGTTATATTTCCATCTGATATGAGGTCGTATGACATTGCCTTCATGCACGGATCGGAGCTGCATAGATAAGTACTCGTGTCTTGGAAATGCGGGAGTTGTTTAAATTTAATTCAGCTTCGCGGATAGTGGCTTAAGAATTAGTTAGTTCAATTGATAAATTGAGGTAAATAGTTTGGTTGGTTTGGTGAAGCCAATGGAAAATGAGAACTTTGGTATTACAAATGGTATGGTTTCAAATTGAAACTTAACATGCCATGTAGGACTCAAACAAACTAGTGAATTGATTTTCAAGCTAAGATATACGTATGTTAGTGAAGGTGGATCACAAAATTAAAATGTTCATTTGTATTCATTTATATTTCAATATATGTTGCGAGGATGTTGCCCTGGCATATATTGATGGGAGGAGACAGATGGTGTGTTCTTTGCTTGGAGGTCTCGGAGGAGCCCAGCTCGTCACGGAGGAGCCCAGCTTGTCGCGGAGGAGCCCGGCCCTACAGAGTAAGATGGGGGTATGGCCTTGGGCGAGTATGGCCTTGGGTGGGTATGGCCTTGGGTCTTCATTAAAACACTATTGTCATGTGAGAATTGTTTCAATTTCGAGGACGAAATTCTTAATTCGTTGGGAAGACTGTAACGACCCGAAAATTTGACTTGTGCCACATGTCAAGTCAAGGTCGTTTGTGGGACCCACTCGTCGAAATCTGTATGTCTGAATTCAATTTGAGATGAAAATGCTAATTATGAGAGGAAATTCGTTGTGTCAAAACACGAACAAGGACGCGCCCACGAACAAGGATGCGCCTCGAGTCGCGTGCCGACGTGGGACTGAAATAGTGGCTTTATGTGGTGTTAAAGTGTACATTGGATATGCCTCATTATGCGTGTAGCGCGATTTTTGAGATTTTGAAATGAGGCGGGTTAATGCCTCGAAAATTGTGTTGCGCAAATCTCGATGACACTTTTGATTTGAAATTAAAAGTGAAAGAGAAATATATATACAAAAGTGAAAAGGAGATAATGATTGAAAAAAAAGAGAAAAAAAAATCAGAAGAATCGGAAAGTGAGAGGGAGAAAAGAGAGAGAGGAAATGATGGGGGAAAGGGACGATCGGACCAGCGACAGACTATTTGGAGATATACGAAGCGGCGAGGACGATGGGATGGCCGGACAGCGGGGACGCAAGCGCTTGGAGTGGGTGGCAAGAAGATCAGCCTGCCAGTGTTGGCGGCTGGTGGCGAAAGCAAAGAACATGGCGCAACGCCGCGCAGCGGCTCCGCACTGGCAGCAAGCAGCGCGAGCAAGCGTGGCGAAAGCGCGCGCGAGGCTGCGCCGCGCAGCGACTCCGACGCGGCAGTGGTCGGATCGGGCTGCGATGGAGCGCAGCGCGACGACGCGACGCAGCTTGATGAGACGGCTTGATGGTCGGCAGCGGCGCAACGCGGAGGACGGCGACTTGGTGACGCCGGCGAGGCAGCGACGTGGTAGCGGCGGCGACGCGGTGGCGCGTTATCGACCGGTCGGTTGCGCGATTTCGTCGAAATCGCGACGACGCGATAAAGGTCAGATTTATTCACCTTATTTGGCTGTGATTTGTATGATTTGAAGTAAATTAGCCCTCAAATGTTTAAATGGACACCAGGGACTTAGGAGTCGGGTGTCGGGTGCGCAAATCGAAACGCGAGCGAGACATTTTGAGATTCGCGATTTCTCGAGGTAAGTAAACCAGCTAGGGATCTATACAGTATTTCATGTTTATCCATTGACTGTTGTTGCTTACTGTTTTGTGATAGTTTTATTGTTGTTCACTGCAAATCTATGCCCATATGTGTAGTTCGCTGAGCGTGCTCGCACGCACATATGGGGGCAAACATAGAAGATGTATATGGATTCGCAGTCGCCGAGCTTGCTTGCCTGGTGTCCATTTACATCTACTATGGGGGGTTCCAGGGTTGCTTGCCTTGCCAGTCGCAGTCGCAGAGCTTGCTCGCCTAGCTGAGAGGGGGGGCTTTGGGCCTTTACAAAAAAAAAAAAATATTGTTGGGCCTCACTCATCAATGAGTTGTTTAGAGTTTTTTATATTCATGCGTTTCTTGATTCCTTTCGTTCTAATTGCATGAATTCGACTGCTTTGGATATTGTGAACTGTTGTTTTGGATATTGTGAAATGTTGTGTATATGTCCTACTGGATTTACTTACCTGGGCTCGTCATCCTTATGTTTGACAGAGTGCAGCGCCGCGGACGAGTAGCGAAGGGAAAGCTTCATAGCTAGGTGAATTTTTGTATATTTTATAATTACTCTCCTCTGATGATATTTATTGGGTTCCACAATTAGGTTGCCTAACTTTCTATATTATGGTTGAGTTATTTAATGTATAGTTGTTTCCGCTAAATTGTAAAACTCGAAAAATACTAATAACTGAAATGTAAAATTGTGAATTTACGTATAATGATGGATTGGAAGGCTGACTAGGCTCTCGTTGATCTTGCGAGACTGGCTCGGGGGTCCACGTGAGCTTAGGCCGGGCGGAGCCCAATTTTATGGAAAATTGGGGCCGTCACATTTTGGTTGTGCAGTGTATGTTCCTATACCACCTCCCAATAGAACTAAGATGGATCCACAACGAAAACTTGGGATTTATGTTGGATTTAACTCATCGTCTATTATAAGATACCTTGAGCCCTTAACATGAGATTTATTTACTGCACGTTTTGCTGATTGTCACTTTGATGAAGCAATTTTCCCACCATTAGGGGGAGATAAGAAGTCAATTCAAAAGGAATGACGCGAAATTGCTTGGAATGCATCAACTTTATCACATTATGATCCACACACAAATCAATGTGAACTTGAAGTTCAAAATATCATTCATTTGCAACAAATCGCAAATCAATTACTAAATGCATTTAATGATTCAAAACAAGTGACAAAATCACATAATCCAGCTGTAAATGCTCCTCAAGAATTGATGTCTCTGTGTAACAAAATGCACAAGAACCAACGAAACGCTTAAAGCGTGGAAGACCGATTGGTTCAAAGGATACAATTCCTCGAAAGAGGAAAACGGTAGTAAAAATAAATACAAATCAAAATACTCCTGAGAAAGCACAAGAATCCTTTGATAAGGGTTTGTCAGAACAAGTTGATTCTGATGAGGAACAACTTCCTCTAGAAAAAAGATGAAAAAGATGAAAATAATGAGATCTCAATAAATTATTTAAACTCTGGTAAGATTTGGGATCGAAATGAAATTGTTCATGATGATATATTTGCTTTCGATGTGTCCGTTGAAATATGTGAAAATGATGATGATCCAGAACCACGATTAGTGGGCGAATGTCGAAAAAGACCTAATTGGCAAAAATGGCAAGAGGCTATCCAAGCTGAGCTAAACTCGTTAAAGAAGCGAGAGGTTTTTGGACCGATTGTCCAAACGCCAGATGGCGTAAAACCTGTTGGATATAAATGAGTATTTGTATGAAAGAGAAACGAAAAAAATGAAGTTACAAGGTACAAAGCAAGACTTGTAGCTCAAGGTTTCTCACAAAGACCTGACATCGATTATGAGGAAACATATTCTCCTGTTATAGATGCAATCACATTTCGGTTCTTGATAAGCCTTGCAGTTTCTGAAGGGCTTGATATGCATTTAATGGATGTCGTTACAACATATCTGTACGGATCCCTAGACAGTGAGATATATATGAAAATCCCTAATGGATTTGTAATATCCGATGAAATAAAATCAAAACCTCATAACATGCATTCTATAAAATTACAAAGGTCTTTGTACGGATTGAAACAATCCGGACGAATGTGGTACAAACGTCTCAGCGATTATTTACTGAAAGAAGGATATGTAAATAATCCGCTTTGCCCATGTGTCATCATGAAAAGATCATCAACATGATTTGTGATTAATTATGTATATGTTGATGATTTAAATATAGTGGGAAACCACGACGACATTGTTAGAACATCCGAATACTTGAAAAAGGAATTCGAGATGAAAGAACTTGGAAAAACAAGACTTTGTCTTGGTTTGCAAATTGAACATTTTTCAAGTGGAGTACTCGTCCATCAATCAAATTATATTGAAAAATATTAAAAAGATTTTATATGGACAATGCACATCCATTGAGCTCTCTAATGGTTGTCAGATCACTTGAAGTGAATAAGGATCCATTTCGACCTCATGAAAGTGATGAAGAGCTAATTGGTCCGGAGGTACCATATTTAAGTGCAATTGGTGCACTTATGTATCTTGCAAATTGTACAAGACCTGACATTGCTTTTGCTGTCAACCTACTTGCAAGATACAGCTCTTCACCAACTCGAAGACATTGGAATGGTGTTAAACATGTTTTTCGATATCTTCGAGGAACAAGTGACATGGGTTTATTTTACTCGAGAGGGGTAAAATTGAATCTCCAAGGTTATGCTGATGCTAGATTTTTATCTGATCCCCATAAGGCTCGTTCTCAAACGGGATATGTATTCACCTGCGGTAATACTGTTGTATCATGGAAGTCAGTAAAACAAACTATGGTTGCTACTTCTTCCAATCATTCTGAAGTCCTTGCAATTCATGAAGCAAGTCGTGAATGCGTTTGGTTGAGAAACATGATTGAACATATTCAAGAATCATGTGGATTGCCTTCAATAAAAGATTCTCCAACCATATTATATGAAGATAATGCAGCATGTATTGCACAATTAAGTGAATGATTCATAAAAGGGGATAGAACAAAACATATTTCACCAAAATTCTTTTATGCACATGAGCTTCAGAAGAATGGTGAAATTGATGTCAAGCAAATCCGATTGAGTGCTAATCTTGCTGATTTATTCACAAAGCCTTACCAACTACGACATTTAAAAGGCTTACATATGGTACTGGCTTGCGTAAACTTAAAGACATTGCAAGTAAAGAAACTGAACAAGTTTCACCCATGTTCAAATGAGGGGGAGTTATTGATTAGTGTATTGCACTCTTTTTCCCTTAGCTATAATTTTATCCAATTGGATTTTCCTAGCAAGGTTTTTAATGTGGCAATCTTAACAATATTATACCCATCTTAATATTTATGAGAATAGTGTACTTTTTTTCTTTTACTATATTTTTTCCCACAGGATTTTTCTTAGTAGAAGTTTTAACGATGCACAATCTCTAAGGAAGTGTCATCCAAGGGGGAGTGTTGTGGAATATGGATGACCATACCTGTACACCAACATATCGTGTAGTCATGTAACTTGTATTTCTCACTTAATAGTACCTCCACTTTTCTATGTATTGTCATGTTACTTGTAACCATTTCCAATGTACACTAACTCTTCCATGTATTGTCAAATTACTTGTAATGTGTTGTATGACATGGGGTGTATGTGTTACTTGTACACATTGTATAAAGGACATTTATCATAATCACCAAATGGCCTATATAAAGGGTGCCAACCTCATTGTAAATACACACTAAGTTGAATGAAAACTTCTCATTCCAACTATCTCATTTCATCTCTTCTCCTTTGTAATAGTAGTTTGTAGTAGTAGTTCTTATAGCCTGTTTGGTTCACATTTTAGTGAATCCTAACACATGTGATTAATTAGTGATGGGACTAACACATGGGTTTAGATAGTTTAGTCCCATTTGTGTATCTTGTTTGGTTGAGAGTTTTAAGGTCGGGATTAAATGAGGTTGTACATGTACATTTACCAAAGTACCCTTTAGATAAATAACACCAAAACCCCCCATTTCACACATTTCTCATCTCTTTGCTGATCAAGAACGCTGCTGCTCATGAAGATCGCTGCTGCTGCTCATGAATCCTCTCAATCTCCACCTCCATCATCTCCCTCTCCTTCATCATCAACGCTCGATTTCTCTTCGAGATTCCCTCCAATCCCACGACCCAACCGGCTGGCCCTCCAACTCCAAATCTCAACCGTCGGATCCCTCTTCCTCCTCCACTCCCTCCTCCCCCTCCTCCCAATCCCACTCCCCCGCCTCATCCTCTCCTCCGCCTTCGCCCGGGAGTTCCTCCACTTCTACCTCCACCGCAAGGACCCCTGCGGCCTCGAAAAGCAGTACTTCGATCTCATGCTCCTCCCCGTCTCCCTCGGCACCATCTCGCCCTTCTCGGCCCGCCCAGGCGGGCGGGTGGGCTCGCGCGGGGTGGGCCTGGTCATGCGGGGGCGCGTGGTTCGTGCAAATGGGGTTCTCGTTCTTCACGGAGTGAGGGATTTGTTGTTTGTGATTTGGTTAATGTGAGGGGTAAAGTGGTAATCTCCTATTTCACTTACAATGGATTAGCTAATCCCACAAAAAATGGTGGTATTGTTTAATCCACTACCATGCCTCTTAACTAATCCGCTGGACTAGTTAATCTTCCAAGCAAACAGCGGATTAACTAGTCCAGTGTAGCTAATCCGGGCTAATCCCACGAACCAAACATGCCATTAGTCTTCTATTTCTTTCTCTAGTTCTTAGCAAGTTCCAATTCAATTCACAACAAGAAGAATCAATATGCTGTTTGGCCTAATTTTAATATTTATATCTTTTTTGTTTTTCATGAAAACTTATATGTTACTCCATTCGATCAATAATATAAGTCTTCTTACCCAAATCATACACACATATCAAGAAATGTGTTAAATTTTGGAAATCAATGGAAATTAACGAGATTAAGCAATAATTGATCACTATTGCGCGCGCACACAAAAAACAAAGAGATGTCGCGGTTAGGCCAATCAAACCTATGTCTGCGTGGCTCAATAATAAATCTATTATTGATTAATATAATGGATCTCATTCTCACAAAACTCGAGCTATAAATAATGCTCACACAATAGCCTTACATGAGTATCAATTGACTTATTTTACTACTTTGTCTGTGAGTTCAATTCTAAACTTGTTACAACTCGAAAAACTTTCTCCATCTCCTAACTAGACTAGGTTCTTCTTGTTAGATTCAACCAACAATCGACACCTAAGCTTTTAAGTTCATATCGAACATTGATACGTTGTCTCATAAAGTTTATCAATTTTTATGCACCTAATTTGAAGAATTTATTGTTGTAGTTCATCTTGAAGTCTTGCACTTAAACTTGTCACAGTGTCCAATTCGTATTCAGACTCCTACTTCGAGTACAGTTGTACTTCTGTTGTTGAAGTTATTGTCTTCGACTCGAATTCTACCTCGTGCACAATTTGGAGTTGTATCTACACTCTATATCTTGCTGAGTCATTAAGGCTTCCTTCTTCATGTCTTTGATTTTATCAATCACCCTGAGTACTAAGACTCATAGTCTAACTCTAACTTGACAATCCTATGCCAACTAGGACGCAAGTTCTAATTTGAATTCTTGTTCTTGCTTTAATCACCTGGTTGACTAAGGTGTTTTGGCTCACCTTAGAAGTTCGGACTGCTAACATAAATGCCTTGTCATCCCAATCGAATCACCGGCGGCTCTGATATCACTATATTGGGTATGTCCACGCATGTATCTATGGGTATGTAGATTTCACTAGAATCGATATTTTCCCCATCTTAACTACCTTGAGTAACAGATGTACACTAGAACAAATTTAACTTTTAATAGCACTTAATAGATAGAGGTTTTAATAAAAATAGCACTAATTCATAGAGGTTAAAAAACCCCTATGGAAACTCTTGGTCAAGAACAACAAGTGCCTCAACACTCTCATTCGCTCACTCGCGTCGCTCACTCGCGTCGCTCACTCTCGCTCACTCGCGCACTCTCGCGTCGCTCACTCTCGCGTCGCTCTCTCTCGCTCACTCGCGCACTCTCGCGTCACTCACTCTCGCCCAACAGCCCTCACTGCTCACTCTCGCCTCGCTCGCTCACTCGCCCAACACTCTCGCACTCGCGTCCGTCAACTCTGAATCAGACAATTTCGCACTAGCAATCGGACCTTGCCTCTTCATCTAGGGTTTGGTCCGCCTCCACCTTGCCTCTTCTTCACCGCTCTCGGACCTTCTTCGATTTCAAGACCAGTTGTACGATCTGCAAGGTGAGACTCGATCGATCTCAAACCCTAACGAGTCGATTCGATGAATCTACGTGAGTCTTCTCGATTGTTGGTTGTTGTTGTAGATTTGATAATACGGGTGATTTATTTGTGTTGATTAGGTTGGGCTGATATTGTTTTCTATGGTTCTATGACTAGAATTAGCTATTCATGTAGTTGATGTTCTTAGGTTGTGTGTTGGATTGGGTGTGGCGATTAGTTCTTGATTTGAGTCTCTCTAAGTCTCTATGTTCATTAGGTTGGTGAATTTTGTTTTTTTATGGTTCGGTGACTTGAATTAGCGATGAATGTATTTGACGTTTATAGTTTACGTGTTGAATTGGCTTTGATGATTGATTTGCTCTAGGTCGGAAGTCCAACCCAGGTTTTTGCTCTATAGATTGAAGCTGTGATTGATTATTGACAAGTGAAGAGTCTCTAGTTGTTAATTTAGTCATTCGATGTGTTATCTACGAGTTTTGATTCGATGAAATTTTGTTATAGAAGAATCTGTAGTGTTAGTGACTTGTAGAGATTGATTCATAGGTTTAGAGGTCATGTGATTTGTGTAAACATAAGGTTGAGTTTGAGTCGGATGAGAAAAGGAAGAAATGAAAGACTTTTAGTCGATCGGGTTTGAGGCGATTTCAAATTTGGTAAATTGATTCAAGAGGTATACTTGTTTCAAATTTGCTCTTTCTTTACCAAAAAATTTCTGTTTACATTATATTTTGTTTTTCAATTCATTCTTTTTTATTTTTAGAAATCAAGGTCAATACTTCTTTAAATTTTACTCTTTTTATTGATGTCTTCTTTGCTTGGTTTATGAACTAATGTGAGGTTAACGAACGACCTCATTCATGCTGTGCGAGGCTTTGACAGATCCACAGATCGTCGACATTTTGGTTCGATTAAGTGGATTCAACTTCTTAGCATTTGCTCGTTTTTGTGTGATTTTGATGGTTCTAGTATGTTGATTTGAATTCGGTTCGTTGTGTGGATATTTTTTTGTGAAATTGCTCATTTGAATGTAGGTTTTGTGGATTTGATGAAGTGGATGATTAATTGATGATGTTGAATCGTTGCAAAGTGTTGAGAAAAGTAGGAAAATGAAATCTCATTTTGATTTTTAGAGAACCTTTGAAATGAAGCTATGTTTAGGTAAATCTAGGGTTGATTTTGACCTAGGAAAGGTAGATTTGAGTTTAAATAATGAGAATCCCCTGATGTTAGGCAGAATCGAGAGAGCTAGTATTGAATATTTGTCTACTTGTTTGCATTTTCCTAATTACTATCACTACTAATCGCTTTTGTCTAAGGTTGAGAAAATGTGTATATACTTTGATCTCATTTGAGGTGGAAAGATATTGATCTATTCCAATGATAAAAAAGCTTCTTGGAATAGGTGCCCCTTGTTCAATGGATTAAAACCTATTATCATAGATAGCCATGGCTTCTCGGGAGTTATCCTAATCATGCTTGTTGTTCTTGGATCCATTGGATTTTTTAGTGCCATTGGAGTAAAGTCCACCCTAATCATAATGGAAGTAATCCCTTTTCTTGTTTTGTTGTAAGTTCTTTTTCTTAAAACGTTTTAGTTTTTACATTGATTAACATAGACTACTTTTAAGTCTAGATACTTTAAAAATCTAATGTGATGTTCCATATTTTAATGTATTTCTATAAATCAACTTTCCTTTCAACTATCAATTAAAATTGAATGTTTCCAACCTTGATTGATATGGGTTCTTAGATATGCTTTGTCTACTACTTGCTTAAGCTTGGAAATAACACCTTCATCTCTTTTATTGTTCTTTTGAAGAATGTTTACACTTTTAAAATCATACGAATTACACTTTTGTGTTTTCTAGTATGTGCGTAGTGAGTAAGCACTTGATCGCATTCTTATAAAAAGTGCTTAATAATACAAATTTCCAATTTGTTATGTGACCTCGACCATTTACGCATCGAATAGAACTGAATTGCGGCAAATTGAACTAATTACAAGAAGATAATATGACCTTCATCATGTTAGTCTTGATCTATAATTTTGTATTTGGTATTTCGATTTGAGCAGATTAAGCCCCCATCATCTCCAGCTGGACGCTTCACGCAAATTCTTTCCGTTGGGATTGGAGGCTCAGCTCTAGGTCCTCTAAAGGTGTGTCGTGTTTGCTTTTGATCCTGAACTGTTCTTTGAACTGAGAAGTTGTTTCATATTCCTTTATTGACATTAAATAATTTATACTATTGTTCGAAGAGATGCTTAATAAATGTTCTTATATTAGAATAGCGATTTGGTGACATACTTATTTTCATACAGTTGCTGCAAAGTTGTTGATTTTCTTTTGGACACACATTGAAATTTATTTTGTTACTTTCTGATTTCCATTAAATGACACAGCCACTATGTGAAAGCATTACTAACTTGATAAATTTGTGAAGCACTGAAGTTTATATTTATCGCCTTCCACTGTTATTTTTTACTCATCTCAGGAAGAAGACAATATCTATGTTCTTCATAGGTAGTTTTTCCTTTTATCTGTGTTTCCTTTGTTTTCCTCTCTTTCATGTTTGTACTTTGAATTGCTTCTTTGTAATTTTTGCGCTTATGCTTTTACCTTTTGTCTTTTATGTACTGTTTGGTTTGTCGAATGGTAAGATAGACCTGTGACATTTGCGACATTTTCCTCTCTAATATTTTGAGTCTTGTGTAAAGTCGTGATTGCTCGAACAAGAGAAAAAGTCCTTTCCCCTTGAGTGTTGATTTTTATGCCTATGTTTAATTAATCAGATTTTTATTATATGTGCTCTTAGTCTTTGATTATTTTTCAAGTGCTTTTCCACTTTAATTAATTTGAGACTAAGGCTATGTTATGTTGTTGTTGTTGTATGAGCTAAAACTAAATTAATTAGATTTTTATTAGATGTACATATATGATTAACATTAATTTTCCATCAGTTGCAATAATTGAATTACTTCTTATTAATTTTAAATGCAAGAAATTTAAAATATGTACAAATAATTTTAAACAAAAAGGAGGTAATAGATATTAACGTTCTTCAAATTTAACGAGCAAAGATTACAATCTCAAGATGGATAAAGGTTGGGCCAGACATTCGAGGTTAATATTATCTTTTTATAGTAATAGAAGCATTCATATTTTTTGTAAGGTTGAAACTTACTATTTAAAGTTTTTTTTGTTTGTATTAGAGTTTCAAAAGAATATTGTAAAGGAGCAAATGCATTCGTTCTTCAAGCTCAAGCTAGAGAAAGACATCCAGAAGGAATTAGGTGTCCTTGTCAAAACTGTCGAAACATGTCTCGTGTGAAGTGTGATATTGCATACAACCATCTAATCATATATGGATTGGATCCCATGTATACAATTTGGTTCCATCATGGAGAGAGTAGCCCCATTGTAAGGAATGAAGTCGCAAATGATGAAGGGGATAGAGTTGCTACGGATGAAGGGGATGAAATTACTACAGATGAAGGGGATGATGGGGATGGAGTTGGTAGGGATGAAGGAGATGGAGTTGTTAGGGATGATGGGGATGGAGTTGCTACGGATGAAGATGATGAAATGGATGATGGGGACGGAGTTGATAGGGATCAAAGAGATGGAGTTGCTAGAGATGATGAGGATGAAGTTGTTAGGGATGATGGGGATGGAGTTGCTATGGATGAAGATGATGAAATGGATGATGGGGATGGAGTTGATAGGGATCAAAGAGATGGAGTTGCTAGAGATGATGAGGATGAAGTTGTTAGGGATGAAGGGGATGAAGTTGTTAGGGATGAAAGAGATGGTGGGGATGAAGATCTAGAAGATGGCAATATCCAAGTTGACGACGAAAGGTTATTTGAAGAGGACAGAACTCCACCTCTCTATTCAGGTTGCACAAAGTACACCAGATTTTCTGCCGCCGTGATTTTGTACAAGCATAAAGCTACTTATAATCTATCTAATAATGGTTTTAATGAACTATTGAAGATTGTGGTAGACATGTTGCCACAAGAAAATATTCTCCCTAAGTCGTTGCAAGAGGTGAAGAAGTTGCTAAAGGAGTATGAGCTTCATTATGAAAAGATTCATGCTTGTGTGAATGATTGTTGCTTATTTAGGAAGGAAAATGAAGCTTTAGATGCATGCCCTAAATGCAAGTCATCTAGATGGAAAGTAAGTAAATCCAACAAAGAGACCAAAAAAAGAATTCCTGCTAAGATCTTGAGATATTTTCCTATCATACCGAGATTCAAAAGAATGTATGGGTCATTGGAAATAGCTAAAAATTTATTGTGGCACTCTTCCCATTTGAGCCAAGATGGTAAGATGCGACACCCAGTAGATTCAATAGCATGGGATTTAGTTAATCACAAGTGGCCTGAGTTTGCATTAGAGCCTCGAAATCTTAGGCTTGGCCTTTCTGCGGATGGATTCAATCCTTTTCGTGATTTTAGCTCTCCATATAGTTGTTGGCCAGTAATGTTAGTCACTTACAATTTTCCTCCTCGGCTTTGCTTTAAGGAAGATAGTATGATGTTAACATTATTAATTCCAGGCCCAAAGCAACCAGGAAATGACATAGATATCTATCTACAACCTTTGATTGAAGATTTGATGAAGTTGTGGAATGATGGAGTAGTTGTATTTGTGTGACAACTCAAAACATTTTTAATTTGAGAGCAATTTTGTTGTGGACGATCAACGATTTTTCAGGCTTATGGGAATTTATTTGGATGTTTTACAAAAGGAAATTTTGCTTGCCCAATTTGTGGGGTTAACACATGTTCAACATGGTTGACTTCAAGCAAGAAAAGCGTATACATGGGCATGAGACGATTCCTTGAGCGTGATCACATTTTTCGAAATAAAAGTACTTGGTTTGATAAAACTTGTGAAAAGCGCGGAAAACTGAAGTAATGATTTGGATATGATGTTGCAAATGTAGTAAAGAATATCAAAAATGATTGGGGGAAAAAAGACAAAAAGAAAGAGAGATGTGAATCAGGGGAAAGGGGTATGAAAAGAAAGAGGAAAAAATCAAGGAAGAAGAATACATAGGAGGCCATTGAAACCACTGGAATCCGGAAGAAGATGTCCATATTTTTTAGTTTGCCATATTGGGAGGTATGATACTAAGTTGATGTGTAAAAATTTCTTTAATTATTTGAAATTGCATTAAACTATTCATCGTTCTTTTCAGCACTTGGTTTTACGCCACAATTTGGACGTTATGCACATCGAGAAGAAAGTTTGCGAAAGCATTATTGGCACAATTCTTGATATAAAAGGTAAATCAAAAGATGGACTTAGTTCACGAAAGGATTTGGAAAATATGGGAATTCGGCGAAGATTGCATCCTCAAGTTCGTGGGAGTCGAATATATCTCCCGGGACATCATTTAGACTTTCTAAAGCTGAGAAGCATATATTTTGCCAAAGATTGTCAAATATGAAACTTCCAGATGGTTATGGATCCAATTTTGCAAATCATGTATCACTGAAGGATTGCACCATTGTAGGTCTCAAATCTCATGACTGTCATGTTCTAATGCAACAATTGCTATCTGTTGCTTTGAGGGGACTTCTACCCAAAGGACCTCGGATTGCAATATTTCGATATTGTAATTTTTTTAATGAACTATGCCAAAGAGTTGTAGATAAAAATAAACTCTTGGATCTTGAGAATGGAATTGGGGAAACTTTATGCATGTTAGAGAGATATTTCTCTCCTTCATTTTTCGATATTATGGTTCATTTACCAATCCACTTGGCAAAGGAAGCTCGCTTAGGTGGACCGATCCAATACCGGTGGATGTATCCATTTGAAAGATATATGAAAAAGCTCAAAAGTTATTGTAAAAATCGAGCAAGACCAGAGGGATGCATGTCAGAATGTTACATTGCCGATGAGTGCGTGCGATTTTGCAGTAGAAAGTTGGAACAATCAACCGATATGGGAGATCAAGAACGTCAGGACAACAATATTCATAATGAGACAATGCTGGAAGGAGAACCAATCTCAGCAGTATATACAAAAATGTTGTCAGACGATATGTTGGAAAAAGCACATCGATGTATATTGTTCAATTTGAAGATTGTTGAACCTTATTTGGAGTAAGTATGATGGTTAATTATATCATTTTATTGATTTGAATTCCTGATCCAATTTCTTAATTTATATGTTTAGAATGCATATCAATGAGTTGAAGCGTAGAGACAAACGCCTTGGAAGGAGTGCAAGCCAATTATGGATGAAACATACAAGGACATTTAGTGAATGGTTTGAAGAAAAGGTTGTAAGGTCTTCAACTATATTTTTAGGTTTAATTTCAACAATTATTTTAAAACTCGTGCATTTTTTGCTTACAACTTACCGTGTATATCTTTACAGGTTAAGTCTCAGAATGTTGATGTGTCAAACATGTTGCATTGGATTTCTCGAAAACCAAGAAAAAATACACTTTCTTGTTCAGGTTACGCAATTAATGGATTAAAGTTTCACACAAGAGATATTGAAAGAGTTATTCAGAATTCTGGCGTGTTTGTTGAAGGTGCCGATAGCCTTTGTAGATCAAGTTCACGGGACAATGCACAAAGAAGAAGTGAAGTTGATTATTATGGGGTTATAAGAGAGATAATTATATTGGATTATTTTGTATATCGATTTCCATTATTCTTGTGTGATTGGGTTAATGAGGGAAACGGTATGAAAGTTGAAGATGGGTTTACCCTAGTAAACTTTAACCAATGTCACAATCATAATGATCCATTCATTTTGGCAACTCAGGCCAAACAAGTGTTTTATTCTAGTGAAAATGATTCATCAAGCCCTGGTGCGTTGTGTTAAGGGCACCTCCTCGAGGATTGTATGATATTGCAATGTACAGCGAGAATGCGCAACCATCGTTTTCTGCTATTGACATATCGCGTGTAGATTTGGACACTTGCGATGAAGATGAAAGTTATGTTAGAATGAATTGTCAGGGTCAATTTGTGTAATTGAGTTAAGTTTTAGCCTTATTCACGAATGACTGATCAAATGCTTATATTAATCACTTTATGGCTGATTAAGTTGTAGCAATATTATTAAAAGATTGTGATTCCAATAGACCTGGGTATAGTATGCTTGTGCCAGGACATCAAGTTTCTGCACTTCTCTTTTCATCCAACTAGTAACTTGCTGATTGTTGTTTTTTCTCTTTTTTGTTCTTATAGGTTGTACATGGCATATACATGCCCGTTTGCGCAGCGCGCTTGGATTACTAGAAATTACAAGGTTGTTCGGTTCACTTTTCGCTCTACGAGTGCTTGTATTGTATTTCCTTTTCGAAGAAATCATTCCTTACTTTTAATCTGTGTGTGCGGGGGCTCCAAGACAAGATCCAAGCTGGTCCCTATAGACTTATGGAAGAGGCACTGCTGATACAAGGAGAAAGTCTACCCCGAAAATAAGGTAATCGTCATTTGAACATGATTAGTTTTATTACTTAATTTGTTGGTGAATGTCTAGTTGTTTGCTCTTATTGGATTTTCAAGAAGAAGATGTTGGCTTTTCTGATTGCTATCTGAATTAGAATGATACATTCACTTTCAGTGTTGGCGATTCTAAAACAAAAATCCTCTTGCGGTTTCACTTGTTACGTATGCGTGAAAATGCTAGCTTATTTGTATGTTAATGAATATTGAAGTCCCTCTTGAAAGTTCATGAACCTTATGCAAATACAATGGAGAAATTCTGTTTGCTCTAACTTTAGACTTAATTCTTTATAGGTGCCTGCTTTAGAACATAACAACGTTGTGATAGGAGATAGCCTTCAACGTCACCATGAAACACCTTGGCGAAGCGATAAAGCACTCGAAGCTGATTAGCGATGTGGAGAAGGATCAGTACCAATCTTCTCTCTCAGCTGCAGTGAGGGAGCTCAACAGCAAAAACAGGTATGCCTCATTTGAAGTTGTTGGATACTTGGTTGAGGAGCTTAGAGATGAGTCTACATACAAAACATTCTGCAAAGACCTTGAAGATGCAAATGTGTTTAGTGGGTCTTTGATATTTGTTGAGGAATTGGCTCAAAAATCAAGTCTGCTGTGGAGAAAGAGAGGGACAGACTTGACGCGGTACTATTTTTCCCTTCAATGCATGAAGTTATGAGATTGAACAAGCTTGGTTCTTTTAGTATGTCACAGCTTGGGCAATCGAAAAGCCCCTTTTTTTCAACTTTTTAAGAGGAAGAAAGCGGTCCTCATTTGGGTTATTGATAGTATGTTGAAGCTTGTGAGGACGTTGCGAAAGTGTTGAAGTACTTGCCAAGTGACAAGGCTCAATATGCAAGGTTGTATATATTGAGTTTGCAGTTTTGGCTATATTGAGTTTGCGATTTTGGCTTGGAGGGTTTCTTGAGAATTTGCGAGAATTTCTTGAAAATGATATTTGATTTTGGAATGGCAAGAATATTTGTTCAAACTTTACATTATTGATTGAATGGAATAATAATATTGCGAGTCGAATGTAGATATGTATATTTTTTTTTCATTACTTTTTGGTAATGTCATTTGCTGAAATTTTTTTCTTTCTTACGCATGGGGAACAAATGGATCTTTTAAATTTGAAATGTCTTATAATGATACATGCGGCTATGGTATTTTATTTAATTTAAGGGCTTTTGATTTTCTTTGTGCATTATTATGACCGTTATTTTGATCACATTGGCATCGAAATGCTATCGCCTAGAAACACTACCTAAGCATACCTCCTACCAAATATGCTTGTTCATTTCGGAAGCTGGTTATCATTTGGTTTTTTTTTGTGAGTTAATGATGAATATATGAGAACTCTTGAGATTCTTAGTAAAAAGTGAAGTTTTTAGAAGTGGATCCTATGGTCAAATCTTCAAAAGCTCTAAAAGATGTTCAACCCGAAATTTGGAAAAACTCGGGCAAAAAGCGATCTCAAAGGTCGCCTTAATATTCATTGGAAAAAAAATGTTGCATTATTTCTTCTATATGATTTTGATGTATGAATTTGAAATCATTTTATGCATGCATTTGTTGTACTATCTTTTCTTTAGGTTTTATGAATGAATTTACTTTTTTTTAAACATGCGCTAATTGGGCCTATCTTGAAGGAAGCATCATTTTGTTATGAACCTCTTATATGCAAGAAAAAGACACGAGTAAACCTATGCAATTTGAAGTATTATAAGCAATATAATATGACGGGAACTATCGATTTTTTCCTAACAAGTACTCTTGCATACATGTTGCACGTCTTTGCTCATGACTATAAATTTCTTGAAATTAAATGCGGGTGTTTGAATTTATTGTTCGAAGCTTTATGCTTTGAGAAAGCCCAAAACTAACATCCAGATCCTTCAACAAAGTGTTCTGCTGAAATATAAGTGAGTTTTATTTTTTTTGCAATTTTGTATTCCTTTTCGGTATTTCGAGTGATTTTGTAATCTCTTAATACCATGTGATCCACCTGATCTTTTGCATAGCTTGTCTTCATTAAACCGTTGTCTCTCTGATGTTTGGTTGTATTCAAATATAAAATTAAAATAGGAACAAATATAGCAGTTTGAACTTGAAGCTTTGTGTTGGCTAATTGGAAAGTTGAAGCTCATAGTCATAGGC
Source organism: Stephania yunnanensis (assembly GCA_039657365.1). Lineage (NCBI taxonomy): Eukaryota > Viridiplantae > Streptophyta > Magnoliopsida > Ranunculales > Menispermaceae > Stephania > Stephania yunnanensis. Next base: position 56,166,227 of record CM077584.1, read on the forward strand.
ATCTCAAGCTGACAGTCACTTACAACTGCTTAATATAATAATTGAAATTGTTTTCGTGTGGTGTGATCTCGAAGAGGCAATGGACATTGTTAACAAAAACAAGTACTCGCTATCTCATGCTATTCTCACCGTCAACTGCTAAATTGATTAAAGTCCATTTTTGTGTTTGGAATTGATATTGTCATTTGTTTGCAGATATGGAAATGGAGCATCCATTTTTACAACTTACGGTATAGCGGCGAGGAAGTTCCAGAATGACATAGAAGCAGGCCAGGTGAGAAACCCTCAACTTAGGGTTCGTCGTAGTGAATTATTGCAATCAAAGTTAGCGCTCTTTTTTTTTTTATATACTTGCTCCATATATCTGTCCTTTTGTGTCCTGAATTGGCCTCCCTCTTGTGTTTTGCTTTTTGTTTGGTTTAGGTTGGCATTAATGTTCTAATTCCAGTTCCATTGCCATTCTTCTCATTTACGGGATCGAAGGCATCCTTTGCAGGCGACCTCAATTTCTACGGTTAAATGACATCTTCTTCATTTACTTATTTCTGTTGTTCTGGCTAAGATATAGATACCATATTTGTCATTGCCTCATCACCTTGATTACTAAACATTAGGTTTCGATACCCTTTTTGGACATTGAAAACATTCGGCTTTTTAACGAGTTGATGAATTTGTTCCCCATAGATTTACATCATCGATGTGTATCGTATCTTGTGAGCAAAACGGGTATGCGGTTTTACACCCAAATCAAAACATAACTCAACAATGGAAGGATTTGCCAAGCCGGGGTGTATCACTAGCCATGCCCAGCATCCCAAAAGGCATGAAATTTTCTTCACTAAAGCCGATGTAATAAAGTGAAGTCGGACCCCTCACTTTGTGGAGCTCACTATGGTAAATTAATTTTAACATAACGGTGAGTCCTTTATGTGCAATGTAAATCAATCTAATAACACTTGTTGTTTAATAATCGAGTGCCTTTTCTCCTTTAAATTGTGTTTCAAGGTTTTAATTTTAACATAACGGTGAGTCCTTTTCTCCGAGTTTTGGTAATTAGGCGGCAATTTGCGGTGCTCGAGAATTCCACTTGAACAAATTGTTGAGCTTTTTTTTACAAGACGGTTACCATACGTTTCAACTTTGCAAAGCAGCAACACGAGAATTCAAGAAGAAAATTCAAAAATCCTGCAAAAGGATTAGCTCGAATCGGGAAGCTTTGGTTCGGTTAGCAATTTCAATGAGAACAATGACAATCTGCTGCTTTGCTAATATACATGTGATGAACTCGAAAATGGCGTGTAGCAACTTTGAAAAAGCTGGAAAAGCGAGTTTTGTTGATTGGTTTCGTGAAATGTGTAGCTATCAATTTGTCGTTTTATTGATTGGTTGTAGAACACTACGAATTTCTTAATGGAATAATAATATTGCGAGTGGAATGTAGATTTGTATATTTTCAATTGAAAATGGAAATGGAAATTAATTTTGAGCATTTTCAGCTATTATTATTTTTTAAATTACATTTGATAGGGGTTTGAAACCCCTATGTAATCCTTTGACGATAATATAGAGGTTTCAAACCCCTATGAAATCACTACAATTGATAGGGGTTTGAAACCCTATGAAAGCCTTTGAAGATATTATAGAGGTTTCAAACTCCTATGAAATAATCAAGCTTTGATAGAGGTTTGAAACCCCTATGAAATAGTCAAGATTTGATAGAGGTTTGAAACCCCTATGAAAGCTTGGAAGATAAGATAACACCTTAAAAGATAACACTTTTCATAGAGGTTCAAAACCTCTATGAAAAGTAGAATTTGTTCTAGTGGTAGGGTTTACTTCAAAAGGTCTTACCAATACTATTGGGAGAGAGAACCGCAACAAAACTACTTTATTTTTATTTTTATTGAGTAAAATTTAACTACTTTATTATGAGGTCACTCTTAATTCTACGTGGTTTAGTTGTTCTCGAAATATGCATATACCATAAATATCAAAAATAAAATAAAATGAAGTCACTACTAAAGATGTGAGACAATATTTTGATTATCCACGCATCTCCACCTGAAAGAAATAAATAGGACAAAAGTCTATTGATACTCAAGTACTCTTTATTTATCACAATATGATTAATTAAAGCACCCCTTGTGCATATGCATATCTATTTTCATTACGGCTTTTATTTATGAAATCCTAAGTCAAGGACTTCAACAACATACATCTATTAATTACTCAAATTAATATGCTCAAGGGCAGAACACAACTCTGTAGTTAGTGCCACCGGGGCAAGTGAATGTGCTAGTAGGGTCATCTTTGGGATAACTGTACGCGTCTCGGCACCTATCCTTAAAAAACCTTGACTTATCAGTGGGTGGACAGTTATTAAGAAAAGGCCCCGTGCAACAATATTGATCGGTCTTGTACACAGTGCAGGGGTTGTTACAGCCTCCAGGGGCTCTCAGGTCACCGGGGCACTGGCCGTTGATATCCGCGGCGCACCGAATGCCCCTACAACCACCTCCTGTGGGGCTGAAGTCCATGGGAACGTTGAACCCGTCGACCAGAGAGATGTCAAAGAAGTCCATGTTGTTGAACTGGTTGAGGGCGTATTCAGCCAGTGTGTTTGGTGGCTGTCCGTAGCCTCTGCACTCGAGGACCCCGCCGCAGTCGCCGGTTTCACAGCGGCCGCGACCGCTACCATCAAAGTTGCAGTTGGTTCTAGCCCAAATGCGAGCACCGGCTGTGCCAGCGTTCACATTGAAACTCCAAGTCTGGCCCCGGTCGAGCCGGCGGCCACCACCTGGGGAGGCCGCGGCCCAAACGGTGAACGGGCAGTTGTTGACGACGTCGAAATTTGCTGCATTTGCGACGGCGAAAAGGAGGGAGGAAAGGAGGAAGAGATGCATGATGGTTGAGAAGCTCATAGTGCCTAGCTAATACTAGACAATGTTATTACTCAGTAGTTTAATTGGGGTTTGTTTGGATGAGCAAAAGTGGTGGAGCAAAAACTGATATTTATAGGAGAGGGCGGCGGCGTATCTTGAATATTAATGAATTAATTGGTGCCTACTTTTCTAGTGGTCTGGTCTGTATATATTTCCAACAAAATTCCAAAGAGTTTAACTTGCATGACTTGACTTGATAAATTTGCCACGTATTGTATATGGTTTGGTTTTTCTCCGTCCTTCTAGACTTTCACTTTTGAAAATAATAGGATAATTTTTTTGCGCACGGGGATGGAGACAATCGGGATGGTGTCTATCCATTTAAGCATTGATATATGTTTACACAAATCTCCATGCATACATTACTACCTAATGTCTCAAAACGGGTCGCCTTAATTGGTGTTTTCCTTCCAGTACTTCGCATCGAAGCAGCGAAGCCAAGGGTTGTCATTTCATACAAAGCCATCTGCGACATCTGTACGTTTATGAGGAGAATAACGAATTAATTTTTTTTAGATGAATGAGGAAAAAAAAAATTGATTCCATTGTGTACGTGATCGATCAGCAAATGTAGAGGAAGAAAAGTCCATTTTGAATTGTCGGAGTATTTAGGCCTCGTTTGATTTATTTTCGTCAACTTATAATGTGAGTGGAGTTAACTCACAGTGAAAGATCATATTTTTATGTATGTTTGGTTCAACTTTAAACTTGTAGGAAAGTTAATAGATTTTTAAATAATAAAATATTTGAATTGATGTAAATATCCTTCAAATAAAAGAGATAGACAGGGTAGTAAAAAGTAATTAATGAGGGGCAATATATTGTATGTATTCACAAACTCCTTGAAGATAACTCTCTTAGGGGAGTGAGGGAGATATCTCTCACCCTTATATGTGAGTTAGGAGGTAACTACTCGGAGGAAATTAAGTTGAGCAACCAAACAAAATTAATTCTAAATCTTTTTCAAGTCATCTTTCGAGAATTAACTTCATCCCTAATCAAACAAGACTTATAAAAAGTGATGATACCACTCTGAGAAAGGAATTCCACAAGATGAAAAATATTTAAGAAAAATCATTAGGGTTGCAAGTGCGGGGATTCCCCACCCTGCATCCCTCGCATAAAATTCTCTATTTTTTATATTTTCACAAAAAAATTATATAACGTTTTTTACTTAAAATATATGTAATATATAGAATGAAACTCGAGATCTTCAACAATAAAATTTATTTGTACCATTAAATGAATTTTATAATATATATATGTTATATCATAAAGATATATAAAATTATATTTAGAACATCATTGAAATATATTTGTCATACTAGATTTGGAAATCTTATATATTTAATTAAGTATGATAACTTGTAATCAACAAAACAAATCCACATTAATCCTTCAATTTGAGAAAAACATTTTTTAAAAAAAATTAAGAAAGTAATACTTAATTGCCAAAATGATCAAGGAATGAAGATCAAAATTGATGGGGCACCGCCAGGATCCCCGCGGCGTGGGGCGTGGGGCGGCAAAGTTCGTCCCGCGGGGAATTTGAAGGAATAAAGTTTCGTCCTGCACCCCGCAAGGACGGAGACAGTAATTACGATCTCTGCCCTGAGCTAGCGCCCCACTTGCAACCCTAAAAATCCCACATATAAGGTCACTATATATATATATATATATATATATATATATATATATATATATATATATATATATATATATATATATATATATATAGATTGAAAATTTTGCGATACATGCACGTCAATTTTTATTTTTGTTTTTTATATGTGTATGAAGACCTTTAAAGTGAACCACCAGATTTCCATTAGGAGCAAGGCTGCTAGTAACAAAGAAAAAAAAACACAGAAAAATATGGACAGTTTGGTAGGAAATGAGAAATATTGCTATCTAAATAATTAAATATCCCCGTCATTATCTAACAATCCTTGTTCTTTGAGGTGCCTTCGTTTTTTCTACTGTTGGTTTTGTTTTTCTTCTGAATGCCCACTTTGTACGAATCTTACTTATCCAATCGCTTTCCATTTAATCCAATTAAGTAACCTACTAAGATTTCTACGATTTATTTTTATTTTTATTTTTAACTCCAACTAGAGTCGGACCTTGATCCCCCGATCTTGCCTTTTAGGAAATTGTTGTTCTCTATACTGATCTACATAACACTTTGATTCAACCAAAAAATAAATACATACCTCCTTTCATTGCCATTTAGTTTGAGAAAGTTTTTCCCCTTTCTGCCTTCTTCCATTAGGCATATAACTTTGATTGTTTAGGAAACTACATAACATAGAATCTCGTGTAACTAACAGTTGAGGAAATTAAAATCATGTGGAATTAGTAGGTTCTTTTTGGGCAACTCATTAATATCCTGGCGAAACAAGAAACAAACAGTCACATCTCATTCCAGCACAAAATCTGAGTATCGCGTCGTTGCTGATGCTACCTCTGAACTACTTTGGCTTTGTTGGTTACTTGAAGATATAGGGGTCCACATACTTATGCTACCATCCTATATTGTGACAATCAAAGTGCGATCCAAATTGCTCACTTGTGATGCAAACTCAGGCCACTTGTGATTGACTGAATCCCATACTATTGAATTTACTGGGTGTCGCATCTTACCATCTTGGCTCAAATGGGAAGAGTGCCACAGTAAGTTCCTAGCTATTTCCAATTACCCATACATTCTTTTGAATATCAGTATGACAGGAAAATATCTCAAGATCTTAGCAGGAATTTGTTTTTTGGACTCCTTGTTGGATTTACTTAGTTTCAATCTAGATGACTTGCATTTAGGCATGCATCTAAAGCTTCATATTCTTTCCTAAATAAGCAATAATTATTCACACAAGCATAAATATTTTCATAATGAAGCTCATACTCCTTTAGCAACTTCTTCACCTCTTGCAACGACTTGGGGAGAGTATTTTCTTGTGGCAACATGTCTACCACAATCTTCAATAGTTCATTAAAATCATTATTAGCTAGACCATACATAGCTTTATGCTTGTACAAAACCACAACGGCAAAAAGTCTAGTATACTTTGTGCAACCTGAATAGAGATGTGGAGTTCTGTCCTCTTCAAATAACATTTCGTCATCAACTTAAATATTACATCTTCATAATCTTCATCCCCATCATCTCTAGCAACTCCATCCCCTTCATCGTTGTGTTGGATGTTGTTTTAGTGTTAATTGCATATAGAGAATGTGTAAAACCAATTTAGGTTGCCAAATTGGAGGAGAAAGACAGAATTCTCGATTTCAGAATTCTGTCCTAGAGGCTAGGTAGCGAGCTACCTAGGGAGGATAGCGTGCTAACCATTCTGGGTATCCTACCGTTCTTCAAGACGAAGAACATTAGTGCGCTACATACTGTCCATATCGCGCTACCATCACATAACGCGCTACACCAAGCCTATAGCGCGCTAACTAAAGACTGAAATTGGAATTAAAAGGCTATTTTAAGATTTTTGACTTAAAACCTATCACAAACATTTATAAACATGCTAAAATACATTAAACTGGACTTCAGGGACTTAGGGACCATAGCTTGGGTGTCGGGGAGCTTGTCGGGTTGGATTCGGGAGTCCGGGGAAATTAGAGCGCAGATTGAGGTGCGTAAACCCAATGAGAATGCTTAACATGATTTATGGTTTTGGTTTTATCAATATCGTGTTTCATGTGTGACTGCTGGTGGACACACATGAGTTTTCACGTCTATTCGGTTTGCGTATATATTTGCCATGGCCCAAATAATTAATATACATTTAATTTGTTGATCAGGACCAAATGACCCGTGACATGGGACCCGCTGAGAGATACGTGTCACTACCGAGGCACGGTGGCCGAGGTAAATGTTATATTTAGGTGTTTTATGCCTAGTGTATTGTATATGTGTAGACTACTAAGTCAATTCTACGGGTATGCAGATACCGAGACGAGCGGGGACTTACCTCGTGTTGCGTGCAGACGTGGGCTCGAGGTAGTAGCTCGTGGGGTAAGCGTAACTAATTGATTTAAATTATGCACTAAATATGAGATATTGGTGGCTTTGATGTGGCCACATATGCATATATATTAAATGGGCCTAAGTTAAAGAAATAAAACAATCACCATTAGATAAGCATATAAAGACATCTTCACTCATCTCTAGACTTGTGTGTCTATGTTTAGAGTCACTTACATGTGACATAAGGGACAAGTGTAGTGTTGAAGAACCACAAGATGTGTCTCTAGATACGTGTGTGGTTTGAGATGAAAGGTTCACATGCAAACCATCCTAAACCATATATAAAGTCAATTAACCTACTCATTAGTCAATCTCTATCTCATTTAACTCTCAACTGGAAAAAAAACAAACAAAGAAGAAGAAAAAAAAATCGAAGAGAAGAGAAGAAGAATGAGAAAAGGGAGAGAGAGAGAGAGACCGAGACCGAAGAGGCAATCAATGTGAGTTGATCGTCGTTGTTGCTTGTGTCGTTGTTGTTGTCTTGGCACGGTTGGGTCGGCCATGGAATGCTCGATCATGGAGGCCGAGAGGGGTGAGGAAGGAGATGGCAGAGGTGTCTCCCCTGCCATCGACTCCAGTTGGGGTTGGAGATGGAAGCCAACCCCAACTCCTCAAGAAAAAAAGAAAACAGAGCAGATGCTTTGTGTTTCGTGACGTCACAAAGAACAAAAAGGAGGAAAAAATTGAAAAAAATTCCAAAAGAATTGGAAAAAAATTCCGAAAAGCGCAATTTTAACAAAATAAATAGAAATTGATAAATTTCTATGAAAAATAAACTATTTAAAATTTTGGACGATACTTTTACGGGGTTTTTACCTCGAAAAGCGCAAAAATGATAAATTGGTCTCGAATTCGATTTTGACCAAGTTAGAAATTTTAAATAATTAATCTTGAATCTAAATTGATAAATTGTCAAATGTTAGGACTCTAAAGGAGATATTATGGGGTGTTGGGTGCGTACAGTGACGCTACAAGAAGCCGGATAGCTTAGGAATTGTTATGGACTGTAAGTAAACTGAGTGAGACATTTATTTACATTTCATTCCATTTATTTATTCATTCTCAGTTATTTGAACTGAATTTACCTTTGAAATCCATATGCTATGCCTTGTTTATTTCTCATTTTACGACGTTGCTCATAGCATATTCTGTTGTTTATATACTATCATTGATTCCAATTCCTGTACTTTGTCATGTTGATCGTTGTGTTTAGAAGTCAGTGATATAACATGCAATTAGGTTAGTTTGTTTATTTTGACTCTAATCCTTTATGCATTAGTATGTAGTTACATATCTTGGATTCTATTACCGAGTCATTATTAAAAGTGAAAATGGTTCTTGTGGTTATGGTCATTTGATAATAGAAATTCAGCTTTCATACGGGGTCACTAGACTTTTCGGGATGTTAGGGAATTTCTCCACTACCTTGCATGACACACGGGGTAACGTGCCTCGAACGGGGTAACCGGACCTCGGGGTTTGTTGGCGCAAGAATAACTTGGGTGAGCATGACGAGTTTTAAAACTCGGGTATGTTAGCAAGTGTACATTCCGGTGACGACTAATTCACTTGGAATAGAAAAGGTGTAATTGGAAGTACGACTTTTTAAAATTATGATCTAGAGCTCAATTTGTAATGAAATGATATAGAGCAGAGCTCAAATTGTAGTGGAAAGGCTGATGTGACGTAGCTCACGACCGACCGACCCTAATCCATTACTACTTAGCCTTGAGTCAGTTTCATATTTGGTTAACTCAAGTATCTCTTTGCATGATGCTTCTTTCAGCATAATTGCTAATTAAATTATGTCATTTGATACTTGTTGCCTGTTTGGGGATGTGGATCAATGTCTCTCAGTATTACTTAAATAATTTCATGTACTCACCGTCTAATTTGTGACGATCGGTGCAAATCATTTGAGTAGCAGACCGGGCAAGGAGAAGATTGGCAACTACTTCTGAGCCGGTGGAGGACTGCTACAACATAATTTGTAGGTTTTGCATTCTTTTGTATTACATTTTCTATGTACTTGATATTTTACTTTTGGGTTGAGTAATAGGAACCCTGACTATACACATGTTGTATATATCTTTATTTTTGTTGTATATATGCATGTGATCTCTATTTCCTGGTTGTTCCACAATAGGTTAGGCCTTATGTTATAATTTCCACTAGTAACTTAAGAAGACTTCCGCTAAATAATTTGTTAGTTTGAAAATTTTAAATTGACTCTGATTTGTTAGGTAGTTGAACTATCTAGTTAACTGTAGGTGGTATCGTGTTTTTAATATGACATAATTGGTAGGTTTTTAGGTGTTTAAATAAGGCTAACTAGTTCCTTGTTAGGTCTTATATGGGAGATTATGGCTTAATTAGAGATTAAGCCGGGCGGTGCCCTTATTTGGAGAAGGGGTCGTCACAATATTGGTTGTGGCTAAATCGCTTGCACGAGTTACTTGTGCTTAGTGCTCGTGTCCATGGCAGTAAAATATATCTACGATTGTTGGGAGGGATTTAGGGTATTCCATTGACTTGAAATAGCATATGGAGGGGTTCATCCGGTAGCTGAAGTTGGGGTTTAGTCACTGTAAGCCTGTAAATATATAAGTGGTTCCTATTTGATTTATCGATTACCGGCTGGTGTAGGTCAGGGTGTTCTCATGATTAGATGGATGTTTACTGATTATTGCTTCATTTCCAAGCTTATTTAATTAGTACATGCTGCTTATTTACGCTATTGCTTTTGCTTGTTGTATGTTGCCTACATTCATGGGAATATAACGTACTGTTGCCAGGAGTTATATTCGCATGTCTCGTAGTTTATCAATTTTATTTCATGAATATTGTGTGGGCTTCTCTTGGGATTTTACTTACTAGATTTTTCACTGTATTTATTGGGTGAGTGAGTGCAGATCCTTTTACGAGCAAGGGCAATGAGGTACTAGACGATTACCTTTGAGATAGTGGAACTAGCTCGTGTATGACTACAATATGTATATATTTATTTATTTTTGTTGGGTTTTGAGGACTGTAGAACATCGATTACATGTATATGAAGCTTTTGTTATAGTTATCTCACCTCAGTATATACATGGTATCTTTTGTCGAGTTTTTCACTACTTAGGATTTTTAAATATTGCATAAGTTACTCATTTGAAGACTAATTACACTATTAATATTTATGTAAAGATTAGTTAGCGTAACTAGGGTTAGCTGGAAAAAAGGTAAGCAACTCGTTGGGTAGCGAGCGTCAAGGATAAGTGGGTCATGACGTGGCAAGACTAGGTGACGTGGGATGCGACATAATGGTAGCAAGGCGACCTGAAATTTGGGGCCGCCACATTAGATGTCCTTGTCAAAACTGTTGAAACTTGTCTCGTATGTTATGTGATATTGCTTACAACCATCTAATCATATATGGATTGGATCTCGTGTATACAATTTGGTTCCATCATGAAGCGAGTAGTCCCATTGTAAGGAATAAAGTCGCAATAGATGAAGGGGATGGAGTTGTTAAGGATGAAAAAGATGAAGTTGTTAGGGATGAAGGAGATGAAGGGGATGGAGGGGATGAAAGGGATGAAACCGCTAGGGATGAAGTGGATGGAAGGGATGAAAGAGATTGAGTTGCTAGGGATGAAGGGGATGAAGGAGATGGAGCTGTTAGAGATGATGCTCATTTTACACCAATTTGATCAACATTTATCAAAAATGAGTTCATTAGATAGAGGGGATGAAAAAAATGATGATTACCTAGGTTTGATCTTCCAATTTTATGATCTCCAGCTCCAGTTTCCAGCTCTCTTTATCCTCTCTGTGATTTCCCTACAAATTTAGCTTAGAATGTTTTGGTTGCATGATTTGATCAATCTTTCATATATATATATATATATCATGTGAGGTATGTTTCTAACCCTTGATCCCCATGTATTTACGTATCTCGAGAATCATTCAAGGGTCATTCTCTTGCCACATTTCCCATTTACACTCCACTAACTCAAACCAAGTGACACCACATTGTTACTCCCTTGGTCTCTAGATATCCTAATGTGTATCTCCAAGCAAATCCTATGCTTTCCATTTAATTGACTAAACTATAGGCCTTTATTTATTTTAATTTAACCACACTAACTTAGGCCCATTCTACTAAATATAGTTAGTGTTTTATGTTACCAAAATTAACCAACTTGGAGTCCCACTAACCTTTGGCTACTCGATACCCGGTGCCCCGCGTCTTGACACGCATTTCAAGGCACGTCATAGCCTAGTGCTTTAATTTGAAATTACTTGGCCTATGGTCACATTACCCACTTAAATTGATTTATTATTCATCTTGACATGGATTTGTCGAGTTTCCTAGCATACACGTGTTTTGCCTACCCGACATCCGCGTTGACACGCCTTTCAAGGCGAACACTAGTCACACAAACTCGACCAATAGCAACATACATACATGTGGTGCAATATAATAAACTAAATTTAAACACCACATATATACAATCACCATTCATAAATAACATATTTCCTCGATTATCGTGTCCGAGCCAACCGAGTTGTCTACATAATGCCTAAATTACGCACGTTAATCCTCAAGATTAACGATAATCCTAGTTTAATTAATTTGGGTCGTTACACCTAATTCCTTCTAGACGTCCTTCTCTAGCATGAGCTTGAAGAATGAATGATTTTGCTCCTTTATAATATTCTTTTGAAAATCTAATAACAAAAAAAGACTTTGAATAGTAAGTTTCAACCCTATAAAAAATGTGAATGCTTCTATCACTATAAAAAGATAATATTAACCTCGAATGTCTGGCCTGATCTTTATCCATCCTGAGGTAGTAATCTTCACTCTATTAAATTTGGATAACGTTAATATTTACTACCTCCTCTTTTGTAATACATGCACTTTTAATTAATTGTAATACACAATCACAAAAATTGTATTGTGCACACAAGTATGTCAACTCTATGTTGGCACTTTTTTGGTGAGTGAAAACTCCATGAAGTAAGCATGCGCATCTCTACTTGAACGTGAGGGCAACATTGATATGATGTACAGAGATGACAAATATCAAACTATATTATGTGTCATGTCAAGTTAAGAAGCCTGTTTTATGAATTTCATAACAGATTGTTGTAATTTTTATTTTATGTTTTTGCATCCAAGTTTGTCCTTCCTAAAAAACTATGAAGAAAAAATAATATGAAAAATGTTTTGGTAACCCACTTTGGGCATCGATCTAGTCAGGTGTCGTGCGATGCACCCTACTCTGAGGTCTGGAGTGATCAGTTTTTGTTTCAAGCAAGTACTGCTCCTACTCAGAAACTCAGAAACTCACCATACTCGAGTTTCGAACTAACCTAAGTTTTCAAAACTGTACATAACACACAATGACTAAATTAACAACGAGAAACTCTTTATTTGTCAATAATCAATCTCAGTTCAATATATAGAGCAAAAAACTGGTTTGGACTTCCGATCTAGAGCAAATCAATCACCAAAGCCAATTCAACACAAAACCTATAAAATCAACTACATTCATCACTAACTCAAGTCACATAACCATAAAATGAAATTCGGTTAACCTAATCAACATAAAGACTTAGAGAGACAATAAATTAGTAGTCATTCACCATAACCAATTCAACACAGAACCTCTGAGCATCAACTACATTTATCGCCAATTTTAGTCATAGAACCATAGAACCATAGAAACAATTTCAGCTGACCTAATCAACACAACGAGACTGTAAATCAATATATTTTATCAAAACTACAACAACATAACCAAAAATTCACAGATTCGTTGAATCGAGTCGTTAGGTTTCGAGATCGATCGAGTCTAACCTTACAGATTAAACAACTGTTCTTGAAATCGATCCTCAGTGGTGCGATCTGATCAGGAGCAAAAAAGGCTAGGCAAAGGCAGAGGCAGAGCGGTGGTGAAGAAGGTCCGAAAGCGGTGATTTGAGAAATAACAATGTGAGGGCCCCGGTTCCACAACCTAAACTGGGCTCCGTCCGGCCTAGACTTACGTTGACCCGGAGTCAATCCTCGCGACGTCAACACAAGCCTAGTCAGCCTTCCTAACCATTTATCATTACATTTTTAGTGATTTATTCAAATTTATAAGTTATCAAAGTTTATGCGGAAGCGATGTCAACTTAAACAAATCGAAACAACTCTACACAAATAAGTTGGGACAACCTAGAGTGTAGAAACCCTGTATATACTCCATGTAAATACCTCACAAAACCCATATATCCCATGTGTCAAAACAATATACATAAATAATACAAAATCTACACAAGAATGTGAGAGGGAAAGTCGCTTCCGAGTCCTCAAAATTAATTTCCTAGCACTGGCTCATTTCCCTCACTCGATTGCGCATCTGCACGCAGTTAAACACAAGAATAATGAGCTCAGGTAAATAACGTCAGTAGGATACTAAACAACATTTCAAAATAAATAAATTAGTCTATATTTATGCAGATAGAAAGAAAGGTATAAAGAATGCATAAATAAATAAAAAGCTGTAAATAAATCTAAAGCGATCGATACATGAGAGTCCAGAATTGCAAACAGAGAGGTGCAAGTAGTCCCAACCAATAAGTCGTTGAGTCTTGGTGTAACGGTTCGAAAATTTGACTTGTGCCACGTATCGGGTCAAGGTTGTTTGTAGGACCCACTCGTCGAAATACGTATATCCGAATTCAATTTGAGATGATAATGTTAACTATGCGAGGAATTCGAGAAATCGAAACACGAACGGGGACGCGCCTCGAGTCGCGTGTCAACGTTGGACCGAAATGATATATCTCGTGTTGCGTGTAGTGCGAGTATCGAGAGTTTGAAATGAATCGAGTTGGTGTCTCGGAATGCGCGCTACTTGGTTGTTGAGTTTGCCTCGAGATTTGTGTTGGACGAATCTCGAGGATACTTTTGATTTAGAATTAAAAGAGAAAGATAAATAAATATATATATATATGGATATATATAAAAAAAGGGATAAGATTGAAAAAAAAAGGATCAGAGAGTGATCGTGAAGGGGAAGGAAAGAGAGGAGATGAGAGAGACGACCGGGAGAGAGAGCGGCGGACGGCTGGAGCTCCGGCGGGCGAGGACGACGGCTGCCGAAGAAAGGCGGCGTGGGGGACGAGACGCACGACGGAAGCGCGGCGGCTCTCAGATCGGCGCGAGCGCGCGGCTGCGCCGTGGGGACGACGACCAGCGCGGACTGGCGGCAGCGAGGGACGAGCGCGCGCAGAGGCGGTCGGCAAGACCGGCGGCGGCAAGAATGGCGGCAATGGTGGCGAGCAGCGAGCGATAAGCGCGCAAGCGGCGGCGATCTCGCAAAGCGGCGGCGGTGGCGATCTGGCGATGGCGGTGGCGATCGCGGCGGGCAGCGGAGCGGCGCGAGCGGCAACGCCGGCGCGGCTTCCGGCGCGGCGGCGGTCGGATCGAGCGTGGCGACGCGACGCAACGCGGAGGAACTCACCAGCGGTGGCGGAGGCAGCGACAGCGGCGTCGGCGCGACGGCTACGCGACCTCGGCATCAACAACGGCGCGGTGGCGCGTTGTCGACCGGTCGGATGCGCGGTTTCGACGAAATTGCGACGACGCGATGGAGGTGATGTTATTTCACCAAACTGAGTTGTGTTTGCAATGATTTTACGTAAAATAGGCCTAAAATGTCGAAATGGACACCAGGGACTTAGGATTCGGGTGTCAGGTGCGCAAATCGAGACGCGAGCGAGATGTTTTGAGGTTCGCGATTTCTCGAGGTAAGTAAACTAGTTAGGAACTTATACAGTATTTCATTTCTCTCAATTGGTTGTTGTTGTTTACGGTTGTGTGATATTTTTATTGTTGTTCACTGTTTTGTGATGATAGTTATCGTTGAAATTGTTGTCGATTGAGTGAGTCCATTGGCAAGTGAGTTATGGTTACTGTTTATCTGCGATATGAGAGGGTTAGGAAATTTGGCAGGCGGGTCTCGTCCTAAACCCGAGGTATTTCATGGTCGTCCGTCGTCGATATTATCGGGTCCATGGATGGTTCATAGTCGTCACCGGGGGTCTATACTATCCGGGTCTATGGATGTCTCATAGTCGCATGGGTTAGGGCTGGGAGGCAGGGGTCTCGTCCTAAACCCGAGTCTGCTGGGCTTGTACCGCGACTCAACGACTTTTGGTCGGGACTCCTTGTTATTGGGCATCACTCATCGATGAATTGTTTACAGTCTTGTATATTCATGCGTTCTTGATTTCTTTCGTTCTATTTGCATGAATTCGGCTGCTTTGGATATCGTGAGCTGTTGTTTTGGATACTGTGAAATGTTGTGTATATGTCCTACTGGATTTACTTACCTAGGCTCGTCATTCTTATGTGTGAGCGCGAGTGCGAGTCGTGGACGAGTAGCAGAGGGAAAGCTTCATAGCTAGGTGAATTTTTGTATATTTTATAATTACTCTCCTTTGATGATATTTACTGGGTTCCACAATTAGGTTGCCTAACACCCATGATCTTTTTGTTGAGTTATTGAATGTATTAGTTGCTTCCGCTATAAAATTGTAAAACTTGAAAAATATTAATAACTCAACTGTAAAATGTGAATTTACGTATAATGATGGATTGGAAGGCTGACTAGGCTCTCGTTGACCTTGCAAGACTGGCTCGGGGGTCCACGTGGGTTTAGGCCGGGCGGGGCTCAATGTATGGAAAATTAGGGCCGTCACAGTTGGTATCAAAGCCTAGGTTCAGGCGAACCTAGGAGAAAGTTTAATGGCTGAAGACATTGTTATCTCAACGTTACAGTTAATATTTAAATCACAAGCCATTAAGACATAAACCAACGGAAGTTAGGAACCTTGGACTTAGAGTGGAACTCTGTGATCCGACTTAAGTCTTCGTTGGGAAGTGAGGAGAGTTGGAGAAATTAAAATTTGAACTATATGTGATATTTGATGTGTATTATTATCGATAGATATACGATATTCACTCTGTGTGTCGCGCGAGACGTGATGAATAAAATGAAAAGATCGACGATAAATTTATCAAATTTAGGGAAATCGATAAATGGAGATAAATATCAGGGTTGGTTTGGTGAAGCCAATGGAAAATGAAGCAATTCATTTTGAGTAAAATGAGATAATTAGGACTCAAACAAACTTATGAATTGGTTTTCAAGCCATTTAAAGTTATTTATTTCAAGTTGTTTCATTATTACTGAAATTGAGGATTTCTTATAGTCTTGAGACTTGAAATGGAAGTTTAAGTCTCTAAATGATTTTAAATGGATAATATGGAGACAATTGAATAACTTTGTATTGTATTTAAAAAGTTTTTTTTTTAAGAGAAGTAAAGTTAAAAAAGAAACGAAGAGCAGACTCTAAAGGAGCAAAGTGTTGAGATGACTTGAGAACTAACGATTTCATCATGTACGGACTCCTTAGCTTTGACGAAAGTTTTGGAGTAGTAGTGTTGGATCAGAAGCCCAAGTAACTCCACTTTAGTGACACTAAGCATTTATAGTCTCAGGGTCGGTGAAGTCGACCACCACCTTTAGGGACTTGTAAATGAGTTACCTGTCGAAGTAGAGTCTGCGACTCATCCTAAAAGTTAGATGCCATTTAAGTATTGTATACCTCAAGGATCCTCACATGCTAAAATTTGTTCATATGCGTTAGTAAGCGTACTTAAGGAAATTCTCGTGCGAGTAGTGCATGTTGAAAAGAACGAGCACCTTTGAATAGAGTGAAAACGTAATGAGCTTTTGTAAAGTTGCCAAGACTAGCAATTCACCTATAAAAAAAAAGGGTGCGTTTAAAGTTGCTAAGAAAAGAGTAGCACTTGATTCTATATATTATATTTGTGGTGTGGTAATATACTATATACGATAGCGGTAAATATACGCCGATTCGAGGAATCGTAGGTATAGAAAATGCGATGACGTTTCAGACCGGTTCTATGAATGATCATGAGGCTGTATGTTCGCGGTTTGCGAAGGCTGATGATTGCACAACTTCGATATGCGCAATTTGCGAGATTCGAGATAGGCGGTGCCTCGAGATTCATGTCGCACGAATCTCGAGGACACATTTACTTTGAAAGTCAAAAAGTGAACGTGTTGAACTCGTATTTACATGAGGAGATGCTGAGCGCGCCAACTGAAACGGAAAGTAGAGTGACGACTCAGGCGAGGCAGTCTCACGAATTTTAGCGGTATCACTCGAAAAAGTTTCACGGTGGTACGAATCTCGGAGCAGCAAATCATGACATCTTGGCTACACCAGATCATATGAGGTCGAGAATCGTGTCAGTTTCGTTGTTCGACGAGGCCGATGTTTGGTTGTGTACTACGGTGGCGTCGATGTGAGGGTGGGGAAGTACATTCCTCATACGCTTCGTAACCTGATTCGACAGAGGACCGGAGAGTCAGTTATGCACGGTCTACTGGACATGATTGGTTAGTGACGACGGTTCGATTACATTATGGGAGGCCTATGAGAAGGCTATGGCTAGTGAGAGCGTGGGAGCACTCATCGGAGTACTGGTCGCATCATCGGTATTGTTACATTCAGTGCGAGGGTCTGGAGATGATAAGAGGAAAACGAAGGTTAGATGGTATTGGCAAAGAGATCAACCTCGAAGCGTATTGCATTTCCACCATGTGCGGCGTGTATAGCGCCAGTGTTAGATGGACCAACGCAGAGTACGCTAGTGTAGTACGGCAGCTAGCACCGTCAGATCCTTAGCATAAGGAGACAGTGGTCAGAGACAGGGTCAGAGATCCAGTCAAGTGCGCAGACAGGGACAGCGATCTAGTCATGCACATGGGCAAGGATATGGACGTGTTCCAGTTAGAGCGGGATTTCAATGTACCTGTATGGGCGTGTGGACAGCGAGGAACAGATTTGTGCTATTGCCATGTCAGGTCCGATTACTATCCATCGTAACCTGATAGAGGGTACGAGTTGGGTTGAAACTCACTCGATAAGTGAGACTGATTTACATTTCTCGCGGGCATACAGCAGATATACGTATATTAGTGACGGTGGATCATGAAATTTAAATGTTCAATTGTATTCATTTGTATTCCAATATATGTTGCGAGGATGTTGCCCTGACATATATTAATGGGAGGAGACAGATGGTGTGTTCTTTGCTTGGAGGTCGCGGAGGAGGTCGTCACGGAGGAGCCCAGACTTGTCGCGGAGAGCCCGACCTACAGAGTAAGATGGGGGTATGGCCTTGGGCGAGTATGGCCTTAGGCGGGTATGGCCTTGGGTCACCATTGTCCTTTGAGATTTGTTTCAATTTCGAGGACGAAATTCTAATTCGTTGGGAAGACTGTAACGGCCCGAAAATTTGACTTGTGCCACGTATCAGGTCAGGGTCGTTTGTAGGACCCACTCGTCGAAATACGTATATCCGAATTCAATTTGAGATGATAATGCTAACTATGCGAGGAATTCGAGAAATCGAAACACGAACAGGGACGCGCCTCGAGTCGCGTGTCAACATTGGACCAAAATGATACTTCTCGTGTTGCGCGTAGTGCGAGTATCGAGAGTTTGAAATGAAGCGGGTTGGTGTCTCGGGATGCGCGCTACTTGGTTGTTGAGTTTGCCTCGAGATTTGTGTTGGACGAATCTCGAGGATACTTTTGATTTAGAATTAAAAGAGAAAGATAAATATATATATATATGGATATATATAAAAAAGGATAAGATTGAAAAAAAAGAGGATCGGGAGAGATCGTGATCGGAAGGGAAGGAAAGAGAGGAGATGAGAGAGACGACAATAGGGAGAGAGAGCGACGGACGGACGGAGCTCCGGCGGCCGAGGACGACGGGCCTGCCGGCAGAGGCAGCGTGGGGCGGACGGCACGACGCGGAGGCAGCGGCGACTCTAGATCTAGCGCGAGCTAGTGAGGAGCGCCGAACGCGTCAATAAAATTAAAAAATACCTAAACCAACTATTTGCAGAATAGTGGCAAAGGGTCGATCCCACAGGGACTGGTATTTTTTCTTAGGTCGAAAATAACAAAAAGGGATATCGGGGTTTTTGAGAGAATGAATAATTTAATAAATTAACTAATCTAAATATAAACAAAGTAACTAAAGCAATGGAAATACATTTGAAAACAATTAATAAAAATACCTAGGTCAAGACATACAAGTTCGGTTCGGTAAAAGATTGGATTTGGTCGTCGATTTATGTAAAATGTGCAAATCAAAATATCTTAGTGTAGCTATAGACCCGGTAACGTACGCGGTTCCTCGCACTTCCTAATCTCGATAGCCAAGGTACGACAATGACTACTTCCCTAATCAAACACATAACCACAATTCAAGTGAATTGGGTTTAATGCGTTGACCGCAATGGACTTTGTGAAGGCACTACACCTAGACAATCGGATCACTAGTGTGTCCGATTTAGCCTAGATCCCTATGGTATTCAACCGGTCCCAAAAGAGACTAATCAATTGGTATGGTCAATTGCCACTAGTGTGGTCTTATTGCACAAACAATGGTGCTTACGACTCACTGACAAATAAATCAAAGTTTAAACAAGTGTTTAACTTTGATTGTTTAAACAATACCAAAGAAAATAAAATAATAATGAAAAGACTGAAATTAAAATATATAAATCTCACAAATCCATTGATATGCGCAGTCGAACCTCCCTCGCAGTCTTGCCTAGGCTAGAGGTTTTAGCCTCGCATCATTGAAGAACACTAAGAGAAAAAGAAAATAAAAAATAAAGAAAAAAATGGGGGATAGAAAAAGAGAGTTCGACCGAACCGAGAGAAGAACCGAGAGAGAGAGAAATTAACCCGCCCGAGAGGTCAGATCAAATCCCTACACTTCTCATTCTCCAAAAACTACTAAATTGGTCCCTGATCGTGCATCGTTATCGACACGTGCGCCGAGGTGAATTTGTGGCTATTTTTGAACTATTTTCTGGTCTCTGCCACGTGTCGCGAGCGCATTGACGGGAGCTGCTGACCAGACGACGTGGCGAACGCATATTGGTTGGGACGGCTGCAGTGACGTGTCTACCCAATGGAAGCCCGCCACGTGGACACAAAACGCGAAAGGAAAGTCAAGCGACTCGCGCGAATTACTGGGAGTATGTGCGACAACGCATCCCGAGGCCGATCGATAGGCTGCTGAAACGCGAAGAAGAAAAGGCGGTGTGTAACGTGGTCTATCCCGGCTGAAGTGGCAACCTCCCATTGGTGGCGCTGGCTTTTGTATGTGGTTGTGGACTAATAGGCGCCTGACACTTGGCAGCTAGTGTGACTTTAAGTGTAAAACGTATCCAGGCATATGAATACTCAATTTTTCATAGTTTTTCGCCCCGGATTCAACCACGCACTCCAATAACCCTGAAAATAATAAATAAATGTAATTAGACTAGTATTTTGGAGACTTTACAATAAAAATATATAGATAACCTATGTATAATATTACATAATTAACGACTCAACAGTTAGCGCGACTGCGCGGTGGGGACGGCGACCAGCGACGGACCTGGCCGGCAGGGAGGGACGGCGGCGCAGAGGCGGTCGGCAGCACCGGCCGGCAGCGCAGGTAGTGGTGGCGAGAGTAGCAGTAGGCGCGCAAGGTAACGGCGATTTCGCAAGGCGGCGGTGGCGATCGTGCAAGGTGGCGGTGGCGCGCGCGGGCGGGGCCAGCAAGACGCACGCAGCAGCGAGCGCGGCGCCGGCAGCGACTCCGACGCGGCAGCTGGTCGGATCGGCAGCGGCGACGCGACGCAACGCAAAGGAACTCACCAGCGGTGGCGGCGGCAGACGAGGCAGCGACGGCGGCGGCGGCGCGACGGCTACGCGACCGCGGCATCAACAACTGTGCGGTGGCGCGTTGTTGACCGGTCGGATGCGCGGTTTCGACGAAATCACGACGACGCGATGGAGGTGATGTTATTTCACCAAACTGAGTTGTGTTTGCAATGATTTTACGTAAAATAGGCCTAAAATGTCGAAATGGACACCAGGGACTTAGGATTCGGGTGTCAGGTGCGCAAATCAAGACGCGAGCGAGATGTTTTGAGGTTCCCGATTTCTCGAGGTAAGTAAACTAGTTAGGAACTTATACAGTATTTCATTTCTCTCAATTGGCTGTTGTTGTTTACGGTTGTGTGATATTTTTATTGTTGTTCACTATTTTGTGATGATAGCTATCGTTGAAATTGTTGTCGATTGAGTGAGTCCATTGGCAAGTGAGTCATGGTTAATGTTTATCTGCGATATGAGAGGGTTAGGGCTGGAAGGCAGGGGTCTCGTCCTAAACCCGAGGTATTTCATGGTCATTCGTCGATATTATCCGGGTCCATGGATGGTTCATAGTCATCCGCCGATGCTATCCGGGTCTATGGATGTCTCATAGTCGCATGGGTTAGGGCTGGGAGGCAGGGGCCTCGTCCTAAACCCGAGTCCGCTGGGCTTGTACCGTGACTCAACGACTTTTGGTCGGGACTCCTTGTTATTGGGCATCACTCATCGATGAATTGTTTTACAGTCTTGTATATTCATGCGTTCTTGATTTCTTTCGTTCTATTTGCATGAATTCGACTGCTTTGGATATCGTGAGCTGTTGTTTTGGATACTGTGAAATGTTGTGTATATGTCCTCTTTGGATTTACTTACCTGGGCTCGTCATTCTTATGTGTGTGAGTGCGAGAGCGCGAACAGTAGCGAGAGGAAAGCTTCATAGCTAGGTGAATTTTTGTATATTTTATAATTACTCTCCTCTGATGATATTTACTGGGTTCCACAATTAGGTTGCCTAACGCCCTGATCTTTTTGTTGAGTTATTGAATGTATTAGTTGCTTCCGCTATAAAATTGTTAAACTTGAAAAATATTAATAACTCAACTGTAAAATGTGAATTTACGAATAATGATGGATTGGAAGGCTGACTAGGCTCTCGTTGACCTTGCGAGACTGGTTCTGGGGTCCACGTGGGTTTAGGCCGGGCGGGGCTCAATGTGTGGAAAATTGGGGCCGTCACACTTGGCAAAACATCAAGACTCGGGTTCTAGGACTTGGTACACTCACAAGCCCTAAACCCACAAGATAGTGAGACTTCCTGGAACAATTATGCTAAGAACTCACACCCCGTCAAAATCAGTATGCAGTGCAGTGCATCCCGAAGTTATGACTTTGGTATGTTACCTCAGCCAGCCACTCCTTCCAAGGATCACTGTTGACTCAATTGCCCTCGGATAACTCAATTAGAATGGAATTCCAAGGATGGGTAGCAAAGCAATAATAAAGCAAGGAACAACAATATTCAATAGCTTAAAATGAAATATTGTGCATTTCCTAGCTGGTTTACTTACAACTAAACCAACCTAACGTTGGTTACGAAGCCTTACACAATGTTCCTCGGGCTTTCACTTACTTCAACAAGTCATATTAAATCATGAATTCACATTTTTAAGAGTTACAACTCCACTTGAATACTAAAATCCATATTACAACTTACAATGAGATTAAAACTCATTTGCAATCTCATAACGGAGTTCAAACCACTCAATAACTCCAACACCTCTTTTTAGAGCTCATTTCCATGTTTTGATCTCTCAATTAGAATCTCAATTTTACTCATTGTATCACTAACAATCTCATTCACCTCCATTTGATCATCAATTCATTTAACTGCCACATCCTCCGGCTCTGCCCAACAAGATGGAGATCTACACGTCCTACTGTAGAGTGCCTCAAACGGTGCCATACCAATACTGGTCTGATAATTGTTATTGTAGGAAAACTCACACAAATGAATATACTCTTCTCATGATCCACCATACTCTAACACACACATCCTCAACATGCCCTCAAGAACTCGAATCAATATATCCGATTGTTCGTCAGTCTGTGGATGATAGGTTGTACTAAGGTCTAACCACGTGCTGAACTATACCTACATGCTCCACCAAATCTAAGATGTAAATTGTGGCCCTCTGTTAGACATAATCGACAACAGAACTCCATGTAACCGCACAATCTCTCATTTGTACAAACTCGCCAACTTATCAACCTGATGTGTGGTAGAGATCGGTAAAAAATGCGCAGACTTCATCAATCCTTCAACAATCACCCAGATACTGTCATGTCTACTGAGATTGAGTTAAGCCACTGATAAAATCCATGGCAATATGCTCGCACTTTCACCGAGGAATGGGAAGTGTTGTAATAACCCATCGGGTCTCCGATGCTCAACCTTAACTCGCTGACATACCTCACACGCTCGAACATAATCAGAAACATCAGTCTTCATCCAAAGCCACCAGAAAAGATGACGCACATCAGCATACATCTTGGTCCGACTCAGATGAACCGTAAAACGTGAACGGTGAGCCTCATCAAGTATCTCATTACATAACTCAACCACTGATGAATCCATAGTCGACCTCTAAATCTCAAGCACGAGTCTATCGACAGACTCCAATCTGAATGATCCGGACTCTAAGCAAATTCCAAGAATCTCTAGTATTTCTCATCTCCTTGTTGACCCTCAAGTACACTCAGATACTGTCTGGGTCCTCATCTTTTTAGGCCCATTTATTTCCACATTAACATTGGTCACACTAAAGCTAGTTGAAATCTTAATTAACTCACATAACACTTACCCCATTGGCCACTACCTCGGTCCCACGTCGACATGTAACTCGAGGTACGCCTCTGCTCGTATCGACATCGATATGCCCCACGTGTACCTTACCCGCACATTACTGAAATTGATTAATTTAAATTGTTCAATCATGTATAATACATAATACATAATACAAGCATCAAACAAGAATAGCATAACTCGGTGTCGACTCCCGATGATTGGAGATATATCACAACTGGTGTGTCCTATGTATGACCCTGAAATGACACGTAGCACGAGTTAGATTTTAGGGTTGTGACAAGCAGAGACTCGAGTGCGATTTTGGGAATGAAGAAGAGTGAAATCCATAGCAGCCTCAGCCAAACCCTAGATGTGAGTCAATGAGAGCAAGTCGATGAGAGTGGTTTTGAGTTTTAATATTCAAAGGGGTCGTAAGGCACAATAGGTATGTCAAGTATATGGATGCAAATGGGTAGGGAAATACCCACGGGTGATGGAGATTTACCATAAAGGGTACGGGTATGACATTTTAAATAGGAATGGGGGAGGGATGTATACAAAATTTCATACCCACAAGGGTATGGGTATGGGTACAGGTACGGGTATGGGTAATAAAATATATCTACGGGGATCCTCACGGAGATACCCATGAGTAATCTCCACAGAGATCCTCTTATATCAATTTACACACCATATGATATTTATTATATATATACCATATGATATTTATATATAAAATATTACATAGGTTCCACTCCAAAAAATTGATACATATCACAAAAAACCTCTTAATGAAATTCGTGATTTTAATTTATTTGATTAATTAATAAATATATGTTTTGTTTTGAATTGTTTGCAACGATATTTATATTTTAGAATTTTAGGATCAAAAGTATTGAAAAAAGTTGTTGACTTGTGGTTTAAAGAGATAGTGACTTTAAAGAATATTTGAATTTAAACTTTCGTTTTGTATATGCCAATGATTTTGTAGAAACTTAATTATAAGTGTTAGCACTTAGTAGTTAGAATTTTTTTTGCATGATATGTTGATTTTTTTTTTCTTTTTGTTGGAATTTCAATGATTATGTTGTTATGTATGTATATTTGACATCTTATTTGTTACAATTTTTTTTGAGAGTCTCCGTGGGGATTCCCAATGGGGAATTGAATGGGAAAAAAATTACCGGCAGGGATTCCCCATCCATACAAAAATCCCTATGAAAATTTTCACCGGGATCCCCAATGGGGAATGAAATGGGTAAAATATTTTACCCGTGGGGATTCTTCATACCCATAGGGATTTTATGGGTATGGGGATGGGTATGATATTTCATCCCCATATGGGTATGGGTATGAGAATGGGTATGGGCAATAAATTTTTTAGTGGGTATGGGTATGGAAATGAGGTCTCCATCCCCTACCCTACCCATTTGCATCCCTAGTCAAGTACAATACATACTTTGCTTGAGTACATGCATCAATTGTTATTGCACACAAACAAAACCTTGGGATGGGACATATGTTTATTTATCAAAATACCTACTTTATAAATTCTAAAATCAAAAGATATCAACTCATCAAAAAAAGAAAAAAAAAAGATAACAGTGAATAACATGAAAACAAAACTGCAAACAATGACAGTTTTGCTTCGAGGTAAACACAAAAAGATTTACAATTAAAAGCTCATTTATCAAATGAAAGAACATATACCTTCGAAGCTTATTACCTTAAAGCACTTTCTTGATCTTTAAAACTTCATTCGTGAAAGTAAATTCGTGTTGATAACGTGTTATAAAATAACTAGGACTAAAGCTAGGAAAGTAAAGCAAACGAACTAGAATAAGAACAAGAGAAGGTATGAGTAAAATGAGACAACTTTTATTCTAACGTTGGTGTACCTCATTACATAGGTGTGACCACTTTATATAGGCTTTTGATAAGACCAAATGACACAAGTTACACCTCCGTATAATTACATGAATAATAACATTAAGGCTAAGTAATTACATGATTTAAAGTCGTTGTTTTATACATCATGTGAATATTTGGAATAATAAGAGGTGAAATACGTAGAGTTGTCAATCCATATTACTTACAACACTACTAAGACTTTTAAGATTTTTTTTAATAAGCCTCAACTTCACCTTTTAGAAAAGGTAAAACATATTACTTGGTTCTTGAACTTTGCGCTTTTATGCTTTTGGTTTCAATAGTGCACATTTGGTCCACATTTTTCTTTTATTATAGTTATATAGATATAGATGGGCACTGCTAGGGGTACATCACAATGCACATCGCATTCGATGCGCGTGCGATGTACCTCAGAATGTGAATCACGCGCATCTCGAGAAATATCGCACGCACATCAAAATTCAATGTGGGTTTTATGTATGTTTGGTAATGTACGCCTAGTATTTTTCGATATATATACCCAAATCTATATATATATATATATATAAAGGAAGATCTTCTCGAAGAGTTAATGAAAGCATGACATGTGGCTTATTTACTAAGTGTTTCTATTTTCGGATTTTTTTATTGCCTATTTTTTACGTTGTTTTGGGTTTTCTTATATATATTTGACACATGACATATTTTTGGGTCAGTTTCTTTCTTATCGCCTACTTTTTGTGTATTTTTCGGATTTTCTTATTATGTGACACGTGGCATATTTTTGAGTCAATTTCTTTTTTAATGTCTCGCTTTTTTGTGTATTTTTGTTGTACTATTTTTTGGGTTATTTTTTCCTTTTTGGCCTAAATATTCTTACATGTATATTAGCCCAATTTTATTATGTATTTTTGTTCCTTTTTTTTCAATTTTTTCCTTTTTTTAGCTTTTTTTAATTGTTTTAAGACTTTTCATTTTTTTAGTTATTTTTATTAAATAAGAATTGTATTAGTAATTGGATAGTTAATGTTAGTGTGTCCTGATATATTTATCTTCTCGATTTTCTGTTTAGCTATTTTTTGTTTCTTAATATTTTTAGATATTTTTAATAAGTATTTTTAATTTTTTTGAGTTTCCAATTTTTAGGGTTTAGATTTATTGTGTGCCTATTTTTTGGGCTATATAATTATCCTTTTTATTTTTCATATTTTTTCACGTATCTTTTTTTTACTTAATATTGTGGCTATTTTTTAGTATATTGTATTTTACGAGTACCCTACTCATGAGTAATTTGGAGACATTAAGTGCACAAATGTTGTCAATTTAAAGACATTAAGTGTGTAAGAGTTATTAATTTGGAGACATTAAATGCACAAATGTTGTCAATTTAAGGACATTAATGGCATGTTCGCTTCACATTTTAGTGAGTCATAAGGGCATGAAGTTAATTTGTGATAGGACTAACACATGAGTTTAGATGGTTTAGTCTCATTTGTGTATCTTGTTTGGTTGGGAGTTTTAAGGTTGGGATTAAATGTGGTTGTAATGGTACATTTACCAAAATACCCTTGCATAAGTATTTTGACGCCTTCTTTCTCATATCTCCTTCTTCGCGAGGTACCGCCGTCGTCAAGCCTCGTCGCCGATGTCCGTTGTCGAAGTCGGAGCCACACCGCACTCGCTTCTGCGCGCGCTACTGGCTCGTCTGCGCGCCGCCTCTTCTTTGGTCCGCGCCGCCACTCCTTGAAGGCGTGTCCATTTCGCCTGTGCCAAGTCCCCTAGAGTTGCACCGTCCTCCGCCGCTTTGGTCTTCCTTCCCGGCTGTCTGTCCGCGACTCTCGTCATCCATGAGTTGCAGCAGGGGATTCGTTGAAGATGGGTAGTAATGTGAGGGGTAAATTGGTAATCTCCAATAACCACCCACTTTGGATTAGCTAATCCCACCAAAATTGGTGGTATTGTTTAGTCCCCTCTTATGCCCATTAACTAATCCCGTGGCTTAGTCAATCCTCCAAACGAACACCGGATTAACCAGTCCAGTGTGACTAATCCGACCTAAGACGGTGAAGCGAACGGGCCATAAGTGTTTAAGGGTTGCTAATTTGGAGACATTAAGTGCACAAATGTTGTCAATTTAAAGACAATAAGTGTGTAATAGTTGCTAATTTGGAGACGTTAAGTGCATAAGTGTTGTCGATTTAAGGACACTAAGTGTGTAATAGTTGTTAATTTGGAGACATTAAGTGCACAAGTGTTGTCAATTTAAGGACACTAAGTGTTTAAGGGTTGCTAATTTGGAGACACTAAGTGCACAAGTGTTGTCGATTTAAAGACATTAAGTGTGTAAGAGTTGCTAATTTGGAGACATTAAATGCACAAATGTTGTCAATTTAAGGACACTAAGTGTTTAAGGGTTGCTAATTTGGAGACATTAAGTGCACAAATGTTGTCAATTTAAAGACACTAAGTGTGTAATAGTTGCTAATTTGGAGACGTTAAGTGCACAAGTGTTGTCGATTTAAGGACACTAAGTGTGTAATAGTTGCTAATTTGGAGACATTAAGTGCACAAGTGTTGTCAATTTAAGGACACTAAGTGTTTAAGGGTTGCTAATTTGGAGACATTAAGTGCACAAGTGTTGCTAAAATTAAAGACACATAAATAAAAAAACGTCCCCATGTTAAGGACACTTATTTCAAAAATGTCTTAAATAAATATTACCAACACATACATTTCGCGTCGCAAAAAATGGGGCGACATCACTTTTACCAACACAAGCGGCGACACTTTATGATGCGTGGGTAATTTTTTTAGAGACACTAATTAATGTCGTTAAATGACTAAATTAATGTCGCTAAACACACAATATTTTGTAGTGTCACTTACTTTTTAAAGACTTTCATAATTCTAATAAGGTTAATGATAGGTACCGGTGTTCAAATCTATGCATATTATGATTCGATTTGGGATAAATATGTAGTATTAATATCGTAAAATGGGTATGGATAGGGAAAATTTCATAGTATCATATTCGTTTACATCTTTACAATAGTTTGAAAAATCTCATTTATCTAAGGTAGATATTAATACTCGGGCAAGTCGCAAAGCACAAGATGTCAACGTTAATTATTGTTGAGTGAGGTTTATACTTTTCTTAGATTTGATAGGGGTCTTCTATTTTTGTTGCGGAGATGATTAAAGAAATTTGGTGATTTTTAGGAGGAAATTGAATTTCTCCAAATAATTACTCGGTACGTATATGTATAAAAAGTATATTTTGAGTTGTATATCTCATTTTTCTCTACCAAGGAAATTGGATGATGTTGCTTCGAGACCATCGAAGTTTTTTTTTAGACTTATGCGAGAGTTCAACTTATGATTTCCCTAAACTTTACCTTTTGGCTGGTTTTAGCGACCATTGAGGTTGTCTAATAAGTTTTTTTTAAAAAAATTTATTCTTCCCATCGAATTAACTTTTATATGATATATTAATGCTCCGTCTTGCCCGCGTGCAAAGCGCGGTTCTACGACTACTTTTATTTATAAAACTAACACTTATTTAACACTAACTAAAGTACCTCGCTTAGTGCACAAATGGCAACATATTGATACTGCTTAATTATCTACTACTTTTATTCACGAAATCCAAAGTCAAGGACTTCAACAACACACATTTATTAATTACCGGTTTGTTCTGGAATTAATATGCTCAAGGGCAGAACAAAACTGTGTAGTTAGTGCCACCGGGGCAAGTGAATGTGCTAGTTTGATCATCTTTGGGATAGCTGTAGGCATCAGGGCACCTATCCTTGAAAAACCTTGATTTGTCCGTGGGGGACAGTTATTAGCTGCAGACCCAGTGCAACAATACTGATCGGTCTTGTACACAGTGCAGGGGTTGTTACAGCCTCCAGGGGCTCTCAGGTCACCGGGGCACTGACCGTTAATATCAGCGGCGCATCGAATTCCCCTACAGCCACCGCCTGTGGGGCTGAAGTCTATGGGAACGTTGAACCCATCGACTAGAGAGATGTCAAAGAAGTCCATGTTGTTGAACTGGTTGAGGGCGTATTCAGCCAGTGTGTTTGGTGGCTGTCCGTAGCCTCTGCACTCGAGGACCACCGCCGCAGTCGCCGGTTTCACAGCGGCCGCGACCGCTACCATCAAAGTTGCAGTTGGTTCTAGCCCAAATGCGAGCGCCGGCCGTGCCGGGGTTCACGTTGAAATTCCAAGTCTGGCCTCGGTCAAGCCGGCGGCCACCACCTGGGGAGGCCGCGGCCCAAACGGTGAACGGGCAGTTGTTGACGACGTCGAAATTTGCTGCATTTGCGATGGCGAAAAGGAGGGAGGAAAGGAGGAAGAGATGCATGATGGTTGAGAAGCTCATAGTGCCTAGCTAATACTAGACAATGTTATTACTCAGTAGTTTAATTGGGGTTTGTTTGGATGAGCAAAAGTGGTGGAGCAAAAACTGATATTTATAGGAGAGGGTGGCTTATCTTGAATATTAATGAATTAATTGGTGCCTACTTTTCTAGTGGTCTGCTCTGTATGTATTGCATGCAAAATTCCAAAGTGTTTAATTTGCATGATAGAAAATGATGCTTCCCATCAATCTCACTAAAAATACTTGAGCATATTCCTAAAATCTTCAAGCAATCTATATATATATATATATATATATAT
Source organism: Stephania yunnanensis (assembly GCA_039657365.1). Taxonomy (NCBI): domain Eukaryota; kingdom Viridiplantae; phylum Streptophyta; class Magnoliopsida; order Ranunculales; family Menispermaceae; genus Stephania; species Stephania yunnanensis. The sequence continues at coordinate 56,196,431 of CM077584.1, forward strand.
ATACTAGTTTCAGGACGTGCTACGCACGATTAACCCGCTCGCTTCGCTCGCGGGAATTAATTTCTAAGAATTTATTAATAAAACTCAAAATTTTAATTAAAATTTAAAAATTAGAAATACAAGTACCTTTTTTAGCTTATCAATATTCTCTATTGTGATTGATATGAGATTTTAATGATAAAACGAGCTGGTCATGCTAAGACATTACTTCCTAAAAAAAAAGGAAACAGAGAAAAAAAAATACAAGTGGTTTGACCCATCAATTTGTGAACAATTGCTTGTGGAGATTCCGTAAAATTGTACATAAAGTTCAATCTTTACCTCAAACTTTATAGATAGAAATGATAATTTTGAAATTATGAATGTAAATAATTGAATTAGTTGGGATTAAAGCTTTAGACACCTTTATTTCACATGATTAATCAGAGTTTTTCTCATTAAAATTTCTTACGGGTTTTGAGTTTATTCCCTCCCCAACACCTTTTTCAAACCACCTTCTTCTTCAACCCCCACATTCTTCTTTTCCCTATCAGATTCTCTCTTCTTCACTGTTTATATATATATGCCGCATATATACCATTGGGAGAACTCTAGATGAATACGTTGCATATATATATATATGTATGTATGTTACATATATACCATTGGGAAAACTCTAAGTTTACAATTTGTGATATTTAGTTGCTTTTATATATATAGTTGTTTTTATATATATGATAGATATATTGGTCAAATAAGTAAATTTCATTACCACTAAAAAAATTGTGATTCGTACTTTATATATATATATATATATATATATATATATATATATATATATATATATATATATGATAGATATAAAATTCAAAATTTAAAATTTTAATTAAAATTTAAAAATTAGAAATATAAGTACCTTTTTTAGTTTATCAATATTCTATAATGTGATTGAGATAATATGTGAATGAAAAAACAAGCTAATTATGCTAGGACATTACTTCTTCAAAAAAGTGTATTGGTTTGATGAGAATGAGTTCATGATTGATTTGGAGATAAAGAAAAAAAAAAGGTGTAATGGATTGATAAGGAGTTAGAGTTTGATTTGGATAAAAAGAAAAGGTTGATTTTGAGATAAAAAAAAGTACGGGCAAATAGGTAAATTTCATTACCACTCAAAATTTGTGATTCGTGCTTTTATATATATGATAGATATATATATATATATATATATATTGTTAGAAAAATTGACCGACAACCATTTAATCCTAGTGACAAGGGATTCCATTTTTAGCTTAGTTGTTGAAGCAAAGTAATGAGGCAAATACTAAAAATAGGAGTATAGTATAAAAAAATCTCTACATTATGATATACAAACCTCCATAATGAATTTTAAATATTACACAGTGCATCGATTTTTCTATTCAATTTTATGTGTTTTATACACATAATTGTACACATAAATATAGAAATAAACTTACAAGGAAATTATAAAATAAAGAAAAATGATTTCTCTAAATCTTGTCTATCTTATTATTATGATAAACTTGAAAATAAGTCAAACAAAAATAGAAACAACTCATTATTGATTTTTTAAATGAATCACGAAATTCAATAATGGAATGGCAAGGAGTGGTTGAAGCTCAACCAGCATTTCAGGATCGAGTTCAAAACCTCGAGATCGTTGTTCTCTGTTACACCTCTTCTCAGGTTTAATTTCCATTCTTTCTCACAAATCATTCCTTAAAGATTGCTTATTTACAGAGAAGTGGTCGATACGTATTCTGAGTGTCAATTGGGTCTTAAATTGGGAAGCTCTCGTCATTAAACCTGAGAGTAGAGATTTGCAAGAAGTGCCCAAATCTCATATGAAGAAGTACATTTTTAGTAACTTTGACCTGTAACACTCTCCCTAACAAGTGTATACAAGTAACATTTAATCGCCTTATCAATTTGCTTTCGCACCTCAATGTTAGTCACAGAAGAACCAAAAGAGCTTGCATTTAGATCAGAAGTCAAGTATTCCAAACCAAGAGCACAAATTGCAGAGCGTACGTGAACCTGCCAATACAGTTATACAGGTAATTCTTGCTTGAAAGCTTGTAGGTAATTTGAAATTCAAAGCTTTGGCGAACATCGCCACCTCTTCAATTGAGTTGAGACTTGAAGAACCAGAACCTGTTGACGCCGAACTTGAATCTGCCATTGTAGATCTGATACCATGTCAAAATCGAAGCTTAATGAGGTCGATTTGTAAAGATCAAGAATCAATAACAATTGGAAACCCAAGCTAGCTAGTGAATAACGATAAGGAAAAACTAATGATTTGGTACTTGAACTTTGTGTTTTTTATGCTTTTAGTCCCTGAACCTTTATTATTACATATTTGGTCACCGTTTAAAGTGTTAAATTCCACCAATGTGGGTAACAAAAGTGTCGTGTGAGTAGTCAAAAAGAGTAAAATGGTTTATATTATTGAACCGAACGACTCATATTGACCAACAAAAGTCCAAAAAAAAATTAATTTTCCCCCAAAAGAGAAAAAACTCAAAGTTCAGGGACCGAAAGCATAAAAAATTTAAAAGTTCAGAGACCAAATGTATAACAATGAAAGTTCAGGGACCAAATGTAAAATAATAAAAGTTCAGAGACCAAAAGCATAAAAGACTCAAAGTTGAATGACAAAAAAATATGTGCCTAACAATAATGACGAGAGTTTCAATTAGAACTCATGAACGCCACCACACATGGAAAAAAGTTGCGGAGCTTTTGGACGTGCGATCGTGCTCGTGTAGCGACGTAGGCCGGCGTCCCGCACTGCGTGTGAAGCAGGCAGTCGTTGCGGAGCTGCTCCGGCAGAGCAGACAGACCGAAATCCGAGATCTTGAGATCTTCATTTTCATCTAGCAACAAGTTCTCCGGTTTCGGAGGAGAGGAGGTTCCGATTCGGATATGTGATGTTTGAAGACGCTCTGCATTCAGATCTGTGATGTTCATCAAGAGTGGATTGCACATCCCTCCGTGAAGTTGGTTTTGTGCTTCAGATCTAAAATCCAGAAGTCGGTGCTAAGAAGTTCTTGCAGAGTTGAGAAAGCGCGGAAGCGAGTCTATGACACCGATCCCGCGTTTCTTCCCTATCAATCGGTTCCCCGGCGACGCCCGGGCCGCCCGGTCAAGCCTGCGGCGGAGCTGTTGTTTTCCCGGCGAGAAGGCGCGGCGCGGCGCTCACCTTCTTGTTCGCGTGTCAGATCTCGGTCGCATCTCGGTGGGTGAGTGAATCTGAAGGAGTTGTTTGGGGGGTCAGCTCGTGTTTTCGAGTCCTTAGGTTCTTGAAAGGGTTCAAAGAGAGGATGGTGTAGATCGAGGGATTCGTGAGGGAAATCGTGTTGTGAGAAAGATTTCAACGAATTGGAGATTCAATTGGCAGAAGTAAGATGTGCCAACGATAATTAACTCGTCATCACAGTCAGCTCTTTCAATCTCTTTTTCAATCGATCGATCGATCCTTCTTTATTTGATTTGTCATTTTGGTTGGATTAATCTTGGATTTACCTCCAATTTAATGTGATTTGAACCTAGTTTCATGAATAACGTTGTTGTTGTTGGTTGTGATTGTTTGTTTCTGTTGTTGATTTGTTGATCTGTGAGGTTGGATATATTGGCTATGTCATGACCTCGGACTAGCGGCTACAATGGTTCGGGAGGCATGGACAGAGGTCGTTCGAAAAGGGAAACAAAAGGTGGGAGAAAAGAATGAGTGGAACAATGAAGGGAATGGAATTCGGTGATACTTCACGGGAGAGAAAAAATAGTTCTCAGTGGATCTTTTGAAATCTGGGGCCATAAGAGTTATCGAATTTTCCTCTAAGCAATCCTACGTAGTATTGGTTGATTCAAGGGCTGTACAATGGATGGTTGGGGTAATTAATGGGATAGTAAAAGGGGCGGAAGAGTTATCCTCACCTAAGTTCTGGCATGAAGGGCTTGTTACTATTCCTTGCAAATTCTACACAACAACAGAGGGGCGGTCTTGAAGATCTTGAAGCTATCAGGCAGTGGGAGGCAAATGGTGTTAATTCCGGAAGGAGACAACAAACAAGCTTGGCATAAATTTCTTGATGCTCTATAGGACAAGCATGAAGGGCCGAACTTCAAGGGTATTTCGCCTGGATCTCAAGCTTCTTCCTCAGCAAATGGTGGTTTGGTTAGTGAAACACATCGAGGTACGGCAGCTGCCGAGGGAGGACACCCAACCCGTCCCCTCCAAAGAGGTAACAACGTCACGGCGTGCGATTGGGAACCAACACTTGTGATCTTTCGTTCGTCGCGATATGATGCCTGGGAAGAGATTGAAGAACGACTAACTTTGGCCCTTAATCGTCCCACTAGTTTGAAATCTATAGGGGAAGATCGGGCCATATTGTTTTGCTCCTCGGATGCAGAAAGGATGCGAATAATCCATCGACTGGAATCAATCGGAGGAGACCTTGTGGCATCGGTGACATAGTGGAAACCAGAGCTACATTGGGAGGATCGCAAGTGAGGAGGGGTAAATCGTTGGATTTCTATTGTAGGACTCCCACTTAGCCTTTGGAACACAGAGGCGTTTGCGATGGTTGGCGACAGATTCGGTGGGCTGCTGGAGGTTGCCGCGCATACGATGAGGCGACAAAACTTTGAGTCGGCGATAATCAAAGTCAAAGGGAGAATCAAAGGCTTCTACCCCTCGGAGCTAACTATCCCATGCCCGAATGGTACTGCAAAGATTATTCATCTCTCGAACCCCTGAAGCTGTTCATTTGAAGGCTTCAGGAGTGGTGAATCTTTCGAATCAACATAATTTGGGAGTTGGGCGGACGGATAGGCCAGCAGAGCTAGCCGCTGATGCTCTACATTGAGATGTCTACCGACTATGGTGGATCTCATAGCTAGGAAGGATTTGCAGCTCGCACCAGCGACGAGTACGGCCTCGCTAGTTGGGGTAATGGAGAACACGATCCCTTCAAGCCCAAATCTGCAGCCGGCGGAACCGTTGATGCAACATCAGCCGCCTTCGGACTGGGACAGGCGCCGGTTACATTAACGGAGAGGACGATCCCTGTGAGGCCATATACGTTGCCGGTGGAGCCGATGAGGGAACATTTGCCGATGTCGGGACTTAGACGGGGCCCACAATCTCCGATGGCTATTCCAATTTTGCCCGCCAGCAGCAGGGTGGTCGGAGATCAGGGTAGGGTCGTGATGCCAGGCGCTCACGATGGTGATCAGGGAGTGCCACAGCTGGGTGACACCTGGTACCAGGCATGATGATGGGAACACATGTCCTCTCAATGCTCCCATTGCAGTCATCCAAACGGCTAGTCCATTAAAAAGCAAGGGGCATGCATTGATGGGGGAGGGGACAGGGGCATTTAATGCGGCTGACAAAGGGATTGAAGACCTTTACAATGTCGACATACAGCTTGCAACGATGATGCGTGTAGGTTCGCCTTTCCGAGATAACTGGCGAAGTGAAGACCTCTTAGAACATCTTTACACACTAATTCAATGGACATAAATGTCACAAAAGCCCGGTTGGAGATGTCCAATATCGATGCGGGCTTATGGTATGTTTTTGATAGGGCAACTATCCAAGATGTCAGGCCTGGCCCATGGAGATTAATGTTTGAATCCCAATTGAACGTGATCAGTATGGGTTTGGAATCCCAAATTGAGGAGGGAGGCTCGGATCATACAACCACAGACGAGTGTGATGGGTATGGGTCACACGGGCGACTTCGTAGTAGGAAGGATCAGGTCGACTACAGGGGTTGAGCAGACACACCAACGGGGGGACAGATGCAGTTTGTTTAATGAAAGTGGAGGAGAGGCCGGTCTTGACGATTTTGGCATAGAAGCCAACGAGAATCTCCAAGGATCACAAGAGGAAGGACACACATTAGTGGACGCGGAATCCCAATCTGATGACTCGGGTGAATCTAGGGAGATAGAGGTGGGGGTGGACATGGACGAAATTATTACGAAACCCTCGAGGAACAGTTTTTGGAAGCCCAACTGGTGGATACGGAGCCGACGGAACCACTTACGGGGAATTTGATTGAAAGGGAAGTGGAGGCAATCCAACACCTTACGCAGTCAAGGGTGGCTATTGGATTACCTCCCCTAGGATCCACAGATATTGAGAACGGGGGATGTGAGGCGGCACCAATAGATTCATCCGAATTTGAGGTCCTATATAGGGGAGAAAGTCAAATGTACATTGAGAGAGGAGAGCTCTGTTGGGGCAGTGGCCCTAGCGGATTTTCTCTCTCAATGTGGCATTGAGATCATGAGGCAACCCAAGGTTGTCACCCCAGGGGAGTCGAGTATTGCGCGCTTAGCGAGAGAACAACGCCGAATACAATCTAGCATAGACTATAGCAAATCGGACATGAGGGGAGTTAATGCACCTAGATGAGGATTTTGACATGGAATGTTAGGGGTCTATGGGATGCAAATAAGAAAAGGCTGATTAAGGAGGAGGTTAAGAGGCAGAACCCATATTTTTTGATCTTACAAGAAACGAAGAGGGAGTCGTTTAGCCGTGGTGAGGTGTCAGCTGTGTGGAGTGGGCGATTTAAGGAGTGGGTGGTAATGGATTCGGTGGGCGCTAGTGGGGGCATTGTAATCATTTGGGACACTAGGAGAGTTAAGGTGATCTATAGTTTAGTAGGACTTTTTCGGTCTCGGTGCATGTTGAAGGCGAGAATGATTCCTCGTGGTGGTTGACTGGGGTATATGGGCCGACAACCAGTAGGGGTAGGCATGAGTTTTGGGAGGAATTAGGGGCATTATTTGGATTGTGTGGTCCAAGGTGGTGCATAGCCGGAGACTTTAATGTTATTGTTTTTTGACAGAAAAATCGAATAGCACAAGGTTGACGTCTAGTATGCGAGAGTTTGATAATCTCATCATGGAAATGGAACTTAGAGATCTACCTTTGCTTAACGGAGAATTTACATGGTTCAATCTTCGCGCATACCCTATATGTGCAAGATTAGATCGATTTCTCTTTCTAAGTGAATGGGGGGCACAATTCCCGAATGGGAGGTAATCCCTGGGAAATCGCTTAACTTCATACACTCTCCGGTGATTCTAGATACAAGTTTGATTCAGTGGGGCCCTGCGCCTTTCCGTTTCGAAAATGTATGGCTAGATCACAGCTCCTTCCAAACCCACATGGAAAGCTGGTGGACTTGGGAGGTAAGACATGGAGAGCCGGGTTTCAAATTGATGAGGAAATTATGGAAAGTCCATAAGGAACTGAAGACTTGGAACAGAGAGGTCTTTGGCTCGACTCAAACTAGGAAAGATGTGCTAAGTGCTCGAATTAAACAGTTAGATGATATAGAGTGTGGTCCTAATTGGAATGACATATTGGTGGCAGAGCGAAGGAGGTCGAAGGATGAATATGCGAATGTCTTATTGAAAATCGACTGGCGAGCCAGAAATTGCGGGTTAAGTGGGTAAAAGAGGGGGATGCAAACACAAAGTTCTTCCATCGCATTTTAGGAGCAAGGAAGTCTAAGAACATTATCGATAGGATACGAACTTGGGGGGAGTTTACTGAGGAAACAGTAGAATCAAGCAAGAGATTGTTGATTACTACAGACATTTATATACAGACGAAATGGATAGCACATGGGAGATCAATGGCATTAATCGGGCTGTCATTCCTGGAGAAGAAGCAAGTCATATGGAGAGATCATTCTCAGAAGACGAGGTATGGGCAGCGGTTACTTCCTGCGAAATGGATAAAGCATCGGGCCCCGATGGATTCACCTTCGCATTTATTAGACGATCTTGGGGAGTTATCAAATGTGCATCATGAAGTTCTTTGAAGATTTTCATAGTAACGGAGTGATTTGTCGAAACATGAATGAGACATTCATATGCTTGATTCCTAAAGGCTCTCAAGTTGGGAGGATCGAGGATTTTCGGCTTATCAGTCTGGTTACATCTATGTACAAACTGTTGGCAAAGGTCCTCGCTCATCATCTAAGGGCAATTCTCAAACATACAATTGCGATGGAATAGACTGCATTTGTCCCTGATAGACAGATGATAGATTCACTTCTTATAGCCAGCGAAGTGGTTGAATACGCCAAGAAAAGGGGGTTACAAGGCTTTGTTCTGAAACTCGATTTTGCCAAAGCTTATGACCGAGTGGACTGGACCTTTTTGGATTATGTGCTTCAAAGGAAAGGCTTTGGTGAGCGATGGCGATGGTGGATGAAAGGATGTGTCTCATCGGCTCACTATTCGGTTCTTATTAATGGGCGACCCGAAGGCAGCTTCAGAGGACAAAGGGGTTTGAGACAAGGGGACCCATTATCTCCCTTCCTCTTTATTTTGGTGGCTGATGTCATGGAAAGAATTATGGACATGCCAAGAACAATGAAATGGTAGAAGGCTTTAAGGTAGGCAGAGAAGGGGTTCATGTCACACACCTGCAGTATGCCGATGATTCGCTGTTATTCGTCAAAAACTCGGAGGAGGCGGTTCATAAGGTGAAGCAGCTCGTTTAGGCCTTTTGCAAGATCTCGGGTTTAAAACTAAATTTGTCCAAATGCAGCTTGTTGGGGATTAACGTGTCGGCCGATACAGTACTACAAGCGGCTGAGGGTGTCAATTGTCAGGTCGGGACTTGGCCCATGAAATACCTTGGTATGCCATTAGGGGGTTCCCCACTTCAGGCAGATTTTTGGGAACCGGTTATCCAGAAAATCGCGCGCAGGTTGGATGGGTGGAAGCGAGGCTTCCTATCCAAAGGAGGTAAAGTTACATTAATCGCATCGGTTCTCGACTCCATTCCAACATATTTCATGTCACTCTTTCGACTCCCGGTAGGTATTGCCAAGAGGGCCGAAAAGATGATGCGAGATTTCCTATGGAAACGATGGGATGGCCAATCTTCGTGGCCGCTCGTGGCTTGGAACCAAGTAAAGCTCCCCAAACAGCTCGGGGGTCTTGGAATTGGAAACCTTTTAATGCGCAATACGGCCCTTGCTTGTAAATGGCTCTGGCGTTTCCAGCAGGAGCCGGAGGCTTTTTGGGTGAATGTCATAGGAAGTATCTACGGTAAGGAGGCTAATGGTTGGGACACGTCATTAAGATTTAGGCCCTCGTTCAGATCTCCATGGCGCTTTATTGCTAGATGCAGGCATGACTTCATCAAAGGTGTGGAGTTCACGCTAGGGAATGGCATGAAACTGCGCTTTTGGCAGGATGCATGGAACGGGACGCGATCTTTTGCGGATGACTTTCCGGGTTTATTTTCTCTCTCGCGAAATCCCGAAGCAAGTGTGGCGGAGGTGGCCTCTTTCGTCGGGGGGAGCGAATGGGATCACTCTTGGCATTATGATTTTCGGCGGAGGTTAGGAGAAACGGAAGCTATAGAATCTGCGGCACTCATGCATCGTCTCCAGGAAGTTTCCCTCACCCCATACACGGAGGATAAATAGGGGTGGGGGTGGGACCATTCCCAGCTTTTCTCCGTTAAATCTTTTTTCTATGGTCTTTGTCTTGAAAACTCGTTGGCATCTTTTTCGGTTTATAATCTAATATGGAAATCTGTTACTTCTATGAAGGTTAGGGTTTTTGCTTAGATGGCGTGGTTTGGAAAGATTAAACGACAGATGTGCTCCAAAGACGACTCCCTCATATCACCCTCTTGCCGTCAAGATGTTGTTTGTGTTTTTCTCATATGGAATCTATTGATCACCTTTTTTTGGCATGTTCATTTTCGTGTAGGTTATGGGAGGAGTTGTCGAGGGAGATAGGCATCGAGTGGCAAAACCCCCAATCTTTAAGAACATGGATGGAACAAACGACGGCTATTTCATTCGACAATAAAAGGAATTTGTTGTTCAAAGCCGGACTTTTGACACTCCTATGGGCACTTTGGGGGGAGAGAAACCAACGAATTTTTAAAGAGATTGACAACACTTGGCAAGAGATATGGGAATCTACGAAAAGGAATGTAGGCTTGACCTTGCATGGACATAAAGAATTCGCAGGATGGTCATGGCAACAGTGGCAAGGAAATTGGTCTGATTTTTGTTGATGATTTGCTGGATTGATTTTTGCAGGCTTATGTTTGTTTTGTGGAGGAAAAAAGGTCGGGGGGGGGCCAATGGGCATTACTTTATTTGAAGTACCAACACTACAAAAAAAAAGACAAATCGAAACGGAATTAGAAACGGAAATAAGTTCCGTTTCTAAATCGAAAACGGAATTAGAAACGGAATAATTTCCGTTTCTAAATTAAAAAGTTAGCGACGGAATTGAGACGGAAACATTCGAGAGACGGATTAGAGACAGATCGAGACGGAATTAGAGACGGAATTAGAGACGGAATTAAATTCGTCTCTCGAAAGCCACCATTCCCGCCAAAACTTTATTTTGTTATACCCGTTCATCAAATCTCGAGATTTGTGCATCTTTCGATCTCGATGATTCAAAAATAAAACTCCCTCTCTCTCTCCCGATTCTCTCTCTCCCAAAACCCTTCGACCTCTCTCTCCCGATTCTCTCTCTCTCCCCAAAAACCCCTCTCTCTCGACGGCGAGATCTCTCTCTCTCTCTCTCTCTCTCCCAAGAACAGCAGATCTCTCTCTCTCTCTCTCTCTCTCCCAGATCTCTCTCTCTCTCTCTCGACGAGATCTCTCTCTCTCTGTCTCTCACCGCTCTCTCTCCCGATTCTCTGTCTCTCTCCCCAAAAACCCCTCTCTCTCGACGGCAGATCTCTCTCTCTCTCTCTCGACGCTCTCTCGCTCTCTCTCTCTCTCTCGACGGCAGATCTCTCTCTCTCTGTCTCTCACCGCTCTCTCTCCCGATTCTCTGTCTCTCCGGAAAACCCTATCTACGGCGAGATCTCTCTCTCTCTCTCTCACCGCTCTCTCTGTCACCGCTCTCTCTCACGGACCGTCGGCCGCTCTCTCCCTCTCAAACCCTCCCCCTCTTCAAACCTCACTCCAAAACCCTAAAACTAAGAGGCGATTCGTCCGACAAGCCCGTCGCCGCCGCCACCGCCGCCACCGCCACCACCGCAAACAAATTCCACCATCGCTTCACCAAGTCGACGACGACGGGTTTCTTTATTGCGAGGGCGATCTTTGGCGCTCTGTTTACTTGGCGGCCGTGCTTGAATACTTGGCCGCCGAGGTATTTCCGATTTTTGGTTGTCTATTGAATTTCAATCTCTACCTTTTTAGCTCTTTTTTTTTCTGTTTTTTTGTGATTCTATTTGTCTTGGAAATTTGAATGTCTAGGGCAAGTTTGGGATTTTGTTATGGTTAGTTGCATTCCATGAAAAAAAATTTATATGATATTGATGATTTGGGCTAGTATTCAAAAGTGATCATGCCTTGTAAAAGGTATTGGTGGATAATGTGCTCTTTTGTTTGATGAAATTGTCAAAAGAGACCTTAACTTGTTCTTTTAACGAAGCGCATGGAAAAGCATGATTCTAAAGTCTCATGGATTCTTTATTGAGCTTTGTTTCTATGATATGATTTAATCGAGCAATCATTAGTATGATTTTTCATGTCTCGAAAGGATTGTAGCTAATTTGCATTGATTTGGGTAAAATCCTTTTAAAACGCTTCAAGGAGAGCTCATTCATTTTTTTCCCAAGTCTTGAAATATGTTCAATCCAACTTTATTGAATGTAGTTAGTAATCATCATTTTGGGTGAGACTTGAAGCTAAGTTGAGATGCGGAAGAGACTTTGTTTTATCCATTGAAAAAAAGACTTCGATTAAATCATGGATTTTCGACTAAATGCTATGATTTGAGAATTTTAAGTCGAACTTGACTCTAATGAGTTGATTTGAATCTTTTTAGTTGTGATTAGTCGATCGCATTCAATTTATATTGGATAACTAAGTTTATGAGATTTTTCTTGTTTTGCTTCACCGCATACTTGTTTTACTCGAATCGTCGATTTTGATTTGAAAGAATGGTTTAAAAGTCGGGAATGACTTAAGTCGAGATAACTAGGAATGAGGTTTGAGTCCTTAAATGATTTAAGTTAGTCTAAATAAATTCAAGTAAATACTACTTTAAGAATCCATGAAAAACATATTTAAAATTGGTTTTGGTTCATTCATTTTTTGATTGAAATATTCGATTAAGTGGTTTAATGCATAAATTTTACTTGAATATGATCTATAATTTGCATTGTTGTTTGAATAAGGATATGTCTTCTTTAAATTTAGGCAATAACAAGTCCATATCATTTTTTTTGGTGTGATCAATAGTTTGATACTCATTAAGTTCGATCTTTATGAAATGGATTAAACAGGTTTATTGTTTGGTTCTTGAAAGTTAAAAAAGCTCGGTTTGAAATGAGATGAGTGAGCTTATGATAAATTTTGTAGCTTGTGAAAGTGGATTGATTGAAAATAGTCTTATGAGTTTTTTGGTCTATCTATGAGGTAGCATATTTTTGTTTTCTTATATGTTTTTAGAAAATGAAGATAAAAGTGAAAATGACAAACATTGCTATCTTCCTCCTCTTTGGATTGGTAAGAATTTAATTTACTTAAATCAAGTATATGCAGTGTTTATCATCGTTTGTGGATTCTTAAATCTCAAATGAATTAATGTTAATCTTTTTGCTTGTTTGTAGACTTTGATGGTCGAGTGCAGGGATCGTCACTATAAGTTCGATGTGAGTCATTGCTCTTCTACCTTAGCTCTATCTCCTATGATGCTTATGTCCCTGAAAAATTTAAGTTCAACTATTCAATTATTAAGTTGTTTCAAATGTCCCCAATTTGTGCGAGGTGGTGTTGAAGAACATCTCAAGACTTTTCGATTGATAATTCTTTTTGTGCATATTTATAGGATTGTAAGTTTTTTTTTTTTTTTTTTTTTTTGTGGTTGTTGAACAATAGGATTGGTGGTTTTGTGAATACTTAGAAATTTGGAGCATTTGTAATACTATACAATTTTTTTGGATATATATCTTTTTCAATTTTTGATTTTTACATTTTTGTTCTCTCAATTGAATATTTGTTGATATATATTGTCGATGTATGAATGTCAATTTATTATATATTGGCGGGTTAAATGTGCTTGGATTGAGACCTATATATGTAAGACTTTAAAAACTAAACAAAAATGAAAATTAGAGACGGAAATAGCAACGGAATCTTTGGATTCGTTGCTATTTCCGTCTCTTTTTTTTTTTTTTTAGATATGAATCGAAACGGATCAAATTCGTCTCGATCCGTCTCGATTAGCAACGGATCGAGAGACGGAAATAATCAGAAACGGAATATATTCCGTCTCTAATCAGAAACGGAATTAGAGACGGAATAAATTCCGTTTCTGATCAGAAACGGAATTTATTCCGTTTCTGATCCGTCTCTAAATCAGAAACGGAATCGCATTTCCGTTTCTGATCCAATCAGCGACGACGTTTTCAGAGACGGAATTAATTCCGTCTCTGTTCCGTTTCTGAATCAATCAGAGACGGAATTTTTGCAAATCAGAAACGGAAAATTCCGTTTCTGATTTGCTTTTTTTTTGTAGTGCAACAAGGTAGTGCGCCCGACCTTTTGTCGATTATGGTCGCTGCCCTCTCTAGGTACACACTCGTGGTGTCTAGTGAGCGCATTTCCTGGCCAGTCATGAACCACGGTCCTGTGTGAGATTTGGAACTCTGATGTGGTCAAAGTGGGTAGTGTATGGTTTTGATGGCGTACCGATTTGGAGGACCAAAAGACAGTGGAGAGCGATTTTATGTCAAAAGTTACATGATGCTTTGAAAGAGGTCTTTATGCAACAGGATTTTTATTTGTCTTGATGATTGAGTCAATATGCATAAAGTATGGTTGCCTTGTGTGTGAACAAGGATGGTGGAGTACAGTTGCATCTCAAGTTCTGTGCATGAACAATTGGTGGTCTCAGGTCTGATGTTTTGCTTTAAGGATTTTTTTGTATAATTTTGGTTGTTTTTTGTGTAGTGTAGGTCACCTTTTTTGTAGCACTTGTACTTTTTTATATTTTCATATATATATATATACAAATACAAGGAGTATCGCCCCCTATTACTCAAAAAAATAATGACGAGAGTTTGTCTGAATTGGCGATTTCTCATTAATCATAAATGAACTACAGTGTGATCTTTTTATTTTATTTTTTATTTTTTTTGAGAAATCTCCAACACTTATTTACGAATTAGCGATGACCAGATTAATATAAATTGTTGAATCATTGTATGTCACCCCGTCCGCTGCTGCTCTCGTCGCCTCCTCCCGCTGCCGCCGCCAACTGCCTCCACGGACTTCGCTTTCTTTCTTTTTCCTTTTTTTCGCCTCTCCTCTTCCCTCCTTAACCTCTAATCAGCGGTATCTGACCAAATTCAAGTCGGTCAGACTTAGATTTCGACCAGATCTGCCGGCCGGAGGTGAAGTAGGGAAGGAGGAGGAGGATAGGTGAAGAAAAGAAAAGAGGCGGTGGGGAGGCAGCGCCCGACGATCGGCGGCGGCGGGCAGCAGCGGACGGTGGCGACGACGGACGGCTGAGAGCTGTAGTGATCGGTGGAGGGTAGTGCCATTGATGGAGGTGGCTTGTTTAAAAACAGATGAACATATTTTTGTGCTGTCAATTTTTTAAATATTTTCAAAAGTGTGTTAGATTTAGAATAATATTTTTAGAGGACAAACCTAACAAAACCAAGTTTTTGAGGGCCATCTACTTGGTTTTGCCTTTATTTTTTTTTATTTTCCTCATGTTTGGATGAATTTCTATACTAATTAATACGTGAAGTTTAGACTGGATGGCCGAGTTATCCTAATGGTAAGGGCGAATGTGAGACTGTGTGAATTAGGTGCACGATATTGAGTTCAATTCCCCACAACAACCAAACATAGGATCATTTGTGGTTTCTTTCCGCAATCTCAGGGCTCCATAGTTAATTTTTAAAAAATAATATGTGAGATTTTATTAGTAAATTTGTTGAAAACGAAACTGTAGCCAAAGACATTGGATTAGTAAGATCTTTTGTCAAGTGCTTTTACATATTTATTAGAATTGACATACATTACTATATCAAGGTTTGCTATCAATAACTTTTGTATATCGAAAAATAAAAAATAAAATTGCATCTCATGACTATTTATTTTCTTTCAGATTCAAGATTTTTTTTTCCTTTTTAATATTTTTTATGGCAAATGAAAAAAAAAAGATTGATGGAGACTTTGATTTTTCATCTTTATATACATTTAAATAATCATATATAATTGTATTTTTTGAATAATAAAAATATATTCTCATGTTGAATTTATTAGCACAAGCATAAGCACAGTGAGCGGGTTAGGTCGTGCTGGGCAAAATATAAGAAAAGTTTGGCATGTCTACTCGATAGAAAACAAGAACTTGGACATCCTTTTAATGGCTTTTTTACTTGATTAGTATATTTGGCAGTAAAAAAATATGAACCCAACACACCCACCAAACTATTTCCCCATCTAACACACATGTAGCCACGTCAGCGCCACGTAATTTTTTTTTGTCCCGTCAAAGTGAAGTCGTGAGCTAGGGTCACGATTTCACTTTAATGGAAATCGTGACCCGAGATCACGATTTCCTCACTGTTCAAAAATAAGGAAATTGTGAGCTCGGGTCACGATTTCCGAGCTCACAATTTCCATTAAAGTGAAATCGTGACCCGAGCTCACGACTTCACTTTGAAATCCAGAGAGCATTATAGATCCAGATCTGTTTTTCTTGTCTTCATTTCTCACTTGCCTTCCTTCTTCCTTCAACTCCCAACGATCGATTCGAAGTCCTTCAACTCCCCCAACGAACAGCTCCACTCTTCATTCCCTCAACTCGGTAAGATCTATTTGGTTGGAGATTTTGTGTGTTTATGATTCATGTGGTTCATGTTATGTTGTATGTTAAATTATTTGTTATTTTTGTTGTCTCCGGGGCTGTTTTTATGACTTTATATACGGATTTGTGACCAACGACCTCTGTAATTGTGTTTAATAAGCATGAAATAGCCACTAGTTGTCACTCTTCCTTTTTCTTATTTGGTTTCCGTCACTCGCCCTTTCGGAAAATAAACAAATAACCTCAAAATATAATGTGTCTCTGAGATTTTTGATTAGGTGCGTTTTTTTGTTGTCTTTTCTCTTTCTAGCAGCTCATACTTGAATGTTCTTCTATTGGAGAGTGCTCCTTTTTTTTTTTTTCAATTTGTGTATGATATATCATTCTTACTGATGCATTGCATATTTATTCTAATTGATGCATTGCATATTTAAGTAAATAGCTAGAAAGTTTGATTTTAATATAGTACAATGTATACATTAATTAGTGTGGATATATGTCATTGCCATATTGAGATGTAAAACATGTGGGGTACCCAAGGGGGGAGTAGAAATTGTTTGATTTGGGGTGTATGGGGGTATGGTATGAATCAAGCAAAAAATCCCATATACATGTCAATAATTTAGTAGGAAAATTTGGAAGAACATTAGGCGTGCGCTTAGGAGATGAGACATTGGCGGTGATAAGGTTGTTTTAGGGGTTGTTATATTCTAAGCTAGCTAGGGAAGTTGTTTATAATATATAATAGTTATTTGCATATAATAGCTTCTTTGTTGCAGAATAAGGTACTTAATTTGATCACTAGGCTATTTAGTTACCAATACACCAATTCTATTAGGGTGCCTAAGCAATTTTTTTAAGGTCATATATATTTGAATTATTTCTATAATGATTAATTATATTCTACATATATAGATTGAAGAATGGTTGATCAAAGAGTATCGTTGTTGTGTTATATGAATGGAGACATGGTAGAAGGAGCATCAGGAATTTCGTACACGAAACCGCCCATTCGACATCTCAGATCGAAGATCGGTTTATGGTACGATGAACGTGCCTCCAATATTGCAACTGATGAAAGCTTAGAGGAGCCAATGGACTTTTACAACCCATATATGCTATGGTATCGTCGCATTACACGACGATTCATGTCTCCCCGTGGAGCCATTGCTGAGGCCTTGGTAAGTACAATTTGATTTTTTTTCAGTCATGAATCCTTGCCAAATAGTTGTTTTCCTTGTACTTTCGCATAAAACTTCATCAATATTTCATATGTAGGCACATGGCATTACTTCAATTCATCAGTTGACACTGGGTGATGATGTATCTATTGCACGTATTAGAGATGTAGATGCATCGACTTTGACTGCAGTACACGCAGATTATCGGATGCATAATATGCCCAGTTCATTTCAAGCTTCTCATCATTTTTCCCATGCTGATACACCTTCAAGGCATGACACTCCATTGTATACTCCATCAGTGCCTCTCAACGAGTTTGGGACTCCACATACTCATTCAGTTCCTCCCAACATGACATTCGAGGCTATGGAAGCCTTTCCATTTGACACGGCACCTACATCTTCGCGCCATTTTCATGCAAGTCCAATAATGATGAATTTATCTGGGAGTACAAGTACTCAGGATGGCGGAATGCGGGACAACGATGATATTCAACCAGAAGATGCTCAAAATCCGACTGATGTGGGTCATACGAATATTCCACTTGCACGAAACCGTAATGTCCAAGTCGTCAAGAGAACACGGTGTGGGACTGGAAGTCATTATTTGGGGTCAGACTATGACTTTTTCTATACTGTTATAAGTCATTTCCTCCTTATTCATTTTTGCTTTGTAGTTGATCACCTACCAATTTCATCATTTATAACTGTAAGTGAGAGAGAGTTATTTCATTTTATTGAGCAAACTTACTGAATTCTTTATGGTGTGAGGGACCTTGAGATTGTGATTGTCATTTGGATTGAACTAAGTTTTGTATAGTTATTAGTTATATTCAATGTTGATGTGCTATGTCAATTTTTTGCAGTTCAAGTGAATTAACTAGTACGAGAACCACTCAAATGTTGATGTTTTCTAGCACACTAGTAGTGCTATTGTTGAGTACTACAATTCCAACTTGTTCTGCTAAACATGCAACACCAGCTCCAACACCAACACCAGCACCATCTCCACCACCAAACTATGTCAATCTCACAGACCTACTCACTGTGGCAGCCCCTTTCCACAAATTTCTTAACCTACTTGAACAAACACAAGTCCTTGACACATTTCAAAACCAAGCCAACAACACTCAACAAGGCATCACAATCTTTGTACCAAAATACCAGGCCTTCAATTCTCTCAAAAACCCTTCACTCTCAAACATCAGTTTATCAAGCCTTGCCGCATTACTACTCATTAGTCGCATTACTACTCATTAGCCGATTTCAAGAACTTGAGCCAATCGAACACCGTCGGCACAGATCAACTATTTGAGGTGTATTCACAACTATTTAAAAAAAAATCACAAGGAAGTCGTGGATCGCCTCACTCACGTATTAAAAAAAAAATCACAAGGAAGTCGTGACTGCAAGTCACGACTTCCATCGACTGGGAAACGTGACTTTAAGTCACGTTTTCCCAGTGACCAAACGACTCACGCATGATGTGGCGCTGACGTGGATAAAAGTGTGTTAGATGGGGAAATAGTTTGGTGGGTGTGTTGGGTTCATAATTTTTCCTGCCAAATGTACTAATCAAGTAAAAAGCTCTCCTTTTAATGCAACTCGGAATGTGCATGCATTACATCTCGAGTGCATCGCACAGCTGTCGCCTCTTGCGATGTGCGTTTTGATGTGCATATCGCGATGTACACCTAAAATTTTCCTACTACTTACCACAATGCTTGTACTTCTTTATATATATCATAGTTTGAGATTCACATGACAATCGCAAGAGCTTTGTTAAGTAACCTCGTTCTCTTGTCGATTAACATGAATAATTTTTTTAGTTGGGCTTTGGGTGTGATTGATCCAATTTGGACTCATCTACTAGACTGCAGTTCCCAAAGATGGTGTCAATTGGTATACTATGTGAGTGACCTTTGAGATTTTTATTCATGATTCATGCATGAACGAAGAATATATCAATCATAACCTGTTTGGCATATATATTTTGAATATTGATATTTTTCCTGTTTCATGATAACTTAACTGTTACTATAATATGGAAGAAGGAGATAATGAAGAAAGTTGTTATAGTTGTTGTCGAAGATGAAGAACTTCCAATTGGATGAAAATTGGGAGAAACAAAGGTCCCGAATTAAGACATTGTGAAAGCAGAAAGAAAATTGGACAAAAAGGCAGAAATGTTATTTCATCACCGTCCACATTCCCTCTTTTATTATAATTGTAGATATGCTCGCTTGTAGAGCGCAACCGGCAACATATGCCTGCTCATCAACGACTTTTATTCATGAAATCCCAAGTCAAGGACTTCAACAACATACATTTATTAATTATCGGTTTGTTCTCAAATTATAATATGTTCATGATCATGGGCAGAACACAACTCTGTAGTTAGTGCCACCGGGACAAGTGAATGTGCTAGTTTGATCATCTTTGGGATAGCTGTAGGCATCAGGGCACCTATCCTTGAAAGACCTTGATTTGTCCGTGGGGGGACAGTTATTAGCTGCAGACCCAGTGCAACAATACTGATCGGTCTTGTACACAGTGCAGGGGTTGTTACAGCCTCCAGGGGCTCTCAGGTCACCGGGGCACTGACCGTTAATATCAGCGGCGCATCGAATTCCCCTACAGCCACCACCCGTGGGGCTGAAGTCCATCGGAACGTTGAACCCGTCGACTAGAGAGATGTCAAAGAAGTCCATGTTGTTGAACTGGTTGAGGGCGTATTCAGCCAGTGTGTTTGGTGGCTGTCCGTAGCCTCTGCACTCGAGGACCCCGCCGCAGTCGCCGGTTTCACAGCGGCCGCGACCGCTACCATCAAAGTTGCAGTTGGTTCTAGCCCAAATGCGAGCACCGGCTGTGCCAGCGTTCACACTGAAACTCCAAGTCTGGCCCCGGTCGAGCCGGCGGCCACCACCTGGGGAGGCCGCGGCCCAAACGGTGAACGGGCAGTTGTTGACGACGTCGAAATTTGCTGCATTTGCGACGGCGAAAAGGAGGGAGGAAAGGAGGAAGAGATGCATGATGGTTGAGAAGCTCATAGTGCCTAGCTAATGTTAGAACTTGAAAAATGTTTCAAGTGAGTTTGAATAGAAAACCTCTTTAGTCCCACATTGCTCACTTCAAAGAGTACAAACTCTTTATATACAAACATATACTCTAAAGATTTGCTTTAGAGAAACCCAATGGATATAGTCCAAATTGGCACCCATTGGGTAATGACAAATAAAGATAGGGTATGCTAAGCATTTAAGGGTATGCTAAGCATTTAATGACAAATAAAAATGTCACCTATATGATAGTAAATGTGGGTCGCATTTATGTCCAAGTTAAGGGTATGCTAAGCATTTAAAGATTTGCTTTAAGCTAATACTAGACAATGTTATTACTCAGTAGTTTAATTGGGGTTTGTTTGGATGAGCAAAAGTGGTGGAGCAAAAACTGATATTTATAGGAGAGGGTGGCTTATCTTGAATATTAATGAATTAATTGGTGCCTACTTTTCTAGTGGTCTGCTCTGTATGTATTGCATGCAAAATTCCAAAGTGTTTAATTTGCATGACTTGACTTGGCCAAGCAAATAAGTCAAGAAAATTAGTATTTCTTGGAATGAATTATTTAACTCAGATCGATAACTCTCAAGATCAATGTAGGAATCTTTGACAAAAAAATGAAGATCAACATACCAAATTAGTATTAACTGTGTTATGATTTAGTGAAACGCTTTGAGTCACAAAATATATAAGCTAATCTAACCAGTAACTATAAAATGCTTAAGTGCACATTACTCCGATTAATTAGTTACGTATTGGTTTTAATCACTAAAATAATTTTGGTCTCTAATAGAGGTTTTAAAACCTCTGTTAAAATGAGTGTTATTAAATAACACTTAATTGATAAGGGTTTTAAAAAAACTCTGTGTAATACATGTATTAAAAATTAAAACATAACACGTTCTCACATGACATTTAATAACATTCCTTTTAATAGAAGTTTTAAAATCTCTGTTAAAGATCAAAAATGTTCTAGTGAATTTTTCTTGTGCTTATAGACTAATCAATTCCACTAATTCGCACTGAAGCCAGGGGCCATGCATGCATACAAGGCCATCGGGGACAAATCACATGTACATTCAATTATGAGGAGAAAACAAATTAATTTCTTTGTGTGATCAGCAAATGTAGAGAAGAAGAGTCTGATTTGAACAGTACTTAGAAAGTGATGAGAAGTAATTGCAGGAGAGGAAAAATACATAAGAAATTCAATGTTGTGTTTTTTTCTTTGTATTATTTCAATTGATTTTCTGAGAGGATAACGCTAAAAGTCACATATATATAAGGTCACAAATTTTGCTTAAAAGTAGTGTATGTGTACAAATTTATGAATCTTAAAGCCTATGTTGGAGATGATGTATATCATATGTGACACTAGATATACGAAACCTACTAAAATGGTCTCCTGACAATGAATTTAGACCATGAATTGATGAGTTGACACTTTTTATTTTCAATTTTCATAATATTAATCAAGGCTTGAAAAAAATAATAAACTTTAAAAGAATTAATAATTTTGATGTAGTAGACATTGTGGTAGACACCCTCCACTTTGATTCTATGACATATAAGATGGACATTATCCATCCGTGGTCCCATTGGAGAACATTTTTTAGGTTGGACGTGGAACGTATCCTAGGTGGATCCATTTTCACTCCAATCTTCGGTCCCATTAGAGATGCTATAAGATTCTTACGATTTTTTTTTTTTTTTTTGATAAGTGACTCCAACCTAACTATAATTAAGGACCTCCCTCAACTTTGCCTTTTAAAAAATGATGCCTAGTGCCCATCTCACTAAATATGCTTAAGTAGGTTCCTAAAATTTTCGGTCAAAATTTATAGTATATTGATGTTATAAAGTTAGAAAAATCTCTCGACCAAAATAAAGTTAGAAAATCGACCAACAAGTAACGACCATTTAATATAAGGAAAATGCTTTAATAACCCGCTTTGAACACTCACTTTAGGTACTTAGTAGATCCAAGTAGGTGTCCCTCCATATGATATATCTCGACAAGTGTGAGCGTACATCTTAAGGTGTTAAGGCTCGACTGTGCAAGCGGGAGTAAGAGAAAGTGAGTGACATTCCTTGAGCTCTGAGTTCGTCGCAAAATCTAATCACCTGTAAGAACCTTAAATCTATCGAAATATGTTTTTGTGTTGGTTTTTCTTATATTAGTGTTTTGTGTGATTTCATTTTGAAAAGGCAGAAATTGAAGGTTTATGTTTAGGGTTTGTGTTACACTCCAAATAGCATGACCCGAGTAGGCTGGCTAGGCAGCGGAAAAACCTAGCAATATCCAGGTTTTGGTGAACTCGGAAGGTTTCATGGGATTTAGGTTGTTAGATGGTGCATCCAATGATGGTTCATATGATAGCGCGCGAAGGCTCGCGCATACGCGTGGGTAAATTGTATGCGCCACGGACAAGTCAGCGCGTATAGGCGCAGACAAGGTCGCACCTTGGCATTGACAAAGTTGTGCCTTGGCACGCGCCTTGGAACGCGCCTAGGCGCGAACAAGATGGCGCCTTGGCGCCTTCCTTAGCACGAGCACGGTTGCGATCCTTGGTGCGAACATGGTTGCGCTTTGGCACGAGCACGATTGCGCCTTAACGCGTTCCTTGGCGCGAGCATGGTGGCGCCTTGGCACGAGCAAGGCAATACCTTAGCATGGGCAAGGTTTGACAAAACTTGACTTGGGCGTTAACCAAGTCAAAGTATGATTGGTCTCACTTTTGGATGTTTTCTATTGGATTTCTAGGAACGGCTTAACATCTACTATAAGGAGGGGTGTGTCCTGGGGGCGGCATGGGTATGAAGGCAAGGGAGACCCTCGAGCATGCCATGGGCGGGCATGCTAAAGCAAGACCCAAGGACCATGGTGTAAACCGGCCGAGCTGGTGGGACTCGAACTTGACCGAGCCTCGGCTAGCACCCAAGGGTGCCTACGCATGCAGCTAGGCACCACCAAGCAGACCTTGTCCCTAGAGCAATGTGTACCAAAGAGCGGGTTAAAGTATGGACCAAGTCACCCTAGGCTTGGATGTACCAAGTCAAATGCAGTTACAAGCGGTTATGTAACTGCCTTGATCATGCTCCTAGCATGACCAAGCACGGCACAAGTCCCGAGCACATGGAGCATGTGCTTATTGACTAGGCAGTCAAAGCGGTTATGGAACAAGTGACAGCAAAGGAAGGAGGCAGTTAGGTGACTATTTTGAGCACTACATAGATGTGGTTTTATTTAGTCTCATGTATTATAAATAAGACATGTGTCATCGGTAGTTATGTAACTAACTTGATTGTTTTGTTATAAAGTCAAGGCATGTAGGCTTAGGAAAGCATGTATGGGATGCTATAGTTGTATTCTCATTGAACTAAGTAATAAACTTCCTTTGTGTCATATGTTGCTGCTTAATCACGTTTTCATTGATGTGCTGAACTAAGGTGATCTTTAGACACACGCGGTAGGTGTTGGGTGAGAAAAACTCCTTATGGTAAACCCCTCACTCGAGACACCCCGACAACTGGTATTAGAGCCCTCATTTCGAAGACGATGGCGACCCGAGCAGCAAGTGATCTGAGTGAGTGGATAGCTCACTTTAGAATACGTGATGACAACGGTGAGTGTTCCAGTGGAGGCAGCGGAGTTTCAACATTGAAGGCTTGGAGATATTGGTGGCTTCCTTGGTGTCTAGGACAAAGTCACAAGAAGCTATGATATCCATGTGGGAATCCATATTCGAGGAGTTAGTTGTCGATGCTTGTGCAATGGGTGGACTCACCACCGAGACGGTGGAGAAAATGGCTGTGGATGTGAGTTTGCTCAAGAGAGGCGTAGGAGGTACCTCGGAGGTTGCTGGTGCGGCGAAGTCGGGAACTAAGGTGCCGGAGCCAAAGAAATTTTCAAGCAAGCGGAGCAAGAAGGAGCTTGAAAACTTTCTTTTAGACATGGAGCAATACTTTGCTACTGTCCGGACGGAAGATGACCAAAATGTCATCCTGACCTCCATGTACTTGGAAGGTGATGCGAGACTTTGGTGGTGAACCAGAGTTTATAATGATGCAACTGCTGATCGACCGAAGATTATGAAGTGGGAGGTGTTGAAACGTGAATTGAAAGATCAATTCATATTCACAAACGCGGCGTGGCAAGCACTGGAAGTGTAACGGCCGAAATTTGCTAAGCGTGTTTATTTCCTTAAACAAACTCAACGACCCATATACTGTGGAACTCACACCGTGATATGTCCATTTACCGAGGCAAAGGGCCGAGGTATATTTTTTTTTGTTGTGATGTATGCCTAGTGTATTGTATATGTGTAGACTAATAAGTCAATTTTAGCGGGTGTATAGGTATCGAGATGAACGGGGACGTAATTCGAGTCGCATGTCGACGTGGGACCGAGGTAGCGGCTTATTGGGGTAAGTTTAATTTATTTGAATTAAATGTGAAGTTATGTTGGGTTAATAAGTGGCTTTAATGTTGCCACATTTAGCTAAGTATTAAATGACTTATAGTTAATGTAAATAAAATAATGTGCATTAGATGTGCATCGACACACGTGCGTTAACCCATCAAGAGGCAAGTGTCAATTTGTTGAGTCACTCACAATTGACTTGGGGGACAAATGGGACAAGGTGGTCTATGAGATGAGCCTCGAGACACGTGTGCACACCATGATCAAATGCTAGCATTTAAAAAAATCACTATAGTCAATGTGTGTATGTAAGTTAATGAAATGAGTTTTTTATCCTCACCAAAATCGGGAGGAGATGAGAGAAGAGAGAGTTGCTGGTGTGGTGTAGGAGAGGAGGATAAGAAAAGAACCAGAGAAGATCAAGGTGAGTGTGGTGTTTCGGTTGATGTTTTTTGTGGATTGGTTTGGGTGTGGGGGGAGTTCGGGAGCTCGAACAACTGCCAACGCAGTTCATCCGAGGAAGGAGACTACTCAAAAGAGTCGTATCCCCTCCCTAAATGAGGGGTTGGATCGCCGACCCTAGCTCGTGAAAAAAAAAATTCTCCTCAACGAACCAGGGAATCTCTGGTTCGTTGAGGAAGAAGGGGGCACACGCACGGCCGTGCATGTACACCCCTTCCCTTTGTTGGGCTGAGCCAGGGGCCTGGGTCAAGCTCGACCCATGGGGCGAAAAAAAAAATATTTGGAATTTCAGAAAAGAAAAAAAAAGAAAAAAAAAAAAATGAAAAAAAAATGGAAAAAAATTAAAAAAAAAAAAAGAAAAAGGGAGAAAAAAAAGAAAAAAATTCAAGAAAATTAAGGAAAATTCTAAAAAATTATATTTCGACAAAATAAATAGAAAGTAATAAATTTCTATGAAAAATAAAATATTTGGAATTTCGGACAAGACTTTTACGGGGGTTTTACCTCGAAAAGCGCGAAATGGGTGGATTGCTTAAAATTTTAAAAATTGGTCTCGAACTCGATTTGGCCTAGATTGATACATTATTGAATATTAGGGAACTAAGGGGAGAACTCAAGAATTTGGGCACTCATTTCGAAGTGTCGAGGGATCGAATAGACTATGACAAGCGTGTGAATTGTAAGTACAACTGTGAGAAGTTTTATATTTCATTTCATTCACCTTTATTGATTTTTTGGTCTATTGTTAGACATTGTTACTTGAAATCTCACATCATGTTGTTCTTGTATCTATTCATGGGTGAGTATTATGACATAATGCCTTGTTAATTGTTTGATTGACTTTGATTCCTACATTTGATGTCATTTTTGAAAAGATTAATGAAAAGCATGCTAATGTGATAATTTAGATTTAATTAGATTTGTATTCGATTTCCTTTGGGCTTTGTAGTCTAACTTGTTTTGGAATCCTAAAGTTTTGGAGTTATTTGTCTTTGAAATTAAAGTATGGATTATCTAGTGTCCATTACATAAAAGATGTGCGATTCACGGGGATATGAGTCTACCGAGGTTCCGGCACTCACCACTACACTTACGCAGCACACGAGTTATGGGACTCGGGGTGGTCGGCAAGCATGAATTGATGTTGTGTAAGCGTAGAGCGCAACTCCGCTAGTTATGTGAGATATGTTGAGCGCAACTCCATATGGTAGTGGGAAAGGTTAGGTGATAGGTCTCATCGCCGACCGGACATAAATCATCTCGACTTAGCCTGTGTCTGTCTCTACATCTTTAACTGTGATATTTACTTGTATTACTTGTTTCAGCAA
Source organism: Stephania yunnanensis (assembly GCA_039657365.1). Lineage (NCBI taxonomy): Eukaryota > Viridiplantae > Streptophyta > Magnoliopsida > Ranunculales > Menispermaceae > Stephania > Stephania yunnanensis. The sequence continues at coordinate 56,222,752 of CM077584.1, forward strand.
TGTATTTTGCTACTTTATGCTTTTAAATACCATTTGTTTATTTTGGAAATGTGGCATAGAATTCTCCAATTAGTACTTAAATATCATTATACTCACCGTTTAGTTTGTGACGGTGGGTATAGGTCCGTCGAGCAGCAGTAGACCATGGAAGGAGAAGCTCGACGACTTCCTCTGAGCATTTTGGCGACTCTCCTCACTCATTTTGTATGTCTCGCCTTCTGTTGTATTATTATTGTTTATGTCATTTTGGGTTTTGGGATGAGTGACTAATTCTATATATATAGTTTCATATATATATATATATATATACGTGCATGTGATGCTGTATTTTCCTAGTTTTCCACACTTAGATTTATGGAGAATGAATGTTTCTGCTTAACATGATAATGAATTTGAATTAACTTTAAATTGGATAATATATCAATATATGGATTTGGAGGAATATAGGGACGAAAGGCTGACTAATACTTTCGGGATTAAGGCTTATGTGGTTAGGATTAAGGCTTAAATACGAGATTAGGGCGGCGGTGCCCTGTTTAGAAGTTAGTGCCATCACATGATGTCTTGCTCCAATTGAAGGAGAAAGGGACTGTTAGAGAATATGTGAAAGAATTCTCTTCTTTACTATTTGACATTAAAAAATATGTTCGAGGAGGAAAAGTTGTTCAATTTCACTGCAGGATTGCAAGTGTGGCAGCCCTCGCCGCCCCGGGGTGACGTGTCTCCGTGTACTCCTTGCCAGCTGGCCCAACTACACTTGTACGGCACCTGCCCGTCCTTCCTCTATCTCGAATTTCGTATCCACGTGTGTACAGTGTATATATGACATATGCAGCGGAAGTTGTAAGTAAATGCAAAAAAATATTAATTAATTCAACAAATCCTACTGTAGAAAAACCCTGAAAAATATTGTACTATACTATGTAAAGTAACTATGTACAATGTCATATCACTCCCCAGTTCCCAAAAGAATCAAAATATCAAAAATAAAAACACACGTACAAGTAATTCTCAACTGTAGGCAGTCAGAGGTGGTCACGTAAGATCTCCATACCCTTACTTGTACTAGGATCTGCACTCAATTATCACAGAAGAAAATGGATGACGAGAACAGTCAGTAAAATCCCAAGGAACTCCTCTGAGCATTCAAATAAATAAATGGAATTCAATAAATACTGTTAAATAAACATGCGGAATGTAAACAGGCAATTGTAAGTAGGGCATCGCATGCGTAAATAACAATAAAGTGCAAATGTGTGTGTCTGTTCTAGTCAGACTAAACCATACTTCGGGATTTCCTTCTAGGATCCCACTAGTGGGCGCACCTAACTAGCTATCACCTGATCCCTCTCGGTGGCCGGCGTGGACCTACGACGCACCGACACATGTAGCAGTTCCCTCGGGTCGCTATCCACCGAGCACTCCTGATACACATGATATGGTCTAGAATTAATGCATAGACACGCATAGACACACAACGAAAAATCCGGTGGGAGTAACGAACCAACCGTGCAAACAATGACAAGATATAGATATAAGAAAAATCACAAGGAATAATATAAAGGAATGGAAATACGAAAGCAAAATAAATACTCAAGAGTTTTTTCATTGGGTTTTACAAACCTCAACACGCGCTCTCCTACCCCGTAATCAATCCCCGAATCCAAGTCCACTGAGTCCTTGGTCGTCAATTGATCACCGTGTCAACCTATGTCCATTTATCAATAATTTGATTTAGCTTGACAATTTTCAACAACTTCTAAAAATTCTTAGGCCAAATTGCCTATTTCACGCTTTTCGAGGCAAAACCCCGTAAAAAGTCGCGTCCGAAATATCCAAATATTTTAGTTTTCATAGAAATTCATAAATTTCTATTTATTTTATGGAAATATTTTTTTTTCAGAATTTTCCCAATTTTTTCGGAATTTTCCAAAAATTTCTCAAGTTTTTCCTCTATTTTCTCTTTTTCTTTTTTTTTCCCTGTTTGGCTCTGGGTCGGGTCGACCCAGACGAGTCAGACCCGACCCGGCCCGGGTTTGATTTGGGTCGGGTCGACCCAAACGGGTCGGACCCCGACCAGGTCGTGGACCACAACGGGCCAGGCTCGGCCCACGCGTGCGCACCTTCTTCCCCATCTGATCGAACCAGTTCGCTGGTTCGATCAAAAAAAAAAAAAAAAAGAATTCTGCTGCGGTTTGGGATTTGGGGTTGGGGTTGCTCTCCACCTCAACCCCCGGTGGACTCGATAGCAGGGGAGACACCCCTGCCATCACCGCCGCGACCCGGTTCGGCCTCCATGGCCGAACCCTTGTTCCGGCCACCTCGGCCAACCACCGAAACTCAACAAAAATCCTAACGCACCTCGATCGTGACGTTTCCTCCCTCTTCTCTCCTTCCCGACTTCTCTTCCTCCTCACCGCGTTCCTTCTTCCTCGCTCTCGGCCTCCCTGGTGTGTGTGTGTGTGTGTGCGGGAGTGTACGGGGTGTGTGTGTGTGAGGTAAGAGGAAAGGTGGTGGAGTGGTTTAGATAAAGATAAGTGCTTTTGACTTTGTGTCCTTGACACCAAAGTGTTACACAACTAGGACACTCGCCCATTTTTCGGGTGTTTCGACGCCCGATTTCCCGTCCGAACCACGATATACGCGTACCGCCGCGTCACTAGCCGCCTAATACCCATTCCATATTAGTAATTTGTGTGTTTTAGTTTCCCCGACCTAATATTCGATCGCGTCAACTACCCGATACCCGCGTCGACACGCATATCGAGGCGAATACAGTTCACACAATCTCACACGTATTTCTATACAACATATACACATGCGATGTATTTAAATAAATTTCACCGCAAATCAGCATCCAACACACCAAACCTAGCATACATAAGTCTCTGTGTGTCCTAGCCTACCGCGATGTCCATGTGGATTCGAGCTGGCGTCCACGTAGGTAAATTGAAGAGACATTTATAAAATGGGTCGTTACAGCAAGGATGGGTGCGGTCGAAGCTGCGAAAGCAAGGCGTGAAGGACTTGTCGAGTGCAATCGCGGTGGCGAATAGCCCAGTAGATTACAAGACTAACGGTGCTTCTTTCGAATTAAAAGAAAAGAAGTACAAGGAGAATAATCATGCTGGTGGATCCAAGAAGGAGAATGAGCCTTCTTAAAAAATTGATGCTAGTGTCAAAGCATCGACGTCGAAAAGAGGTTGTTTCATATGTGACGGTCCTCACCGGGTAAGGGACTGCCCAAATAAAGAGAAGTTGAATGTTATTGTTGCGAATGAACAGGAGGTGCGGATGAATATATTGCAATTACTTAACATGGTGTAGGTGCAAAAGGCTATGGGATCAATGGGGTGATGTTTGTGGAGGCTCAAATCAATAACCAAACGGTAAAGGTGTTGATTGACTAGAGAGCCATACATTCATTTGTTGCAGAGAATCTAGCTCGGAGGCTTGGTTTGCAGCTTGTCGAAAGTGTAAGCATGGTAAGTGCAGTTAATTCAGAAACAGAGAAGGCTATGGGCATAGCCTTGGACGTGGACATTCGAATTGACACGTGGGAGGGCAAGGTAAATTTGATTGCTGCTCCGTTGGATGATTTTGAAATCATTGCAGGAAATGATTTTGAAATCATTGCAGGAAATGATTTTGAAATCATTGCAGGAAATGATTTCTTGATGGTTGGGAAAGTCGATGTGATTCCATCACTTCATGGCTTGTTGATCATGGATGAAAAGGTGGCGTGCTTTGTTCCAAAGCAATGCGAGGCGGGGGCAAAGGCAGTACACCAAGGTTGGTGGCACTGCAAGTACTTGGTCAGATGGAGAAATGTTGCCTTGGTGGGCAGTGGTCTAGTGGACATGCAGAGTTGGGGCATTCGATGAAGGCATCGAATATGGAGGCTCGGGGAAGTTTGTTACACCCCTAATAGCATGACCCGAGTAAGCTGGCTAGGCAGAGAGAAAACTTAGCAATATCCAGGTTTTGGTAGACTCGGAAGGTTTCATGGGATTTAGGTTGTTGGATGGTGCACCCACGGATGGTTCGCAGGATAGCGCGGAGGCTCGCATACGCTTGGATAAATTGTATGCGGCACGGACGAGGCAGCGCGTATAGGTGCGGACAAGGTCTCGTTTAAGCGTGGACAAGGTTGCGCATTGTCACACGTCTAAGTAGGAGTATGGTGGCGTCTTGGCGCGTTCCTTGACGTGATCACGGTGGCGCTTTGGCATGGGCAAGGCAATACCTTGGCATGGGCAAAGTTTGACAAAACTTGACTTGGGCGTTGACTAAGTCAAAGTATGATTGGTATCACTTTTGAATGTTTTCTATTGGAGTTATAGGAACGACTTAGCATCTACTATAAGGAAGGGCGTGTCCTAGGGGCAGCATGGGCATGAAGGCAAGGGAGACCCTCGAACATGCCTTGGGCGGGCATACCAAGGCAAGACCCAAAGACCATGGTGCAAGCCACCCCGAGCCAGTGGGACTCGAACTTGATCGAGCCCCAGGTAGCACCCAAAGGTGCCTAGGCACGTAGCTAGGCACCACCAAGGAAACCCTGTCCCTAGAGCAATGCGTATCTAAGAGCGGGTTGGAGTATGGACTAAATCACCCTAGGCTTATATGAATGACGCGCTCCAAACGCGTTAAAAAAGTAAAATTTCATAAACCAACTATTTTGTAGAATAGTGGCAAATGGTCGATCTCACAGAGATCGATAGTCTTTCTTAAGTGAAAAACAACAAAAAAGAAAAATCGGGGGTTTTAAAATAAATTAATTTAACTAACTAATTTAACTAAACTAAACAAATAAAATAACTAAACTAATTTTCCAAACAATTAATAAATACCTAAGTAACACTAAGTCTATAGTTCCACAAATCAGGATCAAGATTTAATGGCAATCATGGTCTTCAATCTTTACCAAAAAGTTATTAATTTAAATTCTCCTAGATTAGCTATAGAAAATCGACATCCGCCAAAAACTCCTCGTTCCCCTAATCTCGATAGTCAAGACGTTCGCCACTAACTACTTTCCTAATTAATGTATAAACACTAGACATCTGACAATCTGGTTTAACACACTAACCACAGTAATATGACTCTGTGGGAACAATAATCATAAATAACCAGATCGCATCCGCTCTCGATTTAACTTAGATTCAATTGTTGCAATTGTTGCAAACTCAAGAACCAAAAGGGTTTGACGGTAAACGGGTGAGTGTTCGTCACTTTATTGGTATAAAAGCACAATTACACGGATACTAATGGTCCAAATAACTATAGGTTGTCCACCTAAAAGCATGCACTTATCACATACATATCCTAGATCTAAACTATATTCCTTAAAATCAACAATAATGAAATAGGAGAATTAAATTAAATTAAATAATAAAATAAAAGATCTCATATAATATGTCATGAGTTCATGATCCCGACTTGTTTCCCCTCCAACCTAGGCAAGGAGTTGATTAGCCGAACATCGTCATCGAAGAAAATCGATAACAAAACAATAATAGTCGGTGATCAAAAAAATAAAACCTAAGTTCCTAATATATAAAACTACTAAAAATTAATCTCGGGAGGTGAGAGAAGCTAATTTTGGGTGTTGAGGAGGTGACTCGTGCTCCGAAGAGCATCGTAGGGTTGTTTTGGGCTCAAAAACTGGTGTCCGATACATGTCTTAACCGCATTGGTGCATTTTGTGTTGGAGCACTGACGTGTCGCCTTCCTATTGGCCTAGACAGGTTGTGATGACGTAGTTTGGCTTGGTGTGTGAGCGACACGTGGCTTGCGTAGGCGCAGAAGAAAATCGCACGACGACTCGGCCGAAATTTTGGGAGACGGTGTTGACTCGCATCTCGAGGAACATTTGTTGTAGCTGAGGCTTGAAAGAATTTGATTTCGCTGAAGTGCGTTTGTGATCGCTGACGTGGCGGTTCCTGATTGGAGGAGAAAATGATACCGTTGATGTGGCAACACGTGATTGGTCGAGAACTGGTTCGTTCGGTTCGCGGTTCGTGCACTAGGCGACTATGCTAGTGCGTATCCCGAAAAGATCAATAGATGTTGAACGATGAGATTTTGTTGTTTGTTGTGTGTTATGATGTGTTGATGCTGACAGAAGATCATCCACAGTGACACACACAAAAATTTTCAACTCAAAAGGGAATGAAAAACTTCCGTACATGACATTTCATGCAATTTTTTCAATTTCTTTACTTTTGTACATTCATTCATATATATAAGAAGTTAAAAACATAGAAGAAGACATCATGCAACCAACAAATGAACCATTATAAACACATTTAGACTTCAATATTTTCATCCATCAACTAACATGCATTTAGAAACGTAATGGTTATATACAAACATTTTACTCCTATTAAAGCAAATGAGTAAGAAGAAATTAGATCAAAGTTTGAACATAGACAACAACAACAACAGAAAAATCAAGTCAAGTTATTTTATATTATGTATATAAAAGCATAAGAACAAATCTCAAAATATATCACTAGGTTATTATGTATATAAAAGCATAAAAGACATTACTTAATCAACCAACTAATCACAAACAAATGACGAAGATCGTGTACTTAGAAAACATGGCGTACTACGGTGTCTTGAAGGCACCGTTAAGTTACCCCATAATACTAAATGAATATTTTTTTTTTTCATAAGAGACGTCCAACATTTTTAATTCAATGAATCACATATAATACTAAATAACTATTCAAAATAGGGAATGGACTTTTGAATATAATCCTAAGTAAATTGTGAAAAGTCATCTTTTATAACATTAGTGCCTACAAAAAACTTGTCTTAAACAATATATATTTGGTAGATAATCTTATATTGTTATGTTTCTTGTGAGGTGTCCCATTACTCCAACAAACATTGAATCTCATGCCAAGTATTTTCTCATTTTTTCAACAGAATCAGAGAGACATATTAACATGTTATATGTGGGCATTGACGATACAAAATCTATGGATATATATGTGTACGTGGAGTGTTCACTCGATATTCTAAGTTAAGTATCACTATAATGCCAATATTAAAGTATGTATCCCATTCACATTTATTTAAGGTACGTACAATAGTTTATGGAAAACATAACAAACTAAGCTTACAATATTAAACTATAATGTCAATATTAAACTATGTATATCATTAGGAAATAAAAATTTGTTAAAAACATAAAAAGATACAAAGGCACAAAATGAACAAGTTAAAAACATACAAATCCACAAAATGAACAAGTTAACAACATAGCCTCACTCCCAATTATAAAAGCTTAAATACAAACTAAATATATTTAAATGTGTTGCTCCCTCATTATGATACATTTTACATTCAAGTTGCTAAATTTTAACTCGATTAGTTTGGTGATATCCGTGATTAATGTGAATTATATAAACTATATAAGATAACTTAAATATGCACGTTACAAGGAATTAAAAATTTTATAGAGCAAAACATAAAAACATAAAAATGCACAAAATGAACAAGTTAAAAACATACATTCCGGACATCAATTACACTTACACACAAAATAAAACGGGCCTTATTAGTATGACACATGCTCGTTTAAAACCTTAGTTTAGTCAACGTTTTTATTGATATGTTGCTGTATAGCAACAGATTGTTGAGTTGTTTATTTGTTGTTCTTTAGCGACAGATTGTTCTGACGTTAATTTGTTGCTGTTCAGCAAGAAGAAATTGAGTTGTTAATTTGTTGTTGTCGCTAGATATATAAATTTTGAAATTCATATAAAATCATAAATCAACAACAATATCAAAATAGATTTTCAAGAAAATGCAAACCAAAAATGATACCCGAAACTCAGTCAAGGAGAAGCCAAAGGCGACCAGCGGCTGCGGAGGAGACGGCGCGGATCCGACCTGCAGCGGCGGCGAGGTGTCCGATGAACGGCAGCGCGGTGGCCGAGGAGTGGCGGGGCTGCTCCGCCGCAGCGGCGGGGCTCTGGCCGAGCAGTGGCGCGCAGCGGCGTCGCTGACCGCGCAGCGGCGTCGCTGGCCGAGCAGGGCAGGGGCGGGTGAGAACCAGGGGCGGAGCACGGCAGCGCAGGGGCGCGCAGGGGCGAGCACGGCAGGGGCGCGTAGGGGCGCGCACGGCAGGGGCGCGCACGGCGTCGCTGGCCGCGAGCGGCGAGCAGGGGCGGGGGTGAGAACCAGGGGCGGAGCACGGCAACGCAGGGTGCGCAGGGGCGCGCACGGCAGGGGCGCGCACGGCGTCGCTGGCCGCGAGCGGCGTCGCTGGCCGAGCAGGGGCGGCGCGGCTCGCACAGGTGCGGCGCGGCTCGGAAGAAGCGTCCGGCGATGGTGCCGGCGGCGATGACGACCGCGAAGGTGGTGGCGGCGGGTCTCCGGTGTGGCTGAGTTGTTGTTGTTGAGTTTGGAAGAGAAATGGGTTTTGAGGGAGGAGGAGGAGAGAAATGGGGTTGGTAAAACCATTTAGAAATTAGTGACAAATCAACAACAGATTAGTCTGTTGTTGAGTTGTTGTTGCTAGTTTGTTGCTGATTTACCTACGTGACATTTGTTGCTATTTTGTTGCTGTCCAGCAACAGATCAAAATCTGTTGCTGATTTGCCTACGTGGACACAGTATGTTGCTGATTTGTCGCTGAACAGCGACAAATCAGCAACAAACTATATGTATATAATTAGAGATGACTTGCATATATAATACATTTGACTTACATTTCAATTAAAAAAAAGACAAACTTAATTAAATAGATATTAGCTTTATTTAAAAATTAATTGATTGGATATAAAATAATTATATATTCACCAAAACCTTATAGATTTCACGATTTAATCAAAATTATAATTGTTCATCATCATTAAATCAAATTTATGAAAAAATCTAAATTACCAAATGTATACACATTATGTTTTTCCCCAAATTATATATTTTTTATTTAAATGGTTCAAATCAATTACAACGATAATATTTAAGGGAAAGTATATGACTATCACAAGGGAAATTAAGTTAATTTTCGCAATTCTCACCATGAATTGAGTTGCTAAAACAAATTACTTTTGCCCTTTTCGTCACAAATACATCATTGTAGTTTGTAAATGTTGACTAAAAATAAAATTTACTTTTAATCTTCTTCATAGTTCAATGCATGTTTACTCTAAATAAACAACAATAAAAAAATGTCTACGCGCGTCCCTGTACGTCCATTGACACTGGATAAAATATAATGTCTAATTAACATATATATTGATTCGATCACCGAACAATCACGAACATCACATACTTTCTTGTGTAACTCGCATATATATATCACGAGTTAACATTAGATCTTAATTAACTATTTTAAGTCTTTGTTAATCAATTAACTAATCCCACCCACTATATATAAAAGTCAAATTTTATGGCGTTCCTATATAATTAAAGTGTTCATGTATAATCGATATATCTTTTAATTAAAAATGGGGTTTAATTTCCTAAACTACATTCAAAGTAATTTTTTTTGGCTCTATCTTATGACAAAATTGAAATTAGGGGCACATTAGGAAATTATGCAATTTTGCCATTAATATTGAATAGATAGATAGATATAGTATACATATATATATATGGATATAGATCTTGAAAAATAAAATGTTTGGGTTCAAAAAAATTTTAAACATGGTTTTTATTTTTTTTTATGTAAAGGTGCATATTGTTTTCAAGTAAAAATAGAATCTTTGATTTTACGAAACCGTCTATTTATTAATGGTTCTGCACTTAATGGAAACTGTTAATTAATCAATTCGTAAGTTTTTTCAAAGTTCAATTTGCAACAAAAAAGCACCAATAGAAAAGGAATTTTTTTTTAAATTACTACATTACCTTAGAATTAAACAATTTGGATTGGTTACTTAAGAGCACCATTGAATTTTTTTATCCAAATAGGAGAGGCCCTGGTTTGGAAAAAACCATTTCAAATTTAATGACATATCAGCAACATATTAGTCTGTTGCCGATTTTGTTGTTGCTAATTTGTCGCTAATCAATGACAGATCAGCAACAAATTATTTTGTTGTTGAAAACTGTTGCTGATATGTTGTTGATCAGCGACATAAATTAATCTGTCGCTGATTAGCAACAGCATGGCAGCATGTGATTGGTGGAGCTGGTTGCCTTGCTTGCAAGCTGGAGGGATGGTGAGCATGAGGTGGCGCTTGCTAGTTGGAGGATAGAATATGGGTGATGTGTTGTTGTACTACTGTCCAATGAGAACTCACCACGTGGCTGATATTACTTGGTATGTTGTCTCCTATTCTACTCACCGCGCAATGCGTAACTCTAGACAAATTGTCCGACATCCGATCACTGCATGTAAATACTTCATTTTTAGTATTTTTCCTCCACAAATTCAACTGCGCACTCTGTTTCACCTGAAAATGACCAATAAATATAATTTATATATATTTTAGAGACTTTCCATATTAAAATATATTAAAATAAACTACTAAATATATATAGATATTGAATTATCAATGAACCAAGTTAAATGCAGTTACAGGCAGTTATGTAACTGCCTTAGCATGACCAAGGCTGTCCCAACAAGTTTTGGGCACATTGAGCATGTGCTTATTGACTAGGCAGTCAAGGCGGTTATGGAACTGTGACGGCCCCAACTACAAATAAGGGCACCGCCCGGCCTAATCCCTAATTAAGCCCTAATCTCCCCTATAGGACCTAACCAGGAACTAGTCAGCCTTATTTAAATACCTAAATGCCTACCATTTATGATACCACCTACAGTTAACTTAATTGTTCTAGTGACTAACCTATGGTTGTCTATAAATCAGAGTTAAATTTTTTTTTTTTATCTAACCAATTATTTAGCGGAAGTCTTATTAAATTACTAGTGGAAATGAAATCCTAAGGCCTAACCTATTGTGGAAAAACCAGGAAATAAATGTCACATGCATATATAAACGAAAATGGTGATATATATAACACGTGTCTAGTCCTATATTCCTATCACTCAACCCAAAAGGCAAACTAACATGTACATAAAAATGTTATACAAAAGCATACAACACGTACAAAAGTATGTCGTAGCAGTCCTCCACCGGCTCAGAGGTAGTCACCAATCTTCTCTTTGCCTGGTCTGCTACTCGGTTGATCTGCACCACCGTCACAAACTAGACGGTGAGTGCATGAATATATTTAAGTAATATTGAGAGACATCGATCCACATTCCCGAATAAGCAACAAGTATCAAATTGCATAATTTAAATAGAAACTTATGCTGAAAGGAATATCATGCAAAGAGATACTTGAGTTAATCACATATGAAACTGACTCAGGGCTAAGTAGTAATGGATTAGGGTCGGTCGGCCGCGATCTTCATCACATCAGCTTGTCCACTACAATTTGAGCTCTGTTCTATATCATTTCATCTCAAATTGAGCTCTATATCATAATTCAAAAGGTCGTACTTACGATTACGCCTTTTCTATTCCAAGTGAATTAGTCGTCACCGGAATGTATACTTGCTAACATACCCGAGTTTTAAAACTCGTCATGTTCAACCAAGTTATTCTTCGCGCCAACAAACCCCGAGGTCAGGTTACCCCGTTCGAGGCACGTTACCTCGTGTGTCATGCAAGGTAGTGGAGAAATTTCCTAACATCCCGACAAGTCTAGTGACCCTCGTATGAAAGCGGAATTTCTATCATCAAATGACCCTAACCACAAGAACCACTTTCATATTCAAAAATGACGCAGTATTGGAATCCAAGAGATGTAATAGCATATCACTGCACAAATGATTTGAGTCAAAGTATACAAACTATCCTAATAGCATGCTATATCACTGACTCACACACGACAATCAATATGACAAAGTATAGGAATTAGAATCAATGATATACAAAACAGAGTATGCTATGAACATCATAAAATGAGCAACTGAACAAGTCATAGCATATGGATTTCAAAGGTAATTCAGTTCGAATAACTGAAAATAAATAAATAAATGGAATGAAATGTAAATAAATGTCTCAAATCAGTTTACTTACATACACAGAGCAATTCCTAAGCTATCCGGCTTCCGTCGCGTCGATGTACGCACCCAAACCCCGTAATAGCTCCTCTAGATCATAACAATTGAAATCGTATCAATTTAAATTCTAATTTAATGATTTAACATCTCTAAATTGGTCGACATCGATCAAAATTGAGTTCGAGACCAATTTGCCGATTTCACGTTTTTCGAGGTAAAACCCGGTATAACGCTTCGATCGACTCTCCAAGTTTTTTTTTTTTTTTTTACTTTTTATAGAAATATTGAAAGTTTTATTGATTTGGGTCAAAAATATATTTTTTCCATTTTTCTGAGATTTTCCTGAATTTTCTATAATTTTTTTCTATTTTCTGAAATTTATTATATATTAAAAACTGTTTAATTAATTAAATAATAAAATATATATATATATATATATAAATGGGTGGGTCCGGGTCAAACCCGACCCGGTCCATCCGGATCGGGTCGACCCGACCCGGTCCACTGGACTCGGGTCGGTTTGACCCGACCATCCCCCCACGGGTCGGTCCGCCCGACCCACTGGGTTCCGGTCGACCCGACCCGACCCGCCCCTTTTTCTCCAGAGCACGCGAAGTGCTCTGGTTGGTTTTTATTTTTTTTTTTTTTTTTTTTTTTTTTTTTTGTTGGGTTGGCTCCCAACTCCAACCCCAATGGGTTTTGATGGCAAGGAGATCCCCTTGCCATCTCTCCCCAATTTTCTCGGTCGGCCATGGAGGTTCGGCCTCCATGGCCGCCACACCGAAAGCAACAACAACAACAACAGCAACGACAGTAGGAACAACAACGCGAGATCAACTCACCTTCCTCGAGCTCTCGGTGCTCTCTCTTTCTCCCGATCTCTCTCTCCCGTCTCTCTTCTCTTCTTCTTCTTCCCGATTTTCTGTCCCTCTCTGTGCGTTTTGTTGTTTTTGTTTTTATTTGGAGAGAGATAAAATGAGATAAAGATGAAATATATATATATATATATATATAATGTATATAGTAGGTGATGTGGCCTCATTTGGTCCACATCCCATATGAAATATAGCTATATATATATATATATATGTGGCTAATTTCCCACCACAAATTATCTTCATTTAATGAATTTTCTTTTTTTTTTTTAAGTTGATTTAACTAATTACGCTTACCCCACGAGCCGTTGCCTCGGGCCCACGTCGAACGCGACTCGATGCGCGCACCCCCATTCGTCTCGGTATCTCGCATACCCGTAAATGACTTAGTAGTCTACACATATACAATACACTAGGCAAACAACACAACAAATATAACATTTACCTCGCCACCGTGCCTCGGTAATGACACGTATCGCATCTGCGGGTCCCACGTCACGGTCATTGTGTCCTAATTAACGAATTAAACGTGCATCAATTATTGGGCCGTGACAATACTTCCCAACTAATAGGAAGTTCGTCCTCGAACTTAAACTAAACGAATTTTAAAATATACCTGACTCAAAAAGGTACGGAAATCGTCGCGCATATAGTCTTCCCGTTCCCAAGTGAGTTCTGAATCTCCATAAAACTGTCACTTCACTAACATCTTCGGGATAGACTTGTTTCTCAACTGCTGTACCTTTTGGTCAAAAATTTGAACGGTTGCTCTTCATATGAGATATCTTCACTCAAATCAATGTGACGCAAATCCACGCTTCGATCTTTCGTCTCGCTTTTGACTTAGCTAGTCGAAGCATCGAAATATGAAACATCGGATGAATACCCGACATCCGTGGAGGCAACTCTAACTCATAAGCAACCTTTCCAACGCGTTTCTTGATCTTGAAAGGCCCGATGAATCTCGGTGCTAATTTGCCTTTCAAACCAAATCGATGATGACCCTTACGAGGAGAAACCTTTAGATAAACTAAAGCTCCCATCATCGTACGCGAGATCGTCGCGATACATGTCTCGCATACTTCTTTTGCCTCTCCTAGGCTCCCTTAAGTTTTCGCGAACTGTCTTACCTTTTCGTGTGATCGATAACAATTTCAGGCCCTAACAAGTTTCGGTCTTCTGGCTTAGCCCAACAAGATGGTGAGCGACACGATATGCCATATAACGCCTCAAATGGCGTCATTTCAATACTCGCCTGATAACTGTTGTTGTATGCAAATTCACACAAAGGTAAATACTCTTCCTACGATCCGCCAAACTCAAGTACACACGCCCTGAGCATATCTTCGAGAGTTTGGATTAACCTCTCAGTCTCCCCATCAGTCTGAGGGTGAAAGACTGTGCTAAACTGTAAGCGTGTACCATATTGCTCATGCATACTCCGCCACATCCTGGACGTATACATAGCATATCTATCTCGACGTAATAGTCAAAGGTACTCCATGCACTCGATAATCTCTCTCTCGAACAATACACTCACTGGTCAAATGTGTAATGAGTTGCAATCGGTATGAAATGGGCGATTTCGTCAATCGTCCACAATCACCAGATGGAATCATATCTATGAACCGTCCTCATAGTCCTCGAACGAAATTCATAGCTATGTCTTCCCACTTCCATGTGGAATGGGAAGTGGATCGTAGTAATCCTCCAGTCTACGATGCTCGCCTTCACTCGGGCAGATCCCACAGCTCTCGATATACTCGATATGTCCGCTTTCATCCCAGGCCACCAAAAATGTCTTTTCATATCATGATATATTTTGGTCCTTTCTGGATGAACAGTGAATCGGGAACGATGTGAATCCTGAAGAATCTCATCTCTCCTCGCTGCACCGCTTATTATCCTTAATCGCTCGAAATCGAGACACACCGATCTGTTGTCTCGCGCTCTATCAATACATTCGAACTCGCGCTAACTCATCGAATCTTGGATACGTATGTCAACTTTCGATCCTCTCGACACTCTCTAAGTCGACACTGTCTCGAAGTCTCACCGAGCACAAATCGCACTCTCATGTCATTAGCAATATCTGACTGACTAAGCCTCGCCGCCGCATCGAGTAAACCATACTCGTGCGTCATATGACATCGAGCAGCCTCAGCATCTCCAATCGAAATTCTACTCGGCGCATCAGCAACGACATTTGCTTTTCCTGGATGATATTCCAGAGAAAAGTCATAGTCTTTCAAAAACTCTAACCATCTACGCTGTCTCATATTCAGCTCTTTCTGTGTGAAAAGATATTTCAAACTCTTATGGTCTGTAAAGAGTGAATTTTTCTCCATACAGATGATGTCTTCATATCTTCAGAGCAAACACTACCACCGCCAACTCTAAGTCATGTGTTGGGTAGTTCTTCTCATGTATCTTCAGCTGTCTTGATGCATAGGCCATTGTGCATTTCTCTTACATCAATACACAACCTAAACCCATATGAAAAACATCTGTGTATACCACGAAACTCTTTCCAGCCTCTGGCAATATCAACACCGGTGCAGTAGTCAACAAGTTCTTCAGTTGAGCAAATGACTCCTCGAATTCCTCTGATCACTGAAACTTCACGTCTTTCTAGGTCTACTTGGTCATTGGTGAAGCAATCTTCGAAAAAATCCTTCACGAACCTTCGGTAATCGCCTGTTAACCCCAAAAAAAAACTTTGAATCTCTTCAAGTTTTGGTTCATGACTTTATGCAACGATATATAACGATACCAAAGTCTCCATCTTCCCGCTATTCGCAAGCCGACCTCGAGTGCTCTCGTTTCTCGGTGTAGTACCACTATGTATGAACATTATACGCCCTGGAATCTTAAATATCAATATTTTTGCAAAACAGTCGGTACGAGGATGATATGATGCTAGCCAATTCATCCCTAGCAACGCATCAAATTCTAGAAATTCAAGCACTATGAAATCTGCAGGTAATTCGACTCCGTCGATCTCTACTGGGCATCTTTCAACTAGTGCATTTGGATATACTTTATCTTCAACTATCGTACTTAAATGGACTTCAACACTCTCGATTTTAACCCGAACATGCTTACCATGTGACCGAGAAATGAAAGAAAAACGGTAGATCCCGAATCAAACAAAACATAAGCGGGATAACCATAAATAAAAACCGTGCCCTCAATTAGTTTCGTGTAGCGATTCTCGCATCCGCGTCCGATCTGGGCCTGTGTAGATGCATGTCTCTACCCTGGTCTGGAACTATTTCGTCCTTATCCTCTACCTCTACCTATGCCTCTACCACCATGCTGCTGACGTGGAGCTGGTGGTGCTGGTAAAACTGGTAAAGTAGATGTAGTAGGAGCTGGCAATGCAGGTCTGACTGGTGGTGGCACGGGAGGTCTACCTACAATAGTCTGCAAAGGTGTAAGAGCTGCTACATAAGGCACAATCGCCCCCTGAACACCTCTATCTCATCTCCTCGGTCCTTTGCCTTTCGTCTCTCCTCGCTCATACTCCGCCATCTCGATCGGGTGTAATCGTAGGTACTAAAAGGTGTCCGTCGCCCACTCGGCTCATATAATAAGTCTCGTGAGCAAGTGCACGCTCGAAAATCTCTCCCAGTGTCTTCGCACCTGCACTGATCACATAAAATCCAATATCAGATCTCAATCCATTGACAAAATGGTACACATCATCGCCATCCTCCTTCACAAGATCTCCGGCCAACTGCCTCAGATAGTCATATCTGTCTCGATAGTTCATCACCGTCTCATCAGCTCCTTATCTCAAGGTCATGAACTCCTTCCTCAACCGCTTCATCACCGCAGGTGGGAAATATTATTGATAGAACTTAGTCTTGAAAGCATCCCAAGACTCAAACTCTCCCTCAGCAGCTATCGTCGCACGCCACCACACATCGGCATCTCGCTGCAAGGTGTACGACGAAATCTCTGCTCTAAGTCTGTCATCAATCTGCAAGACTCTATGTAACTTCCCCTGCGACAAGACCCACTTCTCAACCTTCTCAAACTCCCTCTGACCGTCAAAGTATACAAGTTTCAGTCTGATGAAATCTTTCACCAGCTGAACTACCGATATCGAACTAGCTGATGGGGGTGTGGATGATGGTGTCGGCATAGTCTCACCGCTGAGTTGCTATCAATCGGTGTCGCAGTACACCTACCAAGACTACTATCCAGATCGTAGTCGTCGTAGGACTTGTTGTCTTAGCCGGAGGTGTCTTGGTAGGGCAAAGCAGAAGTCATCGGTGCAATAAAATCCGCCGATTCTTCGACCCCGAGCAGCCTACTCGATCTGAAAGCCTCTGAAAATCCTCTTCTGGTGGTATTGAAGCTTGCTACCGCTCGCACCGGCATCATCGCTATCGCGTGAATCCGCCATCTTCGACTTCAAATGGAGAACGAACGCGAATCAGCTACTACGTGAATAACGCATATATACACATACCAAAACTAACATGTATACTAATATATTACATCCCCAACTCACTTTCACTCACTTCCCAACTAATAGTTTCTAGGCGAGGTTCATCTGATTTTCCACATCTAACTAAGGTTTTCTAACTTCTACAGTTTTTTTACATTTTTTAGTTATTTCTAGCTGAACAAGGTAGGCCGTTCACTACATATTGTAGTTGTGGTATCGTATTGTAGAAACTACATATTCTACAATCCTAGAGCAATGTTTTCTCAAACCATGGCGTGGATACTAACTATGTTAGTATCATATAGTCTGACACCATATAAGTAAGCCAAGCTTTATAAACCTTGGCTCTGATACCAACGGTGATGTTGGTATCACAAAGTCTTAAGCCATGAGATTATCACAACTAGGCATGGCCTGAAACCATTGTTGTCTCTAAACCTTGCTCTGATACCAACTATGACGGCCCCAACTACAAATAAGGGCACCGCCCGGCCTAATCCCTAATTAAGCCCTAATCTCCCCTATAGGACCTAACCAGGAACTAGTCAGCCTTATTTAAATACCTACTTGCCTACCATTTATGATACCACCTACAGTTAACTTAATTGTTCTAGTGACTAACCTATGGTCGTCTATAAATCAGAGTTAATTTTTTTTTTTTATCTAACCAATTATTTAGCGGAAGTCTTATTAAATTACTAGTGGAAATGAAATCCTAAAGCCTAACCTATTGTGGAAAAACCAGGAAATAAATGTCACATGCATATATAAACGAAAATGGTGATATATATAACACGTGTCTAGTCCTATATTCCTATCACTCAACCCAAAAGGCAAACTAACATGTACATAAAAATGTTATACAAAAGCATACAACACGTACAAAAGTATGTCGTAGCTTGAGTCCTCCACAGGCTCGAGAGGTAGTCACCAATCTTCTCTTTGCTCGGTCTCGCTACTCGGTTGATCTGCACCACCGTCACAAACTAGACGGTGAGTGCATGAATATATTTAAGTAATACTGAGAGACATCGATCCACA
Source organism: Stephania yunnanensis (assembly GCA_039657365.1). Lineage (NCBI taxonomy): Eukaryota > Viridiplantae > Streptophyta > Magnoliopsida > Ranunculales > Menispermaceae > Stephania > Stephania yunnanensis. Next base: position 56,241,167 of record CM077584.1, read on the forward strand.
TTCCCGAATAAGCAACAAGTATCAAATTGCATAATTTAAATAGAACTTATGCTGAAATGAATATCATGCAAAGAGATACTTGAGTTAATCACATATGAAATCGACTCGGGGCTAAGTAGTAATGGATTAGGGTCGGTCGTACGCGATCTTCATCACATCACCGTCCACTACAATTTGAGCTCGCTCTATATAGCATTTCAAATTGAGCTCTATATCATAATTCAAAAGGTCGTACTTACGATTACGCCTTTTCTATTCCAAGTGAATTAGTCGTCTTGGAATGTATACTTGCTAACATACCCGAGTTTTAAAACTCGTCATGTTCAACCAAGTTATTCTTGCGCCAACAAACCCCGAGGTCCGGTTACCCCGTTCGAGGCACGTTACCTCGTGTGTCATGCAAGGTAGTGGAGAAATTTCCTAACATCCCGACAAGTCTAGTGACCCTCGTATGAAAGCGGAATTTCTATAATCAAATGACCCTAACCACAAGAACCACTTTCATATTCAAAAAAAAACGACGCAAATATTGGAATCCAAGAGATGTAATAGCATATCACTGCACAAATGATTTGAGTCAAAGTATACAAACTATCCTAATAGCATGCTATATCACTGACTCACACACGACAATCAATATGACAAAGTATAGGAATTAGAATCAATGATATACAAAAGCAGTATGCTATGAACATCATAAAATGAAAGCAATCGAACAAGTCATAGCATATGGATTTCAAAGGTAATTCAGTTCGAATAACTGAAAATAAATAAATAAATGGAATGAAATGTAAATAAATGTCTCAAATCAGTTTACTTACATACACAGAGCAATTCCTAAGCTATCCAGCTTCCGTCGCGTCGATGTACGCACCCAAACCCCGTAATAGCTCCTCTAGGATCATAACAGTTGAAACTGTATCAATTTAAATTCTAATTTAATGATTTTAACATCTCTAAATTGGTCGACATCGATCAAAATTGAGTTCGAGACCAATTTGCCGATTTCACGTTTTTCGAGGTAAAACCTCGGTATAACGCTTCGACCGACTCTCGAAGTTTTTTTTTTTACTTTTTATAGAAATATGGAAGTTTTATTGATTTGGGTCAAAAATATATTTTTTCCCATTTTTCTGAGATTTTCCTGAATTTTCTATAATTTTTTTCTATTTTCTGAAATTTATTATATATTAAAACTGTTTAATTAATTAAATAATAAAATATTATATATATATTGATGGGTGGGTCCGGGTCAAACCCGACCCGGTCCATCCGGATTCGGGTCGACCCGACCTGGTCCAGCTGGACCCGGGTCGGTCTGACCCGGTCTCCATCGGGTCAGGGTCGGTCCGACCCGACCCACATGGGTTCGGGTCGACCCGACCTGATCCCCTCTTCTTCTTCCTCGCAGAGCCGCTCGTGCTCTGGTTCTGTTTTTTTCGTTTCATGTTGGGGTTGGCTCCCAACTCCAACCCCAATGGGTTTTGATGGCAAGGAGATCCCTTGCCATCTTTCCCAATTTATCTCGGTCGGCCATGGAGGTTCGGCCTCCATGGCCGCCACACCGAAAGCAACAACAACAACAACAACAGCAACGACAGTAGGAACAACAACGCGAGATCAACTCACCTTCCTCGAGTTCTCGGTGTCTCTCTTTCTCCCGATCTCTCTCTCCCGCACTCTCTTTCTCTCTTCTTCTTCCCGATTTCGCTGTCTCTCTCTGTGCGTTTTGTTGTTTTTGTTTTTATTTGGAGAGAGATAAAATGAGATAAAGATGAAACATATATATATATATATACTAGTTCGGGACGCGTCTTACTGATTTGATTAACCCGCCAAGCCATTTCGCGGGAATTAATTTCTAAGAACTTATTAATAAAACTTAAAATTTTAATTAAAATTTAAAAATTAGAAATATAAGTATCTTTTTTAGCTTATCAATATTCTCTACTATGATTGAGATAAAAAAAAGTTTATTGGATTGATGAGAATGAGTTTATGATTGATTTGGAGAAAAAAAAAAAAAACGTGTAGTGGATTGATAAGGAGTTAGAGTTTGATTTTAAGTATACTTAAAAGTGTGCCTAACAAAATTAAAACAGTTGGATTTATGCCCAAACTCAAGTAACGGCCACAACAATCCTGACCCATCAAATTCAGGACTCTTATTCGTAATTTGCGTATTAGACGCCACAAAAAAAACTGATTATAGTTTTTACCTTGTTTGACAAAAAAAAAATTATTTAGTGATTTGTCTTGTATTCTAACGCAACAACGATTCGATCTATAGTTGGAGCCCACTCAGGAGTAATGATTAGATGATATTGTGTGCAATGTTTTTTTCCACTTAACTACTTTCTTAACCCCAAATAGATTAGTCCAAAATTTCTTATTTTAAGAGGATTTATAACTTCAAAATCTATGAGTTTCCATCTTTTTTGTTTTTCTTATAATGTTTGAGTCCTTGAAATAGCCTAAACAAAGAAAAGAATAAAGTGCATTAGAAATTGAAAGTCCAACCCTACAACCATCACAAACATGAAAGATGAGGCTCCTATATTATTTTCTTGGTTCATGAAAAATGCAAACAAAATTAATATAGTAATCTTTAATACATATACTTGTGCATTACAGAGTCACATACATTACACCAACAACCATACCAATCAATAAATCATACACCTATGTCTATATACCATATATTCCCAATAAAAATCTCTACTTACCCTCGTAAGGGCAACAACCCATTGATCAAAAGGACCCAAATTCAGCCCAAACCATTAAAGAATATTCAAGAACAAAACCAAAAACACAACAGAGGCAATTCAACAAACACTTGGTGAGCGAACCGAAACAACAACAAGAGAATATTTACGCATCAAGTCGAACCAACAAGAGAAAGGGATGATTCAATTGCGAGAATTGGAAGCGATTACAATGCCCACATCTTGCATTACAACTTGCTCCAACAATAAAAAAAAAAAGTTAAACATCTTATACTTAAAAATTCTCTTTTTGGCATTGTCTCAAGTAGTTGGCGAACATTAAGTAAATATAAACCAAACGCATCAACGAAATCTGTTATTCGGTTGCAAAGTAAGCTACTATTACGAGAGAATTCAATTGCGAATTGGAAGCGAGATGAAGAAACACATTTATTCGGTGCTCATTGACGGAAGATGTTATTCTAAACCAAAGAAGGAAATAAGCGTATGCGAACAATAAAAACATCGACTACAATGATGTCACAAGCTATCATCTACTATGAAGTCACGACTTACACGTTCTTTTGCAAGTTATCTGCATGGCCCGTTTCAGTGGTCGCATCTCTGTTCGATCCTCATCGTATCCCGCAAGCCTTAACTTTTACTTTCTCTAGGAATTACGCTGGACGTCATAAGCTGGAGGCAATCCTCTTGACTCCCGCCATATACATAGTTCAACAACTTAAATTGAGAATGTGACTTTTAGTAATCAGGGCGGAACCAATAGGCTGATGAACTACAATAGTCTTAATAAATAAAATGAAAAAAACATAACCAAACAATATGTAAAGTAAAGATCAATTCACCAGGAGAATGCGACTCACCGAGCTATCTCTTTGATGTGTTGGAGAAAATTGGAGCCCAAGTATATGACACCCCTTCCTATGCGGCCATACTTTAGTAATCAAGGTGGAACCAATATCTTTGATGAACTACAATGATTTACCCGCAAGGGTACAAAAAACCCATCTGAGAATATTAGGTGGTAAATTAGAAGGAAAAGCACAATGACAGATATACATTTCAATCAATTAATAGTAAAATAAATGTTCAACAGCAAAACAGAACATAAAATCATATTTTATAAGATAAAGGATCTATAACAATCCTAACTCCTAAATGTAGTAAAATTCCCAACATGTAGAACCAAATAGAAGGCGTTAGCATCAAGAAGAGTGTCTATTCAATGAAACAGATACAAATCAATCTACCACAACCAAGTATTTGAGAAAACAAACATAATTTATAAGGTTTATGAAATTTCCAACATTCTTAGGAAACATTAAACTGTAAGTACATATTTTCGCTTACAAAATTATAGTTGCTTTCCTTCGAAACTAATCACATTCATTCATTCACATACATGGTTTCCAAATGTGAAAAAAAAAACACGAGCATCAACAAATAATCACAAAGAGGATAAAAATGAAATTAACAGATGTAAGGCATGTGCGTTCACTCAACAGTTTCTAAGAGAAGGAATTTGACAAACCTAGGAGATTGATGTTCCTTGACATCTGTTATTTTCCTCAAGCCGATAGTACTTCATACAAGTAACATTACATGCACTTAGAAAAAAGAGAATGTAATGAGCTGCTGAGTAAATGACAAACCAAAATTAAGCATTATCCAATTAATCATTATACAACTTTAACTATTGCATATGCTCAAATTATCGAAGGCCGTCCTATATGTTCCATGATCCTAAACGAATTTTTTCTCCCTTTGTATTTGTTTTCCTTTTCTATTTCTATTTTGTCTAAAAGATCTAATATCCGAATGAAATGCAATTTACCAATAAAAACAAACACAACCAACATGAAATAATTCTCCAGGTTCTTTATCAGTTTGTCCCTGTTATATTTAAAAGATTAATTTTTTTAAAGGAAATTATTAAAAGAATGAGAAAACTTATAAAACATATTAACTATAAAATGGTTGAAAACTTACATTTCAATTAAAGTGATTTTGCAAGAGAAGCATCCACGAGTGACAACAACTCTTTGTAAACAATGTTATTTGTCGTGTTTGGTTGATTATTGTAATTAGAAGGTTTAATAAGAACTTTGATGCAAGTCGCAATGGTAGCACGTAAAAGCGCAACATAAAGTTGACCGTGAGAAAAAAATGGTTCTCTCAAATAAACCCCAACGAAGTTTAATGTTTGCCCTTGAGCCTTATTAATAGTCATTGCAAAACACAATCGAATAGGGAATTGTCTCCCTTTGAATTTGAATGACATTTTATCTTCTTCATTTGGAATGAAAGGTATTCTAGGCAGAAAAATTCTAACATAATGCTCATTATCTACAATTCATCTAAGGCCACCATTGGATCCAAAATAATAATCACACGGTTCATTTAATCCAATATTCAAACATCTATATATTTCTTATATAAAGGAAGAAAATGGAGATAATAATTGCAACAAAAAAATAAGAAATGTCCGCCAAACCAAACTAAAGAAAAATGCATTCATTTAGAAGCAAGTTAAACTTAAAGAGCCAAAACTCAAATTCACATACTCCATAGTTAAAGGCGGAAGCAAACTTTAAGGGCTAAGGGGCCAACCTTTACATATATTTTTAAAATTCAAAAGATATACTTATATATGAAATAATCAAAGCAAAATTTTACGTAATTAGCATATAATTATATGAGATATTTCGATGACGACCTTTATCTTAGTATATAATTATATGAGATTTTATGTGAATAAAGCAATAGAGTATTGAATAGAGCCTAATGAAAACACTTAAAGGCATAATAGTTAGTATTAAAATAAAATTAATGCATGTGTTGTGTTTTTCTAAATTATCTCATATTTACAACATCATAGAAAGTATAGTTTGAAAGGAAAGTAGCTTTTAAATTAATAGAACGAAGATGTACTTGAAATAGAGTGTCAGCCTTGCAGAAGTCATGGAAGAACACATTGAGTCATAGAAGTGTATATCATATTATGACAAAAAGGTAAGTGAAATGCCTACATTTAAATCAAGGAAGAAATCTTACATGAACAGAGTTGAAATGGTCCAAGAGAGATTCTTTAGGTCTCCAATAACCCCTTCAATAAGGGAATAAAAAATATTATAAATTATTAAACCTGGTAAAAAGAAGATGGAGCAACCAATTATCATCAGGAGAGAGAAAGAGTTGAGTGAGCAACCAACAACCGCAATAGGGATCAACAAGAGAAAAAGCTCGAGCTACGAATGTGGAAATTAAAAACAAAAACCAAAAAATGGATTTTATGGGGCATTTCATCAAACAACTACAAAGCACTCTTAAACTATCAAATCATCAATACAAACTCATCTCAATGCAATCAAACTAATTATCCCATGGGTATCTCAAACTAATATTCTCATAGGCACAAAAAATTATCAATGCAACGCTATCTCAATAAATCAAACTAATCATCTAATTGGCATTTCATCAAATATTTAAATACTTATAATCCTTAAAATATTTAAATTTTTAAATTAGAAATCTTCTAATTCAGTGGTTCATGAACCTCTCGCTACTTCTTCAACTCTTTTAACTCCAACACCAACGACAACCTCATAAATGGAGTAAGCGGAGGAAGATGAAGTAGATACAAAATTAAGATGGTGATCGGTGATCTATATATAAGAGGCATGACCACCTTACTTGGAGTGTAATTAGCAAACTAATCGAAATTAGGTTTTTTTTTTAATGTGGTCTTGTTAAATTAAGTTCAGAATTCCGTTATGATTACAAGTGATGATTACCTTTAAAAAAGATCGATATGTGACATTGCAACCATTGTTGACGGTAGTACAGAACAGCTTTTAACTCTTCGCGCTTTTAACTCTTCGCTTGATTTATCGGCCTTCCTAAAAGGAGCGCTATTGCAGATTAAGCGAGAAAAACCACTACTATTTGGAATATAAAATGCAACCCAAGACATTTGCATTGCGGTTGCTGCAGACCTGTTCAAATAAATAAATACGTGCATATGTTAATTTAGAAACCAAAAATTATGCATGTATGTATAACAACCAAATTGAAGCACATTTAAGTAGTACCAACCTTCCAGTGAAACTGCAGGAACCATGGCCTGCAAAGACCGAAAAGGAAGTACCCATAAGAAAGCGAAACATAGAGACAAGGCTTGCAAGTTTACATACTCAAAATAATGTGGATCAGATGCGCATTGAGCATAAAGTAACAAATTGAATAGGGTTATAATGGTGAAGAAGAAGAGTTGTGAGATTGGGGAGACGTGAAGAAGAAAAGTTATAATGGTGGAGAAGAAAGTTGTGAGATTTGGGAGACGAGGCAAAAAAGAGACAGGAGAAGATGAAAAATAGGAAGTGAGGGAGAGCCGTGAGAGAATAGGAGTGGAATAGAAATCACGGAAGGACAGATCGAAGTGATCGGTGAGAGAGAGACGTGAGAAGAGAAATAGTAAAAGGAAATAGTAAAACGGAAAAAAAGATAAAAGGAAAAGATAAGGAAGAAAAAAAAAAGTGGGCGAGAGTAAAAGGAAAAGATAAAATTTGTGATTCGTGCTTTTATATATATATGATATATATAAAAAAAATGTGTAGGTGATGGGCGAGGGACAAAAAGTAAATTTGATTACTAATTTCCCACCACAAAATTCATGATTAATAAATTTTTTTTATATATATGATAGATATATATATATTATATATATACGGTATCTCGCATACCCGTAAATGACTTAGTAGTCTACACATATACAATACACTAGGCAAACAACACAATAAATATAACATTTACCTCGGCCACCGTGCCTCGGTAGTGACACGTATCGCACTGCGGGTCCCACGTCACGAGTCATTGTGTCCTAATTAACGAATTAAACGTGCATCAATTATTGGGCCGTGACAGGAACCATGTGGCAGCAAAGGAAGAAAGGTAGTTTGGTGGTTGTTTTGAGCACTACATGTGTATGATGGTTTACTTAGGGTGTGTTTGATAGCAAAAAAAAAGAAAAAAATCATGGAAATTTGTTTTGTTTTTTAGTATAACCGTTTTTTTGGGTGTTTGATACGCTTGTAACCGCATAGAGAAAAAAAATCCACCCTCCTAATTTTCCTCATTTATTTTCTCTTATTTTGAGATGGAAATTCGAGATTTTTGGGTCGAATCTATTTTTGATCGAAACTTGGACTCCTTCTTCTACAAGAACTCTTCCACCAACATACTCCTCTTCAATTCATTAGTTCCGTAGCAATCTCCGGTTGTTCTCTGGTTCTTCTCTCCGCTGCTTCTCTCCGGTTCTTCCGCTGCTTCTCTCCGGTTCTTCTCTCCAGGTTCTTCTCTCCGCTTCATGCAATCTCTCGGTTCTTCTCTCCGCAAAGACCTGGTTCTTTCTCTGTGCAGCCGCAAAGAATCGTTTCTCCTCTCCGCAAAGAATCAAGTTTTTTCTCTCCGCATGACAAACATGAAAGGGCAAAGGATGAAAGCCCAACAAAACAACGGACATAGAGGTTTTGGAGGAGGTCGGCAACAACGGGAAGACCAGATTTGCCAACTTGGTGGCCGGGGAAATTGAAAACTATTACCCGGGTTCTAAATAGACACTACGGTTTTGCGCCAATGAGATGCTCTCGCTAAGTTTCGATTTCTTTGAGTTTCGCAATGGCATCATTTCATGTTTCCTTCAATTGCTTCTGTTTTTCTCAAGTTATGGGTTTCTTCTTCACGTGGTGTTCAATCTATTTTGGTTAATGAAGATGTAAAAAGTACTAGTTTTCTTTTAGGTTTCACAATGAAGTAAGAGGTTATATTTCTCGATATTAACTTTTGTCGTCCGTCTTTGTTTTTGAAATTTGAAAATGCTCGTCTACACACTTCATTGCACGGTGTTATCTTGGTTTGATGCTTGTTAGACTAAATCTCTAGAAATTTGAAAAAGCATATTCATTTATTATAGACAATAGCAATAGATTGATAGTATGAATTCTTGATACTGCAAAAAAAAAAATGAAAAAAAATCACATTAGTTATCAAACAGCAGAAAATTGAAAAAAAAAAATTTCACGTGCAATCAAACAGCAATGAGAAAATTCTTTTAAAAGAATTTTCTACAGAAAATTTGCCTAAGTAAATACTTTTTTCTCATTGAAAATTCTCTTTGCTATCAAACACACCCTTAGTCTCTTGTAATCTAAATAGGACATGTGTCCTCGGTAGTTATGTAACTAACTTGACTGTTTTGCTATAAAGCCAAGGCATGTAGGCTTGGAAAAGCATGCATGAGATGCTAGAGTTGTATTCTCATTGAATTAAGTAATAAACTTCCTTTGTGTCATATGTTATTGCTTAATCACGTTTTCGTTTGTGTGCTGAACTAAGGCGGTCCTTAAGCACCATGGGTAGGTGTTGGGTGAGAAAATTCCTTAGTGTAAACCCCTCACTCGAGACACCCGTGAAAGTTTGCAAGATCAAATCTTTTTGTACACGCATATCTCCATGCATGAGCTAATTTGATGAAGGGCCTGATCGTCAATTGTAGAAGTGGCGGGAAACCACTTCAAATCTCCCGCGCTTTTTGCCTTTCAATTGTCACAGAGAGAGAGAGAACAAAACAAAATGCAGATCCGTGTGAAGTGCGAGTGCGGCGAATCGAGTTGCCGAGAATGGGCGATCGTGGAATTGCAAGGCGTGGTCGAAGCTCAACCAGCATTTCAGGATCGAATTCAAGACCTAGAGATCGGTGTTCTCTGTCGCTCCTCTTCTCAGGTTCAATTTCCTTTCTCTCTTACAAATCATTCCTTAAAAACTGTTTCTTTACACGCAGAGAATTCGCCGATACGTATTCAGGGTTGCGATCTGTTTACAGGAGAAATACACATTCACAGTCGGGTACCATGAATTGTCGGGATCCAAGGTCGCAATCAAGAAGCCATTGTTGGTTCTCAAGAAGAAGAAATTATCGGATTCAGAGGGCCTGCTCGGTTCCTCCTCTAATTCGTCGAAGATCGAATTGGAAGTTATCGGTATTATAAGGCACAGAATTCTGTTCAAAACCAGACCTAGAGCCCTTATATCAAGTAACTACTCTTGTTCTATATGTGTTACAAACCTACAATTTGGCGATTCAAATTTATATGCAAAGCATTTTTAATCCCACTCGACAAATTTCGATTCAACATCACCGATCATAACAAAATTAATGATTTTGATATCGTTTATTGTTTTTCGGCTTTAAATACTACAGAGTAAGTTGTTTTTTTTTTTTAGGGTCAGAGCCGCAGATCAAAGAGAAGGTCAATAAAGCAAGTCCGTCGGTGCAATAGTTTGGGCATGGGCTCCTGTTAAACTTGAATAACTAAGATTATTGTTTTGATGCAAGAAAGAATTACTGTTTCAATGTTTGAAGAGTTTAAACAACTGATGGTATCGCCTTTTTTTTCCATTCTAGTAGAGAATTGAGAAGATGATATTATATAGATCTTTTTTTTTTTACATTCTCTTACATTCTGAATTGTTAACATTGTTTATTTCTCACGCTTTAATGCATTTGAACGTCTATCTTCCATAACAGCGGCCTGTATTTTTTTCTCACGCTTCAATGCATTTGAAATCCATGCAATATACAAATAAAATCTGTGCCAACATATTGGCATGTATTATATGTTCTCAAACTGGTGACACCTAAGTGCGTGACTTTAGTGTGTCAAGATATCAGAGCATCTCCAATCGTAAATATTGATTGAGGTTTTGGATTGTTGTCACATCAGCACTGTGGAGAGGCTGTGGAGTAAATCCACATCGAATATCCAAAATCGGCTCCAATTCGGAATGTGGGCAAAATAAACCTGCAAGTTTCCTTTTTTTAGGCATTTACTTTTTTTTTTTCCCCTTTTTGTAGGCGTTCTTTATTTTTTTCTTTCTTTTTTCGTTATGCTAATTCTACTTTCATATTAAATGGCATTCTGGACAGTGTCTATCGCACCCTCCAAAAGTAGAGAAGTAGAGGGTGCGGTAGATAGTGTCTTCCAAATCTTATGTGGACACACATCCACGGTCCACCCCAATCAACAGCCCCATTGGAGATGCTCTCATCACCCAATTAAAATTTTAAAGCTCCCAAACTACTCAAATAATTTACACATATAAGAAGAGCAGTTTGAATTGTATAATTGTGCCTTCTCCGTGATGTCTTATATCATGTATTTGTTGTTTTAGTTCCTTGGACTATTAAATTCTGTATGATAAATTGATAATAGGTCCAGTCTAAGTTTAAAAGTGTATGAGTGCAGTACTTAATATTTGAAAGAGGAGACTTCACAAAAATGCAAAGACTGAGTCTGAGATTGTTCTCCACATGAACTTCTAAGATCTCTTTGTACATTCGTTACCACTTATTTAGCAAAAGAAAACTGATAGGATGACATGCTTTTGGTACCTGCATATGCATAATGCTACAAATTGTTGAAATCTACTCATTTCACCCTCAGAAGTTTTAGCTGTTTGGGGGGGACTTAGTTCCCCCCCTTCTTCTTTTTTTAGTAGAACTCTGATTTATCTGTCTCATACAGTCAAATGTAATCAAATTCTGAGAAAGAACGGTTTATTTTCAACCACAGCGCAAACAATATTGCAAATTGAGTAAAACAAATGCTAAGGTAAACCAGAAGGGATGAAGTTTAATCTTTTTACTAATCAATATCATGAGCAATCGGGACAAACTGCATAAGGTTAATCATTCCTTAACAAAAGACTTGGTATTTTGCTAGTAAAACTCAAATGACAGCCTATAAATAGCTTGATGAAGGAAAACACCTAATTTAACAAGTTCTTGATTCAATAGCATTTTTATGAAGTATAATAGCATCTTTTAGAGCCTCTTAATGTTATAAATGAGAGTACTTGTTTTGTAAGAATGCTCGTCTTGAAGAGCATTTGTGCGGACCTTGTGTTTTTGTATTCAAATTCTATGTGAATATTTCTCTTGGAATTTAAATAGTTTCTTCAACTCTGAAGTTAATTTCCCGGTGATAAACCAGGGCAGCTTGACTTGTGACAATGTATGTGGACCTTGAAATTTTATCTAGTTTTTGTCATTAGTTTAGATATTGATGTTGATTTCTTGTTTTCTAATTGGTACAAGTTCTGCTATACTTTTCATCAACTATTTACATAATAGAGATCAAATAGAAGATTGGCAAGGTTTCACATAGATTTTATATATATCATGCAGCATTTTGTAATAAGGTTTTACTTGTTAGGTTGAATTCACGGGTTTGTTGGTGTACATTTTTTCTTCTTACGAGATGAATGTTTTTGTCAACTACTGATTTATTTGCACAGTGACGCCTGGATGTAATGATATTTTATGTAATCTTAACAAGATTTTCAGTAGTGTATTAAATGGGGGTTAATCTAATTTATTGTTGGTTCATAGTGGTACTAGTTTCAGTGTCTTTTCCTCCATGGGCTCATGACGCAGTCTTAAAAGCTCTTTTGGGTGCAGGAAATTGTACGTTAGCCAGGTAATTAAACTTCTCATCTTGATACTGATGTAACTTAAAGCTAAGGTGTGAGAAGGATCGTGACTGGCTAGCTAGCTGTAGTTTGTTAACAATTGTATAGAGCTTCTTATGTAATTAATTTGTTAGTCACTTGGAACAAAGGCTTTTGGTCCCTATCTTGTACAAGAAGAATCCAGACTTGGATTTCTTGTTAGGAAGGCTAGATCAGTTTGACAAAGTGCATAACTGGCTTCCTTGTTAAGTTTGCAGAGCTTATTTATTAACTACTTAGCATTGATTATGAGTCTTGACCTTATCACTAGCTAGCTTCTTTGTTTGAAGTAATTGCGAATGCTTTCTTTGCTTCTTTTTCTTTGTTTGAAGTAATTATAATTCGTATTGTTGTTTTTGAAGACAGTCTCATAGTACTAACTACTAAATACTACTACTAACTGCTGCACTAATACTTGGTTCACCCCTAGTTAATCTTATAATGCCTTGTGTCTACAAAGTAATTGATATTATCATTAATGTGAAGTGGGGATCGAGATTATGCAATTCCTTAATTTGACTCGAAGTAGGACAACAGTTCATCAACTAGAAGTTAGTAGGACTGAATGGGATATGATCCCAGTGAAGGTACCTTACTCTTCACGTAGAGGATAGAGGAACATTTCATTAAACGTGATGCAACATTGTCTTATTTAAATTTTCTGTGGAGAAGTCTCTTGGAATTTAAATTGTTTCTCCAATTCTGAAGTGAATTTTCAGGTAATAGACTTAATCCGCTTGACTTGATGACCGTGTAAGGACCTTGAAATTCTATCAAGTTTTTATGATAAATCTTTGCTTAATATTGATGTTTCTTGTTTCTCAAATTGGTACATGAAAATGTAATGTCTCTGTTCACACAGAATGTCTCTGTAGGCACAGACAATAACTTAGTATCTATGAGTGTTGTGAGCACATATATAAGTTTTGAATGAAAATGTACTCTATTCACACATAATGCCTCTACGGGCACAGACAGTAACTTAGTATATATGAGTGTTGTGGGCACAGATATAAGTTTCTGTTCTTGCACACTTAATGCAACAATAAGTAAAAACAGTTTTGCAGTGAAGTAAATAACACGCATAAATTTTTTACACAGTTTGAATCTAGTCTTACGTTTGCGGGGCCACGCCCAAGTGTAAGATCCACTAAGTAGTAAATAATGATTACAGCTTTTACAAAAGGACTCCGAACTTGTTTTCTCTCAAGTTGGTGATCTCTCGCCAAGTCCTATTATACTAATCACTTCCCCTATCTCTTAGCTCTTACACAAGAATCTCCAAGATCCCCTTGGATTCCGAGATCCCCTCGGTGTTTAGGTTAAGCCCCCTTAACCAAGTGTATATGTGAATAAGACTCGTGAAATGGTGCTCTTGTGCTCACTTTGCTCTTGCAAAACAATTGAATTAATCAGAATAATTAATAGATGCAAATACTGATGAGCAGTGAACTACATATAGAGAAGGCTTATAGTGTCTTTGACTTCAATTTCCATCTCATTCAATGAATCGACACCAAGGTGTTTTAGGAAACTTCTTTAATTTTCATCTTTGATTGAAATCTCGAGTTTCCTTGTTCTTAGATTTGATTGCGATGCAACGGGTTGTCCTTCCTTGTTTGCAGATTCTTGCATTTCCATAAAGATACATAGAATATCTAAAGATCTTGCATATATGATGATTGCATATGTGGTAGCTTACATGGTAGAACTACAGAAGGAACACCTCAATTGATTTGTTAGTAGCATAAGATAATTCAATAGCCCATGACACCCAAAGTGTGACACACGATAACAACATTAAGGGACTTTGTATTTCAACAATCTCCTCATTTGTTATCTGTGTGTCACAACTTAGTGTATAGATTAGATATGCAAAACTTGTGCAAAAATAATATTATCGTAAACATAGTAATGCCAAGCATTAGCGTAAAGATGAAACATAAATCCTGAATTTCGAAACTAAAATATTAGTGAAGTTTGATAAGGAAAGATTCAGTAAATAACCAAACGAAAACTTTAAACTAGTTTTGTTACTTCACCTTACTCAATTTTAATCTTAGTTCTCCCCTTTGTGGACATAGAAAAACAAAGGGTGCTATGGGCGACATCAAAAGGAGAAAAACAACTAACTAAAAATAGAGTTAGCTAATACTTTCTCTACCTTGCTATGATTATGAAAATCAATCTCCAAGATCTGTTTTTCATATTAGTGATTACTCATTTATATAGAAAACCAAAGATTATATAAATATGAAAGTTCTGTAATTAGTTTTCAAATATAGTTGTGATATATCTTTCTTTCTTTAATTTGTAGCTATGATTTATCTTTATTTCCATCTTTTCTTCAATCAAGATTTTCATATATATGGAAATATCTTCCAATCATATATCCTTAACATCCCATTCTTTCCATTCTCGCTCTCCTTATTGGAATAATGAATGCATGATAAATGTATGCTGGATATGGAATAGGTCCTCCATCATTCCTTCGATCTCGCGGTAACTTTTGTCGTCCTGTCAAAGATAGTTGTATGTGACCACAGACTGATTGTTCTATGGGCACAGCCTATGAAAGAGCTTAAGAAACAGTTAGGTGTACACATTTTAATTTATTTCCTTTGCTTACCATATCCGAGTTGTAACAAATATTGACAATCACATAATTTTACCTTAATTAACATTCTCCCTCTTTTCCATTTATTTGTCACAACTGGTGTATATAGAACAAACAAGCAATGTATATCGCAAGATAAATTTAAAAGGCATGTAATGACAAGTAAAAGTAAGCATGGATTTAAACATAATAGAAATCTTGCAGTAAAACATTTGTGAGTGTAATCAACATGAGCAGGAAATAAAATAATACCCAAAAAATGTGTGAAAAGTGACATAATGTTAAGTGTATGCTTCCCCTAAAATTAGGACTAAGATACTCTAAGATACTCTCCCCCTTTGTAATAAAAAATTAACAAACAAGCTCCAGAGAGGTACGATTTATCAACCGAGCAAGAAAAAGAAATAGATTCCCTCTTCATTCTCACATTTATCTCCTTCGTGTGGTAAAAAGTGACTTTACAAATGAGGAAGCAACAACCAACCAAAAACTCGACACGAGGAAAACAATTAATCAATCGGTATAACCCAACAAGCAAAACACCCTACATGTTAGACAACTATCATATTAAAAGCTACAAACTTCACATCAGTAGTAAGAGCGGCGAAAAACAAATGCTATATAGTAGATGTAGCATGAGATAGCTTCTAAGCAGTAAGGGATGCATATATAACCTTATACTTACATTAACTCCCCCTAAATTCGTTATTACCTTCGAGGAAATCAATTGTAGAGACAGACAGTGACTCTGGAATAGACAGATGTAGACAACAGTTTGTGAGCACAGATGCAGACATAAGGCTGTGCATATGCGATCTGACCTTTCGTGGATACAGAGGCCGTGACATTTTAAGGAGGTTTATTTTTTATCCAACTTTTTCAACATGTTCCTTAGCACAAAACAAAACATAACAAATTACAAAAATAAAGAAAATAACTGAGGTTTACCATTATACCTTTCTATAGTGCATATGATGTGCCGCCTTAAGATGTGAAACACGAATTCAATGGAGGATTTATGTCATTGCATTGATGTTGTGCCTTAGGAACCCACTTTTGCTGATGATATGATCTTGTATCACCTTTCCTTAGAACATCACTCCTCTTAGTGATTGACATTTGTCGTCTTGCTAGATCTTGGTGCATTTTGAAGCATCGTGGTCGTATATGCCCTTTTACTCTACAGTAATAGCATATTGGCATGAATCGACATGGAGGATTTTTATGCCTTTCTTTGATGTCGTTTGCTTTAGTAAAAGGAATTGCTTCCTTTCGTTGTGTTGAGGTAGATGCTTCATTTTTGAATTCGAGCCCTATGTGGTCACATGATCTTTTTGTCCTATTGAGTATTTAATCTAATTTCATTTTTCCTCTGTTGAGTTGCTTCAGTGTATTTTCTGTATGCTTAAATGTTTTTTGCACACTTTGCAATTCCTTTTCGGCCACATCAAGTTATTGTTGAAGATTGATAACTTTTTAGATAACAAGATGTTTTTGTCAACTACCTCTGAGCACTTCTCATACATCTCCTTAAATGATTCCTTTATATCTGTAATATTAATGGAATCAGTAGAATCTAAATCAGATTCATAATCATGAAGCATTACCTCTTTTGTAAGGACAGGTTGGATGTTTTCTGTGTTTGTGGGCATATCTGATGCGAATGGGTAATCCTGGGTAGTATAGGCAATCAATTCAACTTATTTTTTTCTGAACTGCTGATATCTGATATGGAGCTGAATGCAACATGATTGCTTTCATTCTCTGATTTTGAATTACTCAATGTAGTATTGTGATACTTCCCCTTTTTCTTTATGAAGTTCGGACATTCATATTGATAATGTCCAAACCTATCACGTTCTCAGCATTAAATTGTCTTGTTCTTCCCTTCAACAGCTATGTTTTGTTTAACACTATTGAACTTGTTGCCATGTACCTTGTTGAACAATTTGTTGTATTTTTTTGTGAGGAATGCAAGGTCACTTTTCTCTGCTTGATCTTCCTTAAAATGTGGTGAAGCATCTCTGCGTGCAATTTCTCGCTGATTTCACTTTGATTTAAACGCATTTCATATGTTGTGAGAGACCCCATCAACTCATCAAATTGAATATTTTTCAGCCCATTGGTTTCTTGAATTGTAGTACATCAAACTTGGAGGGAAGAGATTGAATGGCCTTCTCAACCATCTTTCTATTCTTATAAGTTTTTCCAAGTCGTTCATCCTGATTTGCGATATCTTTCAGCTTCGTTGTATATTCGACAATAGTCTCATCATCGCCCATTCACGACGCTTCAAACTGTGAGGACAACGACACTTTCTTAGAGTCACGTACGTCGTCATTTCCTTCAAACACATTTTGAAGGATTTTCCAAGCATCTCGTGCAACTTTGCATGAAGATATAAACTTTAGATGTTCTTGATTCACTCCACCGAATATAGCGTTCAAAGCTTTAGCATTCGCAAGCAGCAACCTTTTCTCGACATCTGTCTAATCATCTATGTTCTTTGATTTTTCCGTCCTGTTCATGGAAGGAGTACCCTTTTTCGATGGCCTTCCATGCTTTCACATCAATGGATAGAATGAATCTTTCCATCCGAGATTTCCAATATGTGTGATTTGTGCCAATGAGGAATGGTGGCTTTGTTGTAGAGACACCTTATGGTTGATCAAATTGATGATGATGAGACATTACTTATAATTAGGACCTTCCTTCTTTGACAAAACAAAAGATATAGGCATTAGGCTCTGATACCAAATGAAAATATAATGTCTCTGTTCACACAGAATGTCCCTGCGGGCACAGACAGTAAATTAGTATCTATGAGTGATGTAAGCACATATATAAGTTTTTTGAATGAAAATGTAATCTTTGTTCACACAGAAAGTCTCTATGGGCACGGACAGTAACTTATTATTTATGAGTGATGTGAGCACAGATATAAGTTTATGTTCTTGCACACTTAATGCAAAAACAAGTAAAAACAGTTTTGCGGTGAAGTAAATAACGCGCATAAATTGTTTACGTAGTTCGGACCTAGTCCTACATCTGCGGGGCCACGCCCAAGTGTAAGATCCACTAGTAGTAAAGAATGATTGTAGCTTTTACAGAAGGACTCCGCACTTGTTTTCTCTCAAGTTGGTGATCCCTCACTAAGTCCTACTGTACTAATCACTCCCCCTATCTCTTAGCTCTTACACAAGAATCTCCAAGATCCCTTTGGAGTCCGAGATCCTCTCGGTGTTTAGGCTAAGTCCCCTTAGCCAAGTGTGTGTGTGTGTGTGAATAAGACTCGTGAAATGGTGCTCTTATGCTCACTTTGCTCTTGCAAAACAACTGAATTAATCATAATAATTAATAGATGCAAAGACTGACGAGCATTAAACTATATATAGAGAAGGCTTGTAGAGTCTTTGACTTCATGTTCCTTCTCATTCAATGAATCGACACCAAGGTGTTTTAGGAAACTTATTTGATTGACATCTTTGATTGAAATCTCGAGTTTTCTTGATCTTACATTTGATTGCGATGCAACAAGCCGTCCTTCCTTGTTTGCATATTCTTGCCTTTTCATAAAGATACGTAGAATATCTAAAGATCTTGCATATATGATGATTGCATATGTGGCAGCTTACATGGTAGAACTACACAAGGAACACCTCCATTGATTTGTTAGTAGCATAAGATAATTCAATAGCCCGTGACACCTAAAGTGCGACACACAATAACAACATTAAGGGACTTTGTATTTCAATAGTACAGATGCTGCTCTACTTTCAGTTTTGAGCTGTACTCATCAATAGATTCAACATTTATTTTAGCTCGTAGTTTTTTAACCTTATGGCTGCGCATATTTTTCAACTTGCTCTGCAATCCCATTAATGTATGTCAGTTTCAACTGCTTTAAACTCTTTTTGGACTTCCTCTGCTTGATCATTTTGTGTGCAGAATATTAAAAAAGAATTAAACTGATTTTTTGAAATATAAGGTTCTACTACTTTTAAAATTTTGATCCCTTTTTCTTCGTAATGGAAATGGAATTGTAAGTTTAGTAAGAGAACCTGATCAAGTGGGGTATGCTATTGATTCTAATGTAGTCTGTTCTCAACATTTTATCTGTTGATAATTTTGTGCCGTGTTTTTTTTTTTTTTGTTGTGTTTCTCTTTGCATTTATTGGTTGGGTTGATCAATTAGCATCCATGAGTATACTTGAACTTGAAATTGGTGTTACGTGAATCAAAGGCCACAACTGGAATTAAGTTTCCCAAAACATTGAATACAAGATGCAATCTTGTTCCGTCACAAACAGATTGGTTCTTTTCATTCCCAATTTCAAATAATCATATACAAAATTATTCTGTTTTTTCATCAAAGGAATCTAATGTTATATGAATTCCTCTACTAATGCAAGAATATAACAGGAGGAAATGCTTTTTTTTTCATTTGGTGGAACCATGGAAAGGCCTTTAGGCTTCTCACTAAAATATCAACCATGTAAAAAATTTCTTTGGCTGTATAGAATAAAGTCTCATTCCTTAAAACAATGCGTAAAATGACTTAATTTACACTATATGCAAAGTTGAGAACCAAATGCGCTGTTTTTCAAAGTTGAGGGACCAAAAATGTAAAACCTTCAAAGTTCAGGGACCAAAAGATTGGTTTTGAAAAAAAAAAAAAAAAAAAGAAACTTCTTGTTCTGGTTACTGAAAAATGTGCTTCATATATATGGTATTCGCCCAGTTGGTGGTGAGACGGAGGTTCGTAGTTAGTTTGGAGAAAAGGATCAATTTGACTTCTGTTGGTCTAACAAATGTATGAGATTACAATTGGAAGAACACTTATGTAGTTCTAAAATGAGAAATGCTAGAACGAGAACAGTATTTATAGACTTTCAAGTGGTCACTCCCCTACATAACTCATAGGAGTTCCTTTCAAATGGTCTCTTCTAGCCTCTAACTGACTCGTCATAACCTGCTAGAGTACATATCATAAAGCCTCTCTAGAAGTAATCAGTTAGAACTTGATTCTTTGAAGGGCTCATTATAGTCATCGACATTTATAGGAGTATCAAATATGCATTTGGTTAAGAATCTCACATGTTATAAAAATTACTTGCCAATTCAAGTAGGAATGAATTTTGAAAGCTCTGCTAGACTCCTTTTGGACGATTTTCTATAATAAATCCACGGTACTTGGATATTTTTTGTCTCTTGAATATGCTAGAGTGTACAGATACTGCAGAAAGAAAGTATTGAAATGGCGATATATTAATCTTATTCTTATCAATTATATTTGCAGCTTATAAACGGTCTTCAAGGAACACGGAGCAATGGATTTTGCAAAGTTCAGCTTCATGGCCACATCCTTATCAATGTTGATCCGAAGTTCAGCAACAATAAATGTGGAGTCACTTCAATATGCAACCAAGATCTTCATTATCAAGCTAATTGTAACTTGTAAGATAACCACTACTAACACAACTATTAATTTGGGATTGAAGCTTTGTTTTGGTTGTTGTCTGCTTTAGAGTTTGAACAACTTTTTCTCTTTGACTGGTTGATTCATGACCATTGTAATAAAAATCCTTTTAATACAACAAATATATGATTGATATTGTCGTTGTCAACTTGTTTGTTATTCTTGTTGTGGCGCTATTGACGAAATTGTGCTTTGGATGCTTAAAGTCTACAATTATTAACAAAAATCCATTATGCTGTGGTTATTTTAGTAACAAAAATAGGTTGTCACTATTTACTCAAATTAGTAACAATTAGATTTGTCTCCAAATGTACCATTGTAACAAAAGCATGTCTCTTTTCATTATTTAGCCCCACTGATTTTTAGTAACAATTAGATTTCCCCCTCGAAATTATATGGATAAAGTTTTATCTCCATTCTCGATAACAACAAATTAACAAACCTTAAACTCAACTCAGTCAGGAACAACCTTAGCACAATTAGATGGAATTGATATCATGCTTTTATAATTTTCAATGAAGCATCTAAAATTATATTAGGTATATACATAATCATACCAACATGCACTGTAATTCTCAAAGTTTAATTAATATCAAGTTTTTTACATATTTTTTTAAAGCTTTTTACATTAATAATTTCTTTTTAGTGCAATTCCTATATTAAAGAATCATTAACTTTATTTTATCTTCTTAATTTTTTTGGGTTTATGGGCCTCATGGCATGTGGTGTCATACTAACACTCTATTGAATTGATCGAAACAAAGTGAATAACATGTTGAAAAAAAGTTCGGACACTTATGATTATTTTTTTAATAATATAAAGAAATTTAAAAGGTAATTGCTATAATAACCCACTTTAGACACACGCACGCACATCTCGTGGTGTATCGTAGAGATATTTAGTGGATCAATGCTTAAAGTAGTTACCCGAGTTTTTTTCAATCCATAGTTCTCCCCCTATAAAAATAGAAGATACTTGAATGAAGTATTAATTAAACTTTACTAGCACTTGATACTAATATTTATAAAGTAACTGCTGTGACGAAACTTCATAGCCTTAAATTAGAATAACCGACTATACGGAGAGGCCCAGATCAAATCTAGTAAATCGTGAACACGCATCCCGACGCCCATCCAACACAACTAAACCAGCCGGTCCCATTCCCAAGTGCCACTTATCGTCAACACAAAACTTCCTAATAAGTTAAACCGCCACGAGAACGTGGCATGGGATTTTAAACTCCAAAAGCAGAAAAAAGAGAAACGTCGCTCGCTCGCGATAAATAACCGTTACAAACAAACACCACCGCCGTTAAGTCCTCGTTTGGATTCTAACGTACGCTTTTGGAGACCGTTTAAAAGGAGCGCAAAATTGAACCCAAAACACAACACACAATTTCCCGTTTCGACTCTTCTTCTTCTTCGCCCAGATTTTCACCACTTGTTTTCGGTTTCGCGCGATTTCGCTTCGTCAAACCCTAACTCTTCAATCTCTCTAGAACCTTCTTCGCCGAATCGAATCGCGTTCGCGTTCGCGTTCGCGTATTCGAACGATTTCGTCAGTTCGTGAAGAACCTGTTTTTCTAGCCGTTACGGAGGTTCGGGTTTCGGCAGATGGATTGGTAAGAACCCCCTAAATCTGTGCGAGTCGTGGTTCGTGGTTGTTGTTTCTGTGCGTGTGTGATCTGGTTTGTTGGATTGGGAGGTCGATTGGTTGGAAAGATTGGTTTTTGAGAGGATTTGGTTAGGGTTTGGGGGTTTTGGTTGCGTGGATTTGTTTTGATTGATGTTTGATTGGTTTGTGGGTAGGTTTATGTTGGAGGTGTTCGTTTAGGGTTTATGCTCGCGGTTCAGGAGCTGGTTGGGGGATTTATGGGTGAATTTAGTGAAGTGGGGGTTGATGTGGATATGGCGAAGAAAGTGAGTTTTG
Source organism: Stephania yunnanensis (assembly GCA_039657365.1). NCBI lineage: Eukaryota > Viridiplantae > Streptophyta > Magnoliopsida > Ranunculales > Menispermaceae > Stephania > Stephania yunnanensis. The sequence continues at coordinate 56,263,486 of CM077584.1, forward strand.
CGGTTTCGAATTCTTCGGTTTCGGATAGCAGTTGCGATACGGCTCTTCCCAGGCAGTCGTCTATCCACGGGTATGGTTTTGCTGCTCTTAACTGGGGATTCACTTTGTCTAATTTTCCTTGTATGAGAACTGGATAGCATTGTTTTGCACTCAAATTTCGCTCGACAAACTCGTTTTAGTGTAAGTTATTAATTGTTGTCACTTCTGCAAATAGTAGTTAAGCCTGTTTATTTGAGTTGGTTCAGTTAATTGTCAATGTTGAACACTGAAGTGAATGATTCGCTTTTGGTTTAATGTAGGAGGACGACTGGTCCGACTAGGCGCTCAACAAAAGGAGGATGGACAGAGGAGGAAGTGAGTTTCTATATATTTTGTTTGTTCTACACTTTTGCGTTATGATTGTATTTTGGTGATCTAGCTGTTCTTGAAAGAGTTAAGTGAATATAATGTGAATTAGTGACATAAAAAACTTCAGTGGCTTTTATCTTATATAGCTTTGCATGAACTAATTACTACTAAAGAAATGCATGACAGTTTGCATATTCAATAAAATTCATATTTGTTTTACGAAAACAGCATATAATATTTGGCCCTATGCAGTATTGAATTATTATGCATGGTTTCTTGATTATGACCTTTTATTCACTATTTTACTAAATCATGCAGGATATTATCTTAGCAAAAGTGGTCAAAACATACAGAGGGAGAAACTGGAAAAAGATAGGTATGACCACTTATTATAGCAGTTCAGTGGCTAATACTGCCACTTATAGTAATAGTTTAGTGGCTTATCTGTTTTCCTTTATTGTTGCAGCTTCATATCTTGTTTTATTAAATTCTCTCATTGTTTCACATAGATATTTTTCCCCTGTCAAAAAGATTTCACATGGATAAGTTGTGGATTCCTATTCATTGCTTTTAATACGAAGATACTAATCTTCCAAATACAAACGTGCCCTGTTTCTCCATCTCTATTTTCAAAAAAACAATGAGGAGATGCTTTTGGTTTTCATTCTTTACTAGCATTATATTTTCTTGAAATAACATTTTTGGCAGCTTATTCATTGTTACATATAGGACTTATATGTAGACCAAGGCCTTTTTTTTTTGCGTCATGATGTTGATTTTCTGAATTTTGTGTTCTGCTGTAGCTGAACATTTCCCTGGCCGATCTGACGTCCAGTGTCTGCATCGCTGGCAGAAAGTTCTTAATCCTGATCTTGTGAAAGGGCCTTGGACAAAAGAGGTATAAGTATAGTTATTTTATTGCTTGCAACAGGAACTGTCAAACTTTTTTTTTGTGATTTCATCTTTCATCTTAAGGTTACCTCATCTTTCTTCTCTCATTTTTTTTTTTAATAAATTTGGTTTACTTTCAAAAACTAAAGTTCTCTTAAGTATAAAGTGTTCTATAATATTCTATGATCTTTTTATGGATTCATTTTTGAGTAAGATTAATAGCACTTGCTGATCTCTGTATATTCTATTTTTCGTCCGTTCAGGAAGATGATCGCATTATTGAGTTGGTTGGGAAATATGGTTCTAAGAAGTGGTCTGTAATTGCTCAATCTTTGCCAGGTCGCATTGGCAAGCAATGTCGGGAAAGGTAAGTGGGATATTCAAATTTAGTTTTTTTCCAATGTTGTCCACATATTCATGTGCATTTTTATAAAGGTTCAAATGATCTTAATGTAATAACTGATTTTTCAGGTGGCATAACCATTTGAATCCCTCCATAAAGAAAGATGCCTGGACCAAGGAAGAGGAGTTGGCCCTTATTCGTGCTCATCAAATTTATGGGAACAAATGGGCAGAGATAGCAAGATTTCTACCTGGAAGGTATGGAAAAGGATCACATTAGCACCTGGTTTTGAATGAACATTCTATTGCATAATAAGATTTTTTTTTTTTCGAAAATAAGGAAAATTGCTTACTGCGAATCTGGTTTGGTTGACACTCGACTGGTTATTTAGGGAAACACAAACTTATCATTTCGTGTACTGGGCCATGTGAACACTTGCCAAACAGGCTACTGGTGTGTCATTATGAAATGGACATAGCGGATGATGCTTTAAAGCCCTAGGTTGACTGCTGACTTATGTAAAACCTGAAGAAAGCAGAATTCTTTCATTGGACATTAATCTTGCAGTATTAGTACATTACTACAAGGACACTGAAACTCCTACACTGCGCCATTATTAGTCTGTTGTATGACGCATTAAGATGTGTATGCACTTTGCATATCTCATTGTTCAATGAATCAATCATCGGATTCGATGATGGCGCAGCTTTAATGTTTTGAGTTTATTTGAATGATATCAACTTGAGTGCATGCCAGACTTTGATTGGATATCAACTCAAACAGCTTAGAATGTTCCGACTGATTGGAAAACATGATTGCTTGTTTGGTAAATTCTGAATTCTTCTTATGCGGTACTAATTACTTAAAGTGATTTTTTTTTTCCCATTGGAAATCAACAGGGCTGACAACTCTATCAAGAACCATTGGAACTGCTCAGTTAAGAAGAAGCTGGATTCATATTCTGCATCTGGGTTGGCTGGGGATTTACCTTCTATTGGTATTACAGATTCCAAAGCTGATGTTTTGAATCCTGAGGTGTCTACGCTACGTCTTGGTATGCTTGGATTTCCTGGTAAAGAAACTGGTGCAAAGGATGGCATTAATACTGGCTTGGGTTTTTCAGTTCTCGGTAATTCCAAAGGAGAAGAAATACATTCATATACACCGCCTTCAAGGATAGAGAATTCTAGAATTTTCAAGGAAGCTGATAACAGACAAAGGTCATCAATAGGAGTCCGGTGTGATGAGAAGCTAGCTCCAAGTAATCTGATTCATGAGCATCCTAGAGTAGATGAAAATCATGGTGGTGTGCCTGATTCTTTGTATAGGTCCCCAATACACCTTAAAGTATCACATGGAATATCAGCAGAGGATTCTCAGGAGCTAGCGGGTCATATTAATTGTGCATCCCCTAATTGTTCCCCCGGATGGAATAATACTGCTACATCTTCGATGACTATTCCCACAGATTTAAATTACTCTGCTAGAAGAAATTATAAACCGGCAGACATTGTTCTTCCACAAGTTGTTGATAAGTTACATCCATTCCCTAAGAAACCTTTCCAATTTCCATCTTCCATAAGTGGCTCTAGCCATGTGGATTCAAGAGCCAACAGTGAGTGTAATAATCTCCCTTCAGGTTCCCCAATAAACAAATTTGGTGCTGAAACCAGTCAAGTCTGTAGGCAAGGAAAAGTTTCAGCTGCACATCTGCAATCTCAGGAAACCATTTCTCATAACTTGTGTTATCATTCACCTCAGTTGAAGGGTGGTGCAGCTCTAAATACCAAAAATAGTCAACCAACACTGGTTCCTGGTTGTTTTTCTACTCCACCTAGTTCTGCTAGTATCTATGCAAATGAGGCTAAGTCAGATCCAGATTCAATATTGAGGAAGGCGGCTAAGAGTTTCTCTACTCCATCTATCATGAGGAAAAGGAAGCGTGTGACTTCTAGAATTATTGCTGGTGCAAATTGTTGCAATGACTTCAGTACACCAGATGCCAAAGATGTGCAAGATTCCACTTATTCATGTCCTCCTCGTTGTAGTGCTCATGATGATCTCATTAGCATGGATCTTCCCGAACGTGAAGTGGCTTTCTCTTTCTTCCCAAAGTCCTTCAGGACCGAAGACGGTCTCCACTTCTAAATCTCTTGAAAAGCGACTCGAGCATGAGTTTGATATGGCATGGGATAACTTTAAAGCAAAGGGCAGCACCTCAGCTACCCCTAGTGAGTCGTCTGATGCCAACCATGGTTCATTTGTTGGGTTCGTTCCAGTTAACTCACCAGATTCTTTTGGAGTGGGACCAAGTGAAAACTCCATGCAAGTGGATTCTGATGTCAACTGCGATTCTACTAAATGATTTGGTGAGTGATTTATGAATCTATTCTTGTGTTGCATTTACATATATTTAATTTCACCCTTTTTATGCATTCCTTTTTTGTCTTCTTGTTGATTTTGGTCAATTAACTAAAGTCACTGTTAGTGATAATATAAATTTTGTAAAAATGAGTGCCTAGAATTGTATAATCCTTCATACTCTTGCCGTCTTGCACTTTTCTTGTTAAATATGTTATATCTTATTAGGCTGTTGTAAACTGGTCATCATTTTATGGCTTTCGCGTGGTGTGATTGAAGTCGTGATCAGAGTAACCAGAATTTCTGGCTGTATTGTGATATCTGTACCTGAAAGCTTGCAACTTCGCAGAGCAGGCTGTCATATTCCTGGATTCCTTTTTTCATAAATTAAAACCAATTGATAAGTTTTGCTAGTTATTATTTCTTGATACATGTCATAAATTTTCCTTTTTGCATTGTAATTTGCATATTTTGTAGATATCCCGATGATTTGTCAGTCTGTTACAACATTTGAATGTCAAATGTGTGGTCTTTGAATAAGCTGGCTCTTTAGCTATGAGCCTTGAACTATATGTTTGGTATAGGGATATGTTACATTCAGCGTGTCTCTTGGAATTTAGATTAAACAATTCTTTTTCTTTCAAATGTTGAAGAGGGTCGACTAGAAAACAATTATTGCTGGAAGTAGTTCTTCAGCTGGAGTAATAGGATCTGGTTTATGACTTGGTTGTATCTGTTGGACTGATTAGATGGAGTGGATTAAATTTGGCATCTTCTCACAAATTAGACATCTCAATTATCTTGAGCCTCCTAACTCTCCATTCTCATAAAGTGTGGTTGCATCAACCTTCTTAACTTGGTCAGTTTGGGCCTTTGCTTAAAGCTTTTAATGTTGTTCAGGCATTGACTTGGCATTTTCATGTTTAGTTACCTGTCCAATTATTTAGGCAAGCCATAGGAACCTTTTGAAATATTAAAGAGTTCGTATACTGTCAGATCATATAGAAAATGTTTGAAAGACTAACAAGAAAGTGTTTGAAACCTACTCAGAGGAACAGGTCCGAAAAGATTATTTAAAGTTCTCCATTGATATTTGCTCTCTTAGAGTTTTACAAAAGTATCTTTTTTAGATTGAAGGCTTTAAAATAAGAACATATAATATACGTTAGGTTATAATGTGCATTTGTTATGCGTTCATTTATTTTCTGTTATGTAGATTGCATCTGGTTAATGCATTGACACCAGTTCACGTAATGAGAGCAACTCAACTAGGCATGATTGCTTGGACAACTTCAAAAGCTTCTTAAAGAAAGCAACCTATTCTTTATTACTTATGTTATGCATACACCATTATCATTCTGATATTGAAATATAGAGCTAGAATTGTATAAAAGTGAAAGATAGTAGACCTGGAAATGATATGGTTAGGTCTCAAGTGTCTGGGGCATAGATGGTCTGTATTATTTTATATCACTATATCAACATTACTGGCAGCTAAATCTAGGTGGGATTCATCATACATGGTTGAGCAAAGTTGCAAACCCGGCAATTTAATCTACCTGATCTTTAGTTATAGCAGTGAATTTATCGCCATTGGAGTTAAGGCGTTGAGACCTTAATAAGCGATATATTGGTCTTGTAAATGATTGAGTTGATAGGACTCAGGTGCAAACCTGACCTGTGCAGATTCGAATTTATGATTCATTGATTAATGTATTTTAACTGCATGTGGATGGTTTTGGCGTTCAACTTGTAACCCTAATATAGAATATTGTTTCACATTCGGGAATGGTAGACTAATTATTATGTGCTACTAGACTACTAGTTGCACACAATTCCTTCTCAAAACTCAACTCTGGCCTCGGTGAACGAAAGATGTACCGTATTCATACCAATCTATTACAAGCGATAGTAGAAGGAAAATGTCAGTCATTCACTATTATCTAGTGATATAATTATGGATGGTTTTAGAAGGGGGCTGTGCGATTAAATTTTAATCAGAACTATCTCATGAAAACCCTTATAAAAAATGAGAGTCCTCGCCTTTTGTTCTCATTGTCAACTGTATAGCATCTGTCGGTGAATGCTTCTCTCATTTTTATTTCAATTTTTTTTTTTTTTATTATTATTTTGATGGTTTACTCTTAATGTTTTTTAAATTGATTTTTTCTGATGTATGTCCTTGTAACCTCTTGCTCAATCTGGTTGCATAGAAATAAGTGATGGAGGTCGCATGCTTTTTATTCATTGAACCTTAAATTTTTCTACGTCAGTGCTTTACTTACAATTTTATGTCTGTTAAACGCGGGCAGACTCATGTTTTCCTTTTACCTTAAGACTGTTGTCTAATATAAATGAATTACCCCCAGATTTCTTCTATATTTATTTATTTATATAATGCTTTCTGCCTTTTATGATACAAGTTAAGTACTCGAATGCTAAGTTAGCACAGGTGTATGATGTTTTTTAGTACCTTGCTACACTTTCCTGTCAATACTTGTAATTGCAGTGGGTCTCTTTCCATTAGAACTTTTTGTTTGTGCATTTGAAATTAAAGGTTTATGTTTTCATTTGCATCGTTTGACCCTGTTTATCAACCTCTTTCGACATGAATGGCTGTACATCTCTCTAACATGTTTGATAGGTTCGGCATTGTAAAATTGGCAATCTTATGTTGCAAAACTTATTGTTATCTAACTGCACGGCGATTGGTACCAATAGGACTACCTTGGCATTTTAGTGCCTTCTATTTGGGCTTCTATTTTTTTTTTGACTTGCAAATGGTTTTCTCAGAGATGGTTTTGAAAAGTTAACGAAATATTTGGCGCCTGAGACCTATGCTTGTGGATTCAAGCAGGTCTTGAACTTGAAGTTGTTCAGCTTAATGAACTAAGGAATCATATTGGTTTTCACAAATTTTGTATTGACTATAGACAATGCATTTCTATTGTGTGTATGCTAATTGCCTCAGTCCTCCATTAGAGGCGTCATTGGTACATTTGAAGAATAGATGCAATCTCCTGAAATTATGTGGGATCTTTATATCGCTTGAAAATGACACCATTTTGCTTTACTTGTTAAGCACAGGTCCAACAGTGAGAACCGTGAAGAAGAGAAAGGAAGAGCCTTCCAAAGGAGGGATTAGAGACACCATGTGGAAAGGCATGGCGAGAGCAGGGACTGATTGTTTCATCGAAGATCATGAACACATCTCTGCTAAGATGAGTGATTTTGTACAGATTCCCGCGATGACAGCGCATTCTAATTGGTACTCTTAAGTAGTTTTTGTTAGGTTTACTGTATCGGCTGATTCTTTAAACCTTCATCATAAAGTGAATGATGTAAATACTAGTGTCTAATAGCCTGATAGACCACGCATTCTGAGCCATTGGGTTTTGCTGAACAATAAATACAGGCCTCTAGCCTGCATAGATAAAAGGTATTCTTTCTCTCTTGGTTATCGAAAAATGTTTTTGTTTCTGATAAGGTTATTTGTCACAGAGGCTCCTCTTGGCGTTTTCAAAAGTTATATAATTTATGCGAGAAGTCTTATTTAGTTACGTATGAATGGCTAATCAATATTTAATTTATGAATGATTAATTAATATTTAATGCATGACTCCTTCATGCATGCTCTCTTGCGTCAAAGCCAAGGGACTATCTCATCAAGTCAAAATAATACCATAATGGGGTTGTAAGTAACTTGTTTGATTGTTTCCTTTCCCTTATCTACTGCATGGGAAGTAATTAAAAGGAAAAATATTGGTTAAAATATTTTAACGTTTCACTAGTTTTGTTATTATATCCTAATTTTTTAAATTGTTTGATTTTTATCTCAACTCATTTTTGAACTCTAAATTTGATAATCCGACTTGTATAATAAATCTAAATAACAATTTTAATAATTGTTTGATTGTTATTCGAAATTATTTTCTAACTTAGAATTTTTGATAATATAATAACAACTCTTTCGAAAAAAACGACTCTAGAAAAAATCGTCAAAGTATCTCGGGTGAGATGAATGAGACATCAATTGTTAAAAATAAAGTTTATGGAAGTCGTGAGTTTGATTATTGTTGAAGTTACAAAAAAAAAAAAAAAAAAAAAAAAAAAAAAAACCCTAAAAAAGTAATATTTAAAAATAAAAATTGTGAAAAGTTAAATATTTGCTCAATCTAAAAAATATAATCCGTGTCCGCATTATTGAACAATATTTCCTACGTCAGTTGATTTTTGGATATAGACTTAGCCAGTGTTAATTGATCACACTAAGAATTGCAAAAGATTCTCTCAGCTTTCTTATTTTATCGATCTATATTTCCTTGATTTTAAAATCTTTTGAATTATTATCGTTTTCTCAATCTTCATATTTAGTTTTGAATTTCTAGTTTAATCATTCTAAAATCTTTTGAATTAATTATCAATTGTAAAAGGCATGTTTACGACGAACTATTTGTAATAGTAATTTATTCACTTTAAGGTAACTTTAGCAAAAATTGCATAAAAATATATGGATCCGCTATCTTTAAATAGAAAATGATTTTTTTGTCATTAAAAATTGATATCATATCATTAAAAATGGTATTTTGTCGTTAGATAATCTTTTAGCACTTTCTAAAAAATAGCCTTTTCCAACATATTTATTGGATAAAATAATTTTGATGAGGTAAAAAAGTGGAAAAAAAAATGTCATTGTGAAAGCTTCTCACAGAAACAATTCTTTTATCTTTATATATATACTAGTCGTTTCCTTGCGCTTCGCGCATGTGTAATAATAATAATAATAATAATAATAATAATAATAATAATAATAATAATAATAATAATAATAATAATCATAATAATCATAATAATAATAATAATAATAATAATAATAATAATAATAATAATAATAATAATAATAACACTATATTCATAGTTATTCTCATCGAGTCAAACGAAAAGTTCATAAAAGAACAATAATAATAAGAAATAACAAAACACTATATTGCATTTTTTAGCTTTTGTAGCATTCTATAGACTGAACAACATCTTTAAGAAATGGTAATCCTATGCAGTAGTGTATATTGATCCACTATAACCGTTAAATGTAAATTTCTCCATATCGTCTGTTCACTCCAATTAAAGAATCTAAACCAACAGATAACATAACAAAGGCATCATAAAGGTCACGTAATTATTGATTTGTGTTATAAATATAATGATTCACTTCAGTCTTGAACTTATGGAAAACGTATCAAACGATTAGATCCAATATAGAGCAAACATACCTAAAGGAGAGCGATCAAAAGTGGTTTAGCTTATAAGCATTGTGAATGGTTGTTATATCACTGGATGCATGAAGCTATGGGCAAGTAGAACAACTTTTGAATGTACAGGCGATGTTGAAATCCATCGATCATATCTTGAATTTATTGGGTGATAATTGGTTGAGAACTCGAGGAATCTAAGGTTAAGTATAATAAAATTGATTTTTTTGTGATTTTTTGAATGGCGAAGGAAAAAAAAATCAAGTCAATTGAAAGAAGAATGGATGAGAGTTGAAATTTATAGGGGGAATGTAACTTACACTACACTCAATTCCTTGTATTTACCCATGATTTAAAGTTCGATGTACTCAATCTATTAATGATAAGATAACCACTATAATTATTAATAAATGTACACATAATGTATAATTATATCTCTTGAAATAATAAATAAATAAATAACAAAAAATAACTCAATTCCTTGTATTTACCCATGATTTCAAGTTCAACGTACTCAATCTATTAATGATAAGATAACCGCTATTAATTATTAATAAATGTACACATAATGTATAATTATATCTCTTGAAATAATAAATAAATAAATAAATAAAAAATTGAGAAAAATAGAAAAATAGAATGGTGAGATCGATGAGGTAACTTTTAAACTTTCTCTCTCCTCCGACTTTTATATATATATAAAATATATATATATATATATATATATATATATATATATATATTATGGTGTATATGTATATGTGGTTAAAATTTATTTAATTTAAATTGATGTGTAACAAAATATTATTTATGACAGAATAGTATAATGGGCTATAAATTATTCAGAGTTTTTCGTTTATATAATCTAGTATATTATTTCATATTAGTTTTTAATTATGTTTAAAAGTTAAATAAATTTTTTATATAAAAGATTTTCTTATTGTTTACATATTTGCAACTTCTTTATAAGTTCAAAGTTGAATCAAACATGAAAATATGATCTTCACTGAGGAGTTAACTTCGCTCGTAATAAAAGTCCGCCCGTAACTTGGCAAAAATGAACATAACGAGGCCTTAACTTCCCTATAGATAAATTAAACCCTTCATACGTACCTTAACCTTCTTTGTTTGAATTATAGAATAGGAGGAGAGGCAAACGATACTAAAGTTGTGAGTTTTCAATTTTCTTTCGTTTTAGATTAAAGATTTATGATGTTATTGTCCAATATGCGGTTGTTGTCAGGTATTCGGGTTGTCATTTTCTTTGCAGGGTTATTGCCGCACCATCATGTCTATGCAATGTTCGACTTTAATTAGTTATATAAAATCTTGTTATAATAGATTGTTGTAATACTCTTTTGTGATGACTAGATACATCATAATTAATTGTGCCTAGATCAAATGCGTAATAGATCTACATGAACCCATGGCTTCTTACTCTCAAACACAGTAACAAATCATTGTCCCAACCAATTGATTGGTAAATAGCTAGTAGTTTAGTTTGGATAGAAATATATTATTTTTATTAGAGAAGTGCTAAAATGACAACAAAAAAGTTACACTACAAGATACAATGGCTTATAAGAGTCATCGATATGCACCTCGAAATGCGAGCATACACATATTCTGATGCATAACACGCGGGTCGAGGTCGCGTGAGTGACTCTTGTGAGCCAATGTGTGACTTTGTTACTGTTATTCTAGAATTTTCCATTTTATTATTAGAATAGGATATTATTTGATATGTATTGCATAGCATTGTACATCTATATATAGTTTTGAGATTAATGTAGATTTTGATGTTCTTGCGTTAAATTGATTTGCATTTTGAGTTAGTAGTAAGGCATTAATAAGAGACCCTCCTTCTGTTTGATCCAGCTTAATTATTTGCAAAATACCATAGCCTTGGAGTAGCAAATAAACTACAAACAAACACATGCACCTTAACTTGGACGGATTGGTCTAATGATAAGGGAAGGTCGGACTATGTGGATTAGGCGCATGCAAGGGCAGATGCGGTCTCCGACTTGAGGATGAGCCACAACCTCTTTATATCATTACGATTACTTGGTACAATAATCATTGAAAAATTAAGTGAAAACGAGATAGGATGAGTAAAATGGTGAGAACTTATGTAAGAAAATAAATAAGGAGAGAGCACTCTTCAAACAATAGGTAGACATGGTTTCAAAGAAGATGTGTGGCTGCCTGGATCACTAATTAAAGACAAAATTGAAAAAAAAAAAAAAAAAAAAAAAAAAAAAAAAAAAACTGAGCTCACCCACTTCTGACCACACTTATTAAAGAGAAAATTGAAAAGAAAATATTAAGCTAACCCACTTGCATATTTATTGTAGATCTTTGGATATATCTCAAAATATGTATGGCACATGGTTAAACAAGTTCTTGGATCAAAAAGAAAAACAAAAAAAGCACACCTTCTAATAAAAGAGTACTGTTAATCAATTGCTATAATAAAAAGAAAAATGGTATTAAACTGAAAATAGATTTGCATTTGTACATGATAATTACAATTTTTTTTTGGTACCGCGTCCATCCTCTCCACTCAATTTTTTTTCATTACTAGTTTTTTGGACGTGCTACGCACGTGGTGGGAACCCGCTCGCTGCGCTCGCGGGAGTTCAATTTCAATAAGATGTCAACAAAATTTGAGAAGTTCAAATATGTATATCTATATATTTGAAAAAAATATATGTATATCTACATTCCTATAAATGATGTTTATTATTCATTCAACTCGAAAAAAAAAAATTATTTCGGAATCTCAAAGAATGTGTTTGGGTTGTTAACATTTCAAATTTTATTTGCAATACAAAACAACAATTAACAATTGGATTCTAAACTTGTTTAGTAATATGTCACTTGATTTATTCATTTGTTGTGCAAAGTTTCACCGTTTCAATAGCACAAGGTGAATTAACCACCACTGGTTGTATTTTATTTTTAATGTAGACAACAATATAAAAAAGTATGATATTTGATTTCTTGTGAAAAAATGTAAATTATGTGCTTATTTCATGTATTCCACATTTTTGGAAGTACACTTAAAATTAAAAACTTTCAAAATGGAGTCTATCTCATTGCAATAATGTGCAACAATAAATGATCCTCAAATGTGAAACAAATTAAATCATATTCGCTTATTGTTCTTTCGTGTCATCCCAAATGAAAGACATATATTAATGTTGATCTTTCAGCACTTCATACTTTGATTGATGATCATAAGTTACTAACTATAATAAGCGAGGTCTATCTGTCTATGTTGCTCAATGATGTCAAAGCAATAGAAAGATTTGAGAAATGAACTTATTGTTTAGGTATCATTTGAGAGGTTGATTTTGCACAGAAAATTAGTGCGTAACATTTAACAGTTTGTATTTGAACGGGTTGATTATGCACAACAAATAAATTTTTTGCTTTTTAGGTAGCATTTGAAAAAATTGGAAACTTATTTGTGGCAGTGTCGTCAAAGATGTTGCATTCAATTACAACTTCAATGCCAGTTTTTTCTTCTTTGCCATCACCGTCTAAAGGTGGCAATCCCTCATCCTCTGCAAAGAAGGTAAAAATCTTTCTTCTGCTTTAGTTTACAAAAGCTGTACATTTGGAAGAAGAAACTCTATGAAGAAGTTAAGGTATACAATGTCATCATTTTTATTTAAGATGTACCATGTTTTATGCTTAATAAAAGTACCATAGCATTCCCTTTTTTATGCTTTTCACATTGTCATTCATGCATTGCGACTGTAGAATTAAAACGTAGTTATTTTATATGTATTCATATGGATGATCTAATCAGGATGAGCACGTAGATTAAATGTATAAGCAAATGCTCACAAGCATGAGGAAAAGGCCATACCCTGTCAAAAGTATGAAATATAAATAGATACAATTTCTACGCAAAAAAATAGATACAATTCAATCCTGAGCTTGTTTTTGCTATCAAGGACGAAAGTAAAGGGGCTAATATGCTCGTTTGGAAAAGCATGTTTATGTGTTTTTGGGGGCTTCCCGCATCAAAGGGGAGAATTATTATCCCATACAAATGCACTTCATTACTTCCATAAATCATGCAACTTATGTAAAAACATATTCATAGCTGAGAAAAGAGGTTCCAAGAACTTAATAGAAGTGCAATGCATAGATAAGGTAGTTTCGCTTTGTTGAACACAACATTCGAATATTGATTGGTTGTCCATCTCTCATAATAATGAGTGTATCTTTCTAACGAATTCTTTGCCATCTCTCTTCTTTTCTCAGACTCTTCATACTGCAAGAATGTGAGAATCAAAGGTTACATACAAATTACAACATGTCAAAAAGTATAACATCCAGCCTCTACAGTCTACACTAAGTTCAAATCAATATCATCATATGGAACAAATATTACCACTCATTCCTGTTTTGCTGTCTCATAGCGATTACAAGCAAAAAATCACGAATGATTTCTACAACTTAATGCTATTAGAATACATACCCATATTCATCGAAATACCCTACACGACCTTCTGTCCCAAAATCCTCTCTAAATACAATCTAGATGAAGGATGCATGTCAAAACAAGTATAATTTGTTGGTGTGACATGTTTCCAGCTAATATTAAAAATTAGGATTCAACAGCTAGAAGCATTGAGTCCATCATAAAAGGTGAACATGGGTAAAAAGATATTTAACATCAACTTCTTTTTTGAGAACAATGCGTATTCATCTATATAGCTTGTAGAACTTGTGTGTTTATTAGCTTTGATCACTTGATAAGCACTCTATATAGCTTTTAGATGAAATGGTTATCTCATATAGTATCAAAGCTTAGTTTTAGAGAGTTCTTGGATTCAAGTGTCCTTGTTGGCATTTGCAATGTTCAACATTAGCATGTTCTGCATTTATCCGTTCTTCAATCTTTTTATGTCAAGGTTTGCATCCAGAAACTTGTAATCAATCTAGCTTTTATGTCTCTGACTTCGATGTAACCAAGCAATGAACAGGTCATCATATATGTCATGATTATTCAATAAAAGGAAAGAACCGAGCTAAGAATTTTTATTTATTTTTATTTTTTTTAGGAAACCAAGCTAAGAAAATCATCAATCTTAACCTGTATGTTGTCAATGTTATCGCGATTCCACATAGGCAAAAAGAAGCGATTTGCAAAGCGAAGCACTAACTGCAAATTTTAGAGAAATAAAACGGAAAATCAGTAAAAGAGCTAGAGAAACTTGAAAAGACAATTATGAGCTTCTGAAAGCAAACAAGTACCAGGTTCTGCACTAATTCCTTCCCAAGGTAATGATCAATGCGGTAAAGTTGTTTTTCATCGAATAAATCTCCAAGCTGGGTGCTCAACTCCTCAGAAGTATCCAAATCCTTTCCAAAAGGCTTAATTTTTCAGATATAGAAAATAAATGAAAATAGATATAATATACATAGACCAAATAGGAGATAACCATAGATCTAATGATCAAGTAAATATGAAAAAATTTAAAATATGAAACAAATATAAAATAAGCTATTCCAAACTTCCAAAGCATTAAGACATATATAATCTATTCTAGGATGATTCCTTGTTAATAGTAAAAAAAAAAAAAAAAAAAAAAAAAAAAAAACCAAAGAGAACAAGATGGACACCATCTTCAGTCATCTGGATAAAAGCAAACTATATTTTCCAAAAGGTGTATCATTGACAACAAAAATACATGGACTTTCCAAATTGCCTCTATCAACAAAAATTAGGACTGAGGATTTGCTAATGTAGTGATGTTTCAGTGTCTTAATTGATTGGCACAATTTTATCCTATATTGGGCCAATTCATCTATTTCTTTTATAAAGCTCATTTCTAACTTATATTTTAGAGCTTTACAAAATAACATTTTGCCTCGACGTTTCAGTCAAAGTTAATCCATCGTTGATATTCTATTTAAAGACCACATTCATACTATAACTGGGTTGTGAGACAACTTTTTAAAATTCAAGCATGGATTGCAGGTACATGGAGCATGCAAAAGCGAACAAAGTGAAAGAAAAGATAGAAAGAAGTGCGCCTCTGGTGGCAACTAAAAAGAAAATCTGACAAAAGATTGGAATGCTGATTGGTGTAAGCCTTGCAAAACAGAACTTTTGAAATAATAATACAAAAACATTGAATAGAATAAAACAGTTTGTCATTAACAATAGAACAATCAATCATTAAAGAATAACAAACACTTCAAAAAATAGACACGTTGAATGATTAGGATGTCGAAGATGTATATATCTTACCAATTCATCTTTTCAAATTCAGCACTACTTTTCAATATCCACAGTCCACCAGATGGTGAGCTTCTCAGTACAGTGGTAGAGAAAAAGACAATGTAAATTCAACAGATACTGATAGCAAACACTACTTGTGAACACAAGAGATGTGCATCAACTGAGAAAAGAAAAAACTTCTTTGAATGAATCTGAAGATGTTGGTGGCATAGGTGAGACTGTCGACACATTGTTATGTTTGGTTAAACGTGCATGTGCAACAACTACTGCCATTGTTTTATTTATTGCCCAAGAATAAAATAGAAGATTATGATAGACAGAATGCCATATATTCTTATGTTAAGGTATAAATGAATCTTTTTTGAATGAAAGGTTATGCGCAGAAAGGACGTGCATGTGCAACAACTACTGCCATTGTTTTATTTATTGCACAAGAAAGTAGAGGCTCTGAAAACGCAGCTTCGTCTAAAGACTATCCCAAAGAGTTAATTTTGATAGCCTCAGAAAGGGGTTTTACAATTTGACTTGAAAAAGAATATATAGCCTTCTAACTGTGTGGTGTTTGATGTTGAATCTAAAATAACAATGTTAATCACATGGAACCTTTAAAGAAGGTTGAAAGAAAATCTGAACTTATAAACTAAGGGAATTAAGAGTCATTTGTTCTAATTGTACCTATTTTGGCCATAGCTAGCAAGTGTTATGATTTCTTATGCACTTGAATAACAAAAGCAACAACGCTCAAAAAACACATTATTTTAGCCAAGGAAAGATTTTTAGTACCTGCTCTCGCTTTCAACAAAATTCAGCTTAAGAATTGAACATAAAATTAAAAAAAAAAATCGCTATTTATAACAAATCACCAACCATTTACCTTTGATGATTCCCATTGGGCATCTCGATTAAAATAATTAAAAATAATAATTTTGACAACAAATCACCAATCATGATTGATTTGTAACGACAAATTACATATTCTCTTTTGTTTGAGGCATGTCATGCTACTAATATTAGTAGAAAATGAACTATCCTTCCATCACTTCTTCGATAATACTACTAAAAAAGCAAGAAAAATAAACTTTGAATTAAAAAAACATTTATACTATCAATTAAGAATACCCCTGATGTAATTTGATCAACAGTAACGATGTTTAAATAATAGAAATGAACATTGAGAAGATGGCTAAGAAACAAGAATCTTACCGAAAAATAATTTTGCTTTTCGCTATCCCTAATTCCACAATATAGATGTATTATTACTACTCAACAATCTTTGTGCAAATCTGCAACCTTCCTTCAAGAGCAATAGCTCAATAAGGAATAATTCAACGATGTTAGATATAGTACATTTCTTTTCAATGATTACAATTTGATCAAGGCATTTTTTAGAGATTTAAGTTCTCAAAAAAAAAAAAAAAAAAAAAAATCAACTGAAATCATACTATGTATCATAATCTCACAGCTGTAGGAATGACTCGTAATGAAATCAATTGATTCATTTGTAAATAAACTTATGGAAGAGTTTAAAAAACATGAAAAAAAAACATTGTCATTAAAGAATCACATTAATTGATTCAAAAGTGGTAAAAGGGGTTTCATTGATAATGCCTAACCTAATCCTTCTAAACAAAGGGAAGAAAAAATAAAATTGATTCTGCAAAGTTAAGCAGCGAAAAGAATATGCAATTAATTTTCTGAAGGAGTAATCCTCTCAAATGGTATAATGTTGATACTAACGGTATTTGCAAGTTAAGGCAAGTCACAAGTGGCACCATCGCCTATAAGTATAACTGATCACACCATGATAGCAAATGAAGGTTAATATTCAATTAACAACATAGCTTCAATCCCAAATTGATTGGGGTCGGCAACATGGATCAACATCTTTCATTGTGCTCGATTTAGTGCAATTGATGGTTAATATTCAATCACAATTTACAAAAGAAGTGCGAAAGAAAATCTGATAAATGAAATACCAAGATGATTCATTTGATAAACAACAATTCACTTGATATGAGCCTATTCAACATAATAATGGGCAACCTTAGGTTCTCAACAATCAGGATATCCAAAGCATGGTTTTGCCAACAACACCTATCCCTATATCCACCACTACAATGCTCATCTACTATCTCAACCTCTCCTCCTCGTTTTGCCATCACCAGCACTCAAATTTGAGACCGGCATCACACATTATCCTAAACATCACTCTCCTCCGCCAAAACCTTAACTAAAAAGGACTCTTGAAACTTCCCTAGATTTCAACCATTCTTCAACCCAGAGGCAATAGTCATAAAAATAGCAACTTTTTGAAAAGAGAGAATTCCTAATATGATTCTAGTGATCTCTCAAATCAACAATTTCTTCTAATTCATTCCAACGTGATATATCATAAGCATGTTGATCAATAAACTAAAAATAAATTTAATAAATTCAAAAAGAATGTAAAGCAAACAAAACGAAGAAATCTAAAACATTATTTACCTCGTAATTGGAGCTCCTACGGAAAAATCACTCAAAAAGAATCTCAACCATTCAAAAATTTTTAAAAGTAAATTCTCTAACCTACAATGTATTAAGATGGGAAGCATTTTCTAAAACTATATTTTGCGCATCTATCTAGACACTTCTAAAAATACATGCTGAACAATTTCTTGACAAACTGAGCAAATTCTTCAATCCAAAACCAAAAATTATAGCGAAACCCGCTGACATCGCAATCAATTAACACAACCAGAATCAAAGATCAAATCTTTTTCAAACCAAACACATAATTTACCAGCAAGTACTTGAGATTGGAGGTGCTGATATCCTCTTTAGCCTCGTTGGCCGAAAACAACCCTATCTTCCCAATCATCTCCTCGCACCGCCGAAACCCTTCGCAACCCTTCCTCAACGTCTCCTACAACAACAATCCAAACATCAACACCACACAATCGATTCAAAGAACTGCAAATCGAAGAGAGAATGAGCGAAAAATCACCTGATCGATAGTGGATTCCGACGCCATTGAATGAACCTTCCGCGACTGCTCGAACAGAGCGGGAAGAGGCATCCCCTCGTCGATCTTCCATTCCCCCATCGTTTCGAACAACACAAATGGAAGAAACCCTAGAATTCTCGAAGACAATGAAATCGAAACCCTAGAATTATCGCGAAGACAATCGGTTCGATCTCCGAAACTTTAAGTTCGTTGTTGTTTTCAAGTTTTCGTGGTGAGTGCGTTAACAGAGCGAGTTAGGGGCTGAGTAGGTCCATTTTGGAGGCCTTTAAACTTGAACCCCAAGAAAATCGATTCTGTGCGTTCGATCTTTTTTTCGATAGTTCTGATGATCTCAATGACATCCAGCAATTAGAAATGTTCACACGGTTGTATACACGTGATAACAACGACGAAAACAGTAGCCAATTGGGGAACCACGCTTTTTAAGGGATAGAGAATAACGTGTCTACGAGCATCTCCAATAAGATCATGGATTGAGATGAAAATAAATCAATCTAGGATAGAATCCACATCCAACCCAAAAAATGATATTCGATAAGACCATGGATTGATAATGTCCATACTATGTGGCATATAATCAAAGCGAAGAGTGTCTACTAGAATATCTACTTCTTGACATTGTGGTAGGCTGCCACGTCAGACAAATGAATTTTTTAAAAACTTTTATTTTTTCAAGTTTTTATTAATATAATAAAAATTGAAATAAAAAGTTACAACTCATTAATTTATAGTCTAAATTCGTTGTCCATTGGAAACTATTTTGAGAGGTGAATGTCTATCTAGTGTTACATATTATAAACATCTATGAAAGAATCTTCTATGGTAACATGAGTTTAGACCATGGATTAGTGTCACATCATAAATGTAGAGAGGATGTCTATCATATGTGGCACTAAATATACATTCACCTCTTAAAATGATTTCCAATGGTAATGTGGATTTATACCATGAATTGATGAGTTGACACTTTTATTTTCAATTTTCATAATATTGATAAAAGCTTGAAAAAAAAAAAAAAATTTAAAAGAATTAATAATGCTGACGTGACAGTCTACTACAATGTGTAAAAGTAGATATCATTTACTTTGATTTCATGTCACATATGATGAACATTATGAATTCATGGTCTCATTAGAAAACATTTTTTTTAATTAGATGTTGATTATATTTTAAGTTAATATATTTTCACTCCAATTCACGATCTCATTAAAGATGCTATGATGTGACACCAATTCACTAAATTCATATTACAGTTGGAGATGCTCTAATTAATTCGAGATCTCACTTACCAGAACCAAAGTTACAATTACCACTTCGGCCAACCAATTATTAATTAGGTGCATTACCACGTAAGCGATGATAAGTAGGTCTTGTCACACGTCAAAAACTCGGTTCGTATACTTATCCACTCCAACTGGCACCCCCGATCTCACCTCCTCAATTCTCTCAATCTTCTCAACCAATATTTCCGACTCTCATTTCAAAATAAATAATATCTTTGGCTTGGTCTTTGCATTCACTTTTTGAATTGCTACTCAACTGCAATGGCGATCGGGAGGACTCAGACCGTACTCGTCACTGGTGGCGCTGGTTTCATCGGCACTCACACTGTTGTTCAGCTCCTCAACGAGGGTTTCATTGTCTGGATCATCGACAATCTCGACAATTCAGTCGAAGAGGCTGTCGATCGAGTTAGGGTTTTAGTCGGTCCTGAACTCTCAAAGAAACTCAAGTTTTTTCTGGTAATTCAAAATCTCTTCTTAATTTGTGTTGTTCATAATGCTGAATTCATGAGTTTATGCGTTTGTTGTGATTTTCAAGGGTGATTTGAGGAACAAGGATGATTTGGAGAAGTTGTTTGCACAAACTAAGTGAGTTTATTGGGTTTTCTACTTTTTTGGGATTTTTTTGGGTGGATTTTTAGGTTTTGGTTGATTGATTTTTATTTGTAATTGGTGAGGCAGGTTTGATGCTGTGATTCATTTTGCTGGTCTGAAGGCTGTTGGAGAGAGTGTGGCGAAGCCGAGGCGCTACTTTGACAATAATTTGGTTGGCACTATTAATTTGTACGAGACCATGGCCAAATATGACTGCAAAAAGGTTTGTTATTCTATTTGTTGCAATTGCTAATATATCGTCGATGAATGAATATGTGTAGATCCATTGATTGAGCTTTTAATAACAATATGATTGGATTCAGGACTGATGCTTTCAATCTTTTTAGTTATTAATTTGATGATATGGATAAAAAAGGAATTGAAGCTCTTTTGATTAAAGGAGCAATTGAATGAATACGAAAGCAACACGATCTTGATGTTTGAGTGTAGAATTAATGGGCGTTCTTTATCAAAATCAAATCGCTTGTTATATTTGGAAGAAGTAGTTTTTATTTGGTTTTGCATCAATTTCCTATTGAAGAACCCAAAATTGTGCTTCGAAGTTCGTCATCATTATGTGATCTAAGCCTGGATGTTAGGGAGTTGAGCTAATTATTCATCTGATCTAAATTCAGATGTATTACATTTATTTTATTTTTTTAAGAAATACAACCCGTATGGGTTGGCTCAACAGTAAAGTGAGCTTGGGTTTGATTCCCCACTGCGTCAAGATTGGCCAGGCCACTGAGGTACTCTCAGGCTGATTGCACCATGGCCTCGCGGGAATAGTTAGGCTCGCCTGGATACCCCACTGATATCCCAAAAAAAAAAAATGATACTGCTTCCGTGTTTTCTTCAATGGTTTACTATTTATTGCCTATATTCATTAGTTTAAGGATTAAGTATAGATTCTATATAAATGCTCTGTTATGTTTTGTTAACCAATAGATTTTACAAGTGCAGATAGTATTCTCATCCTCAGCGACTGTCTATGGCCAACCTGAAAAGATCCCATGTGTTGAAGACTTTGATTTGAAGGCGATGAATCCATATGGACGAACGAAGGTGTGATCATGCATTTATCAGATGAAAAACAACGTGTTTCATTGAAATAATGATATATGATGATTAATGCAATTCTTTTCTAGGCGATAAACTGTGACCCATTGGCACTCATGGTTTGCTTGTGAGTTGGACCCTTTTCTATTACATCTCTAATAAACCTATACAACTATAGTTTCCTAATCTGTCCCACACAACCACCAACCTCTTGGTCAGGAAAGTTCTGCCATTTAGGTCAAAGGCCTTGGCTGTAATCCTGATAGAAACAATTTTGGGCTGTATTTGCCTTAAATTCTTGTCCATGCATTTATTTGCATTCCCTTTCTTAACATATCATTGGTTGTCATTCATTTTTCTTATTAGCTTTTCCTGGAAGAAATTTTTCGGGATATTCAAAAGGCAGAACCAGATTGGAGAATTATATTGTTGAGGTACTTCAATCCTGTTGGAGCTCACGAAAGTGGTAGAATTGGTGAAGATCCCAAGGGAATTCCAAATAATCTCATGCCTTACATACAGCAAGTTGCCGTAGGCAGATTACCCGAGCTGAATGTGTATGGTCATGATTATCCAACGAGGGATGGTAGTGCAGTAAGTATCATTTGTTCTCTTCTATATTTTATTTAATTCTTTATTTTAAGAAAACAAACTTTGTTCCAACTAGATGAGCAAAACATTATGTAGTTTCTTCCCATTTTCTTGATTGCTTCTGCCTTTTTCTTTATAGTTTTCGGTCTTTGAGAAAGAATGATTTCTTTTGTTTTGATCTGGGTATTCTGCCTTTATGTGGGGTTGCATACTCTAATGAACTTACAAAATACTAATAGACTGCCATTAGTTTTTCGCTCAGCTGTTGAATGTTGTTCTCTTTAATAAGTAATGCCTAGTGCAAAATTTACTTGATATTATTACCTGTAGACGTGGAAGAACAATTCGTGCTCCTGTGACCTTAAGATGAAAGTAAGTTTCTTTCTAATTATTTTTTGTTAACAGATTCGAGATTACATTCATGTTATGGACTTGGCTGATGGTCACATTGCTGCCCTTCGGAAACTTTTAACAACCAAGGATATAGGTTACTCCCTCTCTTGCTTTTGCATTTGTGTAAGTTTAAATGCCAGCTTTAGTGATTTTGGTGATTGGTATCACAGGCTGTACGGCCTACAACTTGGGCACTGGGCGTGGAACATCTGTGCTTGAAATGGTAGCTGCATTTGAGAAGGCATCTGGCAAGGTGAATGTTGCTTTCTGTAATTGCATTTAGTTATACAATTCGCTGCTAATTTGTGCAACGTGTTATTACCTATATTTTTGCCAATTTTTGTAGAAAATTCCGATTAAGCTATGCCCTAGGAGGCCAGGAGATGCAACTGAGGTTTATGCCTCCACTAAGAAGGCAGAAAATGATCTTGGCTGGAAGTAAGTGTGAATTGTACATTTTCTCACCAATACAAATTCTTTCAACAGTTCTATTTTAATTGTTCTTTTCAGTTTTCTGCCTGTCTAATATGAAGCAATGTAGACATCCCATTATCATGTCTCTGTAGGGTATTTTAGGGTATTCCTTGTGAATTTCCTCGCGAAGAGTCACAAATCCTTTTCATCGCTATAATGCCTTATGTAGAGTTTGCCTACCACTTAGTAAACGACAGCTGCCCATATGTGTTTTGCTAGCCATGTTACCTTGAATGCAATGACCAAATACTTCTATTTTGCCTTTTTGATTTAATGAGTGCTCCTAAAGATATTAACCGCAAGAAATTTAACTGCTTGTAGTCCCATCCCCAAATATACCATATTCCCTTTTCTAGGGTGCCTTAGTTTACTTTGGGAGTGACAAGCGAACCTCCACGCCTTCATGCACGCGGAGTCCATATTTTTTCCGTTTCCATTTTTCCGTGTTTTCAGAACTAACAGACTAGATTCACTTATGCTTCTGTTGTGCATTTCTCAGGGCAAAATATGGTGTTGAGGAGATGTGCAGAGATCAATGGATGTGGGCAAGTAGCAATCCATGGGGATACCAAGCTAAATCTGAATAAGAAGTAACAAAAGCTTTGAAGTCTCTCTGATGAATTCCTCCTCTTCTGCCTTGTAAATGAAAAAAAAAATAAAAAAATAAAAAAAAATTGTGTTCATAAGCTTACTACTACCTTGGAAGTTTGGGATAATAACACTCAAGATAAAACCTTCCTTTATGAATGTATGGGATGGGCCAACTAAAGTTTGAGATGCAGTTTAATAATGGACAGATTGCACTGGTACTTGTTTGATACGATTGCTTTTGACTTGATAAACTAATATTGAGTCAAGTCCTCCATTAATTAATTTATTATTGTTCATCTTCATTCATGAAAGTAGTATATTTTTCCTTACATTCAACTTAGTTTAAGCTACTTATGCTTGAACATCTCTGAAAGACCAAGGAAGATGATGTTACATATCTATATTAACCTAGTAGAGGTGGGGTCCATGAAAACTTCAGGGACTGCAACTGTGATGAAACTTCCCATTTAAATTAAAATTTACATGTAGTAGTTGGTGAGATAGTTACTACTTGATGAGGGTTGATGCATGAATTTGGATGTTTGGAAATCAACAATGGCTGGTGTGACTCCTGTTGTCTGCTCTCCTGCCCTGCCAACCCCTTCCCCCTTTGCTTTCTCGGTTGCTTCAACAGGCCTTTGGAGCTCCCGCCCTACCATCCGCCTCTTGAACCTTATCCTTCGACTTTTTGCTCTTCTCTTCTCCTTCGTCTCGGCTCTCTCTCTATCATCAAAGGATCGGAAAGGCAGTAATCGCGGTTCTAGCTTCGGCGATTACCCTGAACTATGGTGAGTTAAGTTGTTACAAATTTTTTGCTTAATTGGTTTGCAAGATATTGCTCGAGTCTGGATTCATGAAGGGTCAATTCTTTTGTTCATGTGCTCTTAGTGCAGGTACTGTTTTGCTGTAGCCATTCTGGTCTCAATTTACTCAGCTTTTCAACTCTTTAAAGGGGTGTGTGATATTGCATACAGGGGAGTTCTCATTTCAGATAAGACCTCAGACTATATAAGCTTTGTTTTTGATCAGGTGAGAACACCACACTGTATAGCACAAGCTAGTAGTTAATAATCTCATCTATATACGATATTCCTCCCTAAGTACTCCCCTCTTATGTTAAGGGCATCTACTTGTCTTTCAATTGCAGGCTTCAGCTTATCTATTGGTCTCATCTTCGTCGGTTTCTGCCCTCGCTATAAGTGAACTTGGTCGAACTCATCGAAGTACTGAGCTTCGGAAGATGACCATCGTCTCAGTTACCATGTCAATTGCTACTTTTTTTGTTATTGTTGCTTCATCTGTTTTTTCTGGATACAAGCTTTGCAAGAGGATTTGGTGATTTTAAGTTGAGGCATGACTTTTGTTTTGAGAACTTTAGAGATGCAAATTACATGGCTTTAAGCCTACAATGATCTATAGAAAGTTGATAACTAATGAAAGGGAAATATGATCGATGGATGTTTGGTCTAACCCTTGGGATTCAATACCTTTTTATCAAAAGTCTTACTTTCGGCATGTACATTTGGTAAGAAAAGAACGATCATCAAAATTTGTAGTCGTTTAAGAATTTTTTTTTTTTTTTTTCAACTTAAGAGAGTCGAACTCGCAACCTTCTCAAACATTATCTTTTAGCAAGTGATGTTTCTATTATCTCACTTGAGATGCTTTTGCAAAATATAAATGAATAATTAATACCATTGTAATTAATGAACATGTTCTTTTCTTGTTTCTTGACTCTCCATTGCCGATTTGGTTTAAATTGAGTGGTAATAATATTTAAGATAGAACTATTGACACCTATTTGAGGAAAATCCTACATTTGCCAATTGCAAATTAAATCATTCTATTTTATCACGCAAGCATTAATTTTTTCTAACACATAATTTTTTTTTTGGAAAAATACTGAAATGACAACAATAATGTCAATCACAAAACACATTGGCTCACAAGATCTTTCATGCGACCTCGACCTGCATGTTTTATATCGAGATCTGTATATGCCCGCATTTCGAAACATACCTGGATAATTTTTGTGAGCCAATGTGTCTTGGGATATAACATATTGTTGTCATTCTAGCACTTCTCATTTTTTTTACTAAAAATTACGGAGTATGTTATATTGTTTTAGTCAATCGTTACACTTACACTGATAGAAATTTTTTCATCAGTCAAACCATTGTCTCCTCTCACGTGGTTTTCAGCATCAATTACACTGACTAATTTACGTTCAGACACTGTCGCGCAGTCCCAACCCTTTTTTACTTCTTGGTCAAACCTTTTATCGGACCTTTTAACAAATAAATATGTTATTGTGGTATGCTTAATCTAGTATCTCGAGAAACAAGCCCAAGCCCCAATCCGAACTCTAGAATCTCATAGCCTACTTAACCACCTCGCATCTTCCATCTCTCGTGTCTCCAATCTGAACTTGCAGGGAGGTTCCAACTAACTTTATGATAAACAATGACTCTTGTTTACCGAAAGAGGGGGTCGCCTCTATTGCTTTTCTGATCACCAAAAGAAGGAGTTGAGACAAAGTACTACTCTGCTGACACCCAAAATACTGAATACAAAATAAGAGATAAAAACTGCAGTGAACAGTACTGTTATACTATACTAACCCCAACTACACATACTCTCTGAGCACACACGCAACGCACACACCTCAGACCTACTTAATCTGTGTTGCCACTGTAATGCTTTTGGGTCATGTTACTGGGCCTACTCTGAACAACCACTAACCCATTCGGTACTGGTATTGATCTAGTAGTAATGGGTGGTCTTCCAGCAATGCTATCAATACTCCCGCCGTGGATAGCCACATTGTCCTCAAGGTGAAAAATCGGAAAAGACTTCCGAACATGGCGGACGAGTTTCCATGTAGCGTCTGCAGTAGAAAACGATGCCCATTTGACGAGAACTTCAGGACCAACAGATAGGGCACGGTAGGCTAATATCGATTCTGGCTCTATAGGCATTATCAAGGATTCAGCTGGAAAAGGGGGTAGGGAAGGAAAAACTAGGGAAGAGCCCACGACGCGCCTCGATTGCGACACATGAAAGACCGGATTAATTTGGGATTCAGGGAGAAGGTCCAATTTGTAGGCGACTGCTCCTACTTTAGCTAGAATCTTAAAAGGACCAAACAATTTGGGGCCAAGTTTCATATTGGTGTGACGAGCCATACTATATTGGTGATAAGGACGCAATTTGAGATAAAACCAATCATTAACATCGAATATCACTTCATGAAGTCCCTTATCGGCCTGTTGTTTCATGCGATTCTGCACAATGGATAACTAATCACGACGTTCCCTTAGAGCATGATCCCTCGCTATCAACATAAAATCTAGATCAGATGGCGATGTTGGAGAAGACACCCCTTATCGAATTAACAAAGGAGGGTCTCGCCCGTACGCGACCTTAAAAGGGGAGCAGCATAAGGAGGAGTGAAGTGAAGTGTTGTAGCTATATTCTGCCCATGGTAACTGTCGCCGGGCCGTTAAGTGAAGGGTTTACCTTAAGAAAAACGTTTCTCACCCAACCCAATCTGTGGTGCCTAAGGACCGCCTTAGTTCAGCACACCAACGAAAACGTGATTGAACAGCAACAATGACACAAAGGAAGTTTATTACTTAGTTCAATGAGATCACAACTCTAGCATCTCATACAATTCATGCCTCTCATGCATGAACTCGTCCTCTCTCTCAAGCTCTCATGCCTTGGTTTTATAGCAAAACAACCAAGTTGGTTATATAACTGGCAAGGACACCTGTCCTATGTACATTACTCGAGACTAAGTAAACCACCACACCTATGTAGTGCTCAAAACAACCACCTAACTGCTTCCTTCCTTTGTTGCCACCTGGTTCCATAACCGTCTTGACCACTTATTCAATAGGCACATGCTCATAGTGCCTGGAAGTTGCTAGGACGAGCCTTGGCCATGCAATGAGCCATGACCATGGTTGTTACATAACCGCCTGTAACCGCACTTGACTTGGTCCGTCCAAGCCTATAATTCGTCTTGCTCAAGGGACAGGGTTTGATTTGTGGTGCCTAGCTGCGCGCCTTGGCACCCTTGGTGCTAGTCGGAGCTCGGTCCGTCCGAGTCCCACCGGCTCGAGGTGGCCGGCACCATGGTCCGTCCATGGGTCTTGCTTTGGCATGGTTGCCCTAGGCATGCTCGAGGGTGTCCCTTGCTTCTTGGCCCATGTCACTCCTATGAGAGAACATATCTCCCCTTATAGTAGATGTTAAGCCGTTTCCTCAGCTCCAATAGGAAACATCAAGAAATGAGACCAAGCGTACTTTGACCGGGTCAACGCCCAAGTCAAGATTTGTTAACCCTTGCCAAGGTATGCCTTGCCCGTGCCAAGGCACGGCCTTGTTCGTGCCAAGGCGCGTCCTTGCTCGTGTCAAGGTATGACCTTGCTCGTGCCAAGGGAACTTGCCAAGGCGCGACCTTGTTCTTGCCAAGGCCCGCGCCAAGGCGCCGCTGCTCTCCCGCCTAGGAACGTGCCGAAGGAACTTGCTAAGGCGCGACCTTGCTCCTGCCAAGGTCCGCGCCAAGGCCCTGCTGCGCTCCCGCCTAGGAACGTGCCAAATGAACTTGCCAAGGCGCGACCTTGCTCCCGCCAAGGCCCGCGCCAACGCGCCATTGTGCTCCCTCCGAGGAACGTGCCAAGGCGCGGCCTTACTCATGCCAAGGCCCGCGCCAAAGCGCGACCTTGCTCATGCCAAAGCTCGCGCCAAGGCGCCGCTGCGCTCCCACCAAGGAACGTGTCAAAGGTCAATCGTGCTCGTGCCAAAGTCCGTGCCAAGGTGCCACTGTGCTCCCCGCCTAGGCGCGACCTTGTCCACGCCCATACACACTGCCTCGTCTATGCCACATATGATTTCCCCATTCGCATGCGCAAGCCTCCGTGAACTATCTGTAGTGCACCATCCAACAACTAACTCCCATGGAACCTTCCGAGTCCACCAAAACTCGGATATTGCTAGGTTTTCCCGCTACCTAGCCAGCTTACTCCGGTCACATTATTGAGGGGCTGACAAACATCCTCCGACGAAGTGTCCGATTGCCCTCATCGAACACCCCAACTCTGCCTGTCCACCAGATTGCTGCCCATCAAAGCAACATTTCTCCCTTTGATCTCGTACTTACAGTGCCATCATCCTTGGTGTACTGCCTTTGCCCCTGCCTCGCATTGCTGGAACAAAGCACGACCCCTTTTCATCCATGATCAGCAAGCCATGAAGTGATGGAATCGCATTGACTTTCCCAGCCATCAAGAAATCATTTCCTGCAATGATTTCAAAATCATCCAACGGAGCATCAATCAGATTTACCTTGCCCTTCCAAGTGTCAAATCGAATGCCCACGTCCAAGGCTATGCCCATAGCCTTATTTGGTTCTAAATTAACTGCCTTCACCATGCTTGCACTCTCTACAAGCTGCAACCCAAGCCTCCGAGCTAGGTTCTCTGCAACAAAAGAATATGTGGCTCCCGAGTCGATCAACACCTTCACCATTTGGTTGTTGATCTGAGCCTCCACAAACATTAGCCCCACTGATCCCACAACCTTTTGCAACTGCACCGTGTTAAGCAATTGCAATGGATTCATTTGAACCTCTGGTTCATCCGCAACAATCGCATTCAACTTCTCTTTCTTTGGGCAATCCCTTGCCCGATGAAGACCGTCACATATGAAACATCCCATTTTTAACATCGATTCATTAGCACTAGCATCAAATTTTGAAGAAGGCTCCTCTTCCTTCCTGGATCCACCAGCTCGATCCTTCTCCTTGTACTTCTTTTCTTTTGATTCAAAAGAAGCACCACTAGTTTTGTAATCTACAAGGCTATCCGCCATCGCAATTACACTCGACAAGTCTTTCACGCCTTGCCTTCACAGCTCCGACTGCGCCCATCCTTGCAATCCTGAAATTAAACAACTTGTCCTCCTCAGACATATTTTTAATGTCAAGCAGTAAGGAAGAGAGTTCTTTCACATATTATCTATCCGCCCCTTTCTGCTTCAATTGGCGTAAGGCCTCCCGCGCTTGCCAGGCCGCATTTGTGGGCAGGAGTTGATATTTCAATTCCTGTTTCAGCACCTCCCACTCCACAATCCTTGGTCGACCAGCAACTGCATCATTATTAACCCTGGTTCGCCACCAAAGTCTTGCATCTCCTTCCAAATACATGGAAGTTAAGGTGACATTTTGGTCCTATTCCGTTTGGACAGTAGCAAAGTCTTGCTCCATGTCCCAAAGGAAGTTTTCAAGCTCCTTCGCGCTCCGCTTTCCTGAAAATTTCTTTGGCTTCGGCACCTTAGGTCTCACCTTCGTCGCAACAGAAACCTCTGAGGTTCCTCCCACGACTCTCTTAAGAAGACTCACCTCCATAGCCATCTTCTCTACTGTCTCGGTGGTGAGTCCACCCATTGCACGAACATCAGCAACCAACTCCTCGAATCTGGGTTCCCACATGGATATTAAAGCTTCTTGTGACTTTGTCCTAGCCACCAAGGAAGCCACCAGCATCTCTAGCCCTTCAATGCGTTGCGCCATCATTGAAGATTACGTTGCCTCTATTGGAACGCCCATCGTTGCCATCATGTGCTCTAAGTGAGCTACCCTCTTACTCAGATCACTTGCTGTTCGGGTCGCCATCGTCTCCGAAACAAGGCTCTGATACCAGTTGTCACGGGGCCGTTAAGTGAGGGGTTTACCCTAAGGAAAACTTTTCTAACCCAACCCAACCCGTAGTGCCTAAGGACCGCGTTAGTTCAACACACCAACGAAAACGTGATTGAACAACAACAATGACACAAAGGAAATTTATTACTTAGTTAAATGAGATTACAACTCTAGCATCTCATACAATTCATGCCTCTCATGCATGAACTCGTCCTTTCTCTCAAGCTCTCATGCCTTGGCTTTATAGCAAAACAGCCAAGTTGGTTACATAACTGTCAAGGAGACCTGTCCTATGTACATTACTCGAGACTAAGTAAACCACCACACCTATGTAGTGCTCAAAACAGCCTCCTAACTGCTTCCTTCCTTTGCTGCCACTTGGTTCCATAACTGTCTTGACCACCTAGTCAATAGGCACATGCTCATAGTGCCTGGAAGTTGCCGGGACGTGCCTTGGCCATGCAATGAGCCATGACTAAGGTAGTTACATAACCGCCTGTAACCGCACTTAACTTGGTCTGTCCGAGCCTATAATTTGCCTTGCT
This sequence comes from Stephania yunnanensis, assembly GCA_039657365.1. Lineage (NCBI taxonomy): Eukaryota > Viridiplantae > Streptophyta > Magnoliopsida > Ranunculales > Menispermaceae > Stephania > Stephania yunnanensis. The sequence continues at coordinate 56,294,186 of CM077584.1, forward strand.
CAAGGGACAAGGTCTGATTTGTGGTGCCTAGCTGCGTGCCTAGGCACACTGGGTGCTAGCCGGAGCTCGGTCCGTCCGAGTCCCACCGGCTCGGGGTGGCCGGCACCATGGTCGGTCCATGGGTCTTGCCTTGGCATAGTTGCCCAAGACATGCTCGAGGGTCTCCATTGCTTCCTGGCCCATGTCACCTCTAGGAGAGAACACACATCCCCCTATAGTAGATGTTAAGCCGTTTCCTCGGTTCAAATAGGAAACATCAAGAAATGAGACCAAGCATACTTTGACCGGGTCAACGCCCAAGTTAAGATTTATTAACCCTTGCCAAGGTATGCCTTGCCCGTGCCAAGGCGCAGCCTTGTTCGTGCCAAGACATGACCTTACTCGTGCCAAGAGAACTTGCCAAGGTGTGGCCTTGCTCCTGTCAAGGCCCGCGGCAAGGCGCCGCTGAGCTCCCGCCTAGGAACGTGCCAAAGGAACTTGCTAAGGCGGGGCCTTGCTCCTGCCAAGGTCCACGCCAAGGCGTCGCTGCGCTCCTGCCTAGGAACATGCCAAAGGAACTTGCCAAGGCACGACCTTACTCCTGCCAAGGCCCGCGCCAAGGCGCCACTACGCTCCCGCCAAGGAACGCGCCAAGGCTCGGCCTTGCTCGTACCAAGGCCCGCGCCAAGGCGCCACTATGCTCTACGCCTAGGCGCGACCTTTTCCACACCCATACACGCTGCCTCGTTTATGCCGCATACGATTTCCCCATCCCCATGCGCGAGCCTGCGTGAACCATCCGTGGTGCACCATCCAGCAACTAACTCCCATGGAACCTTCCGAGTCCACCAAAACCTGGATATTGCTAGGTTTTCCCGCTGCCTAGCCAGCTTACTCCGGTCACATTATTGAGGGGCTGACAGTAACCATGGTGACCATTTCTTCGGTTGTTGGCTAATAAAACACCTCAAATATGTCTCTAAGCAACGATTAACCTCTTCAGTTTGCCTGCCACTTTGAGGGTGATAAGCGGAGCTCCGATTCAACTGTGTCATATGGAGGCGGAAGAGCTCGGTCCAGAAGTGTCAAGAAAATTTTCCCTATCAGACACTATGGAACGTGGAAAACCATATAGGCACACCACACCATCCAAAAAGGCCTCTGGCACTGTTTTTGCTGTATAGGGATGCTTCGAGGGGAGGAAATGGGCATACTTACTCAAGCGGTCTACCACCACGAATATGGAATTGTATCCGCGAGAGAAAGGAAGTCCTTCATTGAAATCGAGGTATATATCTTCCCAAATGGCAGTTGGGATAAAAAGCGGCTGGAGGAGGCCTTTTGGTGCCAATGTTTCATACTCGTGACGTTGACAAACAACACACGAAGCAACAAAATCTTAATTTGATGTCTTTCAGCATGTCGACCCGATACAACTCCGTGATGATTCGTTTGTAATTCTGTAGGAAACTGTTGTGTTCGCCCACAGGCCCATAGTGAAAGGCATTGATAATTCTTTGTTTAAGGCTAGATGTAGCCGAGAGAGCCAATTGATTGTGAAAGAGCAACTGATCATGTGATAGTGACCAACCGGGCTTGGGATCCCCATCAACTTCCAGCAAAGAGGATTTTATTCCCGCAAGGAAAGGGTCAGCCAGTAACTCAGACATGGGAGTAGCTTCATTAGTGGAAGTGTGCAGGAAAAAAAAATGAAACTCGAGTTGCACAGGGAAATGTGACAATGCATCGACTACCATATTTGAGATGCCTGGTTTGTATTGAATATCAAAGTGGAACCCCAACAATTTAAGAAGTCATTGTTGACACTCCGGGGTAACTACCCTTTGGTCCATCAAGTACTTCGGACTACATTGGTCGATGTGCACCATAAAACGCCTACCCAATAGGTAATGACACCATTTTTGTATGGTGATGACTATGGCCATGAGCTCGCGCTCGTATGCTGACTTAGCTCATGCTTGTGGAGACAAAGCCTGACCGAGAAATGTTATGGGGCGGTCCGACCGTGACAACACTACTTATATGCTCACCCTCGAAACGTCGGTTTCGATGATGAAGGGGGCTGAGAAATCTAGTGAGGCCAATGTGGGTACGACCTTCATGGTAGTCTTCAATGTATCGAAGGCAAAGGTGGTTTCATTACTCCACTAGAATGTATCTTTACGAGACAGTTAGGTGAGAGGAGCAACCATTTTTCCATAATCTTGGATGAAACGCCAATAATACCCCGTAAGCCCCAAGAACCCGCGAAGATCTTTGGGAGAGCTAAGGAAAGGCTGCTGGTCCATAGCCGCCACCTTGCTTAGATCGGCTACTACCCCTCCACTAGAAATTATGTGGCCTAGATAGTCCAGTTGTGATCTAGCAAAACATTACTTTTTTAGGTTAACAAAAAGTGCATTAGATTGCAAGATAGAGAGGACCTGGGACAAATGGATGCAGTGGTCCGCCATCGAATGGTTGTATACAAGGATATCGTCAAAAAATACAAGGACACATCGCCCAATCAGACCTTTGAAGATGCAATTCATAAGGGATTGGAAAGTCACCGGTGCATTGGATAATCCGAATGGTATGACGAGGAACTCGAAATGCCCATCGTGGGTACAAAACGTTGTCTTGTAAATGTCAGCCAGTTTCACCCTAATTTGGTGGCACCCAGAGTGTAAACCCAGTTTCGAGAACACTGAAGCCCCATGTAACGCATCTACCAGCTCATCGATGTTTGGAACGAGAAAACGGTCTTGCACCGTGACCTTGTTTAACACTTGATAATCTACACAAAACCTCCAGCTTCCATTTTCTTTAACCAACAAAACAAGACTAGAGAAGGGACTGTTGTTGTATCAGATGACTCTTGTCTCCAACATTTCGCCCACCATGCGTTTGATTTTGGACTTCTGAATGTGAAAGTACTTATACGGGCAGACATGCATTGGTTATGTGCCTTCATTGAGGATGATGGCGTGATCACGCGCACGTGAAGGAGGGACAGTAGTTGACTATTCGAACAAAGCTTGAAATAATGATAAGATGTCTCGGATACAAGTCTATGGTATGAGGGTCAGTAAATCAGAACCCATAACATCCCCACCAAGCCATTCTACCAAAAAAATTGCCTCTGAAAGAATCAAGAGATCGTTGGACCGACTTATAAGAAACCAGTGCATAATTTAAGGATGGATCACCTTGGATAGAAACCCACTTGTTGTCATAGTAAAAGTACATGGTGAGGTTTGGCCAATCATCCATTGTCATACCCAGAGACATTAGCCACTACAATCCTAGGACCAAATCGGAGCTCATAATTGGAATAAGGTAGAAATCAGTAGTGATAGTGAGCCCTTGGAATTACAGCTGCACTGCCTTACAAACCCTAGACCCTGAGACCCATGAGCATCCCCCAACCACGACGCCATAATTAGAGGTGGTAAAAATAGGTAATTGCAATTAAGTGACCAGATTGGGCGAGATGAAATCATGTGAAGCTCCACTGTCGATCAAGATAACCACATCTACACCGTTCACTGAACCTTGAAATTTGATTATGTAAGGGTTTGGTTTCCCTTTAACCGCAAGGGCAGACAGCTCCATCGTTACGCATTCGGATGGCCCGATCTCGCCCTCTCCTGAACCTAACTGTTCATTGTCATCGTCATCTACGAACATAACTTGAAGCTCATTCTGTAGGCAACAATGCCCTGCGAACCACTTCGCATCACATCGATAGCATAAGCCTTGTTTCCTACGAATCTCGGCCTCAACTTCAATCATACATTTGAACTTAGGCGGGGAGACGTGAGGTGTAACAGCCTTCGATGAAGCAGGGCTCGATGATCTTGAAGACGATGGGGTGGGTTTAGAAGTTGGGCTTACTTAAGCTAAGCCTTTCAGTGGGCCTGAACTCGGGTCACGTGTGGGGCTTGTGATGGTGAAGGTGACCTAGTTCAATGATCTGGGCTCGCATATGGAGCTAGAGGCCACTGTGGATTAAGCTTTTAGGCCTCCAACTGAACCCAGCCTCAATGCATCGCTGTCTCAATGTTTCCTCTCCACTTGGGTTGCTTGCTCCATGACCGCATGTCGAGATCGTAGTGCATCGACCATGACCTCCACTCTTACTCGGTCTTTCAAGTCGTTAATGAAGACTGTTGTGGTCTAGGTCTTGGTGACCCCTTTCAATTGCAGGAGCAAAAGTTCAAATCTCTCCCAATATTCGGCAACCGTGGTTTCCTGTTTCAATGAGAAGAATTGTTGAAACAAACTCAAGGGATCTGCTTCCATAAAATGCCTGATCAATTGCACCTTCAAATATGCCCAACTCTCGAAGGTTTTCAACTTCTCATCTGTTTATAACCGGATCTGAACATGACCCACCAAACAAATTCTAGCGGCTCTCAATTTCGAGACCTCCAACATTTCGTGGAGTGCGGAAAAGTGTTTTGCTTGGTTTAGCCAAACCAGTAGACCGTCTTCATTGCATTTTGGCATCTTGATCTTGTGGACTTCTAGGCCAAATCTGTAAGTTGGCATGGCTCGATCTATTCTCCCTCACACACCCTCCTTTCCAAAAGGGCCTAGATTTGGTGGATCTTCCCAGATCTGGTATATTTGTCCACTAGCATTGCCGATCTGACTGGATATGGATGCATGCATGTTGGGTTGAGGATGCATCAACTTCAGTTGTTGTAGCATACTTTAAACCTCCAATTTCAACTCGCTGAACGAGTTCTCCAGCGCCAGAATCCTCTGCAACTCAGTCAGAATATATTTCATATGCTATTCCAGTAGATCTAAATGGGAATCTATCTTTGGCGCTATGAAGGAGCTCTGATACCAATGATAAGCAACTAGTCTTGTTTACCGAAAGAGGGGGTCGCCTCTATTACTTTATTGATCAACAAAAGATGGAGTTACAACTTAGAGAGATGAAATCCTACCCAGAGACAAAATACAACTTTGCTCACACCCAAAATACCCAATAAATGATAAGAGATAAAAAATGCAGTGAACAGTACTGCTATACTTATATTAACCCCCAACTACACATACTCTCCGAGCACACATACAATGTACACACCTCACACTTACTTAATCTGTGACGGCCCCAACTTCTAAATAGGGCACCGCCCGGCCTAATCCTGTAATCAAGCTTTAATCCCAACCACGTAAGACTTAATTATGTATTAGTCAACCTTTTGTCTCTATTTTCTTCATTACAACTATTTCGATATTATTATATTCACAGTTAAGCAAAATTCCTTTATCATTTTCATGCTATTACATAATATCGTGTATTTAAAGATTATGCGGAAGCTTTCATTATCCAAAATCCTAAAGCGTGGGAAACCAAAAAATACAACATCACATGCATGTATATATGGAACTATTCACTCAACTCAGTGTACAACCCAAAATGTACGGTAAAGACATAAATAGTAATCATACAACAAAAGTCGAGACATACAAAATGAGATAGAAGAGTCGTCGAAATGCTCAGAGGAAGTCTCCGATCTTTTCCTTCCCCGGTATGCTGCTGCTCGATAGACCTACACCTACCGTCACAAAAACTAGACGGTGAGTATAATAATATTTAAGTAATAACTGGAGAATTCTATGCCACATTTTCAAAATAAAAGAATGGTATTTAAAAACATAAATAACGAAAGAACTACTAAATCAAGTAATGCAAGGAAATACCACCGTTAATAATGTATAAACTAACGCAGGCTAAGTCGATATGATCTACGTCTGGTCGGTAGTGAGAACTATCACCTAACCTTTCCCACTATTATATGGAGCTGCGTTCAACATATTCCACATCAAAAGCGAAACTACGCTCTATGCTTATACAACATCAATCTCATTCTTTCCGACCACCCTGAGTCTCATAACACGTGTGCCGCATAAGTGTAGTGGTGAGTGCCGAAACCCCGGTAAACCCATGTCCCCGTGAACCGCACATCTCTCGTGCAATAAACACTAGATAATCCTTACTTTTGTTTCAAAGACAACTAATTCAAAGCTCTAGGATTCCAAAACAAGTTAGGCTACAAAGCTCAAAGGTAATTGAATACAAGTTCAAGTCAATCCAAATTGTCTGAATAACATGCTTTTCATCCATTCTTTATCAAAAATGACATTAAGAGTAGGAATCGGAATCAATGAAACACGTCACAAGGCATCATGTCACAATATTCACTCATGAATAGATACAAGAACAACATGATGTGAGATTTCAAGTAACAATGTATACCAATAGACCAATAAATCAATAAAAGTGAATGAAATGAAATATAGAATTCTCACGGCTTTACTTACTATTCACACGCTTGTTCTAGCCTATTCGATCCTCGACACTTCGAAACGCATGCCGAAACTCTTGGGATTTCCTCTTAGTCCCCTTGGAGTTTTTTGACAGGTGTTAGAGTGTGTTTGGACCCATTTATAGTGTTTAGATCATTTTTGGACTTGGCTGATTTTAGTACTGGTTGAGAAATTAGCGCGCTAATTGCCACATTAATGCGCTACCTCGACTGTCTAACGTGCTAACTTTTGACACTAGCGCGCTAATTCAAACCTTAGCGCATTAATTCATCTATCTAGCGGATTTTCGACCTGGGGTGCTATGTGTAGCAGAACCCAGAATTCTGCACTTCAAATTCTAGGTTTTTGCTACACATAGGCCATGTTGTAGCCTTAGGGACCCTCATACACGTTACATGAGGTCCCCAACAACCATCCCAACACACAACAACAACAACATCAAATTTATGAAATTACCAAAGTTATGGTGTGGAGAGGTTACCTAGCTTGTTATTGTTCTTCTTCCTCACCAAAGCTTCAATAAATTCACTCCTCTTCTTCACCAAATCCACACCAGCAACTCTCTTCTTCCTCCTCTTCTTTCACAAATCGATTTTGATGAGATAAGAACCCATTTCATTGACTTATATACACATTTGACTATAGTGATATGTTTGAATGGTGGTCATTGATCATTGTGTGCACATGTGTCTCGAGGCTCATCTCTTGGTCCACCTTGTCCCACTTGTCCATCAAGTCACCATGGTGTGACTCAACAATTAGACACCTTGCCTCATTATGGGTTAACGTGTGTCTCGATGCACATCCCATGCATATGGTTTTATTTCTCAACTATAGGCACATTAATGCTTATATCAATATGGCTACCTTAAAGCCACTTATTAACCCAACATAACTTCACATTTAACTCAAATAAATTAAACTTACCCTATATATCGCTACCTCGGTCCCATGTCGACACGCGACTCGAGGTACGTCCCCGCTCATCTCGATACCTATACACCCGTATCAATTTGACTTTATAGTCTACACATATACAATGCACTCGACATACATCATAACAAATATAAAATATACCTCATCCCTTGCCTCGGTCAATAGACATATCACGGTGTGGGTCCCATAGTACGGGTCATTGATCTTGCTTAAGGAATTAAATACGGTTAGCAAATTTTGGGCCGTTACATAATCTGTGCTACCACTGTCACGCTACTAGGCCCACTCTGAACGACCTCTAACACATTCGGTACTGGTTTTGATCTTGTAATCTTCGCACGTTGGTTATAGTAGACCCTTGTAATGGGTGGTCTTCCAACAATGCTATCACTTTATTTGGTTGATTTTATAAATCTAACTTTCCTGTAAGTTATCGCTCAGCTCACACCCACCAAGGTGAGATAACTCTCTTACCTCTTAAGGAAATTATCTCCTTGAGGCTTATAAACATAATTACCCCTTATTTAACACATCTCTATTACCTAAATTTATGTGACGACCCTAGTTCCCCATAAAATTGGGCCCCGCCCGGCCTAAACCCACATGGACTCCCGAGTCATTCCTCGCAAAATCAATGCAAGACTAGTCAGGTTCAATTAAATAGTTGCAATCTCATAAAATTTGTATGTTTACGTTGAGTTATTATTTTTGTCTTTTACAGATTAGTTTGCGGCTGAATTAAACTTAAGACAATGTCAAATAACTCATATTAAATAAAGGTATAACAACCTACAGTGTGAAACCTTGAAATCAATGGGGAAACATACATATGATACCCCATCTCACTCGATCCCAATATGTCCCAGTGTGATCAAGAACAGTAATAATATACAATAATTACAACCAAAAAATGGCAAAAACATAGTATCGTGCAAGGAAGGAACCGCTCTAACAGTCCTCAAAGAAAATCATCGATCACTGGTCCTTTTCTCTTGCTCGTCTATGTCCGCTCTGCACCCACCTTCACAAACTAGACGGTGAATACAGTAAAATAGAAAATAATAACCAGAAGGATATAAACAACAATTCATGAATCATATAAAAACAATCCAAATATCATGCATGTATTGAAAGGCATATAAAATAAAGATAATGCATGATAAACAGACTGACATATATTCATAACGAAATATGAGTGCCTAGGAATCAAAAGAAGCATACTAAGTGGTCTTAAATCCACAACAAGCCATAACAATCCAGTACTCGGGGAAAACTCACGTTTGGTTGGGTAGCTGCACCCTCCGTAGGTAGTGTTCACGTTAGCCCAACTAGCTATAATCCCAGGAGTACCTTCCCGACACACTTAGGCCATAGACACTTAACCAAGGAATAAAGAATAGAATTCCAACAAAAAGGCATTTATCAAATAAGATAACAAATGCGAAATATGAATTGCTATACATTTCCTTAATTGGTTTACTTTCATACCTCAGACCCGCACTATTCCGCCCTCGCAGCTCGGACACGCTCTCAAAGTAAATACCCGAACTTCCAAGACCTTCCCTTAGATTCGTAAGGTCCTAAAACATGTTTTAGACCAAATTATAATGTTTAGGAGATTTTGGAAAATTTCGATTTTAGGTACTGCTAGGGAAATTAGCACGCTAATTCTGATATTAGCGTGCTAATTCCTACATTAACGCTCTAGTATACATCTAGCGCTAATAGATTAGCGCGCTATTTTATATTAGCGCGCTATTTCCCCATTAATTTCAGCGCTATTTCCCCATTAATTTCAGGGTTTCACACTGTAACTTGTTACACCTTTATTTAATATGAGTTATTTGACATTGTCTTAAGCTTAATTCCACGGCAAACTAATCTGTAAAAGACATAAGATAATAACTCAACGTAAAAATACAAATTTTATGAGACTGCAACTATTTGAGGTTGACTAGGCCTGTGTTGACTTTGCAAGGAACGACTCGAGAGTTCACGTGGATTTAGGTCGGGCGCGGCTAAGTTTTATTTGGAAAAGCTGTCATAATTTCATTCTTGTTTGAAGGATATTTATATCAATTTTCATCTTTTGTTGTTTCTTAAATTACCTAAGGAGGCCTAAGTTCAAAGTTGAATGAACTTTCTTATGGGAATGAACTTCCTTACAACACAACTTCCCTGCAGTTAAGTTCTCAAAAATGAACCACACTTGTCCTTGAATTAATGGCGGAAGACAACCAAAACTCAACCACCCAAAACCCCTCTTCATGGGCTTCAAGCACGCATCAATTCTTCCAAAGCGTAGGAACATTCGGATCAATCATGCCCCAATCATCTTCTCTCAAAGGACTCGCCTACCCAGACCTGATTCGCGAACTTCTCAAGCTCCACCGCATCGACCGCGGCCGCATCACCAGCTCTCTCTCAGTCAAGCCTGCTTTTCTTGTAAATCCCGAACTCCAATTCAATCGATTTTCTCTCTAACCGGTCGATTTCAGCCCCTTCGCTTGATTCCCCACAATTTGAACTCAGTTTCCTCTATTGGGTGTGCAGAATTCCTTCGGTTCGTTACATGGTGGAGCTGTCGCTTCGATCGCGCAAGCTATTGCCGAGGCGTGTGCGAGAACTGTTGTTGCAGAGGATAAAGAAATGTTTTTGGGGGAATTGGCGACTTCGTATCTATCCCCTGCGCGTGTAAATGTGAGTTCTCTGTTTCAATTTCGATTTCAGATTGTTATTCTCATTTTTAGAGCATCATCTTGAGTGATCAAAATTAGTGCTTATTAGGGTTTGGTTCCTTTAATCTCCTTTTTACTTCAGTTGTACAGTTTGTTTGTAGTGATTTGCATTCAAAATGAAGCAATTTGAGTCTTATGATGAAAACCCTATAAAGGGAACCTGTGTTAAATGATTTATTGAAAAGGTGATGCCTTTAACTAGTGATTCGAATTCGAGTCATTGGAATGAAAACACCAAAGATTGTCGGATAGTCCGGATATCGAGTGGTTTAGACTAAAAAAGAAAAGAAAAGGTGATGGTGATGCCTATGATGGAGTTTGACATTAAAAAAAAAAAGAACATGAAAAAATGCTAATTTTTTGAGGTGAAGTGAAATAACTGAATGCGGTTACAACCGAATGCTAAGGTGGTTGTAACAGTGAAATAATAATCAATGCAAGTACTTGAAAATAAAATATGTAGAAAAGTAAATCAAACCAGGACACCACACGTGTTATCGCAGTTCGGTCTAAGTCCTATGTCTGCGAAGCCACGCCTAGATGTAAACTCCACTAGTATGATGAATCGAACTACAAGACTCTTTGTCATGACTCCCTCACTGAGCTCCTCCTAGCACACTCTCATACACTCTCCTGTGGACCTTACATACACAAGATCCCTCTTGCGTGTGAGGCTCCCCTCATTGGAACACCCAAGTCCCCTTGGGTCTTACAACTCGTTAATGAAGTGAACATAACAGGTTCACAATACAAAGTAAACTGAATAGCTGGTGTGCATGACTCAATTACTTTGACAAATATATAGGCCAATGTAGATTTCATAATCTTAACTAGACTAGCAAGATCTGATCAATCTCCATCTCTAAATAACCACGTCCCTTCATGATTAGCACGTGGTGATAAATCTTTTGAATCTCAATCTCTAACTTCTTCTTAATCTTAAGTTAACCATCAGCCGGTTGGGATAAGATCAAATCTTCAATTGCCTGATCCAAAAGTCTTGTTGCAACCGCTTCGATCCACCGGTTGCAACCGCATATCATTATCCAAATCTCCAACAATTTCAAATCTGATTTCGAGCACATGTATCATGTGTTGGATTTGGATGACTCATTTACTGATAACGTCAATCGTAACAACTACAATGACAAATCTAAGCTGTCGATATGATTATGACACTAACAATCTCCCTCTTCGTCATTATGTTCTCACAATCGGTAAAATGAGTTTTAGAAGCTAAAATAATAATCATGAATTAGCTAACATTCTGCTCTATCATAAAGAGTCACACAAGTATTCAATAACGTTTAGTGGTGCTCTTCCAAAAATTTACTAAAGTGAAAAGATAAAGATACTGTTGATATACACATGTAACAACAACTTCCATGGTGGTTACAACCGCATCAACCATCTGGTTGTACCATAGTATCACATCTCCAAATATTCTTCAATAGAAACTCAGACGTAAATAGAATACTAGCAGAAGTATCTTTACATCAACATACTTAAGAAAACAAAAAATAAATATTATCTTCACGGATGAAATGAAAATGAATCCCTTCCTAACTGTAACAGTTAAACAAAATCTCCCCTTTTGTGATAACATAACGACAAATGAACTAGGGGGAACCATACCATCATCTGTTGCGTCAAGGAAGAGTAGGAGCAATAAGCCTCAAAAATTCAAACAACCTTTGGAACAAGGTGTCAGGTAAAGCTCGAATGGTAGTCATCAGCTCATTTTCTTGTTCTTTCCTCGGATACAAGAAGTCATCTCCATCCAGCCCTGAGTTGAAATGTGCCTGTGAAACTAGTGAAGACTAAGCAGGTACCGATGAAGTGGTTGCGTCAGCTGCAGTCTGGGTCGCCTTCTTCTTCTTCTGAATTTTGGATGGGCCAGCTTCCATACCATCAATTGGAGCCGGAATGCCACGCTGTTGCAACCAGTACGGCAGTGAGGTGGCTAACTGATTCGAGACCGGCAAGTCATTGAAGTGTGAAGATCCCTCCTTCTTGATCTTGTTAGAGATTCCTCGCACTTTAGCTGAACACCAAGCATCCTGATTGTCCTCTGGCACTTTCTGAAAACTGAGAAATTCAATTAGTAAACAAGGAAAGAATAGATATTCATAGGTGGTTCCCAGTTTGGTCCTCTGCAATATTGCTCGAAAGATGATCTCCCCAAGGTCACAAAATGCCCCTTGACCTATAGCATACAAAATTATTCCCATTTCCCTGTCGAACATGTTTCCATGTCTAGTTGGGAGAAGATTACTAGTGATGTGGTTGTAATGACAGAAGTACAAGGTAGTTAGATCATTTGTCTCCATCTTCATGTTCTTCTGAGCCCACTCAGTCTCATTTCCATGTGTAATGGCAGTAATCAAAGAAGACATGGTGTTTAATTTCTTAAAGGGTTCAAGAAATCTATGTTTTTTATTGTTGAAAGGACATTCAAGGAATTCATTGAGAATTCTAGGTGAGAATTCTACAAATCTCCCTATGACATAAACTCTTTGGAAGTGTGGAGACTTAATATCAAATACATCCAGCTTAAGATTGGCATAAAACTCTTTTACCAGGCTCATATTATATCTGGTTGGATTTTTTTTTTGAAGAGAGAGCGGGATTTTAAGAAGGTTACCAAGTTCTCTGCTTCATAGTCTTTCTTGTGAAGATTGGTCTCAACATGATATTTCTTTCCTTTGAGACTCTTATATCTGACCTCAGCTTCCTCATCAAGCATTTGATGTGTAAGGCCTCTGTGATTTCCTAGCTTCATTATGGGTTGTTCTGCCTCAATGTCTGAGTTTTGAATGTTGGTCTTTGGATCTGGTGCTTCAGAATCAGATTCAGTAAAGAATCCTTCCTCAGGTTTTGCTTCGGTTGCAATCGGACTTGCTGGTTCACCTGTTGTAACTGGTGACACAACTCTGGCCTTTTTGGCCTTCTTCTTTGAGCCTTCTTTTTCATTCCTTTTCAAAGAGGACAATAGAATGGACTGTCATCTCCATCATCATCTCCTTCTGGAACAATATGTTTTTCACGAATTACCCCCAAATCATCAAGGGTTTCTTGATCTTTAGTGTGGGGTTTCAGAGGCTTCATGCTTATGCCCCAATTGTTCTGTCTCTGGAAGGTCCGCAATTTCTTGAGCAGCAGAAGTGTCAATGGATTGATTAGGAGCCTCCTGCTCAGTGGTATCCATGGGCTCTTCAGAGATTGGTTGCTCAATAGTGGGTTCTTCAGGAAAAAAATTATCACAAACAACTTCCAAGGTTCGAAACTTCGACTTCGCCTATGACTTCGCTCACTTAACATTTAGAATTAATTCGAGAAAGTTAACTTCGACGATGGAACAACAACAACAACAACATAGCCTCAGTCCCAAATTAACCGGGGTCGGCTACATGGATCAAACTTTTCCATTGTGCTCGATTAAGTGCAATTGATGGTGAGAACTTTGACGATGGAAGTTTGACAAATATTTGCCGGTGTACGGAAGTTTACGGAATTTCACTTTAAAGTTAGAAAACTCAAGTTTCTTCGTAGAGTGCTAGAAATATACTTAATCATACAACAATAATGCATAAAACTCATGTTAGCGGAGGATATTCCAAATTTTAAATATATTTTTAGCATATGTGAAGTTTCCGAAGTTTCAGTCAAAGTTTGTTCAACTTCCACGAAACATAACAATTTTACTTCATGTTTTATGAACTTCTATTGATGTTTTCGAAGTTAGCCGAAGTTGAGTCGAAGTTTTGCAATTTTTCAATTGCCCTTGAACTTCGCTTCGCTCAACTCAACATCGACAAACCTCACCTGAACTTCGGCGAAGTTTGTCGATTTTTTAAACCATGACAACTTCAGATCCACCTTCAGTTGACTTGGCGGTGGTAGTTGGAACAACTTCTTCTTCAGTCATCTGTTGAGTACTGGCTGGATGTTCTGTACTAATCAGTGATGAGACGCCTTGTTGTATCTGCTCTTCATCATGTTTTTCTTGAACTTCTTCTTCTGGTGGAGGTTGATTAGTCACAGGAGTGACATGCACGCTCTTTGTTTGAACAAATGATGCTCGAAGTTCGTAGTTCACAGGATTGTCTGACTCAGTTGATGATGACAAAGGTGGATTGGCAACCCGTGTAGGCTTATTCTTCAACAACGGTGGAAGACCATCTGATGAAGATTGAGATTTCTTCTGGATTGGAGACAATGGTGGGATGACACTGAGTGGGGTTGGATTCAGAATCTTCATCCCCTTTTTTGCTGGTTTCTTCACCTTAGGTGGTACTGGTGCCTTAGATGATGTCTTATTTGTTGTACTTCGAGTTCGAACCATAATGCGGGACTTGTTTCAACTGCTTAAACAGAACTTGGAGACGAAGATCAAGTGAGACTAATACGGTGGGCCAAAAATCGAGACAATCGATGAGGTAGGATCTAATGTTGAAGACGATGAAGATGATCGAGAGAAATAACAACTACTTCAATTTTGGTTCCTTGATGCTTATCTACCCCTTTAAACTCTCAACAACCCCTAATTAATATGACTCGTGATAATTACAAATAAAAATTAAATAAAAATGGAACGGTAATATGACTGTTAATGTTTAATGTTCAAATAAAATAAAAATACTACTAATAAAAACACTACTACCAAATTTGCACAAATCGTTACTCCCCCTTTATTTCATTTTTATTAAAAGAAAGTAGAAAAACGAAAGGCTATGGGTTGAGTTATGACTATGAATTACACAAGGCTAAGACACAATCCAATAGCCCCTCTCAAAGACTCAAACCTATAAGCATCAAGGGCTTTAGTAAATATATCAGCCAATTATTTTTCAGTATGAACATATTCAATAGAGATTACTTTCATTTCCACCAAATCACGAATGAAGTGAGACCTCAATTCGATGTGCTTAGTTCTGGAATGCTAAACAGGATTTTTCGAGATGTCAATTGCATTGCGGTTGCAACTGAATGTTATAGTCACTTAACATTTGTTTCATCCACAACAATTGTGTGCGACAACTCCCAACTGTAATGTACTTTGCCTCAGCTGTGGAGAGGGAGATTGAGTTCCGTTTCTTGCTAAACCACGATACAATTTTTGTTCTAGCAAAAAAACAACCTCCAGAGGTGCTCTTTCGAACATTAGCACTACCTACCTAGTCAGCATCACTATACCCAGCTGGTGAGATGTTAGAGTTGGATGAATACCATAATCCTAGATTGGATGAGCCTGCCATATATCGAATGATCCTTTTGACTGTTGTCATGTGAGATTCCTTTGGTGTAGCTTGATAGCATGCACATAATCCCACATTGAATGAGATATCTGGTCTGCTTGTCGTGAGGTAGAGAAGGCTTCCAATCATGCTTCTATAGAGTGATGGATCTACTGGTTTGCCATGCTCATATTTGGTCAGCTTCCCATTTTTACCCATTGGTGTTCGTACATGTTTAGCTTGTTCCAAACCAAATCGTTTGACCAGAGAATAGGAGTACTTATGTTGGGACAAAAACGTACCTTTGCTAGTCTGATGAACTTGTAGACTAAGAAAATAAGAGAGTTCTCCTACCATGCTCATTTGAAATTCATTTTGCATATTGTGGACAAATTCTTCTACCAATCCTTTTGTAGTAGTTTCAAATACTATATCATCAACATATATTTGTGCGATAAGGACTGATGCGGATTTTTGTTTGACAATCAATGTCTTGTCCGCACTCCCTTGACCGTAGCTATGATTTAGTAGGAACTTGGCAAGTCAGTCACACCAGGCACGCGGAGCCTATTTCAACCCATAGAGTGCTTTCTTCAAAGATAGACATGGTTTGGGAAGGATGGATCTTCAAAACTTTTTGGTTGTTCAACATATACTTCTTCATTGAGTGTATCATTCAAGAATGCATTTTTGACATCCATCTGATAAAGCTTGAAATCAAAAGAGCATGCAACAATAAGTAGTGGACGTATAGATTCTAATCTAGCAACATGTGCAAAAGTTTAATCAAAATCTATTCCTTCTACCTGGTTGTAACCTTGAGCTACTAGGCAAGCCTTGTTTCTGACCACTTCTCCTTGTGCGTAAGATTTGTTTTTGAAGATCCACTTGGCGCCTATTACATTGGCATGATATGGTCTTGGCACTAGAGTCCAGACATCTAGTCTTTGGAATTGATTCAATTCCTCCTGCATTGCCATGGTTCAGTACTCATCCTGCAATCATCAGACACATTTTTAGGTTCGATATTTGAAACATAGCAGACATACCCAGCTAACTTCCTGTAGTCTATTCTTGTTGTGTCTTTGGTCATTATTCCTTCATTTTTCTCCCCAATAATGTTGTCTGGTGGATGATCTTTCTAAATTCTGCTCGAGGGTTCTTGAATAACTGTGGATGATTTAGACTTATTCCTGTATGAGGTATCATTTGTTTCAGGTGAAGCTTCTACTCCGGTTGCAGTTGGGATACTGGGGATTGTTGCAACTGGCAGTGATTCATTATCTCTGTTGTTAGCTTGTGGTACTTGCTGTTCTGATGGAGAACAATCAAAAGACACATTGATTGATTCCATTACTCCCCGAGCACGCTGATTTAGAACTTTGTAAGCCTTGTTGTTTGTGGAGTAGCCGAGGAAGATGGCTTCATCACTTCTTGAGTCAAACTTTTTCAATACCTTCCTACCATTAAGCACAAAACACTTGCTTCCAAAGGTGTGAAAGTAAGCAAGATTAGGCTTTTTATCTTTCCAGAGCTCATAAGAAGTCTTGTGAGTGAACATGCAATCATGTGTTTTGTTAATAGTATAACATGTCGTGTTGACAGCCTCTGCTCAAAGTTTTGTAGGAAGATTCTTGGATGTGAACATGACTCTGGCCATTTCTTGAATGTATCTATTCCTCTTTTCAACCACCCCATTTTGTTGAGGTGTAATTGAAGCTAAAAACTTTTGATGAATATCCGAAGCTTTGCAAAATTCTTTTTTTTTTTTTGAGAAATTGGAGACTAGCTCTAGGGGGGTGTATTCAATTGAGATTTTAATAAACTTTTAGTTACTTTTATAAGTGGATTACTTTTAGAGACTTTTAGAGACTTGTAGATTTTTGTAAACTTTTAAAAACTTTGGTAGACTTTGATAGATTTTATTTTTAATGACTTTTAGTAACTTTAATGGACTTTTGTAAGGACTTTGATAGACTTTGATAAACTTTTATTTGGATGACTTTTAATAAACATCCGTGTAAATCTCCTTCAAGTCGTAACCTCCTTCTCACTATCTCTTAATCTTCTTCTCCTTCAACAACCCATATATCTCAACCTCTTTCTCTTCTCCAAAACTCGAAAGCTTGATTTATCAATCACGTGACCTCTTTCTCCTCTCTCTCGCATCTTTCTCTCTTAAATGGATCACCAATCAAACCCTTCCACCAACACCATTAAATACCAAACTAACCCTCGTGACCTACACACCCTAAAAACTAATACCTAGTAACTAGACTCTACGTAAACGCGCGTTTCGTGAAGAGACGACGATTGGGTTACACAGATAGCGCTTTTCCGAATGCGCTATCTATGTTTCCCGCCAACGTGGAAAGAGCAATACGAATCGCGCATTCGGAGAATGCTCTATTCGTGTTGCTCTTTCCCACACCGAGTAGTGCATTCACCGAATGCGATATTTGTGTTATATGACCAACGTGAATCATGAACATGGATAGCGCATTTTGAAAAGGTCATATTCATGCGTCCACGTGGCAAAGAAATTTGTTGATAGAGAAATTCATATTTTCCCGAAACATGAGCCAAAGCACACATCTCCGAGCCAAAAACCCAAACATTAGTCCAAATATCAAATGCAATTTTAGGTGATTACAGCCCCTCCATTAACCATAATCACCTGCCCATTAATCCACTCTCCAGCATCGCTAGCCACAAACCCAACCACCGGCGCTATATAACTCGTTTCCCCAATTCTCCCCATCGGGCAAGCATCCGCCATCCGCTTCACCGTCTCCTCCGTCTTCCCCGCAAAGAAAAACTTCGTCGCCGTCGGTCCAGGCGCCACGCAATTCGCAGTCACGCCACGCCCTTCAATTCCTTCGCCATTATCTTGATCATCGTCTCCACAACAGCTTTCGACGCCGCATACGCAGCGTATCCCGGAGACGCGAGGCAGCGATGGAGAAGCGAGGCAGCGTTGAAGCGAACGATGGAGGAGCCCAGCTTGGAGGTCACGGAGCAATCGATGAGACGTGCAGACGACCGAGAGAGAGAAAGAGAGCGAGAGAGAAAGAGAGCGAGAGAGATTTCGCGATGAGAGAGAGAGAGGCGACGAAGAAGAAAAATAAAAGTCCCCAAAAGTTTCTAGCGGAGGCAAAGAAATGGAGAAGACTTTCAACATATATAAGATTAGGTGAAAAGTCTCCAAAAGTCATCCAAACCCACAAATCTACAAAAATTTTAAACAAATTGAATACCCCTTACAATTAGAGAGTTTACAAAAGTTTAAATTGAATACCCCAAAATTTTTAGAGATTTTTTAAAAGTCTCTAAAAGTTCACATTGAATACACCAAACTTTTAGAGACTCTCTAAAAGTTTTAATTGAATACCCCTAAACTTTTTTAGTCAATAAAAGTAACCAAAAGTCTATTAAAATCTCAATTGAATATACCCCTGCTAGAAAGTTATATTATGTCTCAAAGTATATTACAAGAAGGGATTGTGTACCCTTCGTGTGCTTCCTGTACAAAGAATACTATGTGCAAAAAGAAT
Organism: Stephania yunnanensis; assembly: GCA_039657365.1. Classification (NCBI taxonomy): domain Eukaryota; kingdom Viridiplantae; phylum Streptophyta; class Magnoliopsida; order Ranunculales; family Menispermaceae; genus Stephania; species Stephania yunnanensis. The sequence continues at coordinate 56,312,978 of CM077584.1, forward strand.
ATCATTGGTATTGTGTGGCCACCCCATAGTATGATGTACTTAAACATCAAAGGCCGCAGCCAACTCTAGAGTCTTCACTCTACATCCTCTAACTCTCCCTGCAAGCACATCTAGGCGTGGCTTAGAGTACAAACTCAACTAGGAGAAGCTAGGCATTGATATCAAGGTCCAGCCTCTGTGGACCAACCTCGCCCACTACACTCCCATTGTAGGGCAAGATGGATGAAAACCAACCCCATAACCCGTAGAGGCCTGATTTTGGCAATTTGCATTTGTAACCCTCCCCCATTATCTCCTCGCTATCTCCCCAAGCCAAAACACGTCCGATTGCGATCTCCGTGTGTGGTGCCAAGGAAAATAGAGAAAACTCGATCACCATTAACATCGACCAGAGCCAAATCATGCCCGTTACCCGACCACTGCTACTGTCCAATGTCCATGTTGTCTCACGTCTAATCCGTCCCCCCGTGCGTGCTCAGTGCAACAACTTCGAACTTCTGATAATCCGCTCCCATCTGTCCAAACCTTGCAAATCAAAACCCACAAAACCCACAAACCATAAGGAATTTGTAACAAAAGTTCCCGAGTCCCTACACCTGCAATTACATTATGAGTGTATTTTATTGTCTCGCGAAGTGAGACCACTGTCGTCCCAAAAACTCCTTGTGCCCGAATAGAGTCGATGCAACCCCTCTTTTCGACTGCTCCCAAACTTCCAGCCAGCTTCCATCTCGTTCGTGAAAAATTCTATTATTCCTTTCCGCCCATAATGCCTAAGCCACGTACAATACGCCAACCTGCCACAATATCCGCTATTTGGAACCTCGAATTTGAGTCAGTGCATGCTCCAAACAATCCTTGAACGACGCTGGAGCTGTCCAACCTAGCCCCAGCTCGGAAGCCAATGCTTGCCACACACCACACCCACACAAAATTTGGTCGATTGATTCACATGCATGGCGGCACAATACGCACCAAGAAGGTAGCATGGTTTTGAGGGGGCATCTCTTCTGCAATACATTCGACGTGTTGATCTTGCCCAACCATGCTAACCACGCAAAAACCCTCACTTTCATTGTCGTCGGGCTCTTCCAAATAACCTTAAATGCTGGACCCATTAGAGCCACCTCCTCCCTACACATATTGTTGAACACCGATTTGACACTGCATGCTCCGAAACTTTCCCATTTCCAAACTCTAGAATCAGTTCTCGAGGTTGGGAATCTTCCCTCTAGCCGTTGGATCAGACTCTCGTATGCCGTGGACTTCGCATCTCCCATTCCGCGTCTTCGAAAATTAAGTGCCCATTCCAGATACGACCTCGGCAATCGTTCCATCGGGATTTCGCGCAAGCCGATACATCGTGTGAAACGACTGTGCCAAGGTATCATCCCCACACCATGGATTTATCCAAAATTTAATTCTACGCCCGTTCCCCACCTTGAACAACAATCCCTTCAGAAACTTGACTCCGCAATCCAATATGAATCTCCATGGTGCTTTATACGACGCTCGAAATTGCCCAACGGAATCCCATCCATTCGTATCTCTCCCATATATGCTACAGATAATCTCCACCCACCTCGCATCTTGCTCCTCTTGAAAGCGCCATAACCACTTGCCTACCAATGCCTTGTTTCGTTTGATCAAATTGCCAGGCTCTTTGGCGTAATGACTCGCTTCCAAAAAACCAGGGCCCACGATTTATCCGTACCCATCCTCTTCCACAAAAAATCCCTCATCATTTTTTCTGCCTTCTCTGCCACCTTTGTCGGTAACCGGTACAATGACGTGAAGTATGTAGGTAGGGCATCGAGTACTGAGCTAATTAGCGTAACTCGCCCCTTTTCGACAAAAACCCCCTCTTCCACCCATCCAACTTTCTTGCAATTTTCTTCAACGCTGGTTCCCAAATAGAAGCGGACAATGGGGAGCTCCCAAATGGTGCCTAAATATTTCATGGGCCAAGATCCCACCTGACATTGAGTAGCGGTTATCGTATGAATCACATCCTGATCGGGCACCTTGATCCCCAACAAAGAGCACTTATCAAGGTTGAGTTTGAGACCTGAAATCTTGCAGAAAGTTTGTATCAACCACATCATATTTCGCACCGCTTTGGGAGAGTTTTTCATGAAAAGGATTGAATCGTCCGCATACCGAAGGTGAGTGACGTGAGTGCCCATCCTCCCAACACTAAATCCCTGGACCGACCCACTGCTTTTCGCCACGTCGATCATGCGTCCCATCACATCTGTCATTAAGATGAAGAAAAACGGGGATAAAGGGTCCTCCTGTCTCAATCCCCATTCGCCCCTAAAGCTGCCGCATGGGGCCCCATTTACCATAACCGAGAAGTTGGCCGTATTGAGACATCTGCTTATCCATTTCTGCTACCGCCCTCTAAATCCTTTCATCCTCATCAGGTACTCTAAGAAAGCCCAATCCACTGGATCGTATGCTTTCGCAAAATCCAATTTCATGACATAGCCTTGTTTGTCGCTGCGTCGACAGTATTCGACAACCTCGCTTGCAATGAGTACCGAATCCAACATTTGTCTCCCCACAACGAAAACATTCTGCTCCTTTCAAATAGTGCTGGTGGGGGCTTTCCTCAATCGGCCCGCCATAACTTTTGCCGAAAGCTTGTACATAGAGGTCGCGAGACTAATCGGTCTGAAGTCATCAATCTTGCCAGTCGTCACGCCTTTCGGAATCAAGCATACGAACGTTTCACTCATCGTGGCACTCACTACCTTATTTCGATGAAAATCCGCGAAAAAAGGCCAATATATTAACCTTCAAGATACCCCAACAATTTCGCACAAAGGCAAAGGTGTATCCGCCCGGTCCCGGGGCCTTATCTTTATCGCAACTAGATATCGCACTCTAGATCTCTTCCTCCGAGAAGTCCTTCTCAAGATCCTTTGCCGTCTCGGCTTGGATGGGTGCCTAAAAAATACTCTTAATCTCCCATGTCCTATCCATATTGCTTGTGTAGAGGGTCTTATAGAAGTCCACCAACGCTTTTTAATGGAATCCTGATCATCGGTGAATTCCTCACTCTCCAATTGCAATCGCCCAATCGCGTTCTTGCTCTTTCGTGCACTAAGAATCTGGTGAAAGAATTTGGTGTCGCAATCCCTGTCCTTATCCCATTTGACTCAAAGTTTATGCCCAACAACACGGTTCTCCACGAGCAATGCCTTTTCTAGTTCACTCTTAGCTTCTCTCCTAAGTCCACCCAACTGCTCATCCCATGTCGAGGTCTCCTCCTTTTCATCTAGCTCGCGGATTAACCTTTTAGTATCCTCTACCTTCCGTGATGCTTTCCCAAAGACCGTCTTATCCCACGCCAGCATTTTTCCCCGCATGCTCCCAAGTTTCCCCATTAGTCTGTATCCCGGTCCTCCCCTGTCCTTTGCTCTCCTCCACCAATCTTTACATCTCTCTATGAAGTCCGAATGGAGGAGCTAGGCGTTCTCAAATCTGAACGGAGTTGGGCCCCATGTGATGTGATCGGTCTCCAAAATGACTGGAAAATGGTCTGATGTGATTCTGTTACTCAGTGACTCTCTACCATTTTTAAATTGTGCCCCCCATTCGTAATAAAAAACGATCCAATCTGGTGCATGTTGGGGGTGATCGAAAGTTTGACCATGTGTACCGCCCGTTGCGAATTGGAAGCTCCATGAGTTCCATTTCCCTTATGATTCTATCAAATCTCTGCATACTCGCTGTAAAGTGTCCTCCATTACTCCTCTCCGAAGGGAATCGAGGCACATTGAAATCACCTGTAATGCACCAACACTCCCCGCATAGCCCATACAATGCCCCCATCTCATGCCAAAACTCATCTCGCCTTGCAGGAGTGCTAGGCCCGTACAATGTGTTCTCCGGAGACTGTCTTTTCATTCGTCAGCTTCAAACCAAGGATTACAAGGCGTTAAGGCGATCCCGAGGCGATTTCCTTGACTTAGGCAAGGCGGTGCCTAAGCAAACAAAATAAGATTTATTTAAAGATCCTTGGATAAATATTTATTTATTTATAGATCCTTAAATAACACTAATTATCTATTAGTCAATGCGATTATTATTCAATATATACTTCAAAAATATTACTAATATGTAACATTAATTGTGTCAAGATTTTGTTATTATGTAGGTATTTATTGTCAAACTTAATTGTAAAAAACCCCTTCAAATTTTTAAAACTTAGTTAGAAGGACACCGCTCGCCTAAGGCACCACTTAGGTGATGCCTTGCAATCACTGCTTCAAACACAAGTCATTGAAACTCCCAAAAGCATTTGATTTTTCTTTTAAGAAGAGAACCCAAGTGAAACGTGAAAAATCATCTACGCATACCAGAATATATCTCTTCCCTAACAGACTAGTCACCCGAGTAGGTCTAACCAAGTCGATATGCAAGAGCTCAAGGACTGCTGAAGTGTTGCATCAGTCCACTGGTTTGTGGCTTTCCCTTTTCTGCTTGCCAAGTTGATAGCGTTTGCAGAACTTGAAGGTGGAGAGATTGAACTTTGGGAGTCCTCGTACTGTTTCTGAGTTTGATAGCTTTCTCAGGTGTCTATAGTGGACGTGTCCCAGTCGTTGATGCCATACTTCAATGATGTCTGTTGTTGAGTTGTAACAGGACCTGCTAAGCTGTTGCAACAGGTAGCAATTGTTAGAGGACCTTCTCCGTTCATGATAAATTCTCCTTTTACATCATATACGTCACATCTGTTTTTGGTGAAATTTACATAGAAATTTTGATCACATAGCTGACTAATACTAAGTAAATTTCCCTTTAAATTTTCCACATGAAGAACTCCTTCTATGACAGATAGACCTGGAACCTCCAGAGTTCATTTTCCAATGACTGGCTTCACACACCATCTCCAAAAGTGACATATCCACTTACATGAGATTGATAGTTGACGAGCAGACTCTTATCACCAGTCATATGCTTCGAGCAACCATTGTCAAAGTACCAGTTGCAGGTTGACAATGATTTTAGTGATATGTATGTGCTGGATGGCATACATTCCTTTTAGGAACCCATTGTTTATGATGATTGTATTAATGGAGTCCTTGTTCTTGAGCAGCTTTATGAGTAATCTCATGTTGCCTTCGTGCTAGTTCTCGAATCATTTTGAAGTACCTAGGACGTATGTGTCCCTTGATCCCACAGTAGTAGCATGTGGGTCTTAATCTTTCTTTGCTGGTGATTAGACTCGTTTTGTTCTTTCATAAACTTCACAGGTTCTGTGATAGAGGCTTTGGAAGAGGATCCTTTGATGAAGCCTAGACCCTTGTGATCTCCATATCCTTTTCCATGCTGCAATAAATAATCCAGCTTGGCTTTTCCTTTGCTCAACTTACTGATAGTGCTCTCTGCATGCTCCAGCTTACTCTTGCATTCGATCAACTCCTTATTCTTTTCTTCAAGGAGGTTCAAGTGCTTGAATGCAAGTAACTGCTTCTTCATACTTTGTGATCATTTTGGCATAATTCTCTTTCATCTTTGCATGAGTAGAGTGATTAGGTAAATCATAATTAGAATCATCTGAATCACTTACATCATGTTTGGCTTTTGCATAGTTGTGTTCATTGGTTGCAACTGCAGGCTGAGATATGGCGGTTGCAACTGCATGCACGACAGTGAAGGCAATGTGTTGATTCACATGTTTTCCTTCATTTTTCTGATTTTGAGTCACTCCATGTGCTGGTTAGCGATTTTGCATTTTTTTTGATGGACATTCTGGCTGAAAATGTCATAATCCTCCGCATTCTCTGCATGCGAGCTTGCTTTTGTCTTCTGGCTTTGTTTCGCCTTCTTTCTTTGAGGATTCGCCTTTCCCACAGGTTTTCATACCCTGAAATTTTTGAAACAATGTATTATACTTTTTGGTTAGCAAAGCAAGGTCATCTTCTTCGTGGGTGACGTCCTTCTCTGGGCTGAAATACTGAGATGCTGCTTTTAAGGCTAGTTCTCTGGACTTCTTTTGTTGATTGAGATGCATCTCATAGGTGGTTAGAGACCCCATGAGTTCTTCAAACTTCAGGTCTTTCAGACCTCCATTCTCTTGAATAGCAGCAACTTTTACATTGTATTTGGCAGGGAGGCTTCTGATTGCCTTTTGGACCAACTTTTTGTTGGAGTACTTCTTCCCCAATTGTTGAGCTTGGTTGGCTATGTCTTTGAGCTTAGCAGTGTACTCAGCAACTGTTTCTCCTTCTCCCATTTTGAGCGTTTCAAACTAAGATGCTAGCAGCGCAATTTTTTATTCACGAACGTCTTACCTTCAAAAAAATTCTATAGAATCTGTCATGCCTCCTTTGCCACTCTACATGAGGAGATGAACTTGAGGTGCTCTTGTTTGACAGCTCCGAAGATAACATTCAACCCTTTGGCATTAGCTGACAAGAGTTTCTCCTCATCAACTGTCTAGTCATTTGGATTCTTTGGTTCTCCATCAACTTCAGGTGTCTTGTACCCTTTCTCAATCGCCCTTCATACTTTAACGTCGATGGACAGAATGTACCCTCCATATGTGCTTTCCAGTATGTATAATTCGTATTGGTTAGCAATGGTAGTCTTGTGTTTGAGACACCTTCAAGCTGGTCTGATTGGTTTCCCTGAGACGTTGTAGTTAGTACGGATCTCACTTGTCTCTGTAAATAAAGACTTCGTAGTGCAAAATAATCAAATGCAGTTACAACCGAATACGAAGGTGATTGTAATAGGGAAACAATAATCAATGCAAGTACTTGAAAATAAAGTATACAAAAAAGTAAATCAAACTAGGACACTAGATGTGTTATCGCAGTTCGGTCCAAGACCTACGTCTGTGGGGGGGCCACGCCCAGATGTAAACTCCACTAGTATGATGAATCAAACTACAAGACTCTTTGTCATGACTCCCTCACTGAGCTCCTCCTAGCACACTCTCATACACTCTTCTGTGGACCTTACACAAGATCCCTCTTGTGTGTGAGGCTCCACCTCACTAGAACACATAAGTCCCCTTGGGTTTTATAACTCGATAATGAAGTGAACAGAACAGGTTCACAATACAAAGTAAACTGAATAACTGGTGTACATGACTCAATTACTTTGACAAATATATAGACTAATGTAGATTTCACGATCTTAAGTAAACTAGCAAGATCCGATCAATCTCCATCTCTAAATAACCACGTTCCTCTATGATTAACACGTGATAAGTTTTTTGAATCGCAATCTCTAACCTCTTCATAATCATCAGTTAAACGGTTGGGATAAGATCAAATCTTCAACTGCCTGATCCAGAAATCCTGTTGCAACCGCTTCGATCCACCGGTTGCAACCGCATATCATTATCCAAATCTCCAACTGTTTCGAATATGATTTCGAGCGCATGTATCATGCGTTGGATTTTGATGACTCATTTACTGATAACGTCAATTGTAACAACTACAATGGTAAATCTAAGTTGTCGATATGATCACGACTCTAACATGAAGGAAGAATAATTTGGCTTTGATTGGGTGAATCCAGCACTGATGTTTGCCGTGTGGGAACCTTCTCGCCAGGATGACATTGAACCGAAAGAATATCGATGATTTGCTCAACAAAGCATCTTGGGAAGGAGTGCTTGTCTGATCAAGCCAATTTAGTTAGTAATATGGCTAAGAGAGAGCTTGTTGAAGTCAACCGCTTGTTTCATTACAAGCTTTGTATAAGAATATGCTAAATTAGTGAAATACTTATTGATCACGAAGTCTTTGAATTGAATGAATGAATGTATAGACATTATGGAACACTAGATCCATTTTGAGGGAATTGGGGGGGAGTGAAGTTGCATTATTTAGAGGAAGTTGTTGAAGAAGTTTGTATCGAGTATGTAACTGGGAGAGCAAATATTAGGAAACTATGGTAGATGAGGGATCGAGATCTTGTTGAAAGGACGAAAAATGTGAAACATGGATTAAAGATTCCGTTATAGTTTTCCCACCACCATGGTTTTCCCCTAACCTTTCAAAGGCAGAGCAAAAAAGTTAAGATCGGCAAAATTGCCGGTACTTATAAACCAAAACTCTGTTAATATTCAGTAGAGGTGTTTGGAAATGTTTCGAAATCAAGATTATTTAGTTTCTGATCATGTTGTTATTTTCCTTCTGTACTTCAGAAAAATATCGAGCATTAGGTCAAAAATTAATCGTGTTCCATTTCTTGTAATCATTGCATTATCCGATGTGCTTCTCGACTCATGTACATCTGATATTTGTTATTCATTTTGGAACTATTTTCTTAGCGAGGATTGAGATTAAGTGAATCTTTTGATGAATTTAGTAATGGAGTTCCATGTTAAAAATGCTTAATGTATGGCTTGCTTCCCTTATAGGATGAAGTGGAAGTTGAAGGAGTAGTGGTCAGGAGTGGGAGAAATGTGACAGTGACCTCAATTGAATTCAGAAAAAAGGGGACAAAGCAGTTGCTTTACACTGCTCGCGCAACCTTCTACAACACGCCTGTTGCGAAATTGTAAACTTTCAAAGGCTTTATCAGTGTTATGTTTTGGTCTAATTGAAACAACTTGTAAAATTTATGATTTTTTTGTTTTTTTGTCATTAGGCCTAATGTTTTTGAAGTTATGGATTGTATACATTGAAGTGTCGGCATTATATTTGATCCATACATTATACATAGGAAGCTCAATATGAACATTGAACAGCACAGCTAACTACATTTACTGTAAATTTTCAACCCTAAATTAACAACACAACTAACTACATGTAAGACAGCCTTTAAACTCCGTTCACGAATTCAATTTTCAAGGATTTAAACCATTTGGGTAAAGTAATTGACATTAACAGACTATTAGAGTGTGTTTGATAGCAAAGAAAATGAAAAAAAAAATCATAGAAAATTGTCTACTTTTTTTGTGTAACAGACATTGTTTGATTAGTGAAAAAAAATCACATTTTCTTATTTTCCTTATTTATTTTTTCATCTTTTAGCGTGGAAAATCGAAAATTTCTCCATCTCTCTTACTCTTTCGCGGATATGTTCTCGGCGTCGTCACCAACATCATCGTCGAGCCGCCCGACATCGACGATGATTTAGATGCGCATACAGATTGAACCATAAAAGAAAATTCTTTCTCGTGCAATCAAAGAACTTTGAGAAAAAAATTTTTATGAAATTTTCTTTAGTGTTAAATTTCAGGAGAAGAATTAAAGGAGTTGGGAAAAAAAATCCATTATTACCTTGATGCAACAGCAGTTATTGAGACTTACTAGTTAGATTACTTCATCAAAGTTTTAAATCTTTTTAAATTTTCAAACTTTACTATGCATATCTGGTTGGTAATGCCTTTTTTTTTAGAAATAAATAAATAAATAAATAAATAAGAGAAAAAGAGAAAACAACAAACAAGAAAGATTGTAATGATCAAATGGAAGTTGCTGGGACCCGCTTTGGACAAAAGTTAGTTGGGACTGGATAAAAACCTTCATCCAGGCCCAGCACAACATATGTAATTTTTTATATTCAAAATATAAAAATAAGTTATTTATTCATTTCATAAAAATTTTATGGACTTTTCAACACTATTTTTTATTTCAATGTATGAATTATATATAAATTTATCTGCGAATAATGTGATATACTGATATGGCTCAAATGTAAATATCATGGAATGCGCGCATTTAGTCATAAGGTTTGGATATTGTCCCGAAATATTATGAATTTATATTTATTTTTTTATAAATAAAAGTTGTTTAAAAACTAAATATAAAATATATGAAAAATGATGCAATAAAATTGTTATTATGTACAAAAAAAAACAAAAATATAAAAATAAAAATAATATACTTAGGCTATTAATTAGATAAAAATTAATTTAAAAGCTATGTAGAGTTGACATGTGTTAATGTATATAATTTTTTTTAATATATATATATATATATATATATATTAGTTTTTTTTTAATATATTAATTATTAACTTATATTCGGGTCCCACTTAGGCTTCTTAACGTAGTATGCGCTCGGCCTACTTTAAAACGAGCATAATTGGGTAAAAGTCGGGGTTTTCTTAAAAAGGGCTACTTAAACCCGATTATTTATTGATGTGTATTGTTAACTGAGAAACACTTTAACAACGAAACACAGCCCGATAACCTGTTACATACCTCGGGATTCGTGATTTTCTTGTGCGTTACTTAAGCGTTGTGATCGTAGGGACAGGGGTGGCATAATAAGAAAAGGACAAGGGCAGTCTAGGTGCATAAACTCTTCCCTCGTAGGCCGGCCCTCTCTCTCTCTCTCTCTCTCTCTCTCATTTTAGGTATCAATAAAGCTCTCCATTTCTCTTCCAATTCGCAATTCATACTTGGCAATCTCTCGATTCGACTTGGTAAGATTAACAATTCGATCCAAACCTCCATGGATTTGATCTGTTTAATTTGTGACCTATTTTTCAATGCAAATCATCCGATTGTCTTTTCAAGTTTTGGGGGATTAGCTCTTCAATTTCTTAGATTTTTTCGACTTTCTTCTTCTGAAATCCTGAAATTGAGATCCTTTTGTGATGCAAGAAACTGGGTTTTTGTGGAAATGTGATTGGTGTTGTGTTTATTCCTGATTTTGGTTTTCACATTTTGGGGGTTTTTTTAAATGTTGTTGTGATTGAAGAATTTGATTTACATGTTGTTTCTTTGGAATTTTATCACAATTTTTTGTTTCTGCAAGATTGGTATGTTATTCATGTTATTCATGATACTTGTGGAGGTTTCCTTTAATTTTGCAGCATTGTACTATGAGAAATAATAAAACGTCGATGATACGTCGCGGAGGATTATTTTCTTGTGTATTACTTGTAAGAGAATTAAGGAATGAGGAAGATTCTATTAGTCTGCTTCGAATAATTTCAACTCCGTTAATTGTTGATACAATTAAGAATGTATATTGTGTTGATATGTCAATTTTATGTGGCTCATTGAATGAATTATCTAAGATTGTTTTCCCCTTCTTCCAACTTTGTAGGTTGGTCACTGGTCGTTGCTCGGCGTGATTTGTTTGCTTGAGGGATTACAATATTGAAAGAGATGAGGTAATTCAGTTTTGAACTGGCCAGTTTTGCCTTTTTTTGGTCATTTGAGTTGATTATGCAATCATTTTATTCATGCATGTACGACCAAATCCAATCCTTCTACATATGTATTGCTTTATGCGATCCAAGAGTGTAGTGTACTTAATTACTACTTTTTCCCTGCTTACCTTCAGGACTATGCAATCAAGTTAAGAAGATATCTAGATCCTGTGAAAGCTAATGATTTTAAATAACTAGGGAACACAACGTGAGCAACATTATTATGGTTGTTAGTTTGTCATTATTCCCAACTTCATTGGATAGGGCTTGCTGGGATGGTCATTGAACCCTTTTAAGTTTGAGGGCCGAGTTGTGAATTGAAAAATTCTGCTATCTTCTCTTATATTTCATTCTGGGGTCTCTTTAGCAATCAGGTTCTGCAGTGCTGAGTTAGTGTCTCCTATGCGGTGAGTTTTATGAGTTGGAAGACGTTTTTGACTTGTTCTTCATGGTCACAAGTTTTTAAAGTCACCCGTGTTGTATTCGTTATGATGTGACTGTGCAGTACATGACCATGTTGATCGATTTTTTTCTCCTGGAATCATTTGCACAAATGGTTTCACAGTGTTAAATGTCGAATCTATATTGGGTTCTCTTGTTCGTTCATGTGTTGCTAGAGCAAAAATTTGAATGATTTCTACTATTTTCTCCCTTCTTCTCTGTTGCCCCTTTCTGTAAGACTGAAAGAAGGGCTAAGATTGCATTTTAACCTTGGATGCAAGTTAAAAAGAGTTGGTAGAGATACTTGTCTTAATTGTTTGCATAATCTTGCCAAGTGAAATTCCACTTAATCATGGAGTTTTGTAGTTTTATTCACTTCCTCTTCCTTTGTGCACGTATTTGAATGAAAAAACATCTTTTTTTAAAAAAAAAATTTCTTCATTAATGTGGAGTTTAGGGGGCGACGTGTAAAATGGAATGAGGCTAACTTGGGTGAAATTGAGGCAAACAAACCTGTGAGGCAGAAGATTACTGAGCCCAAGACACCATACCACCCCATGATTGATGACGATGATGATGGTATAACGATGGTCCCTTTTTTATGCTACCTTTTTTCCATGCAAAAGAAATTCTCCTAAGCCGCATTTATCCATATGTGATTTTTGAATCTTCTTGTAGGTTCTCTATCTCCTATTAAGGATTTCGATGAATGCATGGATAATGCTGAACATGCTGAAGCTATTCGAACTGCTTTGAATGATGTAGCCTCTTCCAGTGGGAAACAACACAAGCGATCTGAGGGCTGGTCATCTTCTGAAGATGAGGGTGACGCCATGGAGCAAGATGATGAAGGTTATTACTCTATGCAGTAGTTGAATGCTTTTTTTTGCTCATCTACTGTTTTGTTGTGATTTTTTGCTGATTTTTTTTTCTTTTGTTGCATTATTTGGTTTGTTTGCATTATTAAATCAGTGCAGTACTGACACAAGTTGTTAGATGGTCGATGCCCATAGTTGTGCGATTTTTTACTTGGCATATGCAATAGAATCGTGCGCATTGTTTGGATTGGAAATTTTAAGTCACATGCATCAACTTGTGCTATGGTTTCATACACAGCCTAAACCTTTGGGCCTTATCTGGTGGTTCTTCTGAGGCATGAACCCAAATAATGCAAATTTTAGGTGTATTAAGTTTTGACACCTCAAACATATCATAATTATGCTTTTTAAATTAGCTTCTTATTTTAAGATTGTGCCACCAGAAACTCGGTTGGATAGCTATTATATAGTGTCGTGCCCTAACTGTTGGCAATCTTGTGAGTCTGATATGACTTTTTGAAAAAATCAGAAGCTTAGTATAGAGGTTTTCTTATTTTTCCTTTATCTTGCTGCAGCCTGTTGACAAGATATTTGGTTGAAGTCAAACATGATGTTTATAGATTATGTTATTTTGGTTGAATTCAAACATATAGCTGTTCAAAGGGAAAATCTTGACGATATTGTGTGTTCACCTTCACATAGTGGAGCCTTCCTGCTATGGTGACATTTAAATGCATGAATGCTTTTATTGCACATTTCATGAATAAAATAAAATAAAATAAAATTAGGTGATTAACATTTGACTCAAACACATTTACTCCATAGTTGAAGACTTTTGAACTCCGTTGGATTGTCTATTGAAGTGTGTATGCTCACATGACATCATAGATTCATATACCAAAAGATAATTTTTCATATTATTCAAGCAGATATTACCAGATTACTTCTGATGTTTTGTTGGCCTTTATTTGTTTCTCTAAAATAATTTGAGATTAATTTTTTGTTTAAATAGATGTTCCTGCTTGTAAGATTAATGTCTGGCATGTTGAGGGATTCTAGATATCATGAAGTGTAACTGTATATTGGACTTGAGTTTGTCTTGTCGGATTTTCTAAGAAATACTGCAAAATATAATTTGATGAACTAATTGTAGAGTAGCCTAACATTTCACATTTGTTGCGTCACTGTTCACTATTAAACTCCACTCGACTCACCACCAGACAAGAACAGAAGTTTTAGGGAGCATCGTAGAAAGCATTATGATGAATACCTTAAGGTGAAAGAACTCCAGCGCAAGGGATCCTGGTTAGATGATGAAGCTGAGGAAGATGGTAATGATAAAGCTGAAGAAGCAGGCGCATCACCATCATTGACAGGCGGTGTGCGAAAGTTGCATATAGAAACCGACAATGAGACTGTTGATCCAAGTAGGCGCAAGGGTCAGAAAACTGGGGGGAACTCATCATCCTCCTCATTGGCAGGTGTTATGAGAGACATTGAGATTGAAGATGGCTAGGAAAATCCTTGACATTACCTTTGATTGTTACTTTTTGTATTTCGGCGCGAGCAGCTTGTTATTTGTTTTCCTGTTAGAGAGGGCCTGGATTGATCTTCTGCCCTTTTTGTGTAACATACCGTAACATTTCTGCAGGTTTCCTTTTCAGTTTTTTGGGGTTTCCAAACTCTTACATTGCCCCTATTTGGTTGATGCCTTTACAGGTTGAAACTCTTCAGGCTCATTTTAGTTTTTTTTGTCCCATAATTAAGGACCCTAAGAATTTGCCTTGAAGAGGGGAATATATTTTAGTCTGACGAAGTCCAATGATTTGGGCATCTGTTGGTGATTGTGTTTTTTTTTTTTTTTTTTTTTTTTTTTTGGGGTAATCGTGAGTCAAGCAAGCATTCTTTTCATTCAGGTAGGTAATGTATGTAAAAAATATACTCCTTTATAAATCTGTAGAGACGATAAGATACCGTACCATTGAAAACACATTCTAAGTTTCTAAACACAAGAAAGGATAAGATGGTATTTTCTTCAACAGAATGATAATGGATATGTCATTGAAAGTCGCATCGAGTCTTTAAGCTGTTCATATCATGTGCTTTTGGATATGAGTATATATAAATCTCAAAGTATAACACGTCGATCGAGACTGCATAGATAGCTTTTGTGAGTTCTGTTGTGAGATATCTGTTGTCATTTTAAAATTTTGAAAAATATTAAATAACAACAATAATGTTATACTACAAGACACATTGACTCATAAAAAACTTCAATGTGACATCAACCTGTGTGTTATGCATCGAAATTTATATGCACCCACTTTTCGAGACACACATGAATAACTTTTGTAAACTAATGTCTTATGGTGACATGCTATTATATTTTGACACTTCTCTTAGAATTTTCCCACCTTAATTTTTTTTGCAAAATAACCCAAAACCCTAAACTTTAACTTAGATGGCATTAAATAGTCAAAAACTAGAGAGGGTGATATCATCCCCAACATCATCCATTGGTATTGGTTAGATGCTCCTCGTGTCATGTGTTTAAGGCATCCGACAACGCACAAGCATTGGCTGTGGTTGATGTCCCTTTGTGTGGTCACATGCATATATCCCCCACACCACAGCGGCAGTGACCGTTGAGACTCCACCTCCACCATGACCACCACTTCCATGGCGGCCTTAGCGTCCCAAATTTGCAACCAAATCAGCTCAGTCTTCTCCCAGCCCACTACCCATCCACCTCTATCGGTCATAGTGGATGAGCTCTCCGCGGTATCCTCGCGAAATGGCCGTGTATTCGTCCATGGCGTAGGCCGAGAAGGCCTAATGCTCAAAGCCTTGTGCATGCGCCTATTCCACCTAGGCCTCCGGGCTCACTGCGTCGGCGACATGACCACTCCTCCCATATCCTCCAACGACCTCCTCATCGCCTCTGCCGGGCCGGGCGGCTTCGCCACGGTGGACGCCATCTGTGGCATTGCCAAGTCAAGTGGTGCCAGAGTTTTGCTGCTCACTGCACAACCGGAATCAAGCTCTGCGGCGAAACTCGCATCCGCTATCGCTTATATTCCGGCGCAGACAATGGCGGACGACGAAGGGGAGACTAGTGGTGCTGCTGTGGCATTGCTTCCAATGGGGAGTGTGTATGAAGGAGCCATGTTTGTGTTGTTTGAGATGGTGGTGTTTAAGCTCACTGAGATTCTGGGACAGAGTCCTGAGGCTGTCCGGGAGCGTCATACCAATCTTGAATAGGTAAATCAGATGAATCTCCTGCTTGTATGCCTTTGGCTGCTTATCAAGAATAGTAAAAGTTATGTCTGACAAATCAATCAGCTTGTAATATCAATCAAGAATAATGCTATTACCTGCTCTTTTTTTTTTTTTTTTTTTTTTTTTTTTTTTCGTTCGTTTCCCAACTGCTCAACTCAAACGATAAATGACAAACTAAAGTTTGTTAGAAATGTTTAATTGTTCTCATAACGAAATAATCAAAAATTACATGTGGGATTCAGTTGCATGCTTTTAAATAAAAATTTTGGTTGCCATAGGAGGAACTTAATACCATACACACTTGATTCGCGGCAGCTCTACCTTGCTAAAGCTAGGAGACAGTACTGAATGCAGCGAAGATATTCCAGCGCACGAAGGAATGGGAGAGCAAAATGAAGCTCATCTCACAAGTGAAAAGCATTGAGCAACTGAAACTGTATCACGTGTTCTAGGCCTGTGGCTCTTCTGCTTCTCTGTTTTATAGAGAACTTGCACCTCGTTAGCCATTCATAGTCTGCATCTTTAGTTCAATCTACAAATATCAATGTGTAAAATTAGCCCTACAAGGACTTTTAAAAACATTATTCTGCAGTGCAGGTAAGAAGCAAGAACAAGTATTTATGAAACATGATTGGGGATCCCAAGAGTTGTTACATAAATGTTTAGACTGAGGGCAAACAAATACTTTGCAAAGAAATCTATATAGCCAAAACCCAAAACCATCAAAATTGGCACTTGAAGGGTTCACTAACAAAAACTTAATGTTTATGATGATGACGATACTAGGTATGTCTACTTATCATCAAACAAATGCTAGACAATGTGCATTGAAGAAGAAATTCCAGTGATCAAATGCAATCTATATTTATTTAATAAAAGGTGAGAATTGAGTGGTTCTGAGACCGGCAAAAACAACCTTTTAGTTCTTGTAATGGAAGGCCGAGTGCAAATGCATACATCAGTAAGAGTTGGGATATTGTAGAAAGACCTATATCGAAGGGACGATTGTCACTAGGAAATCACAAAAAGAGTAATCAAGCGCTTGTCTCAAAATGGCTTTGGAGTTTTCCAAGGGAAACAAATGCCTTATGGCACAAGGTGATCAAAAGCATTCATGTTAGGATAGGTGATGGATCCTCCGTGAGGTTTTGGGAGCACATTTGGATAGGTGACACTACTCTAGCATACAATTTCCTAATGTATTTGCACATTCATGTTAGCATGAGCTCCAAGTGTCTCATTTCATCATTCTCCTAGCAATGAGAATATTCATAAGTGGAACATCTATTGCCAAATCAATTTCCCTCTCGCTTTTCAATGGGAGGAGGAATACGAATTACTCATTACTCACCCTTCTTAGAGAGGCTAGGATGTCACTTACCTCTATTGATAAGAGAGTTTGGACTTTGGATCCTTCAAGCATATATTCACATGCAAGTTAATTTCAATCATCTGATTGACTACCCCAATTCCATGATGCATCAAGCTTTTAAAGGAATTTGGAAGTTCATTTCTCCTACTAAAGTGAAGGTTTTTGGTTGGATTTTGTTACATGGTCTAAATACTTATGACAAGTTACAACAAAAAACGCCAAATGTGTATATTTCTCCTAATTTTTGTCATCTTTGCATGGTGAACAATGAGATGGCGGATCATAAAGTTTTCCAATGCCATGCAGCTTGTCAAGTATGGAATAGATGGGAGCATTTTTCAGGTGGAAATGTGTCCAATCCTAGGTCATTGCAAGGAGTGAAGTCCACACTTGAAAATTTGGAAGGGAGGAGGAGAAGAAATCATGTCAAAGGGGCGGCTATGCTTGCTATACTGAGGGGAGTGTGGCTGGAATGGAATTCCAGAATTTTTGAGAATAAGGCTAGTTCAGTTGATGTGGTGTGGGATTCTACAAGATATACGGCAGCAAGATGGGTATCATCAAGCAAGTTCAACAAAGACTAGTTTTTCATTTTTCAAAGAAAAAAAGATTACATTTTTTTCAGATTGATTATACCATTGGCAATTTGGGACTGAGGCTATGTTGTTGTTGTTGATTATACCATTGGCAGTGGATTGCATGCGTCTTGCACAGAAATTTCATAAATGTATGTAGGTAGAGAAGGTTATAATGGTAACAATATGAAAGGGTGGACCTTCTTAATAATCTATTATTATCATGTGGCACTTTTCCATGAAATAAAGCTTTGTTTACTGTAAAAATAAAAAATAAAAGAACAAGAAATCCGACAATCAAGTGAGATATTCCTTCAGTGATGGCCAGCTTGGTTCCTTGAAATGGGTCCCCATGGACCTGCCTAGTGGCATCTATGTGTTGACTCGAGAAAAAATGCAAGTGTCGTATGTGGGTGCTTAGTAAAAAAACGTACCGACAGAGTTGGGCATTGGAACCTTTTCAATGGCAATTCAGGTGCGCAGTAAGGAAGTCCTCAAAAAATTACTGGAAACTAGAAATGCAAAGGAAATGGAGTGTGGGCAAACTTTACCCTAATGAAGCCTCAAGAGAAAACGGCACCAACAAAGGTCTCAGCATCAAATGGCTGGAGATCTTCTAATCCTTCGCCAACACCCACAAACTTCACAGGAATGCCAAGTTCATCAACCACGCTTACCTGAATTGAAAGGGAGCAAAGATATCCATGAAACAGGTACCAAAAACCCAAAACTATAACTATTGCCGAAAGTATTTTTCCACTTAAGAAAACCAATGAATTTCAGCAGTACCACACAGCCACCTCTCGCAGAACCATCCAGCTTTGTCAAGATTAAGCCTGTGATTCCAACCACCTACATCAGTAGACCATGCAAAACATGGAATTAGACTTTGTAGCTTAGAAGAAGACTTGAAATGAATTTGGATTTTGGAGTGATACTTGCAGGGCTATCAAAGAATAACATGGAACAAATTTGCTGATATAATCATGCCCTACCAGGGGACAAAGCATAAAATCCTTACAAAGAATTAACACAATATGAAAGCTTTACACTTTCAGATTAACTTATTTACGATATTTTCGAAAAGTAAAATCTGTAAAGGATAATCCACCTTAACAGGACAATGGAAACCTAAAATTCACAAAATTGCACGACATTTTGACTGGGATCAAAATGATTTCATTAAAACAAATAACAATTTCTAATACTTAAACCAAAAACTATACATTAGAAAAAAGAATCATAAAGACACATGAGTATTGGCAATTCAACATTAACATTAAGTTTATTTGACCTCCAAAAAAAATAAAAATAAATAAATAAATAAGAGGTTCATCATCATTGAGGCTATATTGTTGTGTTCATCATCAAATTGACTTAAAATAATAATAAAATAATAAAATGCAGCAATGGCTAGCACTTCAAAATTGATCTGAACAACAGTTTGACTGAATAAAAGCTAACACGTCAATTGTAGCAATGGCTAGCACTTCATCACAAATAATAATCTGAAAGTACGAGGCAAGGAGAGTCAAAAGCATATCTAATGCAGAATATTACCTCATTGAATTCTCTTGCTTGTGGAAGCATATTTAGTCCAGTTGTCCCATCTAAAACAAGCAGGATCTCCTGCAAAGATCAAAGGAAAAAAAGTATATATTTCACATCTCGCATCGGAACTCGACATTCTGTAATGACACTGAATTAGATATGAAGTCCGAGCAAATAATACTTTTTGAAATATTAGGTCCCTCTCAACAGTAAATGAACCCAGCAGCTTTGCTATCATATAATAAAAACACTGACACGAATGCATTTGGATATAGTGATACTGTGATGGTGATACTGTGTTAGTGATTCAGTACAGAAGGCAACTTATTTTCAAGTCTGTTTACGATAAACATTAAATTGAGGCGAGAATCAGCAATTGACCGAGATTCAAAAATGCACTTACGACAAGTTTCCAGAAAGCACCGCAACATTTCCTTGAATATACTCTAATAAGATAAAGTGCTCAGAAATATAATTAGACGCTTTTCATTGAAACAACCTTGGGATAAATTCAAAAATCAATCAGATTAAATAAGGTCTCAAGAATGGAGGAAAAGAGTTCTTCCAAAATCACATAATTCTAGAAGGCACTGGATAATCTAAAGATGTTTGACTCTTATCAATAATTAATCCATTCATCGTTTCTCATGATTATCACTTTAACAACCATAACTACACTCAAAGACTCTTTAGATCACCCTTTAACAAGTTCACTGCAGTCAGATTCACCTGGAAATGAAGTTATTTATATTATCCATCCACTGACCTGACTGTCTCTTGCATGTTCCATGAATTACTACTTGTCACGTGTAATGCTATAAATATAAAAAAAGCTTATGTTAACAGCTAATTTCTGAAAAACCAGTGAACCAATTGACAGATTTGTACCTTACTATCAAGTATCAACATATACACATTAGATATAATTCTATTTGTTATCACACTTATAGAAACAAAATACTATGGTGCACTCAATGGAATAAAAATGGAAACTTTTAGGGTAAATGGCGGCATGATACATGACTTTAATGGAATTAGATTCATCCAATGTCATCTTACATTTGGTGCACCAGGAATAACTTTGCTGATAGCTTTCTTGCATGAAATTAACTCTTCCATCAAGCTATAGTTGGTGTGTAGACCTAATGGAAAATTACCCATAAATGATAAAATTAAATCAGATAAGGTGATCAAGACAACTAAAACATAGATCAAAAAAGATTTCTCCATACATACGTCCAGAAGTGTCGCATAAAACGACATCATAACCATCTTCTTTCCCTCTTTTGATAGCCTGTGACAGAACTATCATGAAAGATATATCACTTTATTTACATGAGTTACTCAATTAAAGTGCATACCATGCCAATAAGAACTTTACTAAAACACGCATAATTTAGTTACCTACCTGATGGTGCTTTAACCTTCTCTCCTTCACCAACAACTATCTCACATCCAGTCCTTTCAGCCCATATTTCCAGCTGATCACTAGCAGCCGCCCTAAAAGTATCACCTGCTGCCATTAATATCTGAAGTAATTACAAACCATATTTAGGCGAGGTTAGGGACATTGCAATGTCAATAAATGATATTATATGGTAGTATGACAGAATATTGAAGTTTTAAAGAAGTAAAATAATTCCATATTGAAAGCATTGGAGGATGGCCAACAGGGAATTAAATGTGAAACAACTTGACTGAAGAAATAAATTCAATTTAGAAGAGATTTACATATAAAAAAAATGGCAAACATTTGAGTCAGACATAATAAAATTTGGTCTGTTTAAGCACCTTATCCCAAAGCATATATTTCAAAAGAAGCCTATTTAGTATTTGTTGACCTTCTGAACATATTTTCTGAAACGAGGTGCCTTACAGGTTAATGATTTTTAACAAACCTAGCAGTCCTGTATGATCCCAGATCTTACCAAATATATTTTCTAGCAAAAATTAATTTGGCAAAAGAGAGTAATAGACAATTAGACAAAAGTATCACACCTTGACCCCTTCGTTCTTCAATCGATGGGCGAGTTTTCCTACAATGATTAAAAAATGTTCAAGAAAATAAGTTTTCTCTTACCATTGTGAAACAATAGATTTAGCATCTTCATCAATCAAGATAAACACAACTCATCAAATAAATTGAAAACTGCTTCGTATATAACAAGGGACTCCATATGAAAATGCGCTAATTTTCATTACCAAGAGAAGTAGTTTTCCCGCCTCCATTCACACCAACTACCATAATTACGGCAGGTTTCCTACAACGAATGAGCAATTGAATCTACATTAAACTTACGAAAACTTCAACAAAAGAAAACACAACAGTTCTCAATAACAGAACACACCTGAACCCAAGCTGGAGCTCAGTTTTATTTCCTTTCTTGGTTAACAATTCGAGCACGAACTTCTTCAATGCATCCTATCGACAACACATTCGCAACCAGTAAATAAAATCAAGCTAACTACCCAAAACAAACCCACAAAAAGCACTCAAAAGCATCATTTCTGCACCTTAATCTCACTCCCAGATTTAAGCTTCCCAGACATTATATCCTCCCTCAAACTCTCCACAATCTTAATCGTAATCCTCGGCCCGAAATCAGACACCAGCAAAGCCTGCATTCATCAGATAACAGTTCAAATAACGTTCCCCCAATTGATCAACCACGATTGCAAACAAAAGTTACTTCATTTCGCATTCAAATTCGTAAACATAACAATGAAATGCTCAACATTGATCACTAACTGAGATTCAGAGAAGTTGACTTCCAAACCCCAACCAATCTAACAAATCAACAAACCTAACTTTTCCCAAATTGATCGACCACAATTGCCAACAGAACTACTTGAGTTCACATTCAAATTTGTAAAGATAACAGTGAAATGTTCAACATTTGACCACAAATGAGATTCAAAAAAGTTGATGTCGAAACCCTAATCAATCCAATCAACACAATCTAGTAAGAAATCAAACACAGAAGCGATTGAAATTGGAGAAGAAATCAGCGATTGAGAACCTCTTCGAGTTCGTCGAGGACTCGATCGGTCTCGGAGAGGTTCCAGAACAAGAGTAGCTCGTCGATGACGGCGAGGTTGTCTCTGGTTTTGGAGAAACCAGAGAAGAGCTTGTCGACATCGCTCTTGGCCTTCTCTTTGATGAGACGACCTAGGCGAGTGAAGAACCCGGTCTGACCGGCCCGGCATTGGACGGACCGCTGGGGCGAGCCGGTTCGGATTGGAAGGAGAGTGGCGGTTGGAGTTGGTTTGGAGAGAGGAGTAACGGTCGGGGTGAGAGTGAATGGGTTACACGGAGAGGAAGCCATCTCACACTCTCTCACACTCACTCTCTCTCTCTCTCTTTGTGGACTGTTGAAAGGAAGAGAGTGCTCACTTGGGAAGTTTTTGCCTCATCTCTCCCTCCAAGTCACTGTGAAAATGCCAGTCATTATCCAAGAAACTACAAACATGCCATTGTGATGGTGAGGGGATTATTATCCTATTATTTATTAGACACGCATTTGTTGGCGTCTTTGATTCTACGTACACATATATCAAGGCGGCCTTTAAAGAAGGCGAGTGGGAGCAACCGCTCCGAGCCCCACCCCCTTGGAGCGCCACTTTAAATTTTAAAAAATTATATAAAATATATAAAAAAAAATTATTTTTTATTAATAAAGAATTACTGCTTGTATGTTAAGTGATAAAATGTTGGCAAGGCAAATTGTTTATGTATTTTTTCAATTGAATTTCAACTTTCTACTTATTTAAGTAGCTTTTCAATTTACTTTCTCCATATTAATGACATTTTCTTCTCCTTTGTATTTTGTATGAGCGTGATCGACTCTTAATGTGAGATATTTTGAAGACGTTTTGAAAGGCTTTAATCATGCTATTTACAATTTACATCATTTGAACAAATTTTTTTTTGTTTTTTTGTGAAATTTGCGTTGTCTTACGTAGAAATAAGAATATAATTTTTTCTATGTATCTATAATTGAAGTATCACAAAATATAATTTCGCAATGCTTTGGACCGCCCCACACGTATCCCTAAGTGTATTGATGAGTGGCAGAAGTCTGTGTCCATGTTTGAGCATGGTCGAGCACCTTAAAGGTGAGAGACCCTCTGAAAAATAACATGAAAAATGCATCGATCTGCCATATCATTTTACATGCACTTCAAGATCTGCAAGAATTCTTGCAATGTGTAATTTGGAAATAATATTGGAGTGCTAAATTTGGTGAAAAATGCAACAAAAATGGCTAAGTAGATGGATGGGGAACCAAAAAGATAAGGGCCCCCGACGACACTACTTTCAATCGCAAAGGCCTACGCAATTGTTCCGTCATCCACCGTAGTGCTCTAGCTAGCCCTTGAGTTTTGAAGCAGGAGTTTGCTTCGGTTCTAGGAAGCTTCGGCAACTATCGAATTTGCCTCGACAAACACATAAAATTTGAATAAGAGTAAGCTAGGTGATACAAAAATGTGATACAGTTATAACAAAGCGCTTCAGCGGCCACTAATCTTTCTCCTACTTAAGGTAAGTTCAAGATGAGAATTTTATAATAAATAGGTTTTAATTGTTGTAAATTAAGTTGTAAGCCAACTAGAACTTGTAAAACTAAAGTACGAGAAACATGAACAAAAGACTACAAGAACAAGTAAAGAAAATGGGACAAGAGATAAAGAGAGCTAGAATTGAGAAATGTAGAGAATTTCATTCCAACATTGGTGCGTTCTTTACAAGAGAAGGAACCCCTTTTATAGGCCCTTGAACATAATGAGCTCATGTGCTTTGAACAAAAATTACAAGCAATACAATGTATACAAGTTACATCCAAAGGTTAAGCCTTATAAGTAATTCATATATAGTGTACAAGCTACACAAAAGAGTACACTAGTGAAATAAGCTACATAATGGAGTGCAAGTAAATACATATTTGATGTTACATGTCCAATGTGAATAATTATCCACATTATTTACTACATTAACCATGCTTCTAACCTAAATAATTATCTCTCTCCTCACTAACCTAATTCTCTCTCATTTTTTTCCCTCCAATTATATATATATATATATATATATATATATATATATATATATATATATATATATATATTAAAACCACGAATAGCAAAAGTGTAACGACCCTCGCTTGACCTAGGGACGAGTCGCCCGGCCCATATGCCACCCAAGCCCAATACCGAATCAAGCCCGAGCGAACAGACTGGCACACCTAAAACAACCCGTGGAATATCACACTAGTGCATATGGATAAATAATTACGGAATTAAATAAAAGAGAATCCATATGACGTACTATAAAAACTATCGTTGGATTTTCATTTTGTACAACTATGTAAAGTCATTCAAAGACTCACATATAACTTAACTACAAGAGAGATGGTGTTAAAACTACCCAAAAGACCTTTCTAAATCTTAACTTATGTTCAATAGTTTCAAAAACAATAAAATAGATAATATCATTGCAAGACTAACATCAAAAGATAAGGCTTCGAGTTATCGCCTCTTCCTTGTCTCGATCTAGAGCCGATGTGTATGGTCTTGAGATGTAAGTGGGATGAGCTAAAAGGGACAACAGAGCTCAGTAATGCAAAAAAACCCACTCAACCATCAAATATGCAAGTAATACTTAATAAGCATGTAAGGCTAGTATGAATTCAGATTGAATAAAGAAGAATTTAAAACAAAACATCGTATGAATTTATAAAACATTAATAAACCACCTCGGCAAGATTGATAAAGCATATTAAAGTGAAAACTCATCATCATGCTTAGGGTTCACAAAAGAAAGATACCATAGAAAGTAGTAATAAAATCCGGTGACAAATTCACCTACCCTAGAAAGATACCATAGAACATTAATAAACCACGTCAGCAAGATTGATAAAGCATATTGATTATATATTTTAATATACCCAAAATATTTTGGTGACTTTTACAACGCTTTCAAAATCAAAGGAAAAAGCATAATCTTTATCATTAAAAACTGCTCAATAAAATTGGCACATTAAGATGTGTTCAAATCACGAGCTGAATAAAGGCGATGAGTTTATATCTTGCTTATTGTGTTACGTGCATGTATACTATAATATAAAAGAGAATAATTCTCGAATTTGAACTTAAAGGGTGATAGCGTTTATACAATATTTGGTCCAACAATTATATTTTTAATGCCTTGTCTACAAGAAATTTA
The DNA here is from genome assembly GCA_039657365.1 of Stephania yunnanensis. Lineage (NCBI taxonomy): Eukaryota > Viridiplantae > Streptophyta > Magnoliopsida > Ranunculales > Menispermaceae > Stephania > Stephania yunnanensis. Next base: position 56,338,373 of record CM077584.1, read on the forward strand.
CTCAAAATAATAAAGAATTTCGTTATATGATTATGATTTAATATGAGAATCAAATTTTTGGCTTTAAATTCTAAAATATATAAGGCATATTAAAATGAATGTCGTCATGAAGCAGATGATCTAATGACATTTATAATGTGGAACAATTTTTTTATCCTCCATAATCATCAATATAATGCGAAAATATTATAAATTCGCATGGACATCTTTTATGAAATCGCACTTTTATCAGCTGGTGATTATCTTAAGGCAAATCAATAGGGGACTTGTATTGATTTAACTCTTCATCAATCATATTCTAAGATGCCTTAAGCCCTTAATAGAGAATACATTTTTGGCAATTTTTTTTAATTATCACTTTGATGAAGCAATTTTCTCACCATTAGAGGGAGATATATAAAGTCAATTTAAAAGGAATGACATGAAATTGTTTGAAACACATCAAATTTGTTGTATTATGATCCATGTACAAATTAATATGAACTTGAAGTTTAGATGATCATTTATTAGCAACAAGTTATTAATCAGTTACTTGATACAATTAATAATATAAAAGAGAGACAAAATCATATGTTCCAGCATTAAAGGTTCATATAGGAAATGATGTCCCTATGCAACAAAATGCATACACGTTTAAGACGTAAAAGACCAGATATTGCATTTTTAATTAACTTAATTGCAAGATGCAACTCTTCACCTAGTCGAAGAAATTGAAATGGTGTTATATGCACTTTTTGTCATCTTCGATTTAATCATAAATGACATGAGTTTATTTTACTCAAAAAGGTAAAACTAAGTTTTGCAAAGATTTGTTGCAAAACAATATAAGATGTCTCACTTATGTGAACATGAGGTGGAGAATCAAAAGGAGTTATTGATTAGTACATTGCACTTTTTCCCTTAGATGTGGTTTTATCCCACTGGTTTTTCGTGCAAGGTTTTTAACAAGGCGATCCTAACAATATTAATACTCCATCATCAAAATTAATTAGTGTATTGTACTCTTTTCCCTTACCTATAATTTTTTCCCCTTGGGTTTTTCCAGCAAAGTTTTTAATGAGAAAATCTATGTCCTGTAATGTAACCCAAATTAATTAAACCAGGATCAGCATTAATCTCGGAGATGAAACAATACATGACCTAATAGATTTTACATTTTCATCATTACATGAGAGTTCTAATAACAAAGAATACATAATCAATAGGGCTATACTAACCCCAACAAATGAATCAGTTGAACAAATTAATAATTTAGTTGCCCAAAAATTCTTAGGTGAAACATATATTTATTATTCATTTGATAGTGTAGAGGACGATTCCTTACATCTTTATCAACAAGAATATTTAAATTCTATTTCTCCAAGAGGATTACCACCTCATAGACTGATACTAAAAATAGGATGTCCAGTAATCTTACTTAGAAATCTAGATCCATAAATAGGCTTATGTAATGGAACACGTTTGATTTGTCGAGTTTTTCATAGAAATATTATAGATGCTGAAATAGCTAATGGACCTTTTAAAGGAACTAGAGTTTTTATACCACGAATCCCACTAAAACCTTCAGATAATGTAAAAATGCCTTTCAAACTTATTCGAAAACAATTTCCAATAAAACTAGCATTCGCTTTGACAATTAATAAATCCCAAGGACAAACTATACCCAACGTAGGAGTTTATCTTCCTGAACATGTTTTTAGTCATGGCCAACTATATGTAGCTTTATCTCGAGGTGTGCGTTTAAGTCAAACCAAAATTTTAGTTAAAAATGGAAAAATAGATAGACATATAGGTACATTCACAAAAAATGTAGTTTATCGCGACGTCCTCTACAATTGTACGTAGCTAAGTAAAATCATAACACATAATATATGAAAATATTTTTTAATATAATAATTGTTTACAATTCTTTGCGTCTAATACGATACTACTTCAATGGATTACGTGACAAGCAACGATGCCTCTATATAACATACGACAAGGTTAGTTTATTTGTTATTTGAAAAAAATTACATGATGGAATTATTTTCGATTTTTTTTTTTAATTCATATTCCTTACAATGTTTTGATGAACTCTAATAGCCATGGTGGTGAGGTTTTTCTTTGAAGATGTGGTAGCAGCGACGTCAAAAACATTTTGACATAGGCGTCGTACGTGAGATATTTCAGAAGTTTTCATAGTTGGTGTTTACGCAAAGACATCGTTTATCAAAAGAGATGAACTCACTGCCTTGGTAAGTCTTTTAAGGTTTCGTCCTTTTTAGTCATTTTACTGTTAGTTCTTTTTGCAAGGAATATATTACGTGCGTTTTGGTTGAAAGGGTTTATTAGTGATGCATTTTGGACATCACTACTTGGTTGGGATCTTACATGGTCAGGACAAGTCGTGTTGATTGCGTCTTGATTTGGAGCCACGAATTTCGGCTGGTCAGAGCCCCTATACGATAGAGTTTTACTGCCCTTGATTTTGTAACTTTGTGCGTTTTTGGAGGATTGTGATTGGTGCTGCTAGCATTGTCTTCATTTTCATATTTTGGAAGGTCTTGCCTACTCCATATCTGGTTGCAATGTGGATGATACGGTGAATGACTCGAGGCAATGCATTGACAGGAGTTTGTACTCCACATGTCTTTCCTAGCTCATCCATTGATCTGTTTAGTTCTATATCACTGGCGATGTTATCGTGGTAGGATGTGTTAGGTGGTTGTGAGCTTTGACTCTATTTTTGGTTGTGGCCAATTGTATTGTTCGTTTGATGATGTGTGAATAATTGATGCAACTCCAATTCTATGCACCAATTCTTTTGTACAATAATCATGTGTGGCTCAAATTCGGAATAACATGCTCTCTTCCATGTACATACATTCTTTGAATTATAATATCTTCCATGAGCACACCTACTACTCTCTAAAAAGAATTTATTGTTGCATTTTTTTTAGATGATGTTATACATACAATATGTTTATCTATTTTTTTATTTCATTTTCATTGTCAAACTATTTAAAAAAGTTTTTTTTTTAAATGGTATATGTTGATACATGTAATGAATCAGGATCATGTTTAAATTAATTTCCTAAAATTGAATTAATCAAAATGATATTTATAATATTGTCTAAATACTTATCACAATAAATATTTGTATGTATTTGTCATCAGATACTCTAAATTCATGAGCACTTGAAATATCTAATTTTACCTAAATTGTTTAGACCCAACTAAAAATATAGATCAATTTTATTGAAAGGTAATTTTGACACACATTTTTCTCTCTAAATATAAATTTTATAAATGATACAAATCATTAAGATAATATTTTAATATTAACTTTCACAAATGTTTATTGATACATTTATTGTTTATGTCTCACGCGCATAGCGCGTGCCCATTGACTAGTATATATATATATATAATATACATTTTCTATTTATTTTCTTTTTGATTTCAAATCAAAAGTGTCCTCGACATTCGTGCAACGCGTATCTCGAGGCAAACTCAACAACCGCGCAGTGCGCATCTCGAGGCACCAACCCGCCTCATTTCAAAATCTCAATACCGCGCTACACGCAACACGAGGCGTATCCAATACATAAAATCACTATCTCGGTCCCACGTCGGCACGCGACTCGATGCGCGGTCCTCGTTCGTGTTTCGGCTCACCAAATTCCTCGCTTAGTTAGCATTATCATCCCAAATTGGATTCAGATATACGTATTTTGACGAGTGGGTCCCACATACGACCTTGACTTGACACGTGGCACAAGTCAAATTTTCGGGTCGTTACAGAGACGAACGGAGGCGTACTTCGAGTTGCGTGTTTACGCGAGACCGAGGTAGCGGCTTATGGGGTAAGTTTAATTTGAGCAAACCATGGTTGTATAGATGCTTTAATGTGGCCATATTTGAAATGGAATTAGTGGGCCTAAGGTAGTGTGTTCATTTCACTAGCCACAAGATGTGCATCGAGACATGTGTTGAGCAATCTTGAGACTAGATGAGTCAACTATTAGAGTCATTTAAGAATGACTTGGGTAATAATTGTGTGAAAGTGGACCGGTAGATATGCCTTGAGATACGTGTGATACGTGTGCACACTTGATCAATGGTCATAGTTCAAATATATATATCTAATTGGTCATATAAGCCTCATAAGTTGACATTGATCAATAACTCATCATCAACATCATTTATGTAAGGAAGGAGAGAGAAAAGAGAGATTGTTGGAGCGCTGGAGTGATCAAGGAGAATATCAGCAAGCTTAGGTTGGAGTGATCAGTAGGTTGGTGAAGGAGAAGAGCAAGAACATCAAGCTAGGTAACTTCATTAACATAGCTTGGTCATTTCAAGAATTCATGAATTTGATGTTCAGGATGTTGTTTTGTATTGTGGTTAATGTTAAAGACCTCTAGTACTGTGTATGAGGCTTATGTGTAGCAAAAACTCAGAATTCGAATTGCAGAATTCTAAGTTCTGCTGCACATAGCGTGCTAGGATGGAAATCTAGCGCACTAATATTTATTAGCATGCTAGATAATAGAAGTAGCGCTATAATGTCAAAAACTAACGCGCTAATCTTAATTAGTGCGCTAGAGATTTAAGGCACCACTCTAAAGTTGGAATTAGCACGCTAATATCAAGAAGTAGCGTGCTAATTACCCTGGCAATACAAAAGTCTGTAATTTTCAAAAGTTCTTTCAACACTCTAAACTGGTGTAATACCCCAAGTAGAGGTTCAACACACTCAAAAACATAGAAAATAATGTCAGGAACCTAGGGAAGAGCTATGGGGAGTTAAATACGCGTTTCGGAGTGTCGGGAGGCCGGATAGGCTAGGAGTAAGCTGATGGATTTGAAGTAAGTAAATCAGCTAGGAAATGCTCAGTATTTCATTTCAAGCTATTGAATATTGTTGTTCATTGCTTTATTATCTAACCTTGGAATTCCATTCTGATTGAGTTGTCCAAGGCTAAGTGAGTTAACGGTGATCCTTGAAAGGAGTGGCCGGCTGAGGTAACATACCAGAGTCATGACCTCGGGATGCACTGCACTGGTTATTGATTGTTGGCGGGGTGTGAGTTCTTAGCGTGGTTGTCTCCAGGAAGTCTCACTATCTCGTGGGTTTAGGGCTTGTGAGTATACCAAGTCCTAGAACTCGAGTTTTAATGGTTTGCCAAGACTTAACGACCTGCTGGTCGGGACCACTTGCACCTCTCTATTTGCATCCTTGGACACTCATTGATCGATTGTTTTTTATTTATTTACTATTTTTTATTTATTCATATGTCCTTATACATTTCTTTCTATATGCATGAATAGAGACTGATTTATTTATTTTGAAATGTTGTTTAGTATCCTACTGCCATTACCTGGCTCGTTATTCTCGTGTTTAACTGAGTGCAAATCCGCAATTGAGTAAGGGAAAGGGGCCAGTACTAGGAAATTGATTGTGAGACATTAGAGCGGCCTTCTCTCTCATTCTTTTGTAGGTTTTGTATTACTTATATATATTATTTTGATAACATAGGGTATATGGGTTTGTGAGATACATTGGGACATGTATATGATATGAATTTTCTCTCCTCTGTTTATTATACATATTGACAATGTTATGCGAGGTTTCCACACTCTAAGTTATCCTGACTGATTTGTGTAGAGGTGTTTAGATTTTTTTTAAGTTGAAATAGCTTCCGCATAAACTTTTATAACTTATAAATTTGAATAACTCACTATAAATGTTAGATTATGCTGCCATGTATTGAGAAATGGTTATGAATGCTTACTAGGCTCACTACAAAAAAACAGCAAATCAGAAACGGAATTAGAAACGGAAATAAGTTTCGTTTCTAAATCAGAAACGGAATTAGAAAGGGAAATAAGTTCCGTTGCTAAAAAAATAAGTTAGAGACGGAATTGACACGGAATAATTTAGAGACGGAATTGAGACGGATCAGAGACGGAAATAGAGACGGAAATAGAGACGGAATTTAATTCCGTCTCTAAAAAACGGCGCCAACATTCCCACCAAATTTTTCATTTCTTATGACCGTTCATCATTCCTCGAGATTTGTATGTGCTTGGATCATGGCACCCCTCCTCTTTCCCCACACACCCCCCCACAACAAAACACCGAAATCCCTAAATCGTCTCACGAAAAAACCCCAAATACCTAAATCGTGTCTCTCCGTCTCGTCCAAAATCGCCGATCGTCTCGCCCCCAAACGTCCATCCCGTTCGATCGTCTCGTCTCTCCGTCTGGTCGTGCTAGCTGGTCTCTCTGTTGTCTCTGGTCTCTCCGTCTCGTCGCGCTGGTCTCCGTCTCTCCGTCTGGTCGTGCTAGCTGGTCTCTCTGCTGTCTCTGGTCTCGCCGTCTCTCTGGTCTCTCCGTCTCGTCGCGCTGGTCTCCGTCATTGGCCCTCAACTCTCGCTCTCTCTGGTCTCTGATTCCGTTTGTAATGGCATTTGTTTTTTTGCGTCTGGAAAAGAAGTTACTAAATCTGATTTTTTGGTTTGAAATCAGATTGTGCCTGTGCATTTAGTGTTGTCAGGAAGGATGCCTCCGAAGCGCAATGGGATGAAGTTGTTGGAATGGCAAAAGTTGCGACAGCAAGAGGAAGGATCAAGAGTGGCACCAGCTTATGTACTTGCTTACCTCCAGGTTTTTTCAGCTTGTTACCTCTTTTAGCATGTTCTAATTTTCTGAATTGCGTTCTTGGTATTGTGTTTCCTTGTTTTTGTGTCATTTTATATAATTCATAGATTTCTTGCAAATGAGTAATATGTGATTAGAGGAATTGTTGTGGGTATTGATTAATTTATTGAATGAGTGACCAATGTTGTGGGTATTGATTAATTGATTGCATCCTTCTCATTTTTTGGTTATCTTGTTTCAGCTGATCATGATTACAACTTTCTATTGCCGCTAACTAGGACACTTGCTTGCCAGAGGAGGAGGCCCCAAGAACATAACATGACTGCATACATTACGCCGAGGCCAAATCCTTTCACAAACCCACTTTTCTTCCCCAGCTTCAGTGCATTTGTCAGTAAGTTTGAGTAGGTATGAACTGCCTTGTCCTCTCCAACAAATGAATATACAGTTCTTACTTGCGAGATCTCCTGTTTCATTGAGTATCTAATCTCAGTTGTAATGATATTTGTTGAGTAACTGATTATGGACTTTCCTAGGTAGAATTGCATGAAATAAACCTATATTGCAATCATTATTGAAGAACTCCAGAATCAAAACTTGTAGTAACAATACAGAATGCTTCAAGCATAGTAATCAATGCCATCATTTATAGGACGATTGCTTATAACTAATACCTCTTCTGCAAATTTTCCAGCTTCGGCATATGCAGCCTCGCCCTTCTTAGACAAAGTATGCCCCATCTCGCAAGTCCACAGGAACTGAGAAAGGAACCGCAAAGCATGCCCCATCTCGCAAGTCGCTTTATGAAATAACATTCTACAAGTGAGTTGGTGCTCATTGGTTCTATAGACACATTTACAGCCCTGATTACTTTTTGTACTTGTTAGGTTTAAAAAATTACCTTGTCACCTATTGCATCCGGCACAAGAATGGAGTCGCTGGAGATGCGGAAGACGATGTTTTCATGCTTGGCTTCCACGTCGAAGAAGCTAATATCCCGTCCCAGAACTGATCTAAGAAACCTTGCTCGCATTCGCCCTGCCTGCCTCTCCATTTTGTATCCAACAAGATATCCCCGGGTAACATTTTTTTTCTCTCTTTACTTGAAACTCCCTCCCACTTTCATTACCCACATTGCTCAATCTATTCAAGTACGTGCATGCTTCAAACTTTCTATTACTTGCCTTTTATCAACTCACTCTTACAATGCAATTATTATTTAATACAACACGCCCCTTGCTGCATAACCGATAACACATTCAATTAACTTAAATCAACCATTTCATGGATATATATATTTATTATATACATTGTGACAGACGAAACTCATGGAATTCCGGTCTTTGGAAGGCCAAGAAATGTATACTGGTGACAAGATTGTTCCTCTCAAGGTTTGCTTCAATTTCTCATTTATGCTTTTATTTTCAACCCTTCTCATTTGTTATGTTGGACTAATTGAATTTTTTTTACTGCGCGCGTGGTTGATCTCATCCCTTTTTTTTCCATCACAGCTTGACATTCGAGTAAATAATATAGTTATAAGGGATCAGTTTTTGTGGGTGAGTTCAGTTCGACGGTTTCCATAAATAATAGGGCTTGTTGGTAATGTATTCTGATTAGAAATTTTCTCTATATCGGATAGTTTGTTGCATTTTCTTTCATTTCTCACTTAAATACTTTTAACGAATCATTGGACTTTAGGACCTGAACAACTTTGATAGTGATCCAGAAGAGTTTGCAAGAACTCTTTGCAAAGATTTGGACATTCGAGATGCTGAAGTTGCGGTAAGAATTGGTTGTCAACTTTTATTGATTTTATGCTTTTCATTGTTGTTAGACTATTAAGTAACAAAACACAATTAGAGTCCTTTCAAATCTCTTAAAATATGCTACGTCGTTTGTGCTAAATGATTTCTTGTAGGTCATTAGGACATTGAAAGAGTGTTCTAGCTACCTACCTGAATACCCTGAATTGGCTCTGGATGCATTATCAAGAATTTACATTTTTTGTTGATTTTAAGATGACATGTGTAGGCTTTTGACTGGCTGTACTGTGGTTCCCATTGGCTGATCAATAAAGCTTCTTTCTTATATACACAATACGACACACAATGGAAGAGGCAAACATATTTATTTTATTTGCGGAAATCATTTGGTTACTTTATTATTCGCTTTCAAACTAGACGAAAAGCTTTATATGCAAAAATCTTCTGCTCTATACCATATATTCAAAGTTATCTTTACTCGCTTATGTGATTTGGACTTTCTAGCATGTCACTTGTTGATGCTAGCCAAGTGGGAGCTCCACTTGTTGGGTATTTCTTCGCCTCTACATGAGGTTGAGAGTTCAAGTGTCATTGTTTGTGTTGGAGTTTAAGTTGTTGAGTGAGGTGGTTTAAGCTGGTGTCTTTCCAAAAAGGAAACAAAGAAAAAAAATAAAGTGCATCACTTACCGACTAGAACTAATCAAGTTGCTTAACTTTTTTTCTTTTCTTTTTTTTGCAGCTGGCAGTTGCAGTTGCAATTAGAGAACAACTTTAAGAGGTACTGTTTTTGGTTTGATAGATGAATTATGAAGTGCTAATTTTAACACTCGTTTGTTTAAGCTTTTAACGGTGTTTAGGGTAATAATTCATATCTTTAATCCTCTTTCTTTTGGTACATCATGGAAAGAACGTAAATATTTCCCCCTTCCTATAGCTTGAGAAGATATAATTTTCAGATTGCTTTCCAAAGTGTTGCCTCTGCAAGGAAACAAGAATAAGCAAGAAGGGACGCGAGAGAAATTTGAACATGTTTCCTCTAGGTTGTAATTCTTTTTTTCCTCAGGTAGGTGGTGGTTCTTCGATCGAGTGGGAGTTAGAGCCATTGATTGCCTATATCCCCGTGACAATACCGCCATAATCTAATTTCCAAGTGAGAGATGAGGAATTTAAAGCATATTATGTAACTTTTATAGTTGCTTACATTACTTTTAGATTGATAATTCTATTTGTGCATATTTATAGGATTGTAAGTTTACTTTTTTGTGGTTGTTGAACAATAGAATTGGTGGTTTTTGTGAATACTTAGAAATTTGGAGCTTTTGTAATACAAGACAATTTTTCATGGATATATAAATCTTTTTCAAATTTTGATTTTTACAATTTTTTTTCTCTTTTGAATATTTGTTGATATATATTGTCGATGTATGAATGTCAAATTTGGCTTTTTGGTGGGATGTTAGCACCCCCAAGGAGTTGTTGGAGGGGGTGGAGGAGGTCCTATGGTTGTAACTTCAAGTTTTAGGTTGGAGAACAAATTGGATTATGCTTTTGTTTGAAAATAAAACGAAAAGGAAAATTAGAGACGGAATAGCAACGGAATTTTTGAATTCCGTTGCTATTCCGTCTCTAATTTTCCAGGAATATGCATGAATCACAAACGGAATCAGAGACGGAAATAAGAATTCCGTCTCTGATTCCGTTTCTGATTAGAGACGGAATCAGAGACGGAATCAGAAACGGACACTTTCCGTCTCTGATCCGTTGCTGATTAGCATCGGAATCAGAAACGGACTTTCCTGCATTCCGTCTCTAATCCGTCTCTAATTCCGTTTCTGATTAGCAACGGAATCAGAGACGAAATTCATAAATTTATCCGTTTCGATTAGCAACGGAATCGAGACGAATGCAATTACAAATGTACCATTTCGAAAAAAAATTCCATTTCTGTTCCGTCTCTGTTCCGTTTCTAATTTCCGTCTCTAAATCCGTCTCTAATCAGAAACGGAATTTATTTCGTCTCTAATCCGTTTCTGATTAGAGACGGAATCAAATTTTCGTTTCTGATTGAATTAGCAACGACGATTTCAGAGACGGAATTTATCCGTTTTTGTTCCGTTTCTGATTTAAATTAGAGACGGAATTTAGGCAAATCAGAGACGGAAAATTCCGTTTCTGATTTGCTATTTTTTGTAGTGGCTTGCGTTGACGTCACGAGGATTAACTTTAGATCCACATAAGTTTAAGTCGGACGGGGTCCAGTTTGGGTTGTGGAGCTGGGCCGTCACAAACATGATTACTCGTTTGAAACTGGATGGGGGATAATTTACAGAAAATGAGAAATTATCAAGAAGATGGTCGTAAATGACTTTAAAAGGCTGTATGCCAAAGAAAATGAGACTCAATGGGCAGTAGAAGGAATTGACTGGGCTTTGATTAGTAAAAATGACGCGGAGATGCTAGAAATGTCATTTACTGAGGAAAAAAATTAGCAAGGTCTTCAAAACTGTCATGGAGATAAATCACTCGTCCCAGATGGATATACAATGGAGGCAATTAAATCAAATTGGAGCACTCTAAAACATGACATTATCAGTGTGTTTGATGAATTTTATAAAAATGGTAGAGTGAGTAGATTGATAAATGAAACTTATATTTGTTTGGTACTGTTAGAGTGAATCATTAATTTGGTGTGATGTGGATCTCGAGACATATCAGTGGTTATAAGTTGTAAGTGATTGGTTGTGTGTGTGTTCTGTGATTGTAATCAAACGGTGATATTCGGTGAGATGGACTACTGCTGTGATGTAATTTCATTTGATATATAAATAACACACACGAGATCATTCGACGAGTTTGTTGGAGATTCTCTCCTCTGTGTGTGTGTGAGTTTCTCTTCTTCTTCCTCTCGATGTTCTTTGTGTTTTCTGTTTCTCGAGGTTCCTTCATGGATTACAACATGGTATCAGAGCATGAATGCTAACGCTGAAGGTCTCTGGGGTTCGTGATGGTTTGATTTCATTGCTGGTGAGATCAAACTATGTTGTGTAGGTTTGCTCAGCATCGGAGTCCTTCGAAGCTGAGACGTCAAGGTGTGAATCTTGTAAATCTGCTCAGCATCGGGGCCTTTCGACGCTGAGAGTTCACTATCTTGGTTACTCAGTCAGATCTGTGGAAAGAAGAACGAGATCTGGCAAAGATAAAGCCAGATCTGTGGAGAAAAGACAAGATCTGTGAAGAAAAGAACCAGATCTGAAGAAAAAGAACGAGATCTGGTACATGAAGAACCAGATCTGAGAATCTGAGGTTGCAAGTGTAAGATCTAGTTGTACAAAAACTAGATCTGAAAAAAGACAGTGAGTTTTTTGAAGAAAGACACGGGAACCAGCAGATCTAACACAAATGGCGAACAGATCTGGAATCTTGGAACAAGGCTCTCCGTCATCAGGGTTTGTATCAGGCAGTATCTCAGGTTTGAGTTCTGGTACTCCATTTGGTAACTCGTTGAGTCAATTTGTCACTATAAAATTAGATGGAACAAACTTTCTGTTATGGAAGTCTATTGTTGTTCCAGCTATTCAGGGGTTTGATCTTGATGGTCATCTCTTTGGTACTCTGGAAGCTCCAGAACAAATCTTGACAGATGGATTACCAAATCCAGAGTATAAGATTTGGTTCAGTAGAGATCGGTTTTTGTTAGGATGGTTGATTAATGCTATGTTGCCTGAGACTGCGATGCAGATTATCGGAAATACACCGAAACAGACAGCAAATGAGTTGTGGCGAGAAATAGAAACATATTATGGCTCTAATAATAGAGTTCATGTTCAATCTCTCAAGAAAGCATTTCATACAACTCGTAAGGGTGCTATGAAAATGAGAGAGTATTTGTCTAAGATGAAGTGTATTTCTGATAATCTGGCAATTGCAGGATCGGTTGTGAGCACAGATGATTTGATTTCCAATGTACTAATTGGTTTAGACAGGGAATATTTGCCTATTACTACTTTCTTGCAAGGCAGGTGTGATTTGCAGTGGCAAGAACTTCACTCTACACTGATAGGGTTTGAAGAAACTCTGGATCAGTACAATGTGATTCAAGATGGAAATGCCTTAGTGGTGCAGGAATCTCAATCTGCAAATGTTGCTGAAGTCAAAAACAGTAGCTCTAAAGTGAATGTTCAGAATTGGAATTCACATGGGAACAGAACGAATGGTGGTTTCAGAGGTCGTGGCAATGGAAGGTTTCAAGGCCGAGGAGGATTTAAATCCTCTAGCAGTAATAGCAAGCCTACATGTCAAATCTGTGGAAAGTTTGGGCACTCAGCAGCTGTGTGTTACTACAGGGCAGACATGAAGTACATGGGGACTCAAACAGGAAATTCTCAACAGCCACAGTTGAGGCCTTTCATTCCACAATCTCATACACCATCTTCTTTCTTTCTTTACTGCATCAGAAGCTGGTCATGATGGATCTTGGTACATGGACAGTGGTGCTACTTCTCATGTTACTGGGGATGTTTCACAGATGCTGAACAACTCAGCATATTCAGGTACTCAATCTCTTATGGTTGGTAATGGTCAGTTGTTGAAAATTGCTAGTACTGGGTCTGCTTGCATTCCATATGTTCATTCCAAGTTGTCATTTCATAATACATTGTGTGTGCCTAGCATCAAAAAGAATTTGTTAAGCGTCTCTCAGTTAACCAGAGACAATAATGTGTTGATTGAGTTTCATCCTCATGTATGTTTCGTGAAGGACCTTCAAACCAATGAGATTCTTCTTCACGGAACAGTACAAAATGGTTTATACCGCATCTCTGGTTCACCTGCACAGTTATCTTCTTCACATTCTGCTTTATTTGTTTCAAATAAAAGTCTGTCATCATTGTGGCATTCCAGACTGGGGCATCCTGCCCAAAAGACACTTCAACAGGTTATGCATCAAAAACTTCATCTACCATTCAGTTCAATAACTGATCTATGTCAGTCTTGTCCTTTGAGTAAGAGTCATGCATTGTCTTTTCAATCATCGAATCGAATGTCGAATAATGTTTTGGATTTGATACATACTGATCTGTGGGGTCCCGCACCTATTACTTCTCCGAGTGGGTTCAACTATTACATTCATTTTGTTGATGATTCTACTCGTTTTACATGGATATATCCTTTGAAGTTGAAGTCTGATGCATTGAATGCTTTTCTACATTTTAAGTCTATGGTAGAAAATCAGTTCAGGTCTACTATAAAGAAAGTGCAGTCTGATTGGGGTGGTGAGTATAGATCATTTCAATCTGTACTTGATAAGTGTGGAATTATTTTTCAGCATCCTTGTCCTCATACATATGCACAAAATGGTAGAGTTGAACGTAAGCATAGACACATAGTTGAAATGAGTTTGACATTGCTTGCTCACAGTAAAGTGCCTTTGAAATATTGGTGGGATGCATGTTCTACTGCTGTTTTTCTTATTAATCGACTGCCTACTAAAGTACTGCATGGTATGTCACCTTTTGAGAAGTTATTTCATGAATCTCCTGATTACAGTTTGCTCAGAGCGTTTGGTTGTGCTTGTTTTCCATATTTGAGACCATATAATGATCATAAATACTAGTTTAGATCTGAGAAATGCATTTTTATGGGATATAGCAGTCAGCATAAAGGATATAAGTGCTTGAGTCCATCTGGGAAGGTGTATATCACTAGGAATGTCGTGTTTCATGAAAATGATTTTCCTTATCATTCTTTATCTGTGATGAGTCTACTACAACAACATTGTCCTCAAATGAGTCGAATACCGTTTTCCGTTGTTGGTTCCACATCGCCCTTGGTTCCAAACTAGTTCTTCTTCACATTCTTCTGGTGTGTCAGATGTACTTGCTCCAGTTGAGGTTACACCTCATGGGACAGTGGATTCGAGGCCTGGTGTGGATCCTCAAAATATTCATCCCATGATTACTAGAGCTAAGGATGGCATCAGTTTGAGAAAGGTGTTTTTGTCTACTTCATCCATTCATGATCATGATATTCCTACTTCAGTTGCTGCTGTTCTTCAAATTCCTCATTGGAAGGCAGCAATGGATCAGGAATATCATGCTCTCATGAAGAATGATACTTGGTCTATTGTTCCTTCTTCTTCTAATCAAAATGTTGTTGGCAACAAGTGGATTTTCTCAGTTAAAAAGAATTCTGATGGGTCTGCGAATCGATACAAGGCTAGACTAATGGCTAAAGGGTTTAAACAAGTACCCGGTATTGATTTTGATGAGACTTACAGTCCTGTTGTGAAAGCTTCTACTATACGAGTCATTTTGTCTTTGGTTGTTCATTTTGGTTGGTCTTTGAGACATATTGATATAAATTATGCATTTTTAAATGGTCAATTAGTTGAGGAAGTTTACACAAATCAGTCTATGGGATTTGTGGATCCTTCTCAACCTACTGCTGTGTGTCGGATACATAAAGCATTGTATGGTCTTCGTCAAGCTCCTCGTGCATGGTTTGATCAGTTAAAATCCACCTTGTTGTCTTGGGGATTCCACAATTCTAAAGTGATGTAGTTGACTCTTTGTTCATTTTTCATCATGAACAAATTGTGTTGTATGTGCTGGTTTATGTGGATGATATTATAATTATTGGCTCTAATCAAACTTCCATTCAATCTTTCATCAATAAGTTGAATGGCAAGTTTGCTTCGAAAGATATTGGAGATTTGATCATAGGACTGCCAAAGGACTGTACTTGACTCAAACTGCTTATATTCATCAGCTCTTACAAAAGGGTGGCATGTCTCATGCCAAGCCCATTGCCACTCCCTTTGTTGTTGGTAAGCTATTGTACAAGGATGGCAGTGCTTCTTTTCATGATAAAACTCTTTATCGAAGTTTACTTGGTGGTCTCCAATATCTTGTTAACACAAGGCCAGACATTGCTTATATTGTAAACACTTTAAGCCAGTTTCAGCAATCTCCTACAGTGGTACATTGGCGAGGCTCTTAAGAGAGTCTTGAGATATCTCAAAGGTGGTGATTTGGGTTTGTGGTTTAAACCAAGTTCGATTTGTTCCTTACTTGGGTATTCGATGTTGATTGGCCGCATCTGTGGATGATAGAAAATCTGTGGCGAGGTTATGCGGTGTTTTTGGGCTCTAACTTAATTTCTTGGGCAGTCTAAGAAACAAGCAGGTTGTTGCTCGTTCCAAGATCGAGTCGAATATGGGCACTTGCTCAGTGTAACTGCTGAAGTAAGTTGGCTGCAATCTTTGTTTTCTGAATTGCATGTGTCTATTGGTGCTATTCCCACAGTTTGGTGTGATAATATGAGTGTTGTTGCCTTAGCAAAGAATCCAATTTATCATTCTCGCACTAAACATATTGAGTTAGATATTCATTATGTTCGTAATAAAGAGTTGGGTGATTCTCTTCATGTGCATCATGTTCCTTATGTTGATCAAGTGGCTGATATCTTCACTAAATCGTTCTCTGTATCTAGATTTTTGTATTTGAGAGACAAACTAAGTCTCACTTTACTTCCCCTTAGTTTGAGGGGGGATGTTAGAGTGAATCATTAACTTGGTGTGATGTGGATCTCGAGACATATCAGTGGTTATAAGTTGTAAGTGATTGGTTGTGTGTGTGTTCTCGTGATTGTAATCAAACGGTACCGATATTCAAGTGAGATGGGCTACTGTGATGTAATTTCATTTGATATATAAATAACACACACAGATCATTCGACGAGTTTGTTGGAGATCTGTTTTCTCTCCCTCTCTGTGTGTGTGAGTTTCTCTTCTTATTCCTCTGATGTTCTTTGTGTTTTCTGTTTCTCTGAGGTTCCTTCATGGATTACAACAGGTACCAAAAGGTTCTAAAACTGGGGGAATTGCGGACTTCCGGGCTATAAGCCTAACAACCTGCCTCTATAAGGTGTTAGCCAAGGTGTTCTTCAATCAACTCCGACGGGTTATGAGCACTACTATTGCTATGGAGCAAAATGCATTTGTTAAGGGCCGAAAAATGTTAGATTCAGTGTTAATCGCAAATGAAGTAGTGGGGCACAGTAGAATAAAAAAGAAAAGATGTTATGTACTTAAACTTGATTTTCTTAAGGCTTATGAAAAGGTTGAATGGAATTTCCTAGATGAGGTATTACAAATGAAGGGTTTTGGAATGAGACGGAGGAGATGGATATATGGATGTGTATCATCGGTTAACTACTTAATACTAATTAATGGCAGGTCGAAAGGCAAAATCTTTGTACAAAGGGGGCTATGTCAGGGAGATCCATTATCGCCCTTTTTATTCATACTTGTGGCAGATGTGATGAGTCAAATGTTTGATAGTGCCAAAGTGCATGGACAAATCTAGGGTCTCGAGGTTGGAAAGGATGAAATCAATATTTCTCATTTGCAGTATGCAGATGATTCGCTATTGTTCACGGCAGATTATGACTCCTTAACATAGATGATTAATATTGTGAAATGTTTTGGTACCTTCTAAAGAAAAGCGAATGGTGTTAATGCAAGCAGTCTAGGCACTCCCAACTTACTATATGTCTATGTTCAGGATACCAACCACTGTTGCCCAACAAATGGAGAAATTAATGAGTCATTTTATGTGGTCCAGATTAGGACATGATAGGGCTTCAAGTTTAGTAGCATGGGAAATGGTTAAGAGAACAAAAATTTAGGGAGGCTCAGGGTTGGTTGATTTGCAAAACCTTAATAAGGCCTTAATTATGAAATGGGGATGAAGATTCTCAAGAGAACCCGAGAACCCGAGAACCCGATGCACTTTGGAGAATTATTATTACAAAAAATCTGTTCTGACTCTTTGAGTCCGGACCCAAATATTTTTTTATTAATAATTTAAGATATCTATCTAAGTAAAAGACATAATTACCCTCTACCCCAAACATTAATAATGAATTTGAATTAAAGATCTTTATGTCTTTTTGATTGTTTGAGTCCGGAATTTTTTAGTCTATCTAGCACTACCCTTATTATTAAGAGTCCATATGGACTTCACCGAAATCAATGGGATTCAGGGGAGGTGCGACATATCTCGGCAAGGAATCCTTGGAAATTTATTCATGCTTGCATGTTTAGTTGATTTAAATGCAGGAATGAAGTATACTATGGGGAATGGCCTTAGAATAAAATTTTGGGATGATGGGTAGACGGGCAATCAAACGTTACGGAATGCATATTCGAATTTGCACATAATATCTTGGGGCCAAAACGCATTAGTGGCGGAGATGATTGATGGGAACCAATCATGGGATCTCAAACTACGCAGACGTTTATCACCGCAAGATACCATAGATTCTGTTGATCTGATGAACCAGTTGCAATCCTTTCAGCTTGATTCGATGCCAGAAAATAATAAGGTGTGGGAAGCCGATGCAAATGGGGTGTACTCAATTAAGTACGGTTTCGCTCATCTGGTTGAGAGAAATGGAAATTATGGATGTGATGCTTTTAATAGAATCTGGAGGAGTACAATCCCATCAAAGGTAAAATATTTTGTTTGGACAGTTTAGCACGAGAAGGTGAACACAAATAAGATCTTACAACATAAATGGATAGAGTATTGCGGACAATCTCAATGGTGTGTCATGTACAAATCGAATGGTGAGTCACAACAACACTTATTCATAGAATTAATCTGAAGTCGCCTCTCGTTTGTGGATTTGGCTACTAATGGAATTGCATATTTGGTGGACTGATCCACAAAGTGTAGTCGATTGCCTTCGAGATACCTTTATGACATGCCCTGGAGAGCATAGAAGAGTTCTGTGGGAAGTGGGTGCCACTGAAGTGCCATGGGAGATATGGAAGGAGAGGAATATGAGAATATTTTAGGGCAAGGATAGTCATTGGTGGGAGTTAAAAGATAGAATACAAAGATCAGTGTGGCTTTATGGTTAACTTGACAAGAAAATATTCAGGGACCTTAAGGATGAGCTCTATAATGGTAATTAGAGAACTATTATCACATTGGAGGTGAGATGATGGGATCAAGGTCGTGTTCTGATCAAGCACATGTTGGAAGAAAGGAGCGAATAGAATGTATTTAGGGAGATCTCCAATGTAATTTCCGTTCCTACTTTTGTAAATCTCAGTCGCATGATCACGGGTTCAACCTAATTGATTCAGTGAGATCGCGACACCACCTTGGGACAAGTTCTCGTTATTAACTCGATCGCCTCAAATATGGGAGAATTGAGGATAATTCTTAAGGACGGAGCGTTTTTCTCCAGCTACATTGATAGAAGTTTTTTTTTTACTTTGTTTTAGAGAATCGCATTGTTTCTCTTCATGTACATAATCGCTGGCTATTATAAAATAAAGTATCGTTTCTATCCAAAATATATATATATATAGGTAGATAGGTAGATATATATCAATTTTTTAAAAGTTCGTTAGAATACATTTAGTAATTTATTTTAGTTTTTGATTATTGTTAAGGTATTTAAATTTCACCCCAACTAATTCTAATTGAACTCAAGGAATGTCTAATCAAGAGTTTTAAAACCTCATCATCATTAAACCAAGAACAAATCCTTTAATCATATAGCCATCCGGCCCCTCGTAGCTCTCTTGAACAAACATGCTTACGTATATTTTCTTTGAATTATAATTAAACATAATACATTCATAGTTTACCGTTAAAAAAATTGTACATTCATTAAAAAAAAACAACAACAACAACGCAACAAGTGCTAGAAAAGTCCAAATGTCGTATATACTATATAGTGATCGAAAGCAATCGATCTTGTGAAAATCTCGTGCTCAAAATATCTACAACTCGAATGCTCAAAATATCTACAACTCGAATCTTCGTCATTAGCGCAGCTGTTAATTCCACTGATGAAACATTTGACCGACCTCCAATTAATTAATCATCATAAGTTTACTTAAAAAAAAAAATGTCTGATCAAACTAATTAATCATGTTAGCAAGGCCCGACAAGGACTTGGACCCCTCATTTTCCCTCGTCACCTTAGCTCGCATTATCCTTTTAATTGTCACTTTTGCTGTTCCCAATCTCTGGAACCACCTGCATCGTGGGGTCAAAATTAATTGGTAAATTAACGTAAGAAATAATTGGAACAAAAGTCAAAGTACTAGATGTATGTAGTGGTGGCCGGAGACATAAGTCAAACAATTAAACATCCACTTGAGATGAAAAAATAAGTTCGTAAGTTTGAAGTGAAATCTCTAATTATATAGTACTTGTGGTCGCAACTTCAAGAGATCTTCTTCTAAGTTATTTAAGGATAATGTACGAGATTTAAAAAGTTCTTTAATTACATGTTAATATTACTACTATATAGGATATATTACTTTTCATATTGCATTAATTATAGGATCGAGTGGAATATAAAATCAGTATTAATTCTCTATTTATTGCGAGGGCAAAATAAATACGTAAAATAAACATAAAAAAGAATAAATGACTTGCATTTTTTTAAGGGAACTTTGCTAAAATGACTTATGTAATATATGATTGGAGAGAGTATATGTTATGTACAAATATTTATAACAAATCCTGCACTTTGTTTTCAAGCATAATGAAATTGGTCCAAATTATGAAAGTAGCACAAAGGAGCGAATCGTCATATTATTGTATTCAGTTAGTGGATCTTGACCGGTAGATTATGTGATCAAATATTAATGGGTCATCCTACGTCAATGTGTAGGTTTTTTTTTGTTCATAGAGTTGGAAGTCGTAATTTTAATAAAATTTTTACTATTGTCAGGGTATTAGATCGAGTCAAGGCCCCAACTAATTTTGGACTCGATGAACATAGAACCACAAGGGTGACACTATGTATATAACTAAGAGTTCTAAAGTTTTTCCATTCATAAAACTTAAACTTGAGATGTATGATTAAGGGAGAAACGACCCGTGCTTTCTACCACAACCCTCTTAGTTACGCTCATGATTTTTTTGAGTCATAATTGACTTTCTTGGAATTATTATATATAGGAATGAATTAAGGTGCACGAAGAAAAAAAAAAAAAAAAAAAAAAAGGCCACCCATTGTACACGAAGTAAAAACCTGATCTTGTGAGGAGTCCGTTGAAGGCTGCGCAAAGCGTCTCCTGAGCTTAAGAGTTGTTGTTGAATGTAGTGGACCCATTGCGCGATCAACTCCTAGGAAAATGAGACACAAATGAATTTTCATAATGTGAATAGCGGATATAGCGTAGCCACCAATTAACCTCCTAAAAAATATCTTTAAAAGGGGGCAAACCTAACTAGCAATTGAGCCTGGCAGATGCAATGAACTTAGCAATTTAGAAGAAATTGCTACCCACTTGAAAAAAAAAAAAAAAAAAAAAAAGAAAAAAAAAAATCAGGAGAGTGCTAGGCGTACATCACGAAGGCACATTGGAATACACATTACATGTGTTATGATATATGTGCGATGCACTTTGGGATGCGATTAACGTGCATCCCGAGGCGCATTGCGTTTGTTGATGTACATCTAGAATTTTATTTTCCAAAAAGTCATGCTCGACAGCTTGAGTATCAAGCGAGTGTACCCCCAAAAACGGATAAATCATTAGCTAGAAAAATGAAAATCAAATTGGCATGCAAAAACCACATCAACGTTGTGCATGCCTCAAATCATCGTGTGCTCTCACATAATTCGAGATGCACCTAATTAACAACGTACAAATTACGGACCTGTTGTGGTGCCGTTAGTAGCAGTACTACTACTACTACTGTTGGTGTTGGATCTTTTGCTCCGCGGGTGCCTCGAATCACGAGTCGACTCCGAACCATCGGGAATTTCACGACAAAGATGACCACGTCGTTTATGAATTGACACGGAGAGATTTTGGACGAACGAGGCTTCCATCTGGGTCAAGTACTTGGCGTGCCTTTCATTAGTCCACAGCTCTCTAACGCCGCGGTGGTTGTCGTCACCGTCGCTCACCTTCGCTTGCATCTGATGCATATATTAGCAGGTATATATATATTTGATGCAGCTTAATTTGTTATGATTGAGTTACCAACTTTTCGAAGCTTGGTGGAATAGTTTTCTGGATTTATAAGAGATGTATGGGTTTTGGTGGGCAAGAAAGGTATATATGTATATATGTATGAGCATTTCGGCTGATATTTTTGTGCTTGTGTTGAAAAAGAGAGAAAAATATCCTAGACTTCCTTTTGTTTGTTGTTGAGTGTGACGAGCTAGGGTGGTCGAAAAGCCACCGAGTATTGAGTAATTCTATGTTATACTTCGTTGGATGGAAAGTAAAAGGGCCCGAGCAGTGTGGGTCTAGCAAGATACTCTAGCAGATTTTTTTTTTAGGACCACTTTAGATGAGATGGTGATGTCTGATGTATATGGAGGTGGCCGGCTGATTTTTATGAGATGCTATTAATAAAGATCAATCAAATTAATTCAGTTCTTTTCTACTACATGAGATGCATGGGAATTTTGGACGGAATTAATCAGGTCGATCCACATGGATGCATGCGGTCTTGAAGTGATTAATTTCAAGTACTTTTGAAAGAAATGGTACGAATGAATTTATGAAAATGTATTGTCATTTGGAATCATGAGTTTATATCAATTTTCTTAAAAATAGTACTATAAAATATAGCTTGGGGTAGCGCTATTTGGACTCGTGAGTCCGGACTCAATTTTTTTAATTTCAAATACATCCATGAGCAATTAATGAAACAACCCTAATCACTTGTAAAATTTCTATTATACCCCTTAAATATTTACAAAAATTTTGAAAACATCCATATGAGTCCAGACTCATGAGTCCAAATAGATTTATTGTTTAGCTTATTATTCAAGGAAAATGCTAGAATGACACATTTAATGACACCCTTATAAAGTGGTGGGCGGGTCTCACGTAAAAATAAGTGTGTGCAAAATCGTTTTTGGTGTATAACACGCGTGGTGTGTATCTCGAAAGCGCATATGACGGCTCCCATGAATGCATGTGGGTCAGCACGCCACATTACATTTTTAAGTAGGACCCACCCACCACGTGATATGGGTGTCACTCGAGATGTCATTAGGGGGGTCATTCTAGCATTTTCCATTACAAAAAATCTATTTGAACTTTTTGAGTCCGGACCCAAAGATTTTTTTGTTAACAATTTAAGATATCTACCTAAGTAAAAGACTTAATTACCCTCTACCCCAAACACTAATAATGAATTTAAATTAAGGGTCTTTATGTCATTTCGGTTGTTTGAGTCCGGACTTTTTGAGTCCATCTAGCTCTACCCTTTCCATTATTCAAACCCTCCTTTACACGCAAATTAGGGGGAATTTGAATTTAAAAAAAAATAGTTCTTTTTATCTAAAAACACAACTATTTGTAAAAAATTAAAAAAAACTCCTTATGAGTCTAAATGCGCTTAAAATCTACATAAATAGAGAATGTCGTCTAACTCTTCAATCTCCATTAATATTAGTTTGAACTAATTTTTATAGAGCTCCTAATTATAAAGCCTAAGGATTTCTTCTCCAAAGTGTTTTCCCTTGCGGATTTTTTTTTTTTTTTTAATTTGAAGTTAATTAATTTGAGTTATAGATTAAGGCATTGATGCAAAAAATGATTTTAACTACCAACTGTTGGTGCTTTGAGATGGTTCGACACTCTAGTGGCTTAAGAAGACACCTCGAGTTCGAGACCCCACATACGCGATAACCATTGCCAAGAGAGCTTTACCCTTTAGTGGATCGATCCAGCTCGAGCTCAAAATAGTCAATTAAGTCCGGATACTGAGTGGTCAATCTAGACAAAAAAAAAGTCCTAACAAAAAAAAGGAAAATAAAAACAAAGGCATTTGGTCTCTCGGAATGAATTCTTAAAAAAATAACAGCTAATTAAAATGGTACATTTGTACGTTGTCAAATGCAGCTCGTATTGTGTGTTGATTTGTGCAACTTCTAAACGTAGGGTTTTAACTCAAAATACTTCGGTACGTACTAGTTAAGGGAGATATATCATCACTTGTATAGTTCATTATGAAGTTTTATTTAATCAATGTGAAACTCTTATTTCGGTCCACATATCTCAACGCTCCACTTTGGATTGAAATCCATTTGAGGGGCTTTTTTTTCGACAGGTCCCAACCGAACCGTCGGCTTTGATACTATGTTAAATTTTCCAGATCGCGCCGCACATGCGTGCGCGAGCATGTGGTTCTCCGCCAACACCGAAATTGCCCCACGTCGATCGAATATGACTTCATAAAGAAGTGCATAAGTGATTACCTTCCTCCTAACTGGCTTTTTTACTTGATTGGTACATTTGGAAGTAAAAATTATGAACCCAACACACCCACCAAACTATTTCCCCATCTAACACACTTGTAGCCACGTCAGCGCCACATCACGCGTGAGTCGTTTGGTCACTGGGAAAACGTGACTTAAAGTCACGTTTCCCAGCCGATAGAAGTCGTGACAGCAAGTCACGACTTCGCTGTGAATTTTTTTTTTAATAGCCGTGAATACACCTCAAATAGTTGATATGTGCCGACGGGGCTCGATTGGCTCAAGTTCTTGAAATCGGCTAATGAGTAGTAATGCGGCTAATGAGTAGTAATGCGGCAAGGCGTGATAAACTGATGTTCGAGAGTGAAGGGTTTTTGAGAGAGTTGAAGGCCTTGTCGATTGGCTCAACAATAGCACTACTAGTGTGCTAGAAAACATCAACATTTAAGTGGTTCTCGTACTAGTTGATTCACTTGAATTGCAAATAATTGACATAGCACATCAACATTGAATATAACTAATAACTATACAAAACTTAGTTCAATCCAACACCATAAAAAATGCAACAATAAACAAAAAGGGACAACAAGGAATACAAAACATAACAAGTACAGAACACAAAACACAAAATTCAGTAGGTTATTATTTTTTTTTTGTTCGATTTTTGGGAGTATGTTTAGAAACCCATCTCACATAACATCCCAAAATTCATTCTTTATGCACTAATCAATACGAACAACATAGAAAAGCAGTAAAAACTGGATCTTTGTAAAAGTGAGCCCAAATTACTTAACGGTTCAATGAAGGACATTTGCATGTTAAAATGAAAAGAAAGCAAAAACAAGACTACCACTAGCTTGAATACTAAAAACACATCACCAAAACAAACAATGAACCCCTAAATCAGTACACTCTCCCAAATAGTTGATCTTTGCCCACTCTCCCAAATGACTATCACAATCTCAAGGTCCCTCACACCATAAAGAATTCAGTAAGTTTGCTCAATAATATGAAATAACTCTCTCTCACTTACGGTTATAAATGATGAAATTGGTAGGTGATCAACTACAAAGAAAAAATGAATAAGGAGGAAATGACTTATAACTGTATAGAAAAAATCCTAGTCTGACCCCAAATAATGACTTCCAGTCCCACACCGTGTTCTCTTGACGACTCGGACATTACGGTTTAACGCAAGTGGAATATCCGTATGACCCACATCAGCCGGATTTTGAGCATCTACTGGTTGAATATCATCGTTGTCCCGCATTCCGCCATCCTGAGTACTTGTACTCCCAGATAAATTCATCATTATTGGACTTGCATGAAAATGGCGCGAAGATGTAGGTGCCGTGTCAAATGGAAAGGCTTCCATAGCCTCGAATGTCATGTTGGGAGGAACTGAAGGAGTATGTGGAGTCCCAAACTCGTTGAGAGGCACTGATGGAGTATACAATGGAGTGTCATGCCTCGAAGGTGTATCAGCATGGGAAGAATGATGAGAAGCTTGAAATGAACTGGGCATATTATGCATCCGATAATCTGCGTGTACTGCAGTCAAAGTCGATGCAGCTACATCTCTAATACGTGCAATAGATACATCATCACCCAGTGTCAACTGATGAATTGAAGTAATGTCATGTGCCTACATATGAAATATTGATGAAGTTTTATGCGAAAGTACAAGGAAAACAACTATTTGGCAAGGATTCATGACTGAAAAAAAATCAAATTGTACTTACCAAGGCCTCAGCAATAGCTCCACGGGGAGACATGAATCGTCGTGTAATGCGACGATACCATAGCATATACGGGTTGTAAAAGTCCATTGGCTCCTCTAAGCTTTCATCAGTTGCAATATTGGAGGCACGTTCGTTCCACATGCAGACATAAGCACTATGTTCTGCGCTCCAATCCTTATCTGTCTTCCCTCTCAAGTCGATCCTATGTAGCTGAATGTTTGTGCTCTGTAAAGGTGGTATCATTTGTCTGAGACCGAATTGGCGCACGACTCTATCGGGATGATACATTTCGACTACACAGAAGAAAATCATAGGTGCCCTCGTTTGCCAAATAGCACGACCACTGCTATAGTACGCGGGTAGGTCCATTATCACTGCCTCAGGATACGGTTCCCATATTACCTGTAGTCAACAAAAACATTTTGATATGAATAAGAAACGCATATTAGATGATGTTTCCAAAGCACTACGTGGAGAAGTAATTTTGTATATCTGTTACTTCATCGGGTGTTTGCATGTCAATCATTTCTCTGTACTTTGTCAGGACGTGCATTGATGCTCTCGTTGTGTCCAAAGCATGTTTCTACCTTCACAAATGAAAAAGAAAAACGCAATGCATGTATGTCGGCACATGTACATAGATATGAAGAAATTGAAATTATAATGCGAGAAAATAGTAATTACCTATGACCAAATGGAGGAGGTGGAAATAATTCTTCGTTTTCTAATACCGGGTCTCGAAGAACGTTACCCATTATTGGTGCAAGAAACGGCAACCTATCACATGCCCATAATTGCAATAAGATGACTGGACCTGCTATCTCAGCTCCATCAATGTCGGCTGCAAGACATAATTGTCTATATAAGTGAGCCAGAGTTGCACTACCCCAACTGTACTGTCCTGCCGCCTCGAAATCTTCTAAAAATTGCAAATATGTGATGTGAACGAGGTTGTTCGACTTGTCTGCAAATAGTGTTCCCCCTCGAAGTTGCAGGATGTATGCTCTCGCATAGCGTTGCACTTCCACATCATTAGCATTGTCGGGAGGTTTGGAAACCACCTTGAAAGTTGCCGAATTTGAATCCGCCCTCCGTCTGTTATTTTCGGGAAAGGGAATCCGAGTTGTGTTAAGCACAAGGCATCGTAATCTTGGTCGACGCGGCAGTAATTGGTAAACCATCGACCGGCAACCCTAATATGATTTGTACATCTTGGAGGGTTATAGTCATCTCGCCGACGGGGAAATGGAACGTGTGAGTTTCCAGCCTCCACCTCTCTACAAGGACAATTATGAGATGTCAATCAATTGAAATGAAGCCTACTCGCGCAAATCCAAGTAAAATCCAGCTTCCTAAAGATGCCCAACTATGCGTGGATCCAGTTGGACCAACCGGTGAAGTGCAGCTGAATTTTGTCTGATAGTCAATATACCAGGCTCCTATGAAGATATGAGATTTAAGTGAAATTAGTTAAAACGTGGCTATGCAGCTAAAAAAGTAGAGAAACATGCGAAAAGAAGTATTACCGGGCCATTCCAAACGCGGGTAGATCTATGGAGAGCTTGCATAGTCAAAACCGAGTCATCTATAGGGCGAGGATCCATATCGCGCTTAAACCCAAAATCATTACCAATGTTGTCATTAATTCCATTGTGCAATTGATATGAATAAGTAGAAATACTTCATGCACTAACTATAAAGAGATGGATTAATACAATATACGTAGCATACTACAACGCAGTTTATGATGCATATAATGCAATTTGACTTCATTTGCATCATTGCAGATCATGTAAGAACTTAAATAAAGTACATGTTAAAAATACAATTAAGAAATTGAAAAGTTTATGTTTCATGCATGACCACAAAAGCACATCTATCTCTCATCAAACAAATAATACAAATAAGCAAAGACCTATAATACAAGGAAAATATAGGTTCGTTCAAGACATAAGACTTGAAAGAGTCTTTCACTACGAAGCATTAGACGGTTGTCCTTGCTGACGCCGACTGCAAGTGCGTCTATTGTGTCCATCCTGCTTACACTTACTACATCGCAACATTGTTGGGGTTTCTCTCCATTCCTTCTCTCGCTGCATATGCCGTAGCTGTTTCTGATTGCCTCTCCAATCCATCTCAGTGCGCAACCGGCTTGATTGAGGACGACCTTTTTTGACTCGCTTCCGAAATGGATCGGCCAACAACGTGTGTGGAAGTCTTGCGGTAGGCCAATAATCTTCGTGCGGAATGGGTTGGAAATTTGAAGCATAACATTGACTGTACACATACCATTTGTAGTATGACTCGATGTACTGACTGTGATCTATGGCAACACTAGCGCAAACTGCTTGAACATGGGAACATGGAATGCCATAACACTGCCACTTCATGCAAGTGCACCTACGGGCCTCCAATTTCACAACTTGCTTGTTACCCCCTTTTCTCAAATGATAGCCACGTGGTGTAGTGATTACTTCAAATGTACCATTCTCACGATTTACTAATGTCACATTGTGCCCTCCAGCCATATTTCCCCATTTTGACAACTTATCCATTGCGTACGTCGTGTACGTTTCGCCCCTGCCTAGGGCTACACCTATTTCGTCTCGTCTTTTATTAAAGTATGCCACGACACGGTAAAATGTAATCTGCACTAAAACGGTGATGGGGTAAAATCGCGCGCCTTTAAGGACTCCGTTAAAGCATTCTACATTTGTGACAAGAAAAAATTCATATTTGTATTAGCTTGTAAACATAATAATTCAAACACATTAAGTAAGTAATAGTAACAATCGTAATAAATCAAACGTAATACCCGCGAGATTTGTAGTCATCCAGCCGTATCGATAACCTTTGTCGTATGCGTTTGTCCATTGTGCTCGATCTAGGTCAGTAAACCACGCAATACATTCGGGATTCATTTGATGGAGTTCTTTCATGGATGCCTTAAATTTTCGCGGTTGATGTTGTGCTCCTGCTATGTACACCATATCCTTTAATTCTTTGCTCCCAAATCTCATGTTGGAATTACTGCATATGTGGCGGAGACAAAATCTGTGTTGAGCTCTTTTGTGGGTCCATCCATTTCGAGGATCGTTCATTGCCAACAATATACCTAGGTGTCGATCAGAAATGACACATACACCATCCCTATCAGTCACATGATGTCGCAAACAAGCCATAAACCATCCCCAGCTGTCTCGACTTTCCTCATCAACAATGGCAAATGCTAAAGGAAATACATGACTATTACTGTCAACAACAGTGGCTATTAGGAGTTTTTGTTTGTATTTTCCATACAAGAATGTGCCATCAATTTGTATCATTGGTCTGCAATGTCTAAAGCCTGCAATAGAAGGTGCAAATGCCCAAAAAACCCATTTGAAGATAACTTCATTATTGGCATTAGGCTCACCATGCCGCCATTCCACACGTGTCCCTGGATTGCTTTCTTGAAGAGCGGTCATCCACCGCGACAACATTTTGTACGATTCTTCCCAATCTCCAAAGACTTTAGCAATTGCTTTCTTCTTCCCCAACCATACTTTCTTATAATGAACGTCATAACTGAATTTGTCCTTGATAATCTGATGAAGCACAGGAACTGAGGTGGACGGATCTCTTCTCACCACATTTTCTACCTCACGGCATATAACGGTGGAGTCCGAATGCGCATGATCCTTGGACAGTTTAGCATAGATGCATGTATGTGGTCCTGCATATGTATTGATCTCAAACATTCCATGCGATTTTCTTCTCGAACACCGCAACCTCCAAGTACATCCATCCAAATATTTCTTACAACGAACAATCCATACATTTGGTGTAGAATGAGTCACCACAAAGCGCCTATGTCCTTTGATGCTATACAATTTCACGGCATGTTGGATATCTACTTTACACATGAACCGCATGCCTTTCTCAAATTATGATGCCTCATTCCATAAAGACCTAGAAGGGATCATTGCATTCTCATTGAGGGGTTGCATTGCCTCACTACTCAATTCCATAAATACAGCTGAAGGAACGACAAATTCACCTACACACACTGGCGCACCATCAATTCCAGCAGCCTCTTCATCGAAGAAATCATCGTTCCCAATTTCGTTCGAAATTGGAGGACAAGATAATGAGCCATCATCTGCTATGACTCGATTTAACGCATATCGAATCATGCCATCATCAACATGATGACCATCATCCCCTTCATCGTCTGTATCATCTTCGCTACTATCTTCACTACTATCCCCGTCACTGCCGCAATAGTCATCATCTTCGCTAGTATTCAAATCATCACAAGAACGAGGATCCTCGTCCATTTCGGGATTTGCGGTCGTCAAAAGCGATGCACAATGGCTATGTTCATAAATTGGTTGAGTGCTAGGTCCAGCTCCAGAATGTAACACTACATTGCAATTGGAACTATTGTATTGTTACCTCGGAACTAAATCGATATAAAGCTCCATGTAATGTGGTGGTGGTAATTCTGACAAAAAGTCACAAACATCTTTGAGACTCGACTCATCATCTATTCGCAACGGGACGTAGTTGGCCGATCCACTTCCAATGTACGCTGGATATCGATATGTCATGTTTAATCTCTGTAAGTCATTGTCTATCTGCGATGAATTACATATATAACGCACAAGTTCATCGTGTCGAATGGGCGGTTTAGTGTACGAAATCCCTGATGGTCCATCAACAATGTCTCCATTCATATAACACAACATTGATACTCTTCGATCAACCATTCTTCAATCTATATATATATAATATAATTGTTACTAAGTGATGATAAAGACCTTCTAATTAAAGTTACGACTATGCGATATAAATCTCGCAATCATCCAATCACTCATATAAAATTAATCATTTTAGAAATAATCCAAATAAATATGACCTTAATAGAATTGGTTATGTACCCTAATAGAATTGGTGTAGTGGTATAGTTATTATATATATATATGGTAACTAAATAGCCTAGTGATCAAATTAAGTACCTTATTTTGCTACAAAGAAACTATTATATGCAAATAACTATTATATATTATAAACAACTTCCCTAGCTAGCTTAGAATATCACAGCCCCTAAAGCAACCTGAGATAGTTACCACCACCAATGTCTCATCTCTTAAGCGCACGCCTAATGTTCTTCCAAATTTTTCTACTAAACTATTGACATGTATATGAGATTTTTTGCTTAATTAATACCATACCCCCCTACACCCCAAATCAAACAATTTATACTCCCCCATTGGGTTTCCCACATGTTTTACATTTCAATATGGGTCAATGACATATATCGACACTAATTAATGTATACATTGTACTATATTAAAATCAAACATTCTATCTATTTAATTAAAAAATTGCGCTTATTGGCGCCCACAAGGTGTATAGAATTAACATCAAGTAATTGAAAAAAAAATTAAAATTCCCTGATATAACTCACATCAACTAATTGGCAAAAAATATATATATAAACCGGATATAAACAAAAAAACAGCCCCGGATCCAAAAAAAAAACAAACAAAAACAGCCCCGGAGACAAAAATAGTAACAACAAATTTAACATACAACATAACATGAACCACATGAAGCGTAAACACACAAAATCTTCAAAAAACTGATCTTACAGCGTTGTTGAGTTCGGGTGGGTTGCGGTTCGGATTTGAAGTTGACGATGGAGATAAGCTATGCACCAATGGAGCCAATCTAGTGGAGTTGAGGGAATGAAAAGTGGAGCTGCCGGAGTTGAAGGAAGGGATCGTTGGGGGAGTTGAAGGAAGAAGGAGGCAAGTGAGAAAAACCGGATCTCGAGATGCGGGTTGCATTTTGTTCAAGTGAAGTCGTGACCTCGGGTCACGATTTCACTTTAATGGAAATCGTGACCGAGCTCACGATTTCCTTATTTCCAACAAGATAAGGAAATCGTGAGCTCGGGTCACGATTTCCATTACTGTAATGGAAATCGTGACCCGAGGTCACGACTTCTCTTTGACGGGAAAAAAAAATCGACGTGGCGCGTGATTGGGCACTGACGTGGCTACAAGTGTGTTAGATGAGAAAATAGTTTGGTGGGTGTGTTTGGTTGATAATTTTTACTCCTAAATGTACTAATCAAGTAAAAAAGCCCTCCTAACTAGCACCGAGACCTTTCGAGATAAAATCTCTAACCAAGAGTTGAAAGGTGGTTAAGTTGATGACAATATCGGTATTGGCAGAGGTCATAGGCTCGCGAAGCGGGCGGGCCGCTTGTAGATAATGTGTCGCATGCATAAAAATTCAACATCATCTTAGCAGATCAATTTTTACTTTTAGAACTCCAACTTAATTACGTTTACATTAATTGAAAGATGCTGAGTACGTACCTAAATATACCCTAATTATTTTTTAATTCAATCAAAAAAGTTATTTTTTAGCCAAATAGACAAATCTATCATAAGTTTTTCATTTTGACTATCCCAAAATTAATTAATCATCTTTCAATTAGCTACAATTTGACCAAAAAAAAAAATAAATCTTTCAATCAGCCACCAAAAAAAAAGTCTTTCAATTAAGGTTATTTTTTTAGGTGATACAATTATGGCCGAATATTTAAAAAATACCATAGGGACGATTATGCGTAATTAACACTACTCCCAAATAATCCATTGAGAAAAAAAAAAAAAGTTGACGTTCTGTATTAAATTAATTGCCATTGGAATTTACCATGCACGCACGCGCTTTTATACATTTCTACCTAGCTATATATATATATAGATACAATAAATCTACTTTGACTCATGAGTCCGGACTCATAAGAGTGTTTTTAAAATTTTCACAAATATTTAAGGGGTATCAAATTTTTTTTACAAGTGATCGTGTTTGCTTAATTAATTACTTGAGGATGACTTTGAAGTTAAAAAAACTTTTGAGTGGAGCTCAAATATATATACATGTCATAAAAACCCCTCAAAATATGGTGTGTATTGAATGATAGTTCATTTATGACATCTCGATTAATGTGATGAATTAGAATCCAATGGTTGTAAATAATGTACCCATGACATGAATATATATTTGGTTCCCATGGTAGTGGTACCCAAAAAAATACCCATAGCATGGGTACCAATTTTCAACTATTGGATTAACATCAAGAGAGAGAATGGTTTGTAAAACACTAATTAATGCATATTAATATGATCCACATATAATTAATGATCTTTAAATGCATTTTTAATCAAAAAATCACAAGTTTGACAATTTGCTATTTATTTTTACTAATGAGAATTTTAAAAATTAAAAATGTTATTCTTTTTTAATTAGTGGAAGATAAAGACATTTTTAAATTTTATTTGTAAACTTCAAGCTAAAAATTTAATAGCAAATGTGCATTACCCAATATCAATAATAAATTTTATTTTAAAAATAAATTTTTAGTACAACTCCTTATAACATTGCTATTTATAATTTGTCGCTTTTTGAAGAAATAATTTACACTTTACTACTTTATAATTTAAATAATCAACCATTTCCTCAAAAGAAAAAAATAATTAAATATAAATTTACAACACAAAAAGTAGAATAGATAAATAAATTAATTGAATCAAATTAAAATGATTAAAACTTTTGAGTTAAAAAAACAATTAAATTTTAACATGCTACTATATAACAATTAATTTAGGTTCTAAAATTATTTATGAATCACATAAAAAGATGAAGATACATTAGTAAAGTTTAATATTGATTTGAATGACAAGTGATTTTGTTTTCCTCTTGACTTTGAGTTTTTTCATAAATGGAAAAATCGAGCTAAGAGGACCACCGCATATATGAGCATGACAATATCCAAATTTGGATTACTCGGTGTGATTAGAGCCTGATGTCAATAAGTAGAGTTTTTTTTTAATATATTGAAGGAAATTAAGGAAATAATTTCAGTTATTTTTTTGGTGCATTAATATTCACATTATACATAATGCATTTATATGATTAAGAAATAATTATTAGATAGTACAAAATAATTTTTTAAAAATAATAATTAAATTAAATCACATTAAAGTGTTCAAATTATAAAAATATAATTTAAAGAATTTGAAAGTTATCCGAAGTATAATATATACTTCATTAAATCGAACGCAATTGATCATTAGATTCATGTAGTCGAGCCTTATTTATTAAAATCGATCAAATATTTGTTATATATTGTCGTTATAGCTATCATCATTAATTATTTATAATTGTAATTTTTTTATAATTACATTTATCACTTCAAAATAATCTAGTTCATACACAGTGATATTAGATTATTAATTCTTCAATATTAATTACGATTGATATATTTTCTATTATCTTTTAAAAAGAAAGAAAAAATAGAATCAAATTCGAATTTATGGTAATTTTAGCCTACTCTTAAAAAAACTCTCAAATTGTAAAATTAATTGGTGATATAATTTTATGATAATTAATAGTGTTATATAATGATTTAAAGAAAATCAAAATGTATCATTTTTCTATAAAAAGACTTATTAGTATTATGTTTATTACTTATTTTAATTATTGTAGCTTTGAAATAAATAAAATTTCTTAATTTTAATAAATTATACACGACCATAACTAAAACATTGATTTTAAAAATTAATAATTTTATAATCTAAAAATAGAAAATAAAAAGACTATTTTATTAAAAACTTTAATAAAATGAATAAGTATCATACATTATTAACATATTTTGATTAAATAATATAAATAATTAATTTTATCAAAAAAGTTTATATTTTTTACTCAAACAAGTCTATTTGTATTGGTACTATTTTCAACCTAAGTCAATATTATTGATATATTGTCAAAAAGAATTATTGATATATATTATAAAGGTGTAGTACATAGTATTAATTTGAAATGACATTAATTATAATTTTCCTAATAATTGCCGATTGTCACGTGACATTACTCAACTTATTTTTCAATGAGCAACAATTTAAAAAGTATGTTGAATTTAATGCATTGGACAATTCCCAAGCATAATTAAATAACAAAAAATAAACGATACAAAAGTTTCATGCCATGGGTATCTTTTTTATACCCATGATAGAAGCACTCATATATACACGCTCGCGCACACGTTTCGTATACATATATAGTACGCACTAGAGATATTTTTATGCTTCTATGCATACCGTGACGTTCCTAAGATTTTATTTAATAATATACAACCAACAAATAATTAGATAAGATTTTTATTTATATTATTTGATATAATAATACAACCAACAAATAACTAGATAAGATTTTTATTTATATTATTCGGTATAATAATGCAACCAACAAATAACTAGATAAGATTTTTATTTATATTATTCGATATAATAATATACAACCAACAAATAGCTAGATAAGATTTTTAATTTCTCATTTCCCAAAACTTTTTGGTCAATTTTAAACATCTCTAATACCACGTTGTCATGATCCGTTTTCTTAAATGAATCTCGACCGGCCTAGCTCGATACATAACTCACTAACAAACTTGATCACGGAGTTATGGACTTAACTAGTGAGCCTTCTTTCGAAATCAACTTATGTACTATCCCTAATAGGTTTCAATCTTAACTCGTCTACCCAGCTGCCCGATATGAATGTGGCCGGTCGAAATTCGTTTAGGAAAACGAGTCCTGACATATACAACCCTAAGATCACTGTCAATACAACTATATATGTACGTAGCTAGCTACCTTCTGATCTGGAACAAACATATATAACCCGTAGAAAAACATAAAGTTAGTGCTCGTAAAAAAGAAAAATAAATAACGTGAACAAATTAGTGGATGTCATTTCATATCCACAGACTAATGTGCACATCAAGCTCAGACCGGGTC
This sequence comes from Stephania yunnanensis, assembly GCA_039657365.1. Taxonomy (NCBI): domain Eukaryota; kingdom Viridiplantae; phylum Streptophyta; class Magnoliopsida; order Ranunculales; family Menispermaceae; genus Stephania; species Stephania yunnanensis. Next base: position 56,373,642 of record CM077584.1, read on the forward strand.
CAGAAAAGTCCAATAAGAGTGCATCCATCTGCTTTGCAAGAATCCCAAATGAAATTAAAGATGATGGTCCCAAAAGTATATATTATCCAAGAGTACGTACCACTACTGTTGTGGAACACTGAAGACATAGTACCCTCAAGTGTCTGGACTTGAATTTTCTGTTGCTTCGGACAGCGATTTTCTTCTTGGAGCATCGATTGCATATCACCATCCTTATCCATGCACTAGTCCGCTGCTACCAAGCTGTGGTACCATAACCACATCTTTACATGCATGGCACGCGCCTCATTTGTACACCCAAAGGTTTTTTTTCTTTTTCAGTAAAAGTAGAAATTTATTAAGCCAACCACGCCCATAGCATAGTGAAAAAGTTATCTTCTCACTTCTGCGAGGTCAAGTGAACGATTAATAATGAATAACTCAATATATTCAATATGCATATTTATATGGTATTTAATTTTGGATGGATCTTGGTAGTTATGCATGTTTGTTTGACCCATCAAGCTCACTAGGCTATATAAGTTTGTTATAGTGTACCACCTAATAAGTTTTAGGAGCTCGCTAGATTGACCTACTTTGGACACTAAAATGGAACACCTACAAACTAGGTGCTCGTGCGATATACATCGAGGCACGCGGATGCACATCTCGAGGTGTATCGCACGGGCATCAAGTGGGTTGGTACCCAATCTCATTGCCCAAAGTAGGTTAACTGATTTTTATCTTAAGTTTTATGGATTTATTATAATTGATTAGGTTTGTCTAATGAGAAACTTAAAGCTTAAAATCGTTGTTTGTCATTGCTCCTCGTGAGCTTGTAATTCCAAAAAAAAAAAAATCCGAAAGTTTTAATGTTGGAAAGAGTTAGCTGGGCCGCACGTACGAATGCAAATGGATAGGGCAGGGAATAAAGACCTCATTTTCATACCCATACCCACTAAATTTTTTTTCACTCATACTCATACTTATACCCATCTGGGGATGAATTCTCATACTCATCCTCATACTCATCAAATCCCCATGGGTATGGGGAATCTTAATGGGTGAAATGTTTTACCCATGTCATTACCTATTGGGGATCCTCGTGGTGATTTTCATATGGACTTTTGCAGGGATAGGAAATCCTCGTGGAAATTTTTTTTTCCTCATTCCTTTCTCCATTGGAGATCCCCGCGGGGATTCTTAAAAAAAGAGTTATAATAAATAAGATGTCAAATATACATACATAACAACACAATTGCTGAAATTCCTACAAAAAAAATCAACATATCATGCAAGAAAATTTTTAACTACTAGGTGCTAACATTTATAATTAAGTTTCTATAATATCATTGACATATGCAAAACAAAAAAGTTCGAGAATCAAAATATTCCTTAAAGTCACTATCTCTTTAAACCACCAAGTCATCCTCAACTTTTTTCAATACATTTGATCATAAAATCCTAAAATATAAATATAGTTGCTAATAATTCAACACAAAACATATAATTATTTTTTTTAACCACAAAACATATAGTTATTAATTAATCAAATGAATTAAAATTATAAATCTCATTAAGAAGTTTTTTGTTAAATAAGTTTTGAAGTGGAAACAATGTTACGTAATATTTATATATAAATATCATATCGTATCTTATATATAATGGAAGTACCCATAGGATCTTCTTGAAACCAAAATAGCCTTATTGACCAAAGTACCATTCAATGTTAACATTTGATTAGATGAAAAAAAAATCTTTGAAAAAATAAAAGTATGGGTGTTTAGGTAAATTCGACTTAACTAACATAAAAGTGGAGATTTAAAAGTTATACTCGTGAAAAAAAGATAGAGAGAGTGTGTGGGGATTTGAAAATGATAAACGTGGAGAGAGAAAGAGAGAGATAACCATCTAATATTTATCTTTTCTTTTTGTAGATATGGGTAGTTATGTTAATTGAATCTTTTGATTTAATTAGTCAAGTTGCTAGAAACATTCACGTGCGTAGCATGTGCTCGAGCTCCCACTAGTATATATAAATAATAAATATCATATGGTGTATAAATTGATATATGAGCATTCCCATGGGTAGATGAGTATTCTCGTGAAGATTACTCGTGATGATCCTATGGGGACTCCCCGTGGATATATTTTATCTCCCATGCCCGAGTGAGTGTGAGATTTTGTACCCATCCTCACTCCCATTTGCATCCCTAGGGTCCGCACGGTTAGCGGGCTTTGAGTCGTGCAATTGATAGTGGCTCATGGACCATATCGTCATTAAATAAAGGCTTGATAAGCAAATATATCCTAATGTTTCAAAGTTTTTGCAAAAATATCATAATGTTTCAATTTTGGCAAAAATATCATAACCTTTTGATTTCTTGTAAATTGTATCATCACTTCCTATTTTTAGTGAATTACACTTAAAAATATAATAAATTATGCATACAATTGATAGGGCTGGCAAAAAATGGAGGCGGACATAAATGAGACCGGACATTTCCCTTTATAATGATTAAAATTAGTGTTCGGACCCTTCCCTTTTTTTAAAACGGGCACTTTTTTTTTTCGGACTCGTATTTTTGTAAAACATACGGCTCCCGTTTTGTCCGATTTTATTTTTAAATATGATTAAATACTTTATTTATCAATTATTAAAAAAAAAACCTCAGCTACATGTCACCTAACATTCAATTACCAATAAATAAATACATAACATCACAATTTTTTAATTTCCAATATAAACATCATAGATAAAAAATCTTCAAGGAATGCAAGACAAAACATCACATCACTATTGTCTAAGTTTTAAAATTACATGCACACATCACAAAAGTTTCAAAAAAAGAGAGATCATCTCAATAGTCTAAATTAATCGCTAAACGAGTTTCCTTTTTTTTGAAATTGTTGCCCGAACCCGGTCCAATATTTTTAAATGGACACAAAAAATTATTCAGACCCGTATATTTTTTACAAAAATATTGCCCGGACCCGTTTATAGCGAGTCCAAACAAAATCGGACAAACGAGTCTTGACAACTTTTGCCATCCCTTACAATTGAGAATATTATATCATATAAATGGAATTAGTATGTAATCTAGTAATCATTCATATCTTTGATTGTGATTTGATACATAATAATTATATTCGGCCACCACATCCGCGCGAGTTCTTCAATGGCCACCACATCCGCGCGAGTTCTTCAATGCCGACCACATCCGCGAGTTCTTCTTCTTCATCTTCGCGTCGCGTTTGCCGTCTTCGCCGATTCGCCGAAAGAACAGGGACTAAACCAGAGTCCTCTTCGCCGATTCGTCGATTCGTCTTCTTCATCAGATTCCTCTTCCTCGATTCGCGATCTAAGCGCAGAAGAAGACATCGCAACGGCGGCCACACTGCATCGTCTTCGATTTCTTCTTCTTCATCTTCTTCATTAGATCCGTCTTCTTCATCGTCGCGTCGCGGCCGCCGTCTTCAAAGCGATCAAGATCCGCAACGGCCACACCTCTTCTACCTCTTCCTCCGATGACAGTCCATTCTAGGTTTTTTTTTTTTTTTTTTTTTTTTTTTCCCAATCCCAATGCCGAATTGGGGGTTTAGGAGGGTTTGAACTTTGATACTTGAATTTGAGTTGGTAAGTTGCGATTTTTCGTCTAATTGTAGGACATATTTAGCTATCCGAACAATAAAAAAAAATATTTAGCGATTTTTGAACCATAAGCGATTTTTTCCCGTCATTTTTCATCAAAAAAAAAAAAAATTAAACGAATTGAATCTACAACAACGTCAAAAACTGATTTTTTTTTTGAATCCCACATATTTAGCGATTTTATTTGAGAGTTTCTAAAACTGGTTTTTTTTATTGAATCCTTTATATCCACTTTTGATGGAACGGTAACTTATTGTATCTTTTCCTCTTCTACTTATTCCCGTTTTTTTTTTCAGATTGATCTGCATCAACTGCTCCAACAGTTTCTGGCCTTGCCAATCAATCTAAAAAAAATTTGTCAAAAACCCAAAAACACATCAAATCAGCGTGGATTCCACCACATATTTCAATACAAACAACGATTTCATCGGTTCTTTCTTCTCGAATCGGATAATTCTCGGATCCGATCGAGTTTTCATGCTATTTTTTTGCAATTACCCTAGAAGTTTAAATTGATCGAGAGAGATAGAGAGGACTTACAGTGACAACGCAGAGTTCGGTGAATCGCAGAGTTGACGACGCTACAATAGGTGAGGTAAGTGTATAATTTTAATTTTTTCCTATTCGGTTGATTATCTTCTTCATTTCTTTAATAAATTTTGAAGTATTTTGTTAGATATACATACTTTTACAATCTAAAAATTCCTCCATGTAGACCATTTCATAATATTGATCAACAAGCTTAGGCCCTCAACTGATCCTGCTCTATTCAGAATGGGGCGAGTGTAAGCCTATCTATAAAGATTACTTGCAAGTTTTGTCAATCGTTTTCTTAATTCAGGGTGGTTTATAAGCATTACTATGATTTATGATTATTAATTATGATTAACCGCACCACCTACTACGATTAATGAATATCTGTAGTCATGATATGTAAGCTTTAAATTTCATTAACATTTTTGGATCTTTGAATGTGAGCAACTTTGCTGCCACCCCAAGTTTAATCTCTTTCATGTCATTCATAAGTGTGGATTTCCGTATGCATGTATACTAGCTTCGCTTTGTTACTACTATTTTCCACCTTTGTTCAACATAGACCTTCCTTTTTTTTGGGGGTTGCTCAGCTACTTGAAATCTTTGTTTATAAATTATGTTGTGCTTCTTTAGCAGTGCAAATTTAATGCTCTACCCATTTATCTTAAGAGACCTAATTAGTGAGTTGTGTTCCCTATCCAGTATAGGAAAGAAAATGACCTTTTGTGATATGCTTTATGTAGGCCATCATATTGCTTGATATTCATATTGTGCGTGTTCAATGCATACATGTATTTGCACATACTTCCCTTTGATTTGATCATGTAGGGTCATCACCCCATTACCTCTCTTATCTCAATTTCATCAATTCTACTACTAATCACTTCTCCACCCATGCATGATGTACGTATATCTGATCCTTAAAAGAAAAATATATTTTCCATTTCAACTCTTACAGTGGGAACTAACACAATAGAAGCAACATAGCATATCTTTATAAATCAAATTAAGGGTGTTGAGATTCCTAGCAATTCATGTCCCAAAAATTATACATTCAGCTACAATTCCGCAAATGTAGATCCTATGATTTTTTTATCTTTTTCCCTTAAAAAATGACTACAATATTTTTTAAAATGGTATGATATGATATGTAAGTTGAAGTTTGATTGCATTGGGAGGAGAGTAATGGTAGCTCTTCAAGCATGTGAACTATCTTGAGGAATAAAAAAAAATTGATTGATGAGGTGGAAGTTTAGGTGTCAAAATTTTGGTGTGTGAAAGAGGGCATAGGAAGGTGTTTATCATCATTATTTGAATTCTAACAACTGGTTGTGAGATCATAAATCAAATTTTATTCACATTTAACAACCTCAACATACTGGGGGTACCTTATTAACTAAAGTAGTGGAAAAGCTTTAAATTAGATTTGTTTTGAAAAATCTAAAATCAACCAATTCTTTTTTTAACAAAAATTGAAACAAATTTTTTATTTATAGAGCAATATTAGAGCATAGTACCATAGGCGATCATTTTTGAACAAATTCAATTAGCGAATTGCAAGAATATATAACCGTGATAATTCCATAACCATAGTGACAAAAGGGCTTCATCGATAAACACATTAGACTCTATCATTTTTTTTTTAGATTTTTGTGTATATCAATACTATGGCTATCTTATGGTACATTAATAGGTAAAGCTGTTGACATAAAGTTACATCAAAAAGTCTCCACTAAATTAAGAGTTCACATAATAACCATTGATCTAAAAAATTTTATGATCTAAAAAATATAAAAAGTATTTTGTTAGAAGTAATTGTAATAAATATTGAAGTATTTTGTTAGATATACATACTTTTACAATCTAAAAAATTCCTCCATGTAGACCATTTCATAATATTGATCAACAATTCAATAATATAGTGCTACCATGAATGAACAACGGAATCGTCGTCGTTTATCTCAAAGGCAACGACGTCAAAATATGTCAAACTCAAGCTAGAGATCACCTACTCGAAAGCTCGACGAAATCAAGAGACTCCCTGAGACTATTGAACAAAGAAATGTTCGACATCAAAGATATTTACAACGCTACAATTCCATAGAAGGTACATACAATTATATTCTTAATTAATTTATTCTCTACTTCTTTTATATGTTCTTACTAATATAATACACCATGTTAATTATTATGTATTTTTTAGGTACATCTACAAGTACTTTTGCAAAATATAATACAACCGCTTCAAGGTTGACGCACATTCGTCAAATTGCTAGGTCAAGGTCTTCCGAAATGGAAGGTACCAATTAAATTAAATTTTTTTTCCAAATATAATGAATTATTTTATTTTCCTCGATTAACTTAAATTTTTTGCTTTACAGGTACCTCTACCAGTAACATTGGCAACCATTCAAGAACCTTAAGATTATCATGTATTCGTCAACAAGCAAGGTTACTTTGCAACCAAATAGATGGTAATTATATGTTACAGTCATTTACTATATTTTAAATTATGCTATTTCTATTAATATTATTAATTGTATACAAATTTTAATTTCATGTAGGTTCCATTACTACTACGCAAAGCAATCAAAATTTAACGTTGCTTAATAATTGTCGAGTACCATGTTCAAGTTCTTCTAACGCTAGACCATTTCCTAATAGGCATAATAGTGGTAGAAATTTTCCCGCACATTACAACTTCCAAACTATAATACTTGAACAACCCATAATTTGTTCATATTGTGGAGCCAGATTATTTGTTCATGAGACCTTAGATTTGTGTTGCTCCAATGGAAAAATAAATTTACCAACACCCGAAAATCCACAAGAATTAATAAACATATTCCTAGATCAAACTGATGAAGGTAAACATTTTAGAGAAAACATACGTTCTTATAATCATGTTTTTTGCTTCACCTCTATAGGAGTTAATATAGACGAAAACTTAGCAAGTGGCGCAGACAAGGAGTCTTTACTTATCGTGCGCAAGGATCTATTTACCATAGAATAGGAAGTTTATTACCAATAAATGAATCAAGACCAAGATTCTTACAAATGTATATATATGACACTCAAAATGAAATTGAACACCGACATCAAGAGCGAAACATAACACGACCAAGTCTATTACATAAATTAAAATTAATATTAGATGCACACAATCCTTATGTTCAAGTATTCCAGTCAATTAGGTAGACGTGAGGATGTGATGAACTCGTAGACTACTAATACAAGAAGTAAGGGTTAATCGACATATTCATGCTTTACCTTCAACGCCACAAGTTGCGGCAATACTAATAGGAAATGATTCTTTAGAAGATTTAAGAGAAAGAGATATCATAATAGAAACTCAAAGTGGTAGCCTTCGTAACATTCTTTCGACACGGCCGCATACTACGATCCCTTACAATATCCTCTGTTATTTCCTTTGGGGCAACACGGTTGGCATTTGGAATTGTGTAACTCAAATCACTGAAGAATCAGCTGCAGACAATACTACTCCTATGTTCTTCAGGTACTATTACTGCATTTTACTATTACTTTTATTCCTACAAAAATTAATTTGTTTCAACAAAAACTAACTTCTTTCATATTAGTTTCGCCCATTACGCATGTCACTACTTCATTACAGTGGACGTCTTTTACAACAATATGTGGTAGACATGTATGTGAAAATAGAAACAATGCGGTTACGATATCTAAAGACAAACCAACATATCATTCGTTCCGAACTATATCAAGGTTTACAAGATGCAACGAATTCGGGAGAAACAACTGCAGGTTTATATGAATGTGATTTTAATATATTATGTATTCATTACAAATAAGTTTATTATGTTCTTGTAATTTATAATATTTTTACTTTATTATTTTGAAGGTAATATTGGTAGAAGAATAATTCTTCCTCATCATATACCGGAGTCCAAGAGATATGTATAACCGCTTACCAAGATGCAATGGCAATCGTCGGGAGGTATGGAAAACCCGACCTTTTTATTACCATCACTTGCAACACTAATTGGTTGGAAATTACCCGAGAACTATTACCTGGACAAAAGGCTCAAGATAGACTGACGTAACAACTAGAGTTTTTCGATCAAAACTAGAAGAATTGAAACATGACTTATTTGTTAGAGGTGTGTTAGGTAAAGTAATAGCTCATGTACATGTTATTGAATTTCAAAAGAGGGGATTGCCACATTCACATTTGTTGCTAATTTTAGAAGAAAGTGATAAGTTAAATTGTCCTGATAATTATGACTCTTTAGTTAGAGCGGAAATTCCATGTCCTTTAACCGAGTCTAGGTTGTATTCTATAGTAACAAAACATATGATGCATAACCCATGTGGACCGTTAAACACTAACGCAATATGTATGAAAAATAATAAATGTACAAAATCATATCCGAAAGCTTTTGCTTTGCATTTACGTCACAAGGTAATGATTCATACCCTATATATAAAGGCGCGACGATGGAAAACAAGTCACAATAGGTAATAGAACTTTAGACAATCGTTGGGTGGTTCCATATAACTCTTACTTACTTTTAAAATATAAGCTGTCATATAAATGTAGAAATTTGTTCAAGCATAAAATCCGTCAAATATTTGTACAAATATGTCTATAAAGGTCCAGATCGCGTTGCTTTTGGAGTATCTACACATACAAGTAGAGATGACGAGATAGCTCAATTTGTTAATGCTAGGTGGATATGTGCTCAAGAAGCTTTGTGGAGAATATTCAAATTTCAATTGAATGGAATTTCACCTTCGGTAGTTGGACTACAAATACACTTACCTAATCATCAACAAGTCCAATTTAATGTAGATGAGTCTATAGAAGACATATTAAACGATAGTGATAGATCAAAAACTATGTTGACAGAGTTTTTTAAGAAAAATGCTATTGACTCAGATGCAAGGCAATACTTATATTACGAATTTCCACAAAAATATTGGTGGAATCAAAGACTTAAACAGTGGACTAGAAGACAAAATATTCGTAAGGTAGTTGGTAGAATGTACACTGTTTCACCATTAGATAGAGAACGCTACTATTTAAGATTATTACTCAATCATGTTAGGGGACCTATATCTTTTGAAGATTTGCGTGCGATTGATGGATTTACATTTGAAACATTTAAACAATCACTAAAAAAGAGGTTTACTAGAAGATGATGATAGTGTCACTCAATGCTTGCGAGAAGGCTCGCAAATGTACATATGCCACGTTCTTTAAGAAGACTATTCGCTACTATTTTAGTTTTTTGCGAACCAATTAGGGTACGTGAGTTATGGGATGAATTCAATACGTATATGATTGAAGATTACAAAAATGCAAATAAAAACGACCACTCTCTAGATGAATCTTTCTTTCTAAATTGTTGTCTTAAAGATTTAACCAATTATCTCTCACAACATCAAAAAAATATTACTGATTACGATTTACCCCAACCAACTTCTGAATCAATAACCAACATTAACAAATTTATAGTTGAAGAAAAATCTATTAAAATATCAAAAGAAGATTTAGATTCAATAAGAAAATTAAACAGTCAACAACAAAATGCATTTGATAGTGTCGTCCATAGCATCGATAGTCATGCACATACAATTTTTTTTATAGACGGACCTGGGGGTACAGGAAAAACCTTCTTATACAAATCAATCTTAGCATACATACGTAGTAAAGGATTAATTGCATTGGCTACAGCTACATCAGGTATTGCTGCCATGTCATTGCCCGGGGGTCGTACTGCACATTCAAGATTTAAGATCCCTATTCTATTAGATTCCACTTCAACATGTTTCATCAGCAAACAATCGGACTTAGCAGACCTAATACGACATGCTTCTCTCATTATTTGGGATGAAGCAACTATGGCTCACAGGCACGCTATAGAGGCTTTGGATAGAACACTACGAGATATTACTAATATAGATGATTTTTTTGGTGGAAAAAACATAGTATTAGGAGGCGACTTCCGACAAGTATTGCTTAGGTTGTCCCAAATGGTACAAGATCTCGAAACCATAAACGCCTCTCTCATTAGAGCACCATTTTGGAAAAACGTAATAAAAATAAAATTAATGAACAATATGCGTGCTATAAATGATTGTTTGTTTGCTGATTTTTTGTTGCGAATAGGAAACGGAGAGGAAAATTCTATTAAAGAAGATATGATTAGAGTACCCGATGAAATAAATATTCCTTGGCGAGGAGATCAAACAATACATGACCTAATAGATTTTACATTTTCATCACTACACGAGAGTTCTAATAACAAAGAATACATAATCGATAGGGCTATACTAACCCCGACAAATGAATCAGTTGAACAAATTAATAATTTAGTTGTCCAAAAATTCTTAGGTCAAACATATATTTATTATTCATTTGATAGTGTAGAGGACGATACCTTACATCTTTATCAACAAGAATATTTAAATTCTATTTCTCCAGGAGGATTACCACCTCATAGACTAATACTAAAAATAGGATGTCCAGTAATTTTACTTAGAAATCTAGATCCACAAATAGGCTTATGTAATGGAACCCGTTTGATTTGTCGAGTTTTTCATAGAAATATTATAGATGCCGAAATAGCTAACGGACCTTTTAAAGGAACTAGAGTTTTTATACCACGAATCCCACTAAAACCTTCAGATAATGTAAAAATGCCTTTCAAACTTATTCGAAAACAATTTCCAATAAAACTAGCATTCGCATTGACAATTAATAAATCCCAAGGACAAACTATACCCAACGTAGGAGTTTATCTTCCTGAACATGTTTTTAGTCATGGCCAACTATATGTAGCTTTATCTCGAGGTGTGTCTTTAAGTCAAACCAAAATTTTAGTTAAAAATGGCAAAATAGATAGACATATAGGTACATTCACAAAAAATGTGGTTTATCGCGACGTCCTCCACAATTGTACGTAGCTAAGTAAAATCATAACATATAATATATGAAAATAATTTTTAATATAATAATTGTTTACAATTCTTTACGTCTAATACGATTATGCTTCAATGGATTACGTGACAAGCAATGATGTCTCTATATAACATACGACAAGGTTAGATTCTTTGTTATTTGGAAAAAAATTACGTGGTGGAATTGTTTTCGATAATTTTTATTTATTTATTTTTAATTCATATTCCTTATAATATTTTGATGAACTCTAATATCCATGGTGGTGAGGTTTTTGTTTGAAAATGTGGTAGCAGCGGCGTCAAAAACATTTTGACATAGGCGTCGTCCGTGAGATATTTCAGAAGTTTTCATAGTTGGTGTTCACGGTTTATCAAAAGAGATGAACTGACTGCCTAGGTAAGTATTTTAAGGTTTCGTCATTTTCAGTCCTTTTACTATTACTTGTTTTTGCAGGGAATATAAGGAATATTATTGATGCATTTTGGACATCACTACTTGGTTGGGATCTTACATGGAGTTGATTGCGTCTTGATTTGGAGCCACAAATTTCGTCAGGTAAGAACCCTTATACGATAGAGTTGAACTGCCCTTGATTTTGTAACTTTGTGCATTGTTGGAGGATTGTGATTGGTGTTGCTGGCATTGTCTTCATTTTTATATTTTGTAAGGTCTAAGCTACTCCACATCTGGTTGCAACGTGGATGATTCGATGAATGACTTGAGGTAATGCATTGACAGTAGTTTGTACTCCACATGTCTTTCCTACCTCATCCATTTATCTCATTTACTTCTATATCATCGGGCATTGTTATTGTTTATGCCTCACGCGCGTGCCATTGAAGTAGTTGAGCTTGGTTATGTTTTCTTTCGTTCTTTCTTTTCTTTAACTGTTAGTTGGGGCAGTATTATGTCTTCAATGAGATACATATATTGACTTATCTGAATGATTGACATGCATCACATGAAAATATTATGGGTTTCAATGTTCACGACTGTTTGTGATACAAGTATTAGTACTTGAACAGATAGATGTCAAGATCTGAAATCAGAATGGTATCATTTTTAACATGTAAAATCAAGCGAAAGTAGGGATTGAATTGTAAGATGAAGTTGATGAACATGGTTTAAATAGTTGGTTAGTTTATGGAGATACTTGCAACTTTCTGATATTCGCTCCAGTTATTTGGATTGGGACTGATTAATCAAACTTGACCTGTGCAATTCTTTATCAGGTTTAGACCATTCCTTGACGTGCATCTCGCTTGCAATTTTTGGTAAAACATGGATTTGTGTATGTTTGAAAATACTTATGTAGTGACTTTTTATATTTCTTCTCTGTTTTTTGACTTGGGTCTGTTTGGATAGTAAGCAGGTATCCTATTGCGATGATTATGCTATTTTGGGTATAGTATAACTGTTAAAACTAAAAGGACGGCATTGAACTGGCCCTGCATTTGCAGTATGCACTAATTAGGCCATAGCTCAGGCAACTGAAAAAAGGCAGTACTGGAAACTATTTTCAACTGGTTTGGCATATGGAATTCAATCCAAGGTTGTTGCTTTTGTTTTTCTTTTTTCATTTGGTTATAGAAACCTCTTTTTATTTGATAGAGATAGAGATGTTCCACACACTAATAATTACTTTCATATAGTTCAATTAATTTAGTGGCTATGTTTTACACATATATTGATCTCATGCAGACACCTATATTTATCTACCTAGAGCACAATCGAATAGATTGAGTTTGAGGAGGAGAAGAGATGATCTGCTTTGGCATATGGAATTCAATCCAAGGTTGTTGCTTTTGTTTTTCTTTTTTCATTTGGTTATAGAAACCTCTTTTTATTTGATAGAGGTTTATATGTTCCACAAACTAATATTTTCTTTCATATACTTCTATTAATTTAGTGGCTATGTTTTACACATATATTGATCTCATGCAGACACCTATATTTATCTACCTAGAGCACAATCGAATAGATTGAGTTTGAGGAGGAGAAGAGATGATCTGCTTTGGCATATGGAAATCAATCCAAGGTTGTTGCTTTTGTTTTTCTTTTTTCATTTGGTAATAGAAACCTCTTTTTATTTGATAGAGATAGAGATGTTCCACACACTAATATTTACTTTCATATAGTTCTATTAATTTAGTGGCTATGTTTTACACATATATTGATCTCATGCAGACACCTATGTTTATCTACCTAGAGCACAATCTAATAGATTGAGTTTGAGGAGGAGAAGAGATGATCCGCTTTGGCGTATGGAATTCAATCCAAGGTTGTTGCTTTTGTTTTTCTTTTTTCATTTGGTTATATAAACCTCTTTTTATTTGATAGAGATAGAGATGTTCCACACACTAATATTTACTTTCATATAGTTCTATTAATTTAGTGGCTATGTTTTACACATATATTGATCTCATGCAGACACCTATATTTATCTACCTAGAGCACAATCTAATAGATTGAGTTTGAGGAGGAGAAGAGATGATCCGCTTTGGCATATGGAATTCAATCCAAGGTTGTTGCTTTTGTTTTTCTTTTTTCATTTGGTTATAGAAACCTCTTTTTATTTTATAGAGATAGAGATGTTCCACACACTAATATTTTCTTTCATATAGTTCTATTAATTTAGTGGCTTTGTTTTACACATATATTGATCTCATGCAGACACCTATATTTATCTACCTATAGCACAATTGAATATATTGAGTTTGAGGAGGAGAAGAGATGATCTGCTTTGGCATATGGAATTCAATCCAAGGTTGTTGCTTTTGTTTTTCTTTTTTCATTTGGTTATAGAAACCTCTTTTTATTTGATAGAGATAGAGATGTTCCACACACTAATATTTTCTTTCATATAGTTCTATTAATTTAGTGGCTTTGTTTTACACATATATTGATCTCATGCAGACACCTATATTTATCTACCTAGAGCACAATCGAATAGATTGAGTTTGAGGAGGAGAAGAGATGATCTGCTTTGGCATATGGAATTCAATCCAAGGTTGTTGCTTTTGTTTTTCTTTTTTCATTTGGTTATAGAAACCTCTTTTTATTTGATAGAGATAGAGATGTTCCACACACTAATATTTTCTTTCATATAGTTCTATTAATTTAGTGGCTATGTTTTACACATATATTGATCTCATGCAGACACCTATATTTATCTACCTAGAGCACAATCGAATAGATTGAGTTTGAGGAGGAGAAGAGATGATATGCTTTGGCATATGGAATTCAATCCAAGGTTGTGAGGTTTTTGTTTTTATTTTTTCATTTTTGTTTTTTGTTGCTATTAGGTACTACCACAGGAAGATTATTTGACATCAAGCATTAGCTATGAGTTTCTCCTGCAAAGAGGCCATCTCATCACTGAAATGGTTTTATGTTAGTATATAATTTTCCACTATCAATGATAGTATATTATTGTTTTGACCTTGAGTTCACATTGCTAAAAGATTTCCATACAACATAATTGAATTGGAGCTTTATTAATTGTAGGGATCGGCAAAAATGCTCCAAAGAGAGATTACTCCCTTAACCATTCAGAATCAGGACGAGTATTCGATGCATTTTCTTCCATCTCCATTTTAGCTACAATTTTTGGGAACAGGATACTTCCATAAATTCAAGTACTACTCCGGATCGAGCTCTTACTTTATTATACTAATTAGAATTTAACCATATAAGATTTAAATTTCTTAACTACAACATGCATGTGTTCATTCGAAGCCACTCTTGCTCCCCCAACTACCGGAAAGATGGTTAAAGGCCTTCGATGTGTTACATTGTGATATTCTTTACATTCTACTCCTCTCTTTGCTTTCGGTTATTGGACGTTTGGCAATATCTCGTAACACATTGCATACATTCCTTGCAATATCTCGTAACACATATGAGTCATGACTTCATCAATTTTTCCAAAAACAGAATCAAAGGTTACCTTCCGAGAAAATTGTTCTCTCGATCAATGATGCAATGCACACTGCGAGGCTTTAGCACTTCCACAAGCATATGCCCCCGCTCCTCTATTAATCGAGCCTATGTAATGGCCATTGTATTATAAACAATGATAAACTTCGCATAAAACTAAAATGTTAGAATATATTTGTAAAAATTGAAGCCTCATTATATTTTTGTAAAAATTTTGAAACTTTAGGATGTATTTGACTTTTAAGGCTTAATTAAAATCTCAGGACCATTTCTAGTAAATCACAACCGAAACATTGATCTTATTAGAGCAGACACAACAGTTGTTACCAGATCAAACTTCCAAACCCCCAATTTTAAACCCTAGAAATACCCCAATTTCACACTTCACAAAATCCTACCAAACATGCTCTCAATCCTCGCCCCCTACAAGAATTTGATCCTCCAATCCTCACTTTCCGTCATTGTCCCTCTCATCGCGACTCTCCTTCGCCTCCCAACCAGATTCCTCCTAGGTCTCCACACCTACATCCACCCAGAAAACCTCGCCTCCGACAACAAGCCCCAGTCGGGCGTTCGCGCCGCGATCCGGCGCCCGGAGCCCTCCGATCCAGGTCTCAATGGGTACCAGAATCTGGGCTCCAATGGGGACTCGATCAGGAAGAGGAGTCGAGTGAGAGATAAGTTTGAGTTTGATGAGAACAACGCCCAGATATTCAGATTGGTTATTGTTGATAGTCACATTGAATCTAGGGTTTATTTTAGGGAATATAGAGATGCCTTTGTTTACACTGCAATGGGTTTGTCAAGTCTTGTGCTTTGTAATTGCTTATTAGTTGGATCTGAGAGTGACGGGGTTTTGGTTAATGGGTCTGTTGTTCCTTTCCTTCTAGGGTTTGTTGCTGTGTTCAAGGTGGGGTTTTGTGTTGGGAAGGCGTCGTTTGAGCGATCAGCTTCGAGGAGATTGGAGAAGCAGACTAGTGTTGTTTTGGGGGTTTTAGGGTTTGTTTTTGCTGTTGCTATTGTTTTCTTGGATGCTCCTGTGGTGTTTGATTTTGATCTCGACGGCATTGATGGGTTTGGGAAGTTTTTGCTTTGTGTGTTTGCTGGTTGCATTGCTGGGTTTATGTTCATTCCAGCGAATAAGAATGCACGTGCGTTTTGGCTTGGGACGGATCAGCTTCGATGGGATTTGTCCATAATTTCATGTGGATTGGTTGCTAGAGTGATTCTCTATGTTAATTTTTTGGTGTTCATATTTACGGCTTTGCTTTGGATTAATCCGGTATCGGATATTTTTGTGATGAAGAGGAATTCAAACCCAAATGTGGTTAATTGGGGAAAAGGGCTATTTACATTTAATGAGAATTTGGTTGAAAAAATTGGGTTTGTGCAATCTGAGTTTCGTAAGTTAAGGATTTGGTTTCTGTTGGCATCAGGGATCTTACAGTTTGCGGCAATTCGCCCGAATTTGCAAATGTACTTGAATGAGGCAGTGTTATCTTGGTATCAGAGATTACATTCAGGCAAGGTTCCAGATTTGGATTTCAGTAGAGCGAAGATCTTCTTGCATAATCATCATCTATGTTTAGTGGTTTTGCAATTTTTTGCACCATCAGCATTGATCCTCTCATTTGTTGAATTATCTCAAATTGAAGGTAACTTACTAAAGACTTTTCCTATTGTATGCAAGTTTTTGCCTTGTTCCATACTTGTAAAAGAGGGGGCACTATTTATGGCTTGGTGGATTGTCTTTGTTTGGTCTGTGTTTACTTCATCGAGCCTTGCACTCTATAGGTTGGGATTTTTGTATATCTCTTGATAGTTTTGCTCCAACCTTGCATGTTTTTGGTGTTGTTCAGACTTTCAGAAAAACTCCAAATGATTGTTGTGGTTTAATTCTTGGAATAATACATCTTGTCCAAGTAGATTTTTAAACGACACCAGTACCATATCCAGTTTAACTGTTCATTATTCTGTTGTTTTTCAAATTTTGTATAAGGGGAGGGGGAGGTTGCTTTTATGTTGCACTAGACATAAGTGATCGTAATTCTTTGTGCTTTACCTGAAATAGTTGGTTAGGAGACTAATCTGTCTCAGCTGCTCAACTATATATTTATCCCATGTTGTTACCTCATTTACACTGCATTAAATAGAGCAACGCTGAAGAGTTTCCATGTAGACAACACCAACTAATTTGTGACCGAGGGTTTATTGTTAGTGTTACTTCATTTATAGCAAGTGCGAAATTGTGATGTTAATCTCTGTTATTAATGCTATAAGTTCTAATAGATATTGAATGCAATATAGATCTTCTAGTGCTAACTGTTATCTTTTCCTGGAACAAGAATCAGTTGTACTTGTCGTGCTTGTCAAGTACAACAAGAGATATAAAAGATGCAGATCTCTGTTGTCTAGTTTCACAGGAGAGTACCAAAGAAGCCGAGGAAACGATAACAATGAAAAGGAAATATCATGTAGTAGATATTATGGCTATATGAAAAGACAAAGGAGACATTCAAAGTTGCTCAAACTACCGGGGAATTAAACTTATGAGTCACACTATGAAACTGTGGGAGAGTATAATTGACAATAGGCTAAGGAGAGAAACAACAATATCAGAGAACTAATTTGGTTTCATGCTTGGGAGGTCAACTATGGAGGCGATTTTCCTTGTAAGACGATTGTTAGAAAAATATAGAGAAAAGAAAAAAGATCTTCATATGGTATTCGTAGATTTAGAAAAAGCATATGATAAGGTCCCTAGAGATGTTCTTTGGTGGGTTCTAGAAAGAAAAAGAGTGCATGCTAGATACATAGACACTATTAAGGATATGTATGATGGAGTAGTAACGAGTATAAAGACATTTGGAGGAGCTACAAAAGAATTTCCCATTACGATAGGACTACATCAAGGATCGGCTTTAAGCCCATATCTATTTACTTTAGTTATGGATGAACTAACTAGACATATTCAAGAGGATATACCATGGTGTATGTTATTTGCAGATGATATTGTCTTAGTGGATGAAACCAAAGATGGAGTGAATAGGAAATTAGAACTCTGGAGGAATACATTAGAATCTAAAGGCTTTAAGTTGAGTAGGAGGAAAACCGAATACATGCATTGTGAGTTTGGAAACACTAGACATCGAGATGACGGAGTGGTAAAATTAGGGGAAGTAGAAGTTCTTAAGGTAAACCACTTTAGATGCCTAGGATCAATCATACAAAATGATGGTAACATTGAAAATGATGTCACACATAAATTCAAGCTGGATGGAAGAAATGGCGGAGTGCAACAGGGTGATTTGTGATCGACATGTTCCTACTAAGTTAAAAGGAAAATTTTATAGGAACGCAATTAGGTCAGCTATGCTCTATGGAAGTAAATGTTGGGCGGTAAAGCAACAACAATTACATAAAGTGAACGTAGCAGAAATGAGGATGCTTAGGTGGATGTGTGGTAAAACTCGTAAAGATAGAATAAGAAATATAGAAATTCAAAGACAAGTAGGAGTAGCACCAATTGATACAAAGATTAGGGAATGGCGGTTGCGATAGTTTGGTCACCTGCAAAGACGACCTACAAATGCCCCAACTAGAAAACTTGACTCAATAGAAACCGTAGAAATTCGACGAGGTAGGGGCATACCAAAGTTAACATGGGATGCATTAATTAAAAGGGATTTGAATGGTTTACAAAGCTCACCATCAATTGCACTTAATCGAGCACAATGGAAAAGTTTGAATGTAGCCGACCCCAATTAATTTGGGACCGAGGCTATGTTGTTGTTGTTGTTGTTGTTGTATGAAAAGACAAAACACAAATGACTGTTGGGTAAGGAACAATCAATTTAGAAATTGTGGGAAATAGAATATATAACGCATGTATGTGATTGCAGTATGTATTGTAGTAAATATAGTAGGAATAGTCAAAACATTTACTTAGCGCATTGATTGTTATGTTTATTTCCCAAGTTGAGTTGGTATTTGCTTTTGGAATCCTTTGCTTTTATGGAATAAACAAGAATTATAGTAAGAGTTTACATATATGTGTACGAGTATGTTTGTAATTATTTTGTGTCAGTATATGCATTGCTGACATTAGTATGACTACAGTTAGAACTGCATTTATGGTTACATGCACATTTACCATCTGATTTTTATGAGCACCCATATTGTCAGATTTGTAGAAATGTGTAGTTATTGGTCCAAAAGATCCAAGTCTAATTGGTCCAAAAAAATCTAGTTTATATCAGCTTAAGGTGATTTTTTTACGACCGACGGATCTTTTCCAAAACAATTATTAGAAACATCTAAATATAAAGGTACAACTTCTCAGTCTTTCGAAAACATCAAGTATAAAACCTCCCAAAGAAACATCCAATATAAACTACCATTTTAAATATCTACAGGTTTAACATCAAACATCATTCAGAAGCAAATCAATTTTGATATTTGACATTACAACAACAACAAACTACAACATACGTTACATAGCCTCAATCCCAGATTAGTTGGGGTCGGCTATATAGATCAAACTATTCCATTGCGCTCGATTTAGTGCAATTGATTGTGTGTATTCCAAAACATTTAAATATCTCCTAATTAATGAGTCCCAAGTTAGCTTCGATCTACCCCTATCTTGTCGAATTCATTCAATTTCTATTGAGTCGATTTTTCTAATGGACACATCCGTAGGCTGTTTTTGGAGTTGTCAAGACCATCTTGATAGAATACCCATATTTGATTGATTGATTTGCGAATTCAACAACGATATCACAAATAACAAGAACACAAAAGTAACCCCAGAGAAAGTCTTAAAACTCTCTCAAATCCAAACACTCATAAAGTGCCCAAATACATTCCAATTCCCCAATGTTCCATCCTACTAACTCACACCTATTTATGATATTTCCTACTCACACCTCACTCCATATGACCAACTCTAAGTGGGAACTTATCATTACTCCCCCCTTAAACATCCACCTTGTCCTCAAGGTGGAAAGAAAATGAAACATACAAAAGAATAGTAGAACATTAAGAGCATAAACGCATATATGGATGGAAACAAATTCTCGAAGCGAACAGTCCTTGGCACATTTTCCACGAAAGCCATTTCATCAAACACCTGCTGCTCACTGTGAATGCTGACAAGAACATGTAGTAACAAATAACCAGAGAGTGTGTAAGTGAAAGGATACCATGTGAGAATCCATATTGATCTTCTACTAGGGTGGTGAATAGCATCCAGCCCCACCGAACAAAAGGGGAACAATGGAAACACTTCAAATGCTTTTAGTGAGTCTAGTTGCAAAATACTGATGTCAAAACACATGAACTCAAGCTCTGAATCCATCCCATGGAGGGAAATAATGAGCACCCCACAAGAAACAAGAGGAGCACCACGAGCCTTGATTTGGTGTATGGTTAAGAGCTGATGAACAATCAATTGATGCATAAAGAGAAGGACTGCCCACTTTGAATGTTGCAAAACCCAATGGAACTCAATAGGCCAACCATATTCGAATTTCAGTTTGGTACCTGAAGCAACGATAACACCCAAAATAAACATGAGAACTGATGCCATGGAAAGTAATCTACGAACCTTTTGAACCAAGGATGATTCTGAAACATCTTAGGGTAGAGATAATGCCCAATTAAATTGGAGCTCTTGTTGAACAACTTCTCCGATTTGTACATTCCAATGAAAAACCCAAAAGTGAGGCGTTGTTGGTCTTTCACAAACAGAAGAAGGAATGAATGTGGAAGATAATATGACAGCCTAATGATTATCCTCTAGTTTTGTGAGATCAAAATGGGCCACCAGGTTGGAGTGTGACCAAAAGAACTCAAGTTGAAGATAAGCTATGGCCCAAAAACATAGCATGTAAACAAATAAAGTGGGCCCACAAGTAAAGTTGAAAGGCACAAACCCCTGAGATGGTTGAGCCCACACCGATCGTACGCCTCGAGATGCCCAACAACCAATTACTCTCATCTTCTCCAAATTTGGTTTTTGGGTTTTGGATGAAACAAGTTTTCCATGAATGTTGTGGACGACAATGGTGGGGAAAACGGAGGTGGCCAAGGGGGGGGGGATCGAGGACAATGACGGAGAGAACCGCAACGTGGAGCACGAAGGTCCGCTTCACGGTAGTGTCGTCTGGATTTGGTGGCCATGGTGGAGGGGTGATGGCGGAGTATGAAATCAGAGACCGACGACAGATCTGGTGTTCGCAATTTGGTATCTGCAATGGTCAATGCATCGGGGTCAAGGCTGGTGGCCTTGAAGCATTGAAGATGAACTCAAAGACCGTGAATGAGGCATTCACTTTGGTGAAGGAATGTACCGATGGATCGGAGGCAAAGTCTTGAACTATAGAGATGATCAACAACTCATTTGGTGTCGGAATCTCAGATCGGGATTGCCCCAGGAAGTGTTTGACTATCAGATCCGGTGATTGTGGTACACCAGGGGTCATCAACTCCTTAAATAACCTTATATTTGACGGATCTGAAACTTTTGCACTGCTATATGCTCCGATCTGTTGTTCTCTTAAGATTGTTGAAGTGAAACCCATATGTTGAAGGAAGAGCTCATCGCACTTTCGAGGCATGCCTTTGATTGCCATCTTTACTTTAGATCTAAGCTCCTCAATTGATGCCTCAATGGTTGAAATCTTCTTCACCTCCACTTCAATTCGAGCCATTCGAGATTCCATCCTATCTAATTGAGCTTCCATCTTTGAAGTATGCTTTGATACCATGATAGAATACCCATATTTGATTGATTGATTTGCGAATTCAACAACGATAACACAAAGAACAAGAACCCAAAAGTAACCCCAGAGAAAGTCTTAAAACTCTCTCAAACCCAAACACTCATAGAGTGCCCAAATACATTCCAATTCCCCGATGTCTCATCCTACTAACTCACCCCTATTTATAATATTTCCTACTTACTCCATATGATCAACCTATGTGGGAACTTATCACATCGCAACTGCCCTTCCCTACTTTTTGTGTCAATTGGTGCTACTCTTACTTTTCTTTGAATCTTATTCTATTTTTACGAGTTTTACCACGCATCAACCTTATATCCTCATTTTCGCGACGTTCATTTTATGTATTTGTTGTTTCTTTACCGTCCAACATTCACTTCCATAAAACATAGTTGCCATAATCGAGGTCCTATAAAATTTTCTTTTTAACTTGGTAGGAATATTTCGATCACATATAACACCCGTTGCACTCCTCTATTTCTTTTATCCAACTTGAATTCTATGTCTAACATCATTCTCAATATTACCATCATTTTGTATGATGATCCTAGATATCTAAAGCTATTCACCTTAGGAACTTATACTTCCCGTAATTTGACCACTCCATCATCTTGATGTCTAGTATTTTCAAAACTCTCAATACATGTATTCGGTCTTCATCCCACTCAATCTTCACTTCCATGAAACCTTTATATTCTAATGTATTCCTCCAAAATTTTAATTTTAGAATTTCGTATTCACTCCATCTCTTGTTTTTTTCACTAGGACAACATCTTCGATATTATAAGAGGTTTATAATTGTACTTTATATCCAAATTGCAAAGAGAACTTATGAACATCACAATAGTAGCTTAATCCTATGGTTTTCATGATAAAATAGAGTAAACTTCTTGAAATTGAAATATTTTCTCCAAATCAATCCATTGCTAAGAAATGCAGGGATAAAATTCTTGTGCTTTAGATCCAATATGCTAATTTTCCATCCCTGGATATTGCAATTTCATGCCCCTATTGAAAACGTGTCATTTGGTTTTAAACTTTTAGAGGTAAATTTAGTAGCCTTTTCGTCAGGTTTGGTTTCATTTGTTGGGTTTTCAGCAGACAAAGAAATAAAGCTGGGTCATCAGGTTGCTTCATTGGTCTGGGCTGCAAGCCTAATTTACGCCAAACGATTGCCATGCTATATCTTCCATGGATTTGAGTAATATTTCACCGTCAATAGTTGTCATAGATACATATCCAGGATTCACGAGCACAAAATGTTGCCCCATCTTTCGGTTTATCATTGCTTTATTTAACTAGTGGGAAACAATTTTTTGTTATGGGCATAAATTTCATTTTTAATGGAACTTCATCAACAAATGGGGTATTTGCTTTTCTCCAAACATTTAAAATTGTTTCCAGGATAAACTTAATAGTTTTCTGTTATTGAAGGTCTCACAACTGAGATGAATTTTGTGTACTTTTATCAAGCATTTTCACTATACGAATTAGATGACAAGAGATACTTGGATGAATTGAGAATATCACTTGTCAAAGTTGCCGCTGACCTATGCAGTGTAAGTGCACCAACCCCTTGTTTATGAGCTATGATGCTGAAAATCCAATATTCTCAATAATAGTATAATACTAGTTGCAATTTGTTTCATCTGCTTGTCTGCCATTCCAGTATCAGAGTAAAGACTTGACTAGTAATTTAGTATAGACTCAGGTGTTGCTGGCTAGCAAAATTTATCAACACCCCCCAAATCTTTTGGTACATATTTACTTATTAAGTTGTTGGTGATCAGGTCGTACAATTACCTAGTGAGGTTTTATGCTTGCCCATTGTACTGTTGCAGAAGATTGGTTACTTCTTACTAGCTAGGGCAAGAGTGGCGCATGGTTGTTTGTTAAGGATTTCTGTTTCCTAGAGTATGACAGGCTTGGTTCTTAAGAATTGTAGGATAAGGAGCTGGAGGACACAACCTCCATGGGAGTGGAGTTTGGCAGTCTGAGAAGAGGCAATGAATTCATAAGAAAGGACTACTTAGACCATCATAACAGGATATGAGATGAGCAAAATAGTTGAGTTCAGGTCTTCGGGCATTCTATGGAAATTTTTGAATGTACGGAATGGCCAATTTTTGCATAGAACTTAAATGGTATGGTATGGTCGTGAGCAAAGCTAGTGCCCGTAAGCCTGTAATTACTTGTGTGTGTGAAAGAATATAATCCAAGTTACCATGGCATCTGTTTGTAACACCCGTTTAGCCATTGTCGTCGCCACATCGATCGCATAGAAAATGGAGAAAAAGATCTTCTAGACTTCTTTTGCTGGTGGAGTACATTGCATAGATCCTCATGGTTTGAGATTATTTGAGGTCATGGAACGTGGAACATGCTTTTTGAACCTTAGATTCTCCTGGCTCTTCTCTCCACGGAAACTGGCATGTAGGTGTCGTCCTTTGATTAGTTTGATTGAAGGATGGAGAAGAAGCTCATATGGTTTCTCTGCAGTGGATCTGATGCTTTTTTCTTTTTACTTTATTTGACTACTGTGCCAATGTCTTCATCAGTAGATAGTCATTTGTTTCTACATGGGAGGATGTTTTATCGTATTGCAGGTGACTTGTGCTGGAGTCGCTAGATACATCACCAGTTCTCTGGGCTGGGCAGGTCAAGCCTTCCACCGAAATCTTTCTCAAACTGATGGTCGCGGCCTGAGTCGAAACCACCCTCAGCAATGCTGCCTAATTAGTGTGTTCATGTATATTTTGCTGAAGAAGACCACTCGAGATCATCAGTGCTGATGCATTCAAGAGAACAATATTCTTATTCCGAGTTAAGCAATTGCTGACCATAGGTGCACATGAAGGCAAGGTAAGGTGGCAAAAGAATATCAACTGTGACACCTCTCAGATTCTGAAATAAATGAACTCTTCCGTTGCAACACATGGGATTTTGTGGTCCCTTAGAAATGAGTTCCCTTACAACGGATCTTTAAGATTACTATTCTGTTGGAGCCTTTTCTGAGTGCTTTTTGATAACTAATGCGTTGGGGCAGATAGGTTGCACTTGGAAGTTTATTTTATGATATCTTTAAGTTGATGAGCTAATGGTGCATTGCCCTACTTGCTTATTCCTTTTCTATATAGTCCTCCCCTTATTCCCCTTTAGCATCTATGGCAGATTGGCAACATAGAAACTAGTTTGAACGCTGAACTTTCATTGTCGATTCTCAGATTTAAGATTTTTAGCCAACTTCAATTAATTTGAGACTGAGGCTATGTTGTTGTTGTTGTTGTTGTTATATATTCACACAGTCAGTTTCATAATTGTGGATATAGCTGTGTTTTCAGTTTTAAGACAATATTAGTTTTCTAGTTAAAATGAATTTGATATAATGGTGTTCTAGTTTTCTCGAACTATTTTTTTTTACAAGAAATCACAACTTGCTTATTATAAGGTAAGGTTCGAACATCCAACCTAATACCCAAGTAACTTATATCAAATCAATGAATCATAAGTTTTGGTCGGTGCATGATTTTCTTTAACTATTCTATAAGAGACCATGCATGATTTTCTCTAGTTATTCTATAAGAGACCAAGTAGCTCACTTTTGACCTAGTCAAATGGACACCGATTAGATTAGCATCGTGCAATACACCTTGTGATATAGGTGTGTAGCCCATTGGACAATGCGGACCTAGTCAATATTCTTTTTTATAGTGTCAAAAGCGGGTTATGCACTTAATTGAGCATAATGAATAGTTTGATCAATGCAGTCGATTTCAGTTAATTTGGAACTAAGATAATGTTGTTGTACTTATTGTTGTGTCAAAAGTGGGTTAAAAAGTTATTTTCCTTTACAACAAATGTCTTGAAAAGTAAGATTCGAGACACATGAATAAATAGTAAGTCTCTACTATTGCACAAGGGAAAATGATCAATCCACTTTGAGCATTGACTTTGACACATTCGCAAATGAGCATTGTTCGATGCGGATGCGAATGACATCTTCAGGTGCATCATCTGTCTCCACCCGATGGATGCGGCCGAGGTGGATCAATCTAACAACCTGCACTAGTACAATAGTTGGCAACAAAATATTTTTTATTTGGCAAGAACTAATTTTGACAAAATAGGAATGAAGTAATCTTAATCCCGGTTTCCTTTTCTGAACCAGCAAAGTACTTGAACTGTTCCCTAATCCCTATCAGTGATAAGAACACCGCCATCCAAGAAACCAAACAACCCCACTTTCGAGAAGACTTCCACAACAATCTGGAAAAAAGAAAAGAAAAAAAATCGTTTTCTAGACTTTCTCCTCCACGTCAAAAAACAAGGCGCTTAATTTCAAGTCCCTCCTCTACTCCCCCGCGCGCGCCACGAATTATTTCCCTTTTTTTCCAAATCTTTTCCAAATGCACACGTGTCCACTACAAACTATCGT
Organism: Stephania yunnanensis; assembly: GCA_039657365.1. NCBI lineage: Eukaryota > Viridiplantae > Streptophyta > Magnoliopsida > Ranunculales > Menispermaceae > Stephania > Stephania yunnanensis. The sequence goes on from CM077584.1 coordinate 56,399,909, forward strand.
CAGACGCTCTGATGAAAGCGACGAAGCGTCAGCACTTATTCCCCATCGCGTCCGCACTTACGCTCGACACCACCACACCCCCCCTCTCACTTAAAAAACCGTTCGAGAAACCTTATCTCGAAACGTCGGAGGGGTTCCACGATTGTACCGACACGTGGACAAGGAAAGGAAGGAGCGAGAGAAGCTTCTGGAAAAGACGTATCGGAGGAGAGCTTCTCGCGTTTTCCTCTCTTCTTTTGCCTCTCTCCCTCTCTCTCTCTCTCTCTTTCGTGATTAAATCCACAACGAACCTTCTAGAAACAACAAAAACCATTCCGTCCTCTCACACGACACACGTTTTCGTTCCCCATCATCTCCATAATCGAAGCCCTAATCTGCAACAATTCGATGATTTGAGATTGCCTGACAATGAATCTGGAGATTTAGTTGCGTTTGGGAGGAAATTCTCTACGTTTTGGTATGTCTTTTGACCTGATTTGAGCAATTCTTGGTGTTTTTTGAGGAGATCAATATTGATTTTGGAGTTGTGGTGTCAATTAGGTTAGAGAGGGATCGTTGATAGGCGCGCAATGGCTCCGCAACCGGTTGAGCAAACCGGCGAGTCGGCGGCGGGAGAGGCGCAGAGATCTCTGCCGACGCCGTTCCTGACGAAAACCTATCAGTTGGTCGACGATCCGGCGATCGATGACGTCATTTCTTGGAACGAAGACGGTTCCACCTTCATCGTGTGGAGACCGGCCGAGTTCGCCAGAGATCTGCTCCCCAAGTACTTCAAGCACAACAATTTCTCCAGCTTTGTACGGCAACTCAACACCTATGTGAGTAATTTCGTATAGAATGTAAGCTTGTTTGATGATCTCTCTCTGATTTCATTTGTAAATGCTGAAAAAGAAGGAATATTTTCGTTTTTAGGGATTTCGGAAGATCGTTCCTGATCGGTGGGAATTCGCGAACGATTGCTTTCGCAGGGGAGAGAAAAAGCTCCTCTGCGACATACACCGCCGGAAAATCCCTCCGATGGTCGGAGCGGCGGTGCCGGCCGCCATTCCAATTGCTCGCACCGGATCTCCGACGAATTCCTGCGACGAGCAAGTTTACTCGTCGAACTCGCCGCCTGTGACGGCGTCGCCGGCGATCGTGCGCACCACGAGTTGCAACAGCACGGCGGAGCTGATGGACGAAAACGAGCGATTGAGAAGAGAAAACCAACACCTGACTCAGGAATTGACGCAGATGAAGAGCCTCTGCAATAACATCCTCGTTTTGATGAACAATTACGCCAATTCTCAACAAGATCAGAACACCGGAACGACGCCGTCCGAAGAAAGGCCGCCGCTTGATGTCTTGTCCACAAAGCTCGAGCTCTTATCGTCGAAGCAAATATCCGATGAGCCGGAGAGCGGTGGCGGCACGTCGCACAGCGGTGGTAGCGGCGGTGGCGGTGCTTCGAAGATGGAGATCGAGCCGAGTCCGAGGCTGTTCGGGGTTCCGATCGGATTGAAACGCAGCAGAAGAGAAAGCGAAGAGGATGATGAATTACAAGACAACAACAACAACAACAACAACAACAGGAAGAGGACTCGTCGCAGATCGGCATCGAGATCGTGAAATCGGAACGGTTAGATCTGGGATCTGATCACCAACCGTTATCAGCGTGGACGAAATTCAGACCTAATCAGAGGGTTTGTAATTGATTCAACAGGGCAGAGGCAGAGTAGAGCTGGAAAGAGGGATCTGTCTCTCGGTCACGTGACGGAATTTGGGTCTCACGTGACTTGCCATCCTCAAAAACGGGTAAAATTTCGACTTAGAGATCCTTTTTTTATTGTTATGTTAGTGTAAATTTAATTAATGATCGGCCAAGGCCTTAGCTTTAGCAGACTAGCTGTTGTATTTAATCTCACCTGTAGACCTTAATATAATGCTTTTGGGTTCTTTTTAGTTAGGTGAGTTCAATTAGGACAAATAGGAAAATACTAAAATTGACACCGCCGGTGTGAAAATGGGTGTGCCTTTTTAAGTGTGGGTATACAATTTTCGATGCACAGCCCTTGTTTGGCAGCTCTCAAGGGCGATCATCGAATTCACATCCTATAGGCGCAGCAGCCTTGTGAGCTGTTTGTAGGACTCATGTTGGCATTTTGGGGGCTTGGGGCAAAATCTTAAAAACGAGGCTTTTAATAAAATTATTCTATTTTTCACTTTAGACTATTGTTATAATTTAAAAATTATTTTAAGACTTTTTTTTTGGTCTTTCTTACTCTGGACTTAGATTGTTGGTGAAAAGCGTAAAAATATATCTTTTTATCTGCCGCTGGAGTTTAAAAGGATTTGGTGGAATAAAGTTGAGGAATTAGAGTAAGTTAAAATGAGGTATTTCACTTACAAAATTGCATAAAATCAATTTAGATTTTAGAGGAATTGTCATAATTTCTTAAGTAGACTATAACTTTTACCTCAAGTTGGAGTTTATTTATTTATTTATTTGAAGACTTCTTGAAAAAAAATTGAAAATAGAGGCCTTTTTAACAAACAAGTAGGCTTTTTTGGTGGGTTTAGGCAAACTTTGAAAATTTATTTATTTATTTATTTATTTATTTATTTATTTATCTAAACATGTATACTCACGTAGTAGTCACGTAAGTTAAAGTTTCGGCATAAGGGGCCTTGCTTTAGGTGGGGTCTGGAGCGAGCGATTGCCATTCATGCCTCACACCAAACACTCTTAATTATTTGTGTGTGGCTTGAGACATATTTTGTGTGTTATGCACATAGAACTGTGTGTGCATTCTAATGTCACAACCATTTTCTTGTGGGGGCGGTGCACCACGTTGATGTTAGTATCGTCGCATTTCCCAAATTTAAAGTTTTTTTTTTGTCATAGTTGTTGCATTGATAGGGATGCAAATAGGTAGGGGATGAGAACTTCATTCTTATACTCATACTCGTACCTACTAAAAAATTTATCACCCATACCCATAACAATATGAGGATGAAATTTCATACCCATCAAATTTTTGTGGGTATGAAAAATTTTCATGGGTAAAATATTTTAGCCATTTCATTCTCCATTGAGGATTTCGGTGGGGATTTTCATAGAGATTTTTGGGGGATGGGGAATCCCTGTCGAGGAAATTTTTTTCTCTATTCTATTCTCTATTGGGGATCCCCGCGAGGATTCTCAAAAAAAAAAAATTACAACAAATAAAGTGTCAAATATACATAAATAACAACACAATTGTTGAAATTCCAACAAAAATTAAAAAATTCAACATATCATGTAAAAAAAAAATTTCTAATTACTAAGTGCTAACACTTATAATTAAGTTTTTACAAAATCATAGGTATATGCAAAATGAAATTTTAAATTCAAAATATTATTTAAAGTCACTATCTCTTTAAATCACTAAGTCATCAACTTTTTTCAGTACTTTTGATCAAAGAATTCTAAAATATAAATATAGTTGCAAACAATTCAAAACAAAATATATAGCTATTAATTAACCAAATAAATTAGAGATTTTTTGTTATATGTATGAATGTTTCAGAGTGGAATCTATGTAATAATATGTTATGTTTATATATAAATATCATATGGTATATAATAAATGTCATATGGTGTATAAATTGATATATAGTGATTCCCGTAGGGCTTACCCGTGGGATCCTCGTGGATATATTTTATTACTCGTATCCATGCACATACCTGTGTGGATATGAGATTTTGTACCCATCCTTCCCCTCATCCCTATTTAAAATCCTCATACCTATACTCGTTAGGGTAAATCTCCATCACCCGTGGGTATTCCCTTACCTATTTGCATTCCTATGCATTGATGTCCTATAACCTAAACGAATTCGAGAATCTATTACAACGAGAATAATAGATATTACAATACTTGAAAGCTCGGAACAACCCTCTAATGGTGACATCCTCCAGCAGGAGGGCAATAACCCCACGAATGGGGACAACATCCTTTTAATGGAGGGCAACAATCCCATGAAGGGGCGACATTCCCGCAAAAGGGGCAAAAAAACTTTAGAATACTACTACAAACAGAGAAAGAAAAAAAAACACAGAGACCACAAGACCCATATTGTTGCATGACTTACGCCATCAAGATACTGCTTGCTACCATAAATGGTCGATCGCCAGTGTACACCATCACTGCCATGGAGACCCGAATCTCGTCTCGTTATCCTTTCCTTGTTCGCTAGATCCCAGCGAAAAAAGAGGTCGTCGGTGTTAGTCACCGGAAATCCGAAGCAAAAAAATAAAATAAATGAAAAAATGGAAAAAGGAAAAAAGGGGTAAAAATGAGAGCTGAAGGCGGCTGGAGTGGGAAGGAGGGGTGGTGAAGAGGAGAGGTCACGATGGTGAAGGAGGGAAGAGGGGCACGATGGTGGTGGAGAGAAGAAGAAGGATGCGAGAGGGTCACGGGTGAGGGGAGAAGAAGGAAAAAGCAAGGGAAAAGAAAAAAAAAAGAGGGAAAGAAATTGGGAGGGCCACTGGCAACAACTACGTCGACGTCGACAGCCCGACGATGGTCTGAAGTCGACTCTTAAAGGGAAGTGACATCGTCTGCGCTAAGGTTCTCTTAGGGGAGAAACCCTAACGCTCTTAAGAATAAAAAGAGGGAAGCATTAATATATTTTCTGTTTCAAGATATGGTATTAGTCAATTATCTAATTGTAGATGGTCGCGGGCAAAGTTCAGATTTGTTGTGGAACAACTCTAAAAGATGGTTGGATTCGGCTGCGTGACTATAAATTTAAGTGAATATTCTTTCAAGTATTCTGTTGGGTCTTTGTTTATGTCATCTTTTAAACTGGGCGGTGTTGTTACTCGACATAATATAATGTGACTCTGGTAAGTTAGGTCACCCTTTTAATAAAAAAAGTTTATAATCTAAGCCAAATTGATTAAAATATCTTAACTTTTTGTAACTTTTTTTTAGTATATTCTAACATTTTAAAATTTGTTATTATAGCGTTGCCTTTGTACATTGTTTAATTTGTATCCTAAACTACTTTTGAACTTCAAATTGATGACGTGAGACTTAAATAATGAATTTAAATTGTAAAATTAATAGTTATTTTGATAATCATGGCGATGATGTGACTTTTAAAGCTCATAATTAAGTGTCGCCTCGTCAGATTTTAAGTTAAAAATTGAATTAAGATACAAATCAAGAGATATTTAATTTAGGGATCCAGGGGTGTTTAATTTGGATATTTAAGAATCTCGATAGTTTTTAAAATTAGGGGGTTTAATTTGGATTTTGATGAATTTGAATGGAGTTGTAATAGGGATGTCAATTCTTTGTTTGACCCGCCGATCCAATTTTATCATGCCGAAGAAAATGTTGGACAATAATTTCTTTAGATACGATTCGGGACAAGGCTTTGATGTCCAAATTAAAATTAGGGCTAAGTCCGGACAAGATCATTTGAGCTCGGACCCGACCCGAACTTCAAACTTATTTTATTTTGAAAATATACTTTCATACATTATACAATTCACAAAAACAACAATAGAATTAAAAAGACTACATAACTTATATAGAAATGTACTATTTTAATTTTGAGATTTAGCTAAATTACTTGAGACAACATTATGCGTTTTGTCTTTTACCAAAAAACATTATTACGCATTGTAATTTAAAATAATAAATACAAATTAAGTAAGAGAATATCATATTACGCGGGCTTTACAATGATTTTATTAATTAAAAAAGCTTTTTTTTTAGTGTGAGGATTAATTGAAAAAGCTTTTAAACATAAAATGATTTTTAAAAAACTCGATATAAATTCAAACCTTTGACAACCTGAATTTAAAGTAATTTGGGTTTGGACAAGACTCACTTGTCCAATTTTAAAATTAAATCGAGTCTGAATGACGCAAACTAATGCTTGTTTATATCAAGGGCGGCCCAAACCGGACCGTTCGGACCTGAAAAATTGACACCCCTTGTAAAATCGATGCGTATTTAATTTTTTGGTGAGTTGATCATATAAGCATATTATTTATTGGATAAGTCCATATTTTGAGTACTTGAAAAGTATTAATATTGGAACATTTATCAAGCCTATCGAACATGGCAATGTTAATTTTGTCCACATCCAAATTAATATTTTTAGAACATGATAAGGCCAAATCGTCGGCACCCATATTAACATGACAATGCTAATATTGTTTTGTATCAATTGGGGGCAGAAGTTAGCCTCTTTGGCACCGAAGCGAAAGGAGATTGCATACTTGAACGATATTAGCACTGGAACTTTTATCAACTTTTTATGCATATAATTAAGACTGGAAACAATTTATTCATGGGTGGTTCTATGTGCACCCGTAAGTTTCTGAATGGAATAAGTTTATTGTGTAATGATCTTGTGTACAAGGTAATCTATATATACACGTACAAGGCGTAGAATACAAAAGGAAAGTGCAATCACAAATGGAAACTATTAATTACACGAGATACTACTTTCCTTAACTGCTGAATATATTATTGAGTTGCCATAACTAGTAGTTTCCTTAACTGACCAGTTTCCTTAACACCCTCCCTCAAACTCAAGATGGATTCGTAGAAATCAACTTGAGTTTGTCTACCAAGGCATGAAAGCGACCCGGAAGATGAGCTTTAGTAAAGATATCAGCCGTCTGATTGGAGGAGGAAACAGAGGAAAGCTGAAGAGTGCCCCGAACCAGATGCCGACGGATGAAGTGACAATCATTCTCAATATGCTTTGTTCTCTCATGAAAAACATTATTGTGTGCAATTTGGATCGCACTTTGATTGTCACAATGCAGGATGGTAGCAGAATCATGTGTAACCCCCATATCTTCAAGTAACCATCAAAGCCAAAGTAATTCGAAGGTAGCATCTAGCGAGAGCTCGATACTCAGATTCGGTGCTAGAGCGAGATGTTACTGTTTGTTTCTTGCTTCTCCAGGATATTAACGAGTTGCTCAAGAAGAAACAGTAACCAGTGGTGGAACGCCGATCGGTAGGATCACCTGCCCAATCTGCATCTGAGTAACCCGATAATACCAATGGAGAGTTGTCAGAGAAGTGGAGTCCATGAAATAGAGTACCTTTCACGTATCGAAGGATGCGAAGAACGGCAGTGAAGTGAGCAGTACGAGGGGCTAACATGAACTGACTGACAACATGCACCGCGTAAGCAATGTCCGGACGACTAACAGTAAGATAAACCAAACTCCCCACAAGCTGACGATATAAGGTAGGATCTGAAAGAAGTGTACCATCTGACGGAGTCAGCTTGACATTCGTGTCTAATGGGGTGGATGCAATATCAGTATCCGTGATGAAGAACGAGAGAGCAAATCAGAGGCATATTTTGCTTGTGAAAGATAATACCCATCAAAAGTAGAATTGACTTCAAGACCGAGAAAGTAGCTCAAATTACCCAAGTCTTTCATCTCAAAGTGGCTTTTGAGATATTGTTGTAAGTCAGAAATCCCGGTTGAGTCATCCCGGTGATGATCATGTCATCGACATAAAGTAGGAGCAGAACCATGCCTCTGTCAGTTCATCGGGTAAACAATGCAGAATCATGAGGACTTGACTGAAAGCCAAACTGTGTAATAATGGAACTGAACTTGGCAAACCAGGCACGGGAGCCTTTTTAAGCCCATATAATGCGCGACGGAGAATGCAAACTTATTTTGGAGGATGAGAATAGCCGAGGAGGTGGAGACATATAAACCTCTTCTGCAAGATCACCATTTAGAAAGGCATTTTTAACATCCATTTGAAACAAAGGCCAATGTCGAACAGCTGCTACAACAAGTAAACTTCGAACAGAGGTCAGGCGGGCTACAGGAGCAAACGTTTCTTCATAGTCAATGCCATATTCTTGTGTGTAACCTTTAGCAACCAGACGAGCCTTATACCGCTCAATAGAGCCATCATAGCGAGTTTTTATTTTGTAAATCCACTTGCATCCAATCGGAGTTTTGCCAGAGGGTAGCTCCACTAAGTCCCAAGTACGAGTCTTCTCTAGTGCACTCAGTTCTTCTGTCATTGCTTGCTGCCACAAGGGTCAGAACTAGCCTCTCGATAGGAGGAGGGCTCATGTAAAGAAGAAATAGCAGAGAAACAATGATAATCTTGGATGTAAGGAGGAGGTTCAGATACCCGTGCCGACTGGCGAGGTGGGACAGGTGCAAGAACAGGAGTATCAGAAGGGGAAGATTCTTCGATGACGGGTGCGGAAACGGTAGCACGATCATTGAGCTTATCTGACATACCTGCAGTAGGAGATGAAAAAAGCTCGATAGAGGGGTTAGTGAAAAATGGTTGAGGACATGGATAGCGAACTGTCGAATTTGGATAGGGTAGAGAACATTATATTTTCCCAAAATGTGACATGGGTGGAGATGCGTAATCTCTTAAAAAGAGGATCCCAACACCTATAGCCCTTATGTTCAATTCCATACCCGAGGAAACAACATAGACGAGCAAGCGGTTCAAGTTTGGTATGTTCAGGGGGTTAAGAAGAACGAAACATGCACAACCAAATACCCGAAGATGAGAATAGTCCGGTAGTGTACCATACAATCGTTCAAAAGGAGAGATGTTCTTTAACACTGGTGTAGGAAGTCGATTAATGCACTGGTGTAGGAAGTCGATTAATGGTAAAGTCACAATTTAAAGTAGCTTCACCCCAAAACTTTTCAAGACAGGACGCAGAGAGAAGTTGGGCTCGGACAGAATCTAAGATATGTCGATGTTTTCTTTCAGCTCGACCATTTTGTTGAGAGGTATACGAGCAGGAACATTGAACAATGGTACCTTCCTGTTTAAGAAACTGAAGAAGCATATATTCACGGTATTCTAAAGCATTGTCAGTACGAAGAATTTTGATTGTACGTGCAAATTGAGTTTTGATCATATTAGCAAACTCAATATATATTTGAGATATTTCAGATCGATGCTTTAGAAAATATATCCAAGTGAATCTGGAATAGTCATCAATGAACAATACAAAGTATCGATAACCATTCACAGTGGAAGTAGGTGCAGGACCCCAAACATCAGAATGAACTAACCCAAACGGAGTATTATTGATGGACTCGTTAAGAATGAAGGAAGAAGCATGTTGTTTTGCTAATTGACAATGCACACAATCAAAAGACTCAAATTTAGAAATACCCAATGACCCACTGGAAACAAGAGTACGGAGTTTACTGGCTGATGTATGACCAAGATGAAGGTGCCACTGATTCTACGTGAGCTCAAATAATCGTCTTACTTTGATCCCCGTTCCTAGAATCTAACCCGTCTGAATGTCCTGTACCTGACAACCAGTGGGAGAAAATAAAATAGTCAAGCCTTGGTCACATAATTGACCAACATAAATTAAGTTCAGAGTGAGGTTGGGGACGTAATGGGTGTCTGGGAGATTCAAACTATGGTTAGACACGGTTCCTGAGTGGGTAACAAACATGGAGCTACCGTTTGCAGTTTGAATTCTCAAGGAATGTATCGAAGGACTACTGTTAGACAATAGAGATAGATTTGGTGTCATATGATTACAACACTTAGAATCAAAGAACCATTAGTTACCTGAGGTTACAGATATGGCAGTGGGTTGGGTAGGTATCACTTGTTTGATGATTGCTTCTAGGTCACTCATAGAGAACATCGGAGAGGGAGGTGGCCCATCAGATACAACAGCAACAACAACAAAAGAACCAGTGTTAGAGATAGATGCAAACTTAGGTGTGCCTTTGGGATGAGATCGTTTATTTGGGCAACTCTGCACTATGTGATCGCGTTCATGACAGTATCGACACTCAATTGTAGGACAGTTGACAAACGAATGTCCCATTTTCCTACAGTTCTTACAAGGGTGGGTGGTAGATTTATGCAATGATTGAGTAGTTGCGAGGGCCACTTCTGATGAAGGGGGCCGAGTTGAACAAGCCAAGCCGAGTTTCCTCAAACAAAATTTCTTTTACAGCTGCGTCAAGAGAAGGTAGTGGATCGCGATGTAGGAGGGCCGCACGGACTGATTCATATTCAGGGCGAAGAGCCATGAGAACTTGGATGAGATAAAGGTGGTCTTTGCTGATTTCGGACTGTTGTAACTGGTTCCATATTGGTTGAATGAGTGCTAAAAACTCATTGATAGACTGACCAACTTCTTGTTTCAAACTGTTCAAGGTGGTGAACAATTGATAATACTGTGCCAAACCATATGTTTTGTATCTAACGACAAAAAAATCCCAAATTTCTTTAGCCTTTTCAAAATCAATAAATGAAATATGAATATAGGGAGTAGATGTGTTACAGAACCAGGTGATGATCTGATGATTCTTACTGTCCCAGTCGTCAAGTCGATCAAGAAACTTGGCTTGTGTCTCCGTGACATCCTTTTCTGGTTTAGGGTTGTCTCCCGTAACGATTCTCCAAAGTTTTCGACCAATTAAAAAACTTTTAATTCGTTGGGACCAAATTGAGTAATTTGTACCATCAAGAATCATGGAGATAGGCTGTGAGACTTCAATTTTCTCCATCAAATAAGAAACTTGTCCGATTGTCGGATGACAGATTTGGTGCGCGGAGAGAAGGCGACGTGCTGGTCTGAATAGTTTGCGCCTGTAGCCCTTGATGAAGAAACTTTACAGTAATAGTGCCTTTTCTCCAAACCAAATTTCAATTTCCTCAATTATTAAGCAAGCTAATTTCAAGATGTTAGTGACACATTGTTTTGAAACAAGTGCAAAGTGAAACGACGACGTGTCTGGCCATGGCATGGCAGTGCAGTGTCTTGTGATAGAACTAAGCGACACAAACGGATCAACAACAATATCGGCAGCAGCGGTAGCGTGCGGACTAGGGACGACGGATCTGTTCGCCCGATTGCGGCAGCAGTGGCAACGACAGAGATCGGGATGCAGCGGCGGCGATAACACGAGTAGTGGCGAGGTAGTTGTAGACTGGGACAGTGGGAAGGCTGGTGGAGATCGGGATCCGAGCTGCAGAGATAGTCGCGAAAGCAGGGATGGAGGAGGTCGCAGTGGCGGCGGCGGTGAGGCAGATCGGCGGATCGTGGCCAATCGGACGGCGAACTGGTCTCCTCTTTGTCTTTTTCGGGCCGCGGTGAACCAGGGTCTTGGTTCTTTGGTGAGGGTGCGGATTTGAGAAGATGATCAGAGACGCGTAGGACAGCGTGTGCGAGGCGATTGAGGCGGGGATGGCGGATTTGCGGCGATCAAGTGAAGGCGGAGGATCTGCGGCGGATCTTGTGTGGTGGAGCGTTAGAGTAGGTGCGGTTGTCCTCTGATGCATCGGCTGGTGTGGACTGCCTCCCCGGACTGGTGTGAGCAGCGTGGTTGTCAGATGAGCAGCGGCGACGAGGATCGGCGGCGGAAGCAGACGGTGGTGGCGGCAGAGACACCCATAGAGGTCATAGATGGTGGTGGTGGTACCTGGTGCGTAAGGGCTGGACAATGTTGTGTCTCACACAACCAGAGAGGTCAGAGTGTTGTGTGTCACACAACTAGAGAGGTCAGAGTCGTGTCTCGCACAACCAAAAGGACAAAGTTGTGTCTCGCACAACCAGAGAGACCCACAATTAGGGCTTTAATACCATGTAAGTTTCTGAATGGAATAAGTTTATTGTGTAATGATCTTGTGTACAAGGTAATCTATATATATACGTATAAGGCGTAGAATACAAAAGAGTGCAATCACAAATGGAAACTATTAATTACACGAGATACTACTTTCCTTAGCTGCTGAATATATTATTGAGTTGCCATAACTAGTAGTTTCCTTAACTGACCAGTTTCCTTAACACATCCCATAGTTTTACAAGGGCAAGCCAAAAAACTTTTGACACTCAAATTTCATATTTTTCCTCAAACAAAATGACCTAGTTATCCCTCACAACCCCACAATCTCTCTCTCTCTCTCCCACACAAGCTGAAAACCTTTGACTCCGACGATCTCCTTCTACCATCAACGACGCAAACTTGCAATTTTCAAGACCATAGTCATTGTAAGTGTCAATTCATTCATGCTTTGTTGTAAATATATTATTTCTTCTATTTTTATGTGCATTTATGGGGTTTGAACAATTTTTGTTTGTTTGTTAGGGCATTGTTCATTTGGGTTGTTTGGTGGCTAGTGACCTTATAAAAGAGAGGATGAAAGTATAGAGGGATGCAAATGTGCAAGATGGAAAGGGATTTTTCGAGTTTTCCTTCAAGTTTTCCTTCGAGTTGTTCTTTTTTGTGTTCAAAACATGGATTTTGCCTCTGGTTCGTCCATGTAGTGTCGGACCACATGCTGTAGGTCATCCATACATGGTTAAAAAAATCTTATATTGTTCGATCATGCATGACTGAATTATATATGTTTAGTCGGTCATGTGTGACCAATCCAATATTTGGACTTGCGATCCATTTGGGTCGGTCATTCATGGTTGACAAATCATGTATGGTTTGGTCACGCATGACCGATCTATATGTGTTCATTCGACCCTGTATGACAAAGCTAAATACGAAGAAATGAGATACATTTTGGTCGGTCATAATGATCAATCACTAATGCAACAACAACATTGATCCATAACCTACTAATTCTTCAAAAAAATGAACAATTAAATCTAAATTTCACATGACAGTGGATCTGAGTGCAAGACGACCTCCACCGCACGATCAACCACTACCACCTTTTTTTGTAACGACCTGAAAATTCTAATTCGTGCCACGTGTCAATTTCAGGATAGTGACATTGACTCGACCTGATGTGGTGAGCGTGGTAAATCCTTTTGAGTCGACATCGAGGTATATTTTACTTTTGTGTGATGTGTGTGGTATTTATTTATACCAATACACCAACTTGAAGTTACAAACTCATTTATGTTGCAGATTTTTGAATGTGAGGTTTGTCTAGGAAAGCGTGCAGACATGGGTATGGAGTAGGTCGTGATGAAGAGAACATGAATGCTTATGTGGATTTATGAAATTTGGTTAAATTACAACTTAGGCTTTTAAGTTTATTCAATAAGGAATCCCTACTTTAATTAAAAATTATTTAATTTAAATTTGCCTAAGTAAGCATTGATATAGTAATAAAATGTGTCTATGGTTTAATTTTAACTATAGTGAAACCCAAAGGCAACTATTAAGTTGGTGGAATTAGACTTGCATGTAATTATTGTAAAAGTTCATGGACAAAATGGAAAAAAGCTCTATGTCTTGTGTAGGTGGACCAATATAAAAGTTTGTGCATGCTAAGTGTCATACAAAAAAGGACAAGTGGTTGTTAGTGATGATGTAGTGAGTTTGTTGTCCTATTTAAAACCATGTAAGTTTAGAGTGATTCCTAGTCACATAATAAAAAAAGGTTGGAGCACTAATGACCATAAGAAGTTTCTAAAAACACTCCCATGTAAGTCCAAGTGGGATAGTAACTTAAGCATGAGTTTTCTTTTCTTTTGTCCCATTTGAACAAAAGAGAAGAGAGAGAATGAGAGTGCAATGGGGAAATGAGAAGAAGAAAGTAGATCGGTGGTGCGTTGAGAAGAATTTATTTATTAGCATAGATCTAACTTGATGGAAGCTAGAAGACAACACCATTGAAACCCTAAGTAAGTTTTTCATTAAAGTTTTACATCTTTGATTTAAATCCTTTTGGTTGGACATTTTCTTTTAGGCTTGAAGGGGAGTAGACTAACCATTATCTATTATAATTTTTATGGTTGAGATTTAAATTTGTGATGGTGTTATTTCTTTGATTTGGGAAAATGAATATACATGGTATGAAACAACTTGGTTGAAATCGAGGTCTATAATGTTGTTGACTAGGTGTTGAATCGAGATGATATGTGATTTATTTGTAGGAAACTAAACCAATTTTTGGGCATCCAATTAATAAATTCATGATTTTTTTGAGTTTTGTTGATGTTCTTGAGGAACTAGATTTTATTGTAGAACTCCTAGACTCAAATAATGTTAGTAATTAGTTAACCTTACTTTGACCATTATAAATATATTTGGGTCAGCTCTGATCACTTTTTGGGTTTAATGAAGTTTTGAGATAAATTTGGGTGGTAAAGTCGAGACTAAATTCGGTTCGACGCATTTTCGACTACGCTGCAACTTAAGCTTGCTCAAGTAGGTTTTTGTCAAATCCCAAAAATTTTAAACCGGTAATTACGGTTAGTCCGAGATTACGAGAACCTAATTAAGGTTTTGGCGCAAGTCGAGAGTTTAATACCGGTGAAATTGAGATTTATAAGTAATTTTATTATTCTGTGACGTTTGCCTAATGTTGTGTGTTATATATTATTTTATTTGTGAAATTTCAATCGACTGAGTGAATTCGATGTTTTGCGAGATTTTTCTCGAAATACGTGTCGAGACAGGTGATGTGATAGTTAAAATATCGACTCAAACTATAATTTCGAGTTTCACGACGAATAATTGATTTTAAATTTAAAAATCCAAAATTTGGACTTTTAATGGAGTTAACATGCTAGCGTGGGCTCCACATCTCGATGTCTGTGCAAAGATGAGTTGTTCGGGCATTTTTGACCATTTTGGTAAATTCTCTAATTTTTGGTGAAATTGTGGTGTTTTTCAGAAATTTATTTAGATATAAATAAACACAAAATTAAATAAAATAATTAATAAATTAGTGAGCATCTAGTGATACGCGGGGTCGAGAGTGACACGCGGAGGATGTACAATAGTGTGCACGCTTGACGGGTGATGTTGGCAATGCGACGTGTTTTTGGGCGCGAAGGTATACACATATTTGTATGTATATAAGTTAATACTAGTTCCAGTACGTGCTACGCACGATTGACCTGCTCGCTTTGCTCGCGAGAATTAATTTCTAAAAACTTATTAATTTAAATTCAAAATTGTAATTAAAATTTAAAAATTAGAAATACAATTACCCTTTTTAGCTTATCAATATTCTCTAATGTGATTGAGATAAGATGTGAATGAAAAAACAAGCTAGAGCCATTACTTCCTAAAAAAAAGGAAATAAGGAAAAAAAAAACACAAGTGGTTTGACTCATTAATTTGTGAACACTTGCTTGTGAAGATTCCGTATAATTGTACATAAAGTTCAATCTTTACCTCAAACTCTATAGATAGAAAGGATAACTTTGAAATTATGAATGTAAATAATTGAATTAGTTGGGATTAAAGCTTTAGACACCCTGACTAAGAAAAAAATTATTGCTTTTCGTCATGAATGCTCACATCGATAAGCAGAATACAACCTTTGAGAGAAGATATAAGCGCCAGAATATAGTTAATAAAACACATGAAATGATCTTTCTCCTTTAGCAAGTTGAATCACTCTCATCTGCTCAAACCATTAGAACAATCTTCAATATTAGACATAAGTTAATCGGAAGAATTTGAAATGTATGTTCAAAGAAATGAATACCTTCTCAAGTAGAACCGTCAAAGCATTGCAGGAAGAGTTTGATATGCACAGTTAAAATGCATCATGTCAAACATCATGGTAAAAAATATGAAACATGAATTGACTGATAATGTGTGCTGCTAAATACCTTAAAATCTAAATGGGACTTACAAGTTTGAATCTTTGCTCCAAAAACTTTACCAGTTGGCTTAAAATGAATATCAATAAGCTTTCCTTGCATAGCACAAAGAATTATACATCAGGTTAATCAAATGCAAATTGACAGAAAATGCACCATGGTACTTGTTCCGTTTCACAGAAACATAATATCAAAGATGCATTTTACATTCAAAATAACATCAAAATGTGAAAATATCTTAACACAACTACCTTGTTGAAGAATTAATAGCTTAAACTTTTCATCTTGTAAGACTCAAAAGGACTATTCATCATGTGGGCAGAAAAGACATACAAGTTGGCTAGAATTAGCCTCTTTGGATATTTTTGCATTTTCAAAAGCCTCCAGGATCACATGAGTGTGCCAAAGCTTTTCCTCGAGGGCACTCCCACCGCCAAGGTTAGTCAAACATTCAGTCATAACTTTTTCTATTTGAGTTTTTCCAACTCCATTTTCACCACTGCATTATAAGTTCAAATATGATTCCTGAAATGATACTATGTCAAGTTAAAAACTACAAATCTCATCAGATCACTAAAGAATTTTTGAAGTGCAGAGACAAAGACTCAAGGGATTACAAGAAGAATAATCAGGATGGAGATACATACCTAATGATAACAGACTGATTTACTTCATATGTAAGTAGCAAAATATTGAGATAAAAAAGGTATATATAGTTGAGAATGAAATCATCTGTCATTGTTTAACAAGTAGTCTAACAAAAAAACAAAAAAAAAGTTTATATTCACCATTCATCATGGAAATGAAGGCATCTTTAGCCCAATAATAGATGTCAGGAGAAACTCTGGGCTTCTTCCCGCAACCAGAGACTAACTCATTTCCACGTACTTCAGCCCATTGAACGGATTCATCGCAAGTAAAACTAGTCCTGCTTTAGTTTATAGGTAGTAAAGTGAAAGTTAATGCTATGAGAGAAGTGATAAATTAAATTTGATTGCAAGATGAAATAATTTGCATAGACATGGATATGATTTGCTTTGAGAATATCTACAACAGAGATTGTGAAGAACTGAAAGCTCATTCAAGATGCTCAATTGTACAAGATTATAGTTTTTCAAGAATATTAGGGTTTGTAGGCAAAACAATTCCTTTGGCATTGTCAAAACCTGTAGAAATACAAGGTATATAAGTTTTAAGTATTCAAAATCAAATAGCATTATCTGCACAATAATAAAAGGTTTAAAAAATCTCAAAATGATTACTTCCTTATATAAGCAATTCAAATATTCTTTAGCCATTCATCATTCCAAAAATAATAAATATTAGTAAAAGGGTTTTAAAAAATAAGTATATAAAAGACTTATAACCTGGTCCAAAAGCTCATCCTCGCTTGAATAAGGAGACCATTGCACTATAGTTTCTACATTTCTACATTTCAAGCTCAAGACTATTGATCAGAGATTGTGCATACGCTCTTGCCATATTTAGCAGTGGTTTTAGTTTTGAAGATTACAATTGTCAACATAACCTCAATGTGGGAGTCCATCAGAGCAAAGACTATCCGGCCAGGGAATCAAATAGTAACTAACAATCCCGAATTTAAAATAACCTTGTATGTGGACCCTAAAATAACTAATAATATGCTAAAAAATACTTTTTATGTAGATGCTAAAATAACTAATGAGCAACAATTATGCTAAAAAATACCCTTGTATGTGAATTACCATGTATCTTTGAAGTTGGGGAAAACACAATTTGAAAATTTTGACATCCCTTAATCTATTGAAAATAATAGTCTTATTTAGTTTTTATTTGATTACATTTCACACACACCACCTAGAAACACATCCTATTTATTTTAAGAGTTTGATCTGTCTCTTCTCATATTCACTTTGAATTGTTATAGAGCCTAATTTCTTTCAAAAACAATGAATAAAACTAAACCATATTGACCAGATGATTAACTCACATTTGAATTGAATATATCAAAATACATAAAATGTCATCTAAATGAAAAAGAATGAATTTGTGGATCAAATTTGGCTAGCTTAATTATCCATCAAAACTCATCAATTTCACAACATTATCCAAATATACCAACAAACATTAATTCCTTGGTGGTATATGTGCAAGATCTTATTCAATTATAAGAATACTAAAATAACTATTATTATTCTTATATTAACTAAATAATATTTATTTATTCTTATGAAGAATAACTTAAATTAGTAAACTAATCATCATTTAATATTATTATGATATTAAGCTAGAATTATATATTTTCACTTGAATAACTTAAATTAGTAAAATGCTCTTCCACATAATATTTTTCTTTTT
The DNA here is from genome assembly GCA_039657365.1 of Stephania yunnanensis. NCBI lineage: Eukaryota > Viridiplantae > Streptophyta > Magnoliopsida > Ranunculales > Menispermaceae > Stephania > Stephania yunnanensis. The sequence continues at coordinate 56,417,813 of CM077584.1, forward strand.
ACCTTATCAAAATTAAAAATAACTTGAATTTAATGTTTTTTTTTTCATATCCACTTTAGAAGTTTCCAATGCAAGTGGTGCATAATAAGTGATGTAAAAATCAAGAAAAACCTTAGGTGAATTCCATGTTTTTGAACAGATCGACGATTCAACAGATCTTGTTCCATTTAAGACACTGGTTCAAACATTTGCCTATTGCATTGTCATATTTGCTCTATATGGTATCTTGCCTCATCTGGTGCAATGGTGAGTTTTTTCTCCAATAAAAAAAATAAAAAATGATAAGGCGGCACTTGTTTGTTGATTAAATCGTTCAATGCATGACCATTATTGTGATGAGACAATCTACTCGGTGAGGGTAAAGTTTTATTCAAGTTGTTGCATGTTTGTGCGAGGATCACTACGATTCCGACGCCAAGTAAATTTTCTTTCATTTTCTTTCTTTCGTTTTTGCAAATTAGTAACACTTCTCCAAATATTGTGCTCTAAACCATGTTTTGAGCTCATGTCTGCATTATGTCAATCCTTTAATTTTTAATGCCATTTGAAATTGTTGTCTTTCAAGTGGGAAACTATATTCCAATTTCGCCAAGACGGGATGATGTAGCAATTTGCATACAAGAAGGAATGGAATGGAAAGCCAGTAAAATGCTTCTCCCATACAAGCAACTTTGTAGTGAGAAAAATGTAAAGTTTTCTATGTTAACCTTCAAGCTTATAAAAAAAAGCATATTATGAAAGAGAAAAAAAAGAAAAGAAAAAAAATGAACTCACTCTAATGCGATACATGAAGGTGGAAGCGGAGATTGTACAAATTGAAGCAGATGATGTACCAGTTGCAATATCTAATGAAGTGTCTAAGTCCCAAATCAGCATGCTTGTTATTGGAGCTTAGTCGTGGTGGCGGTTTCACAAGGTAAGAGTAAGAGATATGATATCAGTTAACAGTTTGATCTATTTGCATAGTTCCATTACTCCGATTAATTGGATAGAATAGCAATGTGGATTTACCATTTAGTTCTCTTTCCTTCGTTTCATCTCATGGTTTTTACATGCGTTGGACCTTATATGCCCTCATATTGTTCCTTGTTTCCAATTGTTCCTAGTTCTATTTGAGGTTTTAAACCACATCTTGTGAAAACAAGGTCTCTAGTGATACATCGACATCCATGGTTTTTGGTGTGATTTCTAAAAGTTGTAAACAAGATTTAATTTTATTTTATTTTTATAAGAATAAAAGACTCTAATTAATTAATTTGCAATTTAGGTTTTATTTTCTTTGTTGTCGAGCATAAATATTTTTCTTTTAATTTTAATTCTTAAATGTAATCATGCATGATAGCTTGTGTATGTTGCAGTCTTAAATATTGATCATGAAACATCTAGACTATATATATAAGCATCACAAACCATTGCTATGTTATAGTTTGGAGCGAGAGATAATTTGCTAAATAACACCATGTTCCTTCTGGATAATGATGAATTTCTTTTTCTTTATTACTTTATTTATGCCGTGTTTATATTCCATAATATTGTTTATATTCCTATTATTGTTTGTATAATTTAGTGATTTTTTTTCTTTTTTAAGATAGTCAAATATTATTTGAAGCACAATCAACTTTATATAAGAACACTTTTTTTATTTTTTTTCATTTAGAACAATTTTTGCTTTTACTTTTGTAGAAAGATACGATATAGAAACTTTTTATATTGTTTTTGTTGTTTCGTGTACTACATTGAGAAAAGATAATGTTAAGGATATGTTAAGTTTATATAACGTTGCTATTTCCGTCTCTAATTTTCGTTTATGTTAGATACATAAATACATTAATTCCGTCTCGATTGCGATTAGCAACGGATCGAGAGGCGAAAATAATCGAAACGGAATTTATTCCGTCTCTAAAACGAAATTTATTCCGTCTCTAATCGATGGGAATTAGAGACGGAATAAATTCCGTTTCTAATCGAAACGGAATTTATTCCGTTTCGATCCGGAAAATTCCGTTTCGATTGAATGCAACGACGTTTTTAGAGACGGAATTAATTCCGTCTCTGTTCCGTTTCTGTTCCGTTTCTGACTGCAATTAGAGACGGAATTTTAACAAATGAGAGACGGAAATTTCCGTTTCTGATTTGCTATTTTTTTGTAGTGACACATAGCCCCAAAAATATACATAAAATGCAATTTAAAAAAAAGATGGAGGAAAAGAATTTAATGCCCAACTGAACGGAAGAGGACTAAGGTGGTGATCTATGAAGGAACACCAAACAAAACCTATACCATCATATGGAATCGTGATGCTTTTGAATGGACAATACACCGACTTTTGGAGATGGTAAAAATGCCTGAAAGCACCAAGAGAACAATGTGCAAGGGTAATTGAGAGCACTTGCAATTTTATTAGCTCAAAACTATAAATCTTATTAGCTATTTTGGGTAATTTGTTGATAATTTTATTAGGTACAAAACAAAGATTAACGAACAATGCGTAGAAGCAAAATTCCTCTCTATACACTTTTTGATAATTTTGATATATACATATACCTCTTTCTTATAAAAAAATAAATGAAAGATAATATAGATTTATTGTAACACTGTTTATGGACTTGGGTATCCATTGATATTGATTTGAATTTAATTAAACACCTTATAAAATAGTGCTAATTAACTACTCATCAATTGCATATATAGAATCAGAGGTTCAATTTGTTGGCAATGGAACAGTACATTCAATATTCTCATAGGCATTTCACGAAACATTGACTTTATGGTTTAGACAATTCATCAAACACATAAAATGCATAAACACTGAAATTCAAAACAACCAAACGTTGACTTTATGGTTTAGATAATTCATCAAACACATAGAATGCATAGAACAAAGAATTACAGAGTTCTATAAAAAGTTTCGATCATGGGTATCTAAGAATTTCTAATACCGAATCTAATCAACACAACAAAAAAAAGTTGGAGAAGAAAAGTAGATTACCTCACATTTGAATTGAAAAGCAAAGGAAAGCAACGAATGAATCGATGAAGGAAAACATGAAATGAATGATTTGAAGAGGAAGGAGAGTGGTTGATCAGTGAGTTGTTGATCATTTTGAAGATGTAGTGTTCAAGACATTGAAGATGTAGCGTTCTCTTAAGTCGTTGAGTTGTTGATCTTTAATTTAAGTCGGACTCCTCTATCATCATCCAATTTGGATAAGGTTGAATTAATTTATTGATTTTAAGGGAAAGCACGAGAAGTATGTTTATTAACACTCAAATAAAGTATGAGCAAAAATGTAAATTTCATTACCACTCAAAAATTTGTGCAATTTGGATTAGGTTGAATTAATTTATTAATTTTAAGGGAAGACACGAGAAGTATGAGCAAACAGGTAAATTTTATTAGCACTCAAATAAAGTATGGGCAAAAAGATAAATTTCATTACCATTCAAAAATTTGTGATTCGTGCTTTTATATATATATGATAGATATATAAATATATAAATGGATACTATAGTTTTGAATTAAATAAAATATACATTGGATGTGCCTGGATATGTGTAGCGCAAGTGGCGAGAAGTAAAATATTGGATCGGTGGTGTGTTGGTTGACAATTGGTGATGCATCGAGATGCGGCAATCCAATTTCCATGGAAATTGATTTGTCTTAAAATATATCTTGATTTGTCTCGAGTTTCACTTAATACGAATCTCGAAAAAATTGGAGGCCGCTATGTGCACCCCACCAATTCATGAAGGCACCTATATTTTTTCTCATTCTCCCTTCTAAAATGTAAATGACTATTTTGCCCCTTCATATATACTCACTCAAACCCCACGAATCATTTTCAAAGCAAAACTGGGGCACCCCACTACTTTGGATCACAAGTGAAACTTAAAGCCACAATTGTGTTTGCCGAGCGTGTATCGATTCTTGCGTCTTGACATCATCCGATAGCGAGGTAACAATGTTTGACAACCATATGAAGCTTTGAATGAACTATTTTTTGGATAAAAAACTGTGAAAATGATGATTTGGTTTGTCAACGTAGGGTTTGGTAAATTCGACCAATCCGAACTTGTTTGCATTATAAAATGGAGGATTGTACTGCAATGGTGCAAGAGGAGGTAGAACAAGATGTAATTGTTGAAATTTAATGTGTTTTATTTGTGGTTTCTCAAATTTTAAGACGTTTTTCACGGGCGCGATTGATTCGGTCTCGCACGATCGAGAGTTATGCAAACGTCTCGGTCAACATCCACTGAAACTTGTACATAGTTCACATCATGATGTGAACGAAATGAAGTCATAGTCTCGGTATGTTGGAACCCTCATCGTGTAATTGTAAATTCCTTGCACGATTTCCATTAATCTTAGCCTTTCCCTTAACATCTACATTCTTCTTCTATTTCTCTTTCCGATAAGATGCAGTCGGGGGTTTCCGGCCGCCTCGCCCACGGTTACCCCTCGACACCTCAACACCAACCTCCTCCCTAGTCACCCGGGTTTTCGAAAGAGCCATACCTGAAAACACTACAACATGTAAGTGCTTGGAGCAGAAACAAAAGTACAATTCAAAAAAATGAACAAAATCTACCATTTCTATAGTCTCGGTCAAGCAGGTTAGAGAAAAACCTTAAAATATCGGTGACACATAACCAAGAAAGGAATAAAAGTCTCGGTAATGGACAACTGAGAGAAATGCTACTTTCTCGGTTGTACATCACCGACATGACATAAACTATACACTTCGACTTACTCTCGTGATGTGGTGACCGAGACGAAAATAAAAGTTTCGGTAATGGACAAACGACAAATATTCTACATTCGCGATTGTACATCACCGACATGACATAAACTATACACTAATGGTTACTCTCGTGAAGTGGTGACCGAGATAACACAATTACTCTGGGCCATTCGTTGTCGAGACTGTGTAAACTATTTTGGCTTGTCTGGCCGAGAACCACGAGTCCCTAAAATTTTCCCTCAGTCTCGGCCATGCTTGGCAGAGACGTAAATAAAATCTATGGCCTATGTGGCCGAGAACTACGACTTTCCAATAAATGAACCATTGAATACACCGCCACACAAACATAACAACTACTCTACCAAATGCAACTTAATTAGACTATCAACGTACCTTCAAACGATCGATTTCACGACTTGAGTGTGTGAATGAAGAACTTGAACCGAGCCCTAATGTGGAGACGAAATCGACCAATACCCAAAGCCTTTAAACTCGAAAAACGTCCTACAACAGAGGAGAGAGACGGAGAGGAGCAAAGACAAATGACTCTGGGATTGTTGCTCGTTCGTTCAAGAGAGTATTGGTTGCTTTAAGGGGATGGTGGTGGGGTGGTGGGGTGGTGGGGTGCTTCTATTTTGAACGAGGGGTATTTTGGAGATTTCGGGCCTCAAATTTGGGTGCCCTTGGTAAATGACTTTGTGCCATCAACAATTGGGTGCCTTAATGAATTGGTGGGGTGCCCATAGCGAGCCTAAAAATTGTAATACTAAGTTGTTGGGTTCACTAATGGTTGTTGGATCGGCCTTAAGATACATATATACGTATCTCGAGAATGACAAAATAAAAAGGGAACATTAAATTTGCCTCGAGATTCGTACAAATCTCATATAAATCATCTTGATCTGAGGAAGGAGTCGTCTCCTCCTCAACGAGGATCTCTGGGGTTGGTTTGATCCAACCCCAAAATATATATAAAAAAAAATTTCCGTTTGTTCTCTTTGAAGAGGAAGGGGACAACCCCTTCCCCTTAAAAATATATATATAGTTTTAAAAATTGGAAAAACAAGTAAATAAACCCTAAAATATTATGGAAAATAAGGAATTGGTCAAAATAATATGATTTTGATAATAAAATAGGAATTGGAGGTTTTCGAGGTCGATACGACGAGTGTTGCCTCGTAAAACATGCTACGATACTCGAAAAAGTTGATAATTAGGAAAAATGAAATAAATTCTTGGAAAATTGAGAAAATCGATAAAATTTGATTTTTAGACAAATTAATAAAAATTAAGAATTTTTAGGATTTTCTCGAGGATTTTATTGGGTATATTTCTCGTAATGCGTGCTAGGATACCCAAAAATATTCAAAATTTAAAAAATTATTTTATGGCTTAGTATAGGGTAATTTTTGATTCTGAATCACAATTTGAAGTCGGAATTGGGATCCAGACATTTGAAGGCATGGTTTGGAGAGATTTTGATATTTTTGGTTGAGGTTTAACCGAAAAATAGACAATAAATTGAAAAATTGATATTTAAGCCTCGACAATCTAATTTTCGATGTCGAAAAATAATTTTGAGTCGAAAATGGAATTCAAGCATCAAATAATTTATTTTGAAAATATTTGTTGGGTTTCGGGACGTGATTCGGAAAGTTCAAGTGTAATTGGTTGGAAACAACTTGTGGAATGAATAATCTCAATAGATTTATGAGTGAGTTGTAGGACCGCAGTCGAAATCTCATGTAGACTAGTTGACTGATTCGAAGCGTTGGTATCATAGTTATAAGGTTAAGTAAATCCTACAGTAACCTTTATTATTGATGAATACAATTTCGTATACATTGCATTGATTCTTGTTATTGCATTTTGGTTGTACATGCATACACGGGCTTGGAGAATAAGTCGTATCGAGTCTCCTTATAAGGTTCTACTTGATTGTATGACGGGGTAAAACTATTTAGTGTTTGCCTGACTATGTACACATGGTATATGAAGCTACCTAACTATGTATTATAGGGTATGAATTGGTAGTGGCTATCTGACTATGTACAGTGTAGAACTATATTATGCTTGAGGATCTAGAATCACTGATACTATGCATCACGTGATTTTCATGAGATCACGGTGAATCAGATCATACTTTGATAGACTCAATGAATGACACTCGTAAGATTATTCTTCCCACGCATGATTCCTTATTATTGTTTATTTACTACTTTTAGAGAACGTTTTTTTTATTGTGGTCGGATAACAAAAACATGATGGATTCATGGTTGTATTTAAATTCCTTGAATTATATTGTTGTTTAAACTCCTTGGATTATTATGCATTTGGTTACTTCAGGTGTACTGGATAGTGTGGGATTTACTAATTTGATATTATCAAATTTTATGATTGGGTAATAACAGGTATTAACAACGACAAAGGAAAGGAAAGAACTTTTTGACTATTAGCGATTTGTTCAATTGCTTCCTATTTATTTATGCATTATTTTGAATATAAAATATTGTATAAAGGGGTTTTTGGATTCATGTGAGGTTAGACTTCTTTTGAAACTATTGAAATGTTTTGAGGCAGATTGGAATTGAATTAATGGTTTTAAGATGGATTGAAATGCCGAGGAGCTAAGATAATTATGATTTTAAAATTTTGAAAACCTGGGATAGTTAGAATGTATAATAATTTTGTGAATACGAAATATATTGTTATGGGGTGGACTGTGAGTCATTCGGCATTTCCACCAAGCTGAGAAGGTTTGGTTGAAGATTTATAAACGTCGAGATTTTGGTGTAGAATTAGAAATAGATGAGATGCTGGCGAGAATTTTTTACAAAATTTTAAGTATTATATAATTAATCTTTATAAACTTTGAGGAACAAGATTTTTTTGGAATCCATTTGTGATTAGTTTAGAATCATATTTGATAAATATTTTGATTGATTATTATTTATTTATTCAGATTGAGGTTAAGACTGGTAGATTGTCATAGGCTTAGGGTAATCTAAGCCGGTTAGATGCCCTAATTAAATGAGGTCTGATAATTTTTGAGCATGCTCAGTAATAGCAAGTCAGTTATAAGTTTTAAGCTTGCTCAAAACTTGTTTGACTATGCTCAATAATATTAAACATGCTTTAAGTTTTTAAGTTTACTCAAATCAGTTTAAGAGTGTTTCAATTAAGTTTTGAGTTTGCTCAAAATCCAACAGATATCAAATGAGAGCATACCTAAAGCAATAAATAAACCAAACTTAATAATCTCGAACATGTTTAAACTACTTCAAAATGATATCAGGGACCTAGCTTACTAATGTCGAGTATCGGTGATTGGTTTGGAGGTGAGGGAACCGAGAGAGTGCATTTTCGCATAGCATGAAAGTAAGTAAACCATATAGAGAATGCAAAGTAATTTATACATGTCTCTACATTATTTGATTCATCAATTACTTTCTTATGGAATTCCTATTCTTCTATGAGTGTTTCGGAACATGTGAACTGGAAGAGTGAATCTCGGGTGTGTTCTTCGATTAGCTACCGACGTTGCACCCTAAGTCACTGGATTAGGATTAGATGAGTGTGAGATGTCCGAGGTAAATTGTTGATACCCCTCATTTAGGATAGCCCAGGTTAAGCTAGCTTTGTCGCGTTCCTGAGACATGAGTCAGCTTGGCTTTGCCACGACTTAAGATTGTCGTGAGGCGATTTCAATCTCCAATGGGTTTTGGATTCGATTGGATTTGTGACGGCCCCAATTTTCACAAATTGGGCCCCGCCCGACCTAAACTCACATGGACCCCGAGCCAGTCTCGCAAGGTCAACGAGAGCCTAGTCAGCCTTCAAATCCATCATTTTCAGTACATTCAACATTTTACAGTTGAGTTATTAATGTTGTTACATGATTCCTCTCCCTTGACTCCATAAACACTTATGTATCATTGTATATTTTCCAGTCTAACTATCATCATTTTCTTATTTCCAGTTCTATTTACTTTTCCGCATGGTCTTTAGACTATATTATTTCTATCATGAATTACTGTTTAGACCCTACTGGCTTTTACTTACTAGACTCGTCGTTATGACTTGAGTGCAGATCCGCATACGAGCAAGGGTAAGGCACCGATGATTGACGATCTTTTTTAAAAACACCAGAACGACGTTCCCTTCTTCACTTTCGTTGGTTTTTGGCTTTTGTATTACATATCTATATTTTGTTTTGATATGATAGGAACACTTTGGGTTTGAGAAAGGTACTGATACATGTATATTACACTTGATTATCCACATGTCACTCGATATACATGATGTCTATATATATATATATTTTGTTGGGTTCCACCCTCTAAGTTGTCTTGACTTTTATCTAACTTATTTATTTAAATTGTAAGGTTTAATTCCGTTGCAAATTTTGAAACTTGCAAAAATTATGGAAAGAAAGGCTTACTAGTCTTACGATGACTTTTCGAGGGCTGACTCGGAGGTCCATGTATGCTTAGGATTGGCCGGGCGGGGCCTAGCTTGTGGAAACTAGGGCCGTCACACTTTCTTCCAAAAACATGATCGAACTCGACTGTAGGGAGTCAGTTTGTGAAAGGGGATCAAGGTGTCGAACAAAGGATTGAAACACCTAGGGCTTGGTTTATGGAAAAAGATATGAGGTGAAGAATCGAAAACGAATATGAGGTGCCTTTCTCAACCTAAAAGGGTAATTTGAGGCTTCAATTTTTAGATTATGCCCTTATCAAAACACAGGGTGCCCAATTCCAGTTGCTTGCCTTTACAAAACTATGGGGGTACACATAGATATTTATTTCCTTTGAATTTTTCTTACAACTAAAAAAATTCTAAAATCAGTTTTCTCCCATTTCCACCCCTTCTTCGGTCGATGGCTAGCCGATTTTCTCAGTAGCAACAATATTTATGTGCAACCAATTAACCTAGCTTCTCAATAGAGCAATGCATCAATTGATTTTTTTCCTACATATATTCAAGTTGCCCTATTCTTTCTCTATTCTCTTTATTTCCCAGATCTAAAGATATATTCTTATTAGACTTAAGACTTTTCAAAGAAATAGAGTTGGAGGGTGTAGTAATGGTGGAAGGTGAGGAAGATGATGAAGATAAGAGATTTTAAGGTTGTATGAGTGTTTAGGGGTTGTCGATGACCATTAGTAGTGCAATGCATCAGTTTGTTTAGCCGCAAAGCGAACAGAGTCTTGACAACATCGATGTAATGATGGGGTTTCATCAGAGAGGCGGATAAAAATTCATTTTGGCAAAGTGTTTGGGCTGGTCTTTTCTTCATGTAATTCTACTTCATATTTTGTCTCCTCAAGCAGATGTTTTAACTAAGTTGAATTAGTTGTGGGGTAGTTCTCACTATTTTAATTAGGGTAGTTCCGGATGCTTAAAAAAAGAAAGTATTACAATGACCTTTTTTGGGGCACTTAGGATGGACACCCGGTGATGGTGTCCAACCATTTGCTCATCGATCGATGTTTGTGCACAGAAATCTCGATACGCAAATAGATGGTCATTATCTATCCCGAGTGTCTCGAAATGGGTTACCCTAACATCTCCCTAAAAAAATTCTTTTTTTTTTGACAAAACGACATGATTTTATTTGAAATGTCTTTAATCTGCTTAAAAGTCCATGGGCCTGGAGAGTATTGAACCACACACACTTACACGTGGCATGTAAATGGGGTTGGAGCTCATCTTGCATAAAACCAATTGGCTTGTGCTAAGATCTAATCTACTCCACTCATATATCACACCAACTTTTATTATATTTTCAATGTGAGATTATATGCTCCAACATTCCCTCTTAGGTACAACTGGGCTTGGACCAGTTGTCACTTACCAAATACAAACCTACTTTTAGAGATCTGTGCAAACATGCATATGCCTACCCTAGAGGCTCTAGGTCCACAAACAGATCTAGACTCCATTTCTAGCCTAACCAGGTCATCAAACACGAGCCCAAATCATTCCATTTTGATATCATCTAAATATCTATGGGTCTAGAAATTGTAGGGACATACATACACACGTGGGCATATAAATAGGGTTGGAGCCCATCTTGCACAAAACCAATTGGCTTGTACTAACTCCACTCATATGCCACATCAACTCTTATTATATTTTCCGATGTAGGATTATATACTCCAGTAATGTGACATCCAAGAATTTCATAAACTTGATTAGGCGGCTAATTAAGTATTTTCAATTTTATTTGAAGTTTAAGTATCTGAGGTGGGACTACGCATTACGGACCAGAGATCATAAGATATATTTTATTTTTGTATGTTGTGTGCTTTGTGTGTGTATTATATGGTATTTTATCGCGTAGTAGGGTTGTGTGGAGGTGTATCCTCAGTTTTTCATATTAGGGGTTACAAGTGCGTGTCTGAATGGCATGAATGAAAATAAATTATTAGCTGTTCAAAAAATAATTAACCAATTGTTAATCCTTATGTGAAGATTTTGCCTCGGTTTACGTGCAAGTCAAGATTAGTGTAATGTAATGTGAGAATGAAGTTAGTAAAAGATTTTCCTCGAGTTTCGTATCAGTTAGTAGTGGTCGTGGTTGAGATTGGACCTAAATCAGAGCACATTTGCCTAAATATAACAAGAAAACTGATCCATACGATTAGTATGCTGTGAAAAAAGTTAAGATTTTTAGGGATTTGGTTTAACCAAAATCAGTGTTATGAACATTTTATGAAGATGGACAATTTTGTCAAAAGTTTGATTCAATTTGGTGAAAAATTGGATCGAAAATGAGCATCGAAAGCCAAAATATGTCAAAATAGGAATTTTGAGAATTAATAAATAAAAAATAAGCCACTTATAGGATTTATTATATAAACCAAAAAAATAAATAAATGAGACGATGTTTCATTTTTATCAACAGAGAATGAAATTGTCTCTAAACCCTCTCACTTGGGTTTTCACTCCGCGAGCTCTCGACGTCCAATTCTCAATCGATTTCTTTCTACAAAATCATAGAACATTGTGAGATGGTCAATTCAAACTAAGTTTCGCCATGAAAACGAGCTATTCAGGTCGCAATTCGGTAAATACTCAATGCTAGACATTTTCCTCAATTCAATTTGAATTCTCACGATTTCTCTATTTCTTTTGCATGACTTTGATAGAAATTTGTATAAATTGTCAAAAATTAATGTATTGAGTTGATGTGCATCGATTTGGAATAAATTCCACCGATGTGGGTTAGGATTTTGATGAATTGAACTAATATGATTCAGTTGATAACTATTTTAGAGATGTTCTTAGAGTTGATATTGATTTAAATTGGGTTTTAGATGAATTGATTATTAGTTTTGATCAAATTGGACTCCATGAGTTGTGGAAATATTTTGATGTTGGTATGAGTGGTTTTGTAGTGTTTGCAGTCGAGTTTCAAGGATTTAATTGCGAAAATATTGATTTGGAGACATTTTTCAGTTCAAAATAAATAAAAGTTTGCCTAGTTGATAGGTCATATTGGAAAATTCATAACTTCTCTGTCGGTGATCCAATTTGAGTGTTCTTGGAGTCTTTGGAAAGTATGATATGAGTACTACAAGTTCTTTTTAGGTTATTATTATAAATATTGAGGCTTTCAAGGTTAAAACGTTTCCTCAATTTGGCTAATTGAAAGGCAGTTGAAACAATTATATAAATTAATATTTTTGGAAATTGTTCTCAAGCGTAATTCGACAGCAGTTATCATTGGGTTTCGTAATTTGGTTTCACATGAAACTCGACCAATAATATAATAGGTATATAAGGAAGCTATTGGATCCATTTTCAAGGTGATCTGACGCTCCGAGAACCCCATAAATTAAGCTCAAAGTTAGGTTGGTAGTAAGTAAACCCTATAGTGATCTTTACTATTGATTGAATATATTTGCACCTGTAATTGTATCATAGTTTGCATTACATATTATCATTTTTGGTCATTCATACAAAAAGTGAGTGAGAGGGATAAACTTGTTTCGGAGTCTGGTTTGACTGAAACTTGGTTTTAGTCTTGCCTATACGCCATCTAGTGAGACTATCAGAGTCTAATGCCTACAAGATATCTCTATATTTCATGATCTTTTAATAATGTCTCTATATTATTTTTGAAAGTCGATGTATGATTATAGTTAGGATACACTAATAGAGTGGATTGTATGTCATGTTGAGGCATATATCTTATTGATTATTTGCAAATGCAATTACATGTCTCAATGTATCAAACTAATAATTGCAAAAGTACATATCAATGTAGGAATTTACTACTTGACATCTTCAAGTTGTTTTTGATGATGTCAAATTCTATATGAAGACAAAGGAAGAGTGGAAAAGACTCAAAGATTGTGGTGATTGTTTTCCCAAATTAAAGTAAATTCTTGTTCTAAATTGTTTATATATATTGTTTTGAGATTTTCGGGGTGAGTGTAGGATGTGAGGTTTTGTTGAATGATAATGAGAGTCTCCTAAGTTAATTTAAATTATGTTGAAAGGTTTATATTTCAGTTTTGGTATATTTGGGATTGTAAAGTTGAAATTAAGTTATCGGAGACTCTAAGTTAGTTTGGAAGTCCGATTTTGATATATATTATGAACTACAGGGAGTTGTGAGTCCTTTGAGCATCTCCCCATTTTCTGTCTATTAGGTGAAAGTTTTTTGGTAGATCACTTTTAAGGGAGGTGCTGCTAAAATTTTTATGAAATACAAATACTATTTCTGAATTTGCTCCGATTAAATAAATCATGAAACGAGTTTAATTGAGGATATGAAATTAGTTTTGAAGTTTTATAAAGGATTTAAATAATTATTATTTTGAGGTCCAAATTGAAAGAATTGATTAGATTGACTAGATTATCAGAGGTTAAGGTAATCTAAGTCGTCTTAAGGATGAGGGGGGTGACAAGTAATTTGTTTTTCAAGTTAATTATCTTGACTCCCATATGGAACTTAGGAGGAATCTAATCTGTGAGCTTCCTTCTCTCTTCTGCCCACAATTGAACCTACGATCCACACCCAAATTAACATTTTTGGAACAAGTTTTTTTGAAAAGTAAGAAACCAACTATTTTTATCCCTATGAGACTCCAACCTTGTAATGCCCATTTTCGAAATGGACTGCCACGGGGCCAATGTGGGCCCACAACCTAGCCTACGATCGCCAATTGTGTCCCACATGCTATCTCATGCACATTTTAGTCATTATTAACCTCAATAAACAACAATTTATTATTTAAATTGTTACTGAACTGAATTCATCTATTAAGATCGTTTTAATCCTTAATAAACCATAATAAATAATCACAACGAAAGTCTTTTATCATGAAAATCTAAAATATGAAACATTAGAGTCATGCATTTAACTCTGATACCTAGTTTGGAAAACTCATATATCATCAAAGACAAAAAATACACCTATAAGTATCAAAATATCAAAAGTGTAGAGCCTTGAAGTATCTCACATAATCCCAAATCACCAAAACAAAAACAAAGCATATATACTACAAATGTACAAGCCTGGCTCAATATCTCTGAATCACAGGTATTCTGAAGCTTGCCATTGCCGAGACTTGTACTAAGATCTGTACTCAAGCCATTACAAAAAGGCAGATGACGAGTCCATATCGAGTATTCTCGAGGAAATTAAGTGAGTAATATTGAAAGTAAATATTGAAAATTAAACAAAACTATTAAATAAACATGTGAAAATAAATACAGGCAACTATGATCATCGTATGCATTAGTAATAGTGAAAGCTCAAAGTGTGTTCCTAGAGCCAGGGTCAGACTAGCGCCATACTTTGGACTCTCCACAGACTACTGTCGGCGAGTCCCACTCAAGCAAGACCAGTATCTGGATCGTTAGGTGGTTGGTGTAAAACCTATGACGCATCCACAAGTGCCCGATACGACTCTCGGATCGAACTATTCATCGAGATCCCTGACACACGTGCTATGGCCTAGGGGACACACACACAGGAATGACATGGAGGGAGAGCCTCAAGGTCCGTCCATTTAAACCAAAACCAAGAATAGAGTATTAAAAGACATAATATGAATTCAAAAGCAAAAATAGAGTATTGCTAAAAATGTTTCAGTTGGGATGTTATACACCTCAAACTGCACTTCGTGTCCCGATAAATAACCCTCGGTCCTACTCAACTGAATCCCTGATATCCAATTTACCGCTCGAAATGACATATTTTCATTTGTAATTGATTTTTAGTCAATTAGATATATTTTATGTCTTTTAGCAAAAATAGTCTAAAATCTACAATACCTAGCGCGTTAGGTATGGGGATTAGCGCGCTAGATTTCTAAGCAGCTAAACGTTATTCGTCAAGAAGAACATTAGCGCGCTATGTTTTTACCTAGTGCGCTAGATGACTACATTAGCGCGCTAATCGCATTTTGTACAACAGTTTGGTTGAAAATTTTGGTTTCTAAACACCACCACCAACAACTACCACTACAACAACATATCCCACTTAACTTCATAGCACTTAAAACCCACCAAAACAACTACTTAACAAATCCATATTGGATTCACAAAAACACCTCAAAAATTTATACCAAAAGATAAAGAAAGTTGAGGTGATTGTGAAACTCACCTTGCTTTGATGAATTAACCACTTCAAACTCCTCAAATGATCAAATTGACGCCCTAAAACTCTTGTTTCTTCTTCTCTATTTTCGGATTTGTAGATAAGGAAAGAGAAAAGGTGGTGGAATTAAGTCAAATTTAACTTTTGATAGTCCAATGTTATCTTTCTCATTTGTGCATCACAATGCAATCCAATGAGCACCATTTGCTCCATTTTCCAACCTCTAACGACTCCAAATATGACATCAATGGCACACTTGCCCTTGTTCTTAACCCAAAAAGTCGTCTTTCGAGTGTTTTTGACGCCTGGTTTCGCCTATCGAAACACGACTACCATGTCCCTAACCACTAAATATACATTACATTTCACTATTTAACTCATTTTATTCCATTTATGTGTGTATTATTTTTCCCGACCTAGTATTTAGTGTTTTAGTCTACCCGGTACCCACATATCGACACGCATATCGAGGCAAATATTTATGACATAGTCTCGCATGTCCAATATAATGTAAATACACACATTACAATGTCGTTTAATCTATTTCAACTTAAACATAAAAAATTAAACAAAGCAACATACAAAATAACTAATTACCTAGCTTAAAACGTGCACTAGCCTAGCTGCGGGTCCACGACGTTTGCACTGTCAACCTCGTCTGTAACCACATCATTAATAACATTGAATTAAATTTAGGCCATTATAGCTTTTCCCAACTAGGTGGAATTTCATCCCAAAATTTAAATTAAACTTAAATACTTACCGAGCAAATAAGTAGGGATACCGTCGTCGCACAATAGACTCAAGCTCCCTGGTGAGTCCCTCAGTCTTGTGATGCTGCCATCGGATTAAAACCTTTAGGATCCCTTATTTCTCAAAATCTAAGTCTTCCTATCCATGATTTCCACAGGCTGTTCCTTATATGACACGTAGGTCGCACCTCAATCTGACGTATATCAACCATAAGCTTCGGTCCCGACCTAGCCAACCTCAACATGGAAATAGGAAACACTGGATGTACCCTTGCTAACTGTGGTTGCAACTTCAGGTCGTACGCCACTCTGCTGATGCATTCCTGAACTCTAAACGACCCAATGAACCTTAGTGCCACTTTCCCTTTAATGTCAAACCTCTGATGACCTTTCAAGGGCGAAACCTTCAAATACACCAAGTCCCCAACTTCATAGCTCAGACCTTTAGGTACTTGTCCGCATATTTTTTCTACCTATCATGCGCTATTTGAAGCCTATGCATAATCTATTTCATCTTCTCAGTATGATCAACAACAATCTCAGGTCCTATAGTCGTTGTATCCTCCGGTGCCGCATAACATGCTGGTGACCTGTAAGGCCTACCATAAAGTGCCTCAAATGATGGCATCCCAATACTCGCTTGATAGCTGTTGTTGTAGGCAAACTCACACAAAGGTAAGTAATCCTCCCACGATCCACAAACTATAATATACACGGTATGAGCATTTTTCAAGAATCTGAATCAAACGCTCTGACTTCCCATCAATCTGAAGATGGTACGTAGTGCTAAATAGTAAACGAGTGTTAAACTGCTCCTGCATACTCTCCCAAAGTCTCGAAGTAAATCTAGATCTCTATTAGAAACTATGGAGACTGGTACACCGTGAAATCAGACAATCTCTCTCTCGAAGATAGTATTCACTGTGTAACTGAATATCTCATGGCGATTAGTATGAAATATGTCGACTTTATCAACCTGTTGACAACTACCCAAACTGCATCGTGTCTCTTTGTAGTCTGGGGTAGGCCGCCGACGAAGTCCATGGTCACGTGTTCCCACTTCCACTAAGGAATGGGCATCGACTGTAGCAACCCAGCTGGTCTCCTACGCTCACCCTTCACCTGCTGGCGTCAGCCTTCATCCCTGGCCACCAAAATAATCTCTGCAGATCGTGATACATCTTGGTCTGACTAGGATGAACTGTATATCACGACAAGTGTGCGTCAACGAGAATGCTGTCTTTGAGCTCTGATACCGACGGTATCCACAAAGTGTCAAGACCCAAATCTCTAACCCCATTTTAATTTCCTTAATCAGGATCACCGACCCTTGACGTGGGACCTACACTGTGATATGTACACCGACCGAGGCACGTGGCCGAGGTATATGATATTTTTGTATTGATGTATGCTTAGTGTTATGTATCGTGTAGACTTAGTAAGTCGATTTATACAGTTGTAGGCGTCGAGATGAGAGCGGAGACATGCCTCGATATACGTGTCGACTCGGGTAGCGGGTAGTTGACGGGATCGAATATTAGGTCGGGGAAACGAAAACACACAAATTGAATAAAAATATGTCAAGTAACTCATATGGAATATATATTAGGTGATTAACGACGTGATGGTACGCGGATATCACGGTTCGGACGCGCAACTGGGCGTCGAAACGCCCGAAAACACAGACAAGTGTTTTAGTGGTGTCACAGTTAAGTGTCACTTATACAAATAAAACAACACACACACTTGTCTTAAAATACACTACACTTGTCCAATGCCACACCACGTGCCCACCAAACACTCCCAACTACACACCATACACACACAACACACATGCAAACACAAACGATCGACGATCGAGCCGAAGAAGAGGAAGAAATCGAGAGAGGATGAAGAAGAAAAGGAGAGGAGGAGGAGGAGGAGAAGTGATGCGTCGGGAAGGAGAGTAAGGTGAGTCGTTACTGTTGTTGTTGTTTGGGTAGCCGAGAATGGGGGTTCGCCTCCATGGACGAACCTCATGACCGCGGTGGTGATGGCAGGGGTGCCTCCCCTGCCATCGGCTCCACCGGGGTTGGGTGGAGAACCACCTCCACCCCAACCCATCACCGGAGGAGATAAGAACAAATTTTTTTTTTCCTTCCTCCCGATCCACTGGTTCGATCGGGAGGAAGGAGTGAAGCAACGCGTGTACGCACGTGCGCACGTGTGCACGGGCTGGACTGTTCTCGGTCCGGGCGGGTCGACCCGTTTGGGTCGACCCGACTCAAACAAAAATAAAAAAAGAAGACAAAAAGGGAAAAAATGAAAGAAAATTTAGAAAAATTCCAAGAAAAATTGAGGAAAATTAGGGAAAATTATATGTCGATAAAATAAATAGAAATTGAGGAAAATTATATGTCGGTGATGTTTAAATTGAGCTTACACCCACTATATTTGAACTAATGAGACACCAAACTCAGGAACCTAGGAAAAAGGGTAGGGGAGAGCGAATACAAGATTTGGAGTTATGGGAGGCCAGTAAAGCTAGGACTTTATTTTGTTGTAGTGAGTATACCCAATGACAATTTTACTTAGCATTTCATTTCTATTAATTGCTATCCTTGCATAGTCCTTTTGACTATTTTGCCTTTGTATTCTTATATCATGTGCTATTTGTGTGTATGCTCACTTGATGAGTCTAGTTTGCATGATATCCATTCCTTGTTTTGATTCATTGATTCTATCCCATGCTATGTCTATTCTTGTTGTTTTAAATGTGAATTGAATGATAAATAGCATGTTATTAGGCTAGTGAATATCTTATAAATGTTTAAGAGGACTTGTATTCCTTATTTGTTTAGGTGTGTAGATGTGCCTATGCCTTGACAATCCATACCTAGTATTTCTTGAAATTTAAAAAGTAGTTTTTGCATTTAGGTCCGTACTCGATCGAGGTGTGCGTGAATCACGGGGTTAGAGTCCCTAGGGATGTCGGCACATGTTACTTGACACTGTATGACACTCGGGGTTAGAGTCCTTGAGGTGGTCACGCACCGGGGTTAGAGTCCATGGGACACTGTATGACACTCGGGGTTAGAGTCCCTGGGGTGGTTTACACACTGGGGTTAGAGTCCCGTGGTAACACTTGGGTTAGAGTCCCTTGTGCTATATGATGATGGAGTCGGAGTGACACGTTTCACTGCCGACCGGACCTAAATCACCACTACTTAGCCTAGTGTCAGTTTCACTTGTTTAGCTTTGGTATTTACTCGCATATGGTTTATTTTCCAGTTTTCCCATTTATATGCTTTTAAATACCATTTGAATATTTGGAAATGCAAATTAAACTTGTCAAGGGGATTATTGATTTATTCTTGTACTCACCGTCCTTTTTATGACGGTGGGTGCAGAAGGCGTTTACCAGCAGGCCGGGCAAAGAGAAGATCCGCGATTATCCCTGAGCCCGCGGCGCGTCACTGCATCGATTGTAGGTCTTCTTTTGATATTTTGATTGTATATGTTATATACGTCTTTCAGATACTATTTGGGGTGGTATATTGGGTTGAATGTTAGTTCCCCGACTTGACTTAGACTATTTTGTTGTTTCACTACATTTTGATGATTTTATATATGTGATGTCATTTCTTGGTTTTCCACATTTAGGATTTTATAAATGGCTTCCGCATAAGTTACTCATTGCTTCCGCATAATCAATAAAACTTTCGCTAATTAATTAATTTAATAAAAATTTTAATTAACTTTAAATTTTATAAATGGGTACATGAACACGAGAAAAGAGGCGTCTAGATTGTAAAGGCTGACTAATACGTAGTTAAGTCCTACGTGGATATGTTTAGGGCTTAATTACGGGATTAGGTCGGGCGGTGCCCTAATTAGGAGAGGGGTCGTCACATAAACAACCCATGTGCCTCAAGCACATGTCTGAACCCTCAGACCACTCAATGCACCCCATATTCTGAGCTAGGCCATTGATCCGCAAATACCAGCCGTAAGCTCTCTGCAACTCAACAACCTGCTTAAAAGACACCATGGAACTCGCATCTGACAGTGAGTCTGTAGCTTGGCAATAACCTCTGTCACACACTACCCCAACGCTGCCTCAAGCAACCAATGCTCATGTGTCATATGCTGCAGTATTGTTTAGCTCTTGATGTCGTTGATTCTCAGAGTATCAACTACGACATTCGCCTTACCCGGATGATACTCAATTGCGAAGTCATAATCCTTTAGTAACTCGAGCCATCATCGTTGTCGCATGTTCAACTCCATTTGAGTGAACAGGTAAATTAAACTTTAGTGGTATGTGAATAATACGAATTTCTCACCGTACAAGTAGTGCCTTTAGGCCTTCAGTACAAACACAAATGTTGTAAGCTGCAAGTCGTGCACTAGATAGTTTACCTCGTTAGGTGTTAACTATCGTGATAAGGCCACTGGGTGTCTGTCCTGCATCAACGCACAACTTAACCCGGTGCGATGCATCAGTATAAACTGAAAATCCATACCTGGTACAAGTAATGCCAAAACTAGTGCCGAATTCAACTTCCTCTTCGGATCCCAAAAAGCATCCTCACACTCTTATGTCCATTCAAATATAACATCCTTCTTTGTCAGCCTTGTCATCGGTGTTGCAATCATCGAGAAATCCTGCACGAAATGATTGTAATATCCTGCCAAACGCAAGAATCTTTGGATGTTAGATACAAAATCGGGTGTCTTCTAGTCAATAATCGCTCGAATCTTGTCACCATCAACTGATAGGCCCTGATCATTAATGACATCCCCCAAGAAACTCACCTCACTCAACCTAAATGTGCACTTACTAAACGTGGCATAAAGTATGTTCTTTCTCAGCGTCGCCAACACATATCTAAGATGTCTCTCATGCTCCTCATAGTCTTACCGTAAACTAGGATGTCATCAATGAACATAATGACATATCGATTTAAAAATGGCCTCAGAGCCCTATGCATCAAGTCCATGAAGATCGTCGGTGCGTTAGTCAGTCCAAAAGCCATGACTATAAACTCGATTAGTCCATAACACATACTAAAAGTGATCTTGTCCACATCCTCCTCTGGAATCCTTAATTGATGGTATCCTAATCATAAGTCGATCTTCGAGAAGAACTTAGCCCCAGCTAATTGATCGAATAAGTCATTAATCCTCGAAGTGGGTAAAGATTCCGAATCGTTACCCGATTCAGTTTTCGATAGTTTAGACATATTCGCATCGATCCGTTCTTCTTCTTCACAAAATGAACTGGAGCACCCAAGGTGACATGCTAGGGTGAATGAAAACCTTATGTAATAAGTCCTCTAACTGGGTCCTCAAATCCTCGTGCTCCGATGCTTACATCCTACACGGTCTGGTGTAGATTGGCTGAGTCCCCAGAATCGGCTCAATAATAAACTCAACAGCTCTCGGTGGTGGCAGTCCTGATAAATCATCAGGGAACACGTCTGGAAACTCGTAAACAATAGGGACATCCTAACCTTAATCACAGTCTTATGTTTTGGCTTAACCATAGCCGCGTACACCTCCATCTCTTGCGACGTAGATAATTTGCGTCGAATGATAGGTAATGTAGTTGAAACTCTAGCAAATGTAAACTTTGGGATCCCTTCAATGTAAAACATCATAGTCTTGCTGAAACAGTCGATCTGTGCGTGATATGATGATAACCAATCCATACAGAACATCGCATCGAATTCCTGTTACTCTAATACTCTCAAATCAGCCGATAGCTGATGTCCCTCAATCTCAACAATAAAATCATGGCAAATCTTGTTAGGGTAAATCTTATTCCCAGCTGTCGTACTGAGAACAAGATGTGTATCTAAGGTTGTGCAGGTAACCCTAACTCTCCTATCATATGTCTAGAAATAAAAGATAATGTACTACTAGAATCCATCATAACATGCATGGAAATACCACAAATAGTTAACGTGCCCTCAACAAGTTATCTGATAGCCTCCTTGTCTAGCTGTGCGACCCCAAAAGATGCAATCTGAGCCCTATCTCTGGGCTGCTCAGTTATGGTGGTAGTGGTGCTGGTCTGGTATAATTTGCCATAATATGTCCAACCTAGATCACATTGGTAACATGCATGAGTCTCTGATCTACCAGAACTCCTCTGACTATGTGCTTGACCCTAGCCTCGACTCTGGCCTCTTTAACCTTTATCTTGCCCATACTACTGTCTAGGCTGATCATCTGATGTAGAAGCCATAGAATATGCCGTCTGGTGATCATCATGTCTATCTCAGTCCTCACGACGATCTTTGTCGCCCCTACGACCCTGATCAGATTGCCAATCACCTTGGTGAGGTCTCTGGCCCTGTTTTTGTGGGTCCTAGTCTCTCACATGTCATTCAATCTCTGATGAAATCGAGAACTCGAAGGTGGCTGACTCTGCTGACTTTGCAGTGCAGCCTGAATCGCTAATCGACTAGCCCTTTGAACAAGGTATGTCTCGTATGCGTGGGACCTATCGTAAATCTCTACCAGTGTACGAGCTCCATTAGATACAACCGTACTCACAATCCTCTCATCCAGACCTTGGACAAAATAATATATCTGTAACCGATCGGTACCTGCTATTTCCATGGAGGACGACAATAGATATATGTGCCTCTCCATGTACACAGTGATAGACATATCACCCTGAGCCAATGACAAAAACTCCTCCCTTAATTGGATCCTGACCTCCATAGGTATATAGTCTATAAATAGCACTCGAAACTCTGCCTAAGTAGTCACAACAGGATGAGTCGCGATGTAGGTAGTCCACCAAACTGTTGCATTAGCCCTCAAGCAAAAACTTGATAGCCTTGGCCGATCAATCTCCCAATCGAAGTAATTCATGTAGCCGCTTATGAGATAACAACCACTCCCGGCTATCTCTAAGTCACAGGCTCCATCGAAGTATCTAGGTGAGAACTTAATGAAGTCCTTCATCTTCTTAGCCTCAACTATCATTTGGCTCCCAAAAGTAGACACCACTGCTAGCTACTAATAGTCGCAGGCGCCATGACCACTACATTATTTGATGGTAAGGATACTCGCGCAACCCTCTCGGCCAATGTCTCAGATACTACCACTGCACCTGAGTCTTGGTTGTAGTAAGAGCTACAACTGCCTGAGTAGTAGTCATCGATGCAACCATAACAATAGTAGGAGCTTGAAGTAGTCTCTCGAGCATCCCGAGTTTTCATCATATATATCTGTAACGCGAATCTATCATCATAGTCCGCGCCAATGAATCCAATGTCAAAGTCAGCTTAGTCGGATCACTGGTATCTATGACCTCAGGCTGAGTAGTATCTAAAGGCTATCTGTCCATCGATATTTGCATCGAAGAACGTGCGTCTATTTAGCCTCGGTACATATACATATGTCATATGTATTCTATTACTAAAAACATAACACTTATATCCCTGATTTCTACCCATTTCACTTCACTTCCCAACTAGGACTCTAGGCAATCATTTGGGTTTCCACATCAAACGTTTATTCATCTGGTTTATCCTTAAATTACACAACAATTGTAACCGTATCAGAGGAGACTTTTAATTCCTCGAGGTTCACCAACCTTGCTCTAATACCAAAATGTAATGGCCCATTTTCCAAATGGATCGCAATGGGAGCTAATGCGGGCCCATAACCATGCCTAATAGTGCTAGAAGTGTCCCACATACTATCTCATCCACCATTTAGTCATTATTAGCCTCAATAACAACAATTTACTATTTAAATTGTTACTGAACTCAAGTCATTTGTTAAGATCATTTTAATCCTTAATAAACCATAATAAATAACTACAGTGGAAGTCTTTTATCATGACAATCTAAAATATGAAACATCAAATTCATGCATTTAACCCTAATACATAGTGTGGAAAACCTATATATCATCATAGACTAAAAATACACCTCTAAGTATCAAAATTCAAAAATGTAGAGCCCTGAAGTATCTCACAATCCCAAATCCTTAAAATAAAAAAGTATATAGAATACAAATGTACAAGCATAGCTCAATATCTCTAAATCACAGGTATTCTGGAAACTTGCCCTTACCACGACTTGCACTAGGATCTGCACTCAAGCCATCACAAAAAGGTAAATGACGAGTCCAGAGTGAGTATTCCCAAGGAAATTAAGTTCATATTACTGAAAGTAAATACTAGAATTTAAAAAAAATTATTAAATAAACATGTGAAAATAAATACAGGAAACTGTGATCATCGCATGCATAAGTAATAGTGAAAGCTCAAAGTGAGTTCTTAGAGCTTAGGGTCAGACTAGCGCCATACTTTGGACTCTCTACAGACTACAGCCGACGAGTCCCACTCAAGAAAGGCTAGCATCTGGATCCGCTAGGTGGTTTGCGTAGAACCTACGACGCACCTACATGTGGCCCAACGCAACTCTCGGGTCGAACTATTCACCGAGATCCCTAACACACGTGCTATGACCTAGTAGATATACAAACAGGAATGGCATGGAAGGAGAGCCTCAATGTTCCTCCATTTAAACCAAAACAAAGAATAGAGTATTGAAAGACAAAATATGAATTTAAAAGTAAAAATAAAGTATTGCTCAAGAAAGTTATGTTGGGATAGTATACACCTCAAACCGCACTTCATGTCTTAATAAATAACCCCAGTCCTACTTTGTCAAATCCCTTATGTCCAAATTACGCTCGGAATGACATATTTCCATTTGTAATTGATTTTTAGTCAATTGGATATATTTTATGTCACTTAGCAAAAATAGTCTAATATCTGTAATATCTAACGTGCTAGGTCCGGGGATTAGCACGCTAGATTTCTAGGCAGTTAAACGTTTTTCGTCAGGAAGAACATTAGCGCGCTAATCACGTTTTGGATAGCAGTTTTGTTAAAAATTTTGGTTTCTAAACACCACCACCAACAACAACCACTACAACAATATATGCCACTTAACTTCATAGTACTTAAAACTCACCAAAACAACTATTTAACAACTTAACATATCCATATTGGATTCATACAAACCCCTCAAAAATTTATACAAAAAGATAAAGAAAGTTGAGATGATTGTGAATCTCACCTTGCTTTGATGAATCAACCACTCCAAACTCCTCAAATGATCGAATTGACACTCCAAAACCCTTGTTTCTTCTTCTCTATTTTCGGATTTATAGATAAGGAAAAAGAAAAGGTGGTGGAATTAAGTCAAATTTGACTTTTTATAATCCAATGTGATCTTTCCTTACTTGTGCATCACAATGCAATCCAATGAGCACCATTTGCTCCATTTTCCAACCTCTAATGACTTCAAATATGACACCAATGGCACACTTGCCCTTGTTCTTAACCCCAAAATTTGTCTTTCGAGTGTTCCGACGCTCGATTTTGTGTCTCGAAACGCGACATACGCGTACTACCATGTCCCTAGCCACTAAATATACATTACATTGCACGATTTAGCTCATTTTTCTTCCTTTCATGTGTGTATTATTTTTCCTTGACCTAGTATTTAGTTTTATAGCCTACTTGACACCCGCATTGACACGCATGTCGAGGAAAATACTTATCACACTCTTTCGCACGTTAAATGTAATATAAATAAACATATTACAATGTCATATAATTAGTTTCAATGTAACCATCGTAAATTAAACAAATCAACACACCAAATAACTAATTACCTAGCTTCAGGCACGCACTAGTCTAGCTGCGAGTTTCCCGAGCGTCTGAGCTGTCAGCCATGTCTGCAACCACGTCATTAATAATAGTGAATTAAGTTTAGGCCATTACAAACCCATTTGCAACAACTCCATATACTAAATCATTGGGCCGCCACTTTTTTTTTATCAAATTTGTTGCATTGATGTTCCTAACACCCAAGAAGAAAAATGGCACATCAATCTATTACAATGAAGATAACATATATTACAATCCATTGAAGCTCAGAACAACATCCCCGCAAAGAAGGCAACAACCCCATGGGGAGGACAACCTCCTAAAGGAGGACAACCCCATATAGAGGCAACAAAACCTACAAGTGGGACAAAATCTTAGATTTTTAGTTCAAAAGAAAGAAAATACAGTGAGATTGGCAGAATTCAGGCCTTCGCGCTAGCAAACGCCACTGGCCGCCAATTAAAGTCGTCGTTGACATTAACCAGTGTTGAGATGAAGACCCGCAACCTCATTTCACCTGATTTTCTCCTCTCGTTCCAAAGGTTATATAGAAAAGGTCATCAGTGGTGGTCACACGGAAACCCACTAACAATCGATTACTGCTAAAGTATTGAAAGAAGTGGAGGATGGCCGACGATGACAAGTAATAGGAGGTTAAAAGGGGAGGGACTGAAAGAAGAGAAAGAGGGAGAGGTGGAAATAAGGGGTACGGTTGGGGAGGTTGGAAGGGAGGTAAAGTAGCTATAGGGGAGGAGAAGAAATACAAAGGTTTTCACAGGAGGGTAGGGAAGAAGAAGAAAAGGGAAGAAAAAAAAAATGCGGGTCACTAGCGACATCGACGACTGCCTAGGTCGACAAAGTCGTCACCAGCACCCAAGGCAGATGATATGAAAGCGGCACTTGAAGATGAGAAGTCGGTGGTGCTAGGGTTTTAGTTGCTATTTTTAGAACAAGTTTCTTCAAGATTGTCGTAACCTTTGTTTTATTTCAGTGATGATTAATCTTATTATTATTTGTTTCTTTTTTTTTAATTTGCTGCCGCTCACCTTTGAGTTGGCATTCTACTATACCTTAATACGTTATTGATAAATAAAGAAGAATCTTAATTTCATTCAACAAAGAGCAAATTGAAGAATAGCAGTTGATCCAATTCAAGTCCAAAAAGAGTATAGAGTGACTAGTTGTATGTGCTTAAGCTTAGTGTAGATGTTCTAAAACGCCAAGGCGAGTTGGAATTACCACTTCAAACTTATATGCCATTTTTTTATCTCTCAACTAGGCAACATGGGATTATTCCCTATAACTAACGTTCCCCCCAAGTAAAATTGGCTTACCAATCGTGACTTTTTAGCGGTCATTACCAACTAGAGGTCATTAGGTCTAGTTTTATCATTTGTTTGTTTGTTTGTATTTTTGCTAACCTTTTTTTAGCCTCCATTGTTATTATATTTCATCACCAATTAGAGGTTGGTCTTATTGACAAAAAAAAGGTTGGTCTAGCTTTATCATTTTGTCTTTACTAGTCCATTTTTTAAGCCTCCATTTTTATTGAATTTTAATCTAAACCTCAATCTTAGACCTTGATACCATGACAATTTTTTTATTTAACCATGGTATCAAAACACTTGTCTAACTAGTCTCATGAGCCCTAAGATTGTGAAAATTGAAGAGATACCGCTAATGACCTGACATGTGGCTGTTGTGGGAAATTGAACTCGAGATCGTGCTCCTAACCCCTACAGTCTTGCCTTCGCCTTTAACACTAGGCCAACACGTCCGGGTTGTTTACGAAAAATTTTATAAAAGGACCAGTCCAAGTCATATAAAGAAAATGTTATGTGACTAGTTAATATGTGGGCTTAAACTTAATTAGAGTAGGTAGTTGTTCCAAAGTACCAAGGCAAGTTGAAATTCTACTCCCAGTTTACAAACCATATTTTATCACTCGACTAGTCATTGTGTGATTATTCCTTATCTCTAATAGTATAGAAGCTATTGCGAAAAGGAAAACAATTAAAATAGCAATTCACAAGACTTTCATCTCTCGACTCTCTTTTTCATTAATTCCACTTTCCACGGGCTATCTGATGTTAACTAGGTTGGCTAATTCATGTCATCTGGCATTGTCGAACCTCATACATGGAGTTTGCTCCATACGAAACTCAAAAGTAAGACCTCGTTGAAGAGTCATTATATACATGTAGCATCCCCTAACCCGATTAGGGCAATACCCGTCCTGAAACCTTAATTAAGCCCAGATTACCCTTACCAGAATTAACTACCACCTACACCTGATAAGCAACAACAACAACAACATAGCCTCAGTCCCAAATTAACTGGGGTCGGCTATATGGATCAGACTTTTCCATTGTGCTCGATTAAGTGCAATTGATGGTGAGCTTTACAAACCATTCAAATCCCTCCTAATTTATGCATCCCA
The DNA here is from genome assembly GCA_039657365.1 of Stephania yunnanensis. NCBI lineage: Eukaryota > Viridiplantae > Streptophyta > Magnoliopsida > Ranunculales > Menispermaceae > Stephania > Stephania yunnanensis. The sequence goes on from CM077584.1 coordinate 56,446,060, forward strand.
TGTTAACTTTGGTCTGCCCTTACCTTGTCGAATCTCTACAGTTTCTATTGAGTCAAGTTTTCTAGTTGGAGCATTTGTAACCCGTCTTTGCAGGTGACCAAACCATCGCAACCGCCCTTCCCTAATCTTTGTATCAATTGGTGCTACTCCTACACCTGATAAGCACTACAATATATTGATTATCGAAATAAAACAAATCATATACGCAACGTAAATTTAAAACCTTTTTCGATAACGAAAATAAGATATACAGTATTAAAACAAAATCGGAATAAACCTCGGTTATATAAATTATCCATCCCATGTGATATTACAAAACTGTAATTCAACACCAATATATAAGACCAAATGAAGTCATTATATCGAAGAGAAGTTTAAGACTCCTATAACTTCTGCATCTCGTAATCGTAGCGTTAGTCGAATCTACTTGTAATGTTAATTGGGGTGAGCGCTCAAACTTGCTCAGTAAGTATGGATTCACACTAATCATCAACATTCCATATAATATTCAAGGATACCATGCAATAACGAAATGCACTAAAGATATCTAACAAGAATATGGAAAACATATTGATTTAATACATAGTCAGATGCAAGCAAATAATTTGGACTATTACATTGTGATTCCTATTTATTTTATAAAACCAAGGTCGATTTACCAATGCCATTAATACAATTGCTAGACCAGCATATTGGCTGATTTGCTCTATAGCCCATCTATTAATGCCCAGTGGTTCTATCCCAAACCCTCTAATGTGTATGTAATCTATACGACGTATTGAATTGAGCAGGAGTTATATACAAGCTGGGAAGGGAACCCATCTCCTATAAACCTATTCTTAAAACCATGAGTTATAGCATGGTCACATTACACACCGTTTTCCATTTATTGAGATCCATTACATTGTACATAATCCCCATTTTCATTCTAATAACTATATGAGCTATATATACTAAATAGCCAGACGATATTGATAAATAAGTGAATTCGTACTTACCTCGGTCTAAGTCCTTGTCCAATTTCCCAAATTCCTTAAGTTTCATGTCATCTCACGTTTCTTCGGTGTTCTTCAACCTATCACCAATCATTTGGAATCAATATAGGTTCAATACACTATGTTTAGAACCACTAGATCAGTTCATAAGTCCCTCAAAAAATATTCATAAAACACATCACAGTTGCTGGTTTCAGGGGTTTGGTAGCGCGCTACATGACATGGATAGCGCACTATCCATAAGCCAATCATTTTCCCCAATATGCGAAGCTTGCTATGGCCAGTGCCTAGCATGCTATGTGCACCAGACCTGCAGCAGCTGCATACCTCTGCAGATCCAAATCGATCCAAAACACCTCAAAACTCAATAATTACACTCCCAATCAATTCGGGATGACCTTTAATGAGGTTATAAACCGATTTTAATGATCAAACCGCATAATTAACTAAATTCCTAGCATCACCATCGAATTGAACTTCAACAAACACAAGAATAAATCATACATAAACGTTGATCTCTGTTATTGATTCGATTGAGCTCCTCAATTCACGTTAATTCAGCTCCCCAGATCGTCCCCTTCGATCCGAAATCGAACCCAAACCCTCGACATTTCTCTCGAATGTTCGAGATGAATCGATAAGCTCGAGTTTTTATTTTTATATATGGATTCTCTCGAAATACGCGTCGCGTCATCTCGAGACCGATCGCATGGTTGATGCATTAAAGTGACACATCTTAAAGCGACACGAAATTTGACACATGAAGCACTCACGCTTTGTTCGAGATGATCCGATAATCCGTATATTGCTAATATTATTTTATCTTCCAATATATATTTATATTTTTAAAACATATAAATATATATCGCGTATTATTCACTAATAAACTCACCGGACATGCCTACAAGTTTCCTTGACGTGCACACTTGACCCACGACACCCTAGTCACACTTGGAATCGCGGTAAACCATAGCTTGTTTGGTATTTTCTATTTTATAGGCTTGTATATAATTTTCATATTATACGACAACCTATATATAAGTTGATTTAACATTCAAACAAACACCATACATCATGCAAACGCATGCACATGCTATTCGATGTATGTTGAACTTAATCATGAGCCTAACTCAGACTAATCAAGATTTTAATTAGTACTAATCGCCAACTTAAGGTAACGGGTCATTACAGTCGCCCCAATTTAAAGTGATTTTGTCCTCAAAATTAAAGCAATATGAAATTACTTGCAGTTTCGAAGAGAAATGGGAACTATTTCTCATAATTCCGCTTTCAAGTTAGTTCATCATCTTTGTGAAATCCCTATTTCATTATAACCAAAGAAATCTCTTTGGTTCTTAGCTTTTATACACCTTGAAGCTAGCTTACCTCACAATCCAAACTTACATAACTCCTTTTATAAGTGAGACTTTCAACAAAATATATTTGTCTTTTGAAAGCTCCCACCACTTATGATATTTATCAGCGTATCTCTTTTTGTTTTAGTTGTATTGTAGTCCAAAGCTGGCAACTCTCCTACATCTCCTATGTGTAGTTCTAAATTAATTTCGCCTCCAATAAACTTGCATCTCAACCCCTGACCAAACACTCCGGCAAATAACATGGTTGACCATACAAAGTTTCAAAGTAGCATTCCATTCTAGCTTGACAGCTATTTTTACAAATAAAATCACACAGAGAAATATATTTATTTAAGTTATTATTAAACTTCAAGACACAAGCTTAAAGTATATCCTCTAGCATCAAGCTTTATTACTCCGGTTACCTATCGGCCCACCGATAGTATACAATACCGAGGTTAAGATCCGTTCCACAGCTGTTTCAACGATTCACTCCATCCTTTGAATGTGAGTCTCGGATCCCTATCCAAAATAGTTGACACTGAAGCACCCTGAAATATAACACCTCATGTATGTATATTTTGCACAAACAATCATAAAGATTTCACATAGAAATTGGCAAGAAATGCACAGACTCTGTCATTCTATTAACTACAATCTTTACCATATTGTGCTTACGCTAACTCAGAGATAAACTGAAAATAGAATATGTCGATCTATGTTCCCATTTCCATTCAGGAGTAGGCAGTGAATGCATTAAACCTCTGGGTTTTTTATGCTCAGCACTCACTTGTTGACATATCTCATATCTCATCATTATTTTCACATCATCATTTTTAATCCCAGATTAATAATAAATAAAGGTGCCTCATTTCATGATATTCCTTACTGCTATCTGAATGAATGCAGTAAAGAGATCTATGAGATTTCCATAGCACTGCCTGCCTCACCTGATCTTGAATTGGAATCCATAATCTATCCCTGAACCGTAACGCAACATTATTAGACACTGAATAATCAAGATAATTTACACTAGCTATTAACTTCTAACACTCTATATAATCCTGATTAGCTTTCTGACAACCAATCACTTATGAATTTTCTCCAATTCAGTTTGAATCTAAACTCAAAAGATCAAATTAGTAGCTCCAAAATTAGCTCTTTCGGTTGATGGCGTATCAACTAAAGTTACACAAATCATCATCACCATCATTTTCTTATGAAGTCTAAACTTACACAAATCATCATCCCCTAACATAATTAGGGTAATACCTGGCCTAAAACCCTAATTAAGCCCATATTACCTTACCAGACTTAACTAGAGCCAACAACCTTACCACATACATCTGATAGGCACTATTGTATATCGATTATTGAAATAATAAAAAACATATACGCAGTGGAAATTTAAAACCTTTTTCGATAACCAAAATAAGATATACAGGATTAAAACAAAACCTGAATAAACCTCGGTTATATAAATCACCCATCTCATGTGATATTACAAAACGTAATTCAACACCAATATATAAGACCAGAGGAAGTCATTACATCGAAGAGAAGTTCAAGACTCCTATAACTTCTCCATCCGTAGTCGTAGCGCTTGTCGAGTCTACTTGTAATGTTAATTAGGGTGAGCGTTCCAACTTGCTCAGTAAGTATAGAATCACATTAATCATTAGCATTCCATATAATATTCAAGGATACCATGCAATAACAACATGCACCAATAATATCTAAGAAGAAATGGAAAGCATATAGATTCAATAAATAATCCAGATGCAAGCAAATCATTTGGACTATTACACTGTGATTCCCATTTATTTTATAAAACTAGAGTCGATTATCCACCGACGTCATCAATATGATTGCTAGACCAACATATTGGTCGATATGCTCTCTAACCTATCCATTAATGCCCAGTGGTTCTATCCTAAACCCTCTAATATGTATGTAATCCAAACAACCTATTGAATTAAGTAGGAGTTATATATAGGTTGAGAAAGGAACCCATCTCCTATAAACATATTCTCAAAATCAGGAGTTATAGCATGGTCACATTACACACCATTTTCCATTTATTGAAATTCATCACAGTGTACATAATCCCCTATTTCATTCTAACAATTATATGAGCTATATATATACTAAACAACCAGACAATATTGATAAATAAGTGAATATGTACTTACATCGATCTAAGTTCTTGTCTTATTTCCTAAACTCCTTAAGTTTCCAGTTATCTCACGTTTCCTTAGTGTTCCTCAACCTATCACCAATCATTTGGGACCAATATAGGTTCAATACACTATGTTTATAACCCCTAGATCAATCCCTAAGTTCCCTGAAAATTATTCATAAAAAATACACAGTTGCTGGTTTCAGGGGTTTGGTAGCGCGCTACATGACATGGATAGCGCACTATCCATAAGTCAATCATCTTCCCCCAAGACGCGTCGCTATTCCCCATGCATAGCGCTAGCATACGCACTTATGTCAACTGTAATAACAACATACCTCTACTAATCCAAATCGATCCAAAACACCTCCAAACTCAACAATTACACTCTCACTCAATCCAGGAGGACCTCTAATGAGGTTATAAACTAGTTCTACTTATAAACCGCATAATTAACTAAATTCCTAGCATCACCATCGAATTGAATTTCAACAAACACAAGAACAAATCATACCTAAACATTGATCTCGTGTTGTTGATTCGATCAAGCTCTTCAATTCACATTAATTTAGCTCGTCGTCCCCTTCGATCCGAAATCGAACCCGAACCCTTGGCCTTTCTCTCGAATGTTTGAAATGAATCGATAAGCTTGAGTTTTTATTTTTATATATGGGTTTTTCTCGAGATACATTTCACGTCATCTCGAGACCGATCGCTTGGTTGATGCGTTAAAGTGACACGAAATTTGACACATCAAGCACTTACGCTTTGTTCAAGACGATCCGATAATCCATATATTTCTAAAATTCTTTTATTTTTCAATATATATTTATATTTTTAAAAACATATAAATATATATATCACGTATTATTCACCGGACGTGCCTATAAGTGTCCTTGAGCGTGCACACTTGTGCCACGACTCCCTCGTCACACTTGGTGTCATGGTAAACTATAGTTTATTGGGTATTTTCTATTTTATAGACTTGTGTATAATTGTCTTATATATGACAACCTATATATAAATTGATTTAACAATTTAAACAAACATCATACATCATGCAAACGCACACACATGCTATTCGAGGTACGTCGAACTTAATCACTAGCCTAACTTGGATTAGTTAAGATTTAGATTAGTACTAAACATCAGCTTAAGGTAATAGGTCGTTACAATACAAGTCATTTGCCAGTCCAACCAATTAATCATTGGTTGGTGTGTGTGTGTGTGCGTGTGTGTGTATATATATATAGGAAATTTTACAATGGTGAGTTTTTTTAAATCATCATAGATGGTGATTTAAATTCTCACCATATAATTTAGATCTAATGATGAATATGAAAGGTACATTTATGACTCTTCAATGTGTGCATAAGTTCCAAGAATGCATATTCACCATTGGATCTAAATCCAATTGTCAAAACTTAAAATCACTATTCATGGTGATTTTTTTTTCAATCACCATGGTAGAACTACCTTATATATATTGGGCCCGCCTGCACCTTTATCCGCGTGTTTGTGGATTTCATTAGTACTGATCACTAGAATAATTTTGGTCTTTAATAGAGGTTTCAAAACCTTATTAAAGATGTGTGTTATAAAATGTCATGCGAGAAACATGTTCGATGGGCATATTTTAATTCACTACAAGAGTCTCGACACTTTTTTTTTGTAAACACCTAATTGATATGGATTTTAAGCAACCTCTACGTAATACTTATATTAGCGGTTAAAACACGACTCATCGTACACGTTTGTCACATGAAATTTAATAACACCCATATTTAATAGGAGTTTTGAAACTTTCATTAAAGACCAAAATTATTTTAGTGGATATTGTTCTCAACTTAACCACCTTTAGGTCACAAGTGTGTGGTTTTACTCAATAAAACCTCGGTACTATTGGGGAGAGAACCACATAAGTATTTTTATATTAAGTCACACTTAACTAATATGGGACTATATTTTGATCGACATATCCCAACAATCTCCACCTTGGACTAAAATCTTGAGGTGCACTCCAGCTTAGACCAACTTCCATCTAAAATAATTCACCGCATGATCAGTCATCACTCATCTCGAGAAGAGACAATTTGAGGAACTCGTGACTACCAACTAACCTGTCTTGTCCTAATCGAACCATTAGCTTTGATATCACTTGTTAGACCTACCCGCGCCTTAATTTGTGGGTCCATAGATCTCACTAGTACCGATATTGTCTCCAAATTAATCACCTTTGGGTCACATATGATGCGTTTTACTTCAAAAGCCTCAATACTATTAGGGAAAGATAACCACTTAATTAATTGCTTCTTTTTACTAAGTCACACTTAATCGATGTGGGATTATATTTTGGTCCACACGTCCCAACAATAAAAAAAGTGAAAAAGTAAAATAAAAAATATATCATATATATATATATACTGTAAAACCTCCACAAGATATATATACTATCGACAAAAAAAAGCCTCCACAAACCAATTGAGCTGCTCAATAAATGGTTTGGGATGTGGTCAATAGTTGTATAAGATTGTATCCTAAAAGGACAAAATATATCTAAGTTGGTTTCTTTAAAACTCCACAAAATATTATTTTCTTTCCTCCAAACATTTTGCACATACAACGTAATCAAACCCCACATGCATCCAATCCAAATTCCAACAAAATAAAAACAAAACAACTCAACTAAACCCTTTCTTCTATATATACAATTAAAATTATTTTAGCTTAGATAACAAATTACTCGATTTATACGTAAACACTATGACCCCTTTTAACCAAAAAAAAAACCTATAACCCATAAACTGTTGCAATCGGAATTCCCAACGCAACATTGTGACTAATGTCACCAACTTTAACACCCTTTGGTACTTCGTGTCCACCATTAAGTTTCTTGGACCAATTTTTCTCTGAAGAGAAGCCCAAAGGTCCCAATGTCCTACAAACATTAATCTGATCATCAGGCCTTAATAAAACTCTGATACAGAGATTAATAATTCCATTACGTTCTCCATCTCTCTGCCTCAACCTATAACTTAAAAAATGCAAAAAATGTGATGGTACGTAGTCCCCGTCGATGTCTGAGACAGGAACCTTAGCCGAGGCCACAGGTCGCACCTTCGACCGAGCCACCCCACAGTGCACCTCGACCGATATAAAGTTAATGTGGTAAGGCAACGCCAGGGATAACTTTTGGTTCCAACATGGGTAGCTCCCTCTCTCGCTGTCCATTCTCGTTGAGCTAAAGTTGTTGGAGTCTATTCGAATTGTTGCGAACGCATTTTTCTTAATCGGGCGATCGTTGATTCGCAGATCTTCGGCAGAGATCACCGTCACCTCCAATTTTCGTGAATTCATTGAGATATAGTGAATATGGTAACAAGTAGCGAGAGGCAAAAACAAGTTCAGACACCCACAATTATGGAAGAAAAAATACCTTAAATAAAATCTTGTAACTAAAATCAACCTCTTGAACTTAAAATGTATGTATTTAATTACATATATATTATATATATATATACGTGCAAGGTTTGAGAATATTGAAGCAATGGTGTTGGAATATTAATTGATTTATGAATTTGAGAGGAAGTAGGATAGAAGAAGTGATGAAGCTGGCGTTAAGTATGGTCAAGCGAGTGCATTCTTGTGTTGAACGTTTTCTCCCATGCATGTAATGATACGCGGTGGACCACAATTTAAATGTATCAAACGTGTAAAAGCTTCTCTGTCGTGAGATGCGCTCCGAACGACGTCTTACATGTTTCGATGTAGTGGATATGTGCTACAGCGACCTCCGCGTCTCAAATCATGCCAAGCACGTGACATTAGACAAATCTGACGACTGACAATTCAACGTAGAATTTTTGGCTGTTTCAATCGAGTCAAGTCTGGCGTAAATGATACACGAACGGCTGAGATTTGTTTAATTAGTACCATAAGTGCGAAGTAGTGACGTTAAAAGAGAATAGGACACGTTGGATCCGACTTGGAGATGAGAACGTGGGAGGCTCGAGGAGATGAAGAAATTTCAATGATTATAAAATAGAATAGAAGTCGTCGCTTGGACTTTAATAATTAGTAAGTAAAACGGGTGGCGTCATCGTCAAGTATGTTTGGAGTGTAAATGTGAGTTTTTTGTTTTTTGTTTTTTTTTTTTTCATCATTTTCATTAGGATAGTGTAGGCCCAAGTGACAACAAATACTATTACATTTTCTTCGTGACTTTTTTTTTTTTGAGTTTTGTGACTTTTAAGTCATTTATAATAATTTTAGGGAGCATTATTAGCTCCACATACATGTGTCAGCCTCGCACTTCGAGGTCGCCGAGTGTGCTGCTACACAGGTTCTGCAACCTTATCGACGTCAATGCCACGTCAGTGCTCCTCGATGTGAGTGCTAGTCATCGTATTATCTATGACAAGTGTTAAAATTTAAAGTCTTTTAGTTCGAATTAACCATTTACAAAGCGTTGCTTTTGTTTTACAAAGTTGTAAGTAAATAACCAGTAATTTACAGTGGAAGTCTTTAAGTGAGAATAAACATGAATTTTTATTAACTTTCAAGTCATATAGAACATCACTCCTACTGTGGAAAACTTGGAATAGAGTACACTGTATATAAGGTGACAAAAGTAAATATATACAAATATAGTGTGACAACCCCAGACCCTACAACCTAGGCCTCGCTCGGCCTAAACCTACGTGGACCCCCAATCAACTTCCGTGAGTCAACGCAGGCCTAGTCAACCTTTTATCCAAGTTATTCAATCATTTTTTGCTTATTTGATTTGTTATTTAGTTTAACAAGTCTTAATGTTTACGCAACGAGAATTTAAGAAATATTTAAAGCAACTTAAATAAATAAATGGTAGTCGGGACATGCTTAGGTATGGAAATCCTACAAAAGTAGATCTCATGTATATATCTGATGATAAATAATGTGAAGAAGTGGCATATACATGTATCAAATGTCTCGAAACCCAAAATGAACCCCAAAGTAACCAATAACATAAATATATTTTATATGTACAATCCAAAATATCAAAATAAACCTACTGTAGTAACAAAGATGAGCTAATTCAAGTCACCGATCACAGGGTCCTTGCCCTTGCTATTAGAGGGACCTGCAATTGTCACCAAAGGCGAAGACAATTCTAGTGAGTAAATCTAGAATAAGTTCAACAGTAATTCAGATTAAACAATAAACGAGTCCATAAATCATGTTGAAAGGAAAATAAAGTGTCAAGAAAAAGTCAATAAAATGCATGATAGACAGACTACAGTGATCAACGATAGGGATTAAGTGGTATTGACACTTAAAATATGTAAGTATCTAACACTGGTGCGGTAGGACAAAGCCGTATCGACCACACCTAATTCGTTCGGCATTGTCGGCTTGCTTGAGCGCAGCCCGAGAAGACATTCCAAAAGGAACCACATACTTAACTGGATGCCCAACCAAAAGAAATCGAATACCTGAGACAAGCCACGGCACATGACGGATGCTCACTCAAAGGATTCAGGCTCGTCGGGGAGCCACGAGAGCTAATCGGCTACTCAACGCGCGAGTGAACACAACTTGACCAGACTACTTAGACTCTAGGTCACTCGGTATGGAAGTAGAGTCCAATAATAGCAATAATTCCATCAGATGTAGCAAGGACATGAAAAGATTTAATATTGAATTTCTTACTAATTTACTCACCTCAATACACAAAATCAAGTAAATCGCGGCTCCCACAAGCCTTGAAATATGTACCCGATATCCGATAATAGTCCCATAGGCTCATGATATCAATTTACAATAAATTAGGTGTGGTTGAGCCTATTTGATATGATTTAGATTTTTTAATCTCAAAATAATTTAAAATATGGAAGTTATAGCTTTAGCACGCTTTTTGAAGAGAATTTCGATGTAAAATTCCCGAAAAAGATTCAAACTCATTTTTCTACAATTTTCCTCACTTTTCTTGTTTTTTTTCCAGGTTTTTCCTTGTTTTTCTTGAATTTTTCAAATTTTTATGATTTTTTGTTATTTTTATAAATTAAAAAAGAAAAATATATATATAAAGTATTTTTTTATTTTTTATTTGGGGGGTTTTGACCTCCCTAACCCGATTAAGCCATATTGGATTGGACCTGGCAAGTGCCAAGCGTTTACCTGTCGCACAATTTCACATTGTATGTCATTATAAATACACACATGCAATGAGTTATGGAATAAATAATAATTAACATCACAATTATGCAACCAACAGACACAAATAATGATTTATGTCAAGTTAAGCGTGTTCTAGCCTATCCGGTGTCGACGTGGGCCTGAGTTGATGTCTAAGTATGAAAATAGCCTAAATAACGTCGTCAATAAATATTGGGCCGTTACAATATTCTTTATATCAACCTCCACTTAATTTAGATTTAATTGATTAAAATATCTTAACATTTCACAAATGTTATTATTATATCCTAATCAAGGGCGGAGCTAAGTTTTTTTGAGCCTTGTGCTAGGATTAATGTACGTTTCTATATTAATAATTTTTTAATTGTGCTAAAGACACCCCAACTATGCTTAAAGATGACCTAGCGATTTAATTTTTTTTGAACCCTCATTAAAAATGACTCTTATGTGCTTCACTAAAATATGTATATTGGTGTGCCTTTATACACAACTGGGGTACCTTTAGCGTGTCTATAATTTTTTAATAATTTTTATTCAAATTAAACAATTATGTATGTTAATACTTTATTTATACACTACAATAATCAAAGCATCTCAAATGAGATGGATTCGAGATGTCGTGGCTTCGACTCATGCTGAAATCAAAAAATAAATACTACAATTATCAACTTAGCATTATTTGATGCACAATTTTGTTAAAAAAGAAAGAAAAAAAAACTACACAACTTAAACCATAAAATCATTCAATCAAATAGTAATTAAACATACTTTAAAGTACCGAAAATTATAATAAATCAAACTAATTCTTTGATTGAATTGTAAATTATAATAAACAAGTCAAAATAATAAATCATTAATATATGAAGTACTGTTTTAATTAAAAACTTATATAATAATTAAAATGAAGGAACACAACTACACATTTATCATCTCTAATGAGATGAATGAGCTATCACTTGCTAATAAAAATTCAAAGATTCTGAAGTCATCGATTCGATCAAAAAATGGAGAATTATTTTAACTTTTAGTGTAATCTCAATAATAAACTCATAATTTTCTGACAAAAAAAACTCATAATCACATGAATAATGCATACAGACTTAGGGTTTTGATGGTTAAAAAAATGTAAAAAAGGTGAAAAATGAAAACGACAACAAGATAAATTAAAAGTGAAATATATATATATATATATATATATATATATATATATATATATATATATATATATATATAGATCATTAAAGAAAAACTGGATGAGAAATTAAAAAAATATGAAGTTAATTTTTGAAAAATTTCGAAATAAGAGTGAATGAGATGAGATTTAATTTTTCGTTATTGACTTTAAAAAACATAAAAAATAAATAAAAATATATATAAACTCGATTATGTATGCGTTCCTCTAATTTTTTTCGTCGCACATTGAACATGGTCGCTACGTACTGGAGTTTTTTTTTTTTTTTGCGCTGTCTCATTGGGTGGGCTAAAAATATGGCCCGGGCTAAATCTCAATTAGGACTAATTAATAGTAAGAGAAATCTGTTTTACATGGCTGCACTGCTCAGGGCAGCGATGTGTTTAGCTCCGTCTCTGCTAATCTTTTGACATTTGTTATTAGTTATTACATCTCAACATTTTTAAATCCTTTGATTTGTAACCTATGTCACTTTTAACTCAAAAGTAGATGAAATGTCATGTAAATAATAAATTAAAAACCTCATCATCAACCAATCTAAAAAGACTAAGATATAATAACTAAACTCAAAATTTTAAGATATAATAACAAAAGTTAAAAAATGTTATAATATAATAACAAAACTCAAAATATTAATATATAATAACAAAAATTAAAAAATGTTAGGATATTTTAATCAATTTGACCTTTAATTTAATGTTATTTGTAATGCCAATAAGTCATCCCATATTCTAACCATCCCTTTTAATTATTAGTAAACTCCTCAATATATATACCTCTAACTTATGTTTACTCGAGAGTAGCTTATACTTACAATAAGATAGTTTTCATTATTAGTCCACATCTGTTCATCCTCCATGTATCGACTCTTTGGAGACAGAAAAGGCATTACAAACCTTTTTTTTTCCAACTTTACCCCCACCCCAACCCAAGCACCCCACACGCCACGCTTCAATTACCGAATTCTATATCACATATGTTAATAATATTTTTAGATTTGTTATTATTATTATTATTATTATCAATTCCTCAAGGCATAATTATTATTATTATTATTATTATTATTATTATTATTATTATTATTATTAGTGTGAATAATGTCATTGTCCATCTAATCAGGTTGACCTTGAAAGACAAAAAACTCGGCTATAAACATCTCAAATTTGAATTTCAATTTATGAGGACACACTAATATTTTTATTAAAATACCTCTTTATCCAAATCGAAGCACCCAACTCTAAAACTTTGGTTGAAACATCTATTTTATATTTGACGATATATGGCCGAGACTTATTTTTTAAGTTTGGTGTTGTCAAACCAAATCTCTTTTGTGGTATATATTATGTTGAGAACTACCGATATAAAGGTTTGGTGAGTTTTGATCGACTCTCAAATTAAAGGTTCGTCGCTAGGCTCTGACGGACTCTTAAATTACTAGAGATTTGGACTTGTGATGTCGATCCACTTGATGATGCCCTACAAATTATAAGAAAGAGTGTGTGAAGGGATTATTGTGGGGTGTACAAAATGAGAGGAAAAAGGTGATAGGGTACACTAATCACAGTGAAGGACAAAATAATTATTTTATAGTAGACTTGATTTTTTTTTAAGTTTGAGTTTTTTGATGGGTCCGTGTAGCTAGGCTAAAGACTAAAAGTCTACTTATGGAATTCTTTAACGATGACGTAACTTTCGTTACGTGTTATTAACCAACGTCAGGCTACTCGACGAATAAGTATTTCCCAATGGAAATTCTGTGATTGACGCCGTCAATACGGCATTGAAGTTCCGGGGAATATTGACGCCCGTCGCCCACTCAGTAAACCCGTCAAGTTCCATGCACATGAAATGTACCAAAAGAAATTGTATGGCATGATTTTAGTTATAAGTTTTCTTAAATTTTTTTGGTTGTCCACCGTTTGGTAGTAGATTAAAAAAAAGAATAATAATTGAGTCACATTCTTTTGGCACCAACACTTGACACACATTCATTTCTTGTGCCCCTTCAAATATTGCATCAATCGAGAAGTTTACGCATAGGTTTTAAACCATATCAAAAAACCTCAAACAATTGTAGGGATTTAGCTAGGATTTAGGGTTCGTCGCTAAATACATCAAATGTATATATCATGTATCAAATTAAAAATTAAAATGGGTTACTTTAGTAGTATTAGCTCAAAGAAAATATTTGTCCGTTCCAATATATTGAACTATGTATCAAAATAATTTTTTATAAATATTCAAAAGGTATTAAAGAAATTTTACAAATTGTTATGTTTGCTTTATTTATTGATTGAGAATTAATGACTTTGAAAAAAATACTTTTGAGTCCGGATTAATAATTCTAATAAAAAATTCTAACTTTTTTTTTTGCCAAATAGAACTTCCCAACCTTGAGGATGGCTGATTGTTGGGGTATTAAATAATATATCCTACATGAAAAACTACACAAGGTGTTACACTTAATAAGTTGTTACTTGAGCGGCTCAAGCTTCATTCAATAAAAGAGTAAATTATTCTTATCAAAAAAAAAAGAAAAAAAGTTTTTTTTTCCAAATCCCCTACAAAATCATTAGGTCACCAAATAGTTGGTAAATATATAAAAGGCACTTGAGAGTATGAAATATCTCCCCACCCACTAGAGAAGTTATCTCCTAAAAACTTGTGGACACAATTAATTACTTTTCATTAATTACCTATTTAATTATCATCCACATCTCTCTCTTTTGTTTAAAGGGTGTTAATGTCAATTTATATGTTTTGTTGTTTAAAAATTTGAAATTTCTTTATAAGTTTAAAGTTGAACTAAACATGAAAATAAGATCTTCATTGAGAGTTAACTCTAGCCTGTAAGAAAACTTTTTGTAAGTGGGCAAAAACAAACCAAAAGATACCAAAGTATAAATTAGTTGTATACTCCTAATTAGACTTGAAAGCAGAACTAAAGTCAGGTTAATTATATATTATTGTATCTAGACTCCTAATTGAACTTCAAAGCAAAACTAAAGTCATGTTAATTATGTTGAACTTGTACAGTTAATACTGGTAATTACTCCCACTTTTAGAACATGTATTGAGGTACATGATGCCATTAATTAAGAGAGATGTAGAGAGTTGGATCAACAGTGAAGGTTTTTTTTTTTTTTTTTTTTTGAGAAATAGGAGACAAGCACCGGAAAGTTACTATATCCACATAAGTATATATATAGAAGGGGTTGTGTACCCTCCAACGCATCTATACAAAAGAATGATAATGAATGCAATATACACTGAAATCCACTCATTGATGTATGAATTCCTGTAATCCTTCCAACAGAGTGAATGAAAGGCCATAACCAAAATGAAGCCAAAGCTTCCAACTTTCTAGCTCTCCTCGCCACTACAAATGGATTGGAGTCTAGACTCCTTTAGAGAGGGACTAAAGAAGAAAAGAGTGGGCCAATACCCAATTGAATGGCAATGAATAAGCCATAACCAAAATCATAGGCACAATACCCTCAATCCATGTTAACCGTAAGTGAAATAACCAAAGGCGGTTACAACTGCGAATACAAAGGTGATTGTAACAAGGAAACAATATTCAATGCAAATACTTAAAAATAAAGTATGCATAAAAATAAATCAAACTGGGACACCATATATGTTATCGTAGTTTGGTCCAAAACCTACTTTTGTGGGGCTACACCAGATGTAAAATTTACTAAGATAAAAGAGTTACATATTTACGTAACATTCGAACGAGTGATCCATCACTAGGCTTGCAACACAACTCTTCACCTTCATAATGGACTTTACGCAAGTATCTCGTTACTTGCACGGTAAGGCTCCCCCTCACTAGAATACCCAAGCTTTCATTTGGTGTGTCGAGTTCCAATACATGTAGTTTGTATTTGTGAGTAGTTGTAGCCTCGTATATGGTCTGATTGGTTTCCCGAGACAATTTGGTTAGTACATATCTCACTTGCCTTGGTAAACAAAGCCTTCAAAGTGCCCACTTTGATACCAATTGAAATAACCAAAGGCAGTTACAACCAAATACAAAGGTGGTTGTAACAGGGAAACAATAATCAATGCAAATACTTAAGATTAAAGTATGTAGAAAAATAAACCAAACTAGGACACCAGATATGTTATCGCAATCCAGTCCAAGACCTACATCGCGTGGGCCACGCCCAGATGTAAAACTCACTAAGATAAAAGAGTAACATATTTACGCAACACTCGAACTAGTGATCTCTTACTAGGCTTGCAACACTATTCTTCACCTTCACAATGGACTTGACGCAAGTCTCTCATTACTTGCACAATGAAGTTTCCCCTCACCGGAATACCCAAGCTTTCATTAGGTGCGTCGAGCTCCCCTCAATAGAATACAAGTCTCCCACTTGCACTGTGAAGCTCCCCATACTAGAACACTCAAGTCCCTTTAGTGATTACATCTTGATAGAAGTGAACAACAAGTTCATAATACAAAGTTATCAGGGATATAAACTCTATCAATTTTGATACAATATATAGACTGATGAATGTCACAAAATCTTAACAATATATCTTAACAACATGCTTAAATATCTACTCAATCTTCATCTTTAAATAACCACATCCTTGCACATTAAACACCTGGTGATAAGTCTCAAAACCGCAGCTCTAAATTCCATAAGATCTTTAGTTGGTCTTAGTTGGTTGTATATAAGATCAAATTCGTAACAAACTGATTCAAAGATCCAGTTGCAACCACATTCTGATTTTTGTTGCAACTGCATATCTTCATCCAAATCACTTAAAGTTTATCTTCTGATTTGAGCAAGTGAAACATGCTTTGGGTAAGTCATTTACCAATAGAAAATCTGAACAACCATATTGACAATCCAAACAGTCGATCATGACACTAACAATAAGGAAAAATTCCTCAAATAAAACACCACCATGCATGCATTTACTAAGGGTGCTCCAGCTCCTCTGTGAAGTCCAAGCATCCCTTTCATCATAATTGTTCTTTGTCACCATCACCCTGCTAAGAAAACACACACCCTCTATTACCATTGGTGCTTCATCATAGCAAAAGACAAACCTATTTAATATCGAAGCCTCAAAACTGGGAATTGAATGTATTGAGGGGGTCATGGATTGATAGTGTGTGAGATATATGATCATATAGTGCCAAGCGAAGATGGAGCAGAATGAAGCACCGTTGTGTGAGGGGAAATGAGAGGGGGTGGTTTGTAGAAGGTAGTTTATATGTACACTACAAAAACACAAAGATTTAGCAACCGATTAGAAAGGGAATAGCAACAGAATATGAACGGATTAGCAATGGAATACCAATGAAAAATCAGAAACGGATTAGCAACATAATCAATTTCATTTGTAAAATTGTCGTTGCTTAATATTTCACAACATAAATTTATTTATGTTTCTATTTAGAGACGGAACAGAAACGGATTAGAGATGAAGATAATACTAAAAAAACGTTTATGAGATGAATTACGTTGCTAATTAGCAACATAATTGAAATGAAAATCATGTTTTCCATTGCTATTCTATTGCTAATTAGCAACGGAATAGAAACGAAACTTATATTTTTCGTTACTAATTAGCAACGGAATAAAAACGAAATTCATCTTATTAACCCAGAACATGTACTACTCGTTTGAATTTCGTTTCTAATTTAGAAACAGATTAGCAACGAAATGCATATTATTCCGTTTGTAAGTCCATAAATTTTTTTTAATTAGCAATTTGTTCCAGCGCGGTTCTTCTAAGCAACAAAACTTGCAGTTGGCCTTCTCCAATGCCTTGCACCCCTTCAAACGACTCCTTGGGGTGCTATAACATCCTCCAAAATTAAATTTCAAGACATTTCATTTACACAAACTATCAAATATTATATACTTCATTAAACAAAAAAAGAGAACTCAATCTCAAATTTGTTTGAAATAAAATATCTAACTTTCGTCACCAAGGTGCTCATCGTCCACCCAATTCGGGTTGTCTCTATCGGCATCGTTGTGCTGTTGTTGTGGTGAACAAGTCGGATCCATCCCAACCTGTCGATGATGCTCCACATTCAGGCAACATAGGACCAGCCGATTGATGAGGAACAACTCTACTATGATGCGGCGGGGGTCTGGCCAAAGGGGCATGTTTATGGGCTCGGATCACTTGCTAGGAAGAAGAGGAGATATGCAGATCCTAGTGCTAACACGTCCCATGAGCCGATGGTGCGGCGTTTAGAGTTTGATATAGTTTTTCAGAGGCTTGCTCAGTTTGAGGCTTTCGTGCAGAGTCAATTGGGAATACGCATGGACTTTGGTGCGAACGTCTCTCAGGCACCACCACCGCCACCACCTTACACGCCTCCTAAGGAGCTTTGCCTGCACAAAAACAAAGTCATCAAAGGAAAACTAAAAAAAATGAAAATAAATCATTGGAAAAATTAAAAAAAATTGAAGTACCCCAAAATCATTTATAGTGCTTAAAAGTAGCAAAAGTCATGTAAGAAAAGAAGCAAGTGATAGTAAGTGGGACTAAAAATAGCAAAAGTCATATAATCAACAACTCTAACTTCATAGTTGTTTCCAATTGGGTCTAGCGAAGAATTTCTCTAAAAGTGGGACCGAAATTGGTAGATGTCCATCTAACAAAATATTTTAAATTGTGTGCACAACTTTCATAAAATAAATCGATTTTCAAATGTAAGTTATAGTAAGTTTCTTGGTAAAAAAATGCAAAATTAGTGGGATTTATTTTGGAACCGATCCATGTTTACAAAATTGTGCAAATATGAAGTCTATATTAGTTTCCAAACTCAAAAGAACAATTAAGTCAAATCAATCATGACTGTAGAAGGGAACATGGAGAGATATGTCATTGTGGGTATAGGATTAAGAGATTGAGGGATTAATTCATATCAAGTTTATGTTCTTTTGCTTTAATTAGTTTAATTGTTTGAACTTATTTCGATTTTTGTTTGATTGAAAAAACCTTATTGGTTGTCTTTATGATACTATATTTCTTTGTTTCACTACTTGTACAACATTTCAATTAAAATATTATTTACGCGCCCATTGTGGGTATTGCTAAAAAAGAGTATATCAAAGACTTTGGCTTTTAAAAAGGCAATGCAGATTTCTTCTAAAAAATAAAATATAGGAAACTCAATTAAATTTTTGTTCTTTATATGCTCGCTTACTTTTTGTCTATTTTGTATGCCGCATTGCTCTGGCTAAATTTTTGAGACACTTCAGTTTTTTTTTTTGTGCATATATTTTCATTGGAATGGGTAATGTCTTTATGAGAGGGGGTGGTCTGTAGAAGCAAGTAATAGTAAGCGGGTTAAGTGGCAAGAGATGGGCCATTAAATGAACCTCGAGATACGTAAACACGTTAAGATAAATGGCTACAAATAAATCATATCTTAATATATAAGATGAATTCATCAAATGCATGCAAAACAAACCATATTCATCTTGAACTTGTTAGAGAAGAAGGAGTTTGCTTGAGTGTGAAGAAATTAATAGGAGTAGGTGAGAAATTCTCAAGCTAGGGGATTCAACAATTAGATAACAATTCTACACTAGCAATTTAGTCAAATTTGGCATTTTAATGTAAAATTTGATACGTGAGGAGTAGATCACTAATTTTGAAGAAATCTTGATGAAATACAAGTATTATTAACATTTCAAGTGAGGAATTACAACTAATTTTGATGAATTGGGGTTTTGGATAAATTTGAAAAAACTAGTGGAATACGTGGATTTGATGATTCTAAGCTAATTGATGTTGTTTTGTCATTGTAAATGATGTTTTTGGTAACACCATAGAGTGGAGAATGCAATTGTAGGATCTAGGTAGCTAATTGGGGAGTTTGGAATAGAATTCTCGAATTGAGAATTCCACAAAAGGTAATTAGCATGCTAACTAAACCGATTAGCGCGCTAATGATTCTGAGCACTTAATTGTTTTTCAAAATGAAGAACAGTAGTACGCTAGATAGATTCCCTAGTGCGCTAACTTCACCTAACGCGCTAAGTAGGCCTTTTAGCGCACTAATGACAGATAAAAACTGAATTGAAGGGATTGTTTTGGGATTTTTGACTTAAATATATACCCAAACACATATAATCATACTAAATATGTAAAATCACACTTCAGGGACTTAGGGGACCGTAGCTCAGGTATCAGGGAGCTAGTCGGATCAGATTTCGGGAGTTTGGGGAAGTCGGAGCGTGGATTGAGATAAGTAAACCCATTGGAATGCCTCACAGAATTCATAGTTTGTTTTATCGATGATGGATTACATGTGTGACTGATGGTGGGCACATACAGGGTTTCACTCCTATTTCGATTTTCGTATATATTGGTTATGGCTAAAATGTGCATGGGTTACTTGTGTTTAGTGCTCGTGTCGACGGCAAAATGATATAATTATGACTATCGAGAAGGATTTAGGGTATTCCCTTGACTTGGAATAATGTCTGGAGGGGTTTATCTGGTAACTGAAGTTGGGATTTTGTCACTGTAAGCCTGTAAGTATATACATGGTTCTTATTTGATTTTATCGATCACTGGCTGGTTTAGGTTAGGGTTTTTTCGTGATTATACGACTATGTACTTATTAATGCTATATTTCCGAGCATGTTTAGTTCGTATGTGTTGTTTATTTATTTCATGCCACTGCTTTTGCTTGTCGTGTGCTACCTACATTCATGCGAATATGACGTACTGTTGCAAGGTGTTATATTCGCATGTCTCGAAGATTATCAGTTTTATTTCATGAATATTTTGTGGACTTCTCTTGGGACTTTATTCACTGGGCTCGTCGCTCTATTTGTTGGGTGATCGAGTGCAGATCATTCGACGAGCAAGGATAAAGGAAAAGAGGTACTGGGCAACTACCTCTGAGATTATGGAGCCAACTCGTGTATGACTACAGTATGTATGTATTTATATTTTTGTCAGTTTTTGGGGACTATAGAACACTGATTACATGTATGTAAAACCTTTGTTATACTTATCTCGCCTTGATATATACATGTTATATTTTGTCGGGTGTTCCATTATTTAGGATTGTTAAATATTGCATAAGTTACTCATTTAACGACTTCCGCTATAAAATGGTATTGTAACTTCATAAATTGATTAACAAGCTAACTAAATCAATAATACTTATATAAAGATTAATTAGCTAGGTTAAGGTTAGCTGAAAAATGTAAGCAAACAGTTAGGTCGCGAGGCGTCAAAGATAAAAGAGGGTCATGACGTAGCAGGGCTTGGTGATATGGAATGCGACGTGGCGGCTCCCTAAGCGGCCTAAAATCTGGGGCCGTCTGTAGCGGCCCCAAATCCCGAGGTCGCCAAGTGGGGAGGCGCGGTCCCACAGTCCTGTCAGATCCTTGACCTACTGGGTCCCATGCGCCACTAACATCCCTTATTACATCATAAATACTCATTCTGCATGTTAAGCTAATTTCGTAATCAATTTAGTTCGACAGTTTAATCATTTAAAACAACAACGGAAGTCTTAAATTTAAAAACAAGTAAAACAATTAAATTTATCATCGTAATAAGCATCATTTTAAGAGCAACACCTATTGTGGAAAACCCGGGGAAAGTACTATGTATATAGACGACAATACTAAGCAGTAATATATACAAGTACAGTGTCTATCCAGTCTCCTAATACCCAAAAGTAAAACAAAATATCAAAATCGCACGTACTAGTAGGTCCTCGACCGCGGGCAATCAGAAAAAGTCGCCCAAAATACCTTTGCCCCTACTAGCACTAGGATCTGCACTCGACCATCACAAAAAGCAAGATGGAGAGTACAATTAGTAAGATTTCAACGAAGTACACAGAGCATTTACAAGAAAATAAACATATACCAATAAACATGCAAATAATCATGCGGAAACTAACATGCAATTGTACTAAGATCATCACATGAATAAATAACACGAGAGAAACAAAGTGTGTACTCGTCCCGGTCAGACTAAATTGTACTTCGGACCCCCAAGATCCTTTCAACGGGTGCCCCCACTTCCTTTCACCTGGTTCCTCGCGACTTAACCGACACGTGCACCCTTACAACTCGGGTCGCAATTCACCGAGTGCCTGATCACACGTGCTACAGCATAGTGTGCCATAAGTACACAACGAATATCAGGTGGGAGTAACTCGACCAACAACCCAAATGTATCACAGAATAGAGAACAATAACAAGGAATAGAAAATCAATAATGGAAAAGTAAACCCTCGGTGACTTTCAGATGAAATCTTACATAACTCAAAACGCACTCTGAAGTCTCACTCACGTCTCGAGAAACGCACTCGACTACTGACTATGATCTCCTAAGTTCCTGGCGTCCAATTAAACCATTTTAACTATTTTAAAGTCAAATTAAGTGAATTTATAATGTGTGGGCAAATTACAAAAAATTTCATTTTAAAAAGTTTTGGTTTGACACCCTTTTTCGAGTTATACCGGGGTGTCCACGGCCGAAAAATTCTCGAATACCATTTTTCTACCTTTTTCTCATCTTTTATAATTTTTCCCAATTTTCTAGATTTTTTCCATAATTTTCCACATATTTTTCTTATTTTTATGAAATTTATTTTAATTTAAAACTGGTTTAAATTAAAAATTAATGTTATATTATTTAATATGTGTGGGTGGGTCCCTGGACCGGGTTTGACTCGGTCCACCTGGGTCGACCCGGCCCGATTTAGGCCCACCTGGGTCGGGTCCGATTAAGCCCGGACTGGCCCAACCAAGTTGGGCCAGAACCGGCCCAACCGGTCCTGGGTTGCACGCTCGCCCCACTTTCTTCTTCGTCTTCCAGTGGCTCCCTGGTTCGCCTTTTTTTTTTTTCTCTTCTCTGGTTGGTGACGCACGTCCCCAACCTCGATGGACTCGATGGCAAGGGGAGACACCCCTGCCATCTCCACCTCAACCTGGTTCGACCTCCATGGCCGAACCTCCTTGTCGGCCACCATGGCCACCACTTCGACCACCCAACAATCAACAAAGTAAATGGCTTACCTCCACCCCGATTTCCTGAGCTCCCGCTCTCTTCTTCTCCTCCTCTCCTCCTCCTCATCTATTTTTGCTCCTTCTCCCGGCCTTGTGAGTGTGTGTGTTGCGTATTGAGGGTGTGTGAGAGAGTAACGTGAGTGAATAACATAAGGGAGAGGAAAAATTTATGATGGAGTGTGGGATGGAATGTGAATGGTTTAAGCTAGTTGACTTGACCAATTTATTTTTTTTTTCAACTTAGTGAACCCGCATTTCGCTCCTCGGTACCTGTTTCGACAAGTTTTTCGAGGCGAACACCCGTTACACTATCTCGCTCAATTAAATGATAGAAATAGACACATGCGATGTTAAGCGAATAACTCGATATACATCATCGCAAATAGGCAAACAATCATACAAAATTACTATTTACCTAGTCAGCAAGCCTCGCCCTATTTGCGGTATCCACGTGGATCTGAGCTGTCGTCCAAGTCTGAAAATAATCCATAATAACAGCGAAATTAAAATTTGGGCCGTTACAACTCTTCCCAACTAGAAAAGAAATTTCATCCCGAAATTTTAAATAACTTCAAGTTTCGTACCATGAAATAGATGTGGTTAACGCTGACGCATAGTAGACTCGAGTTCCCAAGTGAGTCTTTCTGTACCATGATGTTGCCAACGAACCAACTCCTTAGGGATCTCCCTGTTCCTAAGCGTTTGAGTCACGCGATCCACAATTTCTATCGGTCACTCCTCATATGTTACATCAGGCCGAACCTCGATATGTCTCAAGTCAACCATCGGTCTCGATCCTGACCTAGCCAGTCTTAACATCGAGATATGAAACGTAGGATGAACCCC